>OZ010791.1:490338436-491638297 GCA_963932465.1 Maratus speciosus | reverse complement strand
TAAAATTTTCTCTATTTAATAAACACATTTCAGTGATTCATAAAGTAAAAGCAAGTGTTTAACAAAAAGTTGAGTGAACTGAATAAAATTCCTGTAAAACATGCTGGTCCGAAATGGGTTAAATATTTGGCTCGTTTTCGTTTTTTTTTTTTTTTTTTTTTTTTTTTTCATAACTAACTATTGAATTTTAAAAATCGAAAGTTCGATTTAAGACATTATGTTGACACAGCAAGAGAAATTTTGAATACGATTGCTGGGAAGTGTACAAAGATAATGCATCCAACTTCCGCACATAGAAACAAACAGTTCTTAAATGGCTTACTAGGGCAATAAACAGAAATAGGTTATGAGGTGGCAGTACAGACAATCACTTCATCGAGTTCTCAAATTCCAGAATTAGTTAGAGTTTATTAGTTATTCCAGATATCGCATATTAACCCCTGTCGGTCTGCAAAGTCATATATTGGTGGAAAACATCTGAAACCCCGTTTTTAGCGGTTGGATCGTAGGTTTACCATTGTGTGTTCCTTCTCCCAGTCCTCCATGTTTTCGTACTTTCGGGTGCAGGAAAAGATAATGCTAAACCTACGAGACAAACGCTGAAATCGGGTTTCCAGGTGTTTCCCAACAAGATATTAGTTGGCAGATAGATTACGTTTTAATATGCGATTCACGTTTTAACTAATTCTGGAATTTCAACCGTGAATTCGATGAGCTAATTGTCTGTACTGGCACCTCCCGGTCTAAAAGTAATTAGGATATGTCTAATTAGGACACGCTAAATATAAATAAACATAGAACGTTAACGAATTTTATGCTTATAGATAATATGAATGAAAAATATCCAATAAGATGACTTTAGGTATCTGTACTTCCAAATATTTAAAAGTAATTAAAATCAATGCTTTATTTATTCCAGTGACATAAAATCAATAGGGCAATAGAATATTTCTGTTGTTCATGGTGTTTATTATTAAGGTTGTTGATTTGCCCAAATAGTCATTGTACATTTCACCATTAGGCGATATTTCTTTCAAAAGGAATATAGCATGATACTTTAACATATTCGCTACTGAGTATTAATGCAGTTAATTATTACTGAATTATATGTTCTGTCATTTATCTTCCAAGCAAGATTTTTATTCTTTTTGCATTAGTTTGAATCTTAGACTTCGAAACATATCATTCGGATAGCAAAATTGCCATTATGTTCGAA
Source organism: Maratus speciosus (assembly GCA_963932465.1). Taxonomy (NCBI): domain Eukaryota; kingdom Metazoa; phylum Arthropoda; class Arachnida; order Araneae; family Salticidae; genus Maratus; species Maratus speciosus. The sequence goes on along the minus strand of OZ010791.1, from coordinate 491,637,081 downwards.
TACAATTAATAAAATGGGACAAAATGGAGGTCTACCATTGTGGACCCAGGGAGCGAAGAGTTAAAATTATAAGTGGAGTCATAATTGTATTTTTGCACTAACTTTAAGATAAAGAACGTTGAATAGCTAGTAAAGTTTGATTCAAACACCATGACAAATATTTCACAAAACTGATGTACTTGGATGATAAAGAAATTAATTTAGGCTGTACGTTAAAGTATATTGCTTTAACCCTTTTTTAATGGACGTGAGTGTTACTTACCACTTCAATTTAATCATCAGTTGTTGAATTTATATTAGATGCGTTCAATAAAATTATTAATTTATAATTCACAGACGACAAAAAAATAGAAAAGAAAAAAACACCACATACAATTAATTCTCCAAAATTACTTATAGAAAAACACAACGTTCAACTAAAAATCATGTATTATTTGAAAGCATGTTAAAAATAAAGTTTAGGAGTCGTCTTCAAACAGAAATTTTACCAAATTGTTAAACTTGCAATATGAACCCCTAATTCCAACGTTATATTTAAACTTGTCCGTAAAGTTCACCTAAAATTTTCCAATCAAAAATCCATTCAGTGAAGTAGCTTAAAAAAAATGTAGATTTAATGTTTGGGATCCTTAATGTTAAATTAATTTGTAATCGTTGCTACACAGACTCATTGCGTGTCGTCTTTTAATCATAATTCAAAACTACTTTGAGAAATGAACCGTAATTTTATATTTGAATATTTGAAGCTTTGAAAAAGTGATTTCTGTAAAAAGAAAAAAAAAAGTTATATTTTACTATTGTAATTTTTTTCTAAAATAATTAAAAATATGTGTTCAAAATTAATTTTCTAAAAAGATATGAATTGTAATTAAAATATTTGTAACAGATGTCGATTTCTAATAGCTTTAAATATGCGAATAACTCGTTTCACAAAGTAGATTTTGAATTATGCTTTAATAACTGCTTGTGTTGCAATCAGCTTTGAAACGCTTTGCAATCAGCTTGTTGAAAACAAAATCAATTTAATTATTTTCAAGCAATTTGTTCTGGAATTCTGGTGAAAATCTATTATTTCAATATTTCAACATGAGAATTAATTTGAATTAGAAAAGATTTAATTGGAATGTTTTATTTACAATAATTGAAATTTCTTTGAGCACGTGTTATAATGTTTTTAATTATTGGGGTACATACACTACGGCCCATTAATATATATATACATGTATTTTAATTTTATGGGGTTTTTTTTATTATTTAGATTGATGTCGACTATAAATAACATAATTTTTTGTTGTTGTTGCTTACATTGACTTAGCCTTTTTTTAAAGTACAAAAGTAGATTTATCTTCATGCGTAAATAAAACCCAAAATTACTAATTTTACATATCTCGGTTCATATTGTTGAAAATATTAGTCAAAAAATTTTATTGGGCATAAAAATGTGAAAGGCATTTCTTGTGTTGCACCAAACTCACAATAATCTATATGCAGTACAGGGGAGAGTTTTACTTTAATTTTAACTTTTGTTGGTTTTGTTGCTTACATTGGCTGAGATTGTATGTTTCTAAATTATCGCCTTATCCTTTAAAATACAACGCAATAATAAAATTTATTACAAGCTGATTTAGAGTCTTATCTCATAAAGTCTAATTTACTCAGCATGTCAGTTCTTTTGAAAGAAAAAAAAAGAAAAGGGGAGAAAATATGATGGAGTGAATATTGTTCGAGCGTTACACTCTTCCCCTCACACTCCATTACTGGTCTCTCAGATGCAGTGTGCATTTCCGGGGTGGATTCCTTCGGGATGCTTTCTGGTGTCTAAAATCCTCTATTGGTCTCGTGTTTTTCTATCCTTTCGTAAATATTTGCTGGCTGGGCGTCTGACGTTTCCCGAGTCTGCCTCTAGGACGAATAAAGCCTTTAGAACATCCACCATCATCTTGCGTGTAAGGACACAAAGCTGATATATGATAATTTCCTAAGGGAGAAAGGGGGTTTTCTTTAGTGGCAATGGTATAAGAAGTAGGAGATCTTTGTTTTAAAATAACATAGGGGCCATCGCGACGGGGCATGAATTTAGTTGTTTTGTTACTTTTCTTTTGACTAATGGGATGCAAAGTAACCCAGACGTGGTCGCCTGGTTTATATTTTTCAGAAGCTTTTAAATGTTTGTCGGCATAATATTTATGCTTATCTTGGCTTTGCTCTATGCGATCTCTTATCTGCATAGTAATTTTAGCAAAGTTTTTTAAATAAGGAGTTATTTCGGGTATGAAATTATTATTCGCAATTACAGGGCGTAAGTCATGAGCAACATCATCGGAGGTACGTAATTCACGACCGAACATTAAATATGCAGCTGTGTGACCTGTGGAACTACATCTTGCAGTATTAAGGGCAAAACGGATTACTGGCAATTTTTCACTCCAAGTTGTATGATCATTTCCAACTAGCATCGCTAAGCGGGGTTTTAGATCTCGGTTTTTTCTTTCAACCGGATTTGCCTGAGGGTGGTACACCGGAGTTAAACTTTAATCTATCTTTAAGAGAAAACAAACTTGTTGCATCACAGCACTGATGAATTGCGGATCATTGTCGCTAATGATTTTTCTTGGAAAACCATACCTTAAATACACTTCCTCAATTAAGGTAACAGCACATTCCGCGGCTGTTGCGTTATTTAATGCGAAAAGTTCTACCCATTTTGTGCTACAATCTTCGATTATAAAAATCCACTTTTTCCCATCTGCTGTTTCTGGCAAGGGTCCAAATATGTCTATTGAGAGGGTCTCAAATCTTTGACTATGAACAGGTGTTTGTAAAAGTCCAGCAAGTTTTTGGTTACTCGCTTTATAACGAATACTGTCTACACAATTTTTAACATAATCTGCGATATCTTTTCTCATTACGGTCCAGTAATATCTCTGAGATACTCTGTAATAGGTTTACTCGGCTCTATAATGACCTGCGGTCGGTGAATCATGGTAATTCTTCAAGACTTCTTTCCGTTCTTGAACAGGAACAACCAATTGTGCTTCATCTGAATCTGATTCTGGAGAATAACGATATAAGACTCCTTGGTTTAAGAGGTAACCACGTTCAGTCCAATTAGCAAAATCTGAATTATTTTCTTTAGATTCAAACGCTTCGATAATTTTCTTTAAATCGACATCCTTTAATTGCTCTTCTCGGATATCTTTAGGGGATCTAATAGGCATATCAATCGAAATTGTGCAAATTTCACAAGAAGGTTCTTCATGACTGCAAATAGGGCGAGACAATATATTACCAACTACGTTTGCTTTTCCGGGAATATATTCAATCTTGAGGTTGAAAGATTATAACTGCAAAGCCCATTGGGCTAGTCTGCCTGACGGTGACTTTAAACTCATCAGCCATTTAAGGGGCTGATGATCGGAGGCAACTGTTTTTTCATGACCTTCAGTATAGCCACGGAATTTATTTAAAACCCAAATGACAGCAAGTGCTTCGCGCTCGGTGGTAGAATGGTTTCTTTCTGGTGCAGTTAACAAACGACTTGCATAAATCTATTGGATGCTCTTCTTCTCCCTTAACCTGGAGGATGACAGCACCTAGAGCATATCTACTGGCATCTGTACGAAGAAGATAGGTCTTGGTTGGATCATTTTGTTTTAGTACTGGAGGATTGATTAATGAACTTTTCAATGTTTCGAAAGCGCTTTTTCTGCTTCTTTCCACTTCCAAGTTGCATTTTTCTTCGTAAGATTACTCAGAGTTTTATCTATATCTGAAAATTTGGGAATAAAACGTCTGTACCAGGTGCAGGACTGCTAAAAAGATTGAACTTGTTTTACAGACTTAGGAGCAGGCATTTGTTGAATTGCAGCGGTTTTTCCAGGATCAACTTCGATTCCAGAGCTTGTTATCCAACGTCCTAAATATTTAACACGGGGGCAGGAAAAATTGCATTTTTCACGATTAACATACAATTTGAATTCCGATAGTTTATTAAAATCTGCTTCTGAGTCAGACAAATGTTTCTCAAAACTTTTAGACAAAATTATAATATCATCTAAATAAGACAATATAAAGATGTATTTGAGGGACTTTCTAAAGATATCTATTAATCTCTGAAACGTTGCTGGGGCATCTTTCGAAAGGCATTCTAATGTACCGAAAAGTTCCGAATGGACAAATAAATGCAGTTTTGTCTCTATCAGCAGCATTTACTTTAATTTGGTGGTATCCAGACTTCAGATCAAGAGTGGTCATATAAGGTGTATGTTTGGCTTCATGGAGCAAACCATCTATTCACGGTAATGGATAATTATCTGACTTTGTGATGGCATTTAATTTTCAATAATCGAGGCAAAGGCGAATTTTTCTATTTGGTTTTGGGACCAATACTACAGGAGATGCATAAGGAGACTCACACTCTTTTATTATACCTTTAGAGAGTAATTCATATAATTCTTTACGCAAAATTTCCTTTCTCGCAGGTGACATGCGGTAAGAGGGTACTGCTACAGAAGGACGTGATCCAGTATCAATATAATGTTTAACTTTAGGTGTAGCCTCTTCCCCTAGTTGGAGGCTACTAGTAAATTTTTCAAGCAGTTCATTCAACCTAACTTGTTGCTCTGAAGAGAGATGTCTACCTTCATCTTCTCTAAGAAAAACGGTTTCTAATTCAACGGATTTTATCGCTAATTCACTGGGAGGTCTATATGTATCTTCAGAGAATCTATACTTCCACCTACATCTATCAGCAAAGAACCATTGTTGATTCACTACATCCAAAACAATTTTTGCTTTGCGTAAAAAATCGATTCCCAAAATTGTACGATTATTTCTGGCATTCGGCAGAGCATAAAGTGTTGTTTTAACGTTGCGACCTTCAATTTTAACATGAACTTCAGTTTTATAAACTTCGGTAGTGTTTTGTAGCCCATCCGCTAAGACTACGATCATTTGAGTTTTTTCAAACTTCACCTTGGTCTTTTAATAAAGAATACAAAACTTCACCCGCAACGCAATGTGTTGCCCCAGTGCCAGCACAAGCTGTGCCAGAGAGACCATTTATGCTTATTTTTACCAATAATGTTGGTGATGTTTGCATATTACATGTACGAAATTCTAGTGATTTAAAGTGCACCGATACATTTTTCGGAGAACAGGTTGGACACTTGGATTTAATATCTCCCTGGTTTCCACAACCCTAGCAACTTAACATTGGTCGATTTAGATTCAAAGGATAATTAATTTTATTTCTCTTGGACTCCTTTTGATTGCCAATTTTACCAAACTCATTTCTTTTAAAATCTAAAGGCGTTTTTTCAAAGCGATTAGAATTCCCGACCTCACTGATTTTATTTGATCTCTTTATTTCTACTTTGGGTGATCTCAAATTATCATATAAATCCGTTTTTCAGCTAATTCAACAGGATCTGTTAAATTCTCCCATTGGTCTAAATAATGTTCTTTGTAATCAAGGGAAACCTTTTTCTTTAAAATTCAGCAATAATTATTTCCGATAATTTTTCAAAGGTATTTATATATAATTCGGATAGCCATCCCTCATAATAGCTTCTAATTTCAAAATAATATTCTTTCCAGCTAATATCGGTTCGCTTTGGATGTCGACTAATCAAAACTCTAAACCTTTCAGCAGTTAACTTGAACCTCTTGAACAATATATCTTTAATATAAGAATAATCCTCAAATTTTTCTTCCGGTTCACGTGCTATTAATTTACCGATTTCATTTGGAAGGACTCTAATTAAATACGTAATCCACAGTTCTTTAAAAACCTTTAAAAGTTTCATTTGCCTCTCAAAAGTTATTAAAAATAAATTCATATCATCCTTTTCAGGATTGAAATCGGGTAAAACCTTTTTCAATTCAACGCGGATTGAAGAAGTTTCTAGAGCGTTGCTTGTATTTACAACAACATCTCTTGTTCCTGCTTCTAACCTGAGCTTCTGTAGCTCAAATTCTCTTTCTTCGGCTAAACGTTTCTCTTCCTCGAGAGTCTTTCTTTCATCTACGATATTTTCAAAAATTCCCTGTACAAAATCTATGTTATCTTTAAATGCCTCACTATTTACAATTTTATCACGTAATTCGAGGACTTTATCATCGCTACTTATTTCTACTTTTAATTCTGAAGCTAATGTGATTAAATCAATTTTCTTTCCCTTAGAAAGAAACGCCATCATTTGAACTAACTATGTTTTAGCTAACTTCAAGCTTATATCGTGTTACCAATAACTCTTAGCAAAATAATTTACTTTTGCGTAATTTATAACATATATAGAACATAGATAACATACAATATCTTTCAAAACTCAATATAATGACACCAACTATTTGCCTTTTTTTTACACAATAATATCAAACATTATTTGCGAATAAATTAAATCAATTCTTCATATAATAATTAAAATAATACCAAGCATTCATTTATAGTAATACCATCAATAATAATATAGCTCAGTGCAACTATATAAATGCATAAAATAAAGCAAACGATTTTTATTTTTTAATAATAATTATTAGAATTATTTCTCTTATGAATATCTTCATTTAATTCAGATACTAAAATACATGAAGCTGCAGACGATTTTTCGTATTTCAATTCCAAGGAAAATATCATTCAGGTTGAATGCAATAATTCCAAAATATTTTGATTCTGGACGAATCAAATACAATTTTCAAACGTCCTCAGATTCCGGATGAATCAAAAGTACTATTGCTTTTAAAATGAATATATACTTCGAAAATAAATTCAATTAATTTATGAAGTTTTTTTTCCCACGATTAAGTTTATAATGAATAATAATTTTACGGGGCGATTTAAAAAACTCTTGTGATGATTCAAATAATTTTAAGTCCTTTTTAAATTGAATTCAATAAAAACTTTTTTTAAATAAATAAACACTGTAAACTGAAATGTCTTAAATTCAGACATTTAAGTGTCTGAAACGGAGTGTTTAATTTTCAGACGTTTTAAAGTGTCTTAATTTTTAAGACACTTGTATGCGTCTGAATTTCAAACACTTCAAATGTCTGAATTGCATCCATGTTTGACCACTTCAACAAACATTTTTTCACCTTTTTTTTTTCTTTCGTAAGCATTATACGGTGTAATATATATATATATATATATATATATATATATATATATATATATATATATATATATATATCCCTAAAAATATGGAAACTGTAGCCCCTCGACACTCCAGTATAATTTACATATTTTAATTGAAATTTTCTGATGTAAATTCCAGAAAAAATCCATTTAGTTTGCATATTTCTGTATTTAAAAATTTTCATTTAAAAGATAAAACATAATTTTTCAAGAACTAATCTCCATATTTTGTATACAACCACTAACCAAATGCCATCAGAATTATATAGTATTCATTCCAAACTAGAGTAAACTTTAACACTTACCACAGGTGGGATTCGATCCAGAGCCCTCTGCGTAGGAGAAGAGTGCGCTAACCACTCGGCTACGATTTCGTCGGCAGATTTTTCAAAATAATGTTATTCATCAAGTACAAGCAATGTTTTTAAGGAGACCGGGAAAGCCCTATCTCCGCCATGTTAAATTCACCAACTTTATGTACCTTTTTCTCAGAAATTGTGAAAGATAGAGATCTAGATTTTTTAGAGTAGACAGAATAACATACTTTACGTATTTTAACAGACCATTTTCGTTCTATGTGAAACTCAAAATTAATTATTAATTATTTATTGAAAATCATTTTTAAATTTGCATTTTTGGTAAGATTTCACTGCCTAAAATAAATAATTTTCAACAAATCATTAAATCCCAGAGTTAAAGTATACAATATAACATAACACAAGTATTAAAAAGAAATCTGAGTTCTTAAGTTTAATAGATATTGGAAAAAAAAGAAACATAAACATGAAAAATGCAAGTTTTGAGAAAAAGTCGTGAAATATGAAATAATGAATAATAAATGAATAATTTCAACACTTATTTTTTCATATATAAATATGTGTGACACATCGTTGGATATTTAATGATATAAAAAAGCAAAAATCGATTTTTTGGTTGAATTTTGCTTTCCCGATCCCCTTAAGTAGCAGTAAGTTTTTTTTCCAATTTAGTATCATTCTGAACAGTTTATACACAGTGCTGTAGTCGTAAAAAAAAAAAACACAGGGTACACGTACGCCAGTGGTTCCCAATGTGTTGCGTACAAGGGGGCAATATGGCTTTTCAGTGGGGCAATTTCAGATTTCTTATTAACAAATTTTCTGTCATTTTTTTCTAATGAAAGTAGTGTCTTAGTCTAAAAATAGAAATAATAGATGGAAAAATTTAAAAATAACTGAATAAAAATTAATTTCCGAAACGATCCCATTTAAAAGTTCAAAAATACACTGACACCGAAATAATTATATGGATTATCTTCTATAATTTGAAACCTTTTATTTAATAATTTGAAACCTTTTATTTAATAATGAATCATGATGGGTGAACTCATAACCTTCTATGAAACTGCCATTTATAGGCAGAAGATAAACGTGAGGAGCAGCGAAGCTGCAGTGGACTCTGCCACCTCCCCTGAAGGAAAAAAGACACAGCAAGATAAGCTTGCGAATCAACGGCACCGTCTAAATGCCTTAGAAAAAGAACTGATGGAGCTTGACAACCTCATAAGGCCTGAAAAGTCCCAACAGAGTTTGCCACTCCTAGCCACGTCCACAGATGGCGACACCAGTCCTGCCGAGACACCCATGGAATACCAAAACCAGGTAACTGTTTCTGGCAGTACTTCCCCCTTAACTCAGCATAGTTCTAGCAAAACCCTAAAAAGAGCTAGGGAAATTCAGGAAAATAACTTTGCATTTCCAAAAAATAAAATGTCCAACCGAATTAATATAAACCTTAGTAATAGATATGAAAATCTCCAAGAAGTCGTACTAAACGACAGAAATGTCCCCCAACCACCCCCAACTACAACTAAGCGTGTAAACACGCCCAAAATAAATGTTATTAACGTGAAAACCCCAGATACTATAGGAGAAAAAATGAATCTCATAAATAAAATCAAAGAGAAAAGCCAACGTAATTTCACAGTCAGCCCCAGTGGCATGTTTATGAAATTTCATCCTGCCACGATCCAAGATTATCAGGAAATCATTAAAGCTTTGGACGATGAGCAAGTCCAGTATTATCACTTCAAAAACAAGTCCACCCAACCCCTTAAAGTGGTTGTACGCGGGCTGCCTATAGATATGGAGCCTGAAATGATAAGTGAAGAGCTCAAAAAATCCGCCCTCCCTGTAATAAAAGTAGCCCAAATGACCTCCTTCAAAACGAAACAGGTCATGCCCCTATTCCAAATTCAACTCGAAGACGGAGCTCCCGCCCGTGAAATCTTTAAAATCAAAACCCTCCTGTACCATATCATAAATGTTGAAAATTACAATCGCCCCCCCAGAGTGATGCAATGCTACAATTGTCAGTACTGGCATCACTCCAGCGCCACCTGCCGGCTAAACGCAAGATGTGTAAAGTGTGACGGAAGTCACACCACCCCCGAGTGTCCAAAAGGTAAAGGCAAAATTGAAACCCCAACATGTTGCAACTGTGGACTTAATCATGCTGCATCCTACCGCGGTTGTGAAAAATTCCCCAAAATTAACAGACCAACCTTTAGATCAACCCCAACCAACCCCAATTTCTCTTATGCAACCGCGGCTACCCCCAAAATTGAACCCACAAAGACCCCTTCCCAAGGCACCCATCCCCAACCCCCTTCCAATGATAGTTTCAACCTTAACTCTTTAAAAAGCATATTAGACCAAATCGCTCAACAATTTAAAGTTCAAAATTTTAATCAACTTATACTAAAATATCAAAGCATTCTAGATAAAATGAACGAAGCACAAGACCTCTTCACTAAAATCTCCATATTTATGACAGCCTTCGAACAACCGCAAACTCTGGCCCATTAATGGGTTCCAGAGGTTGTTTGAATATTTTTTCGTGGAATTGCGATGGCATTATTGGTAAAATTCCTGAGCTCAGGGCGTTCGTAAAGGAGCACAACCCCGATATTGTTCTACTTCAAGAAACAAAATTACGACCTGGCATTTCCTTCAAAATTCCAAATTATCACATCCTCAGAAATGATTTTGACAACCGCAACAGCTCGCGACCCATTAGGGGCACGGCTGTCTGCATCAAAAACTGTTTAAATTTTTACCCCGCCCCCCCGGCCCGGCTTCCAAACATCGTCAACGCTACAGGTGTCACCTTAAAAATTCCATCTTCTCATCCCCTTACTTTTTTCTCAGTTTACTGCCTCGGAAATGAGCGCGCGAGTGACGTCATGAACGATCTAAGCCACCTCCTCCGTCATGACGTCAACACATTCCTGATCGGTGACTTCAATGCCCACCATCCTTCCTGGAACTGCAATAACAGCAACGCATATGGCGATAGAATCTACAATTTTCTTCAAAATTCAACTGCGGACATTGTTTTTCCGGCCACCCCAACTAGATTTTCTAACAACAGTAGTAGCACAATTGATTTCGGCCTTTTTAACGGGTTTAACTACGTTAAAACCATGGATTCTCTTCCAGAACTGAGTTCAGATCACAACCCGATTAATCTCAAAATTCAAGTCAAAATTCCACCCCCCCCCTACCAAAATTATCAACAGAATCAACTGGACTCAGTTTCAAAATATCATTAATGAAATCCCCCCCATTTTACCCGAGATCAACAGCACAAACGACATCGAAACCCTTACAGAAACCATAACTTGTGAAATCAAAGACGCTGTTGATCGTGCTACTATTCAGATTTATAACAATGAATTTTACAAACTTGATCCCCATGTCCGCAGATTAACCACGAACAAAAATCGCGCTAGGAAAATTTGGCAACGTACGCGCAGAATTTCGGACAAAATTATAATGAACAGAGCTCAACAAGAACTTAAAAATTTTTTGCATCGGCTCCGCCAGGACAGCTGGACTCTGTACCTCCAATCCCTTTCACCAGAGGACGCCAGCATATGGAAGGCAGCCAAAAGATTTAAGAGCTCTGTCACTAAAATGCCCCCCATAAATATTCCAAATTCTAATAACTGCGCGTACGAAGATGAAGAAAAGGCAGATGCGATTGCCAGCAGCCTGGAATTGCAGTTCACAGGAAACCCTGTTACTAATCCTGAAACTGAGAGTGAAGTAAATGATGCCGTCAGAAATTTCTTAAGCAGTCCCATTCCCCCCCCCCCTCTCTTCTGGTCACCCATGCTGACGTCATTGACGAAATTAGTAAACTTAAAAATAAAAAATCCCCAGGCGTCAGCAAAATCACTGACGAAATGCTTAAGAAACTACCTATTTCCTATATTCCAAAGATCACCCTGCTTATTAACAGCCTTTTCAAATTTTCTTATTTCCCACTGTACTGGAAGACTGCACTCATCGCCCCTATTCTTAAAAGTTCAAAACCACCCGAAAACCCCACCAGCTATCGCCCCATTTCCCTTCTCAATTCCCTCAGCAAGCTTGCAGAAGCTTTCATCGCAAAAGACTTAAATAATCACATCAAAAATAATAATATAATGGCACCTGACCAGTTCGGATTCAGAGAGGAGCTGTCAGCCCCTCATCAAGTGTATAGACTGGTGGAACACATCACAACAGCCAAAATCTCAAAAAGTTATGCAGCCGCAGTCTTCCTAGATATTGAGAAAGCGTTTGACAAAGTTTGGATACTAGGCCTTATATTCAAATTAATTAATTATAACTTCCCTCCCTATTTAATTAAACTTATTTATTACTATCTGCTTGACAGAAACTTTAACGTAAGAGTAAATGATAAACTTTCCAGGAACCTTTTTGCCCCCTTTGGAATTCCTCAAGGATCCCGTATCTCAGGAATTCTTTTTAACCTTTTTATTAATGACATGCCCCACCACCCCTTTACTAATTTGGCTAAATTCGCGGATGATACTTGTGTGTTTGCATCCCATAGAAATCGTAAATTTGCAATCCTTTCAATTTCTCGCCATCTTAAAATACTGTCAAAGTGGTTCCAAAAATGGCGTATTAAAATTAACGTAAGCAAAACACAAGCCATCCTCTTTTGTAAATTAACTGATAATAACCTTAATAAGTATAAAATTAACTTTAACAATACCGAATTGCCATGGTCAAACACTTGTAAATACTTAGGTATTATCCTTGATAAAAATCTCACTTTCAGACAACACATCCACTACGCGCGTAACAAGTTTCGAGTAGCTAAAAATCTAATTTACCCCTTATTAGCTCGAAACAATGATTTGTCAATTAATAATAAATTGCTCCTTTACAACTCCTTTTTAAGACCAATTTTAACTTATGGATGCCAAATTTGGAGTTATGCTGCTTATAGTCACATCAAACTTCTTATTCAATCTCAAAATTCTACCATCGGACTAATTTATGATGTGCCTTATTATATTCGAAATTATCATCTTTATAAAGATATTGACTATCCCAGATTAAATACTCACATTCAAGATTTAAATATTAACTTTCATCTTTCTTTGGAAAACTCTCAAAATAGTGCTTTAAATACTCTCCCAGTGTACGATATTTTTGACATCCATAACAGAAAAAGACCTAAGTTAGGTATGATTTTAAATGCTCTGCATATCTTTTAAATTTAATCCTCAAACCCTTAAAATTCCCTTAAATATTAGTTTTTCTGTAAATTTTTAAAGTTTTCCCTTAACGCTCTGCTCAACAAACTTAAAAGATTCCAATAGCAACTTCTCCCAGCCAGTTAAATTCCTTCCTTCTATGCTAAGCTCCTCCTCTTTTCCCCTGCACCATTAAATAGACCCGCTCTCCGAGCGGATCGCCATTTTTCCCCCAGACTCAGCTGTGGACGGTGCTCCCAATCCGTGGTGAATCGATGTCTCAAAGGGCCTTTTTCAAGGCCAATGTCTGCGAACATCCGTGCAGCCATGGTAGCCTGGACCCGCGATGAAGCGTGGGCTAGTCGCGCGAGTTACCATCCATTGAGTATTTTATTTAGATTATGTTTTTTAAATTTTTAAACTGTTAGTATTTTCATCAATTTATTTCTTTACTTTTCATTTTTGAGCTCAGGAATTACTTGTTTGTTTCCCCCCCCCCCATTTTTAAACTTTTTTTTCCCAGTACTGCCATGATTCAGTTCCTGTTAGGTTTCCATTGTGCTACTGTCGGGGATGTGGGGCAGTGGCCCCAGGCTCCTCGAAAAACCGTCAGAAGTAGTATAATGAATCATTTAATTTCTCTGGTTTTAATACTATTTTAGTAAATTACACCTCTTTTTTTTACTATTTATTTAACAAAAAACTTTTACATCTATTCATAGTGTAATATGCCCCACGAGGGAAATTTTACATAGGCAATTTTGTAGAGTATATCTAAAATTGACTATTTGGGCATGTTTAATCTAAAAAATGTTTTGAATGATAAAAATGAGGTGCTACATTTATGAAATTAATAAAACCCCGTGTGCATCACGGAAGGAAAATGTTGAAAGTAAACTTCTTAGCAGACCACATACAGAATATGAAATTCATGACATATGCATTTTAAAATTTTAAAATGGAGAAAACATGGCACCCAAATAATAATAATGGGAAAAAAATCCGCTATCAAAGAAGTATGTTATGGGAGGAAAGGTAAGTAGTAACTTAAACTGGATAAAAGTGTGAACCCGGAAATGCTACTTGTGAATTATGTTATCCATACAGTCTTGGCGATAAACAAATATCACTTATTCTTAATGAAGTACTAAAATCCATTATAAAATGTATCAATTCTATCAGATGTTGTACAAAATATGAAAATGTTTTCAAGAAATTTTGCGAAAATAAAAATGTAGACTGTTTATCAGTTTTAAAATTTGAGGTAAGTTGCCAAAAAACAATAAAACGATGTAAATGCGAAGATCCATGGCATCACTGCATTCATGGAATTAGGTTAAAAGCATATTTGTAATAAAAAAAAATATGATTTTGATAAATTAAAGAATGTGAAATCACTTATGATGGAGTTAATGCTATTTTCGGATCCATCTGGGAAAATGGAAGTTTATTTTTTATGTGACAATATTTATATAATATAGAAGGGAGGGGGGGGGATCATGATTTTAGAGATGCCTAGGTGGGGCACGGCCAAAAAAAGGTTGGGAACCACTGGTATACGCTAAAATCATTAACGTCATGTATCAAGTTTTCGCTGTAGTTTTATTTCCAGATAGATTACTTTGACTACACGAGATGGCGCCACTATTCATTTTCAAAAATTGAAGGTTTAATTTCCACTCCAAATTGGAAATGTATAAATTTTAATTAATTTTTGTTCTTAAATCATGAAATTGGCAGATGATGTTATTCAGAAAATATGTGATCGAAATAAGTTTTCTATTTTTTGATGAATAAATTACCCATCGAATTATAAGCAATCCTCTTTAAACAGGTTTCTATAACAGTAGGTAACGCAAGTATTATGCAATCAAACTTTTTAAGAAGGAATCGAATGAGACTGGGCAAAATTTCGCTTTCAGCATGGTTATATCGTAAATTTTTAAACGTACTACTAAAAATTATTTGCTAACTGTAACTCAATAAACAGTAAATAAAACTGAAGTAAACCTCTGTATAACGGAAATTTGGCTGAAATGAAAATTTTCATGATTTCTTGGAAATAACACACTGGTATGAATATAAATAAATAAATCCTGTCTAATATAGGTGATTTTTGAAAAGGGGATTGAATTATATGGGTTTGTCCTAGAAAGGTTATATTTTATCTTTTAAATGGAACCTTTTAAATACAGAAATATGCACAAAAAATGGAAAATTTTCTGGAATGTACAGAAAAAAAATTACATTAAAATAAATAACGTAAATGGGTGTCTGAATAGACAGTACAATTTCCATATTTTAACGGATACTTTTTACAGTGTATAAAGCTTACAAAAAAGTGAAAAAAACGGCTGCCTATTGCTGAACAGGCAGGTTGATCAAAGATGGATGCGATTCAGACGTTTGAACTGTCTTAAATTCAGACGGATACACGTGTCTTAAAAATTAAGACACTTTAAAACGTCTGAAAATTGAATACTCCATTTTCAGACACTTAAGTGTCTGAATTTCAGACATTTCAGCTTATAGTGTTTATACCATGATCATAGTAAGACACTTAAGTCAGTGGCGTGGCGTCCGGTCGTCGCTGGATGCGGCGATGACCAAGCAATATTTTAAAACTCTTAATAAGCTTTTAAAACTCTACGATCCAGTTTTAGCAGAACATTTGGAGTTCATGTATATGTGAAGGTAAGATTTAAAGTTTCTTTTTTGAACATTCAACCATTGAATTTTAGAGTTAATAATTTTTCACCACAAACTTAAATAATTGCGATGACCGCCGAAAATTTTCACGCCACGCCACTGACTTAAGTGTCTTAATTTCAGACACCTATGATGTCTGAAATTACATATTCAGACACTTAAGTGTCTGAATTACTTTTTCCGTCACATATGTGTCTGAATTTAAGACGCCTTTATTTGCAGTGAATATAGGCTATTTTTGACATTTTTTTGTTTATCACAGTTAGAATTTTATATGAAATATATGAAATATACATATCACATCAAAACTCAAACTCAGACAAAATTAAGAAAATGGAAAAAAAAAATGTCGTCTAATACTAAAAATTCCGAATTCGGACCGATGTTGGCATATTTAATCGGACACTGTCAAATATCACATATCGGTCCAGCGTCACTTGCCGGTGTAAGAGCTTGCCGATATATAACAATAAGGGGACCGATTACGGTAACGGTTAGTCGAAAAAGCAGATCTTAAGTTTCAGTTGCCGACATTCTGCCGACACTGCATCGAAACCACTGTACCCATGCCGACACTTAACCAACACCGCCGGCTGCGGTCCTATCGTGCGCTAAAGTTGTGTGTTTGCTGAGGTTATCGCAGAAATTGAGCTAGTGACAGATAAATTTTACTTATTTTAATTTATTTTATGTTCAGCCATTAAACTGGCATTAAATTTTTAGTATAATTTTGAACATTGTCCTCCATTTTAGAAAATTTAATATCCTACTTTTGTATTTTCATTTACTATTAGTTATATTCATTATTAATTAAATTAATCATACCATAGAATTTCATGACGAATTTAACAAAATATTTTAGAAATTGTATGCATTCATTAAAAAAATATAGGTGAGACTAGGGTGGGTTGACCATACGGGAGGCTTGACCCACCCATCTGTTTTGATATTTAAAAAATTTCAGAGTTTTATCAATAGTTGTCATCCAATGCTACTGGAATACTCAAAAAAAAAGTCTCTGCTTCATATAGATAATCAAAATAGGTGTGAAGAAAATAAATTTTGATGAGTTTTCAGCCTAAAAATTGTGTTTTTTAGAAATATATTGTAAGCTTTTTTCAGAAAAAAATATGTCATAGAAATTTAAGTAAGTAGGTTTTAAGTAAAGCAGTAATATCGAGCTTTCATTCCGGGCATAAAGATTATGCAGTAAATTAGGCTTAACAGAACAATGTGCTATACTTTAGTAAAGGGCTATGAGGGGAGGCTTGACCCAGTCAATGTGAGGGAGGGTTGCTAGATGTTCAAGGCTACCTTTAACACATTCACGACGAAAAACGAGAAATCTCGTTTTCATTCAAAACCCATCATTGACTAAGGGCGTGGCTTCTACCTTACAGAAAATGCATTTATATCATGTTGTCCATATTTTTTTAGATTGTAAGACATTTTATATTAAATTCGTACATTTAAAGATATTTACCGATGCATAAACTTGCGAAACCTATCTAGAATATCAATTTACAAAAGACTTTCAGAACAGGGAGGAGCTTCTACTGCTTTAAAATTCAGATTTGATAAAAACTGCCCGTCGGCAATGTGTTAAAGGGTTTTGGAAATCTTTTTATTATACATTGTGTATAATGAAAGATTAATGGTTATATATCAAAATGAATATAAATTTATTCTGCAAACCTACAGTAAAAAGGAGTGATGGAAAAGGAAAAGTTTCAAATTGATTAAAGAAATATATGAAAAATTGCTATAGTATCCACTAATGGAAAAAATTAATGAAATATAAATGTGAAAGTTGATGGGAACTTTTTTGCCACTTAAATATTACTTACAATAGGTATGTAGAAACAGTAGAAAAGACTAGAAAAGACTAGAAAGTATGAAATCAGCAGTCTTTACCGTTTAAGGGGCAGCGGTATGTTTAATGAAACCACTTAATTTTAATTCCTAAACGATACCAATGGCACTAGAATTTTTCTAAAACCTTTCCATTTTAATAAGAATGTAAAATACAGACTTTTTCTTATTTCCAAATAAATTTGTTCGTATATTCCAGTGCTAGTTATTTATTTCAATATTTTCGTACTGCAAGTACTTCGCCCCTGACTGGGGTAACCCCTTGAGGGGCGGTGGTAATTTTATGAAACCACTTAATTTTAATTCCAAAATGCCACAATGGCACCAGAATTTAGGTTAAAAAAATTCGCTTTACTATATATGTGAAATATACTTTTTTCTTATTTAAAAATAAATTCGTTTTCCAATTCCGGTGTCAATCATTAATTCCAGCACTTTAGCAATGTAATTGCTTTGCCCCTGAAAGGGTTAAAATATGTTAATTATAAGTTAAGGACTCATACGGCTGCAAAAGAATACAGCATTGATCGAAAAACTTTAGGAAAGTATGTAGACAAATTACAACATGATGAATAGAGTGGGATGAAGCTAAACTATGTGACAACTAAAGTTGTCAAGTCGAATGTCACAAAAAGTAGGACAAGGAGACAAAAAAAGTGGGACAATGGCTAATAATAATGCATGAAACCCTATGAAAACGGAACCTGTCTCTAGCGGAATACTGTCTTAAATCTTAAAATGTCATTTTCCTAGCTGTACAATTATATCTGTTCAGATAAAATTCTTTTTAAAACAATTTTTTTCTCCTCTGATTTGCAATTAATTCTGATTTGCAAGATTCAAAAATATTTTTGTAATAATTAAAGCATGTAGCATAAAATTATTTTGCTTTTTTTAAACTAATTTTATTTATCTTCACCAAATATTTCAATATAAAATAAAGTGGGTCAAGCCTCCCATATATTGGGTCAACGCTCCCATATGTGCGGAGCCTTGACAAATTATTTTCTCGTGCTTAAAATCAATCATTTTAAAAATATTGTATATATTACACTTATGTATCAATTTTATTTTGATAACTGATTGTATAACGAATAAAGTGATATATAAAACTTTATTCTACGTTCAATATTTAAAAAATAAGCAATCATTTTGTAAAAAGTGGGTCAACCCTCCCTAGTCTCCCCTATATTCAATTTTTTACACGTTATGTCGAAAATGGTGAAATTTTAAACGTTTATAAATATAATAAATTGTATTATTTTGTACAAGGAATAGTTGATAGATTTTCATGATCGCCTTTGAATATATATATAAATTTAATTAAATATACAATACAAGGCCTTAGTATTTCGTAGATGATAAATAACCATAGAAAGAATTCCTAAATTCTACCTTAAAACAATACTTCTAAATTGAAAATACTTTAAGACGGAGCACCTAGAAAAGAAATATGTTCATGAAATATGCAGATACATCTGGTCTGGAGCCTCTGTTTGATGTATGTGTCTGAGATGCGTGTGACGCAAAGGCTGCATTTTCTGTTCTTTGTCTTCAAAACAGTATGCGAACACAATTATCTGTTTTAAAGCTTGACACGGATAATTCTTTTGAGTGGGACATTTACTTTAGAGCACAACCCGATAAATTTATCTTCTCAGAGTGCATTGAATGTCGTCCAGAGATACATTGTGGTGCATTAAATGTTGTCTTGAGATTTATTTCAAAAGAATTGCATTGTTGAGATAAATTATATGGCTGTTCCAGCTAAATGTTTTGAATAAAATATAAGTATTATTTAAGCGATTTTCTTTAAGAGATGTTTGTGCATAAATACACATATTAATATATAAATTTACACATTCTCAGTTATATATATATATATATATAATTAAAACAAAATCACATGCGTGAATTTCAAAGGAAAAGATAATATAAAAGTTAAATCATTAAAATGTAATCACAATTCAAAGTATAAATGGGCAAGATAATTCAATAAAAGCAACAAGAGATAACGAAATATAGGAGATCTAACGGACAAGAGAGGAAGGTGAAATATATATTAAGAAATGAAACATATACATATGTAACCCATTTAAAAATGAACAATTATAATATAAGAGAAATAAAACAAAGATTTCGTGTGGATATGATAGCAGTAATGATAAAATCCATATGTTGTATGTAAATTGAAAAATAATGGAGTAATAATCTAAAACATGCTCTAATGCGGCTATAAATCCTGCATTAAGAGATTTTAACTGAAATGAAAAGTAAAGTACAGCTAAAACAATGGAGTTATGAATAAAAAATTTAGCTAAGGTGGATGTCAAGCAAACTTTACTATTTTCTTGATTAAGAGAGTATAATTAATATGACTGGAATGTATAGAGGTTATAAAACTAAAATCACATTCAGCATATGCTTTAGCCGCAATGTTCCTAGAATGATAATGTAATAAAAATGAGGTCACATATGAAGCGCTGAGTGGAAGAACATGTTATGCTACATTTTCTTAAATTTTATTTTATCTTTTGGATGAAGGTGTTATCAGGTATTCTATCACATGGTAAAGCTAAAATACCCAAGATCTATTTAGCCTTGAAGTTTTAAGACATTACGCATTAATATTTAATATTTTAATAATTAATAATGCAAATAATATTAATAATTTGTAATATTTAAAAATTAAATATGGATAAGTTTTTTTTTGTTGTTAGAGTTTAGTACCACACCTGTTAATGGCCCCACCAGTGGCCGAGAGGTTCTTCTCTCAAAGCTGGTAGACGAGAAGTGCGGTTTTCGAACCCATTCGCGCCCGTCGGCCTAATCGTACGGAGTTTTCGTGATTTTCTTCTAACCTTGGATTTCCAAGCGTTAATACTGGTTAAGTTCCCTTAGAAAGACCCCCACGAAGGGCAATGCCCCCCCCCTTAGGAGCCTATATCCCTCGTGTTGATAATTGGCCGTCATAAGCACAACCAACCAACCACACCTGTTAATATTTTAAACGCATGGTATCAAACAGAAAATAAATCATTAAAATTGACAACAAAAACTTTCACATCAAATTTCTTCAAATGCAATTTTTGTTACTTAACATGTTCTTCCACTTAGCTCTTCATATATAAAACTCAAAGGAAAAAATAATGTAAAAATTAAACCATTACAATACAATCACAACAGTAAAAATAAATTGGAAAGATAATTCAAAAGAAACTAACAGTAGGTAAAGAAACACCGAACATTTAAAGCGTAGGGGACGAGAAGAATGTGTGCAGCCTAACTCGTATAATACGAGCACGACTAAGACGGCGACTTGGTTTAAAGACACAATTTTTACATTAAGAATAGTTCGTCAATTAAAATATTTTAAAATTAGATATTTTAAGATTTAAGACATTTTAAGATTATCAGATGAGTATGTCGCGTTATATACTCATCTGATAACATAGGCGATTTTTTTACGAGATGGCTATGTAGATTCAAAACTGGTTTTGTAAATTATACAGTAGCCTTCCTCTTAACCGGAGCACCGCTTTAACTGACAGAACTTTTCCCCCAGCATCAGACAAAATTCATAAAGGAAAATTTCGGTTCTTATTTCTTTATGGTTAATTAACTCAAATTTACATAATATAAGAATAATTTCAACGACTTATAAAGGTATGTGACAAAATTTTCAACAATTTAATTTGTATTAAATATTGTTCATTATTTGTTATTGGTGATCATTTTTATTTCAATTCAGTTAATTATAACTAGTAGTCATTTCTCAAAAAATAGAAAATAAAAACTTTTTTAAAACTACACGAATTAAGAAACTAAATGCATCCTATGCATTTAATTAATTAATTACACGGTTACTTATTTACATTTTTTTTACTTCTCCGGTTAAACCGGTTTTTCTCTTAACCGGCTAACCCTCGGTCCCGTTTAGGCCGTTTAAGCTGGAGGCTACTGCATTTTCAAAATCATCTTTAATGAATGTGGAATATTGTTAATACCGGCAACAAAATAAAATCTCTGTACCACCAATAAACCGAAACAGTCTACCACCAAAACCGTGGGTGTTCAAAAATATATAGTGGATGTTCAGGAAATTGTTAATGACAGCAAGGAAATTAAATCTCTCAACCACCAAAGAACGAAAACAGTCTACTACCAAAAACGTGGGTGTTTAAAGATATATAGTGGACGCTCAGGAAATTATTAATGACAGCAGTGAAACGAAAGCTCTGTACCACCAAAGAACGAAAACACTCTACCACCAAAAACGGGGGTGTTCAAAAATATATAGCGGATATTTGCCAATCAAAATGTGATATAACAAACAAACGTTCGAGTGTGTCGGTAAACTGAAAAATGATTCGATAAAAAGATCATTCCTTCAAGTAGCGAAAATAAATGTCAGATATCTTAATTAACCCTCTGTCTACCAGAAGGGTCCAATGGACCCGACATGTATATTCAAAATATCTATTCAAACCAGAAATTTCTTCAAAACAAACTAAATGTATAAATCAGACAATAATAAGTTAAATAAACAAATTAAATAGTTTTAAGTAAAAATTCTGGTGTAGAATGTTTTTATAAAACTTGAGTAAAATTTCCGGTAGTTCTAGGGTTAAAGTTAAATTATGTAAGTTTCTTTGCATATTCTGTTTGTGCTCAGTATTATATCCTTTTGTATTAAGCCACTAACTTGCCTCTTAAATAAACTATTAAATGAAAGAAAAGGCCGTTAATTTAAAAATTGAATTAGTAACCGACTGAATTTCCTTGAAAGATGATTTCATTTTATTCAAAGAAAGGTATTTAAAGAAGATTTGAATGTTAAATCAATTGAATCGTTTAATGCGAATTTTGTTACTTCGGACAAAAAAATTGCATCCATTTGAAGTACTCAATAACGGGAGTTCAATATATTGAATGTCGGATTATTAGAAGAACCGTGTAAGTGTACATACTGATACAAATAAATTCACGTATTTAAATACCGAATAATTCTTTGCTCATGTACAATTTCTCTGGTATGCAAAAAACCCGACCTCACCCGTTAAAGCTTTAAAAAACTCCATTCAGATTGAATACTGATAGTTCTCAACATATTTTTCTGATATGAACACATTTTTAACAGTGAGAATATAAGAATGAAATTTTGACAAAAATTAATCAGCCTTAGCTAAATGTAAAATGTGTTGAAATTGACATAAGAAATGGCCACTTAATTAGCAGGTTAAATATTCGGATTTTGTAAATGTAATATTATTAAGTGCAACGTAGTATGTACAAGTCAACCAAAAATACTTATAAGCACATTCCAAAATATATTTTAGTCCCCTTTTTCGAAAATATTGTATGATATATTATCTATTTTTATATATGATCTGATGTACTCGATGAGGCGAATAAAAAGTGGTGATTTAAAATAAAATTTTGTGCTTATAAATAGTATAAGCATTCAAGGACCTGTTAATTAACTTCTGTGCACAGGATAGTAAAACGATTTGACCCCCCAGATGGGTTATATGCGTATTGCGTCCCCTACTATGCTTAATTTAAAGTTAAGGGAAGTTTTTGTGTCTCCTACACTGCGTACTTTTGTGAACGGAGACACGAGATCTTCTGGAAAATGCTCTGTTTAAAACTGCTTCCTGTTAGCATTACTTTCCTTACCTTCCTTACCTTGTGGTTCTGAAAAATTATAATTTCAATTTAGTTTATGCCTGCCTAAAAGTTTGGAATCCTTTAAGTTATAGAAAGTGCATTTAACGATGTTATGTTTAAATTATTTTATTTCGTTTTTCTTATTTATTTGTATAGTCCTGTGTACAATTATTTACAAGCGTTATATATATATATATATATATATATAGGCTAAATATTAGGGGCGGGTGAAGTTGTATTATTTTTAACACATTATACATGCTAAAATCTGACAACGTTTTTCCCTATGTTTACTATAGTTGTCACAAATTATTTTACAGTAGACATAATTAGAGTTCCACATCTGTTATTTATCATCTCATGTTGAGCTGCATGAAGCAGATTTTTTATAGTTCTAAATTAGTAGCCAAAATGTACCATGTTTCTGTATTAAATGTGATTTTACTTCAAAAGCTAAAATTGTTTGAAACCCTCAATGTGCTTAAAATCTAAAATTGTTTAAAACTGTAAGTTTGTTGTAAACACATCATCTGGTCTTCCCAGATACAACGCAGCACAACGTTTTAAATATTTTTTCCCACATAATAACCAAACTCATTCATATGAACAATAATATTGTTAAAATAACTTCCGAATCTTGTGTTGCATATGATGCCACATGCACTTTCTGTTGAGCGTGTATAAAATTACTAGACTTTTCTTCAATCACTGTATTTAGGTTTCCTCATACATGAAATGGATAAATAGAATTACTTACCAATTTACCTGACTTAGATGTGCCCATAAAACTCAGATTGTCGATTAATTAACTAAAGTAGAAATCACCCATTATTTATTGCCATTTTCAGGTCATTATAGAACAATTAAAAATTCATCTACATCCATAACTCTGTAAATATCTTAAGATAATTAAGGTTTAATGTGCGATTTACATTGGATCATAATTATTTCATTACAACACGTATAGGTTGAAGTAATCTGAAGTCCCATTATTTCCTTTGGCGTGAAAAAAAATGAAAATATAACGAGTAATGTTAAAAAAAAATGGAAATATAACTTGAGTAAAATAATATTTCATTAAAGAATGTAGCGCAATATAATCACTTATACATTTAGTAATTGCTTGAAAAAAGAATCATATGACGCACATAAGTTATGAAAGTAATTCCAATATCGCTACAGCTTTGCTATGATATCATTTTTTTCTTTGATATTTTAATGAGGTGTTGTAAAGAGGTGTGATACGTGTATCTTCTGGTAAAATGTACGAGATTTATTTCGCGACTGTTAAACAGTCAGGAATCGTACAATTCGTGGAAAGGGATAGATGAGAAAAGCACAATTTAACGGTCATATAATGTTTTGTTAGCTGCTTAACGTTATGTCACTGACCAAAATTTGTCCTTATCTCCAATGGTAGAGTTATCCAGGTACCTGCTACGATTTTAACGTACGCAAGGCATAAAACAGCTCTATTTCAAAAAATGAAAGTGCACCGCCTTTAGAGAAGATGCATTTGTTGCATTTTTATGATTATGAATTACATCAGGTGTCAATCATTCGAACAAAGATCGCATATTAGAAATGTGGAATACAAACTCATACTGCTATATATCCAATATATACCAAATATTACTAACCAAAGCATAACTAGAGTAATATATACAATAATAACAATAATAATAATTTCATAATTATAAGTATCGGATATAAATTAAGAATATTTACAATGGAAACATAGACTATGATGACAAAAAATATTATAAATCATCGTCTGAAGATGTGTCTGAGAGTTATGGGTAATTATTTCTAAAAATGACTTCCTCTATAAATATCCGTAGAGTAGATATTCGGTTCACGAGAACCGGACTTTACTAATATAATTAATTAATCCAGTCAAGTATCGCCACAATTATGTGCTTTGCAATCCTTATGTTAATGACCAAAATTTGTCCTGGACTCCAGTGACCGAGGTATCCCGGTACCTGCTACAATTTGTACGTACGCGAGGCATAAAACAGCTCTATTTAAAAATAAATTAACTGCCCAGCCTTTAAAGAAGATGAATTAGATGCATTTTTATGATTTTGAATTACTTCAGGTGTCAGCAAGTCGAACAAAGATCGCACATTATAAATGTGCAATACAAACTCATATCTGCTATATGGAGCAAGTATGAGTATAGACGGATTCTGGAATATTCTTAGATTTATTCGTTTTTAAAACCAGAACACACGAGTGGAACGTCCTCAAAATGATAAAATTGCATCAATTCGTGAGTTATGGCTTATGTTAACTCATAGCCTATTGAAAAAAATACGTACCGACGTAAAAATTAACTGTTAATGAGCAGTTATTTCAACACCAAGGAAGACCATGATTCACCCATTACATTCTGTCTAAACCGGTTAAATAAGGGATCAAAATATAGTGGGTATTTGATGCAAATAATTATTATCCTCTCAACGGCCGACTATGACTGGAAAACAGGTACAGACCATGAAATAAACCAAGGTGAAAGTATTGCAAAAGGCTTGGCCACTCCATTCAAAGATTTTGGACGAAACTTCTTCATGGACAACTTTTTTTCTTTACTTTATTTGGCCAAACATCTGTTATAAAGGAAGCGAACAATAGTTGACACTTTGAAAAGAAACAAACCTTATATTCCCCTGGAAATGAGGACAGTGTAAATCGCGCAAGTTTTATACACAGAATTTGGATTTCATGATGACCGTATGTTCCAAAAAGGAGCAAAGCTGTCACTGTATATTCATCATGATTAAACCATCACTGCATCGAAAGAGAATCCCGAAATGATTCTGTTTTATAATGAAACGAAACATGTATTGAATATAATGGATGAATTATTATATAACACATGGGTGTATAACCACATGGCCACTTGCATTATTTTTCAATATTGTGGATATAGCAACACTTTCTGCTTGCGTTATACATACTGTAACTAATTACATGATTAAAAATAATACAGACACTTGTCGCCTGTTTTTGTGAGAATTATGTGAGATCTTGGGCCTTCCACAGAAGGCCACAGAAGGCACTTCCATTCAAGATCAACCACAAAAAGTACATGCTATGAGACATTTTTCGAACAAATCGGGTATTGAAAGTATACGGAAAAAAAATCTTTGCCCGTATTTGAAGCTGCCGCACGTTCAGAACCCAGCCCAAAGTGCTTAAAGCGAGATGAAACATGAACGATAACAGCAGATGTGCATTTTGTAATATGTGGTTTTTAGAGCCCCAAAAATGGCGCAGAAAAATCAGAAAATCATGTAAACTATATGTAACGTCAGTATGAGATGTACATTTGCACACCTTTTTCTATTGTCAGGGATGAAAGTGCTGCGCCACAAATGGCTAATTGATACAACTAAATTTTTATAGAAAATAATAATAATAATAAACTTTAAATAATGAGAGACTTTCTGAGATTTAATAAGGCAAAGAATCCCATTAAAATTAGCTGTACAAATAAGCCATTTGTGGTGCAACTATTTCATATCTGTAATTGAACAGCTTGTCCAAAAATTTCACAAAAAATGATCTTTTTTAAACTTAAAAATATGTCTACCTCTTTCTTTAGAATTAATTTCAAGTTTTCTTGATTTAAATCTAAATCATCTATTAATTTCTGTATTTTTCCATAGAAAATTCACATGAGTACCCGGGTATACGGGTCATTAAACGAAAGGTATAACAAATGTTTAATGTCCAAAATTAGTATTAAAAGATTCCAAATTGCAAAATGATTATACTAATGGACAGTGAATACCACTAACAATGGGGATATAAATTCATTTTAATTTCTTGTGATATTAACTAGGGGGCTCTGCCCCCTACGAGCTAAGCTCGTCAACCCCCGTTCAGACACCGCAGACTCTAAAAGCGCGCTAATTTGATCGGCTTTAAAAATATTTCGGAAGATTGATTTATAATTTAAAAACTGTGGGGATCTACCTATAAACGGGTTTGTATTCATTTCTCTTTGATTGCGGAATTTCAAGGCCAAGTCAGCTGGTGTTAAAAGATACAATGGCTGTTTTCGTCTTTGATTAAATAAAATCAGTTAAACATTTCAAAATAAGCTAATATAAAATGAATTAAGTAAACAGAGTCTTTGTTTCTCTGTATATTTTACAAAGTGAAAGGAAAATACATTGAAATAACACATTTTAAATGTATCGTTTTTAATCTGAGGTAATTTTCACCAAACTTTTCTTTCTCTTTTTAATATTCACGTGAAAATACCTTTGTTAGAAATGAAATATTATTTACACTGAAATACTTGAAATGATCATCTAAAAATATCAAATAAATATATCGCGGAATTTTTAAGTTTAAAAAACTGTTTTGCAAGATTATTTTTTGTTCATTTTACGTAATAAGTGTAATGTGACGTAAATGTGACGTAATTTCTCATATTTAAGACTTCTAACGCATGTTAATGAATTTATTATTTTACAATATCCTTTCTCTTTTAAAATTCACTTGTAAATACAGTTTTTATGACGTAATTTTAATTAAGTACTTGCTTTTGTATACCTAATTATTTAATTTTAATTTGAAGGTTTTTTTACGTTTATAATAGTGACGTGTAAATATTTTTTTTTTCTAATTTGAAGCAAACATTATTGTTTATGCTGTTTATATAGTTGGCAAAAGTTTAAAATAATACCATTTTCTAAAATTTGTAAAAAATATCTCTCGAAATGCTGAAAACTTGAATTTAAAATAGAAATAAAATCTCAAAAAATGAGTCAAATTAAAAGAATAAATTCAGTTTGCACACTGGGAAATTCTAACGAATAAAATGATCTAAAAATGATTAAATTCCCATGTATAGTTTTTGCTCCTATAAAACTTATTTAATGGAACGATTTTGTCCAACTTTAGCATTACATATCTCTTAAAATACTTCTTCGATTTGAAAACTGTCTGCATCAGCGTGTTTATCAAAGATTTCTCTATCATACCACCGATTATCATATTTTTGTATGCAATATTTTTCTTAATATTAACAATGAAAGACCTCCGGTCACAAAAAATTCAAAATCGGCTGCGGCGGTGTCAACTTTTGATACCGTTAGTTACTTTTTTTTAGAATAGAGAGATACCCTGAAAACAGGATGTTGAGAGAAAAAAAGTACCCGGGTACCCATCATTTTCAACAACCTTTTATACCTGTTTAGGGAGGAGGATTTTCTAAAATCGCTGATATGCGTGTTTAATACTTTTTATTAAGTTTGTTATACTGAATTTCTCGCTCCTTCCTGAAACCGCTGCTGAGAAATGTCCAAATGTTCTAAAACTTTTCAACTCCATTTTTAACAACTTAGGATGGAATTTTTAAAAATCGTTGAAATAACTATATTTTTAGTAGATTTAATTTCTGGAATTGCAAGCTCCTACCTAAAACGACTGCTGTAATATGGACAAATATTGTGACATTTTCGAATATCCATTTAACATCATTAGGGGAAATTTCTAAAATCGCTGAAATATGTATTTAATCATTCTTTAATACATTTGTTATCTTGAATTTCGAACTCCTACTTAAACCGACAGCTTGGATATGTCCAAATGTTCTAAAAATTTCAACCTTAATTTTAACTTCTTTAATTTTTTTTAAAGTTTATTATCCTGAATTTTCGTTCCTATCTAAAACGGCTGCTGAGATAAGGCCAAATTTTCTAATATTTTCGATCCTCTGTAACCCCCTTACGGGGGAAATTTCTAAAAGCGCTCAAATATGTGTTTAATTATTTCTTAAGAAGACTTATTTTCTAGAATTTCTCGCTCTTACCTAAAACAGCTACAGAAATATGGCCAAATGGTCAAAATTTTCAACCCCATTTTAACCCCTTAGGGTGGAATTTCTAAAATTGCTGAAATATATGTTTAATTATATTTTTAGTAGATTTATTTTTCGGTATTTCACGATCTTACCTAAAAGGGCTGCTGAGATATGGGCAAATGTTCTAAAAATTTCCATCCCCTTCAAACCCCTTTATGAGATTTCTAAAATAGCTGAATAAATGTTTAATTATTTTTTAGAAGATTTATTGTCTGGAATTCCATGCTCCTACCTAAAATGGCTGCTGAGATATGACCAATTGTTCTAAAATTTTCGACACCCCTTTTAACACCTAAATTTCTAAAATTGCTGAAATATTGGTTTAATGTTTTTTAATGCATTTATTTTCTGGAATTTTACGCGTCTAGATAAAACGGTTACTAAGATATGGCCAAATCTTCTAAAATGTTTTATCATATATATATATAAATATATATATCTACATACATAGATATAGATTGATAGATAGATAGACAGATTTTTAAATATCACGCATTTGTTGATTGGCCACTTCTGAATACTTTTAAGTGCAAAGTATGTTGTATACCTCGTATTATAAATGTGACAATGCCTCGAACCAACCTAATATTTCGCATAGAACATTAGTTTATCTTATCTGAATAATAGTGATATTACCTAAAAAATAAAGTTTTGAAAATATTATAAAAATGTTTGCAAGACATGCCAATTTTTAAGTAGCCAATAAAAGTTTTTTTTTCACAATTTATAAAATTTATGTACTGATTTTTCACATGCATATGCAAATAAATTTTTATCATATTTTATTGTATTTATATAAATCTGTGCGATCACTGAGAATTGAATAATTGTCATAAAGCTTTGAATCTTATCCAATCAGTTATGCTTATTTATTGGAGATATATTACATTTCATATAAAGTGAACGTAACAGAAATTTCAATACCTATTCTGTAACATACTTTCAACCTGTCACTAAAATGTATCACACAGTTTTGTCGATGAATAGTATTTGTCAAGAAGTGGCATTAAATGTTCATGCTTTCACACTTACTATCACTTTCACAAAGGAGTGTAGTTACTTTTGAATATTATTTGGAATATGTATCAAATTAATGGCTGTTTTTTAATAATGCTAAATCATGATGAATGTTTTAAAAATAATCATTTATCTAAAGATGCAAGTTATATCCGATACGGACCAATTATGTTACGTATTTTTATTTATTACTTAGTAGCAATTAAATTAAAAATATAACATAAAACATTATCATTTAACTGTTGCATTTTTCTGTTTTATATTTTACATGAATTTATATGCTTGTATGATTAAATTTCGAAAACATCTAAATTTAAACTTTTTTTACACATTGCACAAATGAAATTTTCTTAAAAATTTAAATGCATTTTACAGCATTCTTTTTTTGTATATACTTAATTTTATTAATTACATCTGAAGTTGGATTATTCTTTATCGATGGATTTTAATTTAAAGTGAAGTGGGAATAAAAAAGGCGTCGTAAATAATTCCAGTTTTCTACAGGAATTCTTACACTAATATACGAATGCTATTCGAAAAACACTTTTATGGTAAAATTATTTTAATTTAGACATTTTTTTTTTGCTTTTAATAATTTATTAAATTAAATGTTTTTAATTAAACCTAAAATAAGTGTGAAACGCCTAATACTACGCAAGGAAAAGAAAATTATGCACAGAACATTCTGCTTACAGTCAACAAGCAGATCCTATATTTTATAAAAAAGCAAAACTGAACCAAATTTTGTATATTTTTTGTGGTAGCTCAAATTTGTTTTACATTCGACTGTCAATCTACATTCAAATTGAGTGGAAAATGAAAAAGAATGAAAAAGATTTTTTTGTCTCTACTTAAATTGAATAGTTAATATTTTTGCGAAGTGCTATTCATAAAATATCCTATGTTACACATTTTAGTAACATCTTCTGGTTTTTACTACTTATTTTTTAATGCCTTCTGATATTTTTATTTTAAATTTTCGTCTGTTTAAATATATATATACTATATATATTACCAGAAAATTTTTCGGCACCAGTATTATCTTATAGAAAATCTCTTCTCAAAAGAAGGAGAAATTTTGCGCGTTTAACCAAGATTTCTTTTTTTTAATAAAAATATAGTGGTAGTTTTCCTGGTGAAATAACGGTATCCGTACGAACCATGATATACAGGGTGTTTCACAAAGGACCCCTAACTTTAAAAATCAATAACTCGGAAACGGTGATAGATAGAAACATGAAACCAGTGGTATGTTTAATAAAAAAATCGTAAGAATCTTATACATAAATCTTAAAATTTAGTTCAAAATAGCCCCGATAGATGGCGCTGAGAGCGTTAAGTATCCTTGGGCGTGTTCAAGATGAACGCGCGCCGCGCGCGCGATCTCAGGACATAGGAACATGGAGTGGGTCTTTTTGTAGATGGAATAAATGTTCAGTACGTTCAGGAAAGGATCTTGGATTTGATTAATTATTGTGCTAATTATAAAGATAATCTGTTGCAAATGAAAGATGAACTAGATAGCTGAAAAGAACAGAGCATTGAACTCGAGACTATGGGTTATGTGTTCGAATCCTCCGCGCCCAAAATTGTGTTTATGATTTTTTCAATTTATCGGTTGCTTTATATTTTTCATAATAAATAAGATATTTTTGATAAAGATAAATTTTTATGTTAATAATACAGAAGCACATGTGAGTTTTTATCGAGATTAGGATGCAGATCATATGTTTTTAAATTTATAAACATTCTTGAAAATTTATAAACATTCTAATCATACTTTATTCATTTCAAAACTAGACGACAAACCCCATATATGTTATCTCTTCTAGAAAATATGTGTTCAGATATTTTTAGTTAAAATAATGTACATCAGTTAGATTTTATTTTTATATTTTCCATGTTGACTTTAACACTGTAAAATATGATCTGCATCCTAGTCTCGATAAAAACTCACATGTGCTTCTGTATTATTAACATAAAAATTTATCTTTATCAAAAATATCTTATTTATTATGAAAAATATAAAGCAACCAATAAATTTAAAAATCATAAACACAATTTGGGGCGCGGAGGATTGGAACCCATAACCTCTAGTTTCGAGTTCAATACTCTGTCCATTCAGCTATCTAGCTCACCTTTCATATGCAACAGATTATCTTTATAATTAGCACAATATGTAATCAAATCCAAGATCCTTTCCTGAACGTACTGAAATTATTCCATCTACGATAAAGACCCACTCCATGTTCCTGTCTCCTGAGCTCGCGCGGGCGGTGCGCGTTCATCTTGAACACGCCCAAGGATTCTTATAGTTCTCAGCGCCATCTATCGGGGCTATTTTGAACTAAATTTTGAGATTTATGTATAAGATTCTTACGATTTTTTTATTAAACATACCACTGGTTTTATGTTTCTATCTATCATCGTTTCCGAGTTATTGATTTTTAAAGTTACGGGTCCTTTGTGAAACATCCTGTATATATATATATATATATATATATATATATATATAGCGTTTATTTTCTTTATTACGTGCACGATCAGCAAATTAACTGACGCTCTGGTATTTTATTACCCATGATTTGAAATCATGAGTTATGAAAATTCACGATCACGACATCAAGGTTTGGAGATATTCAATTTTAGAAAAACGTCAGTATATTAAATTATATTGTTTATGAAGCATCGTCTTATGAGATGCCAAAGAAGGCAGTGTTAGGCCTAATCAGATTGTTCGAAAGAAAGTGTATTATTGGTTTTAAGTGAGAAATGTATTTGAAGAAGCTATCAATGAAGTGGTGTAAAATGATTTTTATAGCATTGTATTAGAGTTCATGTGTTGTTATTGCAACGTCTAGATATTCAAGTCACCAATAAATCAACATTTTACATATAATCGCCCTAAAAGTTTGGGGGCTGGGTGCCAAAATCTTAAGCAACTAGTAGTGGAATAAATAATCTGAATCTTATGCAACTAGGAGCGGAGTAAGTAGTCAAATATGAATTTAAACGAAACTGTTGTAAATCACCTGCGCCAAAGGTTGGATTGTGAATTAGCAAGGCAAGTGTAAAAACTGTGATCGCAATTATTCAAGTACAATATTGAAAGTTAGATGTGGGAATCTTAAACAAGGCTAAACGAATTGACATAATAAATCTTTACGAGGAATGCGGGATTGAACCACCAGAAAAACCGAGTATCCCTGTTCTAATAATGCTAATTAAAAGCTGGGAGAATTACGACGAAGATTTTATAAAGGACAGCTTAGAAGTAATTATGACAGCTAGAAAAGAGCTAGAAAAATCTGAGCTTGAAGAGAGGAAACTACAGGTACAAGCGCAATCGGAACTGGAACTGGAAGAAAAGGAATTGCAATTGCAGATAGAAGAGAAGAAATTACAAGCAGAAATCGAAGAAAAGAAACTGAAAATGGAAAGGGAAATGGAAGAGAGAAAATAGAGTATAGATTTGGAAGAAAAAGACCGCGAAAGAGAGTTTCAGATTAAGAAAATACAACTACAAGAAAATTCAAGACAACAGATCGATGTGAACCCAAGGACAAATCTAGGTAAACAATATGAATTGCTTAGAATATTAACAAAATATGATAGTACGAATGATATTACTTTATATTTAGCTATGTATGAAAGGCAAATGGCGCAAATGGGCATTGATAAAAAAGAATGGGTCAATTATTTAATCAACGTAATGCCATTAGATGTGATTAATATAATAACAAGAGAGAGTGAACCCGAAAAGCATGATTATGATTACATTAAAAGTATTCCTTTAAAACGCTACAAACTATCGCCAGAAGTGTTTGGGTTGAAATTTTGCTTACCTAAAAAAGGGCGACCGGCTAATTGACGCGATTTCGCTTATGAGATCAGGGTATACCTCCAGCAGTGGATTGACGGTGTTCAAATAGATAACTTTGGGGAATTATCAGAATTAATTGTAGTTAATCAAATTAGGCATAATTTACCTGCGAAAACAGACACATTTTGCAGAGGAATTGTTAGTAATAAAAAATATACACAACATAGTTAACAATTAGATATTTACGAAACGGCTCGAAGGGTTTGCAATAAACAATCAGTAAGGAATACAAGCGAGAGTTTTGGGGATAAGCGATCTAGTGTGGCTGACTACGCTAACCTGAAAAGGCGCCAAGTTGACAATAGGCACAATGTGAATCACGGAAGAATCAGGGCGCTTATATTATATTTTCGTTGTGGCAAACCTGGTCACGCGAGTAGGAAATGTACCATGCGGAGTGAAATACAACAATAATATTCAAATTATAACCCGGAACGTATCAAAATTAGCCAGAAACGAAATACTAAGATTGGAACCAAAAGATGCAAAGAAAGGTAGTTAATATGGGCAGGTTAAATGGTGAAAAGGGAAGAATCCTGAATATTCAAGGAATAAAAGCAAACATAATAATCGATACAGGGAGTGATATTTCAATCGCCAATTCAAGATGACATACTGCAATAAACTCGCCAAAATTAACCACCGACAATATATCTATATCTGGCATATATGGAAAAGAAATTAAGTCAAAGGGTTTTTTCTTGCTTAAAGTTTATGCAGATGGTATAGAAATACACGATAAATTTTACTTGGTACAAGAAACTGACTATGATTTAATAATAGGTAGAAAAGCAGTTGAAGGCCTGACGTTAAGAGTAGTGGAAGATTTTGTTAAAATAATAATCGACAATACAGTGCTAGTAGGATACATTAAAATTAAAGAAGTCCCTTCCAAAACAGATGAAGTAGCCACATCAATTATACACAACGATAATCGAGGTTCGGAAGATATGGTTAATACTAACTGCGTAAATGCCGATGTGAATTTGAATCATATTACAGATTTAAATAATAGAAAAAAAATATGAGGATTACTAGAATCATACAAACCGAATAAAACAAAATATACTGGGTTAAAGATGAACATACTATTTGCGGGTGAAAAACCTATCTGTGAACGGGGAGGATACCAAGGAGGTTAAGGAGGTTACCTCTAGTTGAGCAGGAAATCATGAGTAAACAAATACAACAGTGGATGTAAGATGGGTTCATTAGACGAAGTTACTCAGGTTTTGTGTCCCCAGTAGTCCTGAGTAAGAAAAAAAGATGGGTTATACCGGTTATGTATAGATTATCGGAAAATCGAAAAATATTAAAAGATTGCTACCTGCTACCTTTAATTGAGAATGTGATTGATAAATTACAGAAGACGAAAGTATTTACGACATTAGATCTCAAAAACGGATTTTTCAAAGTCGAAATTGAAGAAAGAACTCGTAAATATACAGCTTTTGTGACGCATGAAGGGGAATACGAAATTTTTACGTCATCCGTTCGGATTGTGCACATCAGGTAATCAATTCCAAAGATAAGTAAACACAGTATTCTAAGATTTACAGAGAGAAGGCACTATCATTGTATATATGGATGATTTTGTGATTCCCTCAGATGATGAAGAAGATGGGATAAAGAAGCTGTAACGAATATTAGAAGCAGCATCAGTGTATGTTTTAGAAATTAAACTCGAAAAATGGCAATTCCTTAAAAAGAAAATAGAGTTCTTGGGTTTTGTTATCGAAAATGGGACAATAAAATCGTCCGAAGCGAAAACTGTGCGAAATTTTCCCAAGCCAACTACAACAAATCAATTACAACCATTTTAAGGTTTAGGGATACAGGATACTTCAGAAAGTTTATCCCGAATTATGTCAAAATCGCCAAACTTCTAAGTGATTTATTAAGGAAAGTAAATTGTTTCAAATTCGAAAGAGAGCAGCTCGAAGCTTTTAATGAGTTAAAGATAATATTATCAATAAAACCAGTTTTTCAATTATATAAACTAGGATCCACACTGGAACTCCATACTGCGCAGTTTTATTACAGAAAGGAGATGATTGAAAATTTCATCCATTGGAATACATGAGCAAGACAACTTCACTACAACAAGCGAAATATTCAAGTTATGAACTTGAAGTATTAGCAATAACAGAAGCTCTAAAAAAAATCTGAAATTACCTAATAGGAAACAAATTCAAGATTGTAACAGACTGTGCTGCTTTCCAGAAAACTGTAAATAAAAAATAGCACCTAAAGTAGCGAGATGAGCATTGCTCATCGAGGATTACGACTACGAGATAGAACGTAGAGCAGCAACAAGAATGAAACATGTAGAGGTATTAAGCCAAAACGTGCCAATGACACAATCACTATTAGTGATAACTAGATCGCAAGGAGAAATAACGAAAATAATACAACAGTGCAAAAGCTTGATGAATCTATACAATGCATGAAGTCGCTTGTTAAAAATAGATCATTCGATAATTACTTAGTAAAAGATGATGTACTATACAGATTCGAGAACGGAAAAGAAATGTTGGTGGTGCCGGAAGACATGCAACGAGAAATTATACGAAAAATTCATAAAAGAGAACACTTTGCTGTATAAAAGATAGAAGATCTAGTGAAGCAAGAATTTTACGTAGCTGGATTGAGGAAGAAAGTAGAAGCAATAATCGCGAACTGTGTTAACTGTATGTTATATAATAGGAAGAAGGGAAAAGCTGAAGGTTTTTTAAACCATATATCAAAGGGAGACAAATCATTGGAAACCTATCACATCGATCACATAGGTCCATTACCTCTCACAATTAGTTGATATCAATATATTTTAACCGTAGTATATGCATTTACGAAGTTTGCAAGGTTTTATCCGGTGAAATCAATGTCGACTAAGGAAGTAATAGACAAATTGGAACTACAACAAACAGCTTTCAGGAACTCAACTAGAATTTTAACCGATAAAGGAAAAGCTTTTACTGAAAACGAGTTCAAGGAATATTGTACAAAGGAAGGAATTGAGCATCTGAAGATAACAACTGGGATGCCAAAAGAAAATGGACAGGTGGAAAGAATACACCGAGTGATGATATCCGTTTTGTCAAAATTATCTAGTGATGATGAATGCAAGTGGTATAAGTATGTACCAAAATTACAAAGAATTACCAATAGCACAGTTACACGAAGCACTATGTATAATCCCTTTGAATTAATGATAGGAGTTAAAATGAAGGACAGTGTCATGCAAAACATGAAAAAGATTTTGGAAGAATTTTCCGAATGTATGATGGAAGAACGCGAAGCCATGAGAGAAGAGGCAAAGAAAAATATACTCAAAATACAAGAAAAAACAAAGTGTCGTTCGATAAGAAAAGAAAAGAGTCAGGGAAATACAAAATAGGAGATATCGTCGCCAGAAAGAGGACGCAATTTGGCAATACTATCAGAAAACTTAAAGAAAAATATTTGGGGCCATATGAGATAACTGAAGCCAAGAATCATGATTGGTATGAAGTAGAGAAAATAGGGGATCATGAAGGTCCAGGAAAGACGTCAACCTGTCTACGGGTTAAACTCCTGGGTAAGTCAAATAGATTAAGTATATGTGTATGTGTATGTGTGCTGAACATGTAATCAAAATTTTATGTGGAAGAAAAATATATAAAAGTATCAAAAATTCAGCTGTTTAAGCATAAAAAATAATAAGCCAAGATACCGATGTCGGGACGCCATCATGTCAGGATGACCGATTTGTAGGATTTGAATTTAAACATAGTTTATTTTCTTTATGACGTGCACGATCAGCAAATTAACTGACGCTCTGGTATTTTTATTATCCATGATTTGAAAGTATGAGTTATGAAAATTCACGATCACAATATCAAGGTTTGGAGATATTCAAAATTAGAATACAGTCTATAAAATTATATTGTTCAGTTAAATTATATTATATAGTTAGTCTATTAAATTATATTGTTCATAAAGCCTCGGCTTATGAGATGCCAAGAAAAGCACTCTTAGGTCTAATCAGATAGTTCGAAAGAAACTGTATTATAGGTTTTAAGTGAGAAATGTACTGTATTTGAAGAAGCTCTCAACGATGTGGTGAAAAATTATTTTCACAGAATTGTATTAAAGTTCATGTGTTGTTATTCCAACGTCTGGTTATTCAAGTCATCAATAAATCAACATTTTACATATAATCGTCCTACAAATTTATATATATATATATATATATATATATATACATAAATTATCATAAATATTCACGCTGAAGCATTATCTTTATTGAATAGGAGGAAAAAATCCGAGCAATAACAAAATAAAAATAAATAATTAAGAAATTCTTACAGTCACTAACAAGGGGAACCACCAAACATTGTGTGCACAGATATTGAGGATTTTAAAGTATGTTGTAGATGTGATAATCTAAATTATGGTGATAGGTTTTCTTTAAATGGACCTATATTTTGTAGAAATTAGGGGTTAATTTAAACACACGTATTAAATACTCATTATTTTAAAATTCTCTTCGTGGCGCAGCGTTAGCTTGTTTGTATCTTTCCAGTAGACGATGTTCTATTCTATCTTGGGAATTTTTTGCTTTATTTTTCTTTATATTTTTGATACGTTACATTTTTTAAGCAGATTTGTGAATCTTGCGAATTCGAATTTTTTTATATCGTCTTAAAAAATCAATTTTACAATAATTATCTTTCCACGAAAATTTATCTTTTGTTTCCGAAATTCGATATTTCTATTAAGAAAATTCAAAATAATTTATGTCTAGATATCTCATGTTTTTAAATCTTACTTTTATAGTTTCCATTTAAATATATATAGGGTGCTCACTCTCAACGGTGTCCAATGGTTCATTCTTAAATCGTTAGTCATAGACATATAGTTCTATTTTCAAAAATGTTTTAAATCAGGCAAAGAAATATTTTAAGAGCGATTTGGGTCGATTAAAACATTTGTTAAAAAATCACGAAATTTAAATTTTTATACTGTCCCCGGTCCTATAAGTTATATTTTGCAAATTTCCCTGTTACACTGACAAGTAACACAAAAAAAAGTCTTGTTATTCTAGGGATAATATTGACCGAGTGATAGCTGTTTAAATTTGGAGCATATATTTTGCTGCAAATTAGGAATCATTCACCAATTTAGTAGAAATATAATTTCTTCAGCTATATTTAAAAAATGTTTGAGAGTAAAATTAACATTGCAATATACATTTGAAATCTTTAATCCTTCTGACATATTAATGTAAAATATACAATTTTTAATAAACATACAAGAAGAAGGAAAAGACAAAATGTTTGTTAACCCGTAACCGGAGTGACAAATATTGTCGCATAACTACCGTGAGCGGTCTGTCAGGCCTCTTAATCTTAAAATGAATAAAATGAATAAAATGCTTCATTAACACTCGAAATACTATTTTTGTAGTACACTTCGTGTACAGGACGATTATATTTAAAATATAGTTATTCAAAAGTATCTACTGAAAGTAAAAGGACTCCAAATAAACCAAAATTTAATCAGCATCTATAGTTAAACTAAAAATTTAGGAAATTGAAAAATGCTGTAAAATAGCTGTTAACGGTCTATGATTCCGCTAACAGCGGTTATGCGTTAAAACAATGATGAAAATTAACAGCCTCAATTCGTTACAATATGATACATATTTTAAAATGTTATTAGATTACACTAGCGTACAAAAGTTGGGTTATGTCATTTTTTTTCAGCTTTTGATAATTGATTCTTATATATTCTGTACCGCTGAATGCGGAACTGACCTTCATTTTGTACCATCACGTAAAGTTTTTTTTTTTGCAAATCGTAAATTTTAAAGTTAAATATATATATATATATATATATATATATATAGTTCATTTATACAACAGTATATGGCCAAAGGTGACCGGTCACTTGTGATTTTAGACATTTTATTAAATATCTAGGAAAATATGTGATGAATTAAACTGAAACTGCAGCTGTGTAAACAGTATAGTGTAGGTCATATATTTCCTCGAAAATTTTTTCCCCGAAATCCCATAGGGGACCGTCAACAAATTGAAAAAAACGAATATCTTTTGGATAACCCTGTAAAAACTAATGTAGCAAATTCGTTCAAACTCGAGATTATTAATAAGTGGATTATTGTAATATTTGTGTTCATTTTTAAGAGGATAGCATGTATACTCGTAGAGGAAATTAAGGTTTTTATAAAAACAGTCTCAAATTTTACCAAGTTTTTTGCTTATAATTTGCAGAGTTCTTAATATATAAAAAAAGTTCTTTTCAGAAAATACGACAAGCAACATTGCACACAATACTCTGCAATCAAAATTAAAAAATATTAAAAATTGGATAAAAAATGAGCCAGTTTACTAAAAAATGTTTCACTGCCCATGAGCGAACGCAATCAAAATATAATGTGCATAATGCATTAGTTACGTATATAGAGCAACTTTTGTGAAAATCTCAAAAGCTTGAAATTTCTGAAAATTATCGTCGATAGAATAAGCTCGAAATCCGTTGTTCCCGAAAAGAAGCAAAAAGATGAGAGGTTGTATCCAACTATAATAGTGTGTGCAATATTGTGTATGCTATCTTGGCACTATTAAAAAAACATTGGTATATGACCCCTCAAAGCATGGATGAACACATTTGTGTTTAGATGCAGAAAAGTGAAATAAGTCATGCATGTTTAAAGATTCATAACTCGGTCAATTTTAATGTTATAAAAACGGAACTTTTTTTTTTGTCTTACTTGTCTGTGCTATAGGAAAAATGATTAAATATAAGTTATAGGACCGGAAGACCGTATAAGAATTTTAATTTCGTAATTTTTTAATAAATGTTTTTATTGACCCAAATCGACTTTAAAATATATCTTTAACTCATTTAAAATATTTTTGTAATTTAAACTATATGTCTATGAGTGTCCCTGTATACACAATTTACAAAAAGACACATCAGAATAAAACAAAAATGCATAGATATCTTTATTTTAATTATTTTTAATTAATTATTTATTCATTTATTGTTTTTTCTATTGAAAATGAATTTAATTGACAAGAGAAAAGATCTTAAATTGAAATATCTTTTTAGTATTTGCCTTATTCTAAATATGTTAAACGATGCTAAAGGAAAAATGTAAAAATATTTTACTTTAAGTATTTTAGCTTAGTAAATATGTAGTTAATAGGGTGATACATATAGTAAATATATTTATTACATAAAATGACATTAAAATATCACTATAAAACCATTTCTTTGCATGAATTTATTTATGAAGTTTGGAAGAATGCATTTATTACCATATTATATTTCTATAAAATGTTGTATTTGTGATTAATATATTTAAAAATACGTTAACAGTAAATACTTATGTAAAAAGTATCATAATTACCTGTTGGATCAGACCTGTTGCTCCAGAATATGTCAGGTACTCTCTGTATCCTGTAGACCTCCACTCCTCTCGAAAAAAAGTTTTCACCTCACCAGAGGCTTCTTCAGTTTCAAAAAGTTTATTTATTATTTTTCTTTGGGCTAAGAGTAGCTGAGAATTTACGAAAGTAATTTACGAACGGAGGGTTCGTACGCTTCAAGGACTTTCAAGGACCTTGTACCAGAATTTTCGTAAAGGAATATTTGCCTTAATTAATGAAAAAAAAAATCTATCTTCAGATATAGCGCCCAGTACTTTAGGAAATTTCTGGTACTGAAACACCTAAAATCCCCTGTTGTTCTACGAATCCCAGTTTCCCAGGAAAACCTTTGTAACTTTACAGATATATATATATATATATATATATATATATATTACAGCATATAAAATGATCAAGTTATGTTTTCTATACAGAGATGATAAATGTACTTTTTAAGAAAGACATAAAACTTTTTTGGAAAATTACAATTCTATTTTTTATAGTAATGGAATATAACGAATACAGCTATCTAGCACCGGGGTCTTAAAAATAAAGCAAAATTAACTCAATAAAGCAGAAAATTAAGCAAAACTGTAATGATTTGTTCACTTGTAAAGTAATTGAGGAATACAACTGCAATAAATATTTAAAATATTTTTATCGGATCACCACATTTTCCGTCAAACTATATGAAAACAGTTAAATAAAAAAACAAGTAATATATAAAAAAATAATAATAAGTCAATTCCTACATAGGTCATCAAAGAAAAAATTAATATAATCCCTTAAGCTAATATTAGTTTTTGTTGCATTAAAATATCTCAATTTGTTGATTTTCTATAAGCAAATAGGTTTACAATGGTCTATGGGAATTTGGCGAAATATTAGAGATATCGCCAAGTTGGCGTCACTTTGGCGATACATTTTGGTCGCCAAATTTGGCAACAGAACAGGCTCCCCTCATGGTAACCCCCCTTATATGTATGGAGATGAATTAAATGCTTTTCAATAACCAATGGCCGCCATTTTTTTTATATAAGACTAAAATTAATTCATTTAATTTAATTAATGCATTAATATTTGAAAAAAACTGTATTAACATAAAGTGTCATCCATTATAAGTTTAAAAAAATGTATTTGAACTTTAGTGGATGAATAATGTGTATTTTATTAACGATTGAAAATTTGAAAAAGATATATATATATAGGGAGAGTGTGAACTAATAGTAGGAATTGAATAACAAGGCAGCTTGAGAAAACTCGAAATTCCTTTACACTCAATATATTTTGTTTATGAAAAATGGGGACAGATTACAAAACGCTTACATGTATCCGTTTGGAACGAAGAGATATTATATTAATTGTTTATTAAATCTATTGTAACTGCATCATAAACATGTTTATGAGAAAATGTTAAAGAATCATGTAATTTCTTTAAGGGATTTTATTGTTTATGACTGATAAAAGATTATCAATCTATAAAACGCATTTCTGTTTAGTCAAATTATAATCGAAATTTATCTTTAATACACGTTTATAATTAATAGTGAGTTTGTTTTAGATTTCATGTTATAACCATTTTACTTTAATTGGAAAAGTGAGAATTTCTTTCAAATAAATTGCTGAATCATTAAGTTTGACAGAATCGGTGGTTTTTTATTATTAATCTTCACTATTCAAGTTCGACTAAACACGATTTTATTATTCACTATTTTTCCATTTATGAACAAATAATGATATTATGTTATACACAATTCCATCAAAATATATTAAGGTGAGAAAAGGTGTAAATTTAAAGAAGTATTATGTTTGTCATTTTTTATACAAGTTTACACAAATCATGTTGAATCTTATTACTTACAAAATACAATACTCTGCTATCTTGTAAGTGCATAAATAAATAAAGAAAACAATTGAAGTTTTTACAATAAATATTAATATATATAAATTTAAAAACCTTTTTAAGCTCAACATGTCTTCAAGTAAATCATTTCAATAAATATGCACGCGACCAGAATTTGCACTATAATATGTATCAGTGTTTTGTGCCAAAACAGCCCTTTGTTTTGGCACTTTTGTCTTGGGGAAAAAATGCGAACAAGGCTATATATTTTAAAACTTGAAGCAACTAACTCTTTCCAGGAGGCAAAGTTGGACAACAATCCTATAAATTTATCTTTAAAATTATTTATAATACCATCCAGAACTTTTTAAAAAGAATTGCCTTCTCAATAACTTGAAACGCTGTGAAAATTTAGTAAAGTGTTTTGAAAGTAAAATAAGTAAAGTTACATGTTGTGTGCAATCTAAAACGTGGCAGGAATAAAACGTAAAATTTTATCTGACATTAAAGTGAAAAAAAAAAAATACAAATACAATTTTAAATAAAGGTCTTTTGTAAGATATTAAAAGCTACTTTCTAAAATTAGTAATATTTTCCATTTTAATCCCTTTATATCTTTTTTAATATCTTAATATAATCTTATATCTATATCATTTATAATCACCTTAATATCTTTTAAAGTTTTCATTTCATTTTCATAAAGTTTAAAAATTTTTAAAAGACTCAACAAAATTCTGCAACTATTATGTGTATTAAACTTCCAACCATTCAGTTGGGCAGTTTTTGCGCTGTTATATGCGGACAGGCGGACAGATAGACGGCCGGACCAGGCGACGACTACAGGTGCAATGTATTTACACAATTACGAGCGCACCTAAAATCATAATTTTTTTAAGAAATGCCAAAATTATAATTTCAAAACGAACAATGAAAAAGAAATGCAATCACTGCACAAATCCAAGACTTTCGGTTTTCAATGTGGATTAACTAATGCAACATCTAAAAATAAAATTTAGCTTATTTAAAATTTTTGCTATTATAGATATTCTTATTCTTGAAATAATAGTTGTTGTAATAATTTAGTGGAATAGGTGCACCTATAAAAATATTTTTAAATTGGTGTATATTTCATTGTCGAATTCCATTTAATTGCAAAACTATGTTATTATTTATATTTTAATTTTTATATAATATTTAATTTCCAAACTACGTATTTGGTTTAATTATGCAATACAAATGAACATTAACCATTGAAATAAACATTCAACGAACATTAACCATTCCATATTCAAAGGATGCGCTTCAGTAATTCAATTAATTTGCTTATTCATTCAAAAAACAGAGATTCGATATCGGATTGTCTGGAAATAAATTAAGGTTAATTTGATTACACAATATTCAATTAAATCACTTAAATAAATTGATATGTAAAAGAGCAACATAGGTAGATTTTTAAACTGTATTATAACATAATTTGCCTATTTCCTTTCAGCAAGATTAAAAAAAGTAAAGGATAGTCGCTTTGAATAACCAATGCAAAATTCAAATTATGTAAATAAATGAATTTTAAATAACTGTTTTTTATAAGATTTTTTACAGTATTTTTCTAAGTAACATACAGAACATAAAAGAAAAAAAGAGCTACAGCCATTTTGACACATTGATTAAATATTATACACTTGAATTTCTCAGAAACATGGCATTTGTCCAGGATTATTGGCTTTCCCTTGGATAACTTTA
The DNA here is from genome assembly GCA_963932465.1 of Maratus speciosus. NCBI lineage: Eukaryota > Metazoa > Arthropoda > Arachnida > Araneae > Salticidae > Maratus > Maratus speciosus. Next base: position 491,592,359 of record OZ010791.1, on the reverse strand, counting down.
AAAGTTATAACACTATTCAAAGGAATAAATAACAAAAGTACAACAGAGCGGAACATCCCCATTTGATGAAAGCTTTAAATAAATGAGAGGCATTTTCAGAATATATTGCCTTTCGAAATAACGAATCTAGCGATGGAGCTTTAGTTACTATAACGACACCTCTTTTAAATTATGTTAGGTGCTATTTTATAAAACTTTCTAGTGTGAATGCTTCCAAATCGTAAATAATGTAACAAAAAATTATGCAGATAAATAAAACAAGGAAAGAAAAAATGCATGTCAGTATTTATTTTCCAAAAAATACTAAAGTACGTCATATGTGTTTAGTTTGTATTCTGTAAAATAATCTTAAATCATTTGAAAAATACTATACTGTCTATGTAAACTAAAATATTTCAAACACTTACATGATTAATAGGCATTATTTTTATAGGATTAAATAAAGGTATTTTTAAATGGTGAAATGCTTTCTAACTCTCTTTAATAAAGTTCCTAGCAAATTCTCTTAAATTATTCTTATAAATTATTTTTGCTGTGAGACAAAAATGTAATCTTTTGGAATGTCAGCGGTAAAGAATCTCTTTATTAAGTGATATATCTGACTTTATGAACTTGTTTTTTTTTTAATTATTACGTAATTGAAATTATAAGTTACTGTAGGTTTACTAATGTGTTTTTTCGAATAATAAATTTATATTAAAAAAACAATAGGATGCATTTACACAAAGATAAAGCACCTTGTACATTGTCAAAATATCACTTTCTATATCAGATTGAAAAGTACTCTGGAGATAGAATTTGTACAGATACTAATAAAATAATGAATTTGTCATTCTGTACTCAAAGAAGTTAAATAAATATTTGATTTAAAATAGTTAATTATTTTTATCAGAGCCTTTACACATCAGTTGTTCATATTAAATAAAAATCCAGTAACACTAAAATTATATTTGTAAACATTTATCAACTTTTCGAATGGTTGAGTTAAAGAAATTTCTATTAAAGTACTAATTTATTATTTGATAATGTCTCCCAAGAAAATTAATTACATTATTAAAAAGGAAAAAAATGACAACTTGAGAGAAAACTAGAAAAAAAATACATATTTAGTGAAGAAACATTATGTAGAATGTAGATATGATTCAAACAAATTGGTCTACTTTTTAAGAACATACAGGTTGAGTCTAAACCGTCTTTTACAAAATCAGAGGGTTGATAGTAGGTATCAAGAGGATGGAAATCTGTCATAGATCTGGGGTATCAAACTTTTATTATTCGGAGAAAATCGCAAGAATAGTTGTGAAGGGTTTGACGTCGACTGGAACAAAGGGGTCATAACGTTCAGAAGAATGAAGTATATTATAATGAAACTTTTAACAGACATGCTCATCTTTGTTGTAATTGTGAAAACCACTTGCCATAATTGGATGCTAAAACTGGTACAGGATTTCATTATAAGCACCATAAGTATGCACTTGACGCTTCATATTGTGGTCTGCGTCCACATGGTATCATCAATTATTTGCATACCCTGTTTTGAAGAAATGGTGGTGTCATCACATTTCATGCAACAACAAGATACACATCATTAGATTTTCATTTCAATATTGTTATTTTTCTCAAAATTATTACCATCAAACTGAGATGAGTTATGATGAAACAGCCTGTATTTGTGACTAAAAAAATAGTTTGCGACAATATATTCCATGTAAATACTGCTTGTCTGGATGTGTTCTATCGCCTCCCCCCAACCTTTATTTTCCGAAAACAATTTAATCTCACCTGTATATATTCGCTTAACAAATGCATTTCTCCGTATTCAGAAATAGCCGAAAATTAACTAAAATTAAGGAAATGACTAATGAAATTAGAAATTAAATACACACGCACTTTATTGAAATCTATCAATATACCGTATATTTCCGTGTATAAGCCGATCCGTATATAAGCCGAGTATACGACTTTCCAATGAAAAATTGTCCAAAATCGGAAACCCGTATGTAAGCCGATGTTAAAAAAAGGTGAGGAAAGATTCACAGAATAAAAACGTAGCACTTTTTGTGTGTAGCTAATAGGAAAAATGTGCTGTCTGAAATTATGATTTATCATATTCTATTTTAGCGCGGCATCAAATCTGTTTAATATGGTTCCATTTATCCTGTTATGGCTTGGTCTTTCATCAAACCAAACTTCCTATTTTTGTACATGAGGAAACCTTTCTCTACGTCACGTGGACTGTTAACTGTTACTTTGGCTTAAAGAAAGATGGCTGGATAAAAGCACACGTCTTATAATGAGGATTTTAAATTAAAAGTCATTAACGTTTCTGAGCAGACAAATAACATAATGGTTGCTCTTCATCTTACCATCAATGAAAAACAAGTGCGAGAATGGGAAGCAAGCATAGAGAAAAGCATAAATTTCAAATATTCGAAAAGTAATGAAAGATGCACGTGAGCGCAAAAATGTCGTCTCCTGAAGAAGATGACGTTGATGATGATGATGTACCAATGTAAGAAAGCGGTTTTAAAGATTTTCTATAAAATTGTGATAATCACTTTGGTAGTGAACGATGATTGGTGACATTTGCATTGTAAAAGAGTGCAGTATTTAAGTATTTTTAGAAACGTGTATGTCTTTGTGTTTTTTATGTATATCCCATATCTTTTATGTCAGAATATGAATTGCGGAAGTTTTCTGAGACTCGTGTATAAGCCTATAAGGACACAAAAAAATCTCGGCTTATACACGGAAACATACAGTATATATTTTTTCCATTTAATATTGTAAAATAAATACCTCACAAATACCTAGAAATCACACAAAAGTTTTGTTTAACAAAAAATGGTTCACAAATTTTTTGTACATTAGGTAAAATTAATGATAGCATGAAAAATAAAAATAAAAAAAGAATACAAAATGACAAAAATACCTGATGTATTTTAATCTCTAAATCGTTTTGTAGTAAAGAAAATACCATTTGATTCGGATTTTTGTTTTCCTTAAAATTTGCAATAAAAGCAACAATACAATGTATTGGTTATTTAATAAATGAATTATTAGAAATCCCTCTTTATATCGAATGTCGAACAAAATTAAAGTTTTTTAAGTTAACTTCTAATTGTTTTAGCATAATATGAATGTATTACATACTAAACTAAATATAAATTGTCACTAATTATTTTTATTTACTCGTATTTCTGAATTAGGAAATGCTTAAACTAAGCTAATCTGAGAGTAGTTTTAAATGCAACATAATTTTAAAACTTATGACACAAACTTTATTAATTTGATGTTGTAGAAAATGTGATTGGTGTTAGAAAAATTCTGAATAAACTATTAAATTAATTTCATAATTTGTATGAGATGCTTGAAATTATTATTAGTACTTTTAAAGTTAAATAAGTGTGTTGCTATTAAAAATGAAAAGACTGCTACTATGTTAAAATAGGGCGATAACCCAAAAACTGTTTTTAACCGGACGACTGCGCATATTGTTTCCATATTCGAGCACTCCACACAAGTGCTATTTTGAATTCAGTCAACTGAACTGCATATAAATTTATTGGAAATATAGTGATAAAGTAATATAACACACGATTTGTATACGAAATATATTGAATAATTGAACTGTGATATTTGTCTTTATCAAAAAGTGCATTTTGTTAATAAAACATGCAAGCAAATGAAAGCATGAAAAAAAAAAAAAAAAAAAAAAAAAAAAAAAAAAAAAAAACCCGCAGACATTTGAAATTTTCATCGGTGCGAATATCACTAGTATGGAGTTGATGGGTGAAACATAATTACAAATGATTAAATTTATTGTCAAATTGTACTTGCTACATTCCACTGCGGCAATTTTTGGATTAAAAATTATAGGGTTTTCTCTTTTTTCCTGTATCTTATTTTTCCATTTGTACATTTAGAAAAGATAAATATTTATTATATTTTCTTTTGTACACCATTTCGCGTAAAATAATGGTATATTACATGATTAAAATACACACTTAATAAAAAACATAAAATTTGTTTTAAAAGTTTATTTTAATAGAATTTATTTTTCAGTAAATATTTAATTTTTATTCTTATTAGCAGTGTTCAAATCTGATGCAATGTTTGAATAAAATAACTAAATTTTGGCAAGGGGCTATACAATTGACGGCAATTTATATTACCTATTCATATTTAAGGATTATTTTTTAATTACAGGGTGTTTCAAAACTCATGGCACAAACTTTAAGGGTAGGTAGAGCACATAGTAACAAACATTTATTGTATAGGAATGTATGGGACCAAGTGACGCATTAAGGCAAAAACACCAGGGGGGCAATTAGGCCACTTTTTTAATTTTCAAAATTTCTCATTCATACCAGAAAATTTTTATGCTATTCTTTTCTTGACATTTCATAATTACTTAACAATAAAATCTTCTTTGAAAAATTTTGGTATGAAATTGGAATTTTTGAATTGAAAAAAAGCGCAAAACTGGCAAACTTATAAAACGAAATGCATGAATAAAAAATGATAAAATGTTTATTTAAAATGTAGTTTACAAGTAAATAATAATTCATACAATAATATTACAATAAGTATTCAAAATTACGCCCACCAACTGTGATACATGCTCCGCAGCGTCGGTGGAACGATTGGCGTACACGTCTAAACATGTCAGGCATTTCCCGCACACGTGCAGCAGCTTCGGATAAGCGAGATACTAGATTTTTGTCTGAGTCAACTGGAGTCTCATAAACAAGACTCTTCCGATGTCCCTATGACAAGAAATCAAGGGTCGATAAATCGGGTGATCGCGGTAGCGAAGGAACTGGTCCACCACGCCCAATCCATCGCGTCCCAAATGTGGCATTCTGGTAACTGCGCACATCAGCGGTGAAGTGCACGGTCGCTCCATCATGTTGAAACCACATCCGGTTACGAATGGCGATCGGAACATCTTGCAGCAGTTCTGGTAAAACCTGTTGCAAAAAATAAGGTAACAGCGACCATCCAGCCTCTTTGGTAGCATGTATGGGCCAATTAAATAATTATTAACAATACCCGCCCACAAATTCACAGAAAATCGTTTTTGATAAGCATGTGGCCGCGTTGCATGTGGATTATTGGTTGCCCAAAGATTGAAATTGTTCGCATTAAATACACTCTCGCATGTAAATACTGCCTCATCTGTAAATAGATTATGAGCAGTAAAGTCTGGCTGCAATACATGTTGCTGCAAAACCCACTGGCAAAAGTTCAACCGCAGAAGATAGTCTTCCGGATTCAAAGTTTGTACACGTTGAAAACGGAAAGGATGAAATCGATTTTGATTTAACACTCTTCAAACGGTCGGATGACCCACACCTAAATTCTGTGTGCAACAGCTCTTGTACTTGATTCGAGCCTTTCACTCACAAAATTCAAAATAATTTCTTCCAGGCTTGCTCTGCGTACAACTCTTTCTCGCCCAGTTTCCTGCCTGGTGAAGTGGAAAGAACCTGTTTCAGAAAGCTGACGGTGTAAGCGCTGAAACATTCTATGATCAGGCATTCTTCTGCGAGGAAACTGCTCCTGATACATTCGTAGGGCAGCCCTAGCGTTGCCATTTGCACGACCATACAGGGAATGCATGTCGGCTTTTTCAGCATATGTAAAGTCTTCCATGACGAACGATACCACAATTAAAAATGGCGATTTCTTCTACTTGAATGCATGGTATAAAACGGGGACCAGTCACTTACTGCCCTCTACCGCTTGTGGAATCAACCAAAAACTCAATTTCTATTTCAAATTATTAATATTTCTACTTCTTATTTCAATTCAAAAAATTTAGATTTCATACCAAAAATTTTCAAAGAAGAATTTTATTATTAAGTAATTATGAAATATTAAGAAAAGATTACCACAGTGCCTGGTGCCCGGGACTCTATCATAGATCTTGCTCTTTCCAAAAATCTTTCCTACCTTATCTACTCTACAGTTATTAACGATCTCTCTTCTGATCACTTACCTGTTTGCTTTAAAATTGATATAATTAATCCTCTTTCTCCCCCTCCCCTTCCGTGGCTATTGACTGGAATAAATTCACTAATTATCTTAATTCTCAGGACATCACCTTCCCAGAAATTAATAATACCAATGATATTGATGCGGCTGTTGAACATCTCAACTCTCACATCACTAACGCTCAAAATTTTTCCACATTTAATACTTTCAAAAATAATTTTGCTTTCGTCCCACCCCGCTATATTTACAATCTTATCAAACAGCGTAATCGTCCCCGGCGTCAATTTCAAAATTCAAGAGACCCCTCCATTAAACCCCTTCTCAATAGGTTAAAAATAAAATTAAAAACAGTCTCTACAAAGAAAAACAGAAAAATTGGAATAATTTTCTCAAAACTTTATCTTGTGAAGACAACTCTCTTTGGATTCTTAAACGCAAATTGAATAAACATTACACTCCTATACCCCCTCTCACAACTAACAATGTTACTGCTTACACTGACCAAGAAAAAGCTAACATGCTTGCTAATTCTTATGCCACCCAATTTTCTCCTAATCCTACCCTTGCAAACCAAACTCACCTTGATCATTTCAACGAGACAGTTCGTAACTTTTTGGCTACCCCCCCACCCCCCTCAAGATCCCCCCAAAAAATTTAACCTATAGTTATCCACAATATTATCAAAAAACTCAAAAAGCGTAAAACCCCATGATACGATAAAATTACTAACTCTGCTCTTAGAAACCTTCCTCCTAATTGCATAATCTATATTACTGACCTCACTAACGCTATCTTAAAATATAACTACTTCCCTAAACCTTGGAAACTTTCTATAATCTCTCCTATTCCAAAACCTGGAACTAATCTTTCTGACCACACTAATTACAGACCTATCTCATTGCTACCTTCAATCAGTAAAGTAGTGGAACGTGTCATTCGTACCCAGTTGCAGGATTTCATTCAACAGCACAACATTCTCATGCCCGAGCAGTTTGGCTTTCGCCCAAAACACTCGACACAACACCATTCTTAGGGTTGTTGAGTTTCTCAGCGAGAAACTCAATGCGAAAATTCCCGCAGCTGCCATTTTTCTTGATGTCGCAAAGGCATTTGATAAGGTCTGGCATGTGGGCCTCATTTACAAACTAATTCAGCTCGGTTTTCATCCCAGACTTATACATTTAATTTCGTACTTTGCGACCGCTCTTTTCAAGTCCGCATAAACAACATTCTTTCTATTATTCTTCTTATCCTAGCGGGCATCCTCCTGGGGAGCGTGTTGGGCCCATTTTTATTTAACATTTTCTTTAATGATATCCCATGCTCCTTGCGCACATACCTCGCTCTTTATGTGGATGACACCTGTATTTATGCTTCAGCACACCACCCATATGCTCTATACAGGTGACTACAGACACACATTGATGACTTCATGAACTGGTTTATGCTTTGGCGCGTCGTAATAAATTAAACTAAAACTACTGCAGTATACTTCTGTTGCAAACTGACATTTCCTAGTAGAATCATTATTAATATCACTGTTATCCCTTTGTCAGATCAGGCAAAGTATCTTGGGGTCATTCTAGACCGCCGCTTAACTTGGAAAAGGCACATTCTTTCCATTAGAGGTAAAGTCGCTGGTGCCTTTAACTCTATAAAACCTCTCCTTAACAGCAAAACTCTGTCTGTACACAATAAATTAATTCTTTATGATTCATGTATCCTTCCCGTCATACCCTATGCCAGTCCGGTCTTTGGCTTCACATGTAAGACTACTATGGTCAGCTTTAGTCGCTTGCACAATACCAACCTGCGTACTGTCCATAATGCATCTCGTTATCTTCGCAACTCCACGGTCCGAAGAGATTTAAAAACTACTACCTTGCGAAAGCGTATAAACGATCTAGCCAAAAAATTTTATGAAAAAGTTTCCGACCTCCCTAATGAAATCGTAGCGGAGCTACCGGATTATGACGCATTTGAACCCCACCAGCGGAAACGGCCCCGGTTTTCCATGATTATGGACACTCAGTAACATCTGGGTGCACCACGCTACTTTTTTGCCTTGTCAATATTTTTCTCTTCTTTTAACTTTTATACATAAAAATAACCTCTCTATAAGCTATAGAGACCATAAAAATTGTAAAACTTATAAAAATAATATGTATGGCCCTGATTAATCCCTTTTTTTGGAGGATAATGCGGCCTTTGCCCCCCTAGCTTTTCTTGCCTATGCTTGGTGAGAGTTTCTCTGAACAGTACTAACTTTAACTTTTTAAATTCCTTACAGTAGTTCTTCAACTACAGTTAGACTTTATATATTCTTTAGATTCTTGTATTTTATTAAGATTTATCGTTAACTTTCTATTATCTTAAGTTTAAACTTAAAAATTCAATTTTTATTCCTTTCTTTCTGAAACTTTTTTTATTTTCTTTAGTCAACTTATTTACTCTTCTAGTAGTTTTGCTACAGTTTAACTTTATCCCAATGGCTCATTAAAACATAAGACACTTCAATTCCCTAGTCTGGGTGTTAAGCTGTTATCAGCTAGTAAACCCCTCAATGCTGATTACCTGTTCAGTAAGAAAAGGATAGCATAAAAATTTTCTAGTACGCATGAGAAATTTTGAAAATTAAAAAAAGGGGCCTATTTGTCCCCCTGGTGTTTTTACCTTAATGCGTCACTTGCTCCCATACATTCCTATACAATAACTGATTGTTACTGTGTGCTCTACCTACACTTAAAGTTAGTACCATGAGTTTAGAAACACCCTGTATGTATTGTAATACTTTAAATAGTTTACATGAAGATATTTAAAATCGTAATTCGCAGAAAGTTTAACATTTAAGAAAAAATGTAAAATATGATGTTTAAAGACGGAAATTGTGCTAACCAAATAAATTACAAAGTATAAAATACCAGTCTTTGATGACACAATTATTAAACAAAGGATATAAATGAAGGTAAAAATTAAATCTTTGAAAGATAGTGGTATATTATTTATGCCACGTCATTTTAATAAACATTTGTACTAAATTCTTTGAATAAAAGTTATGTAATTGATTCCTAAATGTATTCATTTTCAAAATGACATTTTTTGTAAATTATGGTCATCAATGAGGGAGAATTATTTCCTCCGATAACGGTTTATTTTTAAGATATCTAAATTGAAATTATATCCATGCTCAACATCTCTTGTAATAAATAGATTTACGAAACATTCAGCAATTCTGAGTGTGGGGTTTCTATTTGACAGATGTCTCTGCGACACAAAAATTTACATTTCCATCACTGTCTAGAAAACAAAATGTGAAAAGAAATATATATTTTTAAACTTGACACAAATAGCTGTTCCTAAAGGGACATTTAGATTGTCCCAAAATCTGATAAATATATATTTATATTTACTTTTAGTGCCTTCCAGAACTGTTTAAAGAAATAATTGTGTTGCTTAAATAAATTATAAGTATTCGAGTAATTGTTTTTTAAGTTAAGCACATGTTGTTTGAATACTCAAATATGACATGAACTATATTATAAGGATTTCTTATTACTCAAAGCAAATTTAAAGACATTGTAAATAGGGTATATGTTTGACACGTGGAAGGTGTCACCGATCTCAGATATACACGGTATGTTTTTCTGTTATATTTCTCAACCGCTTACGGAAAAAGAGTGCTCTATCGCCTAATATATTTACCCGTGGGGTTTCCTATATGAGTAATAGTTAAATGACTGCTGAAGTAGAACACATTATCTGTCAAATACAAAGCAAAATAATTTGTAAATATTTTTTTTCCTAATCTAATTTATCTTAATTTGATACGCTATGTTAATCAGTGATACTGAGGTATTCTTTTTTTATAATCAATGTTTACACTTGCAATATTTATTTATAAAATACACGAACTGGATGTCATATGTCAAACAAATTAATTTTTGAATTTCCTTAGGAATAAACAAATATATTATTATCGATCATCAATTATATCTTCGCCATCTACTGTGGAATATTTCGCAGATCGTTTGAATGGGCCTCTCGTATCCAGACAGATGGCGCTAGATCACGTGACCTACTAGAAAATTATTATTAAAAACATTTTTCTTGTTCTTTTTAGTTTAGTAGTAATATAAAAAATTGAACAAAGTAAGTAAACTGCATTTGTTCTCCTGGTTTTTTAAAAAAAGGAAATTTATCTGGAGCAAGAAATTGAATATGAAATCATGCTATTGTTTCTTGGCTTCTTTATAGAGGAAAATAATTGCTGACATTTTAATAACATATTATCTTGGATTCCCAGTGCGGGATATATATATATATATATTTAAACAAGTACTTTTCAAGTATTAATTATATGTTTCATCTATAAATATGTAAATAGTGTACATTTTGTATATAATTGGATTGCCAATAACATGTTCTAAAGGATTTCTTGTTGGTGACTTTTACAAATGAAGAACACAAAAATAAAACATTTCGATTTTACTTTTCTCCAAACATAATACGTGAAATTATGATGACTTTAATGTGATATAAATTCAAAATCTTGAATTTTACTCTCCCAACTATGATTTAATTCAGAATAACGTGAAACTCGTGGAAACCATGAAGATTATTCATTATCTACATGTGCAAAAATTTGACAGTTATATTCCTGGAAAACTTTCTATCTTCGCAAATATATTTTATATTATGTATTTTGTGCCTTTTTAGAACGAAGTTTTAAGTATTTGCAAACAATACTACTAGTTCCTGCATATTAAATATTATTGCATTATTTAAATAACTGAAGGGGTGCTATATATTCAACAAAGTGTTAAAACATGATTTATTTTCATTTATATACCGGTCCTTTTTAGTTACATAGCCTTAGATGATAATTTTTCACGAAAATTAACAGTTCGACACTTATATGCTGAGTAACTTATATGGAAATGTTCATTGTTTTAATCAAAAACTCTTCCTTACATAAGTTAAACATTAAAAACAGCTTTAAAAATTGTAAACACATTAACTCGGAGTACTAAACTAAACACCCTTAATATAGGATAATTTCGGTAATTAAATTGATTATAGTTAGAAATTTATCCATTAGCACATGACCCGAAATTAACACAAACCTACCAAAAATTTTAAGATAAGTTAGAACAAAAGGTCTTCTTAAAACACCGTCAAAAACGTTTAAATGCGCTAGCCCTTTCGAAAAACATTCGGCAACACCAATCTTGCTGCTGCTTTCATAATAGATGCACGTCTTCTTTGCGCCTGACGAAGATAGACTCAGATCTTTCGAAAGGCCTAGAGCATTAAAAGTTTTGATGGTGTTTTTGTTCTTATTCACTTACAACAGTTTCGATTTATTTTCTTTTAAAGATAGGTATTTGAGTTTTCAAATAAGGGTAATATGCTTTTCTAGAAATTTTTATTTTCATTACTTGTGAGATGATGCAAAATCAAAGAAATTTAGAATTCCTCATTGCAAAACGCTCGCAAATGCTATTGTTTCGAGGTGTTTCACGCATATCTGTGTATGTGGATTTATTTATATCCTCGAAACATCCCAACGGCTGAATGGATTTTAATGAATGAGGTCTCTATCAATTCATCTTAACGGCCCGATGGTTATAAGCTAGGTTTTGTTTTTATAAATTCAAAATGGCGGTAGAGCCGAAACAAAAATTTACGCACCCTATTGAGTGGCAGACCATTGGATAGGTCTTTCAAAATGAGGACGATGTTTCATTGACTATTTTACAGTCAGAATCTCCGTTAAAATATTATTCAACCTGGAATTTGTGTAGGTAGGATCTCTAGCTTTACTGCAACTCTAACCATCATAGACATCTATAGAGCTCATCAAAACAGTGTTTATAGATAGGAACTAACAATTAAACACAACTTAAAAGTCATTAATACAAGTAAATAAAAAAATGGGTAAGTAATATAAACAAGTACTATAATAATAATTAAAAAAAAAATAAGTCAATTCCTACTTAGGTCAATAAGAGAATTTTTTTTTCTCCCATTCTTCTTTTCTCTTGAGTGGCGCTTAAAATTCCTTGATCAAGAAGAGTCCTCTCTCGGTCTTAAAATACCTTGATCAAGAAGAGGGCTCTCTCGATTATTGAAAATTAATTAATTTAATGTAATTAATGAATTAATGTTTTAAAAAAAACTGGTATTAACATCAAGTGTCATCCACTACAATTAAAAAAAATGATTTGAGCTTGATTGGACGAATAATAAGTATTTTATTAACGATTGAAAATTTGAACAAGATATATATAGCGAGAGTGTGAGCTAATAATAGGAATTGAAAAAAATAGTTTCATATTAATGAGAAATAATTAATTAGTTCGCTTTTTACGCAGTCGGGTTTGCTGATTTTTTAAATTTAATTGTTTATTTCTTTATTACTCCCTCTGTACCGAATTAGTTGCTACATTTAATTACTTTTGTACTGATTATTAATACTGATGACTTTATGGTTTTGTTTGAACATTTTTTAGAGATTCCAAGGTGCTATGCTATCAATCAACAACATTTACAACAATTACAACACCATCCGTCTGTCCTTAAAACAGTACCAAATTAGTTAAAAAATTCAGCGTTCGCACGCTCTTTATCCACGCCCCATTTTGTAAGGATACTTCCACCAGTACATGATAAACTCCGCAGTGATTGCCTCGTTTTATTGGGACATCTTTGATTTTCCTGAATTGCTGTGAAAAATCTATTTTTTTTCATCCGTATTTACCATTTTTTTATGACCTTAACCAGGGAGAACGTGCGCATACCCAGGGTATGAATGTTTTTTACTTTGTCACGAATAAATACAAATAATAATTGTCCCCTTATTCAGTGTTGCCAAATGGATACTTTTTTTAATTCAAATTTTCGGATTGGCACCACTTCTTTGAAATGGTAAAATCCCCTTTGTTTTCGATTTAATTAATATGTCATTAAATAAGGCGAATTTTAATATTAAAAAAAAATGGTTCCAATCAAGAAATCTGAATTTTAAAGAAGTAGACCATTGGCAACACTACCCCTATTTATTCTTTGACAATTGTTACGAATTCTGCGATAAAATAATTTAAGATAACTATAAAAAATACAGTGGTGATAAGTGTAAAAACCAAACGCACTCTGGGTCTATCAGGACCGGCTCAACTACTCCCGGGTTAAATTGTAAATTCCATCATCATTTATTTTCGACGACTTTGCATGCTTCCACAAACGGAATATTGAACTACGATGAACATTAAGTTTAATCGCTGCACCATTTATAGCAGCACGTTTCAGTTTATCATTTTTCAAATATTGCTGTAAAAATTTCAATGCAGCGTTACACTCTTTATTATTAATTTCCTTCTTTAGGGTATTTCCTAAATTATTATTCATAATTACAATTATCGTCCCATTAATTCACATTCAAGTTAAAATTTTTTCGAACTTTTAGTAAACCGCGTTATATTCATTGTAGTATAATTTTACTGGTGTAGATCTACTACACTGCATCGAAAGTGATGTATGACTTCACCCACTTGAAATGTAGCAACTAATTTGGGATAAAATTTTCTACCTAAATGAAGCAACTAATTTGCGACGGATGTAGTATTAACCCAGTACCCGCTGTTCTAGCGTTACGCAACTGTAAAAAAAAAAAAAAAAAAATGCACAAATTTAAAAGTTTAGATACTCACCACTATTTTTTAATTAAAAAATTGGCCTTACTTAAAGACAAAATTTTAAGATCATATAAAGTGCTAATTACCATTCAGAGTTTCTGGTGGCAAACGACTTTCAGCTAAATAGTTGAAAATATCGTCCTTATAGTTTCGGCTGTTAACCCCTTCAAGATCGGTGGTTCATTTTTGGACCACCTAATTTTATTCCCTAAATTTGACACTGACACCAGCATTTTGATTTGAAAATTGTCGTTTTAGTTAGTACGTGAAGAAAAGCTTCTACTTATTTTCTAATACATTTGTTTGTAAATTCCGGTGTCATTCATTCATTTCAGTATTTTACTAATAGAAGTGCTTTGCCCCTGAAAGGGTTAATGGGTTAACTTTGAATTTTTAGTAATCAAATATTTCTTGTTTCTTGTTATTTTACATAAAAACAATTTTAACGCATTGGAATATAATCAAAATTTAAAATTAATCCAAGAACTTCAGCTTCGAATTATTCAGATATTCTCCATTAGATGAAAACGTTTAATACAAATTTTGCAATTTCTTTATTTTACTTGTTCATGTTCTTAAATTAAAAAAGAAAATTAGGCAGTATTTTTTTTTTTTTTTTTTTTTTTTTTTTTACAGATTCATAATTTGTAAGGGCAATTTTCTTTAAAAAACATTTACAAAACACGTTTGACTTACATTGTCTACCGATTCAGTTACCTGGACAGAGAAACGACGTGCATATTTCGTTCAGATAACCTTATTGGTAATAACATCTGCTCTTCCATGTAGACAATTCAATAGAATATACCGCTATTAATGGAACTCCATTTAAACGATGGGAACGTTGATACAGATTAATGAGTTAATTGGTGATGTATGATTGAGTTAAATATAACAGTGTATCTACGTTCCCGACGTTCCATTACCTGTGGTTTATTCTGTTAAGCTGTCCACATGATAGATCAGATGTTATTAGTAATAATGTTATCTGAGCGAAATATGACTGCCGGTTGTTAGCTCAGGTTGCTCAAAGGTTAACGCATTGACATTGTAAGACAAACGTCTCAGCTTGAGCATTATTTCATAAATTTGGTAAAATTGAATTCATATCGATGAACTTTTGAACGAAATGCTTACAAAAACTGTCATCGGGCTGCTAACCATAGTACTTAAATTATACTAGATTAATTTTAACACTAATAAATATCAGGTAATGGAACTCCAGAAATAGCTCAGATGGTAGAGCACTGGTGGCTTCAGCCAGGAGATCCCTGGTTCGAATCTTGGTCCGGACATTTTCCGCCCAGTTAGAAATTTACATCTAATATGATTTATTCACCAATTAGAATAATTGTGTTAAATTAATCTAGTGTAATTTCGTATCCGGCGATTTCTGGAGTTCCATTACCTGAGATTTATTATGTTGAGCTGAACCAGGTATCAGACCAGATGCTATAATCATTAAGGTTAGCTGGGTGAAAAAGTTCCACCAGATTCGTCCGGCATAGCTCAGATGGTAGAGCAGTGGCGGCTTCAGCCAGGAGATCCCTGGTTCGAATCCTGGTCCGGACATTTTTCGCCCAGTTGGAAATTTGCATCTAATAAGATTTATTTACCAATTAGACTTAAAATAATTGTGTTAAATTTAATCTAGTGTAATTTCGTATCCAGCGATTTCTGGAGTTCCATTACCTGAGATTTATTCTGTTGAACTGAAACAGGTTTCAGACCCGATGCTATAATCATTAAGGTTAGCTGGGTGAAAACGTTCCACCAGATTCGTCCGGGATAGCTCAGATGGTGGAGCGCTGGCGGCTTCAGCCAGGAGATCCCTGGTTCGAATCATTGTACGGACATGTTCGCCCAGTTGGAAATTTACATCTAATACTTAAATTATGTTCATTTTGATAAATAAGAGTTTTGTTAAACATTCAACGACACACAGTAGTGTCTTTTAATGCGTGCAGATATTATTTCCAGAATAAAACGATAGTATAATAATGAAAGTAGCTATTTTCATGTTTCAAATAAATTTTATTTTCGCTAGGTCAGTGATTTCGCACTTTTTCTTTGATATTCTTCTCAGGAGGGTTTCTTCATTAAGGTATATATTTTTTTAAACCTTTTTATTACATGCACTCCAAGAGGATACTCCCTATCTCCACAATTTATGCTCATTTTATGTTTTGGTATAATTACGATATTGCCAGTATCTTCGCCACAGAATTCACTTCTGAGTATTGACCTAATATACTATATGTCGCTATTTACAATGACCTCGATGTCTAATTATATTATTGAATCCGCATACTCTCAGCAGCATTAATGTGATGCTAAAACTGTTACTAATTTGATAATTGTAAAATAATTACTTTTTTAGCATTATCGAAACTATTGTTTTAATCAGTATAGAAGAAGGGAATACTGTAATTTTTAAGCATATTATATTCTTGCATTTCGCAGTATTAAAGACTTAATACGATATACAATGCGAACTTTACGAAATTAAAATTTTTCCTTCTGTAAATATTGAAACGATGATTATTTTAACTAAGTAATGAAACACATATTTTCTCAAAATGAATTTAAATTAATGTATATTACATTGTCAAATCATATTTAAAATAAGAAAGATGTTGATTTGATTAAGCAATAAATTTCTGCATTAATCATTAAGATAGAAATGTATGCCACTAGTAGTAGAGACAAATTTCTTATTCAGTCATAAAACAAACTTTCGGTGTTCTATCGTCACGAAAGAAATGAGAGTGAGTTTGGTTACTTAATAATGAACAAGTATTTAAGTAATTGAATTCCATTACAATAAACATAGTTGTTTATGATTTATCTGCTTGGATTAAATATTCCAACATTATTTAGTCAAACTATTGTTGGACTCGTTGAACCTAATTATGTTTACTTGGATAAAGAATGCTAATTTTTTGTTCCATGAAAAGAGATTTTATTTAATTGTTTTTGAAAAAATATGATCATTTTATTATTTTTTATATAAATATCCATTTATATCCCTTTGTCGGTCTAAGGACAGTTTTCATATGGGAGAATGTATGCTACTTTTAGTATAAATGATACTATATCGCACTAGTGAAGTTTAATAACAACAATAATAGAAAAACTTACAGAGAAACAACCACAGATTTATTTATTGGAGGGAAAATAGCATTTGCTTTGTTAATTAAAAAAAAAATAGAATAAAGGTAAGGGCATTATGCTACTATTTTTATGTTGTTTAAAATTTTATTTTTTAATTATTTTTTATTTTATAGAAAAAACATGAAAAACTAATTTTTAGCAGAAAAATTGACACATATATTTATTTTTTTCTGAAACAGTAGAACCCTTTTTTCATATCTCGCTATATAGCTAATTTTATGTATATATAAAAAATTGTAAGTATTTCTTTAGTTGAATTTTTAAACATTTTGTATTTAATTTTTATAACGAATGCACAATTCACATTGCATGGAAAATCCTTATAATTTATTACTTATTGAAATTACAGAGTTATTTCATTTTTTTGTGTCATTAACACCTACCTATATAGTATACTTTGCAAGGGAGATTCTTTTTGTACTACAGGAACAAAGCTAAATATTTCTAAATTTTATAGTGCAATTACAAACAATTGAAATAATATAACAGACATTTTTATTGAAATAACTAGATTGTCGTAACACGTAAAACGGATTACATAGTCACTACATCTATAAGCTTTGATACTCATGATTGTTGAAATAAGTATTGAAGGAGCATTCTCGAAAAGTGACTGAAAAACTTTTTCTCCAAATAAAATTGTGTGGAGTTACATCGGAATCGAGACAGTTAACAGACGCGCTATTACAGAAGTAGTAATACATGTTCTTTTTTCTTTTTTTTTTCAATTAAGAGAAATTCTTTCAATTGTTTAAAACACTTACGTAAATTCGTTTCATTTTAATTACTACTATATGTTTTAGTATTTCTTATAAATTAGAGCGTTTTGTGCATAAATTATAAAGTGTTTTATCTAAAACTTTGCATGTTTTCCTAGAAAGTTACTACAGTTTTTAAGCTTCAAAATACGCTTTGATGTCCTCTTCTCAAGAAATTAGAAGCAAATGAATTAATTTCCCGATTCTCGATTCTTTTGGTTATTAGACGTTAACAGAACTTTAATTATATCATTCCTCAATTTGAATTATATTTCAAATTAACTATTATTTATAGAAATTTTATTTTAAATATCAGCCAGGTCTAGGCTCATTGATTAACTGTAGTAAATTTCATTCACGGATTAATTTCGGGACTGCTGCACAGATATTATATTTTCGCAATATATGAAGTGTAATATAGTGTAATTAGTAATATTAGCATATGACAAAGGTAAAATATATTATTGGAATTATTTGGTTGTAGTCTGGTGCGTCTTTTCTCATAATATGTTATTATACGAACATTTAAAAATTTTTTTGAATGAAATTCTTAGAATGATAGAATTATAATCAGGAAGATAGAGAAAAGCCCAGTTGCATTAAGCCTAGCTACATGAATTATTCGGGTTTCAGGATACCCTAAAAATACCGTACGTTCAGTTTATATTGCACATTTTAAGTAATTTTATATATGTCGATGACAACAACATTTCTCAAAATTAATGTCGTATAAAACTAGTATGTTATGGCCATCACAAGACTTTCTTCTATATAAATCACGTCAGTTAAATTAAATAGAACAAGAAATTACATCAATTTATCACCAATTCATATCAAAGTATATCTGAATTTCAAATTTGATGAAAATTCATGCATTAGTGCTTGAGATAGAGCTATAGCGGAAATTCTGAAAAAAATAGCATAGCAGCGCAACCTGTTGAGCGATTTACACCAAAACATAAACAGCACTAATTCATATAAAGGTATACCTGAATCTGAAGTTTCTTGAAAATCCAAGCAGTAGTTCTTGAGATAAAGCTATTGCGGAAGTCGCAAATAATGCAGCATAGCAGCGCTACCTGTTGAAAGATTTACACCAAAATGCATAAAATGTCATTTTATGTCAAGCACTAACTGAATCTGAAGATTGATGAAAATCCATGCATTAGTTCTGGAGATTGAGCAATTCTGTAAATTGTGAAAAATGCTGCATAGCAGCGCCATCTGTTGAACGATTTACACCAGAAACTAAACAGCACTAATTTATATCCAGGTATACCTGAATATGAAATTTGTTGAAAATCCAAACATTAGTTCTTGATATAGAGTTGTTGAGGAAATCGCAAAAAAATGCAGCACAGCAGTGCCACCTGTTGAACTATTTACACCAAAATGTACAAAACGTCAATTCATGTCAAGCACTAAAGGAATCTGAAGTTTGATTAAAATCCGTGCATTATTTCTTTAGATAGAGCTATTTCAAAAATCATGTAAATCCTGCAAAATGCAGCATATTAGCGCCATCTGTTGGGTGATTTATACCAAAACGTTACCAACACCAATTCATATCAAGGAATAATTGAATCTGAAATTTGATGAAAATCTGTGCATTAGTTCTTGAGATAGAGCTATTGCGGAAAGCGCAAAAATGCAGCATACCTGCGCCACCTGTTGAGCGATTTACACCAAAAACTAATTCGCACCAACTTATATTAGAGACTACTGGAAAATAAATTTTTATTTAATTCCGTTCATCAGTTCTTGAGATAGAGCGCCCACAATATTTGTGTCATATACAGAGAGAGTCACAGAACCACAAACTCACAGACAGGCATTTTGTAAAAACATGTTTTTCGGAATCTCTGACCCCTAAAACGTGTCAATCCGTCGAAAACCGGAAGTCGAATTTTTTTATGAATCCAATACATTCTTCTTGCAAAGATAGGGGAAAGTAAAAATCTGCATATCAGTAGAGGCTCATATTTAGGATACTAAAATAAAAATTTACTTTCTGTCGTCTTCTGTCATTTGCGATAAAAAATGGGCTGTTGTATTTCAATTAAAATTAAAATAAACTCGTTTTACAAAAATAAAGTAATGCATGTGTTTCATTTTATTACGAATACTAAGTAAGTTGTTAAATTACTTATGATTAACTAAATCATAAAATGCATATATTTCCTTCATTTTTTCAGCAACAACTATTATTACTTTCTTCTATCTTTACAAGAAGAAAGTATTGGATTTGAAGTATTGGCTTTCAGTTTTCGACGGATTTACACGTTTTAGGGGTCAGAGATTCCGAAAAACATGTTTTTACAAAATGTCTGTCTTTGAGTCTGTGTATCTGTGAGTCTGTGAGTATGCCTGACTGTCTGTCCGTCTGTATGTGACACAAATTTTGTGTGCGCTCTATCGCAAGAACTAATGCACGGAATTAATTAAAAATTTATATTCAGTTAGTCCCTGATATAAATTGGTGGTGATTAGTTTTTGGTGTAAATCGCTCAACAGATGGCGCTGCTATGCAGCCTTTTTCACGATTTCCACAATAGCTCAAACTCCAGAACTGATGCACGGATTTTCATCAAACTTCAGGTTCTGTTAGTCCTTGATATGAATTGCAGTTTTGTATGTTTTGGTGTAAATCAAGAAACAGGTGGCGCTGCTATATTGCATTTTTTACAATTTCCGCAATAGCTCTATCTCAACAACTAATGATTGGATTTTCAACAAACTTCAGATTCAAGCATACTTTGATATGAATTAGTACTGTTTGTGTTTTGGTGCAAATCGCTTAACAGGTGGCGCTGCTATGTTGCACTTTTCAGAATTTCCATTATAGCTGTATCTCAAGAACCAATCGAAGGATTTTCACCAAACTTCAGAATCAGTTAGTCCTTGACATGAAATGACATTTTATACAGTTTGGTGTGAATCGCTCAACAGGTGGTGCTGCTATGCCGTTTTTGTGATTTCCGCAATAGCTCTACCTCAAGAACTAATGTTTGGATTTTCAACAAACTTCATATCCGTGTATACCTGTATATCAATTAGTGCTGTTTATGTTTTGGTGTAACTCACTCAACAGATGGCGCTGCTATGCTTCATTTTTCTGAATTTCTGATATAGCTCTATCTCGAGAACTAAGACACGAATTTTTGTCAAACTTCAAATTCAGATTTAGTTTGATATGAATTGGTGCTAAATTGATGTAATTTCTTGTACTATTTATATGATTATTTGACGTGATTTATATAGAAGAAAGTTTTGAGATGGCCACAACATACTAGTCTAATAAGGTTTTGGCATAAAATGTCGGAAGGCATTCATATATTCATTACCACGTAGAAAGAATATCTGTAATATTCAACACTTTCTAAGAAAGTTGAAAATGCTTATGAATTACATTTGTCTCTCTGTCCGTGCGCTAACTTTGTAAATATTATCTGATTCCATGTAACCATTTATGTTAAACCCCTACCATTTTTGACGAGCACGCTCATGCAAAAATTATTTGCTTACGGCGTTACTAAAAGCTTTAGAATACGACTAATTTTTAACTATAACACTTGTTATATTATTGGCAGATATTTTAGTATGGAAAAAGTGATATTTTCTAGCTATATTTAGTTTATTGTGTCGAAAAAAAAGAAGCTAATAAAGAGTTAAAGACATTTACAATAGAATGATCTGTATTGAAAATTGAAGTATGTAGTATTTATAGATTGTTTACAGGGACAAACAAAAAACTTTGCATTATGATTTATGGAAAGCAATAGTTCACTTATATTATCTAACTTTTATTTACTTATCATTTTGTAGTTGCTACAATATTTAGAACATAATGCGATTGGTATATGCCACTTAGGTGAAAATACATCATTCTTTCACAGGAGTATAGAATATGTAAAATCGCTCGTTAACAAAGATGTGCAATTCCGATACATTATGTTCCATTTGGAAAATCGGCTGCGGTGCATTTTAATGATGTTGCTATACTTCAAACAAAATTAAATTAAAAACGAGCTTTGACGTGTAGTACAACATATTTTCTATAGCTTATGGAGTATGTAGCATTTTTCGTTCAGTTACAGAGACGCAAATAAGAACGGTAACTGACTGTGATTGTTAATTGCCTGAAGTGCGTTTTCGTCGCGGTAACTGGTGCGGGTATATTATATAGATCATATACTGGGTGGTACCATAAAATTCGCGCACATTACGGCATATGTATTGTGCTGAAAATGGATTTTTACTCAATTTAGTGTTTTTTAAATTAATTTTAATAATTCCGTTACCGTATATACTCGATTGTAAGCCGACCCCCCTATTATGAGTGACAAAATATTGGAAAAATTCTTGACACACGTATAAGTGGACACTAAATTATTACAATATGTTTTCTGGAAAAATAATATTTTTAAGGAAATACTAAACAAGCAAAAATGCTTATATAAAAAATTTAGAAACATCAAGCAAATCCTTCAAATCCGAATAACTCTCAGAATCTCCAAAAAGTTCTATTCCCATCGCGTTGTTTCCCCGTCATAAAAACCGGACGTAGCGTCTGATGAATTTTCGTCATCACTTTCGTAAATAAAATCGTCTTCAGTGTCATTCATAGCATTGCTAATATCGCACTTTTAAATGATTTCACAGTCATCTCTTTTGGAATTGACATTCCCGCCTCTTTAACCAAAGAGCCGTAACATCGATTTCCGCTTTATTCAAATAGCCGCTTTTTTTTGTTGTTTGTTCATTTATCAAACACATCCACTCAATCGATATTTTTCGCAATCTTTAAATGATTTATTGATCAAACATCAATTTGCCTACGGCAGTTAGAAAGCTCTGTGGCTTATAACTTTTCTCTCAAAATCTGACCGCCCCACTAGTGGCCGAGAGGTTCTGCTCTCGAAACTGGTAGACGGCACGTGCTGGGTTCGAACTCAATCGCGCCCATCGGCCTAATCGTTCGAAGTTTTTTTGGTTTTCTTCGAACCTTGGATTCCCATGCATAAATGTTAATTAATTAGGTTCCCTTAGAAAGACCCTCACGTAGAGCATTCCCCCTAGGACCTATATCCCTCGAGTAGATAATCGGCCATCAAAAATCAACTCAGCCCAAAATCTGACCCGCGTATAAGCCGACTCCCCTCCATTTTTAGACAATTTTAGGTCAAAATGTTTCGGCTTATACGCGAGTATATACGGTATATAAAAAATAAATTCATTAATACTATTCTTTATGGCGACGCAACAAGAAATCACATTATATTAAATTATATTTTCGTTCAAAACTGTTTTGTATCAACAGCATATTCTTACATATGTATGAATGCATAGGAAATTCATCGAAAAGTCTTTTGAAAAATATGATCAACAATGATAACCGAAATATGTGTTCTCATATTTACTTTAATACAATAAATAAAGAATAAATGCATATAAAATTACATAAATAACTATCCATGAATGAGACACACTCAAGTGAGACAGAAAATGTAAGTTATTGCATAATAAAAAGAGGAACAAAAGGAGGCTTCCATTGTGACACATTGATTAAAAATACACACGGAAATAACTTCGAAACATGGCACTTGTCCAAGATTGCTGCTTATCCCTTGATAACTGTAAAAGTTATAACACTATTCAAAAAATAAATCGCTTATGCTCAACAAAGTGGAACATCCCCGTTCAAAGGAACTTTTATTAAATGGGTGGCAGTTTCGGTAAAAAATATCGCTTTTCGGAAGAAAAAGTCTTACGCGAAGTTTTTATCACGATGCCTCTTTTAAATTATATTAGTTGATACTTTATATAAAAACAGGCACAATATAGTACTTGTTGGCGTCAAGTAATATAAATGTAATAATGCAAATAAATAAAATTGCAAAGGAGAAATGTTTCTCATATTTTAAATTTCTCATAGAATATGTGTCAAGCATGTTGTTTTTTCTATTTAAATTAATTACTTCAGTCATTTCGAAAAAAAAAGTTTTAAAACACCCCATTCTTAGAAAAACATTAGAATGCATCACTTTAAATTGACTCGTATACTTTTTTGAAATAATCATACATTGTTGGCAATATTTAATTTTTGTTAAAATAAATTATTTTGAATCAGAAAATGTTATTCACAATGAAATCAAATAAGTATCATATAAGATGAAGACACATTTTTAAACAATTTTATGAAATAAACTTTCAGATTCATTGTGTGTTTTTATTTTCTACTTTAACGCGAGATTGGTAGTCTGTTCATATAGAACGCTATTGGTTGCGTTAGAACTTTTGCCGCCAGATATTGATATCTGAAAATGAAAATAAATAAATAGTTTTCTTTAATTATTAATCTTATACTTTTCAGTGAAGTTATAAAGTTGTACTTTTCAGAAATTAGTTTTCTCAAGATCTATGAATTATTTCCAAAGGGTGAAAATCAATTGTCACTTCTAACTATGTAGAGCACTGGTTACCAACATTTTATTGCCCACGCCCCGCCATACGATCTTTAAAAACACGATGTCTTACCCCTACTCACATACAATTCCGTAACGCAGATATATCTCTTACTATTTAATACTCTACTCACCCGAAGGAAGTCTTAAATAGTCTTAACAATAAGTATTCATTAAAATTTATTATCATACCAAAGAAGTGAATCCTCTGTCATATACAAGTTTTTAATATAAATTTATACATGCAAACCGGAAGAGTTAAAGAAAATATGCATATTAACTTTTATGCCAAAAAGTGTTCCGTTGTGCCTCACCAAATTACAGCACCGTTTAACCCTTTATACACCGACGGTACTTTAAAGTACTGCAGTTTTCTATCTCAAGTAAAACGCACTCATTTAATTATTAGCAATAGTTCTTTTAGGAAACAATTGTAAATACTTACTTTGACCATCACTAGATAGCAATAGCAGTTTCAGTATTATTTAAATTGCTCACGAAGCTATTTTGGTGGGCGTGGGTGTAAATTTTGCTTCCATTTTCTTGTCTAACGTGGTATCCCTACATTTTGCTTGAAACCATCTCAAATTTTAAAGTTAAGGTTATCATTATTTTTTCCTGTTTTAAATAGATGACAATATGTTGTGCTAAAAACAAAAGTTACTTTTAGTGTGTTTAACTTAAGAAGCACTTTTTAAACCTGTACTTTTGAGTACTATCGAGACTACGTTTAACAGGTTTTTTACTCAGATTTTTATCATTTGAATACATATGGTGTATAAATACGTATATGTTTACTAGGGATACATGTGTGCTAGATAGATGGATTTTGATACAATGAGGGGAAGATATTGTATGATTTATGTATGGCATTGTTAAATAATACAGCGAAAGTGTGTTTTTTATCTTTAGAAAAAATATTGTATTTTAATGAAACAAAATGGAAAAATATTACAAATTAGAAAAAAAATTATCTGAAAATACTTTTTAGCATTTATATGAATGCTTTTGAGTTTTCTACAAATAAAAGCTTAGAAATTTCTTTCAGATATGCATTTCATGGGATGATAGTGTTACAACTGTGGAATATTCTTCTGTTGGAGAAATGCTCACTAATGATTCATCAACAACATCATCATCTAGTCTTATATACATCATACACACACGTACAAAAGATATATCCATGATAAATCACATTAAAATAATAAGAAAAAAATGCCTATAGTTTTATTTTTCTATATTCAGGCGTTATGACTCAAGGGTACTTTGAAGTACTACATTAAGTAATTAATCGTAATTAACAAAACAATTAAATCTTTCAGCTTTATTGCATATATCTTCTGATGTCATATAGTAATACAAGGAAAAGAGTTTCGAAGAAATAGCTTTTTGAGTTCATAGTTTGGGATATAAAGAGTTAACCAAAGTTTTATATGGTCTGCCTATTTATCTCCACAAAAGTTTCGAAAAGATTCTCGTATTTAGGTTTCAAATTTATAACATTTACATATTTCATAATTCATTTTAGAAACACATTAATAGTTGGTGGAAAAGCTTTGAACCTTAAATTTTGTTTCTATGGATAAAATAATGCACAAGATCCATTTTAAGATTTTGACCTTTATAAATTTTAAATATCCATTATTCCGCATCAAAATACGTTTATGTATTTTCCCTTGAAGATTGTCGTTAATTGATGGTGAAGTATTATCTGATTTTAAAGAATAAATTGTATACTTTATATATTCATCTACTGTATAGGAGTCCTGCACTATAGCCATAGATATTTAAAATTTACCCATTTCATTTTCTAATAAAATTTAAAATTTATACATTTTATGAAATTGGTAGTACCATGTTGAAATTTTTCGAATATTTTTTAGATTAAATATGTTCAAGACAGTAAGATTTAGATAGACCCTTATATTTTTTCCCCTATAAAAAAAGTTTCATGTTACATACATGATAGCGAATAGCAGTATAAAGCTCATTTAAAAAGAAACTTTGAGAAAAACTGTAAAATAAATTAATAAGAAAGTTATAAAGGTTTCTTTTAAATTAAAGTGTCAAAATACTTTTAAAGACTGTTTATACAGTTATTCTGGTTTTTTTCACATTTTAAACTCCGGTTTCCGAACTTTTTTAAAATTGAAAAGATTTTTTTTTTTTTCGCATGTAATACATTTACTTTTAGTCAAAAATACAACTTTTCAAGAAAAAAAAATTAAATAATAAAAAAAAAAAACAGACTGCGAATGGATCAATTACAAATTTAAAAAAAATCCCTCTAAAACCCAAATTTCCCACGTTAGGAACCACTGATGTATAGGCATTTTCACAGACTTATGAGCGTTGGCAGAATTGGACTTTAGGGTGAATGATGTGTGCCGTAAAATTATAGGTGCACATATTGAACATTTCTAAGAAAAACTAGGTTAATTTACCTTCAATTTCATGTATGATTTGTTGTAAATATTCTAAACTATTGTAATGTGCCACTGAAATTGGGAAATTCTTGTATTGACAGCCTGTATTTAGGGTGAAATTTTAGAGACATGTTTACGTGAGTGACCGTTCTCTATATGTTTAAATTTCTGCGATAAGAAAAAGAATTATATAAAATTTAGAAGCGGTCACATACAGTTTTTTTAAGTGCGCAACAATGTGTTTAATTTCATTTATAGTGCCAACGAATAGAATAAAAGTTAACTCTAATGTTAACATTGTGAAACTCATGTCTTGCATAATAATAAAGAAAATTTCATAAGCTACGCTCTATGAACGGAACAAAATTCTTCTCCTTTATCAACTTAAACAAGTGTTTGAATTACTGATGATTCGGTGAGTGCTGGGCAGACCCATAGTATTTTGTTGTTGTTGTTGTTTTCTAGTAATTTTCATTCTATGCCTATTGATCTTTAAAATCTCATTAGGGTTTCGTCCATCTGGCGAAATCCTATTCGTCTCACGTCTCTTTCTTTCTGCCACAGAGTCCATACACGAAAGCTGGATATGTCTGAGACTTGAAATACTGTGTACTTACAGCTAAATACCTCGTGTCACACGACAAGTCATAAAAATTTGAAAAAAAAACTGTATATTATTTCAATTAAATGAAATTTTTTCAGTACCTGCTGATCATTATTGCTATTTAGATTTCAAAACAGAATCTATTTTTTTTTCTTTTATTCATAACAGTACTAGGTAAATGAAAATGTGTAGGTATATAATTTGCTACATTTCACATTCAAGACAGCTCGCATAGATCAATTCATGGAAGTCAAATAAAATTGTCTTTGCTGTGTGTTCTTTCGTATACATTTTGTTGCGCTAATTAATTTTATATGCGATTAAATATTTACAAACCAAAAAATTCCTTTACTTTTCTGAGCACTTATTTTTCAAAAATAAAATTACTCCAAGTATTATAGCTTCGTATCATACAATCTTCATTAAGTATTTTGCGGTTTAAATATTATTATTTGTTAAAAGTTGGTTAAACATTAGATAGATATTATATATTTAAATTAAAATAATTAGACATATTTTATTTTATTTTGATATTTAATTGTATAAATAATCTTAAATTACAGTTTGATTTAACAAACTCAATTTCGCTGTTACTTTTCAAAACACAGCAAATTTCGTACAGTATTTTCGCTTCATAACAAGACAACAATTTCCAGAGTTCATAATTCATAATTTTTAATACTAATTTAAAAATTCATAATTCATATAATAAACACTGGATTTACAATAACATTGCATCTAGGTGTAGCTGGATAAGTAGCATATTAACATCAAAAAACCAGCCTGGAATAAATATAATTTAAGAAAATATTTAAGAAATTATGTTCGAAAAATTTAATAACGCTTAAGAGCACATAGTTTGCATAAAGTAATCCCAGCTTTTTACTATGGAAATGGTTTAATATTTAATATCTGAACATAAATTTTAACACTTACACAGGCAGTAGGAATATACATCCAACATAATTTTAATTCAGAGCTGCAGGTATTGTACGAGAATATTTGAAAAATATTTTCCATATATAATGTACATGCGGCAAGCATATTATTATTATTGTGAAATCAATTTATTCTTATATTCTGGTGGCACTCAACCATTTCAATATTTCAGCAACAGAAATCATTTGCACATATAGTGGTTAAAGATATAAACACTTTTTTAAAACTATATTATTATTACTTTTTTATGCTTTATCAAAGTTTCCAAGAGAATAATTTTTTATATCAGTATTTTCAAACAGAAAATATTGTTATTCAAAACTACAATGACTTTGTGGCTTTGATTTTAAAACTTCTTATAGTATATTGTCTATCCTCAGCTAATTCATGCATTTTCCTGTACCTATATTGTTCTTCTTTTGTTTCTAATTTTTCTTACACCAAAATAAGTATAATTATTTGAAAAATGCACCTACAGATATCTGTGACATGCAAATATTTAAGAAAATATATTTATTTCGATTTCTATTTTTCAAAATGCTATTATGTAAATGTTGCATTTTTAGAATCTTTTTACAATATAATGAACGGTTTTAACTTTGATTCATGTTTAATAGATAGTAAGATAAAAAAAGCTACATGATCATTTTAAAATGCAAATTTTGCGGTGGGCTGTTTTACTCAATCAGTTTTGTTTTCCTGCATCTGTATATTTTAATTAATTAAAAGATAAAAATGATTTAAGTTCAGACAGTTTAAATAACTAGGCAGAAACGTGATTTTTTTAATACAGCTATACAATAAAAATTTTTTGGGGTTAGATTATTCCAGAAAATTCCCATTAATATATTATTACTGTCATATATAATTGAGTATACAGAATTGGAGTAAAAATGGTTAAATGTATAAATACAATTAAATTTAATTGTGATTATTCATCTTTCTCAAATAATAATATTACAAGCATGTTTCTTTTTTTTTTACGTTCATGCATTGTCGTTGAATCTGTTTCAATATAAAATACAATTAAATTATGTAAGAGCAAATTATTTAACTTATAATAGCACATAATAGGACGTTATTTTATAATAGTACATAAAAATGCTACTTAAAAGAACTCCTGCGAATGTTGTTTTAATGTAAGTTATTTTACTATGAAACATTATACTATTATAAAGCTTAATTAATACTGAACATGATATGCCAAATTCATAGATTATACTACCGAGATGTTAGTAAAATAATAAAACCAAGATAATGAAATCATTTTATATTTTAATTCTTGCCATTAAAACTTAATATTCTATCATTGGATTTCTTAAAGTCAAAAGGAGGACAGTTTATATTTTGGCATCTAGATTGTCTATCGTTTATGCAAATGTGAGTTTCCATCTGAACTTTTACATAAAAATTGTTTAAATGTTAATTTAAAATGTTATAAAAGGTTAGATTCCAATAGCGTTTAAATAAATTGAACATTTTAAGGTAAAGTCTATCATTTCTAGCAGCCATTTAACAATGTATATTAAGCTAATGCTAATTATTTTATCTCTCTTAAACTCTTAAAGTATCATAAAATATTCTATAATTATAAGATTTTAAAAATTATACAATATACACTCATGACAATCTTTCGTGATTTTTATATCCCTATACATCAGTGTAAAAAAACATATATGTTATTCCGGATACAACTACAAGCAGAAATCTGCAAAAATCACAATTTTTATTTTAAAAAATATCATTGTACACTTATGGCGGAAAGACGTGCTCTTTTTTCCAAAAAAACTGGAAATGGATTTCAAACCGAAATTGAGATTTGGCAAGAGTTACTTTCCACGATTTCATCAGGTAGCTACTACCAACCATGCCAAGGCATCTCAATTTGATTTATTTCTCTTTATATACCATTGATAAATATCCAGTATTTTTCAATCTGATTTTTAAAAGATTGTGAAACGTTTTAAGAACCTTAGATCACAATCTTGTTTTACAAGAACATATTGTTTATTGAATTGCAGTATAAATAAGCTTTGTACTTTGTTTGCAATCCTCCGTTGGAAACGGGCTTTGTTTTGGCATATATTGGTGCCCAGGGGATCAAGAATCAAAGGATCGAAATGACACGGTCAGTCTGAGACCGTCCCATCTGCGGTACAGAATTAGACATGAAACACATGGTACAAAACTGTCTACAATTATATTTATTCCGTAATGAATGATGTACATTATATATCACATTAAAAAGCTTTTATGTATTTGAAAGTTGGACATCAATATATAGGGGGCACTATTCTCATCTTACCACTACATAGAAGTTGTAAACTCCAGGCAATCGATTTTCCAGTTAAGACATTGATTGCCCTGTAATCGAAAACTCGCTCAGGTCGGTCATACTGAATTTTTTATTTTTTGTTTCTCACAATCTCAACAAACATCGTCACTGCCTAACGGTGTAGTAGTGGTGAAAGTCGGTGAAGTGTTCAAGTAGTGTTGAAAGAAGATCAAAGTGACTTTTTATCCTGTTTCTATTTATGCATATGGAAAAATTCGGTAGGCAAGATTCTTCTAATACGCAGATAAAAGTATGCAATGGAGAATCATTTTTAGTGGATTAAATATAACACTTTATTAACGTTCTTTAAAAGTATATCTCACTGTATGATTACCATTCGTATACCAAGGTAAAAAATGTTGTTTAATGTCATTTGTAATATATTTTATGGACAGGAATCTTATGTCAACGTTTAAAAAATTAAACATTATATCGATTTTGTAGTAATTTTAACTATTTTGGAAGAATGGGCATTTATTAAATTGTACGAATATATTACCTCATCACATTTTCTGAAATTTTTACATGATGGGCAAATACTTTCTTTGTTCTGGCCTGGTGCAATATTGATTATCGTAGCATCATTTATTAAATTGTACGAATCTATTACCTCATCATATTTTCTGAAATTTTTACATGATGGGCAAATACTTTCTTTGTTCTGGCCTGGTGCAATATTGATTATCGTAGCATTTTACAGGTAATCTAAAATTTAATTGGTAATTTTATTTCTTTTCCCTGTTTAATTTAAGTAGAATTTGAAAAAGGTTCTGCTGTTAAGTACTTGAATTTTCAGTTTTCTAAACAGCTTTTTAATTTTTAATACATCTATTATATATATACATATATAGTCTCTTCAAGAGGTGTATGTGGTTTTCATACAAACTGTAGCTTTGGAAAAATGTAAATAAATCAGTGCAATGTAATGGCGTATTCATTATTTAGTGTCAGTAAAATTGGAATTTTATTCAACCTAAATTGTATTATGTTGTTCATATAATAAATGTTTCACACACATTAATTAATTAATCGAGACTGGTAATTCAATCAGGACAATGTTATATGCTTTCTACTAAAATTTCATTGCAGTTAAACATATACCAGGAAATTAGTTAGTGTTATTCTACTGATTAAAACAACCATTCAATTTCAATTAGCTGTTAGATAATAAATTTTTTTGGCAACAATATAAATGATTAATCTTTCTATTAAAAAATTGAGTTCATCCTTGAAAATTAATGACATTTATTTTTTCTAATTGTTTTCTACAACATTAAATCGATGTATGTATTTATATATCAGAATACACAAATCTTCGTCTGTATTACTATTTTAATTAAATTTCTTAACAAAGGTTTCGTGTAAAACTTACTTTAAGAAGATTAAAATAATGAAATTTTGCTATTCTATGTAAATTGTAGATTTTTTTGTAAGAAAGTGCATCAAATATGCAGTAGCTTAAAATACCCATTGCTATTTTTATAAAATATAATAATAATTGTTCGTTTTTCAATTTTTATAATTTTCTAATTTTTCTCTTCTCTATATATTCCGTGTATTATCTATATAACGTTGTTTCAAATCTGCTGGTATATATGTTAGGGGTGATAGAACAGAAACCGGTTAAACACAGATATCCTTATGATGCATAATGGAATCAAAACGGTCAAGGAATACTTGGTAGTAGATCTCATAACTTTGTCTGCTGATTAGACATAATGAAGTTAGGAGTAGTATGCGATGTTGCAACTGAACGTATTATATTTCACATATAATAAAGAATATGTTATTTCCATGTGTCTGTCTGTCGTTCTATGAGCGATCAGCTGTCATCAGCTATCATGTTTTAAAAGGTGGTCCTGTCCACAGCTTCCATATTTTTCAATTATTTAAGAATTAATTAGTTGTCTAAACGTCCTGTTTTTCATTAATTAATAATTAGGTAATTCATTTCAATTAATAAACACAATAAATTTGATTTACTAACAAGTGGTGATAATCATGAAACTTGAAGACGATATGCGATGATATAGCGAAACGTATACGTTATATGTTTTTTTTGTTTGTTTGTTTGTTTTTTTTTTTTGTTTTTTTTTTTAAATATTTTAAGTATATATTTTTATTTAAGTGTTTCTAGATACATTCAAGTCTGTCTAATGTCCTATTGTTAGTTTAAATGTTTTTAAGTATATATTTTAATTTTATAGTTTCTAAATATACTCAAGTCTGGCTAATGTCCTATTGTTCGTTTAAATGGTTTTAAGTATATATTTTAATTTAATTGTTTCTAAATATATTCAAGTCTGTCTAATGTCCTATTGTTAGTTTAAATGGTTTTAAGTATATATTTTATCTAGGGGGCTCTGCCCCCTGCAAGCTACGCTCGCCAACCCCCGTTCATCTAAAAACACGCTAATCTGATGGGTTTTAAAAATATAAGGGAAGACTGAATTATACTGAAAAAAGCTGTGCAGATCTCACTGTAAATGGGTTTCCATTCAATTCCCTTTGACTGCAAAAATGTAAGGGCGAATCAGTTGCTGTTAAGACATCCAATGGTTATTTTCGTTTTTGATTAAAGAGGATCAGTTAAACATTTGAAAATTAGTTAAAATAAAATGAATTAAGTATACAGAGTCTTTGTGTCCCGGTATTTTAAAACAATCTCTATAACAATAGCCAAAGTCATGTGACTATCATCAACAGTTTCGGGCGAGCCACTTCGCTTTTTATACTCTAGGCGCCATTTTGGCACTTTAATCTTAGCCATGCACAGGTGATAAGTCGCCAAATATTATTTTATCGCCATCATTTCATGTATATTATAATAGTTCAAGTCATAAACTGCCATAAGCAAATACGGTCTGATCCCTTCGCCTTTCATATGAAACTTTGGCACATATGTCTATACGATATTGGCGCGATTTTTTTCCGACGCCAATTTGGGGAACGCATCAACAGCATAAACAACAACATCCGGCTTACCATATCAAGCAAAACAGCAATACTTTGGCGCCAGTTAAGTACCCGTTGCGTATATGACATTGGTGTCAGAAAAAAAATCGCGCCAATATGGATCCGTATATAACATCTGTGTCAAAAGTTTTCCATTTTGATTAAAAAATAAAAATTTTTTTCGAATAAAACTATATAAAAGTTGTCGTGGTCGCAAAGAATTCTTGGTACTCTTACGCTAGCCGGGTGCAAATCTCGCCAGTAGCTTTTTTTGAACTCGGCATTAGCTTCTTCTTCTTCTTCTTTTTTTTTTTTTTTTTCGAGTGGTAAATTAAAACATTGATTTGAAGTTGAAATTAAATGTCATCGTCTGTTGCATTATTGGGAAGAGTTCCATATTGTGTGCTGGTTGGCGCGATTGGCGAATGAATCCAAAATGGCGCTAAAAAGCCATTTTAACGTCATATAAAATTTTTCAGGATGTCGGAAAAACATGATCTTTAAATATTTGTAAACATATATATATATTTAATAAATACGATGTTTATACAGACAGTTTTATATATATATTACGTATAGTGAACCTTATACATACATAGTATATATACACCTTTAAATAAATATTATGTACTTATATTTTATGTATTTATTATATTTATTATACATGTCAAATTAAAACAAAAGTTATATATTTTTGCGAAAAATATAGGCTAAATGCAAAAAAAAAAAAAAAAAAAAAAAAAAAAAAAAAAAAAACAAACATATGAATAAAGTTTATTCTAGAAAAAAGCAACCTCAAAGGCTGAAGATCGCAACCACATCGATTCATTTAATGCCAAAAAAACCAGCACACAATATGGAACTCTTCCCGCATTATTTAACATTTGGGCAGATGTCACATACGCACTGCAGGTTTGGCGTGATTTTTTTTTTTTCTTTTGTACGAAAATTTGGCGAAAACCTCGTTTTCGAATACCAGTTACATATGCATTTTGTGTATTACTTAGTTATCCCGTCGACCAAAAATCTATCGCCAAACTATAAGATTAAATGTCAATAATCGTTGATCGTAAATGTCACATTCACTTGACTTTAAGTAAGTTACACATGTTTACGTCATCAAGTGATTTTTATTTCGACGTTTTATTAGTATATTAATTAATGTTACACTAATTTATTTGTTCTTTCGTTATTTAAAATAAAAATAATGTCAATTTGTATAATTTGGCGAAATTGGTCGACGGAATAAGTAAGTAGTAAACGTAATATTAAAATATTTATTTGCTTAAAAGACGTTATAAAAACACATTAAAATTAAATTAAAAATCTGTATTTTGTAAATATAGATAAAATATATTTGTAATATAGATATTTAATTTACTTTTAATGTGTTTTTATAACGTCTCTTATGCAAATAAATATTTTAATATTATGATACGATTAGTAATGGACGTAATTTTGATTTACTACTCGCACTTATTTACGTACGTAGTACCGTATTTTTTAATTATTTTCTATTATTTTCAAAAGCAAATAACAAAAAAAAATAATTAATAACTATAGAACAAAATAATTTATATAATTTTAAAAAAGAAATAAAAGTAAATAAACATTTATTGTTAAATAAACAACAATAGCCGGGTTACCATGTCTATCAAAATAATGCCGTTTTGGCGCCAATCAGAATCTTTCGATTTGGCGAAAGATTGTTCAAGTAAATTGAATTATAAATAAAAGTAGCACGATACATTTCTTAGCATATATTTAAGGGAGGCCAAACTGGTCGCCAAATTAATTTAAAATAACCTTTTCTGAAATCTGAAAAAAAAAAAATATGTTCTGATTAAAATCTCAGTTGCCATCATTAGAAAAATGTACTTAAAATTAGAAAAAAAAATAATATTTCGAAAACTAATTCGAATTTTAAAATTCTAATACCATTTTTGAGATCTGCAGATCAATACGGATTTTTGGTGTTAATTATCGCAAAGTATTCCATATTTTAGGAGAAAAAGCCGTGAAACAGAATCAGTCGTTTAATCAGTCGTTTCAAAGAATCGTTTCATGAATTCGTTTCATTAGGATTTTTTATATATAGGGTAGATTTAATTGATTCTACATATATTCAAGTCTATCTAATGTCCTATTATTAGTTTAAATGGTTTTAAGTATATATTTTAATTTCATTGTTTCTAAAAATATTCAAGGTCTGTCTAATGTTCTATTGTTAGTTTAAATATTGATTTAATTCAGACGTTAAAATGTGTATTCGTATTCAAATTTTCATTATTTTGCTCGAGAAAGTTTTATGCTAAAACCACCAACGACATGGTATAGTCAATCTATGAGGTATTGTATTTTCTTAATTCCACCTAGTACCGTCTTATGATTTAGGCAAAATAATGATGTTTACTATTTTTTAAGAAATATTTTGTAAAAATAAATTTGGCATTTATGCAGTGAGTATTTATTCAGGGTCCAAAATAGATTTCTTAATTTGTATGATTGGTACTTCTTTGCATCATTGGAAATATTTGCAATGTAACTCAGTAAGAGTATGTTCTTTTTCTTAATATTTAAAAGTGATTTCGTATGATTATTTAAAAGTAACAAAAAAATCGAATTAAACGTTAATAAATTTGATCCAAATACCGATTTCCTTTTTTATGTGACTAGGCTACAACCGAGATTTAGCAAGGTATTTTAATTTAATATTCTTTGCTTTCGTTCAAAACAAAATTAGCTTATCACACTAGGATCTTAATTCTAAATTCGAATACAGAACAGCTAACTCATAGCCCACAATTATCTACCATTCCCATAACTCACAGTTCTACCATTTCTTCTGCTACTGACCCTATAAAAATACAATGTTGTAACATTGCTTTCATTTTAGTATTGAAACTTTCATTCAGTTGTACGAATCTATTACCTCATCACATTTTCTGAAATTTTTACATAATGGGCAAATACTTTCTTTGTTCTGGCCTGGTGCAATATTGGTTATCGTAGCAGTTTACCGATATTCTATAATTTAATAGGTAATTTTATTTCTTTTCCCTGTTTAAGTATAATTTGAAAAAAGTTCTGCTGTTAATCACTTGAATTTTCAGTTTTCTAAACAGTTTTTTAATTTAATGCATCTATTACATAGGTATACATATAGCGTTTCTCCAAGAGGTGTATGAGATTTGCATACAAACTGTAGCTTTGGAAACATGTAAATAAATCAGTGCAATGTAATGGCGTATTCATTGTTTAGTGTCAGTAAAATTGGAATTTTATTCAATCTAAATTGTATTATGTTGTTGATATAATAAATGATTCACACACATTCATTAATTAATCGAGACTGGTAATTCAATCAGGACTATGTTATATGCTTACTACTAAAATTTCATTACAGTTAAACATATACTAGGAAATAAGTTAGTGTTATTTTACTGATTAATATAACCATTCAATTTCAATTAGCTGTTAGATAATCAATTTTTTTTCTGGCAACAATATAAATGATTAATTTTTCTGTTAAAAAAAAAAAAAAAAAAAAAAAAAAAAAAAAAAAAAAAAAACCACCCGTCGGCTCGTGCCTACAGGCGGAGGTAGATTTCGAAGTTAAATACTAAATTCACCAACAAAACTTAAATCAAGATTAGACATAAACCCAGTTCCTTCACTAAGAATGAGCTCTAGGGAGCTAAACATTTTGTGCAAATTCTAATATACACGAATACGCAAACGCATGTACGAGTATATGGAATAGGTTTAAAAATGGCTAAAACAAATTCAGAGAACCTCAATGTGTTAAAATATGTTAATATTTTCATAGTCGGGTTTTTATCATGTTTTAATACGTTTCTTCAAACTCACATGACGTTACATATTCATTTCTAATATGACGCAATATTTTAATTTAATTTTTTTTTTTTTTTACTTTGTCAAACTATTTATTTCATTTTGAGTTTTCATGCGGAAATTTTGCCCTAGAAAACATATGACGTAATATTCAATTTGTTTTAAATTCTTCAAACTGTTTATTTAATTTAATTTTCACGTGAAAATCTTGAAATAGAAAAGAAATTGTTGTGGTGAGAATTTTATTGCTTTTTTTAATTGTTGGCAACTGCTATAACGAAACAAATTTATTTTTTCCTGTCATTGTTGTGAAAAAGCTGCTTTTAACAGAATCATGTTAAGACGGTATTCAAAATTTTGAACCCACCCCATTTCCATTTCCTTAGAGGCCGATTTTGTCCATTTTCAATCCCCGCCGAGATATTAGCCATCTCAGTGTGTTTGGCGAGTTTGAAGACGATCCGTGCATAATTGCAACTTTTATCGTGCGGAAAAAATTTAGTACATACTTACATATATATATATATAAGAACTTTATCCATTTCTTCATATATTTGCTATTTCAAATTTATTATATATATGTACACACACACACACACACACACACATATATATATATATATATGTATATATATATATATATATATATATATATATATATATATATATATATATATATATATATATATATATATATATATATATATATATATATATATATATATATATATACATAAACTTTTTAGGTGTGGGTGGTTTTGTGTTCCTGTGGTCATATAAGGAAAAGTTATGAAGGAATTTTTCAAAAGTCGCACAATGGTAACGACTGCAATAGTCAGTATTTCTTAGGAAATCTACCTAAATATTAGTTCATCCAAGAAAATTAATGAAGTTTATTTTTTCTAATTGTTTTCTATAACATTGAATCGATGTATCTATTTATATATTAGAATACATAAATTTTCGCCTACATTACTATTTTAATTAAATTTCTTAACAAATGTTTCGTGTAAAACTTACTTTAAGAAGATTTAAAAAAATGAAATTTCACTATTCTATGTAAATTGTTTTGTAAGAAAGAGCATCATATACGCAGTAGCTTCAAATACACATTGCTATTTTTATAAAATATAATAACAAATGTTTGTTTTTCAATTTTTATAATTTTCTAATTTTTCTCTTCTCTATATATTTTGTATATTATCTATAGAACGTTGTTTCAAATCTGGTGGCATATATCTTAGGGGTGATAGAACAGAAACCGGTCAAACACAGATATCCTTATGATGCATAATGGAATCAAAACGGTCAAGGAATACTTGGTAGTAGATCTCATAACTTTGTCTGCTGATTAGACATAATGAAGTTAGGAGTAGTATGCGATGTTGCAACTGAACGTATTATATTTCACATATAATAAAGAATATGTTATTTCCATGTGTCTGTCTGTCGTTCTGTGAGCGATCAGCTGACATCAGCTATCATGTTTTAAAAGGTGGTCCTGTCCACAACTTCCATATTTTAAAATTATTTAAGAATTAATTAGTTGTCTAAACGTCCTATTTCTCATTAATAATTAATTATGTAATTAATTTCAATTAATAAACACAATAAATTTGATTTACTAACAAGTGGTGACATTCATCAAACATGAAGACGATATGCGATGATATAGCAAAACGAATACGCCGTATGTTTGTTAATTTAATTTTAATTGTTTTTAAGTATATATTTTCATTTAATTGTTTCTAAATATATTCAAGTCTGTATAATGCCCTATTGTTCGTTTAAATACTGATTTGATTCAAACGTTAAAATTTGCGTATATTTTAGGAATTTCATATTCAAATTCTCATTATTTCGCTGGGGAAAGTTTTAGACTAAAACCACCAATGGCATGGTATAGTCGATCTATGTGGTATTGTATTTTCCTAATTGACCCTAGTACGATCTTATGATTTAGGCAAAATAACGATGTTTACTATTTTTCAAGAAATGTTTTGTAAAAATAAATTTAGCATTCACGCAGAGAGAATTTATTCCGGGCCCAAAATAGATTTCTTAAGTTGTATGATTGGCCCTTCTTTGCATCTTTCAATATATTTGCAATATGTAACTCAGTAAGAGTATGTTATTTTTCTTAATATTTAAAGGTGATTTCGTATGATTATTTAAATGTAACAAAAAATTCGAATTAAACGTTAATAAATTTGATCCGATTACCGATTTCTTTTTTATGTGACTAGGCTACAGCCGAGATTTAGCAAGGTATTTTAATTTAAAAGTTTTTGTTTTCGTTCAAAACAAAATTAGCTTATCACACTAGGATCTTAATTTTAAATTCCAACACAGAACACCAAACTCATAGTTCTTCTACCATTTGTTCTGCTATTAACCCTATTAAAATGCAATGCTGTAACATTTCTTTCATTTCAGTATTGAAACTTTCAAAAGATTACAATCTTTATGAATGTAAAGTTTTTAACTCTAAATTTCAACACCGTTCTACCATACAGTTACCTTAAAAAAAAATTAAAATAATTATACCTGCGAGAAAATTTCTTTTTGACGTATTTAGAAACTTTACTCTTACAAATTTTTGTTTATTAGAGAGTTTTTCCAATTTTAAATAAAAAAGTAATGAACTTGTAACACTCAGCAAACTCTATGTCCAGCCTAACAATCTTTCACTTTTTAAATAGAATAGAAAGTAGAAAAGTCGATTTTTTTTACGTTAGTGATTCACTGTTATTCCTTGCATATGCATATTCCTTGGTATTAACATATGTTCTGCTATTGTCGCTGTAAAAATGAAATTTTATTCATGAAAGTATTGTTTTTAATTCTAACTTTCAAAAATATTTTTGTGCATACCTTAATAAAAATTTATATAGTTATACCTACGAAAAAAAATCTTGAAGCATTTCGAAACTCTACACTTGCAACTTGTTGTCTATTAGTAATCTTTACAAATTACAAATGAAAAAGTAATGAACTAGTGAAGGAACCTTTTTTTCAGTCTCGTGAACTTAAAAAAAAAAAAAAAAAATAAGAAGGAACAAAAAATATTGGAGCCCTTTTTTTACATTTTTTATTCATCCTTATTCTTTGTTTGTTGAGAAGCATTTCCGAAGCTTCAAAGCTTTCCAAGATACTTCATGTTTTGCAATTTTTAAAAGACATCTTTGTAAGTAAAGCTTCCGTAATCGTATGTAATCTACTTGGTTCTACAAAAAGAAAACAACAATAAATACATTATCATTTTATGTAAAAGTTTAGCTTCGATAAAATTGTTAAATAGAAATATTTTGAAAGAAAAAAACTTTAAACTATATTTTATATTCTGTGACTAATAAAATTATTTTATAAGAGAAAATTTTCAGGTTGTTTTATAATTTAAAATTTTTGCTTTCAAAATGTAAATTTTAAATATAATTTTTGTAACACATATTTCAAGAAATATTTTATGTAAATTTGTGGCAGCATAAACTTCGATATCAAAATATTACTAAAGTACACATGCACAGATTTTGCACTAGAATCTTTCGTTAACTATAATCAAACGATATGTTATGAGAAAATTTGAGTGCATTTTTTAAAAAGCCTCTTCAAAATTTTCTGTAAAAAATACCTCACCTCACCCTTGGGCATTTTGTATATGCATGGAAAATGGATATAAAAATTATAAATAATATAAATTTGATAGTCTAAATTTAGAAAATGGAAAATTAGACATAGAAGTTAATAATTTTCTTGACATATTAAAATATTATGCAGTAACGTAATGAAACTTAATAAAATAAAGAAGGAATAAAGCCAAATAAGATACATTAAAACATAAAAATGAAATCCAACTCATGCTGACTGTTTATTAATCTATGTCCTGCTTTCAATTTTTCAAAAACACTAACACTATTCATATTACTATGATTTTTATTATTATTAAGCAGAAGTTAACAAATTCTTGCGAGAGTTGTTTCCAATGCAAATTGTTTTTATGCAAGCTCTATTCTTAAGCTTATTTAATTTAGTCTGCGTCGTTGCAAGGAAAATGGCTTTATATATAAGAGGGTTGCAACATATGCAGAAGGCTCTGATTCACATTGATAATTTTTGCTACAATTATGGCAAACCACACT
This sequence comes from Maratus speciosus, assembly GCA_963932465.1. Classification (NCBI taxonomy): domain Eukaryota; kingdom Metazoa; phylum Arthropoda; class Arachnida; order Araneae; family Salticidae; genus Maratus; species Maratus speciosus. The sequence goes on along the minus strand of OZ010791.1, from coordinate 491,551,016 downwards.
CTAGAACTTCACAATAATTGCTTGGACAAGCACCATTAGACAAAAGAGACAACTAAAGAAACAATAGTTTACCGATAATTGAAGACTTCACGTACTTTTATTTAAAATATTTTTTCCTCAACCAATCAAATTATGTTGTTCGCATGGGGCCATTTATAAAGGCATTCTGGTTGCCCGCATAGATGAGGTGTGAATCTCAGTTGTCAATCTTGCATTAAAATTTATGGTGTGTTACAGTATAAACACTATGCTGCATGATACAATGACTAATTTCAGCTTAAAACTTTGTTTGGCTGTATTTATAGTCTTAAAATTATTACTTAAACTCGTTAGAATTACTTTCGTTAGTATTACTTAAATTCGTAGTGCTGTATAAACTACGGACACACACATGCCCGCATAAATGTATAACAAGTTGGAAATTGCTCGTCAAACGTGGCAAATGAGGTGCGTTCGTACTATAACTAGTTTTAAAATTATTTTTTGCACCCCATATTGTACTGAATGTATAATTGTTTGCACTTCATAACGTGCATAGTCTGATACATCATTAAAATGCACTTCCAATAATTTTTTCGGAACACTTTTGACTGTCCCTGTAATTAAACTATACATCCGATTTTCCTAAAATTTGAAATAGCTCAACAAAATTTTGCAACAATTATATCTTTAAAATTTCAGACCATTCGGAAGGCTGTAATATCATTAAATTGCACTTTTGCAATAATTTTTCCCATTGGCCGTAATGTAAAGAAAAACTTTTGGCTATCCCTGTAATTAAACTATACATCCGATTTTCCTAAAATTTGAAATGGCTCGACAAAATTTTGCAACAATTATATCTTTAAAATTTCAGATCATTCGGAAGGCTCTAATACCATTAAAATCCACTTGCAATAATTTTTCCCATTGGCCGTAATGTAAAGAAAAACTTTTGACTGTCCCTGTAATTAAACTATACGTCCGATTTTCCTAAAATTTGAAATGGCTCGACAAAATTTTGCAACAATTATATCTTTAAAATTTCAGATCATTCGGAAGGCTCTAATATCATTAAAATCCACTTGCAATAATTTTTCCCATTGGCCGTAATGTAAAGAAAAACTTTTGACTGTCCCTGTAATTAAACTATACATCCGATATTCATAAAATTTGAAATGGCTCGATAAAATTTTGCAACAATCACATATTTGAAATTTCAGACTATTCGGTTGGGTAGTTTTTGCTCTGTTACATGCGGACAGACGGACAGACGGACGGACTGAACGACGACTATAGGTGCTACGTATTTATATAATTACGAACGCACCTAAAAAACGAACACCGAATCACTTTTTTTAAAAAAATTATTCAAAACATGGTTTAAGATTGGTGAACTGTCTTTTTCACTAAACAACAAAAACAATAAAAATGTAATTTTATACGTAAGTAGTTGTATTTGTCACTTGATGCAAAGAATATTCACATGTTAAGAAAAACTTTGATGTATTTCTCCCTGTAAAGAAATTTAAATAAGTTACAAGTTTTCAAAAATGAAATCAATTCACAAACGTCCAAATTAAAAAAGAAATATAATTCCCTTTTTATATAAACAATTAAATTTAAAAAATCAAAAAACCCGACTGCGTAAAAAGCGAACTAATTAATTATTTTTCATCAATGTAAAACTATTTTTTTTTCAATTCCTACTATTAGCTCACACTCTCGCTATATATCTTGTTCAAATTTTCAATCGTTAATAAAACACTTATTATTCATACAATCACGCTCAAATAATTTATTTTTGAACTTGCAGTGGATGTCCCTTGATGTTAATCCAGTTATTCAAATGTTAATTCATTAATTAAATTAAATTAATTAATTTTCAGTAATCGAGAGAGCCCTGTTCTTGATCAAGGCGCCACTCAAGCGGAAAGAAGAATGGGAGAAAAAAATACTCTTATTAACCTACTAAGTAAGGATTGACTTAAAATATATTTTTATATTATTTGCTTATATTACTTACCTATTTTTTATATTTACTTGTATTGATGACTTTTAAGTTGTGTTTAATTGTTAGTTCCTACCTATAAACACTGTTTTGATGAGGTCTATATACGCCTATGGTGGTTAGAGTTGCAGTAAAGCTAGAGATCCACAATACATACACAACTTCTAGGGTGTATAATATTTTAACGGAGCTTCTGACTGTAAAATAGTCAATGAAACATCGACTTCATTTTGAAAGACCTATCCAATGATATGCCACTCAATAGGGTGCCTAATTTTTTTTTCGTCTGTACCGCCATTTTTTATTTTGCGGCCGCTATTTTGAATTTATAAAAACAAAACCTAGCTTATAACCATCGGGCCGTTAAGACAAATTGATAGAGACCTCATTCATTAAAATCCATCTAGCCGTTGGGATGTTTCGAGGGTATAAAGAAATCCACTTACACAGATACGCGTGAAACACATAACCCTCCTTTTCAGTCGGGTAAAAAGTGAAACTTTCGGAAAATTTTTAATTGTATAATATATCTATATATATATGTGTTGCAAAATTATTTTTAACCGACTGAAAAGAAGGGTTATGTGTTTCGCGCGTATCTGTGTATGTGGATTCCTTTATACCCTCGAAACATCCCAACGACTGGAATGATTTTAATGAATGAAGTCTCTATCATTTCGTCTCAACGGCCCGATGGTTATATGCTAGGTTTTGTTTTTATAAATACAAATGGTGGCCGTAAAACATAAAATGGAGGAAGGGACGAAAAAAATTACGCACCCTATTGAATGGCATATCATTGGATAGGTCCTACAAAAGACGGTGTTTCATTGACTATTTTACACTCAGAAGCTCCGTTAAAATATGATACAATCTGGAAGTTGTGTATGTAGGATCACTAGCTTTATTGTAACTCTAACCATCATAGTACCTCATCAAAACAGTGTTTATAGATAGGAACTAACAATTAAACACAATTTAAAAATCACCAATACTAGTAAATAAAAAAATATATATATGTAAGTATAAAAAAATAGTTTCACATTGATGACAAATAATTAATTCGCTTTTTACGCAGTCTGATTTTTTTTTTTATTTTTAAAATTTAATTCATTTATTAATTTTTATTTCATGCTTCACGATGTCGAAAAGTTATACTTTTTTATCAAACACCAGTCTATATCTAAAACTTTAATGTCAAGACTAATCTAAATGATATTCTATTGAATCCTTACATTTCCGGCAAGAAAAAATATTCTTAAAATTTTCGTTTTAATTAAAATTTGATCTAAATTATTTTAATCCTCTTTTAAAGTCATACATTTCAGAAAAAGAAATCATAATCATAAAATTTATTTTTCCTTTAAAATTTTATTTTAATACAACTTATTCCGAATATCTACATCTAGGAAAGCTTCGCACATTAATAAACGTACTTTTATCACTTCCTGGAAAAAATATTTACAATAAAAAAACATTTTTGCATTTTATTTTTCTCTTTACATTATTTGAAGGAAATCTTCATAAATAGAGTTCTTGAAATCTGAGTTAATTCTCTTACACACATCAGAAACGAAAAAAAAAAAAAAAAAAACTAAATTGCCAATTTTTATAAAATATAAGCTCAATTTTTTTTTTTAATTTTGTGATTAAAAAATAATATTATGAACAAGTTTTTGTCTTCTTTTCATGTTTTTTCGAAAATATCTTTTAAAATACAATGTGTTGGCACTCTCATTAAATGTAAAACAAATGGTACACATAATAATGAGAGACACCTTAAAAACAAAATGTGGAAATTTGTGAATTGTTTAAAATTTGCTTAAAATTTTATTCGATTATATTTTATAAGCTTCAGGAGTAGAAACAAAACTATTTCACAATTTACCTCTAACTTTACGCATTTCTGTTTTTCGATAAATCTGTGTTCGTTTGTTCTAAATATTTTTTTTCTGTTTGAATTATATATCTTATGCTTTTTATCTCAAAAAAGTTTGTTTCTCCAATTTTAATATGTAACTGCAGTGATATTATGCCTCTATTCATTATGTAAAATAACAAAATGAAAGCGGCAATATTTTTTCTAATGTTTAAATGTTTTATTAAATTAGGACGTAGTAGGTACATTTGCTATATATAGGAAATATAACCCAGTAGCAGGGTTCTAAAATTAGTTCAGAAAATCTTGAAAGTGTTATAGGAGAAAAATCGTTGGAAACCGGAGGGGACAGTCGGCATATTGCTCCAACCTCATTTCTTTAATATAAATACAAATATACACAAAATATTATAACTTACATCTCCGGTTATGGTAAACGATTTTATGTCTTCAAATGGTTTTTACTGTAATATACTGTAAATGTGTACTGTACATAATTTTTTTTTTTTTTTTTTTTTTTTTTTTTTTTTTTTTTTTTTTTTTTTTTTACAATTCTGACATTTATTTAAAAAATTATTATAGGTATAACTGATATTTTTAAAGTGATAAAATAGACTATATAATTAAATTTTTATGCATAATACGAATTGAAATCGTAGCTATAAATAAGTCAGTAAGACGAAGTATTTTTTTTTAAATGTAATTGCTAAAATTCTTTCAGTAATTTGCATTGAAATTTCGACAAGTACTTTATTGCCATAATATTTATTCTATTCACAAAATAAGAACATCTCAACTTAACCCAATTATACTCAAATAAATGTCATGTAGGTTGATTGAAAATCTGCTACTGAATGAATGTGACGGACAAACATTACAATTCCTCTTATTTTCACTGTATAAGAAGAGAATAAATGGAAGTCTTTGGTCGTCCATCTTAATTCTTGACAAGCTTATTATTTACAGTGAAATGAACAGCTTCAATCCGTTTATGTTAAAATCTGCTGAAAGATTCTGAAATTAATTTTACAAATCGAGATTTGACGCTAAACAGATATGTCAAACCCATAATTACAGGGGGGGGGGGGGGGGGGGTAGTTAAATTCATTGATATGGCATAGAAGAAAATGTAATTAAAAAGATGAAAATTCTTGAATAAGAAGTAAAAATAAATTCAATTGTTACAACTAGCTTATGGTGGTAATAACATCCCTCTTAATAATGAAATAGTGTTTTAAATATCCCGTCATTTGTTTATGTTATTTCTTTTGTAATATAATAAATTATGCACAAGGGGTTTTACTTTCACTTTTGAAATTTAAATAAAAACAACCGATTCATTATTATAACTAGGGAATCGTACCCGGGCTTCCCGGGTTAAAGAATATAGGTGAATGTATTTTTATTTTAATTGAAAACTAATAATTTTTTTTATATGCAATAAATTTTTTAGATTGCCCACTACATTAAAAAAAGTATTTTTCATATGGAAATACGAATTATACAATCAAATAAAATTTTGAAATTTATCATAAGCGATATTTTCTTATTAGCCGCATGGTAAGAGTTATTTGACCAAGATTTTGCTACTTATGGCATCCTTTTATATTCTGATAATTTCAGAGCTTATGCAGGTCTGTTAAATTAGTGTTTTATTTATGTTATTTTATATATTTATTCATAGGGAAGGGTTTTTTTAATGAATATTAGCCCTAAGAAAATTATGAACTCTTTATTTTGTTTTAAGGGGGAATGGATTAATCTTTCGTAATCGAGCTCCGCGTGATATATATAAATTAAAAAATATTTCATGCTTAAAATAGTTTTTAAAACTATAGACAATCAGTAAACTGAGATGAACTTTGCTAACAAATTCCATTTGAAAAAAAAAATCCTATTTTGTGTCTAAAAATTTAAATTTTACGATTACAAATATGTTAGATTTGTGTTTTTTCAATATTATTCTTTTATTTGTTTATAAAAGGAGTATTAATTTCTTTAATTTGTCTTTCACAAATATATTAGATTGGTGGATTTTTTTATATTATTCTCTTATTTGTTTATAAAGGAAGTATTAATTTCGTTATGCAAAAAATAGTCAGAAACAATAGCTGAAAAATGTTTGTTGCTTTATGTGCAAAATGTTTATTATTATTATGTATTGAAACCGGCACGTGATAAGATAAACTTAAAAAAAAATCATGGGTACTTTTCGGTTAGCCGGGCGTCAGTGTTATATACATATATCTATATACATACATGTATGTAAATATACATATATATTATATGCATATACACATATTGTCCACACACATATATATATATATGTATATATACATACATTTATGCATACATATATATGTATATATAACATTGGCGCCCGGCTAACCGAAAAGTACCAAATCATGCTTAAACATTATCTTAGAAAATATAATACAACGGTCAATTAAGATACAGTTTTTAAACAAATTTCATTTGAAAGTAAATTTTTTCCCTATGCGACGAAAATTGAAAATGTACGATGGTCAGAAGATTAAAAAATTGCAGTAGCAAAAATTTCAAGACAGAAATTTGATCGTGAAGTGTTGCCATTCGCAAAATGATGTCAGCGTTACGCACAGAAACGCTTCTTCTTTATAATATAGATACTTAATCAGTAAAATATAATAAAGATCAGTTATTAGGATGTGGTTATCAATTGAGGCTCTTATGATTGGTATTCCTGAATGAAAAACAGCAATTTTCACCTTCACAAAATTTGCATGCGTACTTCTCATTCATCATTTAAAAAAAAAATTGTACTTTGTTTGATCATTTAAAAATCATTTTAACTCAAAACTTGAAGTCAAGATTGTCATCAACATCTTTTATGTGAACAGACGCACTCTTTACTTGAGATTCTAATAGCAATTCCGGAGAGTAAAAATTTCCGTTATTTATGGTTTTGAGACGCATTTGTGTCAAAATGTTTAGTTTTATCTAAGAAAATTATCGTTTTCTTTTAAATATGACTTCATTTTCACTTAAATGAGCATTTAGCCTAGTGTCTGAAATTTAGTATCAGTACACATGCAGAAGGAAAAACAATATAGAAAATTTATGAGGAAAAATACGTGTTTTCAAAAGCAGTATGTTACTTTGCGTTATTATGCCCCTAATATAATATTCTGCTCCTAATGGGATATTGTGACACTACACTCTATACAACAATTTTTATCAACAATTTTGAATTTTTATCAGAAAATAGCATGAATAAAGATAAAAATACCTCATTATTTCTCTCTTGTCTGCAATAATGAAAGGTATCTAATTTTCACCATTTTGAAGCAATTTCATAAAATGCTTTTAAAATTAAAGTATAAAAGTGAGATATTTAAAAATCAAACAAACAAATAAACAAACAAATAGTGCCACATCTACAAATGAAGAGCTTTCAGTTTAAAATATATATATATATATTAGTAAAATTGGTTCAGCAGAAAGATCCGGGCAGATGACTAAAAACACTTGTATTCTTAATATAGATTATATAAAATTAGGAAAAATTAAATTAAGCAAATTATGTTATTTTGATATAATTATAGTAGAATGTCCTAAAAAATAGCATTAAAATTTTATTATTCAAGAGAATTTTGGACAAAACTTCAAGAACATATTATGTTAAACCACGAATTATTTGGTTGCTTGTCTGACTCGGCGAAGCAAATCCATCCAGGCGAGAATCATCAATTTCTGTAATATAAATCGCTATTATTTGCATGTCACCTCTCTTTTATAAAGATACTCAAAATTTTTGTAAAACATTGCGTTTTATCAGTACGTGATTTCGATTACATTATTTTCAAATTGAAGCATTTTAACCTGTGAAGAATTTCAAAGCAGCTGGGCTGTGAAAATGACGCACTTCTAAAAAACATAATTCAGGTTTAACAGTTAAAATACACGCTTTTTTATAATATGACGTCATTTGAATCTAAACTTCGTCTATGGAAAAGTATGCATATGACGTCATTATCACGGAATAACAGACAATATTCTTGACATAGCCCACATTTTAATTTCAACTTTTTTTTCGGGTTTTATGTGAAAATGGCAACATAAACATACAGTATCTCCTATTTTCGACAATTTTCCGTTTACTTTCAAAGATTTTCAATAGAAGTGGGGTACTTTTGTTGCCACGATAAGAAAAATGGTATTAAAAACTACAAAAAAATTAATATCTCAAAAATAAATTGAGGTACAGCTTTCAAACAAATTGCATTTAAAAGAGCTTTTTTTTCCTTATACGACGGTGTAAAAATTTAAAATGTGCGATGTTTAGAAGTTTAGAAATATGCAGTAGAGAAAATTGGAAAAGCAAAATTTTATTTCAATTTCAAAGTGTTGCCATTCGCAAAATGACGTATGCGTTACGCACAGATATGTTTGTCCTTTATAATATAGACTAGGGATCGTACCCGGGCTTCCCGGATTAGAGAATATAGGTGAAAACACTTTTTTTTCAAATTGAAAATTAATAATTTTTTTTATATGCAATATTTTTTTTTAGATTGCTCACTTACATAGAAAAAGCATTTTTCATATGAAAAATACGAATGATATAATCAAATATTTTTTTGAAATTTATCAAAAGCGATATTTTCTTATTAGCCGCTTGCTAAGAGTTATTAGACAAGATTTTGCTACTTACGGCATCCTTTTATATTCTGATAATTTCAGAGCTTATACATGTCTGTTATACATATTTATATTATTTTATTTATTTATCATTAGGGAAGTTTTTTTAATGAATATTAGTCGTAAGAAAATGAACTCTTTATTTTGTTTTATGGGCAAACGGATTAATCTTTAGAAATCGAGCTCCGCTTGATATTTATATATAAAAAAATATATATTTCATGCTTTAAAATTGTTTTTAAAACCGTAGACAATCAGTAAACTGTGAGGAACTTTGCAAACAAATTCCATTTGAAAAAATAATCCTATTTAGTGATCTAAAAATTTAAATTGTAGGATTACAAATATGTTAGATTTGTGTTTTTTTAAATATTATTCTTTTATTTGTTTATAAAAGAGGTATTAATTTCGATAATTTTTCTTTCACAAATATGTTAGATTGGTGATTTTTTAACATTATTATTTTATTTGTTTATAAAGGAAGTATTAATTTCGTTATGCAAAAATAGTCAGAAAAAAATGCTGAACAATGTTTGTTGCTTTATGTGCAAAATGTTAATTATTATTATGTATTGAAACCGGCACGTGATAAGATAAACTTAAAAAAATCATGCTTAAAAATTATTTTAGAAAATACACATCAGTCAATTAAGATACAATTTTTAAACAAATTGTATTTGAAAGTAAATTTGTTCACTATGCGATGAAAATTGAAAATGTACGATGGTCAGAAGTTTAAACAATTACAGTAGCGAAAATTTCAAGACCGAAATTTGATCGTGAAGTGTTGCCATTCGCAAAATGACGTCAGCATTACGCACAGGAAAGTTTATTCTTTATAATATAGATACTTAATCAGTAAATATAATAAAGATCAGTTATTAGGATGTGTTTATCAATTGAGGTTCTTATGCTTGGTATTCCGGGATGAAAAACAGCAATTTTCAATTTCTCAAAATTTGCATACACACTTCTCATATCCATATTCATCATTTAAAAAAAAATGTATTTTGCTTGATCATTTAAAAACCATTTTAACTCAAAACTTGAAGCCTTCTAATCTCAATTCCGGAGTGTAAAAATTTCCGTAATTTATGTTTTTAGACACATTTGTGTTAAAATGTTTAATTTTATCTATGAAAATGATCGTTTTCTTTTAAATATGACTTCACTTTTAATTAAATAAGCATTTCACCTAGTATTTGAAACTTAGTATCAATACACATGCAGAAGGAAGAACAATAGAGAAAATTTATGAGGAATAATGCATGTTTTCAAAAGCAGTATGTCATTTTCCGTTATTATGCACCTAATATAAAATTACGCTTCTAATGGGATTTTGCGCCACTAAACCCTATGCAGCAATTTTTATCAACAATTTTGAATTTTTATCAGAAAAGGGCATGAATAAGTATAAAAATACCTCATTATTTCTCTCTTGTCTGCAATAATGAAAGCTATATAATTTTCACCATTTTTGAAGAAATTTCATAAAATGATTTTAAAGTTAAAATAGAAAATGGTTGATATTTAAAAAAGAAACAGATAGTGCGATCACATCTACAAATGAACAGCTTTCAGTTTAAAGAAATATATATATATTAGTAATATTGGTTCAGCACAAAGATCAGGGCAGATGACTAAAAAACACACTTGTGTTTTAAATGTATACATTATGTAAAATTATGAAAAATTGAATTAAGAAAATTGTGTTATTTTGACAAAATTGTCCTAAAGAATAAAAGTACCCTAAATTGTCCTAAAGAATAGCATTAAAATTTTATTATTCGAGAGAATTTTGGACAAAAACTTCAGGAACATGATATTATTTTAAACCTCAAATTATTTGTTTGCTTGTCTAACTCGGAGAAGCAAATCCATCCAGGCGAGAATCATCAATTTCTGTAATAGAAATCGCTATTATTTGCATGTCACCTCTCTTTTATAAAGGCACTCTAAATTTTTGTAAAACATTGTGTTTTATCAGTGTGTGATTTCGATTACATTATTTTCAAAAGTGAAGCATTTTCACCTGTGAAGAATTTCAAAGCAGTTGGGATGTGAAAATGACGCACTTCCACAAAACATAATTCAGGTTTAAGAATTAAAATACACGCTTTTTTATAAAATGACGTCATTTGCATCCGCTAAAGCAATCCACTTTTACAACCAGTTTTAAACTTCGTCTATAGAAAAGTATGCATATGGCGTCATTATCACGGAATAACATACTATATTCTTGACATAGCCCGTATTTTAATTTCAACATTTTTTTAGGTTTTATGAGAACGTGGCAACAAAAAAATACAGTATCTCCTATTTTCGACTATTTTCCGTTTACTTTTATATAGACATGAGGTACTTTTGTTGCCACGATTAGAAAAAATGGTATTAAAAACTAGAAAAAAATTAATATCACAAAAATAAATTGAGATACAGCTTTCAATGAAATTGCTTTTAAAAGAGCATTTTTTTTCCTTATACGACGGTGTAAAAATTTAAAATATGCGATGTTTATAAGCTTAAAAATTTGCAGTAGAGAAAATTGCAAAACCAAAATTTTATTTCAAATTTCAAAGTGTTGCCATTCGCAAAATGACGTATGCGTTACGCACAGATATGTTTGTCCTTTATAATATAGATAGATACCTATGTATTACACTTACAAATAGAAGCGCCTAAGCTCAAACAAAGAGTTTTCAAAGAAATTTCAGGCAGATCATTTGAGAAGCCTATATATGAAAATATGACAAATGCCGCTAGAAGCGATAAAAAAACAATTTTTTTGCAAACAAAAATGAGTACAAAATGGCGCATTTTGTCGTCCATCTTAACTCTTCATAGGTTTATTATTTATTATAAAATGTAAAACTTCGTCCAATATCTATTAAAACTAATTGAATTAAATCAATTTTGCTTTGAAGTTGAAAATAGATGCTAAACAAATTTGAGCAAACAATAATTAGCGTTTTCTTTTAATTACCTGCAGTGAGATGGCATAAGTTCAAAGAAGAAAATTATAGTAAAAGGAAATTGAATTTTTACAAAATACTTATGACAAGAAAATTATGCTCTTCTTAATGATAAATTCTACGTTTAAAATTTAAATAAGAACGACTAATTCATTGTTTATTTAAGCAATTTAAAACAAATAAATTTTGCTAGGGGGTGGTCCACTGTGCTATTGTATACACTGTACCCCATATTTCACTGCACCATTATTGTTGGCGACACAGTTAACACAAGTAAAATACTACTTCAGGGTGCCAACAGTTTCAGGAAAATACCAGTATTTTCTAATAGTGAATCTCGAAATCGCGTGATTGTAAAAGGCAAATTTTTCTGTAAATATATAATGGAATTTCTTTTACTCTGATCTGTAGAAAACACGTGCATCATGGTTTATATACCCAGTGTCCCATAAATTCGATAAGCCTTCAAAAATTCATAAACAGTTGAAAAATGTTGAAAGTTGTTCATTTGAATGTGGATTCTGGCAAAAGTATTCTCACGAGGGGGATTTTTTTTTCTTTTTGGTAAAAACAAAACAAAACAAAACAAAACAAAAAAAATGAAAATGTTTGTCAATATAGAGCGCTTGAACATTCAAATCACAAAATGGAAAATTAAGTTTAGTCTGGAAGGATACGGAATACCCATGTCTTTGTTATTCTCTAATTTCCTGCGCTACTTACCCCCTCATGAACTATTTATTTAAAGTGTGCATTTGCAAAGCTACAGTTCTGACAAACGTGGTGCGCCGCGGCAAGATTGATCACACAAATCTCCCGTTTCTTCGAAAAGCTGATCGAGGGACAGCAGTCCAGAAAGCGTTATTGGACCTTTTTCGATCGTCATCCATTTCTGTGTCCAAAACCGTCATATAGCTTCATTCGGCGATTCCTGGCTACAATAAAACAGCTTCATCAACAATGCCTTATCCACCAATGTTAATATCACATGGAAAAACGTGCGTGTGCGTTAGTGTCGAGTAAATTTAAAATAAGCGTTTAAAAACTGCACTCGGCATTTTATAGGAATCTAATTTGCATTCGTCTAGTAACTGAAATGCGTGAAGCGCCATCTATTGACAAACAATTTCACTATTTTTTTTTCTTTGTCGAAACAAAAAATTTCCCCCCCACATGAAAATAATTTTTCTTCAAGCCGCATTCAAATAAACCAATTTTTGAACTTTATGAATTTTTATAGTATTAGCTAATTTATGTGACATCCGGTCAATATTGAAAAATACACAATTAATCCTTTGTAACCGCGTGATATGAAAAATCTCTATAATTGTTAACGTCTTAATAACACACTTATAAATGTCCGAAAACTGTTAGTTTTATTGCATTTCAATTTAGCAACACAATGTTTTGACTATTGTGTTTCACCCAGAATTCAACCTACAATGGACACAAGTAATATATTCTCATGATATACATTCTATATACGAAAGAGAACTATATATATTCTGAACACAATTTTATTCAAGAAATGTCATATAGATCGATATAAAAGATCAGCTTGATGAATGTGTCTAGAAGCGAGAGAAAGCCACTTGTTCTTAAGGTTTCAATTGAGAACAAAATAATTGGTTTGATCGTCCATCTTAATTCCTGACAGACTTATTACTTAGAGTGAATTGCTTAATTCCATCTCTTCCTATTAGAATTTACTGAAAGATAATCAAATGGGAAGGGGGGTGGGAGCAGGTAGAACTTTTTATCAGCAAAACAGATGGACAACATTCTTTCTCCTGTCTTTACTGGTAAACAATGGTATCATTTCAAAAATACTTCGCAACTGGTTTCTCGAACAGACGATTATATATGCATACACATATGACACAAGAATAGGAATGTCAAACTTTGAGGTATTCCATATTTTGAAATTAAGTAATTTTTTATAATCATTTAATGATTTCAATAATAATTTTGTATTTTCATAAAAAAGTGACAGGCTAAAAAAAGACGGCAGCCTATTTTGATGTAAAGAACAAGTTACAAATAAAAAAAAAAATAATGTAAAGAACAATTTATAAATTAAAAAAAGAACATTTTGTTTGGATAAAAAATTATAACGATATCAAAATACAAACCTTCCCTCCCCCTAGAGATATCTTACGATATCATACGTCAGACATGCACAGCCCTAAATGCAACGCATGGTATTTTCATAAATTTCAATAATAAAGAAATATATTATATATTGTAAAAAAGACAAATATTTCTCAGTCTAGGTAAATATAAAATAACAACCAACGAAAATATATTATAATCCCTTTTGAGTCACCCAATTATTCTGGAAAGCATTCTTGACAAAAAAAAAAAAAAAAAAAAAAAAAAAAAGAATATATTTTCTAGATTTACAGAAGCTTTTTAAACACAGAGATTCTATTTTCGACACTAAATTTCATAAAAAGTTTCGTTAGATTTTATACTGTATTAGAGTGGTTTCTAACCTTTATTTGTAAGCGAGTCACTTTTAAGTAAAACAAAATTCCGAGACCCACCTAATATGAAGATATATCTAATACAATGGTTCCCAATGTGGGGTGTACGACCCACAGGGGGGCAATGTGAATTTTCAGGGGCCAATTTCAGATTTCTTATTAACAAATTTTCTATCATTTTGTTTCTAATAAAGATAGTTTCGTAGTCTAAAAATAGAAATAATATATGACAAAATTAAAAAATAACAGAATAAAAATTAATTTTCGAAACCTTTCGATTTCAAAGATCAAAATACACTTACACCAGCATAATTATCTCAATTTCATTTACATATATGGATAACTTTTATATATTAAAATTTATGTTCAGTTTTCACGTTTAAATACCATTTTAGTTAAACACATCTCTTTTTTGTACTATTTATTTAAAAAAAAAAAAAAAAACTTCTATTCATAGTGCAATAAGCCTCATGAAGGAGCTTTTACACATGAAATTTTCTATAGGGTATATCTAAAATAGGCTATTTTGACATTTTAATCTAAAATATGTTTTGATTTATTTAAATGAGGTACTACTTTTATGAAATTAATAAATCACTATGCGCATCGCGGCAGGAAATGGGTAGAAAGTAAACTTCTTATGCTCTTCTGCAGACTATCGATCTCATGGTATCCAAATATAGTCCAGGCAATAGAGACCGTATAAGAGCTCTACCTAGCAAAATTCATGGTAGTTCTGGAAAAAGGCTTACTATATGTTTTTTTGGGTCGCTGAATACGAATTTTTAACTTACCATCAAAATGTCTCCCCCGAAACCAGACTAAATAGTTGTTTTTAAATTAAATATTTTATTGTTTTGGAGAAAAGTATGTAGAAATTCAGAAAGTAGACAAAGTTTGCACCAAATAGGATATATGACATTACCACGTAGGATGAACGGGGAGGGAGAGTGCTGCCTCGGAACATACACTGCGGCGCTATGTGCACTAAGTTATGCAAGTCCAGGTAATAGGGGATTTTACCTGGCAAAATTAATACTAGTTCTGAATTTCGGCTCACTTTATGATTTTCTGGTCGCTGAATCCGAATTTGTAACTTCCCACCAAAATTTCCCCCGGTAAACCTCCAAAAAATTGATTTTCTGAAAAAATTTGGTTTTTGAGAACAGCGCGTGGGGAATGTTCCGAGGCAGCCCCCTCTCTCCCCGTTTATCCTACGTCATAATGTCATATATACTATTTGTTGCAAATTTTGTCTACTTTCTGAATTTCTACATAGTTTTCCCCTAAAACAATAAAAATTGAATTTAAAAACAACTATTTTTTTTTTGGGGGGGGGGGAGTTCGGGGAGGGCGGAAATTTTGGGGATAAGTTAAAAATTTGGATTCAGAAACACAAAAAACTTAAAGTAAATCTTATAGTGAAAGTACGAAGTGGAGATGGGAGGGCAAATGTAAACGTGTGAGTAGTTTAGTGGAATTGTGCAACTTAGTCCACGCAGCACCGTGTGGCGCATGTTCCGAGGCATATCCTCCCTTCCCCTTCATCCTAAGTCATAATGTCATATATCTAATTTGTTGCAAATTTTGTCTACTTTCTGAATTTTTAGATATTTTTTCCCTAAAACAATAAAAAAATTGATTTTTTTAATAAAAAATTTTTTGGGTGGAATTTTACCAAAATTTGGGGGGGGGGGGGTTCACTGGGGAAATTTTGGTGGGAAGTTACAAATTCGGATTCAGCGACCCAAAAAACATAAAGTAAGCCAATTTTCAGAACAACAATTAATTTTGCCATGCAAAATCCCCTATTGCCTGGACTAATAATAATAATGGTGAAAAGGAAGTCCGCTATCAAAGAATATGTCATGAGGGGAAAGAAAAATAATTACTTAAAATGGACAAAAGCGGGAATCCGGAAATGTTACTTGTGAATTATGTTATCCATACAGTCTCCGTGACAAACAAAAATCACTTGTTCTTAATGAAGTATGCATTACAAAATGTATCAATTTTATCAGATGTAATAAAAATGTGTGAGAGATTTAAAAAAAAAAATTACGAAGATAAAAATATAGGCTATTTATCATTTTCAAATCTGAGGTTTTGCCCAAAAACAATAAAACTTTTGTACATTTAAATTCGAAGATCCATGGTCTTATTGCATTCATAGAGTAATGTTAAAAACATAATTGTAATAAAAAATATATATATATTATTTTGATAAATTAAAGAATGTGAAATCCCTTATCGAAGTTAATGCTATTTTCGGATGCTTTCGGGAAAATAGAAGTTTATTTTTTATGTAATAAGATTTATATGCTATAGAAGGGAGTGGGGGGTCGTTATTTTAGAAAGGTTTAGGTGGGGAGCGGCCAAAAAAAAGGTTGAGAACCATTGATCAATTATCAGTATTGAAATTTTGTGTGACTCCTATAAGTTATCGGCTATCCTATCCTATGAAAAAGCAAAGTTTTCTTACGAAGGATGCGCTATCAACAAAAACAAGAATTGGTAATCCCAATATGTGTATGTTGAATAATAATTAAAACAACAAATATAATGAAAAATACGTTTAATTATTAGCAAAACAAAACTTTACAATCAGTGAGATTTCTGGCACTGGTGTTTGCCGATGAGAGTATGTATATCAGATATACATCTTGTTAATTTTAACCTTAATACACTTTCTACAGGCAGTTTCTTTGTGTACTTATTTTTCGAAAACAGCAGAAAAAAATGCAATTTAACAAATTACAACGACCATTTGGAAAATGATTTTTTCAAAGACTAAAATTAAAGACATAAAAAATCGCACGGAGTTGATCATACATTACCTACAACATGGATTACATTTTTCGGTACTGTAAATTTTTAAACTTCTACGGAGCTGGTCATTCATTACGTACGCCATGGATTAAACATCAATATTCCTGGACCAATTTTAAATGAAATTTCATTCTTAAACTTCTAAACATCCCACAATAATACTTTTTACACCGTCGTATAGAGAAAAAAAGTGTACTTTTAAAGGCAATTCCTTTGAAAGCTGTATCTCAATTTGTTTCTGAGTTATTATTTTTTTTTGTAGTTTTTATTACTTTTTTGTCATAGTGGCAACAAAAGTATACATCTCTGTTGAAATAAAAGGAAAATACAGATTACTGTATAGACCAATCAGAAAACGAATGAAATGCGGATTCAACCAATAAAACGCTTCAGATATGTTCTTGATTTCCTACCCTGACAGAGGACAATAACCATTTTTCCAAATGATTAATAAAATGCGTATTCAACCAATAAAACGCTTCAGATATGTTTTTGATTTCTTACCCTGACAGAGGACAATAACCATTTTTCCAAATGGTTAATAAAAAGCAGATTCACACAAGTATGTCAGGTTGAACTTTATCAAGGAGCTCAAAGCTGATTTAGGTATTTCTGGTTATTCTGCTCCTTTGTTCATCAAGAAGAAAATTAACCCTTAAATGCCCGATATTTTATTTTGTTTCGAAAAAATTATATAAGATTCGTTAAAGGTTTATTACACAGAAAAAATAATAATAATAAAAAAAAAAAAAAAAATCAGAGATACATTTTTCATATAATACGTCAATCTTTTCTTCTGTTGCACATCTGCAATAGAAGTAAAAACTACTGTCATGTGGCTGTTTTACACTAATATATTGCAAAATAGGAAAACAGTTTAAGAAGTATATCTCTAAATACTTTATTTTATAAAACTTAACCTTTAATCCTTTAATTCCCATGATAGAATACATTCTAGAAATTACATAGTTCAGAGAATCTGACTTTACACCAGAAAATTTTAATGGTTAATTTTTCTTTATTTAAATACGAATGTATGTTATTAATTAAAGCACATATTGCTATTTTAATTTTCTGGTGTGAATTAGGTATAAGGTTAGTTGGGGCAACTGGGCCATGATTTTACAATGTGACTCAGGAGCTTCTGACAATTCAGCTTCAAAAAGCTAATGTTCATTTGAATTAAAGTCTGAACTTCCGTAAATGTGTTCAGTTAGGTTCCCTCTATTTGTCAGAAATGCTCAAAATTACATTTTAATATTTAAAAATATAAAAATATGCATATTTCATCTTTCTTTACTCATGGGTCCAGTTGCCCCAATAAATGGGGTAACTGGACCAGGGGGGCCTATGTTCCACACGCGGTTATATTTTTCATATCGGATATTAGGTCCTGTTTGAAAAAGTGTAAACAACTTAAAAAAATTTAAACCAGGCAGATCATGTAAATTATATGTCAATAAACAGCGTTGTAAGGGAAACCTTTGCTGTCAATGTGTCTAAAAAAAGCACTAAAAGTAAAAATATTAGATTTTTTTATACCAAAAACGTAAAACTTAAGTACTTATCTACTTTAGTATACATAATAAGTATAAAAGTCACATGGGTATTTTAAGGAAAAAAATAGCAAGGTAAATCTGTGAACAAACGGCTACGTAAGTACTTAAGTACTTTATCTTTACCCAGAAGTCGCATTGTATAGGGAAAATTTTATTGTTCCTACAAGAACCCTTAAAGAAAGGTGCGATGAAGATATTATTTTCCAAATAGTGGTAGGAACGATAGAAGTTTCCCTATAGGATGCGACCCCTGTGTATAGTACAATTTCAATGTCTGGCTATCTCGCTTTCAGGGGCAAGGTACTCGTAAAATGTTGAAATAATTTAATGACACCAATATTTACAACAGAATCTATCTGAAAAAATGTAAAAGTATATTTTCGCGTATTTAATAACGGTGAAATTTTCATTATAAAATTCAGGTACCAATGTGGCAATTAGGAATTAAAATTAAGTGATGCCATAACGGCATCGCCGCTTCTCAAGGTGTTAAGTTTGGCTTGATACCACTCAATATGCTTTTTTTAAATTTCATTACGTAATTTTAATAAGGTATTCCATCATTTTCTTTTTTGTGAGCAAAAAACAATGGAGAAATTTACTTCCCGTAGTAAGAGAAATACAAAAAAATTATTTATAACTATTGGGTTAATTGGATCTAGCATGGTCCAGTTACCCCGGATACATGTCCCAGTTACCCCATTTTTGAAAAATTTATGGGTTAACTGGCAAACTGGGCTTACATTTGAAACATGAAGTAAATATGTATAGATACCTAATAATAAGAATGTAGTTACATGTCTAATCTTTTAAAAAAAATTTGTTTAATAAAAGCACTTACAGTATTTTAATAAAAAGCCGAGGAAGTTCAACCATATTGACGTTGTTTTTAGAAAAAGAAACGTAAATATTTGACAACCTATCACAGCAAAGGGAAAGTTATGACTGAGTTGACACACGTTGTTTTAGGAAGTAGAGATTAAGGGGCATTGTTCATAAAAGCTAAAACTTAAAAAATACCAACAGTTTTTTACAAAATAGACTATGGCCCAGTTACCTCGTGGGTTCAGTTACCCCAACTAACCTTATACGAATAAAAGATAGCTATTAAATTCAAAACACTGTTAAGATACACATACATTTAACGTCTGAATTAAATTCTTTAAATTAAATAGACAGACTTGACTACACTTAAATTTAAAAAAATATAATTATTAGCCACAAAATCTCTATTATAAAAACATTAGCATTTAGAGGCGTAAAGTATTGCAGTAGTGATGAAATCATTGAAATTGAAAGAAATAAAATATACGGATATCTTAAGAATAACGGTTATCCAAAAAATCTAATCAGAAAAATTTTCAACAAAACATTGGAGTTAATGAATTCAACCCCTCCCCCTTTCCAGCGGTTTTAAACCTCATTTTTTTTTGTTTCTTTACCATATTATAACACTATGTCAGAAAACGTTTCACCTGTATTTAAATCTTTTGACATTGGGGTTTCTTTTAAACCAGTAAATCAATTAAGTTCTTTTTTAAATAGCCATAAACATAATTATGACGTAAAAAAATTAACCGGTGTGGTTTACATGATTCCTTGCAGTAACTGTGATAACGTGTATATAGGTGAAACTAGGAGATCGTTGTGTATCAGACTTAAAGAACATGTCGGTGCCTTTAAAACTGGAAGATTTAACTCTAAATTAGTACAACATGCCTGTGAAACAGACCACACTCCAGCCTTCGAAAATTCTTTAATTTTGAAGAGAAATTGCAACACTTATCATTATAGATTTTTCATGGAGAGATGGTTTACAAAATTATACCCTTATACACTCAACAAATCCGGTGCGATCCCGATGGAATATTTTTTGTTTTTAAATGACTAACTTTAACCTTGATTTTGACTGTGTCCATGACATGTTTCGATATTCTGCTGTACCGGATTGTGTACTGATGAGGGTGTGCGTTTGCCCAGCGAAACGTCTTTTGTATTTTTAGTTTTTAATTAAATGTTTTTATATATTTTTTAATTTAAGTGTATTCAAGCCTGTCTAATGTATGAAAATTAATTCAAAACACTGTTGTTTTTATATATGCAAAGCTGCGCAATAAAGGGTTAAGGAATCTTTCAGGTTTACCAAAATGACTGCGGCGACTACTGACATATCTCACAACGGGGTTATTACATAATATCGACTGACTGTTTAAGAAATCATTGTCCTTTCACGAAATTTTAGTTTGAGCTAATAGTTTTAATGATTATCGCGGTTGAAAATATTGCATTTGTTATATTTTTTAAACAGATGACATAAAATATTTATCTGTGTGGCAGATTTTGTGTTCCATCACCCACCAGTGGGTCTCGACCCATAGGTTGGGGACGGTTGCTCTATTAATCACTTACTTCCTCGCAGAATATAGGTTTTGCTGATTCTATCAATTGTAATTTAAACATTTTCAGCTGGGTAAATGAATTGATACATGGAACAACAATCTAATATTAATCTTAATGTTGATGTTAATGTTATTGGTTTTAACTTATCATATTTGTCTGCAAAATTTGTTAGCTGATCATGAAAATGTTTGCTTGAGAATTGATGATATTGAGAAAACTTATAGTCTATGTTCTGAGAGCAGTTTAATACATTTCAAAATCTACTTGAAAACGTTTCCTGAAATCCGTGAGATCAATTTTTTTTTTTTTTTTTTTTTTTAAATTCTTTTTTACATGTGTAGAATACATGAGTTTCTCAAATTTCTAGTGATAAAGAATGCTTCTCGTATACATGGATAACTATGTACAGTGTAAACTCCAATTCTTCGTTATATTTTAATTTCGTTGAATTAGAAAGTTTTATCCTTTTACGATGCACGAGAATAAAAATTGGGGCATAATTTAAGGAAATAGAAAATTAAGGAATTAATAATTTAATATGTTCCGTTTATTTTTACATTTATGTGCTAACAAAGCTTATCCTTTGATTCAAATTTAAAGGAAGATGAGTAATATTTTTTCCATTTACAAAAGAATAACAGATAAACTCAATCTGAAGAGAAATTAAAAGACATATGTTGTATATCAATTTTAAAAGCCCATACATGATGAATGTGACTGGCTCGTAGCAATTACAAACCCACTTGTCTTCGCGATTATAAAGGAAGACAAAACGATTGCTCTGCTCATAAATTCTAATTCTTGAGAGAATTATTATTTAGAATGAAATGTTTAATTTAGTCTTATCCCTAACAAAATATTCGAAAAGATAATCAAATAAGCTTTTTATTTTGAAAATCCTTGACAAACAGATTTGTCCATGACATAATTACTCTTTTAAAATTTACTCAAATGATATTTGACTGAAGTAATTTTAAATAAGAATAATATATGTGTTTATTTAAAAATCTCAAAATATCGACGATGTTACAATATTCTTATTAAAATATCTGTTTATTAAATAAGTAATTTCATATAAAAATAACATAGTTTATTTTCATATTTCTTATGTTTGATAAGAGTGTGTACGTAATATTGATTTTTAAATATGTTTGAATATTGGATACACATAATGAAATGAACTGAAATTGATTAATATTGTCGATTTCGTTTAATGTAAAATAATTTATTTGTTGATTTTCTTCATCTCTGATAAAAGTTAAATGGAGACAACTAATGTTTTGATATAATAAGTATTCCATTTACAAAATGGAAATTTCTAAACTAATACAATTATATTCAATGAAATGTTTTAAATGTAATTATTACGAATGTGAGAGTATGAGTATGAGCAAAATGATTAAGAGTCTGACTGGTAGTGATTACTAAACTGATTGTTTTAAATGTTTCAATTAAAAATAAAAAAGGGCTGTTAAAAAAGGCTAAAATATTGCATAAAAATTAAACTAAATTATGACACTTCTATAATTTTAAATAGTTATTATTTTATTTATATTAAATAATTAATTATGTTGGTGTAAATCGATAAGATAAAAAGAACTTGTTAAAAACACTATAATTTTTAACACGAAGAATTATTTTTTGTATAATAAGGATTT
Source organism: Maratus speciosus (assembly GCA_963932465.1). Lineage (NCBI taxonomy): Eukaryota > Metazoa > Arthropoda > Arachnida > Araneae > Salticidae > Maratus > Maratus speciosus. The sequence goes on along the minus strand of OZ010791.1, from coordinate 491,528,563 downwards.
AAAAAAAAAATTGTTACAATATGCTTATGGTAATAATAACGAACTTATTAATAATGAAATATATATTTTTAAAAATATTTTCACATAAAATATTTTAATAAATGTCAGATGTAATAAGATAATTTATACTTTAAGTCGACTTCTGTGTTAATTGAAATTTAAATATGAACGACGTTATGAAACTACAAACCACTTTTTGTAAAAACTACTGATATCGGCATGCTTACTGAAATTTTATTTCTACACTGTACAGAATAAAGATGTAAATCTACAAAACTATTTTTGTAAAGCTACAGAAATCTGTATGCTTACTAAAATTTTATTGGTAGTCCGGGATAATTACATGATTATTTTTGTCCCAGTTACTACAAAAGTTCTAGGCATCCCAGTTTAATAGAAAATTATTAGTTACCTTACAGGTTTTGTATTTAGAGTGAACGTGAATCTGTTACGTGATTTTTTTGTTGCAGTTACATAAAAATTTCTAATTCATCCCATTTTTCTAGTAAATTCTTAGTTATAAATTCCACGAGTTCTTAGTTACCTTACAGGGTCTTTCTTTACAGTTTAGTGAATGCGGCAAGAAGTGAGAAAAAGGAACTTATTTTCACGATTACAAACGCGAACAAATGTACTGTATTGATCATGCAAATCAATTCTTGTACTGTTTACTATGTAGAGTCCGGTTTTGCCCTATTCCCAGTAAAATATACTGAAGGTAATTGAAATAAGCCTTTGAAGGCTAGTATATATGCTAAAAATATTTGTCCAAATATAATTGCTGTTTTAAAACTATCTACACCCATATAGAAATGATGACTTGGAATATGAAGAATTATTTTTGTGAATAGTAAAGATTTAAAAAATAAATTGTTACAATATGCTTATGGTAATAATATTGTAATTTTTAATAATGAAATATATAATTTGTAAAGTATTTTCACGTAACACATTTTAATAAATATCACATGTAGAAAGATAATTTATATGTTAAGATGACTTCTTCGTTATTTTAAATTTAAATATCGACGACACATTGTTCATCATAATACGCACTGTATTCACGAATTGGGAATTTTCCAATTCAACAAAGTTACATTCAAACATATTTTATACAGTTTGATTTATAAACCTTTATGTCTAAATGATGAATGTGACTTGCAACGATTACAAAACCGCTTAATTCAACAGTCCCAAAATGTTAACAAAAGAATGGCTTTTGTCATTCATCTTAATTGAGAACAAGCTCATTATGTAGGATGAAATGTTTTATTTCGCATCGTTCTTAAAAAACTTACCGAAGAAAATAAAATTAGCTTTGAACTTGAAAACCGATGTAAAATGTATTTGTCTAAAAGTTTCTACCATTTTTAACCTAAATGATATAAAACTGAAGAATTTTAAATACGAAGAATATAATCATTTTTAGGAGTAAGGTTAAATAAAATATTACAATAAGAATATAATTATATTGCACATCTAAATGTTGAAAGTTTATCTAAAAAGTGATAATTCATTTTCGACCTTTTTATATAAAGAATAATGTAGCACGTTTTTCTGTAAAAAAAATTGTGAAGATAAGAAATATTTTTAGTTTTAATATATTTTTATTTTTTGTAAATATATATACTATATTTGCTAAGTTTTTTAACTCTATGATTGAAATTTAAATACAAACATCTAATTACCTATTCCATTTACAAGTTAAAAAAAAAAAAAAAAACTTCCGAACTCATTTTATTCAAAGAAATATTACATAGATCTATTAAAAGACTTGTATTTCAAAAATGTGACTGGCAACGGTTACACGGTCTTTTGCCCAAAATGAGACCCAAAGGACGACTTCCACCATTCATCATAATTCTTGACAGGCTTATTATTTAAAGTGAAATGTTCAGTTTTGGCATGTTCCTATTAAAATATTGCAATCAAATTTTATTTTCAAGTCGTAACTCGATGATAAATAAATTTGTCTAAATGTTAACCAATGTTTAAAAATTACTTTACACGATATAGCCTTGAAATAATTATAAATAATATAAAATATACTTTTAAGAAATAGTAGAAAGAATAATTAAAACGTTATAATAATTTTATGGCCAAATTTAAACACTTTAATTGTGCAATATATTTAAAAAGTGGTTGTTTCATTCTAATTCGAATCATGTAAATACTAAGGTAGGCCATTTCCATATATTTTTAAAGATGTCGCAAAACAGACTATAAAAGAAAGTGCATCCCAAAAGTTTATATAACACCATATTTTTTGGATTTAAAATCTATTTAAATGACTAGAAAAGACGAAAAAAATTATGCAAATGTATTGTGATAAAATAAAAATAATTAAATGCTCAAACAACTTTTAACAGTGATGTATTAAAAAAAAAAAAAAAATGCTGTCATAAAAATATATAGACAACCAGTGTTAAAAACTGATTTAAGTACTGATATCCAAAATTTGCATATTTCAAGGTCATGTACTTATGACGTAATAGTTTCCTGAGATAAAAGCGAATCTCTCTTTCAGTTTCCGATTGCACAGATGCCTCACAATATGCAGCATTCCAAAAAAGGCAATGCTGCAAATGTATAGTTTACAGACATGCGGATGGGAAGTTGCCGACACAACAAGAAAAAACGGACGACCAGAACTTCTCTGTACGATCAGTTACTAATAAAAAATAGCATTCTGGTATCAAAATTCACGGTCCATCGACAACTGCAGGCAAGTACATTTCTTGATTTTTGCAAAATATGTTATTCGCCAAAATTTACAAAACGGCATATAGTCAGGAGTGGTATGACCAGTTTTTACATTTTCAAATTTGTTATTTTTGGGGGGGCTTGTTTCTATTTGGAAAAGTGCTGTTTTTAGTACATAGGAAGTAACTTTGATCCTTTAAGAACACATTTTAAAACTTTTAATTCTCATAGCTGTTTTTCTTTTAAAGTTAAAAGGGTGGTTATAATTACCCCACCAAAAATTCACAATCAGATAAGTTTGGGGTAATTAAGACCACTAGTGGGGAAATTATGACCACTGTATCTTCTCTTTATACTTGCCAATACACATTTGTTTGGCGTAATTGTGACCACTTTGAACTCCAAAGTGACAAATCTGTTTATCAAAAATTTTATAGACTTAGTTTCAAATTGCTATTCGGATCTCAAAAAAGCTTCAGACTAGTAATAAAGAATACCTAAGATCAAATATACATTATGAGGTTAATATCTAAGCTTGAAACAAAATTTTACCATCACAGATTTCTACAATATGACGGCGGTCATAATTACCCCCTGGTCATAATTACCCCACCTGACCCTAAGTACCCTCGTGTTCAGAGGGCCTGAAATCACATGAGTTGTACAGATGATTGGTAGAATGTTCTTGTCAGTGATAAAAATAAATTTAATTTAGATGGCGCCGATGGTTGGGTATATTACTGGTAAGATATTCGCAAGGAACCTCGAACTGCTTTCACCAGTCATCAACGTAGGGGTTCACTCATTGCGTGTGGTACATTTTCTTATAATGGAACAAGATATGCTTTTTTGAAACATCGTCAATGTTTGGAAAATTATCAGATAACGCTTGACGTACAGTTACTTCCATTGGGAAAGTTGCTAGATTAGAGCAAATGGATATACCAGCAAGAGCATTGCTCCATTCACGTGTCATCTATACAATGCACTGGTTTAGACAAAACCAAGTAACTGTTATGTACATGGCAGTCATAAATTTTGACACAAGTGTGAATGTCTGGGGATGATTAGCTAGAGATGTATATGTTAATGGGCGTCAATTTCCAAGGGTTCAAGTTCTAAAGCTGCAACTTGAACAAAGTTGGTTTGCTCTAAAGTCGAATTTCTTCAAAGAATTTCTTCATTTTTAGTATGTCTGATTGAGTTTTTAAAGTGATTAGAAAAATTGTACAGCAATTTAAGCATTTAAAGGAATAAAAAAAAATAAAACGTCTATAAACTTTTGTGGCTTTAAAATTTAAGTTTAAATTTTTCTCACAAAGATTGTGATTGTGTAATTTTATTTTTGAACAATGCATTATTTTTGTCTTGATATTATTTATAATTATACGTTATTTTGAAACTGTTAATCCGCATTTATAATTGTAAAATAAAAAAATATCCGTTGCCTATAAACTTTTCGGACGAATTGTATATTTATGAAAGAAATGCAAATTGTGGTTGATTTAACGGTAATGGACTCAAAAGAGTTATTATATCAAATACTTAGTTTTTTAATAAGCAGTTCATATACAAATTTTCTTCTTCTACGAATGAAATTTATATGTAGGCGACTTATGTTGCTTTTAACACCTGTTCTGTTTACACGAGAAACTTCTTTACTCAGCCGAGAAATAAGTGAATAAATGTCATCTAGGTATATATTTAATTATGCTAAAATCACTCAAACCTTTGAATAAGGAATAAAACCCTCGAAATGCACGAAAAAACTGGGAAATTTAAATGTTTTCATTTTAAATAAGAATAAAAAATCTAATATATTCACATATAACAAAATATTCTTTGCATTAAACTAAATCCTTAAATTTTTTAATTTGATTATAATGCTTATAAATTTTATTATTTGTAATTTATATTTGAAAACTAATGTCAAAATATATATTTTCATATACAAATATGGCTAAAATAGGCTTATCTGTGAGTTATATTTTTATATTAATTTCTTTTCCCCATCTTTATATTATTTATAATGTTTCTGCTTGCGACATTTACGTGTCTTGCAGATTAAAGACATTTTTCTTATAAAATATACCTGGATTTATATTTAGTGAAGTTCAGAATTATTTTTATTATTATTATTTATAAACTTGTGCATTAAATGTATGACTATTAATTGGTTATTCTTATGTATATATTTATATATTGGATTCAAGTTGTTTACGAGTGAAGGCAAAACAGGTGGCGTGTATCTTTACGAAGCATCTCTAGGTCGACGCCAAGGAGACGGGCATCTAACAATACCTTGACCATAATGTCTGGAATAAATTTATTGGTATACTTACGACTGGTCGTAAAAGTGAACAACAAACTTTCAGCTAGCCACGTGCGCATTTTTCAGTGCCCCTCAAGAGGGTGGTCCCCTGTAGAACCGCATAGCATCAAGTTACCGAATGAGACGCTTTGAAGAGAGATCGTTGTAAAGAGGGTCGGATATGCCGTTCGCTGATTGAATGGAGGGCGTTCAAGCCCCAACCCCTATTGTCTAGTAGAGAGTTTTACTTAAGAGTATGGAGTAAGGTTATAGCAGTTATCATTATCCAGAAAGATGCTCTCCAGACGAGATAGTTTTTTTAAGTCTTCTCAAGGTATTCGACAAAGGTGTTAATTGCTTTCAGCTTCGACCAAAATGCAGAGGTCTATTGTTTATCGTTTCACTAGTTATATTAGTGAAACCGCATCGGAAAGCTCGATTGGAGAGCTGATGTTGATGTCCTCTACTGTAGTTATTGTATTTGCACCGTTAAAATTTGGGAATTTTTAGGATTAAATATAGCTCCTGAACCCACTGAGAGTGGTCTTCGCCTACTCAAAAGATGTAGAATGTCTTGTCATTTTTATGTATATTTTTGTTCCCTGTAAACGAGTTTTAAATATATTTATGAATTTTAATTAGGGATTGTAATCTCCAATTTGGTACCCAAGTGTCTTAGTAATTTTATAATAAGTAATTTAGGATTAATGTTAGAATAATGATGACTAGTTTGATTGGTTGCTTAGACCAAGCGTGTCATGTGACACATCTTTCATAATTGTATATTTCAGTGTAAATAATTCTTTGTTATTTGTTAAATTTAAATATGTTATTTTTCAACCATGAGTCCGTGTTAATTATTTTAGTATTACATATTTTTATTTCAGGAAGTACGGATCTCTTAAGAATTGTTAATACTTAAATTTTATATTTATAATTCATTTCATTTGCGTGGTCTAAAAGCTACTTCCATTTCAAAAACAATCACAACGCAATTTGGGTAGGTTTTGAGGGACATGTCTCCCTCCCCCTTTCGGGATAATTGTAAATATATATTATCTCAGAGGTTAGCCAGGGCCAAATTTCACGATCACAGTATGTTATATTATTAATTATGCTTCTGTATGTTAACACTATGAATACTATAGGTTGTATAATTAGGAATTAGCTAGCCTATTTTACTCTGGGGTTATTGGATAATTGAGTGTTGAGCCTTCCCCTCTCCTCCATGGTTATTTTTCGTGTTATTTTGTGTGCACAGTTTTTTCCCGTTAGTACACATCCCAATATTCCCCCATCATGGTATGTCTGGGTAGTTTCCCGGTGGTAACGTTATAGGAGCCCAGATCTGCCCAACCATTTCAGTTACAATATATTTAATTACATTGATCATTATATGATTCCATATTATTTAAATACAGATTAAATTAGATTGCTAAATTTCTTTAAATGTTTTTGTATATATTTAAAAAAAAATAGTCGTTTGTTTTCGCACATTATACAGAAAATAATTGCTCACAAAAATTTGTTAATTTTCAGAATTACCATATGTTTAGGCATTTTAAAAGACTTTTATAACAATATTTTTTGTCTAAACCTTATAGACATAAAATGTTATTGAAAGACTGTTAAACTACTCATCGGCAAGACTGAAATGTCGGAGCAGTGAGTAGCAAAAATTAAGATTAAAAAAAATATGTTTACTGTCCAGTAGTATAAAATTGAGTAAATTATAATATTTAATAACAGCTTTTAAATATTCATTCTCAAGTACTTATTCAGACGTCAAATGCTTCAGTTAATGATCAAATTATAATGTATTAGGATGTGATGTGCTTTCATTATCGAAATTTATTCCTAAGCAAAATGGCACTTCAACATCTTCTAAAATGTTGAACTTTACTATCAGCGATGTAACTTATTCCAAGTGACAATCCACTTCGTTCTTTGAACGCCATTATCAAGCATTTTTTTTTTTTTAAATTTACCTCAAAATGTGTTACATTGTATATCCCAAAACGCATTATTGCAATGTGCATTAGCAGAAAGTTTGATTTTTTTCCTGATATTATCTTGCCGTGACAAATTTGACTTGTTAAATTCGCAGCAAATCTCCCGCAAGGTATACCATTACCCACTTTCATGAGTAGTTTGTTGTGAAACTGGTGCAAGGCTGTCTTTAAGTTTAATTCACGAAAATGATGAAAGAGAAAAATCCCTCTGTTGAGATTATAGACAATTAGCACATGCGTAGAAATTGGGTTCTACTCAAAGGCAAGACACACACATCATTATTACTGTTATGGAACCTCATTTTCATTGATTGGTTAAGTTAAGGAAACCAGAAAAGATTTAACTTTTCAAATGTAGTTATTTTTTGTAAAGAAACATTTTATATATATTCTACAACTTATTTTATATAAAAATTCTTACAAACTGAAAAGTAATGTTAATTTACTAAGTTGTGTTTACGTCTTCTGCCATTTTAAATTTATATTAAAAATTTTAATTTTTAAATGAATTTTTCTCAATATTACTGGATATTTCTCAAATAATGTTTTAATTTTTATTTATTTATTTCTGCTATTAACCCCATTCGAGTCTATCATTTTTAACCCTTTAGAGACTGCACCTTTTTCACTAATTTTATTCGGTTGGCATCGCTTTTTTTAAACGCTATACTTATCGAATACGAAAAAAAGACTCGATTGCATTAGTTACCTTTAATTGTTAGCTGTGATAAAAACGATGCATGCACCTTCTGATGGTGCGTATGCATCAATAGACCTTAAGAGCTTAAACTTTTATCTCGAGAGGCTCATCTCCGACAGGCGTTGAGCACGGTTGCCACGGTTAGCGGACGTCGTGCCTGGTGCGTGGGGCCTTCGCGCCTGTGTCTCCTCGCACCACCGGTAGCCGGGTTCTCTGGCCAAGCCGGGTAGCGACGTTCCATAGTTTGATCCCAGAGCCGGCGGTGGCCGGTTGGTGACTCTGGGCAAAGGATAGCTAAGGCGATAGGACCCCATCCACCAATTGACTAAGAGGGAGCCTGAAGTATGAGTGAGGGCTTTGTAGTGGAAAGTCCTCGGTGCTCGCTAGTGACGACGGGGCTCGCGGGAACGCCATGCAGGGACTCCCGGAGCAACCGAAGGGCGAGGGTTTCGGACAACGCCCAGGTTACTCTATGACTTGGGTGGCTCATCCCTCCGAGGACCTCAGCTGGAGCAGTTGTGTGTCGACCCCTAGGTGGAAGGGTTCGTCGAGCGGGGGCTGACGAGTCAGAGCCGTCGGGCTTTTCCCCGCGGGGATTCGGGCTGGTGGCTCGCCGGTAACGCGGCGGCTCATCGTGCCTCAGGTGAACTCTTGGTCCGATCCAGGTCCTCCGTGTCTATGCGGTACCGGAGTTTTCTTCGCCTGGTGATGAGGACCTAGAGGTGTCTGCACCTAACTTTCGAACGCACTAACAAAGGTAGCGGTCGGTCACTGCACGGGGTCAGGGGCCTTCGGACCTGGGTACCCTCGACGACCGTGAGGTAAGGTAGTGGCGGGCGGGCTTCTGTCGGCCTCCGCTGGCTTCTCTGTCCTAGGATGGGGTCGAGTCGGTGGGGGCTGGCGGGACTCCGTTCCGTCCGACCCCCTAGCGAGGCGGAGTCTATTCCGTCTAGGTGGAGCTTTCCGTGCCCGCCTGGGGTCGCTAACGGCACCTAGTCTGGACCAACTGGTTCCCGGCGTGATCCACGAGGGGTTCCGTCGGTTGAGCCGGGTGGTTTGGGCGAAAAGCCAGGAGCTGGGTCGCTTTACGGCCGGAGGGACTTTCCCCGTCCTCCCTGGTCTTCAAGTTAGGGGCTCTTCAATAACTTTCCTATCGGCTGGCCCACATAAATGTCTCTGCCGGAAAATAGTATCTGATCTTGGGGGCCTTCCGTAAATTAAATTCTGTCCGGGAAGCCTCGGTTCAGTCCGTGGGCCCAGCGTCTTTTATAGGCGTCTGGTTCCTGCGATGGCTTGGGGGGTCAACCGGCTCGAGTAACCAAGTTTAGGGACCACTTGGTTTTTCTAGCTGGGTGGTGAGGACTGTCGTAGTGGAAGTTCGTCTCTTCTTGGGAATAGCCGTCGCCGTGTGCGTTGGGCAGCGGCGTCGGTCTGTCCGGAGTTTGCGTGGGGTTCCGCTCTGTTGGAGCTTGTCTGGCGGCGACCTTCGGGACGCGCCGCGGGGCTTGCTTCACGGGTGGTTCCTTGCGTCGACAAATGGCCCTGAAAAGGGCCTGGGACCGGAAGATGGACCCCCCATCTTACCCCTTCAGGTTTGTCACTTTATAGTGTAACAGTTGTAAACAGATATTGTGGCATGACAAGATTACTACAGTGCAATATGTTTGCAGTATTTTTGAGAAGACAAAGCTAAATTGTCTACAAGCTTGCAAAGAACCTGAAGTACTTTTGTCATGACAAAATTAATTTTCTACTTTTTTACCGTTAATTTACAATAAATTTGATACAGCAAGATTTTAACTTGCACCACAAGTTAGCTGTAAGTTCAAAGTGTTGTGACTCGGGCGTTTGTGTTACCTTGCTGCATTCTTGTTATGAACTTCCAGTCTTGTCATGCTGAACTTGCTCCAACTTTGTAGGTTTGCAAAGCAAGACTGCTGCAAATTTTCTGCAAACTAAAATTGCTATGTGCGATATTTTATACCGGTCTAATTATGGCAAAAATATGAAATAGACCAATTGAAATTTTTATACATAGATTTGCGTATGCACATAGAATGCAAAAAAATAAGTTTTATTTTATTTTATTTTTTTAGAAAAAGGTCTTATATAGCTTTTTTCTTTTTCTAGTTAAGCTGTATTTTTTTAGTTTTTCTGTTAGGTAAAGATATTGTATTTTCAAGATTACATATCCAGCAATATAATCAGTATTCATATATTTTAAGACCCTTGTAGAATATATACAGACAAATATTTGTTCTCATTGTTTGAAAGAACTGTTTTACGCATCTTTTAGAATTATAAATATATCGTCTGAATTATTAGGGGTCATATATAACGCAAACATGTGCATCAATCCAACAATATCCTTTCAATAAACTTAGTTACTAATTTGTTGAAAGTATAATACACATTCATCTGATTTCTGGATATGTTAACGGTAGTAGATCTGTAACAAGTTGTTTTCCGATAGGCTATAATAACTCTAAAACTTTGACTTAAAAAGTATGTACAGATTGATAATTCATTGAAGGTCATCAATGTTTACAATACATTCAAAACCCTCATCAGCCGCCTCATCTAAATCAAAATATGCCGACTGTGTGAATATGTATAATAAATAAGTTCAGAATATTTTGGAGAGTGTGGAATAAATATTTTATGCAAGGAAGTTTCCGATAGTTAAAGACTCTCTTGTTTTAACACTTATAACTATGAACATCAGGTGAGAAAAAATAAAAGACAAATATCAATGTAGTATTTAGTCTCCCTCCATACCAATGGGATAAAAAATCTGAATGCATATTACTTTCTTCTATTTTTACAAGAATAAAGTATTGGATTCTTGAAAATTTTCGACACTCGGTTTTCGATGGATTTATACGTTTTAGAAGGTCCTGAACACGATTTAATGGTTTTAAGAAAATGTCAGCCTGAGAGTCTGTCTGTGTGTGTGACAAAATGTTTGAGGGCGCTATCTCAATTATTAATGCACAGAATTTCACAAAACGTTAGACTCACAACTTTATATTAAATGATGCTGATTACTTTTTGATCTACAACTCAAAATAGGTGGTATTTCTGTGCTGTATTTTGTACGATTTCCGCAATAGCTCTATCCCAAGAACTAATGTACGGAATTTAATACAATTTAAGATTAGGTTAGACATTAATATAAACTGGTGCTGATTGGTTTTTGTGTTGTATATCTCGCAATAGGTGGCGCTACTGTTATGCATTTTCTAGGTTTTCGTAATAGCTCTATTTCAAGAGCTAACACACGGATTTTCATCAAAATTCAGATTCCGGTACAACTTGACTTAAGTTGTTGCATATTATGTTTTGGTATATATTGCAAAACAGTTTGCGCTGCTGTGCTGCAATTTTCAGGACTTCAGTAATAACGCTAACTCAAGAACTAATGTACGAAATTTAATAAAACTTAAGATTCAGTTAGACATTAATATAAAATGGTGCTGATTAGTTTTTGGTGTATATCGCCCAACAGGTGGCATTGCTATGCTGTATTTCGTACGATTTTTGCAATAGGATTTAATACACTTTAAGATTAGGTTAGACATTAATATAAACTGGTGCTGTTTGGTTTTTGTGTTGTATACCGCACAACAGATGGCGCTGCTTTGCATTTCCATTTCCGTGAGAACTGAAGAACTAATGCATGCAATTTAATAAAATTTAATATTCTGTTACATTTTGACGAAAATAGATCCTTTAGCAGCCTTGGGTGTACATTGAACAACAGGGATTGATTTTATACTCTTTGGATTGAAAATTTTTGTTGCAGATATCTAGGAGGGTGGACTCCGAATTTCAAAGATTAGTTTGAATAATGCGATACTCATATCTTCTTGTTAAATGCATCTAATTAAACGGCATTATATACCTTTACAATCCTCATGTTGGACATATATTGTCATTTAAGTTTGGCACTGTGATAGTGAATTTTGAATAATAAAAATGTATGAGATAAAATAAAATTTTGGGATTGGCATAGCCGACAAGTTTTACTTTTGGACAACTTTATTAAATCATATAAATTAATGTTAATTCGATTTCTATCCTGTTAGATATCATTTGTTGTAACATCGCTTACCTATCATAAATGCCACGTTTTACAAAAAAAGGAACGGGACGTATAATGTTTTGCGATTTTTAAATGCAGAATCATTAATAACTTTACAAACAACTAAAAATGTATATAAAAAAATATATTATACCTCTGTAATTTACTTTTTTATGATATCCCATATAGAAGGCTTCAATTGGAAATTTATTGAATCGCGATTATTTAAAAGGAAATTGAAATGTTACAATACGCTTAGAGTAAGAGAAAAAATTAATGGAAATTATAAAACCTTATATAAAAAAAATCTTCTTTTTTTCTTTTTTTTTTTTCATTTTTACAATTTTTTTTTATTCTAAATTATTTATTATTAAAAAATCCAAATCATTAACTTTCAGTTTTGCATATGAAAAAAGATTTAAATATTTGTAAATAGAAAAATGAAATTTAGAAAAGATTCGTTCTGAAAAACTAGCTTTCTAAATTGATAGTTATAATTAATTTTTAAAAATATTTTTTACAACACTTTTAACAAATTTAAGATTTTTACGTGCTTTGTACGTGCTTTTTTGTTGACAAAAGTACTTTTTGTTGTGCAGAGCGCAACGCAAAATGTATACAATGATTGTTTACGGTGCACTTTTATGCAACTTACTATTAACAACTACGATAAATAAGTGAGACATTTTAAGAAATATTTAAAAAATATTTAAAACAAATTGCTGAAGACTCTTAGATTTCCATACTAAAGACTTATTTGAAACTTTTTTTTCACTTATTAGATGGTGTTATATTTTAAAAATATATATTTAAGAAGGATGTTTCATTTCATTTTTTTTCAGTAACAATTTTTACAAGACCCAAGAGAAATTTGAGCTGACATGAATATTTAATATGAGTTTTATTACATTGAAAATAGATGCATCATGTCAAAGTTGTAAAGGAATGAATTTTGAAAGTCGGAAAATAAGATTTATTTCTCAGTTTATGACAAAAATCAATTGAGTAAGGATTTGGAATCTGATTTATTTAAATCGAAAGTAATATTTAAGTTTCCATATCTTTTTTCCATATATATAGGAATATGTTTTATATTGAATATGTGCATTTCACACCACGACTACGTGAGTAATATAAATTTCAAAAAATGCATTTCATGTCTCAAATAATAATAAAAATATGTTAACTCTTTTAAAAAAAATGGATAACTTCAAATACATTTTTCTTTTTTATTATAAATCGCTATGCATTATTTCTGAAGACTTTTGGTCATTCGTTTCAAATACATAGGTGTAAAGTCACAGTAAATAAGGGTTTCTATATCAATCGATTTCTGAATTTTTTAATTATAAAACAAACGCAATCTATTGCATTGTTGTCTAATGCATGGAAAGCTAATCACTCTTACAACAGGTGCTACACTCTAATTTTTTTCATACTTTGGTGGTTTCAATATTTTGTCTACGCATGTATGGAATTTTGGCTAGTATGAATAAACCAAAAAGTGTTAGCTGATTGACTAATTAAGTATTTTAGAGCTTTTATACATACATTGTACATTTTTATTCCCTGAATTCATCTTCTTCAGTTTTTTTTATTTGTCACATGACTTTACATTGGTGGATTAGCTGTTATTAATTGAATAACTTTCTATTAATTGTATATGTTCAACATGTTAACCACACTTAAAGATGTCCATTAGCTAATTTGATGCTAGAGCGCCTAAGAAATTTGCTGAAATATATGAGTGATTGTTAAAGTATGAGAGAAGGCATGACTCTGATCGTGGAGATATTTCGAAAATCGCAGGATACAGGACAGAGACGGATTCGTAGTAATCGGTATATTTCTTTTTTCACATAAGTTTAGGATGAAGTGGAATGTTAATTACTTTCGTGGGTGGAATCGAATTGATTTAAAGGAATATTGTAAGTAACGAATTCTGAAAATGAGAATGTTTATAGCTGTAACGATGAGAATAATAGACGCAATGGTATCAATTATAGAAATAATGGATGTAATGGTGGTATTAGAGTAGGTTTTGTGATTGTTTCGGGAGATGCAGTTCAAGAGACCAATTATCCCACGCCCGTTTAAAATAGCAGTCAGGTTTAAGGTGATAAAGGTAGAGTTAATGTAGCGAATCGATTTGGCAAGAAGTCTAGTGAATTAAATTGGTGATTGGTTGTTGTTCAGAAGGTGTAGAGTATACAATCACAGGTTAAACATAAAAAGCCATCTAATATTCTTCGGTAAATACTGTCGAACTTCCTGAGTTCTTAATAAGATTAAATAAAATTACAGTCAAAAATTTCATTTGATATTGGGGGTTTACAACATTTTGCCTAGTTCGGTATTTATTATCAGTATTATATCATTTCTTTCATATTTTATCATATATATATATATTATCGTAGTATTTTATTGTCGTAATAGAAATAGGACCACATATTGTTAACTCATATAAAAAATACTCACTAATAATTAATAAACATAGAAATAAAGGACTCCAGTGTACTGATATTTATTTAACTTCTCACAAAATAAGTCGCTCATGGCTAAGTTTACACAAAAAAACATTCTATCAACTCGTATAAACAAACACACACGATAAAAGCCATTGCCAATAACACAAAACATAAATACGGCCGAACAAGTATTTATTTTTTAAATAATTTGTTGCATTTGAGTCTTCCAGTGCATTCTGGTCGCCAGTATGACCAGCATGCACACGTTGATTTAAAAGCTGAAATTCGTTCCGACAAGATGGTTTGGAAGTTTAGGATTTGAGTGCAGATCGTATACTTGGTTTCGATTATATGTCCAATAGTGGTATAAGTCTGGGCGTTTTTAAGACTCTGTTGGTTAGTCGGGGTGAGAATACTCATAAATTACAGTCATCAACCGTTTCTATTCATTTAGATGGGTGATTTACTGAGGATGAGAAAGTGATGTTTAAATAAATGTAATATAACCACAATCGAAAACATATAATAATTTCTTAAGCGTAAACCGGTATTCTGGAAAGCGTGTTTTTATCTTCTTAAATCTTAGAAACTAATACAATATATTTTCGAAATTTAAGAAAGGAATTTAAAAACAATTTACTTTTCAATTTTAATATTAATGCTGTTAATTTAACATGTTTGTCTGTAAAAGATATCTATGTAACATGAAAATGTTTAGTTCTGAATTAATAGCATCTAAAAAATCTATATTATAGGTTTAGAAAACATACTAATATGTAATAAAATTTACTCGGAAACGTTTCCGAGAATTTGTGGTGACAAAAGAAACTTTGTTTTTATAAATTTTTCTTTTAATTTGAAAATATATATTGAATTCTGATGTTTGTAAATATAAATAACACTTTTCGGAATCGTGGATAAACTGGAAGAGATTATTTTATATTTTCGTACGTTGTTTTATTAATTGTGTTAGATCCAGAATCGCTTGTATTTTTACAGTATATCAATTATCAACCTGTACATGATACGATCTAATATATTTACAGACAAGTTAGGACAAGTTTAAGTAAGTTAAATTAATGTACCAGATACGCATTGAGAAAAATTACACATTTCAAATCATTATTTCTATTTTTTTTTAAATATGTAAATAGATTTTGGAAATTGTTTAAGTGCAAATTAGAAATTTTTCATCTATTACCTAATATCCTATATAATATGTAAGATAGTATCTAATTACTTATTATCTACTCTTTATAGATTTAGATATTATTTTTTATAGACTTAGAAAATGTAGAAATGTAATGACCTTACATGCAAATATAAAATTATTTTTTAATTCAAAGTTTCAACTTCTTGCTTTTCACCATGAAGAAAACTTATCAGCCTCAATACAAAAAATAAAGATTTTTGTAAAAGTACTTGATTATTGACTAATGAAAAATAATTTTGGGGCATGATAAACTAAACTAAATCATCAAGAACCCATACTTAATTAGATTACTACTTACCGATGAGTCAAACGAATTTCAAAACAAATTCCCTTTAACGGTACTTTAAAGTATCGTCGCAGCATAAAGTATTAAAATACTTCGGTAACTATCGCAACCTTTACACTTAGATAAATCTGCCCTAGTGCATAGAATAATTATAATTTATTTCAAAATATTAAAAGCTAATCCTAAATTTAAAAGTGTAGTAAATGTGTCCAGCAAACTCCCTTCCCTTTCAGGTTCTTTTTTGGAGGGGGAGACGCTGCCTATTTATTAGGTGCACATAGGCTACACGAGAATCAGATAGGCCTGCACGAGCTACCGCACCCGCTTCATCAGGACAGCCTAAAGAGCCAGTCTTTTCCGGGTGGGGTGCGTCGATATGCGGAGTCTCCACCACTCAACAATGTGAGGATGCTTTGCAATTCGGCCCCAAAATTTCCTATGGTGATACTTGTCTTTCAGCGACACACAATGTTTTCTTTTTCCCTTCCTCTAAATAGGTTCATGAATCACTTTTCATGAAAAGTTCCCACCACCGATAAGGCATAAAAAATCCAGATTTTCCTACTTCACAAGCAGGATTTGTGTGTGTAATGTGCTGGAGTCAAATCAACAAAGTCAATTAGTTAAGCAAGCGACACAACAGAGAAATCAACAAAATGACAGGATCTGGAATAAGTCGGCCGGGCGACTGTCTACTGGATGGCCGGCACGAGGCGCTAGAGCGGATGATCTCCCCCCCCCCCCCGATGCCAGACAGGTATACTCGTTCGGCAAGAGAAATCGGACAGTAAGGGGTCTGGTCATCGGTTAGGAAACAGGTTATGCCCGTCATGTAACCTAATGGCGCCTAGTGCATGTAAAATCCGCCGTGGGTTCAAAGTCCTAGAAGTTACCTATGAAGTACACCTCTAGATGTGCCTTGCCACGTGAAGGTCTCGTCGTGTGATAAAGGTTTTAAATTACGAGGCCAACTTGAGTAGTAAAGCGCAGGTACCAAACAACAAGATCAAAATGTTAAGTAACCGAATTAACTAAGTTCACAACTAAGCAGTCAACTAAGCAGTATAGCCAAGCTGATAGGATTACCTAGGCACCCGTGAGGTTTATCGCCTCTACGCGGTAATTAGGTGGTCAACGCTCGGATACCAGGCATCGAACCAGTTCAGCTGGGGCGACCCGGCTGGTAGGTGCCTGGTCATCTGTTGGAACGAAATAAAGTATTAAAGTACTTTATTTAAATATCTTATTTTCTCAATATTAATCCTTTTAAAATCGCAATGGGCAAAACAGGAAACCGACCACATATATAAAAATATATCAATCGATCAAAATTATCAGAATATTAATTAAAAATTCTTTTAAAGCAGATTTGTTTCATGTTTATCTAAATCTATTACACATATTTAGTTTATTTTTACATTAAAATTGAGACGTCCATTTGTAAAACCGGCCATCTCCAAAAAATAAAAATTTGGGGTGAAGCTATTTTTTACCCACACTTAGCCAACATAAGATTGGAAACAAAACTCTTTAATTTTACAGTCATTACAACAGCATATTTGACCGACGACGTTTTCATGGTTTATTGTTTCCAGATTGTAGAAACGTTTACTTAGAACTTAAAACTGCAAAAACACATTTTCCAATTTTGAGGAGTTGGCCAGTTTTGCAACTAGTCGACATAATGGCATATTCAGGGTTAGAAATGTAACATTTCAGGAATTGTCGAAGGCTCTACTTTAAAGTTGGATTTATTTATTTTTTATTTTATTATAGCAAAAATATTAACATTTTATATTTTATATATAATATATAATATATTCACATTTTACATTTAAAAAGTTTCAGTCGTGGGAATAGTTTTCTATCTCACAACCTTTAACAATTTTAGATTAGACAAATAACTTAATTAATAATACATGACTGAGAAGTAATGTATTCTGTAGGGAGAAATGCACGTGGAAACTAAGTAAATAAGCTCTTTCTCTGAAGAAGAAATGTAAGCAAAAGAAAATAAAAATATTTATGTACAAATACTGCCAGTAAATGCAAAATAATTTCCTTTTTTCCATGTTATAGAAAATACAAACTGTTTGTTAAGAACGCCTTTTTGAAGTCTACAAATATTTGGTTTAAATTTTATTTGAATTGCATACACATGTTACACATCTAAAATGAAATTAAATTTAAATAAATTTTTAGTGCAATATGCTTCATGCTGCTATTTACCGTGAACATTTTTTCTTGTTTCTTGAATATGTACACATTTATCGTCTTTTTCAAATAAATGAATGTGAGTTTACTTTGACACGGTAATTTTTTTCAAATAAGAGGAAATTCAATTTCCTCATTGCAGTAGACTCTTCTGACAATCTATTTTTATGTATCAAAAATACTTTACAATTTTTATACAAATATTACTAAATAGATTATAAATATTGCAAAAGACGATATGGTTATAAATAAAAAATGTAATAAACTGTTCTTTTCCCCTTAAAATCTAATGTTTGAAAATGAAAGAGTTAAACAACATTACATAAAAAAATATTTGTTTTTCTCATTATAAAATATACAACTGTTACAAGATTCATTTTGCGTTAATTAGGTACTAAGAATTTTTCTTAATATGAATTTAATTTTTAAGTAAATTGTAAAAAATATAATAATTTTTTTAATCTAAAAAAAAGTTTCTTCTTTTCTGCAGAAAACATGAAACAGGAAGAACAGACGTTAAGGTTATAATTATTCTCGAATGCATAAGTTCATATTAATTACGCAGGTGCATTTGCAGCAACGAAATTTATTTATTAAACAGTGAATATATCTCTTATTTGAAAATTTATCAAAATTAAAGATGTGTTTTAATAATGACATTTTTTACATTATAGAGTATTTTCTTTATTAATGTTCATGAGATAAGATTACAGTGATACTTTATTCCATTTTTTTCAGCTAGAAAGTTTAAAATTGACATCGTTGTCATTGATTTCCCATGAATAACTATTTTGTAAGTAATATTTAACTTTTATAAATATAAATTTAAAAATGTCAAATAAGTTTACCTCTATGTATAATGTAAAGCGACTCTTTTTTCGAAAACTATATTCATGTTAAGTCGCGTGTATAGTAGAGGGAAGCTCTTCAACTTCACATGCGACATCTAAATTTTAAGTTATTTGTTTAAAAGAATTGTCGATAAATCTAATGAATTTCTGTTTTATTTTATGTGGTTTGTTTTGGTAAAATACCATGAATAAAGAAAGATAATTTTTTAAATCAATGTACATTCTTTTCACAAGAAAAAAAAAACGCAAAATACCCTCTAAATCTGCCGCAAATCAATGTATAAAATTGCGACGGGTACCAATTGTTCAATAATAAACCTAATAATTGACAACGCATTTCCTAAAATTATCTTAGGTGGTTCATCTACATATTCAAATTGCAACAATGGTTAAACTTTCCAATACTAACATTTAACTTTAAAGATGTAATTGGATTCCTTGGTATATTTTTAACTCTGGATAATATTAATAAGTATTTTAAGAATTCGACAGTCTTAAATTAGAAAGTCATAATATTAAATTATTTTTTTAATCGTTGTAAATCAGATTGCATTACAAGTTGTTTCTAAATCAAAAATCAAACCACATTTGTAAACAAGCTGCAACTCTGAATTCTCCAATTTGCATATTTTAACTTTTATTCTATGTTTTACATGGTGTGTTCACAAAGTTTCAAGACTGGTCTAATAATACAAAATTTATTAAACTTTTTTGTACAGCGAATTAAAATTCTTCGAAATATGACCCTTGGGCATCAAAACACTGCTACCAGCATTTTTTCCATTGCTCATGGACTACCTGGAACCCTTTGCGTTCAAGGGTGTTAAGGGACCTCGTCGAGCTAACTGGATCGCTGGAATTGTGTCGAATCGCTTGCCTTTCAGGTATTTCTTGATCCGGGGAAACAAACGAAAGGTAATGGGGAGCGAGGTCGGGGCTGTAGGAGACTTGCGAGAGTTTTGTCACCTTAAACTTAGCCAAAACGACGACGGCAGCAAGCGACGTGTAAGAGGGCGCATTGTCATTGTGAACAATCCAATCTTCTCTGATGACTGGGCGGACACGCCGGGTAAGGTCCGTTTTACGCTACAGTGCTCCACCATTTGAAGGATTGAGTACCCTACAGGCCCGACTTCGCTCCCAGCGATCTTTTTATGCCCCCCTCCCCCCGGATCAAGGAAGACCTGAAAGGGAAGAGATTCAACACGATTCCAGCGATCTAGGCAGATCTCTTAACAGCCTTGCCCGCGAAGGCTTCCAGGGAGCCTATGAACCATAGAAAAAACGCTGGCAGCGGTGTGCCCAAGGGTCATATTTCGAAGAATTTTAGTTCGCTGTACAAAAATGTTTAATAAATTTTGTATTCTCAGACCAGTCTTGAAACTTTTTGAACACACCATATATAAAACAGAGCTAGAAACTTGTTCGGAAAATAAGAAATACGATTTTCTTCATCTTACAGTAGTATTGTTTTTAAATATTTGCAGTTCTGATTCTTCGCAATTACAAGCAATATGTTGGATATCCCTACATTGAGTATCAGGAGTGCAAAAGGTTAATTTATTTCGTAGAATTTTTAGAATATTCAAATATAAGCATGAAAAACACGCTTTAATTCTTAGATGCATGTGGGTCTTTAAGAATCCCAACAAACATTTGCATTATTCCTATAGTGTTATACATATTCATTTAATGTATAAAAGCATAAAAATGTCATTAAAACAGTAACCCCTTTCTATTGAAAAACGGTATTATTTGCTAATAAAAATTCAATTTAAAAAATAAAAAATCCGACTGCATACAAAGCGAACTCATTAATTATTTCTCATCATTGTGAAACTATTTTTCATATTACTTAATCATTTTTTTTATTTACTTGTTTTGATGACTTTTAAGTTGTGTTTAATTATTAATTCCTGTCTATAAATACTGTTTTGATGAAGCCTATAGATGTCTATGAAGGTTAGAGTTTTAGTAAAGCTAGAGATCCTACCTACACAACTTCTAGCTTGTATAATGTTTAAATGGATCTTCTGACTGTAAAATGGTCAATGAAATATCGTCTTCATTTTGAGAGACCTATTCAAGGATATGTCACTCAATAAGATGCTTAAAAAACATTTTTCGTCTCTACCGCCATTTTGTATTTTACGCCCGCCATTTTGAATTTATAAAAACAAAATCTAACCTATAGCTATCGGGCAATTAAGACTAATCGATAAAGACCTCGTTCATTAAAATCCAACCAGCCGTTGGGATGTTTCGAGGGTATAAAAAAATCCACATACCCAGATATGCGTGAAACAAATAACCCTTCTTGGCAGTCGGGAAAAAATTGAACATACTGATTACCCAATTCATTTAAAATAGCTTAGAAAATTAATTTGGACCGCTAAGATTCGCCAAATGCCCCACTGTTAGCCTTGGACATTCCGATTTTAAATTTTAAAACTTATTATGTATCTGAATGTAGATTTATATATTTTCTATGAAGTTCCTATGAAGAATAAGAAAATTATAGTTTTATCATCATTTTCTAAATCTTAATTTGGAGTTTCATTATTTTATAAAGTTGGCAGTACTTAATGTATACATATAAAATATTTTTTTAGAAAATATATTGCAATATAGTCAGATATAAGTACACATTTAAGAACTATTCCTTTGTTAAAATAGAACGCAAGTAGAACGCAATATTCATGTGTTAAAACATTGAAAAAATTGTGTAATATGCTAAAATATAACAACAATCAGAAATATCTTGTAACATAATTAAATACGATAAAAAAATGAGAAAGAAAATTGGTAAATCCATATCTCATATATAATTTGCCCGATTATAAGTTATTTATATCTTTTGGATACAAATTTACCATTTTCTTCTTTTTCTTTTTTCTTTTCTATTTTAACACTTTTTATTTTATTTTATTTTTTTTTTGTATGCATTACTGCAAATTTTATCAAACAAAATTATTGTAAATAATAAACAAGAACGAAAAATCATGCTTCAAAATATAGGTTACGAAACATTTTCCAACACATTCAGAATACCGCATATCAATATTTGAAAAGACATCTGAATGCTTTTGCACATCCGTGTATATGACCAATAGATTGGTATTTATACTACATCGTATCATAAAAGTCTGTTGAATCAAACGCAGAGCACAATTAAAATATACCATTAAGCAAATTCCGCCAATAAAGGGACATGTATTCTATATCCTCTGAATAGTCCTGTTTATGATCTATAAGAATTATAAACACAAAGTAATCTGCAAAAAGATAGTTAAAAATTAAAAGACTTAGCACAACCCCAAAACGCTGCCAGACTTGTAAATGAACGATCAATTATATGCACACCCGATCTTACAGTAAACTTTTGCAGTACACCACAGTGATACATATATATTTTTTCAATATTTTTAAAAGAGTGCAATACATTTTAAATACGCCGCAAAAGATTTGTCTCCATGGACAGCAATGTAACGGAATTATTTTGATTGTCCCTGTACATGAACCGTATGCTACACACTCATTTGCAATACCGAACATCCCATAGTAAACCCTAAAAACATCTATACATTTCCTGGTAGTCGCAATATATTTATGTGAGATAGAGCACGGAGGGACAGATGGGCATACAGAGGCAGACGGGTGGACAGACAGACATGCAAACCCAATTCATAAACACTTTTAACATTGTTGAAAGAGTTAAAAATATAATGGAATATGGCTTAATGGTTATTCTCAAATTACCTACACCTCGCTTAAAACTATTGATGAAATGAGATGTGAAATGATACGAAGCTCGTTAAGAGATCATCAAAATCGTCCAAAATCGTCTAAAATCAAGTTTAGATGAGAAAAGTCAATTTTAAAGGTCACTACGGGCTTTTGAGTGTTAATATAATGAAAAATTTTCGTATGGCTATTCTTTGGAAATACGTATTTTATACAACCTATATAAAACTGAAATTTATTTTGTTAAAACGAATGGTACAATCGTCAACGGACGTGAAACACCTACAATCTACGTTCAGTAATAAAAACAAATTGTTTGGCGTCGCCTTCAAATGAAACACACATTTTTTGCAAACCATTTACTACACGTAAAAATGTTATGTTTCTCAATGCCGCATGTAAATTTCATTGAATTCGAAAACTTATAATATCACAAAAAAAAAAAAAAACATTTAAAACAATTAACGGCAATAGTATACGGCAATAGACCGTAAAGTATTGTGAATGTTTTTTTTTTTTTTTTTTTAATTGTAAGCGAAAAGCAGTGGCTGCACGTAATATTTTGAATGGGGAGCACACAATAAAGAATCTTAATACCATTGTAAATTACGTGTAAATTTCGTATCGAAAGTTAGAGTACCGATCAACAAAAAGACATATGAAACGGACTCTTAAATACTTTCAACTACGTTAGAAAAAATTAAATATACTATTAGGAATTTTTAATATGCATAAGTACTTCACACAGAAATACAAATTGAATTTTAAAATGATCTAATAGAATAAACCTAATCAACTGTAAAAGAAATATATATGTAGAAAAGCGGGGACAGATGCCGCAGAGATTGCGTAGGCAACACCATTGTTCCCTAGACCAATTTTAGAAGTTCGTAGTGTTCTTCTGTGCTGCGTGATGTGTTGTATGCGTTTTCACCACTTAATTGTCAGTATTTACATATTTATGCCATTTTTTATGGCTCGAACCGGAGTGGTAAGTTGCTAAAGTTATCCTAATGAAGTTTTATTATACATTTTAAGAAAAATAAACAGCGATTTCATCCCAAAATCGATTGCAACTATAGACTAGTAGAATACAGACCTTGTAGAATACAGACATGGGCTTGCCTTTCTATCGCATCGCTCACATGACACAAAAGGGCGGTGCGGCATCTTACCCACCACTGTAGGACAGATGTCGCACCGAGGTTCAGGGACAGATGCCACAAAATATAATTTCGTTTTACGGTTCAATAAATTCATCACTGCGATTTAAGTAGAACTTAGATTTAAATGAATGTATATTAGCGCATTCTGCTACTTATCAAAATATTCTCAGCAATAATTTCACCATGTATGAATAAGGAAAACGTAGCCCAGTTACAATTCTAAAAATCTAAACTGTTAAACAAAATATCTCCTACCCCAGTAGTTAAAAGACCTATACAACCAAGTAAGAAAAAGTAAAATGATGCAAATATTACAAGCACAGAGTTTATAAACAATAAAAAAGAAGAAGGAAATGAAAAACAAAAGAAACTAGAAAGCGTCAAAGAACTACAACTTGGCGAAAGTAAAATGTGTAAAAAAAGGTAGGAAAAGATCAACTTGAAAACGCCTTACTTGAGGAAAAATCTAAAATATGAGTCATATTCCGACAATGGGTAAATTGTTCTTCTTATGGATTCAGATGGCAGAACTGGATTGGAATTTGATGACTCTGCATATGTTGGGTGGCTGAAGTCTTATCAAGGAGCAAAGTCTAAAGCGACAGGATTCAGTGCATCGAATTCAATCATTAACTGCATGAAAAACGCTTATTTTACTTTTGCAACGGGTAGTGTGGTGTGATTGTGGGCGAATGGAAATACAAAAGCAAAGGATGAGAAGAAAGGCCAAAAATAAACAGACTAGGGTCTAAATAGAATAGAACTAATACTTACATTAAGAGCAAACTGCAATGTTCGCCTGGATGTAAACCAGTGATTTATTTCTTTTTGGAATTATGCTGTCTATTGTTTCCAGTAATTATGCTATCCATTCAAGTAAATTCAAATGATTTTCTTTCCATTTTCATTTTTTGTCTTAAGTTTGGTTTACAGAGATTATACTTTTGCATTTTCGTTAAACTTTTCACAATTTAGTGATATATATAATTTTTGTAAGTTTGCTGTTATTTATTTTCGTTTTAAGTAGTTTGAGAAAATAAAAATGTGATTTGCTTAAAAAAAAAAGCAGCCTAGCAATTTTTATCCATGCGGCATCTGCCCCACACCCCATGCGACAACTTATCCAGCACATAAAAAATGATGTTAAAAAAGAACCTGTGGGAAAATAAGTATGCCTACTTTATTAAGAGGGTTTTAAATTGTTTAACATAGAAATTAGATTCTAAAGGGTTTGATCAAAAATTTGTGGTACTTAGTTTGTTGTTTTTTGCTTTATTGTACATTTTACAAGAAGAAAAGAAAAACTCCAAAATCTGCCCGCACTTTACTATACATAGTATTCCGATGTAAGTCAAATGTGCAACAATCTGCTGTATGTGTTCACAAAGTTTCAAGATTGATTGTTTCCTGAGTAGGGCGCGCGCGCATACTCATTCCACCAACAGATTGAGGTAGTGTGGGATGTCAGGTAACGGAGCGCACGCTCGCCAGTTGGAGTGAGTAGATCGCTAGGAGAGTGAGGTCTTGTCATTGTGAAAAAGCATTCATTGTGGAAAAGCATCATTGTCAAGCTGAGTCGCTTGCAAGACGATCTCATTTTTTTTTTTTTTTTTTTTTTTTTTTTTTTTTTTTTTTTTTTTATTATTAAAGTGGTTACTGGTGATGAGTTCTGGGTCTACCAGTATTTTTGTACTGTAATATTTAAAATTTGGGATGCAATTCTAATTTTTTTCAAAGGAGGCCTTTTTTATTTCAAATTCCTGCATTTTTTACTTTTGTTTACGTTTATAAGCAGTATGACAAAAGGGGAGGGAGGTTTATAAGTTCAATTTAGTCTGTGAAAGAAAGATTCAATCTGTGAAATATTCTGTACTGGATAACGTTTTGTTGCTATACATTGTTTTGGCGCCATCTCTCGGGATTTAATGTAAACAAAGAAGCGTTGTATTGAAATTTTACAATTTTATGCATTTTATCAGCTTTGCATTGCAAATAAAATGAATAATTCTTATCCATTCTTATTTTAATTAACCTTCTCACAGCCGCCAACCGATATATCCGTTCACTAAGCTGCAGGTTTCACAGCAATAGAAGATTTATTTAAATTAATATAATTCTACAAATATAATGATGTTTTAAAACATTTTGTTATGATTAAAACTCTCAAGACTTATATTCCTATACGAAATAAAAATTTTTCATGCCATGTTGGAAAAGTGATCTTTTTTTTTTAGATAAAAAAAAAAAATACAGAGAAAACAACATTACAATTTTGCCCTTTTGCTCGGCGGTCAGGGTGTTTTAAAATACAAGGATATATATAATACATTTTTAACACTGGAAGTTTCTAGAGGAAAGAAAATCATATTAATGTAATTAATAGTTGCAATTTTACATTACTTTTCCAATTCACTTTACTTATTATGCAATTTACTTTGAGAAATGATGTAGATTGAAATCATTAAAAATTTCCTGTTTAGTGTGCTACAGAATAGTTAAAAATTAGTTTCTGAGTAGTAAAATAATTTGTAAGTCACAAATTTAATATCGGGTAAAGAATAATATATAAAAATAGTGTTCTGTTCAGTAATATGAATTTCCAAATATACTTTTAAACAAGTTTTATAGAATTAAATGTGTTTTTTCTATAACATACGCATATATATATATGTTGGTTTACAAATACAATGCAATTTTTAAGCTGTAATATTTAAAAGTTGGGATGTAATTCTAACTTTTTTTCAAAGGAGGAATTTTTTCAGCTCAAATTCCTGTATTTTAAATTGTATTTTACACAATATCTTTGTTGTTTTCATTAGAAATCAAAGGATAATATTTTTTGATTAACAAAATGCACACAATCATAAAATGATGCATCTTGTTTTTTTTTTTTTTTTTTTTTTTTTTTTCTGTCAGAAAAATATTTTCCTAACGTACAATTTTCATATTTAAATGTTAGCAGAAAATGTAGATATTTTGATAGAAGTTTGTTTTTTACTATGAACTTAAATTAAAAGAAAAAGCCCATATCTTTGCTTCTTATTTTAATTCATATTTAATAATCATATAGGAATTTTTGAAAGTGAGAAAGAAAATAATAAAATATTTAATGACATTTGATGCTGTCATCTATAATCAAAAGTTAAAACCACACAAATCACGCTTAAGCCGGGATGATGCGGAAGCTGGGAGTATCAGCGCCGCGAAACGAGTATTATATATGGGTACAAGGCCTGTGATTGACGTCCCATCTTTATTGTTCTCTTCTATGTTTTATCTCTTTGATCTAAACTTCTATACGCCATTTTCAAGACCTTTAGTTTAAATAACGTCATTTTTGACGGGGTTATATACTAATCTTAATTATAAAGAGCACAGTACATTAAAAACACAAATTTTAACCTTTAAAATAAAAATAATAACAGATTGATTGTCACATTTATTACTAATTGATAATAAATGTGCATAAGAAAAAAAAATTGATTACGAATGACAAGAGTTTTTTTGTAGACAACGGTCGAAATGCTTTAATCATAATACGGAGTGAAGCTCAAAGTTTTGTTCAGATCATAATTGGTCTAGATGGCTATTTTTAGTCACCATACAATGAGAATTATCAGTTTAGCCTCATTTTAATTTCGAAAATTCTGAATGTATACCAGAAATTCAAAAAGAGAATTTTTTATTCATGTAATCAGGAAATGGTTGTATGTAAATAGCGAACAAAAATTAGAGTTTCTCGTAAGAATTCGGACCTTCTGTACAGAAACAGGAGCAGAAACTGGTAGTTCTGTTCAGAACATATTGAAGTCATAGTTCATTTCCTGCTAGACATTCTAAGTGCATTCTCTGTTACCCGCTGATACTCCTTGGTTCTTATGGTGGTTTGCCTTCTTTACCTTCAAAAGTCTGCGTCCTCAAAATGCATATTTGAAGTTTTGAAAAATGCGTTCGTTCTGAAAAGTGATTTAATAATGCTTCTTTGAATTACAGGCTGCACTTTCGCACATTCGATTGCACTGTAAGAAAAATACGACCAGTTTTCCTGTAGGAATCGGAAAAATAGTTGCCCTTATCATACCGGAAATATTTCCGACCCAGCTCGGAATAAAATCCATAAAATCGGAATAAAATCCGTAAAATACCGTTTTATTGACTATTTCCTTTTTTTACGGATTTTATTTCGAGCTGGGTCGAAAGATTTTCCGGTACGATAAGGGCAACTATATTTCCGATTCCTACAGGAAAACTGGTCGGATTTTTTTTACAGTGTGGCTTAATGTTCACTACTTTCCCCCTTTTATGAGATATTTTAATAGAATTGTACGTTTCAATGACAAAAGGGGTTTCTTTACAAACATTTCAACCAATATCAGTTATCGTCTGTTAGGATCCTACACTAGTCACTGAAGCTAATATTATCCTATGGGAGCGTTTTTTCAAAATTTATCCTTTGCATTTTATCATTTTTAAATGATTCTTTTTGCATACGATAGCTGAGATTAATCCATAAACCGTATTCTTTTTTGGTTTATGGATTTTGGTTATGGATGATTATGGGGGTATTTACTTTTGAAAATACTTTTACAATCAAAACCGTGATTGAATTGAAAACACAAATCTGCAACTGAAATAGAAAAAGTAAAACAGGGTTTGTTTAGATGTCAATTTGAGAATTCTAAATCAAACAAGCGAATAAAAATATTAAAATATATGTAAAAATTTAAATTGTGTTTAATATTAGCTTAAGTGTGCTTTGGCCTGACTAGTGTATGATGTTAAAAGGATATTAAGAAAACATTCCTATCATCTATACTATTAAAATCTGTGTGCGTATGTTTGTAACCACAAAAACTCGGAAACCAAAGGGCGCAGGGTTACGAAATTTGGCACACGTGTTGCTCGTAGGAGACCCATGAACGATTGGGCAAAAAATTCGAAAATTTTAAGTAGATTTTTTCCTATTTTATTTTATATTTTTTACGAATCTTTGCCTTTTTTTATGTTCATTCCGTAATCGCGCGAGCTCAAAACAGTTCTAAATGTTTACTGCAAAATGAGATATACATATTACGTCGTCCACGTTGCAATAGTAAGAAGATGTAGCGGGTATTACGATGATTATATTACCTCGCATGCAAATAATTAGAGATTACTTAATTGCGTTAAATTATTACCTTATTTTAAAAATAAAAAAACTGTTTATCACGAACATCAACGAAAGTTTTTATTGTATTCATTGCCTTATTCCATAGATACCATTTTTTAACGTCTGCTGCCATAGCAACATAATAAATTAAATTTCATGAAACAAAATACACAGCAGTAGAAAAATATTTTTCGAGATATACTTATTACAAACGCCACGCTTAAATGAACGATATGTTTCGGCACCAGAGGCAATGTGGTGACTTCTTGAAAAGCCCATGCAGGACAAGTCCAATGTTATTATAAGATTGTTGGTGCATCTACAAGACATGCAATCTGTGTATTAGTGAAGCGGAGAATCATGAAGCTTTTAAAAGAGCAAGAAATAAAGACACCATGCTCACTGCTTGGTTTCTACTTAACAGTTCTGATGCTTCAGCAAACCTCTATCTCAATACAGAAATTCCAAAGCACTTTGTATGGAAAGGCAATGTGTGGCAAAGGCGTGTTACATTAGGTGACTTCATAGTATCAGGATGCATTTTGTAAGCCCAAAAGATATTGAGCGATTCCATCTTCGTATGCTGCTTTGTCATGTTTCCGGTGCCAAGTCTTTCGAGGAGATAAGGACGTATGAGAATACTGTCCATGAAACATTCAAGGGAGCATGCCGTGCTAGAAATTTATTAGAAGATGATGATGAATGGCAACATTGTTTAACTGAAGCATGTGGTTTTGGAATGCCACCCAAACTGAGACAACTGTTTTCGTTCATATGTGTCTTTGGCAATCCAAATTAACCGATTCAATTATGGGAACAGTTTAAGTCAGAACTCTCAGAAGATTTTGCTCGCCATCTGCCGCTACAGGAGAGTAGAGACAGAGCCCTTCAAGACATAGCCAATCATCTACGCATACACAATGTAACGCTTCAGATCCTTGAACTACCTGAACCCTCAAACCTGGAGAACTCTGTGGAATGCGATGTCCATGATTTAGAAGAAGAAAGAGCAGAGGGGAAACGATTGTTAAACATGCTAAATCCGGAACAACGTATATTTTTTATGCTGTCATTGAAAGGATTCAAAATGATTATGCTACTGTCGATAAGGTTTTCTTTGTCAATGCTTTTGCGGGATCAGGAAAAACGTTCCTATTCAATACTTTGCTGCATTACGTCAGAAAAATAGGACATACTGCTATTCCCGTTGAATGGACAGGCATCGCATCGATACTCTTGCAAGCTGGAAGAACTGCACATTCGCAGTTTAAAATACCAGTCCCCATCTTGGATGATTCAGCTTCTAAAATTCGGCAAAATATATCTGAAGGAAGATTGTTGAAAATGGCTAAGCTCATTATATGGGATGAATGTACCATGGCACCTATACATGCTTTGAATGCTGTTGGTAGACTTCTGCTAGATTTGGATGGCAATGATGTCCCTTTTTTGGCAAAGTGTTTATTCTTGGAGGTGACTGGAGGTAG
Organism: Maratus speciosus; assembly: GCA_963932465.1. Lineage (NCBI taxonomy): Eukaryota > Metazoa > Arthropoda > Arachnida > Araneae > Salticidae > Maratus > Maratus speciosus. The sequence continues at coordinate 491,498,175 of OZ010791.1, read as the reverse complement.
ATTTTACATGTGGTTGTACATGCAAACAAAACACTCATTTTTGAATGTTGTATCAAGAATTCTTCTCTCTGGCCAATATTTTGACAGTTCAGTCTAGTTACAAATATGCGAACGGAGCCGGAGGAACTTGATTTCGTGGGATAGCTCATTCACCTGGGGGATGGTCGGTTGACTATTGATTATGAACTCGGAGAAGATATTATTGAAATACCTACAGAATATTCAGTGCAGTATTCTATAGTGGATGACATTTTTGGTTCGTCTGAAATTGATCTTGATCATCTTTCGGAAAGAGCCATTTTATGTCCCAAGAATGAGGATTCTTTGAGATTGAATGAGGAGGTTTTACGAAAAGTATCTGGCGAAGTTAAAACTTATTTTAGTGCTGATACAATACTTTGTGATGATGAAGAAAAACAAAACAATTTGCAAATGGATTTCATCAATAGTTTAACACCTTCTGGAATGCCACCATATCAGTTAAATCTTAAATTTGGCGTTATTGTTATGTTCTTTAGAAACGTGAATCCGTCCAGTGGTCTCCGTAATGGAAAACGTTTAATAGTCTGAAGGTTGTCGCAAAATATTTTAGATGCAGAAATTTTGACAGGACATAGGAGATGCACCCATGTCTTCATACCGATGATCCTGCTTACACCGTTGGACATCAGTTTACCTTTCCAGTTACGCGCCGTCAGTTTCCACTTAGGATCGCCTTTGCTATGACTATCAATAAATATCAACCTTGAAAAATTTTGAAATCTATTTGCTCCATTCATATTTTTCACATGGGGTGCTGTATGTAGCCTTTCCAAGAGCAACTTCCAGAGAATGTGTACGTGTTTGGGTCAAGGAGGGACCGAAACAAGGAAAACTTTTTTCAAAGTCTGATAAGGCATTTACAGAAAACATTGTCTTCCGTGAAGTTTTATCTTAAGTCGCAACTGTTTTGCTGTATTGTAAAAAACAAACAAACAAAAACAAGTCTACCTCACTTTACCTCATGATGACTTGGAAAACAATGCAAAGATTTTTCATTTTAAAAGAATTTTTTTCAATTGTTTCAGGTTTTTTTGCAATGACGATGTACATTTTATTCTTTCTTAAAAATGTTTGTTTGGATGTGTAAATATCAACTTTATAACTGATTTCCTAAACTTTAATTTGGTAGTATAAATACTCACTACCGCACGTATAAATACTCAATTTACCTCATTGGTGACGTGGAAAACACTACAAAGATTTTTTTTTTCCATTTTTTTACAGTCACAAGTAAATTTCATTTTTTCTTACAAATGATTGTTTGGTTGTGTAAATATTGACTTTATAACTGATTTTTATATTCCCAACTTTAATTTGTTTGTGTAAGTACTGAATTTTATTGATTTTTTAATACGTACCTGATTATTTGTGTACATACATATTTCGTATTGCTTGTGTAATTACTGATATTTAACAGATATAACACATTTTTATATTCATAAACTTAAATTTGGTTGTACCGATTTTTATTTTTATTTTGGTTTTAGATTTAAATTCATGAACACTCGTCCGCAGAACGGGTTAAACAGCTACTGACATATTTACGAATCACAACAAGTAAATTGAAATGTCAAAATAAATCAAATATTACTCAGTGAATTTGTGTGTGCCCTTTTCTACGATACAGTAAATGGATTTTGAAAGTTTGATTTCTTATCTTTAAAGTATTAATTTTCATCAATTTAGGAAATAGATTTAGATGTAAATATTGCATCTGTCAAATAATAACATAGTATCTGTACCTAAATATTTTTTCCTATCATTAAAGGAATACTTTAATTAATATTCCTCACGTTGTTTAATTTACGGTACCTAAAATAAATTAAACTATTAAGAATTAATACATTTCTTACACTTCCGACCTTTTAATTGGCTTAATGTTAGATGATTTTCACCATCAATGAAATATTTGAATAGAATCGTCAGTGTTAATGACTTCAGAGGTTTCTACTCAAACATTTCAATCAATAAAACTCATCGACTGCTATAGTGAGATCAAACACTTACATTAATCTTTATCTATTTATGCCCCATAAATGAGTGAAATAAAATCTGAAAATTGTACTTTGAAAACTACTCAATAAATTTTTATGTTACTGGCCTGGTACGAATTACTATGCATTTTAAACACAATTGGTTCATCCATTTGTAAAAGTAACTTAGGCATAATTATTTATAGAAATACATGTACATTTATTAAGATATTTTATTACATTGTATTATGTTTGAAAAAACATTTTTATTAATTTTTAATCGGATAATATTTCGATATGCATTTTTGTTTATATTTGTATTCATATAAATTAATTATCTCTCCGAGTATTTTCGCTTTCAATGAAGTTTTAAGTATTGAGTACGTGCTATTAAGTGTTATTGGAAAATTTATCCTATATTCCCTATTACACTGTCAATCTTTCAATTGGTTTAATATTTATTGCTTTTTTGCCTGCATCGAAATCTTTGAACCGTATTGTCGATATTAATGAACTCAAAAGTTTATTTTCTGACTTTTCACTCAGTAAAATTCATTGTTTCTTACATTTAGATGAACGAACATTAATTTGTTTACGCATCATAAAGTGTCAATTGAAATGGCAAATTATAATCTTGAAAATTACTCAATACAATTTTATGTGCCAAGCCGACTGATAAATTATAATCCTTTATTGGGAATTATCTTTTTCTAACGGCATTTTTAATGCAGAAAAATTAACGAGGTATAAGGATTAATTGGAACAAAAACCACTTCTTTCAGTGTTCACGTGATTTTTTTAAACAGCGAAATTACACAGAAGTTCCCGGAATCGACTTATACCACCGAAAATAATGTCCGATATCCGGCGAAAATACTTTGTGGCTGTATAAATAATCATTTTATTGCTATGTTGATTAAGGATATTTTTTATTATTTATATATTCAACACATAAATTAGTTTGTTTAATTTCCTATATTTATTTTTATAAAAATAGTTATTTATTTTATTTCCTATATTTATTTTTATAAAAATAGTAATTTATTGATATAAATAAAATTATACTGGACATTTTTTATCTAGCAAATGTATTCACTATATAATTAAAAACTGATGAATGTATAGTTAATGTATATTTAACTAGCGATAGACAAAGAAAAGTGCGAATCCTCTTATCTACTCTTCATTCACTAACTTCTTTTCAATAATTTTAATAAAAAATACTCATACAACGGCAGATTTCAAATTCATTAATCTCAAATATACTCACTCCGAAAAACTTCTTCACTTATAAGTGATTTGCACATGGATTTGCACATGTCTAGAAAAGGTATATTCGGCCAAATAAAGATTCACCCTTCCCATACAGTTTAATTACCAATATATCCCAATAAAATAAAAAATAAAAAGCAGTAAATATTTTTCCGATTAGAAACTATGTCTTCTTTCAAACAATAGGGAATGCTTACATTGAAATTGTACTTCACTCTGTTAATTTTAATTACAGATACCCCATTTTAACAGGAATTTCTTTTTTTGGTAAAAAGTACCTGAGGATACCAAAACGGGAAGCCATTAGACAAAATAGTTTAGGGTTCATGAAAGTTAAAATTTTCAAACTCTTGTGTTAAATTCTTTTTTCAAACATAGCAGGACGTGAACGAATGCGGATTGTTTGAAAAAAAAAAAAAAACCTTAAAAACTACTTTGAGGATTAAGCTGCAATTATGGATTTTCAAATTTAAAGCTTCTTGAAATCGATTCCTGTTAAGACCAAAACATAGGATTCTTCAACATTTCAGTAATGATAAAAAAAAAGTTACAGTTATGAATACAGATTTTATTCGAATATTAATATAAAAAAATATTCACATTGTAGAAATATTGTCGAAAAAATAAAAATTACGACACATAAAATTATTGACAGAAATCAATTTCGAGAAGGTTCAAATATGCAAATCCATAATTGCAGCTCATTTCGTCTAGTACTTTTTGAGTTCTGTTTCATAAACTACTGGTATTGAAATAAAAATATATTAACATTAATTGCTAGAATCTTTAAACTTAAAAATTTCTAAACTATTTGACTAAATTGCTTTGCGTTTGGTGTCCAAAGGATATAATCAACTATGTTGTCAAAATGAAGTGTTTATTTTGAAATTTGCCATGCTTACTACAAATCAATGAAGATCAGCTGTAAGTAAATGCTGTTTTTTTAACATAAATTGAAAGTAGGGATAATTTACAGTCGAATGACTATTTCCAGTTTTTGGTATAATTCCTTTATGTAAAGCATTCTCTTTTCTACTCTTTCCAACATAGTTAAAAAGTGCTTAATACGGCAAAAAAAAATGGCCATAATTTTTTTTTTTTTTAAATTATGGCCATTTTTTTTTCTATTCTGACCAGAAAATCAGAGTTTTAACTTTTTACGAGTGCTCTTTTATCTTCACGTAACGCTTCATTTATAATGGCTGTTTCATAACAATAGAAACCACCGTCCACCAGAAGAAAATGAAGTAATGGAAATGCCGGGGGCGACACTAAATTCTGAAAAAGCAGAATTCCTGTTCTCTATTTATTTCAATTATTTTTCACATCGAAATCTGCATAGTAGAGATCCTTACGGCTCACATTGTAATGTGTGTATGCATCTCATAAAATGTCTGAATATCGTTACTCCCTACCAGGTTTGCCAGTATGGTCTCATTTTTTATTCAGAATACCCACATTCATACCAGTTATTCGGAACAGCAATTCCTACTTTATGTAATGAGAGGCGTTTTGTAATCCATTTAACCCTTCAGCACCCATTCAGCACCCCTGACGCACCCATTTTTATGTTTAACCACACCCACCGTGTCAATATGACACTAACATTTTCGCTAACTTCTCAGTAAAATATGGACAGTATAAGTTAAAAAATAAAGTTGAATCATTTTTTAAGTAACAGGAAATATTATCTGTTCTAAAAGTCAAATTTTAAAGTCAAAATTTCTAAGTGAAAAAGTCAAATTCCTAAAACTCCTGAGCATGATAGGAAGCGACGGATAAAAAATACTCGATGCGTGTGCTTTCGGGTTAAAATAAAAATTCTTCTTTCTGAAATTCTGTTATAAAGTTACAAATTCTGAATATAAAAATAGGCCGAATTCGCAACTCTACCCTTAATTTAATGATTTAATATTTTTTTAATGTTTCTAGACATGTGAATAATGGAGCCCTGCAGTGTTTTCCACTATACGTGGTGCGACCGCGCTTACTGAAATTTTGGACAGCCCTGCTTTACATTATGGTCTATGGGGACTAATCTTTTCCGATGAATGTTACTGATGTTACAATACCTTTATCATAACGAAATTGATACGCATCAGTGAGATGGACTAAAGCAGGGAGAATAGATGAAGTAACATTAATAGTTGATTTACGGAGGCTGTCACAATAATTCACTTACAGAATGGACTATAATCGATTAAAACGCATTAAAAAAAAAAAAAAAAATAGAGAATAGAATTCTGATTTTTCAGAATTTAGTGTCGTCCCCAGCATTTCCATTACTTCATGTTCTTCTGATGGACTGATGGCTTCTTCTAATATGAAACAACCATTATAAATGAAGTATTAGGTGAAAATGAAAGAGCAGCTGTAAAAAGGTAGAACTCTTATTTTCTGATCAGAATGGGGGGAAAATGAAAAAAAAAATAATGGCCATTTCCCCCCCATTCTGACCAGAAAATAAGAGTTCTAACTTTTTACGGCTGCTCTTTCATCTTCACCTAACACTTCATTTATATTGGCTGTTTCATAATAAAAGAAGCCATCAGTCCATCAGAAGAAAATAACTCGGTTAAGCGGGACTCTACTGCAAAATATATTTCTATTTTAAGACTTAAAGCACACGCTTTTATTTCATGTAAAATGACGTCATTTGCATTAATATAGATACTTAAAATTAGATATAGTTTATAATAGCTCCATGTTTTATCATAAATCCTTCATTTATATTTTCTCAATATAGCACGTATTTTAATTTTTTTTTTCAATTTTTATGTGAAAATGGCAACAAAAAGATATAATTGCTATTTTTCAACAATTTTGTCTTTACTTTCTACAGAAATAGAGTGCTTGAGTTGCCAAAATGAAACAAATGGCTTTAAAAACTACAGAAAAATTAATATCTCAAAAATAAATGGAGGTGCTATTTTCAAACAAATTGCATTAAAAAGTACTTTTTTTCCCAATACGACGGTATAAACATTGAAAATGTGCGATGCTTAGAAGTTTTTAAAAATGCTGTAGAGTATTTAATCGCACAATGAAACATCGACTTTTGTTTTACGGCTGGCGTGTACAAGGTAACGTTATTTATTGGAGACAAAATAAGCTGGGTGAAAGAAATAGCATACCGGGGTTAAAAATAAAATAAAATAAAATAAAAATAAATAAATAATTTTAAAAAAATCTAATGCTTTTTTGTTTGTGCTGAAATGTGCTTCATAATATATGAGAAATGCATGACTTGGTGCATGGCTTCATGTTTATTTGGCCGGCTGTCATTTATAGAATCGGTTAAGAGATTGCAAAGATATCGCTTAATCCGAGAGTGAATGAAAGGGTCGATTTAAACACCTAAGTCTTTTTGAAATACGTTATTTCAAGGCTTAAAAATTGATTTGGAAATTCTGGTTTAATTTTAAGTAGTCTAATATTTAAATATCACATATTATGTAATAACAAAATATTTTTAACACTGAAAGAAGATGTGTTTATTAGTGAAGTATACGAGTTGCTTCATTTTTCATATGTAAAATAAATTAAAATAATGACTAATACTACATTCCTCCTTTCTCATTTCTCTTATTATTATATTCGTTTTCAATTTTAACTGTTTTAACGTTGGGTGTTTTTATTTTCAGTGAAATATTTTAATATATTTCTCAGCGTTAAGGATTTCTAAGGTTTATTTTGAAATGTTTTAATCCATAACAGAAAACTGTATTTCTTTAGAATATAACAATTAAAATAATTTTTATCCTTTACTAGTCTTAGATAAGATCAGCGAGATGTTAAGATATTTTGAAAGAAGCCCTGCAATTTTTTATTCCCTGCGCATCGACAAATTATGATGCATTTCGTAAGAATTCCTTTTTAATATAGTGGGACCATTAATTTAAAAAAAAAGTGACTTGGAAAAGAATTTTCCTTGAATTGAAAAAATATATGTTTATATATTTTATCATATAGTATTGCATTTCAAACAGAAATGATTTTTAGCATTTTCATTTTTAAAAAATCTATATGTTTATAATTGGATATTCATACGAATTTTATGTATCTCATATCAAGTATTTATTAAAAGATAAAAGTGTTTTAAAATAGATTTTTATATGAACACTGTATCTCTGTTAAAGTGTTTATAAAAAAGTATAAGTGCCTGAAATAAAGTATTCATATAAAGTTTTATATATATCTGTTTCAAATATTTATTAAATATTTTTCATATTCATTCATGTTTCCGTACTGCATTCCTTCTCTCAAGTGTCTTTTGAAAACGTATCATCTAATTACCTTATATATCATTTACTTTTCAATTGGCAGATTGTTAAATGCTTCTCACATTCAGTGACGCATTTGGATAGAAGCATTAGTGTTGATGACTTCCGTTGGTGATTTGAGACTATTTCTATTAATACTCATTGGGTGTTATATTGAGATCAAGCAATTAAATTAAGCTTGATTTATTCGCGGGCCATAAGAAGGTAAATTGAAAAGTTAAAGAACTTTGGAAAATACTGAATGATTTTTTCTATGTTTTCTTATTCTCGCAAAACAATGACTCTTTTTATGTTTCATTTTTAATCATTTTGAGATCGTTAAGTTGACTTTTGTATAAGGCCTAATTGAATAAATTTATATTTAAACAAAATTGCATCAAACGTGTTAATGTCTCCTTCTCATATTAATAAATGATCTAAGATTAAAACTCTTTCGCGGTACACTGTAAAAAAAAAAAAAAAAAAAATGCCAGTTTTCCTGTAGGAATCGGAAAAATAGTTGCCCTTATCGTACCGGAATAATTTCCGACCCAACTCGGAATAAAATCCGTAAAATACCGTTTTACTGACTATTTCTTTATTTTTACGGATTTTATTCCGAGCTGGGTTGGAAATTATTTCGGTACGATAAGGGCAACTATTTTTCCGATTCCTACCGGAAAACTGGCATTATTTTTTTTTACAGTGTACTTTTCTTCTGTGTTTAAGCAAATCAAATCATTACATCTTTATATGTATACTTTTAAAAGTAACATTTCCTCTTTTTTTTTTACATTATTTCACTTTTTTTTTCTTTTACCCATGAAATTGTAAAAGCTTTTCACTCAAGTTTTTATGAATTCAGGTTTTTTTCTGATTTTCATCACTGTAAAAATAATCCGACCAATTTTCCTGTAGGAATCGGAAAAACAATAGGCCTTATCGTACCAGAAAATGTTCCGACCCAGCTCGGAATACAATCCGTAAAAAAAGGAAATAGTCAATAAAACGGTATTTTACGGATTATATTCCAAGCTGGGTCGGAAAATTTTCCAGTACGATAAGGGCAACCATTTTTCCGATTCCTACAGAAAAACCGGTAGTTTTTTTTTTTTTTTTTTTTTTTTTTTTTTTTTTTTTTTTTACAGTTTAAATTATATTCATAAAATGAACATCTTATTTTCATAAAAATTAAAATGACCCTTTTTTTTTTACTCATTTCCTCCCAAAATGCAGAAATTTCCTAAATGTAACGAAAAAATTACATGAAATCCTCCAAACGAAAGCAGCATTCGCGTAAAATCACAGTATTGGTCTGGCAACCTTTTCGTATTAGAAACGGAATTTTTCGTATGTTCCTTTTCCCTTAACACGAAAACACCTCAAACCTAAGATTAAAATTTTCTAAAATTCCCCACTCAAAAGATGGAAATTGTTCAAACAGCAGAAAGATCTCTAGGGGGATGTTCCAGCAACTTGCTGACTGTATATATTGTGTTTTTTGACAAAAATATTTTTTAGGGTGCAGCATAATTCAATATTATATCAGTGGAATTGTTAATATATAAAAGATCTTTTAAACTTAAAAGGCACTAATTGTCATAAAAAATTGCACATATATATACAGTTATTTAACTGAGAAATTATTTAAAATTAAAATTTTTATATTAAGTGGTGAAAAAATAAATGTATATTCAATTTACTATATTAAAAACAATTACATGATTTTTCTTTTTTCCATTTTTAAATTTTGCGCAGCATGTCCCTTAAGAGATTTTGCGCCATATAACCCCATACAATCAACCATTTTAAATTTGTTAAACCTTTTTTTTTTTTTTTTTAGACATCTTACTTTAAAAAACGTGTTCCGTGCGAAAAAAAAAAATCCTATAATATTTAAAAAGTTATTGTAAAACAAGAAATAAAAGTAGAATTATAGTTTTAGTCTTTTCTTTACATTTTAATACATGGTATTTCTAGTTTCCTACATGTAATTTTCAAATAATATTAAAGAATAAATATACGTGTTAGAAATTAAAGAAATTTTGCCGGGGTCAAACAAAACATTTTTCTTCGTATACATAACTAGAATTCAGCTTAGAAAACGTAACGCAATGATAAGATTACAGCTAATTGCATTTTACCAGTGATAACATTGATAAAGCGCAGGTGTTTTTATCGTAAATCCCTAATGAAATATTTGTTCTTTAATGCTAAATGTACCATGAGATAAGCGTGAGCTGCAATTTAATTTGATTCAGTTACGTCCTTTTCCATTTTCTTACATGATTTTCTAAAAATAACTCGACATTTTTCTTTCTCTGCATCGAAAAGCTTGTAAAAATTTTATCCTTTATTACTTAATCAATTTTGAATAAAAATTTATGAATTATGTTTTAATTTTCATAAATTCTTTATGTAAGTGTAAGTATAATAATACATCTAATAATATTTTACCAAGTTATAACGTTGACGAAGACCAGAAGTTTTGCAGTGCATTTTTAATGTAACAGTTGTTTTTTAATGCCGGACGTATCTTGATATAATCTCGAGGGGCAATTTAACTTGATTCATGTTTTTTTTTTTTTTTTTTTTTTTTTTTTTTTTTTTTTTTTTCTATCTGAACATTTTTTATTTCTCTCGGCATTTCTTTAGCATGCACAGTGAAGCATGTGAAAATGTTAACCTTTATTATTTAAAATATTTTTGAATGATTCATTATGAGTTTTGATTTTATCTCAAATTATGAATTTAAATTTTGTATTAAATTAAAACTGGTAAAGTTGCAGGAATAAAATTATATACATATATATATATGTGTGTGTGTGTGTGTGTGTAAGGAGAGGTTAAAATATTTAAAACTACCATCAGATCAGCTTATTTACAATGATTTGTAACATTTTCAGTCTAAAATATTAACGACAAGACATGAATTAGTTCTAAACACAGAAAATTTGCAGAGAACAAGCAGTATTCCGCAGCACAATGGATCATGTTCAAACAGTAAAGGAACCTATAGGGAGAGAATATAATTCATATCTCACACTCGATTTCCTTGATTATGAAAAGGTATTTGATTCTGTCTACACAACAGCGGTAGTGAACTTTCTAGAGGACACCGGTTTAGATAAATTTTTCATCAATATTTTAAAGAATATTTTCAACAAACAAAAAAGGCAACAATCCATTTGGACAAAGTAAAAAAAATATATATCTCAAGTTTATAATATGAGACAGTGAAGGAGAGAGCATCTCACCTCAAGCTTTTTATTACTGCTTTAATTATTTTTTTTTTCAAGAAATAGAAAATCTAAGTAGAATAAATGTAAGCAAGTAATTAGAGTAAATGTTAAAAACCTAATTTCAATCCGGTTTATAGAACACATTTTAACTTAGGTTTAATATTTGGTAAAAGGTAGTAATAAATTGGGATTAAAAATAATTTGGAAAGACTAAGTTGATGTCCAATTCGTTTTGTGTAAAAAAATAGATTGCACATAACAACACCAAGATTTAGGGAGTGCAGAATTATGTGAAACTTAGAAAGGTATAATATTGGTCAACAGCAATTTGAATTAAATAGACATCTTAATAAAAATGTTCCTGGAGTATTTTCGGGAGAATAGTATTATTCTGAAAAGCAACATATGTCTCTCTGTTTGAAAAGAAAAGTGTTTAACCAATATGTTTTGCCGGCACTTCCTTATGGAGCGGAAATATGCATGCTAACAAAAAGTATGGTACAAAGATTACAAGCAATACAATGAAGTATGGAAAGGTCTATGGTAGGCATAACTATCAAAGAGAGAAACAGAATAAACTGGATAAGGCAATTGACGAATGATTTTGACGAATGATTGAGACAATTGACGAATGATTCATAAAGCAAATTAAATAGTTAAAATGGAAATGGGCAGTAAATGGTCACACTGCAAAAAGAAAAGACAATATATGTACAACTTACATAAATGAGCATAACATAAAACAAATCATGATATAACTTGCAGAAAATAATATTTCATTAAAAGTATGCGTATAAAAGGATGCATATTTAAGAATGCAGCACAAAATACATAAATTTTTATCTTCTCTACATGTATACTTTTTAAATGCGTGTAAGGACATAAATTATGAAGGTGTTTAGAATATCCTAATAGAATTGTTACGATATCATTATTACTGTGCTATTGGGAAAGAAATGTTGCATTCAAAGGTATTGATTCTGATTAAATTCATGTGATTTTTTTCGCGATTGTTAAACTATCACAGAATATAGAATTCGTGTAAATTTATAAGAGATAACAAAGTAATAAAAATTACAATAAGATTACATATCATGTCTTCTTCAATTATATGCGTTGCATGGATTAAAGTTATGCTCCTATGTTTTAAACTTCGTATTATAAAATTAAAATCTCCCAAACTCCCTTAATATGTGGCATGGAACATTAGTTTATGGTATCTGAATAAAACTGATAGTATCAATAAAATTATAATATTTTGGAAAAGTTACAAGTTTTTATCCCTTATTTATTAAATTCCTGAACTGACATTTATTACATATATATCTTCATTTATTTGCCCTTCCAATGCATTATTTGTCAAGTGCCCCTTTTTATCTTTTTATTGCTCTGTTATATGAAATGAAGCTTTTGCCAGATATACGTCTTCTTGCCAACTGATGATCAAACACTTACGTGGTCTTTGATTTTTATTTTCCATCTTAATTTTGCTTTGTTAGATTTTGCTATATTTTAAGATTAAATCCGTTGTATTTTAATTTTTGCTTCTTATAATCTATTTTTATAATAATTATGCTTCCTAATATTGAGATCATAATAGATATTTGATTAGATTATTGAGATTATTACCGTTGTTATGTTTTCCATACATTTTACCATAACAATTAATGTATAAAATTACCTTACCTCTTTAAATCAGTTATTAAGGCAGAATTTGTTATACAAACTTGTTTGTAGACTTTTGATGACATAAATCAGACATTTTCATACATAGGGTAGACCGGGGCTAGTTGGCCATAGGGGCATGTTGGCCCAGTCGCAATATTTTTAAAACTTTGCGTTAGATAGCATTGTCAGTCCAGCCAAGTATGCGTTTCTTCGCTTTCCTCCTCCAACATAAGCACCATTGAAGTCAGAGCGTCCGTTAAAGAATTATTGAGAATTTTCAAAATTTTGCAAAGGTGAGTAAATTGCCTCTCTTATAAATAATCGTTTTTTATTTGTTTGTAAATTACATTTTAGATTTTGATATATAATAATTCAGAAAAATAATTGTTCGTAGTTATTGTAGGACATATTTTTTATTGAAGTACTTTCAGAATAATTCGTTACAGTCATGAAAAACAAAAATGGTGATACGGGGTTAGTTGGCCCGCAACGGATTAAGGGAAAGGTGATTTTTTTCTTATACAAGATCCCCCCCCCCACACACACACACACTTTTTTTTGTTTTTAATTTCTTTTTGCTGTAAGAATTGCTCCTATCAAAAGCTTGTCAATACAAAAATTGTGGATAATATTAAGAGGATTTATGATAAACTTAAGTGAATTTGATATCTTGTGAATTGACAAAATTTTTTATTTTAATTTAGGAGGCTATATTGTGTTTTCATTCGAAAGAAATAAAAATTAAGATTTGGTAAAATTTTGGTCATTTTTTTAACTTTTACACTATTAGAACATTAAAAAGTGACATGGGCCAACTTACCCCGCAATCGGGAAGGTTGGCCCAAGCGACTTGGTGTCAATTTGAGCTTCTAAACTAATACTTATAGTTAATATTTTCAAACTTTACTATTGTTACTTCTTCCTGAAAGTACACTGATAGTGGTAACATAAAAAGAAATTTAAAATGTTGAATTGTAATTTTTTTTAAATTATTAGAATAAAAAGCGGGCCAACTAGCCCCGGTCTACCCTGTATACTTATTTATTCGATATATCTTACATTTAAAATAAAATGAACCTATTAGTAAACATACTTTCAATCTGTCCTTCAAATTTATCACCACATATTCTATTTGATGAATAATATTATCAGTAGAGGTATTACATATTTATGCTTTTACCTTGTCTATCATTTACACAAAAGAGTGTAGCTACTTTGAAATATATTTAAGGAATAATTATGAAAATAATGGCTATTTTTGAATGAAGCTAAAGAATGATAAATGTTTAGATAAAATCGCGTGTTTCACAGTAGGTTACTTCCTGTAACAATCATTTGTTATTCAAAGTATTTTTAATTTATAGCTCTGTAGAAATTTTTAATTTAAAATATAACTTAGAACATCACTAAAACAATTTAATTTGACTTTTAAAGAAATAACGTCTATACGATGTATAAAGCGCAGTTAAAAAATATATTTGGAATAAGAAAAAATTTTAATAAATAAATTAAAACTATGACGACGGACAAGAAGTTATATTTTATTAAATTCCCCTTTTGATTCAGATTATGTCGGCTTTGTGCGCATATTCTACGCCAAAATACATGATAAATACACTTTACATACATGAATACATAGGTCATTCATCAAAATATATCTTTATGTAAAAGATCAACAATAATAACAGAAATGTCTTATATTTCCTTTATCACAACAAACGATCTTATAAAATTACATAAATAAATTTTCATGAATAAGAAACATTCGAGTGAGAAACAAAACGTAATTTAGCGCATGATAAAAAGGGGGGTATACGGCTTCCATTGGGACACATTGATTAAAAATACACACGGAAATAGCTTAGAAACATGGAATTTGTCCAAGGTTGCTTACTTACCCCAAGATAACTGTAAAATTTTAACACTATTCAAAAAATAAATCGCTTATGATGAACAAAGTGAAACACGCCCCTCTCAGAAGAACTTTTATTAAATGAATGGCCTTTTTAGTAAAAAATGTCCCTTTTTTTTAAGACAAAGTCTTGTTTTGATACTTTTATATAAATTAATTGACACTTTGATATAAAAAGTGAAGCGATATAATACTTTTAGTCATCAAGTAGTAACAATGTAACAATGGAAATAAATAAAACCTGAAAGGAGAAACAAACGCTTTACAACGTTTAAAATTATAGTTAAATTTGTGTACTAAATGTATTTTGTCATGGTTAAAGAATTGACTTTAACCATTTGTAAATATATATATATATATATATATAATTTATAAAATACCACATTTTCCGAGAAACATTAGCATGCATCACATTAAATGAAAAGAGGATAATTTTTTTAAAAATAATTATTCATAGCTGCTAACCTTTTGTTTTTGATAAGTTAAAGAATCTTATATCGAACCATATGTTTTTAATAAATGAAATCAAATAGTTGTCACATTAAAATATCACATATTGTTAAAAATATGTTTATGAAATAAAAATTCTTGTTGCATACGAGGTAACTTTAATTTTGTGTGGTAGCTTTTCAATAAAAACTCCAAATTTGAATATATTTTTCCGTTCTAATTGTTTCGTTGTTTAGTCTCATTATGCTGGTGTGACAAGTTATTAAAATTCGGAGCTAACAATAAAATAGTTGTCTGCCTGCAACTTTTATTTTACTTCATAAGCTTTGAATTTCATAAACACAGAACAATCCATACGAAATTTTAATACGGAATTAAGGTAACATAATACACCTTTTTTTCTAAGTAGTCGCTATGCCATGAATAGTTTTTAAAATGACAAGTTCAAAATTTCAATCTATAATCGTCTAATGTACATTAAAATGTATATATTTGGTACAGAGGGAAGGACATGCTTGAGGCTTGCGCAGGAATAGCGTAGATATTATGTCGGTTATCTAAATGCGAAAATCTACCCAACACGCCGTTTTTGTTTTGTTTTTTTCAGAGTTGGGTCTATAGCAGTGGAAGTATTCAAATATTTTATAGGCCAGATCTCAGCTAAGATGACACTTTCAAGTATAAACAAAATAATCGGTCAAGTACTCGCGTACAGAGGGTTCCGTACAATACATATATTAATTATTAACTTTATTATTACAAAAATCTTCGCTAAAAGAATAATAAAACTTTTTAAAAAACTGTACAACTTAGGGTTGAGTATAGCTGTATATACTAGAAAAGCATAAACGGATATACTATGAAAGTTCAGAGAGACATGAAGGCTAAATAGTATCAAATATTGCTATACTGTATAACTCTTTTTTTAACCTTATCTTAATCTGTTTATGATGAGTTTAATTCGGTACTGACACGAAAAAAAAGTGAATATTTAAATTTCATTTGGAATTTCATAAACACAAATTCACCGTAATAATAATCTTTTCTTTTTACAGTGTACGTAAAACAAAACATTTGTTCAAAGTTTAAACTTGGTATTATGCTAAGAGCGCTTTGAAAGGTAGTCAGAAATTTACAAAGCCCACGTGGTCTATGAAGCGTTTTACCAGAAAGGATTCTTATTAACATTTAAAGACATATTTGGTGTATTCAGAGAGCCACTCAATGTAAACTGGTCGCGATAATAATAATTATGATATTAATTATAATTGAATTGTTTGCAACAGTATGACGTTTTTTGCTTTTATAATACTAATGGGCATTACAGAATACATATATAAATACCGAGAAGTTCCGGTATAATCTTTGAATTTCTGAATACAAAAGAAGCCCAAATTTACAACTTTGGTTGGGGGTGTAATTAGAACGTTTGAGAACTTTTCACTAAAAAGATTTTAATTTGTGTTTGACATACAAAATAACATCAGTACTTTAGCAATAGCTTATTGTGTTGAAAAACTGTTTATATATCCCAATAATGTGTTTATTTTAATTATTTTATGTAAACTGAAAAAGCTTCTAAGCTGAGCCAAACAGTTCTATTTCAGATGACCAAGTTGACATTACTTCATTTAAATATTTTACACCAGAAATTTTAACTTGTAAAATGCAACCTATTATATGTGTAGTGCATATTTTATATTAATTTTAGCAATCACCTGCCTCCATTAAAATATGACTTTGTAATAAAGTTGTTTGAAAATATTTAGGCGAGAGGGGGCACATGTGAACATAGGGCAGATGGGAACTTCCCAATTTTTCAATGGTTATTCTACATTTTTTATTTGAAAAAAATTATCAAAGATGGCAACACCTGTAGACATTTGACGATAAATTTTTAAAGCTTATTACCATTTTGTTTTCTTCAGTAGCCAAAACAAAGTATGTAGATATCAAATTTAAAATATCATTTCCAAGTTTGTAAGCGATTACTTTAATTTATTATTTTATTTATTTGAAATTTACTGTTTGAACATATACTATGATTACTAGTAAATAATTTAAAAAACGTTTTATTCTTCTAAAACTGTGAAATATTAATGATTTATCAATTTAAATCGAGCAGCTATGTGGAACTTTTGTGAACAGACTAGTTGGGGTAGATATGAACAATACATAAACCGTAATTATAATTCGGTCATACTGTTTCTTTCAGTTAAATTCATGAGAAAGTTTGTCAGCTCCAATTTTTCAAGAAATAAAAGAGGTTTTCGTCATGAAAAAAGTAATGCTGTATTAAAATCATTACAGCCACAAATGTTAGGAATTGCACAAAGAGCAACAAACTCGTTTACGTCAATTGTAATTTAAATAAATTTAATGTTTTCTAAAAGGCAATAAGTGTTATATATTATTTTAGTAAATGGTTTATAACAACATTTTTTATGCGTTGTTAATACAAAAGAATTATGTTAAACAACTTGCTATTTTTTTCTATTTTATTTGTTCCAAACTTGCAATGATATCTTACTTTCATCTCTAAAATAACAGCTATGTATATAATGTTGTGAATGGAGATAGATATCAGTAATTTTTAATATAGTGAAATTTTCAAATCAATAACTGGTATGATTATTGGATAAGGGGTTAGAACACCTTTGCATTTACTTATTTTCATTACATAATCTTTTGCTTTAACAAATCACCCCGAAGCTAGAGAAATAAATATATTTAGTTTTTAGTTACGATGAATTCAATCGATAATATAACTAATGATTATGATGTCAAATGAATAACAGAATAAAAAACATGTCAAAGGATACTTTTTCCCTGTGTTCATATGTGTTCCACGTGTGTTCAGAACTAACCCACATGTGGGACACATGTGAACAATTCTTTGATTTTATAAAACTATTAAAAAAAGTAAGAAGTTCTAAAAAATTAATTTAAAATGTGTGTTTAGTTTAAAATATTGTGCTTATCAAGAATTTTTTTTTAAATTAAATAAAAGAATATCGTTGAAACCTCTATTAAGGGCAACTTTTGCGTTTTACATATGAATTGCTGCGACACATTTTCGAGGCTTTCCGCATTCAAATAGATTTCATATCTTACATTAATTGGCTGTTGTTTGCATCAGCCTTTTTAACCCGGGAGAACTCGCTAGTGAGAATGCCCAATTGCTTTTCTTTTACTTTACATTCATATAATATCAACTTTTTTTGGTTGGCTTAGTACTTTTAATCACAAAACAGG
Organism: Maratus speciosus; assembly: GCA_963932465.1. NCBI lineage: Eukaryota > Metazoa > Arthropoda > Arachnida > Araneae > Salticidae > Maratus > Maratus speciosus. The sequence continues at coordinate 491,480,099 of OZ010791.1, read as the reverse complement.
TAAAATAATTGTAAAACATTTTGAAATTTTAATTAAAATGAAAAATGATTTAAATAAGAGTCTTAAAAAAGCACGATTGTGAGAGAAAATCTCATGCAGCGAGTTCTCCCGGGTTAATAAATCCAAAAATTACAAGAAACGTTTTTATGACAAAAACAAATTATTTTTATTACATTTGTATTATATTCCAATCATAAAAATTTGAGTTATTTCGAAAGCGATTACTGTAGGTTATAAAACCTTATTTTTAATGCCTTAAGCTTAATAAAGTTTTTTAATATATAAAGTTTGGCCGGAATGATTCATATTTTAAATTTAGCAAATGTTGCAAGCAATTCATGAACGACTGTTTTAGAATTATTTTTAAATCAAGCGTTTTCCTAACTTGTTAATTTACTACGGGATTTACTGATCTCAAGGACATAAGTAACTTCGTTATCAATGCTGTCTGTCTCGAAATATGCTATATATTGTTTTGTGTTTTCCTATAAATACTTATTTTTTGATTTTTTTCCGCTATATAATTTTAAGTTTATTTTTCTTTGCTGTTAAAAAAAAAAAATCAAAATACTTGTATATGCATTTATTTTAATATCGTCCAATATAAGATTTCTTGTGTAAGGAATTTACTCTTTTCTCTGTATAGAATATCTAAGAGTTATTTTCGAATTTTTCTTTAATATCAGTGATCACATAAAAATGTTTCTATTGGCACCATTCGCAGCATTTTTGTCAGAATATAAAAATGAGCTGGTTGCAGTACTGCTGCCTACTTGTAGCAGTTTTTATACCCCTTTAAGGGGACAGTGCACTTTTAAAATTTTCAAAAATCGATTTTGTTTTTTAAATTTTTACATCGTTAGAAAGGTTATTGTATTCTGAATAAGTTGATACCAGTCTTTTAACTGTGTGATAATTATTTACTGAAATATTATGGAAAATGTAGACATTACCCCTTCTTTTACGAATTAACAGCCCTGCGACAACTGTTATGGCGGCTTGTTTACATTTTGTTTTCGCGCTTTTACATTATCGTAACTTTAGAAATATGCTAAAATGCGTCAATTGTTATTGGTTAAATACTTAAACAATAATAAGAAAGCTTTAAAATATTAATTACACTTCCATTTTCACCAAATTTGTTTAGTTTCATGGTTTTCCACAGTTTTATTTGCTATTAAGTGCTTAAATTTGAAACAAAACAGTTTCTTTTCCCTAGAGCAATACTTTCCTAATTTTGTAATAGTATTCTACTTCTTATTATTTATTAGCTTTTTATGAAAAAATATGCAAAATGTGCTTCAGAACAGCATCGAAGAAGGAGTCAGTTTAACGGTGATCGTTACACAAAATATGATGATAGAAATGTATTTTAAGGTGCTAATTCATCTTATACACAGCTAAAAAGTAGTCAATTTGATAGTGATTTTTATTTCAATTGACAGTTTATAATACGGATTTATTGACATTAATGTACTTTTTTTTTAACTACTAGGGGCTCGGCCCCCTACGAGCTACGCTCGCCAACCCCCCGTTCAGACACTGCAGTCTCTAAAAGCACGCTAATTTGATCGGCTTTAATTGAATTTTTTTGGAAGATTGAATTATAATTAAAAAAACAAAGGCGATCGCCCTATAAACGGGTTTCTATTCATTTCTCTTTGATTGGGGAATTTTACGGAAAAATCAGCTGCTGTTAAAAGATACAATGGCATTTCAAAATCATCTAATATAAAATGAATTAAGTAAACAGAGTCTTTGACTCCCGGTATTTTTTAACAAAGCGAAAAGAAAGTCCTTTTAAATAAAACATTTTAAATATATCGTTTTTAATCTGACGTAATTTTCACCAAACTTTTCTTTCCCTTTTTAATATTCACGTGAAAATGCTTTTATTAGAAATGAAATATTATTTGCGCTGTCAAAAAAAAAAAAAAAAAAAAAAAAAAAAAATAGTTGAAAAGTTCATCTCAAAATATCAAGTAAATGTCTCGCGCTATTTTTAAATTTAAACTACTATTTTGCAATATTATTTTTTGTTCATTTTACGTAATAAGTGTAATGTGACGTAAATGTGATGTAATTTCTCCTATTTAAGACTTCTAACGCATGTTAATGAATTTATTACTTTACAATATCCTTTCTCTGTTAAAATTCACGTGTAATTATAGATGAAGTAATTTTCAATAAGTTCCTGCTTTTTATACGTAATTATTTAATTCTAATTTGAAAGTTTTTCTTTTCTGTTTATAATAGTCACGCGTAAATAAATTTTTAATTTGAAGCAAACATTATTGTTTCCGTTGTTTATACAGTTTGGCAACAGGTTAAATTAGTACAATTTTCTGAAATAAGTAAAAAAATATCTCTCGAAATGCTGAAAATTTGAATTTAAAATAGAAATGAAACCTCGAAAAATGAGTCAAATTAAAAAAATAAATTATTTCTGCACACCGGGAAATTATAACGTATAAAATGATCTAAAAAGTATTAAATTCCGATGTATAGTTTTTGCTCCTATAAAACTTTTTTAATGGAACGATTTTGTCCAACTTTAGCATTAAATATCTCTTAAAATAATTCTTCGATTTGAAAACTGTCTACATCAGCGTGTTTATCAAACATTTCTGTATAATACTACCAATTTTCATATTTTTGTATGCATTCTTTTTCTTAATATTAACGAAGAAAGACCTCCGGTCACAAAAAATTCAAAACCGGCGGCGGCGGCGGCGGCGGCGGTGACAGCGGGAGTTACTTTTTTTTAGAATAGAGAGAGAGAGATTCGGATTTTTGTGCAGTAAAGTATGTGAATCAAATATCAAAATAGGAGAATCCCTATAAAATGGCCTGTATTTTGCATTAAATAATTTAGTTTTATAAAAAGTGTACATTTAATTCACTTTACAATCAAAGTCAAACAAAATTTTAAGTTATATGTTTAAAATTTATTTTTTGCAATAGTAAATGCTGCATTTTTACAAATTACATCTATTTATTTTTAAGCATGTTCCTATATTCTGCAGCATTTTACAAATAATTTTATATTTATTATTTTAAACTAGCATCTAATTTTATTTTTAATACAGAATATGATACATAATTAGTAGTTTGTTTCCTTTATTATATATTTTACATTTAAGAAATACAATTTAATCGTTAAACGGATTTTGCTCAAAATGACATTTTTTTTAATTTTGCGCGCATTATATCTCCAAAACTATTTGAAGTAGAGCTTTAAAATTTTTGCCCTAGATACATATTTATATTATCATGAAAATGAACTAGGATTATAACTCTGTGTTCAGTATGAAAAAAATTAAGCGATTGAATGCATGTAAAACTTCGTAGCTTTTTCTCATTTTACTAATTAAATATTAATTACCCTTTATCGAATTAACCGATTACAAATATCCTACTTCAAATTATAGAACAGAGTATAATCTTTAATTTAAGATAAAATTTATACAAATATAATGAAATTAGCAATAGGTATCGTGCGCGTAGTGAAATGTTATCTACTGTAAAAAAAAAAAAAAAAAAAAAAAAAAAAAAAAAAAAAAGCACTTTGAAGTTGACCCCATGATTTTTTTAAAATTATAATACATCCAAAAAAAATTTAAACGTAGTTCAATAGTACCTAAATATACTCTAAAAATTGTGTGCTTCTATAGTGGTTATCTTTTTTATAAAAAATTGCTAAAATCATAACAAATTTCGCATGTTTTATGACCATTAAAGGTGTACTGTCTCCTTAATACTGTTTTTAGCACCGTTCCGGAATAGTGCTAAAAAAATGCACCAAATTTACAATATACAGAAATGGATTGGTTTGAGGATAGACGAGAGAAAGAGAGGCTAGATTTATCCCCGGAAGTTCTAATTTAACAACACTTGGTGGTGGGTGTAGGACATAAAAAAGGCATAATTTATAACATTGTTAATTCAAAATATTGATTGTTGTATTTTAATGTACGCATCTTGCTGGTTTTGCACTGCAGTCAGATTTACACGTGACATCTACATGCGACTTACTCTCTTGAGCTGATTCAGACATCAGAATAGATGCAATAATCAACAAGATTCTCTGATTGAGAAAGGTTCGCAAGATTTAACAAGAACACATCAGTTGGTAGACCATTGGCAGCTTTCGACAAAAGGTCCCCGATTTGAATCATGGCATGGAAACGTTTTCACTCAGATGAAACATTACAACTGAAAGGATAGACTTTTTAATTAGAATAATTGTGTTAAAAATAATATAGTATAATTACGTATACAACCTTTCTTGGAACTCCATTACATGCGATTTATCATGTTGATCTGATTCAGTTATCATACCATATGTCATAATCAACACGGTTCACTGGGTGAGAAAGGTCCGCCAGATTTGTTCAGGGTAGCTCAGTTGGCATAGCATTGCCAGCTTAGCCAAAAGTTTCTAATTATGGTCTGGACCCTATTTCACTCAGTTGGAAAAGTAACACTTGCGTATTAGTAAAGTTTTAGGATAGAATAGTACGATATACATTATAGTAAAGGGAAAATAACACAGTTTTGTTTTACATTTCTAGTTCATGTCTGATTCATTCGGAAAAACCGAACGAAGTACTGTATGAAAAAATTCAAATTGTAAATCCCATTCAATCAAAAAAATCCCCAAAAAATTCAAATCCCATTGCGTTTCAAGGTTTGTCCAAGTTTTCCTGACACACTAAGTAGTTTTTAAGGGTAAATATGATAAAGAAGTAATCTAACAACAGTCTGAGGTGCCAGATGCTGAACACTATAGCAAAAAAATTCGTTGCTATTGAGTCAGTTTCTCCAATGATATCGTTTCTGTCTTCGTTCATATTTACAGATCATGTAAGAAAATAGCGATTTTCCTCTTAATATGTCTATCTCAAATCATTTAACATTTTTAATTTTTGTAATAGGGTAAATTGCAGACAATTTAATACATAAACACACTATACGCATCATATAATAAATATCACAGTAAATGTAATTCAATATAGATTGAAATAATTCTTTTCGAAGCGTTTAGAATCTGTATAAAACATTTTATTACAGAAAACCTCACAAATAATATACTTTCAACAATTTCAATTTATTAAATTCCTCATCTCTATATTGTCTAAAAAAAGATTGAGACATCAAAAGTTGGATATTAAAAACATTTTTTTTACTATTTCACTGTAAGATAAATAATGTTATCGGAGTACATTTTCTTCGTAATTTATTGAAAAAATTATATAATGCTTTTTTAAATGCAAAATGGGTGTAAAACCTTAGGTCGTGTATAATGGAAAGATTAAATATTGTATTTTACTTTTGAAAGAAATTTATCGCAATGTACTTTATTTTTCAGCTTTATCAATTCATATTAAATTTATGTCTTCTAAAAATCCTCTCAAAAAGTATCTCATATCATTATGCAAAACGCGTAAAAGAAAATTTCTGTCACCCCTTTTTTTTTTTTTTTTTTTTTTTTTTTATCTTGAAAAATTTTCCAAAGAATAGCAATGAATGTATTTTATCGTTTCACTATTATTCATTAATTATATTGTGTTAAAAAGTAAAATAAATAAAATAAAAGTTCTAATAATTTGTACATATATATAAGTATGTGTAACTTTGTATAACTCATAAAGTAAGAATATGTACTTTGTATCTTTATATATTCAATAACTTATAGAAATAAAACTGCTCTGACAAACACTATTAATTTTTTCTTCTATTCTTAACCGAGATGATTACTAGGAAAGTGAAAATGTGTCGGATTTTTAATATGCTACATTTCACATTGGAGAAAGAATGAAACGATCAATACGCGGAAGTCAAATAAAATTATGTGCATAGTAATTTTTTCGGTATTTATCGTGTGTCATTTGATTTTACATGCGAAGAAATATTTACAAACAAAAAGATTCCCTTAGTTTTCTGAAGTAGCAATTATTCAGCTAAAAACTACGCCATGTATTTCTTTTTCGTAGCCTATAATATTCAGGAAGTATTTTGCACATTAAATGGGATATTTTATAATAAAAAAATAATTAGACAGATTTAGTTTATTGTATTATATATAGCTGATACTACTACGTCGTTCAGATTGTAGGCTTGAAACTAACTTAAAAACATTCCTTTGTCGGACTCGTAGCCTTAATATAAATAAAATTCGAAAGGTTTCTCTCATAATAACACGAAGAAATGCACACACAACAACTTCAATTAATCAACTTCCTTCTTAAAAAACGTATATACATGCTTATTTACATAACAGTTACATTAATATATTTTTACTCTCATTTTGATAGTTCCATTTTTACCGACAGTCACGGTCCAAATCAAATTTTACAACCACCTTGAAAAGTAAATCAGAAAAACAATAAAAGGGGGTGTCACAGCAACGACTCACAAGATTGGCAAGTATCGCCATGTAGGCATTCTTAACACACTGCCTCCGGCTGAACACTTAGTTCACCATCTACATTAAAAATTTAATAAACAAAACAATATATTTACATTCATGACATAGATTTTCGATAGCATACTTACAAACAGCTACAGATACAAGAAAAAGTAATAAAAATGCTGCAATCTAAGAAAGAATATAAAACACATGACATGAATAAAAATTAAATAATAATAAAAGTAAATATGAGTTACAAAGAAATTAAATGTTTGAGAATAGTTTTTACTTTTAATGTCAAATTTTTAGTGACTGTTTTTATAGTTAGTCCACCAAGTCTAGTTCAAGATTTTATAAGAGTTGCACAGGTCGTTTGAGATCGCCCTTTGCAGTCTGTAATACACATGATCTTATTTTAGAGTCACGACTATATATAAGTTCCTTAACACGACCACATTTCCACATATGTTTTGGAAGCTTTTCATCATGAATTATCACTATATCGTTAACGTTGAACTGAGGCGATGAATTTATGTTTTTTACTTGAAAGGCAGATCGAAGTTCTAACAGGTATTCATTTCTCCACCTTTTCCAAAAGTGGTCAGTAATTTGTTGCTTATATTTATATTGTTTCGTCAACAAAATCTTATTGGATTTCTCTTGCGTACAAATTGGTAATCCATAAAAAGGTAAGGACATTAATCGTTTATCAACCAAAAAATGAGATGGCGTCAAAGCTGATGGTTCAGCATTTTCTTCGTAGAGATAACATAAGGGACGGGAATTGATCACAGCTTCTATTACTGTAAGAATTGTTTCTAGCTCTTCATAACAGAGACAAGTTTTGCCTAGAACCTTTTTCAAAAATGTTTTGACTGATCTGACCATCTTTCTCATAAGCCGCCCCACCAGGAATCCCTGGGAATTATAAACTTCCATGTTATGTTATTCTTTCTCAAATAATAAAATATTTCTTGCTTAGAAATTCTTTTCCCAGCATCTTTTAACACCAAATGTGCTTTAGAAAACGTCTTGGCATTGTTACATTAAATTATTTTCAGAAACCTCTTCTAGAGAAAAATCTTCGCAGTGCTAAGATAATTTCAGTACTTAGATTGGTGACTAGTTCTAAATGTATCGCACATGTGTATACAACAGTATAAGCTTCCACAGTACCTTAAGAAGTTTTATAATAAATCGGACCGGCAAATCGACGCCATAGGTCTCAAAAACTGATGTGTTGATGTTTCTGTGTTTCGGTAAAAGTGGTATTTCCATCTTTCCAGGAATATCATTAAGTTTTCGACATATCATACATGATCTTAAGACGGATTTTAGAAATCTCTTTCCTTTTATTATAAAATACCTTTCACGAAGATGAGCTAAAGTGACAGCTACACCAAAATGGTTCATTCCTTCATGAGAATCCTTAATGAGTAATTGTACAAAATATGATTTATTAGGAAGAATCCACGGATGAGTTTGCTGCTCTGTAACTTCAGAAAACTGAAGTCTTCCGGATAAAACAAGCACGTTATTTTCATCTAATTGTGGATTAAGGTTGTATAAAGAAGAAATTTTATTAAGTGGTTTTTTTTTGTTGTTGTTTAAGTACTTCTATTTCAACTTTAAATAAAAATTGCTGATTTTTTTTAATCCAGTATTTTTCTGCCATTTCTATTTTTGAAGTAGTTAAAGGTCCTAAAATTTTCGGATTTTTCGAATTGGCATAATGAATAAAACGCATTATACAAGCAGTAATATTGTTCACGCGATTTAAACTACTAAACTTTGCCATATGAAATACTGGTTTAGGAGTAGAGTTTGATTCCTTACACAATAGAGTTAAATTTAGTTTTGCTTTCATTTCATTAAAAGCTTCGGAATCAATTTCTATAGACCTTTTTGAATGCCACCTATCTTCCGGTAGTGATAACCAAGGTGAGTGGCACCAACATACATTATTACTCATTAACTTCAATAAGTTCCCCTCACGTAAGCAGATCTACAGTGTTTTCTTTTTACGACAATAACTCCAGTCCTTTGTATCTGTCAATGACTGAATTTCAGTTACATGATTGGAAATAAAGGGTTTCCGGTTTGTAGTAGAACCCCTAATCCAACAAAGAATTATTTCAGAGTCTGAAGATAGCTTTATATTTAAATTCGGAGTATGTATTACTTGTTTTAAATATTTCCGCATTTTAGCGGCAACTACTCCACTGATCAATTCTAGCCATGGAATGGTTAAGTTCTTTAGGGGGGCTAATCTACGTTTACTACAAAAAAACTTGTTTGAATTTCACCATTTAATGAAATGGAACTAGAGATGTGTCATTTGTTGAGGAACGACTCCAAAGGAACGATTCCGGCAGTGAAACTGAAGGAACGATTCCATTCTGTAAAAAGGATTCGGTCCTTTTCGGATTCGGTCCTTTTTGGAACGACTCCTCGGATTCGGTCCTTTTTGGAACGGTTCCTCGGATTTCCTTTTTGGAACGATTCCGAAATGGACCGATTCCTCGGATTCGGTCCTTTTTGGAACGATTCCGAAATGGACCGACTCCGTGGAATCGGTCCTTTTCGGAACGACTCCGAGGAATCGGTCCTTTTCGGAGTCGGTACATTTTGGACCGATTCCGAGGAATCGTTCCGAAAAGGACCGATTCCGTGGAGTCGTTCCTTTTCGGAATCGTTCCAAAAAGGACCGAATCCGAGGAACCGTTCCAAAAAGGACCGAATCCGAGGAACCGTTCCGAAAAGGACCGATTCCTCGGGAATCGGTTCTTTTCTTGTAGACTGGCCAGTTTTAATAAATTAAAATACGCTATTTTATTTCAAAATAACAGATTTTGATTCTATTAAAGCAGACTTTATTGCCAAAATATCCTTCTAATGTGTGTGCCACTCCCCCCCCCCCCCCTCCTCAAAAAAAAAAAAAGAAAAGTAAAGAAATAAAGAAAAAAGAAATTGAAGTGCGGGGCGGAGTAGGGCGTTTAATAAACATTACTATTTCATCTTCTTGTGCTAAATTAATCTGAAAGAAATAATTAAAAAAAAATATTTTATACGAATTGGATTTTTTACACCTGAGAGAAAAAGTGCCCGAGATGGGATTCGAACCCAGAAACTTTACGTACTTTACCGATTGAGTACCTGGACCCCGAGGGTAATGGAACACCATGTGTACTTTAATACACTAATACATTTTCTAATTGGTAAATGTATCATACGAAATGAATTTTTTCTAAATGAATTCTTAAGGCTGTTCTCAAATCCGAAAGGATAAATTTGTGACAAAAGTTTTAATTTATTTTTATTCGGAAATGCATGAAACGAACAGGTGTTGTTGTTCAGAAACTATGTAATCGAGCTGTTTTTTCCGTTTTTTTGCAAACGCAATAGGCCTTTCAGAAAATAGTGTCAAAGTGGGCGTTTTGAACCGAACTTCCGCACGAAAGAGGCATAATTTCTCAAAAATGGGTGAAAAACATGTTTGTCACGTGATCAAAATCGATTATAACTCAATAGGTAATTTACTGATCAAAAGATGGAAAACACAGTTCGATTCCAAATCGCTTCCATGGTCAAACATTCCAATTTTATAACTTTCCCTTAAAAAATGAATTTGTAAATGTGTCAAAACGTTTTACGCTTGTTGAGCAGATCACTTAAGAACAGCCTTAAGAAAAACAAAGAAAATGCTTGTTTAATTACTAGTGAAAAATATTTTTTTAAATCTGACTAGAAACAGTTTTGAATAATGTAAGAAATATATCACTAGGCCATAAAAATTGCATTTTAATAGGATAATAATAACTGATTTTCAATTATTTTAATAATTGTAGAGTTACGCACTTTCATGCATATTTCACTATTTCATGTTTTTTCCTCAAACATAATTTCAATTTGAGAATCCTCTTTGTCAAAATAAATATATGACCAGCTACGAGCGCTCGAGTACCACTTTATTTCCACAGTTTGGCGTCTTGTTTTTCTCACCTGAAGAAGATGATTAAAAAAATCTCGAAACTTCCTAAGATTGTTGTTTTAATCAACTTACATTGAGGTTTATTACATAGAGTAAAATCTGTTAGAACAAGGAATTTTTGTAAAACGTTTCTTTCTTTCTTAAGATAATGAATATTTCAAAAAAGCATAATGTCTAGTAATAATAATAAGATAACAGTAACAGTGGTGGGTGGGATTGAAATAATTTAACCGCGGTTCGCTCTCTTAATGGCCGTTTTGAGTATAAAAACGGGAAAGAAAAATCACGTGCTACATATAGATTATCGGACTTTCTCCAACACTGCGACATATATAAAGCTGCATATTTTATGCTTGTTTCGGTTTAATAGATTTATGTTAACCCTCCGCCTACCAGAGGGGTTCAATGACACCGACAAGTACATTTATAATGATATTTCTAATTTATTTTAAAAACTGAAATTTCTGTAAATATGGGTTTTTTCTGGGATGTTCTATTCTTTTGAGTAGAACATTCCAGAAAAAGTCACATATTTACAAAATTTTCATTTTTTAAAATGTGAAAAATCAATTTGAATGTATCTATTGGGTCCTGTTGCACCGGTCTGGTATGCGGAAGGTTAATATTGCATTTAAAATTTTTACAATATACGAATTTAATTATTGGTTTCCAAAGAATGCACGTTGTGATTTTGTACAGTTTTTTCAATTGTTATTTTACTTCTATTTCTTGCTAAATAATTAGAATTTAAATAACTGTGACTTTGTTTTAATTTAACGTAAAATAAAAGCAAAAAAAATCGTTTATCGTAATAATTTCTTATAATAATTCAGATTTCTTGATCGTTATTGATACTCGTAAATCCCGAGTTCAATGCCACGATTAATGCCTGTTACTGTGGTGATGGATAATACATATCTGAGTTTAATTTCGAGCAAATCAAGGCTCCCTTCATGCTAAACTAAATTTAATGTTTCAAGCCTAATACCAAATTTCCGTTTTTATTGAGGTAAAACTTACTGCAAATACGATACTAAATTTTATGTATTTTCCTTTCTTATTGTTATTCTTTTCACTTTGAAGATTTATTTATTTATTTTCTTTTTTTTCTTAAATTACATAAAGTTTTCTGAAAAGTTCGAATTTAACAAAATGTTTTATCTATTTTAAATAGTTTTGACAATAAAAAGTTTAACTCCGAATAAAAAATAGTTAAATTCTCAAAAAATTAAGGTTGGTATTATCTATAATACGTTTACAACAGATATCTTTCATTCAACGGCCGAAACATCGTCAAAAGGATAGTTCTTTATATAGTACTACACTCTGTAATAATAATGGACATACTTTTAATTTGTTTAATTTAATTAAACCAATAAACCGTTTTTCAGTTAAAATGTTAGCAAATTTCAAATTTAAAGAAATAGAACTTTGAAGTTTAGTGAATCACTATATCTTTTGGCAGAGATAATATGTATTATATATGAATAAAATCATATATATTACTATATATTTATATATATTATAATATTAATGCATATAATATTATCTTATAAATATCACTAGCCATAGCCCTGCTAATGAATCTGTTTACAAATCATCTGAAGAAACTTCTGCCCTTTCGTGTAACACAAGTGTTCCATGACTTCATGAGTTATGAAGCTCCAAAGATCCCAATCCAAACAAACATATTAGCATTGCAATTCACTCACACCGAACTGAAGTTCTGTATCATATAAGTGAAGAGAGGGTGACGGCGGATGAGGGTGTGAAATTAGAGAAATTCCGGTAGGTTCTCGTGAAATTGGAGATTCAAAAAGAGTTGTAAGTTTATTGAAATTCTACGTAGTTAACAGCAGCTCACAAATAGCGATGTAAGGTAAAAGACAAGACATACATCAGTCACTCAGGAAAGACAGTGTGCAAAAACGTGCTTTACTTTTTAACTCTTTCCAATAAAGTTAGTGTTTATGAATGCGGTTTGTCTGTCCGTCAGACCGTCTGTTCACGCTCTAAGGCAAGTCACACACTAAGGCGACACATAAGACATGTCGCTTCAATTCGCTAGAAAAACTGGTTTAAAACAAGTTTGCAACTACTTTGTTCTTTGTTTCGACCGGTTTTTGCACTTCATGTTGCGCTTTGTGTCGTTGTGTGGTCTCAGTGTGTAATATACCTAACTCCCGTAAATATACTCGGATTCCCATGCAATTGATATATGTTACTGATGTTTACCATGGGATGTTTGATATTCAATATGAAGAGTGTAGCATTAATAGTTTATTTACAGGGGCACTCAAAAGTATTTCGTTACATTATGGTCAACGGGAAAAAATCGTTTGCAGCGCATTTTAATGACATTAAGCTACTTCAAATGCATTAAAATTGATATATATCACTGAATTGCACTACAAGATGATTGCTATAGAATAGGGTGTTTCACTTCTGAACCAGATCCTGAAGGCGGTGATAATAATGTTGATGAATTATGCGAAATATCCTGTGTGCGTAAAGTTAGGGAGCTGAGGAGAAAGACGATAAAGGGCATAAAGTTATTGAAAGTACGGACACTGGAACAAAAATGTAATCTGCTTTAACTAGTTACATATCCAAACCAGTAGGGCCATCCAAATGAAAAATGAGATTCAGAATGAAAAATGAAATTAAGATTACCTAGAGGTAGATTTTGAAGAGGAATCTATGAGACTAAAAATTCCTAGACCCTGGTGACAAATATCAGAGCAATAATAAAATTTCCTATACAGGATGTCCACTCTCAACGATGTCCAATAGCTAATTCCTAAACCGTTAGTCATAGCTATATAGTTCCAATTACAAAAATGTTTTAAATGGGGGTAAAGAAGTATTTAAAAAGTGATTTGGGTCAATAGAATCATTTCTTGAAAAATTATGAAATTTAATTTTTTATACGATCCCCTGGTCCTTCAAGTTATAGTTAGTAAAACTTTCCTATTACACTTACAAGTAAGACAAATAAAAGTCCTATTATTCTACGACTAAAACTGACCGAAGTAATGGCTGTTTCAACTTGGAGCATATTTTTTGCTGCGAAATAGGGGTCATTTACAAATTTACTAGAAATATAAATAATCTTCAGATATATAAAAAATATAGTTGATAGTAAAATTAACATTGCATTATAAATTTGAAATCTATAATCATTCTGAAATATTAATGCAAAATATACAGCTTGTACTAAACATATAACAGGAAAAAAATAATAGAATTTTCGTTAAATAAAATGTTGAAAAGCAACAGCCTCGATTCTTTACACACTGAATCCAAAAATGGCCTTCATTTTTTATCACAAAGTACAGATTTTTTGCAAATCGTAAATTTGAAAGCTAAAAAGTGAAAAATTTTCGGAAATCTGATTCTGATAGTATAAAATAGATGTGATTGTTATTTCTTTAACTTTTGATAATTGATTTTTATGTATTTTTTACTATTGAATCCGAAAATGACCTTCATTAGTTTTTGGTGTAAATTGCCCTGCAGGTGGCGCTGCTATGTAGCATTTTGCAGGATTTCCGCAAAAGCTCTATCTCAAGAACTAATGCACGGATTTTTATAAAACTTCAGATTCCGTTAATCCTTGATATGAATTAGTGTTGGTAAAGTTTTGGTGCAAATCGCCCAACAGATGGCGCTGCTATGCTGCATTTTGCAGCATTTACACGATTTTCGTAATAGCTCAATCTCAAGAAATAATGCACGGATTTTCATCAAACTTCAGATTTAGTGCTTGACATGAATTGATGTTTTGTCCCTTGTGGCGTAAATCGCTCAACAGGTGGCGCTGCTATGCTGCGTTTTTTGAGATTTCCGCAATAGCTCTATCTGAAGAACTAATGCTTGGGTTTTCAACAAGCTTCAGATTTAGGTATACTGGATATGAATTAGTGCTGTTTATGTTTTGGTGTAAATCGCTCAATAGGTGGCGCTGGTATGCAGCATTTTTCACGATTTCCACAATAGCTCAATTTCCAGAACTAATGCACGGATTTTCATCAAACTTCAGATTCCGGTATACCTTAATATGAATTAGTGCTGTTTGTGTTTTGGTGCAAATCGCTCGACAGGTGATGCTGCTATGCTGCATTTTTCTCCTACAGCTCTATCTCAATAAGTAATGCACGAACTTTCATCAAACTTCAAATTCAGGTATACTTTGATACGAATTGGTTCTAAATTGATGTAATTTCTTTTACTATTTAAATGATTTAATTGACGTGATTTATTTAGAAGAAAGTTTTGTGATGGCCACAACATACTAGTTTAACTTTGAAATTTGCCATTTACAAAAAAAGTCTAACATGATGGTTAAATAGGAAGGTAATTTTTACATTCAGTGCTAAAAAGCACATACAAATCAGTCGTAAAAGTTAAAAAATACAACCATCGACTCTATTTTATAGTATTAGCTATTTTTTCAATTTTGAAATTTACTATTTTGAAATTTACTAGTTGCGAAAAATTCTGACATGATGGTTAAAAATGAAGATAATTTCCGGATTCAGTGCTACAAAATACATAAAAATCATAATTTTAAAAATACATAATTTTAAAAATAAAAAAACACAACCATCGCAGTCTTGTGTTATCTAATCTAAAACTTTTTAGAAAACTTGTTGGCAGTAATCTATCCGAAATTTTTTGTGTTACCCTGTAAAATAAGTACATAATGGTAAGTACTGAAAATCATAATAATATTACATTGTCATCTGATTTACGTCAATATGTAAAATTTAACCTCGATCGCATATTTTTAAGTGAGTTGAATTTCGAGTACAAATTTTGAACTGGAAAGACATACATACGATCGTTTCAAGTTAACCCGTTACCCGCTGGTGTTGCGTTCACGCAACGGTCAAAATAATTGCTCATGCTTACATTAATTACTTTGTCACCACTATTTTACAATTAAAAAAATTGCCTTATTTATTGGCAGAAATTTTGATATTTTAATAAAGCGGAAATTACCTTTCTGAATTTGTGGTGACAAGCGACTTTCAACAAGAAATTTGAAAATTCCTACTTATAGTTTTGGCGGTTAATAGGTTAAATAAAAGCTTATGAAAATAGCATAGTTTTTGTTAAAAAAATCATGAAAAGAAACAGCTTCAAATCCTTACAAAAATCTGTCGTAATACGATTTGTTTCAAAGCGCAGCTACACATGAAATAAATCCTTCAAATACTTTAAGCACTTTGTTTACGACCCCTAGAAGCATGGCTAAACTCATGTGTATTCGGATGCAGAAAAGTGGCATAAGTCTTGCATTTCAAAGTTTCGTATAACTTCATGAATTTTAGTGTTAGATGAATAGGACTTTTTTTGTCTTTCTTTTAAGAGAACAGGAAATTTTTACTAAATATCTCTTATAGGGCGGAGGACCGTATAAAAAATTAAATTTCGTAACTTTAGAAATATTTTTATTGATACAAACGACTTTCAGAATAATTTTTTACCTTATTTAAAACATTTTTGTAATTGGAACTATAGGTCTCTGACTAACGGTTTAGGACTTAGCCACTGAACATCGTTGAGAGTAAAGACACACTATATAAAATAATAATATAAATGGACGGTCATTTGACGACATATTTTCAAGAGAAACCAATGATTACACTGAAAATCAAATAGACCTTGCACCGCCCTTAAATTTCCAAGAGGAATTACGCTTTATACCATAAATCATAAAGTTAGAAATAATTGCAAATTAATTGCACACGCTGATCAATGAAATGAACTCTTAAAAACAAAATCATCTGTCCAAAACATTACAAAATTAAAGCGACTGGATGCCTAAGAAAATGGATGGGTACATAAGAAAATAAATTAGTAAAAAATATTATGGATTGCATGTGGTTCTCTTTATCTCGGAAGTGTTTTTTCCCCTTGGAATCCTTTATTTTTCAAAATCGTTCTTTTTTTCTCGGAATCGTTCCTTTTTTCTCGGAATCGTTCCTTTTTCTCGGAATCGTTCCTTTTTGTCGGATTCGTTCCTTTTTTCGGAACGATTCCGAAAGGAACGACTCCAATGAACTCGTTCCTTTCGGTGAACGATTCCGGCTGGAACGATTCCTTAAAAGGACGATGTTGCCCATCTCTAAATGGAACGCAATAAAGCAACTGCTCCATACTCTTTGGGAGAAGTATAAAAAAAAATCTGAATTTGTGTTTTTTCAGAAATGTTTATCCCATTAGGAAAATATTTTCGGGTATTTCAAATGCTCGTAAATGTACAACTTGTGAACACCAAGATTCCCAATCGCATTTCAAATCTTCAAGTAACTTACTATCCCACTCTAAACCTCTTTGCCATGTTTCTTGCAACAAGGCTTTAATAGGTATTACAAATGGATTCAAAAATCCTAATGGGTCATATATTTTCAGTAACATTTTAAGCATTGTTCGCTTCGTGGGATCATCGATATAACACTCTTCAAAGGGCTGCGCATCTAACATCAAAACATCAGATTCAGCATTCCGAATCAGTCCTAGCACTTTTAAAATACTACTTGTGTTTTTTTTTTCTTTTAAGTTATCAGATTCCCACATTTCCCTAAGTTTAATAGAATTTGTTTTAAATTTTCTCAAATTCATCCCAGCCTTCAGAAGCTGGGCTGATAAATTATATGCTTCGTTTTTTACATCCGATTCGAAAATTAAATCATCGGCATCTAGGGAATGATCTAACATATTTACAGCACTTGGATGCTGATCTCGATATTTCTTTATATGATGTTTGATTGTGGCAGCCAAAACTAAATGGTGAGCATGAAACGTCAATTGGAACACTTCTAAATCTTAAAATTTTGAAAAAGATGTTTGCATCATTATAGAACCAAAGAAATGTAAGGTAATCTCGGTCTTCATCAGCTATTGAAATTTAAATAAATGCCTTTTCAATATCTACACAAAGCGCAGTATTGAATTTTTTGAAATTAATGATAATCTCTAATAAATCTGGGTTCAGATTTGAGCAACTGTACAAATAATCATTTAATGATTTGTTGTTTTCTTTTGAGGACGTGTCAAATACCATCTTAACATTAGTTGTGGATTTATCATCTCGCAAGATTGGTCGGTGAGGCATAAAATAACAGCTATTTGCATTTTTATTAGAGCATTCTTTCACTATGTTACTTAATTCCTGTTCTATTATAATTTATTTATATTTCTGCAATAATTCCTTGTCTTAAGGAATTTTCGATTTAAATTAATAAATCGTTTTCTAACATTATTATAATTACTTCCTAAATCTCTTTTATCATCTTTCCATAACAATTTAGCTTCGCAACGATGCTCAAGAAAATGTAAATTGTTTTCGAATTTTTCGATTATCTCTGTATCTAATTTAGAAACATTTTCTTCTGTATTCATCCCTAAAACTTCTAACTCACAAAATGTTTTCAGATCATTTTGAATAGGTTTCATAACCTAAGCAGATAAGACCCCATCCTGTTTACTCTCACTATTTTTATTTACGTCAATTGTCCCACAGAGAGAATGCCCAAATAAACTTTCACAGACGAACAATGATTTATTTATGGGATATGTTCTATCATTACTTTGATATAAATAGTCAGATCCTATTAATATATCATCATCACGATTTTCAAAATGTTCCCATCTGTCAAGATGAAATTTAGAAAGTTTTCTCTTAATTTTGATTGGAATGGGAGGAATTTGCATCAAAGAATTGGTTATTAGCACTGTGACTAATGCTTCAATTATTATACTACGTTTTCTGTCCATCAAGTGAATTAGCTTTAGCTTAACGGCGTCATAACATCGTTCTTCAGATTTTTTTGGAATCGAAAGTATCGACAAGTTTTTTTTCCTTTCGAATGAGCTCAGGTTTTAATTTTGAAACTAAATTTTCTGTAATGAAAGTTCGGTGACTAGCAGAGTCAAATAAACAAAGTTCAGTTATGAATTTTCACTCGCTTCTACGTTTTTATGATTTCTTTGCAATATTACATCTCTAATGATGTTATTGATATTGCTTTTACAATGAGATAAGGAAGGAATAATACTATATGAATATTTTTATAGAACTGTTTTTTTTATTAAATTACAAAGTATAGTATTGTGATTTACCACACACTTTGTAGTTTGCATTCGAAAATTTACATAAATTGGTAATGTGAAATTTACGGAAGCATCTAAAACATCTCCCTTCCCTTTTCAATTTTTAGCTTATTTCCGGAATGGTGAAATACAATTTTCAATATTGTGATCAGTCTGGTTACAAAAAATACTGTTATTTATAACGTATGTGGTTAAGGCAGAAGCTGATGGAGCGAATCTTTTATAATTTTTCTTATAATTTTCCTGCTTGAAAGGGATTGTTTTTTCAAAATAGTTTAATTGGACAATGGCCTCACGAGATTCAATTTCGCCTTTAATGAAATTTGTCATCTCATTAACATCACAGTCAGTATGTTTAATACGTTTTCTATTAAATTCTAGTGCAATATATCATGGAAAAAGTTTCAGAACAATCGGACATAACAACTGCCCTTATGAACCTGATGCAACACCTAAAGTATTAAGATTTCTTATTTGAATTTCGCATTCATCATATAAATCTCTGAGAGCTTTAATATTACTAGAATTTCTTACAGGTTTCAGATTTAGTAGTTTAGTCATGTGACTATTTATCACCAGGTCATTACGACCAAAACAATGTTTCATTAATTCTATAGCATGAGCATAATTTTCCTTGGCCAGCGAAAAGCTTGCTATAGTTTTTGCAGCACTTCCGCCCAAAAGTTGCTTTAAGTAGGAAAATTTATCAATCGGAGTTAAACACTCATTATTATCAATCGCATTCGAAAATTGACTCCAAAATTCGAGCCATAAACATGAATCACCATAATATTTAGATATATTAAGTTTAGTAAGTTTTACCAAATTTTGATTCAGAATTTTCTGAACTTTTAGTAGAGAACGATTGTTACTACTACTATCACTTTCATTGTCTGAAATATCTTGTTTATTTTCAGGAGTAACGGTGTTATCGTTTATAAATCTGAAATTTTATATTTCCATTCAATATTTTCTTTATATGATTCAGAATTCTCGATTTCTTTTTTCAAATTCAGTACCTGGAACCAGTGGTTCAATCTCAGAATTTAATGATTTTAAAGTTTTCATTTTATCATTCAACTGCTGTTTTAAAATATCCAGCTGTGTTTTCTATTTTCAAGATCTAATGTTTGTGGGTTATCTAATAAATCTTTTACCTTATCGAATATTTTAGTAGTTTGACTACGAATCTGGTTATTTTTATCTTAAGAGTATCCAGATCCATCTTAAACTAAAATATTAAATATATTCAGTACAGTTCAATCAATAAATATATTCAATGTAATTCACTTTATTCAATATAATTTAATTTGAGGTTCTTACCTCATTTGATTATGAAATCCAGACATCAATAATTCTAATCCTACAGCTGAGATGACAAAAATGATACTACTACGTCGTTGAGATTGCAGGCTCGAAACTAACATAAAAATATTCCTTTGTGTCGACTGTCGAAACACGTAGTCTTAATATAAATCAAATTCGAAAGATTTCTATCACAATAACACGAAGAAATTTACACACAACAACTTCAATTAATCAACTTCCTTCTTAAAAAACGTACATACACAGGGGCGGACTGGCATAGTTTGGCCCACCCCGCTAGACTCATGCGCTGGCCCACCATTTGACAACCCCATTGTTAAAATATTTGAATACTGACTACCCTTTGTACATTGATTAATGTTTGTTTATAATATCAATATAGTACCTGAAAATTGATTAGTTTGTTTTATACTCTCACTACTAACTAATTAGAATGTCAGATATATGGACAATTCTTTTGAACTTGAGGCAACTCCATCTATTGTCTTATCATAATCGTAATTTGGTTGATTATCTCCAGAACTACTGGGTAGATTTTAATGAAATTAGGTATGTAAGTAGGTTCATAAAATGCAAAACATAACCATTCAACAGTTCTCGGGTAAGACTCATCAGCATCAGAAGGTATAAAACATAGCTTACAATATTGAACTAAAAAAATAGGATAATAGGGGTATGTTCCTCTCTTAGAGTTATACAGCTCTCACAATGTGAATTCATATTGGAAATCAGGCAGTTTATGAGTCCCTGTGGCAGTTAGTCTCACTCCTCCAGCAACGCTGTTTTCAAGCACTCAGTGGTTCTGGAAGGTAGAAAGTGAATTCCAATTGTCCTCCCCAGAGTGTCTTAGACATGCTCTATAGGGTTTAGGTCTGGAGATCTGACTGACCAATCCATCAAGTGAATATCCTCACTTTCCAGAAATTCTTCGACCAGATGAGCTGTATCTGGGCGCGTGTTGTAGTCATTAAAATGAAATCAGGGCCAACTGCATCCCTGAAAAGGCAAACATAGGGTAAAAATATATCATCATTATACCTCAGACCAGTCACACAGCCTTTGCCAAACATAGGGAGGGGTGTGCGCTCATCCAACATGATGCCTGCCCAGACCATCAAACCTCCGCTGACATAGTGGTCTCTTTCTCGGACGTTGGGAGGCAGGTATTGGATCCCTGGTTTTCTCCAGATGAAAGTACGTCCAGAATTAGTGTTTAGGCTGAACCAAGACTTGTCAGTGAATAGAACAGTAGCTTAATGATCCCTCGTTCAAAGTCAATTATCTCTGTATCATGATAAACGGGTTTTCCCGTGCGCAGAAGTGAGCTGACGCAAGCAGCAGGTCTTATTGCAAACAGTCCTCTGTCATGTAGTCTTCTGCAAACAGTAACCCTTGAAACTCTTCTTCCTGTAGCCACATAAAGGTCACGAGAGGCCTGGGAAGATGCTGCACTCCTGTTACCCCTCGCTGTAATAGATAAATAGCGACCTTCATTGGCCGTCGTGGCCCTTGGACGACCTTGCCAGTCTTTCTCTCGATGGATCTAGTATCCTTAAACTGTTTCCATAAGTCCGATACGACGTTGGGCGTTACATTGAAGTCTCCAGGAATCTGCACTTGAGACTGCCTTGTTTCCAGTCTCCCCGCTATTCGCCACATCATTCCAGCATTCAAACGTTGGTGGTTACTCATTTTTAGTGTTTGCTTTTGAATTTCACCGTATGTAGCAAAAAAAACACCAAGATATTCCTCGGGGTGTGCCAGCGAACAAAACGTGAAAATTGCCACACTCACTTACAAAGCCTGTTCTTCTATTCGCAACTCGCTCCGTCCATACACACATGTACGTTTACGTATTCGACACTGAATAAATGTTCAATAAATAAATGTTCGACACGTCTTTGTTTTGGATAAATACGACCATAGGCATTCCACTCGCACAATAATTCTAATGCACAAGCTAGGTCTTTTTTACATTTCTTATTAACTTTACAGCGATCCTCATCATCTTTAATGAGTTTTTCTGAATTGCTCTTTTTTTTTTTTTTTTGCTGTAAGCGGCGTAAAGCTCGCTACGTCCAGATTGTTGCTGCAATAGCGACGTATTATAATGAGTATAGTGCCGGGAAAATAGCAGCAATTCTTTTATGTCTTTCATGGGCAAGTTATTTCCAGTAAATCGTGTATTCAACTGCTGACTAGCTGTGTATAAAATTGACATTATAAACGTTTCCCTTAAATAAGTCAGGTGGGGATCCGATAATACTTCTTGCCTCATCGTGAGAATATTCACCACATCGACGTTTCGCCATGTATTCTCTTTTCCGGTAGGAAACTCTCAATTTCAATGGTTTACTTCTTTTCTATTAATTGCTTCCGAAGATGTTCCGCAAATTCAGAAGTATTTTTCATAGCCATATCAAAATTATGTCGTTTGTGTAGGAGATTGGATTACAGGGTTTGGATTTTGTTAGCAGGAGTTAAGTATCTCAGGCCACTTATCTATGCAGATACTTCTATCTGATATATACACTGCAAATAAAGGAGTCTTAAAGTAAGACAGATAAACGACTGAAAAAGCATTTAAGACACGTAAATGTCTTAATATAGAGCTTAGACATAATAGATACCTTAATTTAAGATACTTGTGTGTCTTAATGGACCGGTAGTAGAAATGACTTAATATAAAGTGTCTTAATATGGTGAAACGTCTTAAATTAAGATATCCAATTACAGAGATTCACTGCACGGTGTTATCACCGCAGCCATATTTGTCTTTGTGTGCCGTGCGCGATAAGAAAATTAATTTCTTCTTTGAATGCCAAAAAATCACTGTGAAATGCGAGTAAATGAACAGTGGACAAACATTTCAATCTCTGTTGTCAAGACCTTTCAGGTGAAAATGCAATGTCCCTCTGACCGCTCGGATAATCCTCTGTGGAATGCAGTGGCACATGTAAAAGAAACGCAGAGTATGTGAATTGCACCTCGTGGTGATTCTAAGACTTTAGTCTAATTGGGTTGTCTATTATAGCTGGTTACTTTAAATGTAATATATATTAATCAGTTATCTATAAATCTTTGTTGGATATAAAAAAATATTTCCTCCATCTAAACAAAGGAATATAAATTACTAGAAAATGTATATTATGCAAAAGGGTAAGTGACTTATAAAATATAATACTCCATTTTGTTCCGCTAATGTTTTCTATATCTTATATTATTTTTAGAACAAATTGATTTTAAAAACTATTAATATTATCAATGTTTTTATGAGGTACCATTTCTAAAGTATACATGTATGTCGAAGATTTTAAATTAATATTAATCCATATTTACACTATTGTTTACTGTGGGTTTTTTTACGTACTATAAAATGCAGTACAGTATTGTTTAACTAGGTGTTTTTACACAGTTTATTTTCTTACATAAAAAAAAACTTTAATCATATTTATTTATTTTTGTGTAAAAAATAATGGTCTTATTTTTAACTAATTAATTAATAATTAATTTTAACTAATTAATTAATATTTTTAAATACTTAAAAATGGATTAATATATCTTTGCATTGAATCTGATAAATGTAAAAAAAAAAATAATAATAATAATAAAATAATAATAATAATAATAATAATAATAATAAATACATAAATAAATAAAAATAAACAATGCACTCTGTTGTAGTCTTCCATAATTGGCAAACATTTATTTTGCTTTGTCGCTTGTAAGTCTAAGTTTTAGCTTGCTGTCAGTGAGACAGTGTAAATAAGAACAAAAAAATCCTCTAAGATGTTTGGAGTGTCTTAAAAGACCTCATTTTAGATGTTCAAATGTCTAAAAAATGGCGGCTTTTTAAGACGTTTCAAGGGTTTTTAAAAATGGCGGCTTTTTAAGAGATTTCAAGTGTTTTAAAAATGGCGGCGTTTTAAGGCGTTTCGAATGTCTTAACTTCAGATGCAAAAAGGTGTCTTAAAAAGTAAGGCACATATTTTTTCACTTAAAATGTGACCATCCATTTAAGATACTTTTTTAACCGAGTTTCAGACGTTTGCGTTTACAGTGTAGATATATTGAATAGGTCGCTTAAAATGGTTGCTATTAATATATACTGAAACTTGCACCAATTATCATCCGGTGATCTTGCAGAAAAAGATACATGTGACGGGAAATCGTCCATTTCGGTGATACATTGTAGACACTTAAGCAATGTTAAAAACTTATATTGATCTTTAAAAGATTTCGAAGACTCGCCAAACATGCTATTAAGTGCTCGATTCTTAATCCACCACTCAGTAGCGCTTATTTTTTGTAATCAGCGAAGAAGTTTATTTCCACCTACAGGCTCCTTATTCTGTGAAGTCCATGCTTTCATTCGCTCATATCACTCTGAGCTAAACATGGCTGTATCTTACATTAAGACCAAGAAGTCCGTTTTCAATTTGCAACATTCTGTTGCATCTGCCAGGGACAAATTAAGCACATGTGCATATCAATGAACATGCTGTATATTTGGATTGTCTTTTTCAGTTGTGCCTGCAGACCTTTATATCTCCCACTCATATTTACTACACCATCAAAAGAAGTGCCAACTATTTCTGATGAAAGGAGTTTAAACTTTAAGCTCTTCTTTTACTTTTACTTGGAGATAGAAGGCTTTCCCTGTTGTTTTGTGGGCATCAACCAATTTTAAAAACTAACCTTCACTTTACCACGCTGCTCATAACGAACACAAAGTGCCAACTGCTGCATTACCGATATATCTTTTGTGAAATTTACTTCCATACTGAATGGACCTGACTGTTTTGCATCATCGGCAATGTTTATTTGGATCTGAATGGAGAGATAAACACTTAACTGATTTATAAATTACTTGGACATGAATGTGATCAACGACCTTCTTCCATGCCATTTGGGATTTTCATTTTGTTCTTCTTTCAGATCTATTCTAGAGTTCATCATACTTTCTGAAGATCCTCTTTCTTGACTTCTCTCCATAGCCTGTGCTACATAACCGTGCAAAATTTTATTATATTTACATAACAGCATTACCAAATGTAAAAAATTGCCATGTTTAACGTGTCTATTATTCAAGCCTGCCGCTGCCTCCTCGTTTTTCTCTATAAGATAATCCATGCCTCCCGAGATCCTTGATCTGTAGATTAATCCTAGATAGGTAAGTAAATCCTTGCCTATCTTTTGTTATTACGCAAGTGTCCGCAGGTAGACCCATCTCACCGAACAACTTCCCAGCCTTCACTGACCATATGTGCTTTTTACTTTACCCCTATCTCTCGGCTTCTATACAAAATGAGTAATTTACACAGATCTGGCAAAAATTGCTGATGGGAGAGGGAGGTAGAAATTAAGACTTACCCAATCAAAAAAAAGGGGGGGGGATGCTTCATGGATAAAAAAGGAAAAGAAAAATTGAGTTACATAATTTTTTTGTTTTGTTTTATTAAAAAGATAAAAAACTACAAAATTTTTTTTTTTTTGGCCCACCCTGCTACCAAGAAAAATTAAATTTCATATATATATATTTAGTTAGTTTTATTAAAAAGAAAAAAATCTCAAAAAAATCTATTTTTTTTTTTACCCACCTCGCTACCAAGAAAAATTGAGTTTCATAATTATTATTATTTTTTTAGTTTTATTGA
This sequence comes from Maratus speciosus, assembly GCA_963932465.1. Classification (NCBI taxonomy): domain Eukaryota; kingdom Metazoa; phylum Arthropoda; class Arachnida; order Araneae; family Salticidae; genus Maratus; species Maratus speciosus. The sequence goes on along the minus strand of OZ010791.1, from coordinate 491,454,592 downwards.
AAAGAAAGAAAAGTAAAAAAAAAAATATATTTTTTTGGCCCACTACACCCGTTTGGCCCAACCCGCGATCGCGGGGTAGCGGCGTGGGCCAGTCCGCCCCTGTACATACATGTTTATTTACTTAACAGTGTTATTCATATATTTTTTCTCTCATTTTGAGAGTTCCATTTTTACCGACAATCACAGTTCAAATTAAATTTTTCATCTAACTTGAACAATAAATTAGAAAAACAATAAAAGGGGGTTGTCATAGCAACGACTGACAGAATTGGAAAGTATTGCCATGGAGGAATTCTTAACAAATGCGTTTTATTAATCCTAAATGAATGCTTGATTTAACTTATTTTAATCTTTCTGATAAAATTTCTAAAATTCTAATAGATTCATTCAGTATGTTTCGTTCAGAGACAGGCAAGAATTTCCAAATTCTATAATTTCAATTTTTAATAATCTAATATATAAAAATGAAAATTTGTCTGTCTATGATGCTATACAATCCACAGTTTAAAAGCCATAATTGTGAAATGTTATGTACATGTGTATTAAAACACGGCCGAAGCAACTAAAGTAATCTGTAATCGGAATAACTTATAGTTTAATAAAAATTCACAAATGTAACAGATATTTCCAATCAAATGTAAACATTTTTCGTTATAGCTGTTGCGAAGAATTAAAAAATCCATAATAAAAATTCTTACCACAACAAAAACTTTTTTATTGCAAGACTTCCACGTGAAAAAATGAAATAAATAGTTTGACGAATTTAAAAAAGGTGATTACATCGCTTGAAAAGAATATTACATCATAACTTTTCTTAGCAAGTTTTCCACGTGAAAAATGAAAATAAAATAATTAGTTTGACGAATTAAAAACAAAAGTGAATGTTACGCCAAAATTTTTCTGTTTTATTATTTCCATGTGTTAAATTATAATTATACGAATAATATTCTAATTTGATGAATAAAAAAATGGAATATTAGGTGACATTGGAATTATAAAGGAAGTGGTGAATATATAACGTCATATAAGTGTTGAAAATGTATTGAAGCATGATAAAAACTGGATTATGGAAATATTGGCGTATTTTAACATTATTGCTCCAATGATGTATGGAAACAAGTTCATTTATTAGCGGTATTATTTTGCGTCTGTTATATAAATTATGCATTTTTATATTGGGTTTTCATTTGACTGTTTTTTTTTTATGTTGGATGTTAAATCTTGAAATTGATTTTTCAAAAAGGAAAAAAAAAAAATATTAAAATTCCGGGCAACGTAATTTAATAAATCCTATCCAATAAATCCTATCTAATAAATCCTAGTAATTTAATAAATCCTATTTCATATCATAAAATCATAAGAATTATAGTAAAACGTTATTTAGTTATGTGTTGCATTATACTTACTATATTACAGCATTATACTCACATAAAAAAATCTGCCTGAATGGAATATAATTTTAGAAAATATTAAGGAGTCTTGTACCTTTTAAACGCGTCGAAAATTAACGAAAAATTTCAGAGTTTGAATTAGTCTAACTTCAAAACCTTTTAATGTATAAACAAGAAATTTTGGATATTGATTAAACAGATTGTGCTTTGTAATGTACTACCATTAGAGATTTATTAGCCTTTTACAGAATTTGTGTATTGTTAAAATCAAAATAGCTCCTTTTTTTACTCAATAAGTCATTGCGCGTGTGATATCTTGAGAAAGTATGTATGGATTGTAATGAAATTTGTTAAAGATACTATACAAATAAGTGTGTTAAAATTACTTTTAAGTATTTACAATGGTAATATTTTTAGTTATGACTATTTTTATTCATTAAAAATATATACATTTTTTTTTTTTTTTTTTTGCAAAAATATTTAATATAGTTATAGTAATAAAAATATTTTATATAGTTAATGAAATAATTTTGGCCTAAGAATAGTTCATTTTAAACAAATATATATGTTTAATATCTTTACCAAATTTCCTGACAATCCATACATACTTTCTCAAGATATCATTCGCGCAATGACTTGCGGAGTAAAAAAAAGATCTATTTTGATTTCAAAAATAGACAAATTCTGTGAAAGACTGATAAATTTCTAATGACAGAATATTACAAAGCACAATCTGTTTAATCAATATCCAAAGTTTCATGTTTATACATAAAAAGGTTTTGAAGATAGACTAATTCAAACTTTGAATTTTTTGATTAAATTTTGTCGCATTTAAAAGGTACAAGACCACTTAAAGAAATTATGTGGGACAAATTTATTAATGATAGTAAATTGTTGAATTATAATTACAGATCTGTTGGTGGAAATGACTCAAGGTTTCTGTCCGGACAGGAAGTAAAAATCATAAATAAAACGTATTTTTTAATCATTTTTTTTTTAATCATTGGAAAACTTCCGAGTGTCCAAATTTTTTACCAGACTGAAAAGAAGGGTTATGTGTTTCACGCCTATCTGCGTATGTGGATTTCTTTATATCCTCGAAACATCCCAACCGCTGGATGGATTTTAATGAATGAGGTCTCTATTAATTCGTCTTAATGGCCCAATAGTTATACGCTAGGTTTTGTTTTTATAAATTCAAAATGGCGGTAGAGACGAAAACAAAATTACGCATCCTATTGAGTGGCATATTATTGGATAGGTCTTTCAAAATAAAGACGATGTTTCATTGACTATTTTACAGTCAGAAGCTCCGTTAAAATATTATACAACCTGAAAGTTGTGTAGGTAGGATCTCTAGCTTTACTGCAACTCTAACCATCATAGACATCTATAGAACTCATCAAAACAGTGTTTATAGATACGAACTAACAATTAAACACAACTTAAAAGTCATCAATACAAGTAAATAAAAAAATAGGTAAGTAATATAATCAAGTAATATAAAAAATATTTTAAGTCAATTCCTACTTAGGTTGTTGAGAATGCCAACTTGGCGATGCTTGAAATTTTCTGTCAGACGGCTTCTGTGGCAACCCCCTTTTATTATTTTCCGATTTTCTTTTCAGTATAGATGTAAAGTTTGTTTTGAACCGGTCTGTCGGTAATAATGGAACTCTCAAATGAGAGTAATAATAATATTAATGTCTATAATTGTAAATAGCTGTAAATATACGTTTTTAATTTAAGATCTAGTGAGCGATTATATTATAGTTGTTGGGAGTGTGCCTTTCTTCGTTTTAATTAGAAACCTTTCGAATAAGATTTATATAAAAGATTCGAATTTCGATAGAAGAGAATATTATCAAGAATGTTCCGAACCTGGTGTCTGATCGACGACTTATCATAGGTCAATAAGAAATTTTTTCCTCCCATTCTTCTTTCTTCTTGAGTGGCTCCTAAAATGCCTTGATCAAGAAGAGCGCTCTCTCTGTCTTAAAATACCTTGATCAAGAAGAATGCTCTCTCGATTATTGAAAATTAATTAATTTAATTTAATTAATTAATTAATATTGGAAAAAAAACTGAATTAACATCAAGTGTCATCCACTACATGTTTAAAAAAAATTATTTGAGCTTGATTGGATGGATAATAGGTATTTTATTAACGATTGGAAATTTGAACAAGATATATATAGCGAGAGTGTGAGCTAATAGTAGGAGTTGAAAAAAAAAAGTTTCACATTGATGAGAAATAATTAATTAGTTCACTTTTTACGAAGCATGGTTTTTTTTTATATTTTAAATTTAATTGTTTATTTATACAAGTATTTTCGTGCAGAAAATAAAGTTATTCAGAAATCCCGAATCTTGGCAGCTCTGCTGTTGGAAATCATTATACGAGGGAGTATAGTAAAGTTTCAATTACAGGCGAATATTTTTTAATGATACCTCGCACCACTTTTTCAAAACAAAAATCTTTCACATATACTTTTAAACATTTGCAAGAGAAATATTCTACGAAATGTATTTTTTTAAAAATAGCGGTGCCTAGAATATCAAAATAGCCGCCTGTAATTGAAACTTCATGTTACTTCCTCTTATATAGACTGTCCAAAGTTTGGTGAATACCATATATTGATACATGATGCTCTCTATTCAGTGATATCGTTATACTCACTGTACAATAAACTGTTCTAAAATAAAGAGGTCCGATACATATTTTTCTACAGCGACTGTACATGTAATGTAAGTAACTTTTGTGATATAATTATAGTTTTTGTCAAATATAATATATAGATATATACTAACATATATTGCAACGCTGTAAGTATATTAATTAAAAAAATTCACCCACCACACCGTTTGAAACGCAAATGTGACCGTTGGTTTTAGACATACAGTTCCAATTACAAAAAGTCCTTCCGGCCAGTGCCGGGAGGAAGAGGTAGCTTTCATAATCCTTATTTTAAAAAAGCCTACTTATATTATTCAAACACACGAAGCTCAATTTAGTGGAAACCGAATGTAGGAGATTCAATACCAATTTTTATCAATATTAATCATTATGAATGAGAATTTCGCGAAATTAGTCAGATTTATCCAAGCTGCTTTTAATTAAAGTAACTTATATTTGGCTGCCAAATTTGACGATTTCTTAAAGTGCCTGTCATTTTAAGACAACATGGTGGATGAGGCTAACCAGTGAACTTGGTCGAGACCTTACTAATTGCTGTTCACATGCTCACTCACATCGGAATCGGTTGATATATACGAGTGCTGTCGCAGGCAAAAAATCAGATTTTTCAAAATGTCACCCACGTTAGGAATTGAAACTACTATATCTGAGCCATTTTTTAAGATAAAGGCAAACAAAAAATGCTCCTGAATCCTTATATCAACGTCAAATACTTAAGAAAGAAACCTTTTTCAATTTCTAATTTTTTTGCACCTCACTTTAAATATAATTTTTTTTTTAATTTAATGGCCGCCATTTTGAAACAAGATGGCTGATGAAGCTGGCCAGCGAACTTGGTCGAGATATTGATGTATACTATCCACATGCCTTCTTCCATCGAAATAGGCGAATACGTGTGGTATCGCGTGACAAATACAAGATCGTTTCAAAGTGTTAGCCATGATAGAAATTCAAAGTGCTATAATTCAACCACTTTTTAAGATATAAACAAAAGAACAAATTTTCAGAAACAAAAACTGCTTCGAATCTTTGTATCAAGGCCAAACACATTAAAAAAATCTTTTTCATTTTCCAATTTTTTAATACCTCATTTTAAATTTTAAAATACATTAAAAAAAAATCGCAACCTTTTTGAAACAAGATGGCGAATGAAGCTGGCCAACGAACTCGGTCGAGATATTGGTATGCACTATGTACAGACCAAGTAATATCCAAATCGGTTCATAAATACGCCTGTTATCGAAAGACAAAAATCAGGTCGTTTTAAAATGTCAGCCACAATAGAAATTCAAAATATTATAACTCAGCCATTTTTTTAGATATAGACGAAACAAAACATGTTCCGAAATCTTTGTATTAAGGTCAAATACATAAGAAAAAATATTTTTTCAATTTTCAATTTTTTGGTACCACATATCAAATTTAAATTTTTCTTAAAAATTTAAATGGCCGCTATTTTTAAACAATATGGCGGATGATGCTGGCCAACGAACTCGGTTGAGTTATTTGCATGTACTACGTACACACCAAGGTACATCCAAATCGGTTCATAAATACGTCTGTTATCACGTGGCAAAAATCAGGGCGTTTCAAAATGTCAGCCACGCTAGAAATTCAAAATGCTATAACTCAGCCATTTTTTAAGATATAAACGAAACAAAAACTGCTCCCGAATCTTTTTATCAAGGTCAAACACATAAGAAAAAAATATTTTTTCAATTTTCAATTTTTTGGTACCACATTTCCAATTTAAATTTTTCTTAAAATTTTAAATGGCCGCCATTTTTAAACAAAATGGCGGATGCAGTTGGCCAACGAACTCGGTCGAAACATTGGTCTGTACTATGTATAAACGAAGTTACATCCAAATCGGTTCATAAATACGCCTTTTATGGCGTGACAAAATTCAGGACGTTTCAAAATGTCAGTTTCGCTAGAAATTCAAAATGCTATAACTCAGCCATTTTTTAAGATATAGACGAAACAAAAACTGCTACGGAGTCTTTGTATAAAGGTCAAATACATAAGAAAAAAATATTTTTCCATTTTCAATTTTTTGGTACCACATTTCAAATTTTAATTTTTTTTAAAAATTTTAAATGGCCGCCATTTTGAAACAAAATGGCGGATGAAGCTGGCCAACGAACTCGGTCGAGACATTGGTATGTACTATGTACACACTGAATTACATCCAAATCGGTTCATAAATACGAGAATTACAGTATGACATAGGTCAGATATATATATATATATATATATATATATATATATATATATATGTATATATATATTGATATATATATATATATATGTATATATATATATATCAATTTTGAACGGAGGGTGGTTTCGGGGTCTGGGGGTCATGATCGATGAAAATATACCAAAATTTTTTGAAATCGCTTTCCTCCGAACGGCTGCAATAGGTAGCTTTTTTGTAAAGAAAGCTACCTAAAACGTTTCAAATGAAGTAAATATTCATGTTGTGGCATTATGTAAAGTAAAATATCAATTTTACAAAAATTACGAAATCTAACCTTTTATACGGTCCCCCAGTCTATATAGTTATATTTAGTAAAATATTACACATATCATAACAGATATAACACAAAAAGTTTGACATCTGTACTACAAAAATTGACACAGTTATTAAATTTCAAAGTTTGAGATTTTTTCGCATGATTTTGTTTTTCAATGAGGGATCAGTTAAAAGATTAATTAAAGTAATTCGGGACCAAAATCGAGGTGCAATGTCCTTTTTACGGTGAAACCACCTTTAACCGGTATCGCCAAATTGCAGTATCACCAAAGAGGGTTATTTCATTTTAAAATTTTAGCTGACTTTTAGGGGTCGTATACAAACCGAAATATTAAATCTTGAAATTAAACTGAAAAATAAATATCAATTTATTATAATATCAGAAAACGGTCTGTTATAAAAAATGAATATGTCAGATGACGGAATCTACTAGAGATACTGCTCATAGTTAGTGACAATGCACAACTGAATGCGTGACACTACTGAGTCCTGGACACGTTACAGCTCAGAAGATGTGTAAACTGTGTAACAATCAAGGATGATGCGCTGCTTCAGATGAACCAGAGAAGTGGTCTCAGTCACATAGACCTATGCCTTGATGTAGCCCTAGAGGTAGAAATCCATGTTTGTCAAGTCCGGCGAACACGGTGGCCACTCTAACGGACCACCATATCCAAGGATCTGTTGACCAAATTCGGTGGCCAGATACGCCCGAATGTTTGATGTTTTGTGTGGTGAGGGCTCCATCATGTTGAAACCACACTCGGCATGCATGTTGGAGAGGCAGCTCTTCATACCAATCACGAACCGTGTTTGTAGCAGATGCAGTGACGATCGCCCGTTAAGGTCCCATCATAGAAGATGGGTCCAACAATCTGGGTTCCCCATATACCGTACCACACGTGTCGTACTACGCAGACGATGTCGAGGTTTTCCAGAGACTAGTAATCCACATTGTGCACGTTCACAATGACACCCCGTATAAACATTGACTAATACGTCACACAGAATGTCACAAAGAAATGACAGATTTTCCTCTAAGATGTTGAGCCTGAAATTACAATAAACAAATCGTCGTGCGTGGTCACCCAGCATCAATGCTTGCACCAGTCTCGGATATAGTATGGGTGCTCACCAAGTGCATGTAACAAATGCCAGACATGCTGACCACATGCCTCGCTTATTTCCGTCATGCTCAGTTGTGGAATTAAAAGGGCGAATCACAGCACCTCCCACTGTGTCACTCAAACATTACACCTTGCCCGCCTACTTGTTCTGAGTCGTGGTGAAACAGCGCCGGTCTCTCTAATATGGTGCAATGCATTATTTATAGTTTCATGCGTTGGATGTACAGTCTGTTACAAAATTATAAGACCACAACATATTTTGCTGTTTAGGTAATTAAAGAAATATTTCAATCAAAATAAAGAATATTTTATGTTAGTAACCAAGTTTTTAGTAAAATGTAGCAACTTAGAGAAATGAAATTAATTCGGAAAAAATAAAACATCAATATAACAAAAACGAGTCAAAAAGAACTGTTACAAAATTATAGGACTACCTGTGGTAATGAACAGTTTTCTCAAATTTAGTAAGATGTTGCTCCACCATTTCTCTTAATAACTTCAAACACACGATTTGGCATAGAGTTTATTAATTTTTTAAGCAATGATTCGGGAATATTGTCCCATTTCTCCATAATGGCCATTTCTAATTCATATGTTGAATGATATTGTTTGTTATGTTCATACACTTGGCGAGACAAATAACCCCACAAGTTTTCTATGGGGTTTCGGTCAGGGCTTCGACTTGGCCAAGGTAAAACATCAATCTTTTCTCTTTTAAGCCACTCTTTTGTTGATTTCGATGAATGGCTGGGAGCATTATTTTTTTTTAACTTCCATTTTGCACCACCTAAATGTGGTCCGAAGGGTATCAGACTTCGAAATAGCATCCGTTGGTAACTGTCTGAGTTCATTTTCCCTTCAACTTTTTGGAGATCGCATTTTCCTGCATATGAAAATGCGCCCCACACCATAACGGAACCGCCTCTAATCTGCCTACTAAAGAACTCGCGAGATCTTTGCCTTAAATCATGCCAGTAGTAATTATTGCCGTCTGGACCATCTGATTGAATTTTTCTCGTCTGAAAACAATGCTCTGAAAACAAAAACTCCATGCAGAGTTCCAGGACATGACATTTTTTGCCCACTTAGGACGGGCTTCTTTGTTACATTTCAGTAGTAGTGGTTTACTTTTTAGTTTGCGACGAATAACACCAGTATTAGATTTCAAATTTTGCCACATGGTTGCATGTGATACCTTTTTAGTCATCTGTTGTGCTATTTTACGAGTTGACTGGTATTTTTTCGTTGCCAGTTTAAAATCCGTCTATTATCACGATCTGATAATTTCTTTTCACGACCAGATCGTTTATGCGTTCCATACAATTATTTTTTACTTAAAACATTATGAATCACAGCTTTAGAACGATTAAGAATCTTACTTATTTCACGTTCAGACTTTCATTTTCCTTTGTAGAACCACACTCTTCTCACTTCTATTTCAGACATCTCACTCCAACAAGGCATTTTATTAATAAATTCAAAGAATCAGATGCTATTCAGAATTTCTCCACTTTATTCTTCTTTTTAAGTTTTACAGCTTATTTAGGTTACAGTTAAATTCTGAATTCAAAATAAAATCGTCTGCTTTATTAATAATATAAGAGTGGTCTTATATTTATGAAACAGCGGGTTTGTGTAAAATCGTTTGGCATGAAACAAAAAATTATTTAAACTTTCTTTTCCTGAGATAAATAAACATTATAGAGTTATTTCTTTTAATACACCTTCTTTTCAATTCAAACTAATATTTTCTTTGTTGAAAAAAGGTGAAATTCTAAGTGGTCTTATAATTTTGTAACAGATTGTAGATCCTTAGGGAAACATTCTGACTAAACACTCTAAACCTCTCTGCATTTCTTTGACATTCACCATAAATATGTATCATTTAGGCATATTGCATGCATGTGTGGCTCGCCATCACGATCTCAGCGCTGACTAGCATGTTCACTGCTAGATGGCTCGTGTTTTATCCCGAACGTGTGGCGATGCGGTTATTGTAATTTGCATAATCCCAATTTTCATGCATGCTATAGCTCGGCTGGTCGTTTGCATTCCGCTGCCATTTATCTAGTCCTTAGTGAGTATGTTTTACCTTGCGGTTGTCGATTCTACCTACTTTGACGTTTGAAGGTTGTTCGACCCATAAATGTGTTACACAACACTTTGAGAAGTATATCTAGTAGATTCCGTCATTTGACATATTCATTATTTATAGTAGACCGTTTTCTGATATTATAATAAATTGATATTTATTTTTCAGTTTAATTTCAATATTTCTTTCTTCGCTTTGTATACGTCCCCTAAAAGTCGGCAAAAATTTTTAAATGAAATAACCGTCTTTGGTGATATCCCAATTTGGCGATGCCGCCTAAAGGTGGTTTCGCTGTAAAAAGGACATTGCATCCTGATTTTGATCTCGAATTACTTTAATTAATCTTTTAACTGATCCCTCATTGAAAGGCAAAATCATGCGAAAAAAATCTCAAACTTTGAAATTTAATAATTTTGTCAATTTTTGTAGTACAGATGTCAAACATTTTGTGTTATATATGTTATGATATCTGTAAACTTTTACTAAATATAACTATAGGGACTGGGGGACCGTATAAAAAGTTAGATTTCGTAATTTTTATAAAATTGATTTTTTACTTTAAATAATGCATCAACATGAATATTTACCTCATTTGAAACGTTTTTGTAATTGTAACTATACGTCTGCGACCAACGGTTGAGAAATTAAAGGTCGGCGATAGATAACATATTGCACCCTGTATAACTATGGAGATACGTCATTTTTCTGTATTCTTTAGTACAGCAGTAAAGAAAATCCCTTTTGTATTCTATCATTCCAATAAAATATTGCCATAAATATTATTATTGCAAACTAGTTGAGCATTGAGTATTTGAGTAAACTGATTAAATGTATAAATATAGTTAAATTTCATTTTGTATATTCATCTCTCTAAAATATTAATGTTACAGGATATTGCTTTTTTAATATTTATGTATTGCCGTTAGAACTGTTTTAATATAAATCATAAATATATACCTTACAAGTAGATAATTCGACAAGATTTAAACTCATATTATAATAGGGCATAAAAATGATGCGGTATTAATATGAAAACATTTGCGAAAGTTGTTTTAATGAAAGATATTTTGAAGAAATGCATTATATTAATATAAAGCTTAATTCATACTGAAAACTCTACACTAAAACCATATATTAAACCAATGAGATGTCATTAAAATAACTAAACACCGATAATTGAAATACATTTTAATTATTCTTTCCGGTGATTAAAATGTGTAATGTATTTACTCTATGGCCTTCTTCCAAACAAAGGTACGGCTATTTACATTTTCACTTCCTCCTTTGTCTATCCCATATACAGATGTGAGTTTTCATTTCAAAATTACACAGAAATAGTTTAAAATGATAATTTAAATTGTTTAAAAATATTAAATTCGATTAACGTTTAAAATAAATTGAGCATTTAAAGGTAAATGCTATCATTTTAAACAGCCATTTAAAATTGTATACCATGCTAACGCTCAGTCTATTATGTCTATTAAACTCTAAATATACCATAAAGTATTGTATAATTAGAAAAATAGAAAATTATATAGAATTACATTTTTACATCTTTTTAATTTTATTTTAAACTAGAGCTTCATGCATATCATTATTCATGATGAATTATTGAATATCATTTCTATTTTATAGTATTAAGGAGACTCGCATATGGTTTAAAAAATTAAATAAATTTTGTAGTTGTATAACTAGGTATTAAACTGTTGAGTGTTCTTTTGTTTGGAGTATTTGCCTGTTTTTTTCGTTGCTATAAGCATGTACTTTTTCTGGACCAGAAAATTACTCCTTTAACTCGGTTTTATATAATATCTTTTGAGTCAGATATTTTGTAAGAAAATACCGTACATTTGCTTCTCTATTTACTATTTCATGCAATGTTTTTGTTTTCTAATAAAGGCAAAGACGTAACAAAATAGGAGTAACACGTATTAAGACATGGTAAGCAGTGTGAAATAATTTGTATAACTCTGTACAATTGATGAATGTCTGGAAGTAGGGCCAATGCTACACATTTAGGAAAGTTTTGTAAGACAAGGACTTTTTAGAAAAGATTTAGGGTTACCAAGTGTTAAAAATCTCAAAAAGATCTCGAAATATCGTTAATCATTGACATTAATAGTTTTTACCTCATCTGTGTAAAATTTTATAATTGTACAATTACATGTATCTTCCAGACACCCATTAAATTATATTTATACCATCATGAATGAAATTCATTAATCTGCTTTAAAGTCTTTGAAAGATGGATTACATAACCCATAGATAAAACACAGATTAAAGACTTCTTTCTCATATTTCCACTCCACTACCCAAAAGAGTCCACAACTCCAGTCCATCACTTAACCAGTTACTACACAGATGCACAGAAATTCAAGACACACAAGTGTCATATTGATATTTTTATTTATGTGTATGAAGAAAATTCGACAGTGTCGATGATTTGAAGTTTTAGTGGTAAATAGTGAGTCGAATGAGAGCAAAAATTTTAGTAATTTTTTATGGATACGAAAGATGCTTTGAATACGCAGTTTGGTATATGCAATGGCGAAATAATTTCTCTGTCAATTATATCTAAATATAAAGACACGCGTACTAAATACACTTGTATCTAAATCTAAATACACATCTGAATCCCGTACGCACGCGCGATTTTTTTTTTTTTTTTTTGTAAAGTTAGCAAACGTATGGGATAAATCTCGCGCCAATTTATCTCACATATATTTTTTGTCTAATTTCGTTTTAAGACAAATCTACTGTTGTATATTGTAAAATGATCAGTTCTACTTATTTTTATGGAAAAATCATGCTTTTATATGTATTTACAGATTTTGAAGCAGTTTCTGTAAAAATCAGGTTTATTTTGTAGAAAATATGTTATACATTTGCAACCCATTTATTTTACAACTTAAAACATAAATTACTTCAGAATATTGATATTACTTAAATTTAATACCCATTTATCAATACATACAAGTAGCTTCTATCTCACTCTTTCATTAAAATTATTTGAGTGTTGTTTTTTTTTTTTTTTTTAAGTTAAATTAACAAAATGAAACTCTCGTACACGCGCCGGATTATTCACCCCCAAGATGAATCTCTCTCTGCTCTTAGTGAACAAAGAAACGGCATTCTTTCAACCAGCTCTTCTTGACCTTGACTGGTACAAGACAGGTCAGAACATCCTCAAAAATGCAAACTTTTTCGAAAAAAATAATGTGATTAGGGTGATATCTACTCCTGCGCGTCTGCTTACGGGTTAAAAATCTGTTTCACTTTGCAGGACAATATTTATACACAATTCCAAAAATGGCATGATTTTTTTTTTTACAAAAATTTTAAAGTGTAGACATCTCACAATTACGTTATTTATTTTTTTATTTTTTTATATAAAGATTTTAAAGTGTACACATTCCACAATTGCGGTTTTTTTTTCTTTTACTTAGTTATATTTTCTGGATTTTTTATAATTTCGGAGGTTTATTAGTACATTTACTGAAAAATTTACATGTTCACGAAATTTTAGTTTTCATTTCTGGTTTAATACAATATTGCTTAGCATAGTACCTTACAAACATTCTATAATTTAATAGACAAAAACAATAGAGAATTTAATTTTAAAATGTTTTATTTAATTATAATTTGAAAAAACAAAAATATTCTCCTGTCATTTTGTTATTTTGCTGTTTTTTAAAAGGCTTTTGAATTTAAATCCCTCCAAGCGTTTTATACATGATATTTCCATAGAAACTGTAGCTTTTATACATGTAAATAAATGCAATCAGTGTGATGTCATTGCATATTCATGTTCAGTATTAGTAGAATTGTAATTTTGTTCCATCATAATTCTATTATATCAACAGTATAATTGAATTCTGATTGAACAAAATTACAATTGATTATAAGGGGAGAAGGGACCTTTAAAATCTTAAAAATCAATTTTTTATTTTTTGTAAATTTCTCTTCAAATATTATTCAAGGGTACATTATAAGCATTATGAGAAGCATTTATAAAAAAAAATGATTTTTTTTTTTTTTTTTTTTTGAAAAAAAAATGGAATTTTACGTGTTGTCTTAGAAATCTTCGAAATGCCCCCTTCGCGTTCCATATCAATGAAAATCCCCAATATTTTTTATAAAAGTTTGGTTTATATATATAAATAAAACTGTGCATCGAATTTTATATATTTGAATATAAAAGTTTTAAAAAAATTAATTTTTCGAAATTTTTAAAATTTTAATTTTTTTTTTTTTTTTTTTTTTTTTTTTTTTTTGTAAATTTCACTTCATTATATGCATTATGGCATCTATTTATCACAAAAAATAATAAAATAAATTATTTTTCAGAAAAAAATGGAATTTTACGCGTCGTCTTAGAAATCTTCGAAATGCGGATTGCGCGTTCCATATTAATGAAAATCCCCAATATTTTTTATAAAAGTTTGGTTTATATATATAAATAAAACTGTGTATCGAATTTTATACTATTTGAATAAGAAAATTTTGAAATTTTTTCGAAAAAATTTCATTTTTTTTTTTTTTTACTTTTATATTCAAATATATAAAATTCAATGCACAGTTTTATTTATAGATATAAAGTAGACTTTTATAAAAAATATTGGGGATTTTCATTGATATGGAACGCGCTAGCCGCATTTCGAAGATTTCTAAGATTACACGTAAAATTCCATTTTTTTCTCAAAAAACAATTTTTTTTTCATTTTTTTGTGATAAATACTTACCATAATGCATATAATGTTCCCTTGAATAATATTTAAAGTGAAATCTGCAAAAAATAAAAAAATGATTTTTAAGCAGGACTTAAAGGTCCCTTGTCCCCTTATAAGTGATTCGTTTAATAATTAATTGAGACTGATAATTTAACCAGGACAATGTTACTTAGCTATTACTAAAATTTCATTACGAATAAATGTCTAACTGAATATGTTAGTTTTACTCTATTGAATACATTAAGCATTTAATTTTCATTAACTCTTCTACAATCAAAATATTGTATGACAAGAATATAAGTGATTAACTTATTTACTCACGCAAAAGAGATTCACGCTTAAAAAATAATGACCTTTGCTTTGACCTTTGCTCTAATTGCTATCTATAATATTCAATCCATACATCACAGCGGTCATTCCGATGTATTGAATAACCCTATTTAAACAATGGAACAATGTAATCAGCTATATGGATTACCTAGTTGCGTTGCAACTTTACATCCAGTGGAAAGGTGATTGTGTTGCAAGGGCATTAGGGAGCTTTAAAAAAATAATGTTTAGACGTGGCTGGTAGCCACAAAATTAAAAAATTATTTTTAAAAATGAGATAAGATAAACAAAAAATAAAAAAGTACATAAGTACTAGTATAACATGATTTAAAAAAAGAAAAACAAAAAAGAAAAATTTAAAATAATAAAGAAAAAAATTTCCATTAGTTCCAAAAAAAAAAGAAGGAAAGGGCGAAAAAGCTACCGGGGGTGCCCCAAAAAACAGACTCTTTACAGAGACCATACATTAGTATAACTAATAGAATGCTAAAAATATAGCAGAAAAACGTTTTTTTTTTGTTTGTTTGTTTTAAATACGATAAACAGGACAGAACAAACAGAAAGGTTAAGTAGAGCAGAAGGTGAGGGAAACTCAGTCTTCATCCTCAAGCAAAGCGATTATTTAGGGCGTTTTCTATTAGTGGGGTCGGATACCTCGTAGTCGGGTAGTTCCGCTATAATTTGGTTAGGGAGATTGTAGACAGGTTTATAAAAATTTTTAGCAAGTTTATTTATGTGCTTTTTTAAGGAGGTAGTTTTCAGATCCCTGCGGATGGTGGTGTTACGAAGAAAATGGTGACCATTACGAATATAGCGTAGGTTTTTGTTATGATAAACAAAACCGTAAAGATAGCCATGTTAGTTTTGTAAGCGAATCCCCAGATCGGACAAACGTAAGTTAAAATTGATCTAATACATGCATTATGCAAGATTAGTTTATTATGAGTAGATAATGTATTACTTTTGAGAAGAGGGGAAAGGGCTAACCCTATTTACTGAACAGGTAATCAGCATTCAGGGGTTTCCTAGCTGATAACAGCTTAACCGCCAGACTAGGAAATTGAAATGTCTTATGTTTTAATGAGCCATTGGGATAAAGTTAAGCTGTAGCAAAGCTACTATAAGAGTAAAAAAGTTAACTAAAGAAAATAAAGAAGTTTAAGAAAGAAAGGAATAAAAATTGAAATTTTAAGTTTAAACTTAAGATAATAGAAAGTTAACTATAAATATTAATAAAATACAAGAATCTTAAAAATATATAAAGTCAAACTGTAGTTGAGGAACTACTATAAGGAATTTAGAAAGTTAAAGTTAGTACTGTTCAGAGAAACTCTCACCAAGCATGGGCAAGAAAAGCTAGGGTGGCAAAGACCACATTATCCTCCAAAAAATGGGACTAATCAGGGCCATACATATTATTTTTATTAGTTTTACAATTTTTATGGTCTCTATAACTTATAGAGAGGGTTTTTTTTATAAAAGTTATAAGAAGAGAAAAATATTTATAAGGCAAAAAATGGCGTGGTGCACCCAGATGTCGAGATGGGAGGTCGAAAAATTTTTCATAAAATGTTTTTGCTAGATCGTGTATACGCTTACGCAAGGTAGTAGTTTGTAAGTCTCTACGGACCGTGGAGTTGCTAAGATAACGAGATGCGTTACGGACAGTACGCAGGTTGGAATTGTGCAAGCGACTAAGGCTGTCCATAGTAGTCTTACAAGTGAAGCCCCAGACCGGACTGGCATAGGTTATGATGGGAAGGATGCATGAATTATAGATAATTAATTTATTGTGTACTGGCAAAGTTTTGCTGTTAAGGAGAGGTTTTATAGAGTTAAAGGCACCAGCGACTTTACCTCTAATGGAAAGAATGTGCTTTTTCCAAGTTAAGCGGCGGTCCAGAATGACCCCAAAATACTTTGCCTGGTCTGACCAAGGGATAACAATGTTATTAATAATGATTCTACTAGGAAATGTTAGTTTGCAAGAGAAGTATACTGCAGTAGTTTTAGTTTCATTTATTACGACGCGCCAAAGCATACACCAGTTCATGAAGTCATCAATATGTGTCTGTAGGTACCTATGTAAAGTATACGCGTGGTGTGCTGAAGCATAAATACAGGTGTCATCCGCATAAAGAGCGAGGTATGTGCGCAAGGAGTGTGGGATATCATTAAAGAAAATGTTAAATAAAAATGGGCCCAACACGCTCCCCTGGAGGATGCCCGCTAGGATAAGAAGAACAATAGAAATAATGTTGTTTATGCGGACTTGAAAAGAGCGGTCGCAAAAGTGCGAATATATTAAATGTATAAGTCTGGGATGAAAACCGAGCTGAATTAGTTTGTAAATGAGGCCCACGTGCCAGACCTTATCAAATGCCTTTGCGACATCAAGAAAAATGGCAGCTGCGGGAATTTTCGCATTGAGTTTCTCGCTGAGAAACTCAACAACCCTAAGAAGCTGGTTTTGTGTCGAGTGTCTTGTGCGAAAGCCAAACTGCTCGGGCATGAGAATGTTGTGATGAAATCCTGCAACTGGGTACGAATGACACGTTCCACTACTTTACTGATTGAAGGTAGCAAGGAGATAGGTCTCTAATTAGTGGGGTCAGAAAGATTAGTTCCAGGTTTTGGAATAGGAGAGATTATAGAAAGTTTCCAAGGTTTAGGGAAGTAGTTATATTTTAAGATAGCGTTAGTGAGGTCAGTAATATAGTTTATGCAATTAGGAGGAAGGTTTCTAAGAGCAGAGTTAGTAATTTTATCGTATCCTGGGTTTTACGCTTTTTAAGTTTAATGAATTTATTTAATTTAATAAATTTTTCTTTTAAATTTTTACGGTGTAAAAGTCAGTATTTAAAAAAAAGAAAAGGACCTCCGAAGGTTGCGCGGTTCGCTTTTTAGGTGCGTTCGTAATTATATAAATACGTAGCACCTATAGTCGTCGTTCAGTCCGTCCGTCCGTCTGTCCGTCCATCTGTCCGTCCGTCTGTCCGCATGTAACAGAGCAAAAACTACCCAACCGAATGGTCTGAAATTTCAAATATATGATTGTTGCAAAATTTTGTCGAGCCATTTAAAATTTTATGAAAATTGGATGTATAGTTTAATTACAGGGACAGTCAAAAGTTTTTCTTTACATTACGGCCAATGGGAAAAATTATTGAAAGTGCATTTTAATGATATTAGAGCCTACCGAATGATCTGAAATTTTAAAGATATAACTGTTGCAAAATTTTGTCGGGCCATTTCAAATTTTAGGAAAATCGGATGTATAGTTTAATTACAGGGACAGTCAAAATTTTTTCTTTACATTACGGCCAATGGGAAAAATTATTGCAAGTGCATTTTAATGATATTACAGCCTTCCGAATGATCTGAAATTTTAAAGATATAACTGTTGCAAAATTTTGTCGAGCCATTTCAAATTTTAGGAAAATCGGATGTATAGTTTAATTACAGGGACAGTCAAAAGTTTTTCTTTACATTACGGCTAATGGGAAAAATTATTGCAAGTGCATTTTAATGATATTACAGCCTTCCGAATGATCTGAAATTTTAAAGATATAACTGTTGCAAAATTTTGTCGAGCCATTTCAAATTTTAGGAAAATCGGATGTATAGTTTAATTACAGGGACAGTCAAAAGTTTTTCTTTACATTACGGTCAATGGGAAGAATTATTGCAAGTGCATTTTAATGATATTAGAGCCATCCGAATGATCTGAAATTTTAAAGATATAACTGTTGCAAAATTTTGTCGAGCCATTTCAAATTTTAGGAAAATCGGATGCATAGTTTAATTACAGGGACAGTCAAAAGTTTTTCTTTACATTACGGCCAATGGGAAAAATTATTGCAAGTGCATTTTAATGATATTACAGCCTTCCGAATGGTCTGAAATTTTAAAGATATAATTGTTGCAAAGTTTTGTTGAGCTATTTCAAATTTTAGGAAAATCGGATGTATAGTGTAATTACAGGGACTGTCGAAAGTGTTCCGTTACATTACGGGGAATGGGAAAAATTATTGCAAGTGCATTTTAATGATATTACAGCCTTCCGAATGGTCTGAAATTTTAAAGATATAATTGTTGCAAAGTTTTGTTGAGCTATTTCAAATTTTAGGAAAATCGGATGTATAGTTTAATTACAGGGACAGTCGAAAGTGTTCCGTTACATTACGGGGAATGGGAAAAATTATTGCAAGTGCATTTTAATGATATTACAGCCTTCCGAATGATCTGAAATTTTAAAGATATAATTGTTGCAACGTTTTGTTGAGCTATTTCAAATTTTAGGAAAATCGGATGTATAGTTTAATTACAGGGACAGTCAAAAGTGTTCCGTTACATTACGGGGAATGGGAAAAAATTATTGGAAGTGCATTTTAATGATGTATCAGACTATGCGCTTTATGAAGTGCAAAAAAGTATACATTCAGTACAATATGGGGTGCAAAAAATAATTATAAAACTAGTTATAGTACGAACGCACCTCATTTGCCACGTTTGACGAGCAATTTCCAACTTGTTTCTGCTGGCACTACTTCGAGAGACAGGCTGTCCACGAACCCGTCCTAGGTCCTTTTCTTTATTTAAACAGTGGCAAGTAGACCGGGAAATTTTAAAATCTAAAATCCATAAGTTAAATACACAGACCAGTAATAAGGGTCGGACCGGGGCGTTTACTACTTCGGATGACCGCTGCGGCTTCGGGATCATTAAAGTTATATGTTGCAGTCGAGTGTGGATAGACAGGGAACCGGCCGCTACTTCGCGAAGAGGCTTTGCTCTTCAGCGCGTCGGAGTTTTATTAACTCTTTAAACTCTGAACAGTACACTTGAAAAAATTGAGGAATTTGTTTTGGTACCATTAATAATTTAAATAAATACAGCCGAACCCGGTTAGGTGTTTTACGGGTAATAAAAGTTTTGCACGCGTCACCAAAAAATCGCACAAAAGACAAAATTCAAATAACTTGCATATTTCGATTTCGTTGGTTCGCGGTATTATTAATTCTTATTTTCTAATAGTCATTAATAATTTCACGAGCCAAAGAAAACGAAACATGAAGTTGTTCGGATTTTTTCTTTGCTTTGCATGCTTTGTGTGACGTTTTCGTTACACGTGCCAAGGCTTTCTCAAGTATCTAGGGGGCGTTGTAGATACGCGATCCTACTTATCACTCGGATTTCTTCCGACCACTTGAACACTGCCCATACGGCTAATGCAAAAGTATCACGTTTAATAAGCGATCCAGCTTAATACACGATAAAGTTTCAGTCCTTTAAGGGAAAATCACGTTTTAGACGCGAATACATTGATCAAGATGAATATTCCTTTTCTCTTCTCGAGTGTTGCCAATTAAGTAGATTTTTCTAAATTCAGATAAAAAACACTGTTTCCGAATAGTATTATTTAATAACAGATTAATTAATCGAAAATTAATAATCGAAAATAGTGGAAATATTTGAATAAAACAAAATCCCACTAAATTAACAAAACAGCAATTCATCATTGATTCCGCCTCCTTACATTTTTTGTCTCTCGCAATGTGTATAGTTTTACTGTATTTGAGATATATGGACGATTTCAAGAAACTCAGATACGCTATAAAATGTATTATGATTACAGATGAGCATACCTATTTTTAGTGAGGCTTTAAATTTACGTTTATCATTAGCATGTTTTGTAATGTATATTATAGTCAGCGACAAACGAAACTCGTAGAGATTAGACAAATTTGATTGCGATTGGATAAATCTTTCACGTTTAATTCACTTTTTACAATGCTAACAATATTTTTTGCAAAAAAATTAATAAGGATAATATTTTCTTATATTAAAAAGATAGACAGATTATAATGATACTCATTATTCAGGGATATGATTTCTCCATCCCAAATGACTACTTACTACCACTAAATTTTAATGGTATTTCTCGCCTTATTTCATGACAGAATGTCTGAGATTTAATAAAGCAAGGAATACTAATAAAATTTAGTGGTGAAAATCAACCATTTGGGACCGAGAATTTTCATCCCTGATATTACAACTATTAAATATGATTTTAAAAACAGGATTGGGTTTCAATGATTTATTTATTTTTCTTTCACTTCAAAAAGTTAGTCTTGTAGAAAAATGTTTTTTAATGGTTTTTTTTTTTTTTTTTTTTTTTTTTTTTTGTTGTGTCGTTTTTATTGTGTTAATCTGCAATAAAGCTCTAATAAATAACCATTTATTCTGAATTATTTCGGTCGGTCCTATAAAAAGAAACGTTGAGTTATAAGTGGAATACAATTAAATTTTAATCGAAATATACGTCAAAGGCACAATTTTCGGACATAAACATATACCGGGTGTTCCAAAAATGACTGATGGATTTTAAAATTCAGGGGACAGATATAAAAAAAATTGCAGGAGGTTTTATTCTGCGATTCCTAGTTTTAGTTACAAATAGCAGCGAATTATGGCGCTGGAAACAATAGGCGCTAAATCTAAGCTCTATTTTTTAACCCCTCTCCTCTCCCATGCGAAAAAAGGAGATTAAAATGTTTTGAATGGATCCCGAAGTACCAAAAATCAGGTCTGGAATTAGCACTTATTTGTCGCAGCGCCATCTATGTTTTGAAAATCGAACTAAAATCAAGAATCACAGTAAAAAAAAAAAAAAAAAAAAAAAAAAAAAAAAAAAAAAAAAAAAAAAAAAAACTTTTGACTTCATTACATAACCCTCCTGCAAGAACTGTTTTAATATATGCCACTCTTTGGAAGTTATTGAATTTTAAAAACCGGTCAGTTTTGGGACATGCGGTAAATGAAAGCTCTAAAATTCATTTAGATGATTAATTTTGAAATAAGCCTAATTCCTGTAACCGGCAACATTATACAAATCACGTTTATTACGCATTCCCACTTAATAGGCGACTTTCTTCCAATCCCTCTAAACCCCGGCTTTACCGCGTTCGACTGTATTTGTCTATCTAAGAGGTTCCCAACCTTTTATTGCCCCCGCCCCACCGAAGCATCTGTAAATTCCCGACCTTCCCCCCCCCCCCCCTGTCACCACTTTGTAACATATATCTTCAGCATATATATATTTAAAATGTGTAACAACACGGAGGAAGCGTAACAGGCGTTAACAGTAACTATTCACTTCATATTTTTAAGTAATTAAAGAAGACAATTTTTGGTCCCAAATGTGTTTTTAACCCAATTCTATAAATGCAATGAGAAAATTCAATCAAAACGCATTTATCTCTTTTAGCTTTCCAATTATTGTTAATAGACTGTAATGTAATATCTGATTTTAAAATTTAAAAAAGCACATGTCATATATTTACAATGTAAAAGACCCGTACTAGAGAAATAGATGCTTGAAATTTACTCTTTTTTTTTCTAATGTTATTTAAGATTTATAATCTAACTTATAAAGGAAAACGTTTCCTTGAGTAAAAATGGCGTCAATTTGATGTTGACAGCTCTGGATGCTTTCGCTTTTACTGCATTTTTTAATCTTCTAATCGTCGCACATTGTGGTATTTTATACCGTCGAATAGGAAAAAATATTCTTACAAATCGCAATTTACTTGAAAACGCTATCAAAATAAACTGGGTTCTTTTTTTTATGGTTTTAAAAATCATTTTCAACCAGGATTTAATTTTTATCATGTCTATCGCATGCTGACTATTACGAAAGACTAAAATCTTTGTATTTTAAACAATATAAATAGTTCAGTATTTGTTAGCAGCTAATATTCCATAACAAAATTAAAACTTTATCAATGAAACAATAAAATATTATAAATAAAACACAAATTTAACAGACATGCAGTCAAACTGCCCGTTTAAACCACTGAAATTATCAGAATGAAAAATTCCTTCCGGCCCGGAATACAGGCGGAGGTAGATTTCTAAGTTAAGTAAACTAACTTCACCAAAAAAACTAGATCATGAATAGATATAAATTTACTTTCACATTTTTATCTGGCCGCTTTTGACGAGTTTTATTTCATTTTTATATAATAGCTGGTTTTATCAGAATCTTGTTAAGGCATTATTAAAAGAAATACTTTTCCATGCTCAACAACTCGAAATTTTCTGGCACATTTTCTGATTCAGTTTTAATAGAAAAAATATGAAACTTGCTGACGTGATTTTTGAAAAGATTTATAAGCGATCTGTGTTTTTATTTTTCTTTCAATTAATTAAAACTTGATTAATAAACAATTATTTTCTCAGAAGGGCAATATTTGTCGTTTCTAACTCAATCGCTTATGGAAATTCTGTTCAAAATGCCCACTTTGACATCATTTTTTGAAATATATTCTGCCTCTATCAAAAAATCGATCATTACGGTACATTATATACTTTCTGAATAAGAGAATCTACCAATTCGATGCGTTTGAGAGCAAAAATGAATTTAAAAATGAATAAGAAAATAAGCAGTTTGGATTTGAAATACCCTTAATAAGATGATTTTTTTCTTCAACCGCAATGTATTTTTAATTTGTTTTTGATGTAAGAATTGGTCATATCAAAAACTTGTCATATTCAAAATTGTCTATATAAATGTTGAATATAATATTAAGAAGATATATGATAAATTCATGGGGATTTTATATCTTGTGAATTGACGGAGTTATGGAAATCTTTCTTCTTCAACCCCACCTTTTTTGTTTTCGTTTTTATTTTTTTATTTTTTTTATTTATTTATTTTTTGCGGTACGAATTGGTCCTATCAATAACTTGTGAATGTAAAAGTTTTAGATGATATTAAGGAGATGTATAATAAAATTAATTGGATTTTACATCTTGAGAATTGACGAAGTTGGGAATTTTTTTCTCCCAAAAATCCTATTTTTTGAGCCCCTTCAGCCCATTTTTAATTTTATCTAAAATCTGTGATAAATAAATTTTTGGTCCTAATTTTAGAAGTAATAAAACTTTAAAATGATTTGATATGTACAAAAATTAAGAAGTTATGGGTTTTTTTCGGTTTTCACAAAACCCCTCCCTATTTCCATCTCCTTCATCCGATTTTGCCTTGATTCTTGTCCGATTTTGTCAGATTTTGAATATATATATATATATATTACATAACCATTAAATTAACATTACCGACCACCAACAAAAACTGTGAAATTATGAATAAAATGGCATTAACCAATAAAGTCCTCCCCCCCCCCCCCCAATACACTTAACATAGATTCCAAAAACATAGTAAATAACAGCAGAATTTGAAAAACAGAAATGAAAAAATATATACCAGATGTTATATAAAAAGTATAGTTCCTTGTACTATCTTATGAGTATTAAAATGGAAGAAAAAAAAAATATGGATACCGATAAAAATAAATAAAAGGCTCATATATTGAATTACTTTATAAAGGGTACAGGATTCACATATATAAGCAAGGTAGTCGTTTTCTGTGAGAAAACAGCTGAAAGCTGAAATTTTCTCCCCCTGTACCCAAACAACTACATGACCATAATATATATATATATATATATTGTTTCAAAATTAATGAAAAATTACTGCATGAATGGCGCTACAGTAGCACATATCAAATGCAATAAAACATATTACATCATTTCAAAATGCCAAAACACCATAACTCCAAAAGGAAGGTGTATATCTGCAGAAATTTTTTAACTATACAATATTTAAAAGAACAAGAAAGACAGGTAAAAAACAAAAACAGTCTGTTCTTCATCAGTGGGAGGACAGACAGAAAACTAACTCCACCCCCACTTTTAAAATTTGCAGGTTTCTGATCACATGCTCACCCCGCATTCAATACTGAAAAACTATTATCATTTTATTAATCAAATTCTATAAAAAACTAAAATCACTCAAATTATAACTAACAAACATAATATTAACCATACAAAAATTATCATACAAAAACAAAAAGCTTTAATAAAAGGTCTTTTAGAGGATGTACTTAAATTACCATTAAAATAAAAACAAAAGAAAATTAACAAAACAAGCATGAATGCAGAATAAACATGCCCCCCCCCCCAAACCCGCAAAATAAAAATTCTCAAAACATGAATACCTGTATAATGTTTCTCACCCGTCAACAATAAACAAATAAATTTTTCTTCCAAAGCCATTGTCAAAAACCAGAATTCCAGGTCTGCAACTTTCTTTCGTTTCAATTCATCAATACACACCCGTTCTTTTAACAAGACTTTAGGATGCCTATTTCATACAGAATGTTCCAGAAGGCTGCCATCACATGTTCATGCCGCCAGTCCACATCGTTGCCATTTACTTTTTAGAACTGTCTTTAAATAATATTTCAAAAACTTAATAGGGTAATTATTATTGTAAAATAAATTAGCCAATAACTTAAAGATCTGTTTATAAAAATTATTGTCTCTGCCACAAATTTTATTGAAACGTATTACTTGATTAATGAATATATTTATGTAAATTTTTTTATGCAAATTTGAAAACCAATGTGGCATGCTTCTAGTAAAAAATTGAAAATTATTTCTCTTATCGTACAAATCCAAAATCAATTTATTGTTAATAATTTTGAATAAAATATCCAAAAATTCTGCATTATAATCATCACGGTTTGCTCTATTCAATTTTAAACAATTTGGATATATAATATCATATTCATTAGAAAAATCAAAATTAAAAATTAAAATATCATCAATATACCTAAAGACCTTTAAAGAGCTATTATATTTCATAGTATACTTAAATTCATAATAAAATAAAAATAAATTTGTTGCTGCACTAGAATAGTTTGTTCCCATCCCTATACCACATATCTGATTAAAGGTATTATTGTTAAAAGTTACATAATTATTATAAAAACAGAAATGACATAAGCTTGAAAATAAATCTCTATTTATATTTAATTCATCATTTATACTAAAAACATCAAAAATATTCATTAAAACATCATAAAGTGAATCAATAGGTATATTGGTGAACAGATTTTCAAAATCGAATACCTGCATTTTCAGAGGAGTCAACGGCAAATTGTCCAGAATTTCAACACTATTATCAATTGACCAGAAATAACTGTACTTCTTAAATTTATACTTTAAAAAATCATATATCGTTTTTAATAAATTCTGTAAACCAATATTAAAATTTTTATTAATGCTTTTAGAAGTACTACAAATAAATCTAAATTTAATCGGATCTTTATGAAATTTAGGCGTTAAGAAAATAAATGGCAAACAGTGATGATTAGAAACATCAAAATTATATGAAAACATACTTTTAACTTTCTTTTTATATGCAAAAAAATTTTTAACAACAGGATTTCTGTCAATATTAACTTTTTGAATAAAAATTTTCATTACCTAATTCACCCTCTAATTTATCAATATAAAACTTCTTTCATATTATTGCATAATTATTAGCTGCTTTGTCCACAAGGACTATAACAAAATTATTCTGTAAACTTTCAATAAATTTTACATCTTCATCTGTAAAACTTTGATATTCATACTCATCAGAATTTAAATAATCTTTTAAAAAATTATTGAAAATCATATATATATATATATATATATATATATATATATATATATAAAGTTTTTGATTGAGGTTGGTTTTGGGTTCTAAGGATCATGATCGGTGTAGATCTGCAAAAATGTTTCAGAAATTAAAACATATGAACGATCCCAATAGGTAGTATTTCATACGAAATCTACCTAAAAGACGACAATACCAAGAAATCTTTGACGGTTTTTTCGGATGTTATCTCCTAACATGCGGCCAATACGAAAGTATAACTTTCAATACATTTCAAAGCTATATTTTAATTCATTACTGATACTTTTCATATAAAAAATGCCTTTTTGTGTTCTTAGTGGGTAATAAAAAATATATTCAATGTAAAAAAATAAAATAAATAAAAATAAAAAATAATTAAGTTTTCGAAGTTAACTAAGTTAAAAGAGTTTTAGATTTAAAAAACAATGGTTTTCACCTATGTTATATAATCTGAGAAGCCTAGTTTTTATAAAGCTGTTTGTACTTCATTTAAATATTTATCCGATTGCCAAGAAGGGTTATTTGTTTCAGGCGTATCTGGGTTCGTGGATTTCTTTATACCCTCGAAACATCGCAACGGCTGAATGGATTTTAATGAATGAGGTCTCTGTCGATTTGTCTTAACCGTCCGATGGTGATAGGCTAGGTTTTGATTTTATAAATTAAAAATGGCGGCCCTAAAATACATAAAGACGAAAAACAATTTTTGCGCACCATATTGAGTGGCATATCATTGGATAGGTCTGTCAAAATGAAGACGATGTTTCACTGACTATTTTACAGTCAGAAGCTCCATTTAAATATTCCACAACCTGGAAGTTGTGTAGGTAGGATCTCTAACTTTACTGCAACTGTAACCTTCATAGATATCTATAGGCCTCATCAAAACGGTATTTATAGATATGAACTAACAATTAAACACACCTTAAAAGTCATCAATACAAGTAAATAAAAAAAATAGCTAAGTAATATAAAAAAGAGTTTCACATTGATGAGAAATAATTAATTAGTTCGCTCTTTACGCAGTCGGATTTTTGATTTTTTAAATTTAGTTACTTTACTCAAATAATAGTTAAGTTAAAAATATTCTAGACAGCTAAATTTAGACACTTTCGTATGTAAAAGTTGCTTCATGTGAAATATAGCAGAGCATATAGAAATAAAACGCCCATTCAAGAAATAATCAAATAGGTTGAAAAAAATGTAAACTACATTAATAAGCAAAAAAATTATAAAATAATTAAACAAGCGTGGAAAAAATGGTATTAAAATACCTTTAAGATTGCTCATATAATTATTCTGGCTTTAATCTAATTTAAACTTTTCATTAAAAACTTTTTAAAATTCACCCGCCCCACAGTGCGAGATTTTGCGAATCTAGCGGGTGAAAATTCAATTTATGAAAATTATCGATATTAAAGCAATAAAATTGATCTTACTAGAGATAAAATGGTTCTTTATTATGAAAAACTATATTTTTACGATTTATGTTTTCCACTTTAGCACATTGTTATTCTGTCATCATAATCATCTTATTAAGATGTTTTGTCTTTTTCATACGTTGACATTTGCGTAGTGTTATGGTATTTAGTGTAGATTTTTAAAAATGTAGTACATATTTTTTCAACAAGAGGAGTTTTCTTGTATTAAAAAAAAATAGTAATTAATTAATTACATACTTCTATATTTACCAGTGTTATCATAAAGTAAAACAGCTGTCATTTTTCGTTGTTTGCAATGCTTTCATTATTTGTATATCCAGTGACAATATAAATATTAAAACTTCAGGGTGAATTTCAGCTGCTCTATAGTTTTATTAAGATGTTAATGTCATTATTTATAATGCTTAAAGGCAGGCATATTTATCGGGAAGCCACATGTCATGTAAAATTACATAAAATCCCACAATAAGAGCTTATCAACACCTGTTGCTAGCGGCCACAGTAGCAATCTTAAAAAATCTTCTTTATCTATTTACTACATTACTATTATATTGTCCTTGTTTTGCAGTTTTTAATAATGATTCTCTCTTAGGTCTGAATCATTCAATTATATATTTTTTCTTTCTTCGATACTTCATTTTTCTCCAGGCTTTCGGAACTGCTATTCCTTTGCATCAAATCTATAACCAAGAGGCATTCCATAAATCTTGATTGTGAATGTGGTGCCGATAAGCGCAGGAAAACGTGTGAGTATTTTTCGTATATAATCGAATCATTTTTAAATTATTCATCTCCTTGGATTTTTCGTTACAGGCATTGCATTTTTAAGTTGCTTTATTTTAAGACGGAATGGTGCATATTGTGCTATCTACTACTGTGTCTTCAAATTTCTGTTCTATGTCATACGTCCGAACATTGAATTCTACTATAGTGTGAAAAGAACTGTAAAGGTTTAATTTCTGGCAATTTCAAATTCCTATGTTATTGAAATCATTTCCGTTATATGAAAATCGGATGTATAATTTAATTGCAGGGACAGTCAAATGTTTTCCATTGTATTACGGCCAACGGCCAAAAATTATTTCCAGTGCATTTTAATTATGTTACAACCTTTCTAATAGAATGAAATTGAAATGCACTTATGAGGTGCACTAAAATATACATTCAGCACAATATACGGTGGAAAAAATATTTATAAACTAGTTATAGTACGAAGGCACATCATTTGCCATGTTTGACGTACAATTTCCAACTTGTCTAAGTAATTTTTCCTTACAAGATAATGTTTATTAATAAGCTTTTCAAATTGTAATGAACTGAGAATTGTGAAGAAATTTTTTTTCCAGTCATCAAAGTCCAGTCAATCCAGTCAGTCCATCATCATTTTCCAGTCAAATCATTGCTTAAGAAAATGAAGATCAATGAAGTTTCCGCTCGTTCTCAAACATGGTCGCAGCTTAAAACCTTTTCCAAAATCTTTCATCTTCTGCAATTTTCAAGGAAATCTCCACAAATAAACCTTTCGCAATCGGACTTTATCTTCTTACTTCGAGGAAAGAAAATAAGAAACAAATCATCATTTTACGAAAAGTTTAGCTCCAGAAAAAATATTAAATATAAACATTTCGAAGAAAAATAGCATTCAAACTATACTTTCATGTTTCTGTGTTTGATCAAAATGTTTTTATAATTTAAATTTTCCATGTTATTTTATAAATTTTATTTTTTTCTGGATTCAAAATGTAAATGTAAAATAAAATCTCTGCAACACAGCTTTCGTACCATGTTGTTTGAAAAATTTTACAAGAAGAATCTTTGACAGAAATATATTACTAATCGATCGTGTAAAAGATCTCCACTGTAATCTTGAGATTATTTGTATGTAAGTTTTTCCATTAACTTTTATTCAACTGCATTTTGTAATACATTCAACTGCATTTTATAATACAATAATATGTTCTATAGAAATTGTTCCGGCTAATTCTCTGAGCAGCTAGTTAGCCAGCACATGCTCTATTTGAACTGTACACTTCTGAACTGAAATGAGCTAATCCTTTGTTGATCTTAGAATGCTTTAGATGTAATCTCACGAATGTCACTTAATAGATTTTTATGTTCCGTTTTCGTTATTAAATGTCTGTTTGTGCCGTAAAGAACGTTGATTATTTGTATAATTATATACCACTGAACCAACCTAGATGTTAGATTTGATTTGAAAAGAATATTTAGATTAAGTGGAAAAGAATAGAACATTTTTGGTGCATCGCGCCGTTAAGTCTCGATGTGAAAAAGATTATTACGCAGTATAATGAAAGTTTATTTCCTTTACGCATCAAGTTGGTGAGTTGATATTTTTATTATTTATTTTTTTGAAGACAAATGCGTGATACGCATCGAATTCTATTAAATAAATTATTTGAAGAAATTGAACAGTATTTAGCTAGTAATGAATATTCTTTAGAAAATTTAGAATAATTAGTCGATAAATTAAACGTTAAATATGGGACTATTAAGGATCATGATAACAACATTTTAAGCCTAATAAATGTGAAAAATGTCGAAAATGAAATCCTGAATATTGACGAAAATGACCAGAAAATAATAACTTACAGAAATAAATTAAACTTTAAAATTAAAAGTTTCCATTCCAATGCAGATATTACACATAGTAATAACATTGATTCGGTGCGAACAAGTCATGCTGCTACTGAACTAAAAAGAGTAAAATTACCAAAGCTACAAATAAACCGATTTTTGGGGGAACAAGACAATTTTTTAGAATTTTGAAACCAGTTTGAATTATCAAGAGATAAAAACCCAAGTCTAACAGAAATCGAAAAAATTACGTATTTGAAAAGTTTGGTTTAAGGAGCGGCTGCAAACACGATCAGTGGTTTTGGATTAACTGAAAATAATTATGCGGCGGCCGTATCGCTTTTAAAAGAAATGTAAGGTAGACATGACATGCTCGTACACGCTCATTTAAACAATTTATTAAATATGAAAGGTTTGAAAAGTTCTTCTGACATTGGTGGTTTAAGAAATTTATACGATAAATGTCTAGTGCAAATGAGAAATTTGAGTCGTTAGGTGTAAAATCTGATGCATACAGTGGGTTACTTTGCCCACTATTACTGAACTTAATAGCCCCAGATTCGACATTAGAATTTAATAGAAATCTAAAAGACGGAGAAATGTGGAATATAGATAATCTTATGAGTTTTCTTAAAAATGAAGTTGAAAATATAGAACGGGTACCAACTATCCATGTCTTAGATGCTAAGAAATCATTTTCTAATAATAATAAAATTGAATATAGACCAAAATTTACAGAAAAACAATCGAAATGTAAACCTAGATATCAATTTAATACGAATTTATATAAACAAAATAGTGTTCCAGCTACGGAATTAATGACTTCTGTAAATAAGAATTCGTGTTTATTTTGTAGTAGTGTTAATCATAATAGCGAAATGTGTCATTCTCTAACCATAGATCAGAAGAAAGAAATACTATAAAAGCAGTGAAGATGCTTTTTATGCTTACAGTGTAAAGACAGAATTAAAGACTGTGAAAATACCGAAATGTGCGATATTTGCGGTAATGAACATAATAGGGCTATTTGTTTTCAATTTGAAAATGATTCCAAAATAAATGTTGATAAAAATGTCGTAACTATTTCCCATTGTGGTAACAATTCCACTAGTAATTCACAGAATGAAAACACGCATTGCAACACATTTTTGAAGACTTGTTCTGTTATAATAAAAGATCCTAAAAATGATAATAATGAACCAGTTCGTGCCTTAGCATGAGAATATTTATAATTCGCATCATTTCACAAAAGTTACAATTACCGATTATAAGGAAAGAAACTTTATCCGTTTATGCTTTTGGAGCCGAAAAGGCAACTGAGAAAACGTATAATGTAGTAAGGGTAAAACTTGTAAATAGAGAACATCCCTCTTAACACACTGAACTTGAAGCTCTGGAAACAGATCAAATTTTCCCTTCTTGCTTACTTACTCCTGATAAATAGATTAGGAGAACATACAATAAATTAAAAGGTTTACAACTAGCTGATAGTTATGAATGTACTAGTAAACAAACCGCAGTTTTAATTGGCACTGATAATTATTATAATTTTGTAACTGGCTGAATCAAAAGACTAAAGAATAATCTCGTAGCTACTGAAACACTCTTTGGCTGGTGCGTACAGGGTTATACGGGGTCAGTCAATAAATTGTTCAGCAGGAAAAGTATAGTTGAAGAAAATGATATATCCGATCAAATCAGAAATTTTTGGCAGTTAGATAGTTTAGGAATTGAATCCGACACTCAAAATATCAGTAATGTGGACGATGACATTATGGCTGATTTTCAGTCTAGCATTGTTTTTAAGGATAACCAGTATAAAGTAAAATTTACATGGAAGGCGAATTTTAAAATGTCTCTTAATAACAATCACGAAGTCGCACACAGAAGAGTTTTGAATTTGATAACGATCTTTAGAAATGATCCTTTGTTATTAAGATTATTATCGAACCTGTTGATAACACATCTGATGTAAAATTAAACTCATTTTACTGACCCTATAGAGCAGTACTTCGTGAAGATAAGTCTACCACTAAAGTTCGCACTGTCTTCGACGGAATCGCCCATGCTAAGGGTGAATGATTGTTTACATATGGGATTGAATCTCATTCCCGAATTTTTCAGCCTTTTAATCAAATTCAGAAACTTCCCCATAGCAATTACGGCTGATATTCAACAAGCGTTTTTACAGATCGCGATTGATGAACGAGACAGGGACTTCATAAAATTTTTTTGGACAATGAACCATGGATTGATGATCCAGATAAGGGTTGGGTTGGGTTGATTTTTGGCGGCCAATTATCTACACGAGGGATATAGGCCCGGGGGTAGTGCCCTCCGTGGGGGTCTTTCTAAGGGAACCTAATCCGTATTAACGCATGGAAAATCCACGGCTCGAAGAAAACCACGAAAACTCCGAACGATTAAGCCGACGGGCGCGATTGGGATCGAACTCAGCACCTCCCGTCTACCAGCTTCGAGAGCAGAACCTCTCGGCCACTGGTGGGGCGATCCAGATAAGGAATTTAAAATATTCAGACTAAAGAGAGTTCTCTCCGAGGTAAAATCAAGCCCCTTTCTTCTGGCTGCTACTATCAAGCATCACCTACAAAGGTATGTAGAAACATTTCCTGAATCTTTTGAAATTTTAAATTCATCATTGTATGTTAATGATTTTATTACAATTCAACCAAACGTTGATTATGCATTCAGAATTAGTAAGGAAGCCAATGAATTATTTCAAGAAGCTAGTATGACTTTTAAAAAATAGAAAAAAAACTCGCATGAATTACGTGAGAAATGGAAAGAATATGGTTTACATGTTGATGAAATTTCTGATCACTTAAATCTCACTAATCAGCATTTCCTACCCTGAATGTTTTTAGGAATTGCTTGAGACCCAAATAGTGACATGTTTTCATTTACGACTCAAAATATAGAAAATTTCCTTTCGAATAAACTTAGTACTAAACGTTATTTATTGCAAACTGTTGGTCGCCTTTTTGACCCAATTGGTTTTATAAGTCCTTATACTATTAGAATTAAATGTTTAAGAAATTTGGTGTTTAAGACTTGATTGGGATGAAAACCTACCCAAACATCTAGACAATTTATGGAATGAATGGTTTGAAGAAATAAAAGAACTAAAATGTATTATCATTCCCAGATATTATTTGGCTGATATTGCCCTTGATGAAATTGAGTTCTATGAAGTTAGAGTTACAAAGCTTTTCAGCAACAGCTTAGAGCAGTGATAAAGAATAAGAACATAGTTACCAGCTTTGTATCAGCAAAATGTCAAGTCGACCCTTTAAATACTGTCTCAATACCCCGGATTGAACTTTTAGGAGCTCTTTTGTCTGCTAGACTTTGCAATAAAATTGCTAAAAATTAGCTTTTCCTGCAACTTGCTACATTTGGACTAACACTACTATTACTATCTTTTGGATTAGAGGCGAGTTGGAAAGATTTAAAATGTTTGTCAGAAACCGAATAAAAGAAAATAAGAAATTGTAGTGATCCATTAAATTATTTTCACTGTCCTGGAAAAGAGAATCCCGTCGATCTAGTTACTAGAGGTTTGAAAGTTTCGGAGTTGAAAAATAACCATATTAGGTGGGAAGGTCCCCAGTGGCCAAAGCGAAACAGATATCTTTGGTCAAAATTAGATAATACATTCGATAAATTAGATATTTCTGAAGTTAAATATCAGTTAGAACTAAAGAAAAACACTGTTGTAAAGTCAACTGTTGTAAATGAAAATCAGTTAAACATTGATTTCATTAATCGATATTCTTCTTTATGAAGTTAATAAGAATTACTGCATGGTGTTTAAGATTTCTAAAAAACTGTCAACTGAAATCAGGAATTAGAAAATATGATTATTTAGATACTTCTGAGTTACAGAATGCGACCAAGAAGCTGATAAATATTGTTCAAAATTCCGCATTTCAAACTGAAATTCAATGTTTAAAGGAAAAACGTCCTCTCCCAAACAACAGTAACATCTTAAACTTAAATGTATTTCTAGATGCAGATAGAATTTTAAGGATCGGTGGAAGACTGAAATTTTCTAATTTATCAGAATCGCAGAAGCACCAAATACTTTTACCAAAGTCTCACTATTTCACTGAACTCTTAATTATATATTATCATAAAAAATTCCTACGTTCAGGTACTCAGACAAATCTAAATTTATTAAGAAAATTTTATTGGATACCATCTGGTCAATGTCAAGTAAATAAAATTATATATAGGTGTGTGACTTGTCTTCATCATCAAAACATCAAACTCTTAAACAATTGATGGGTGACTTGCCCCGTGATAGAATTGTACCATCTAGGCGGTTTGAGAAAACAGGCGTTGATTTAGCAGGTCCTATTATAACGAAACCTAATTTAAAAAGTTCAAAGATGACCGTAAAGTCATACATTGCAATATTTATTTGTTTTTCTACCAAAGGCGTTGATCTAGAAGTTGTTTCGGACTTGACCACAGAAGCATTTTTAGCCTTTTTGAGATGATTCGTTGCTCGACGATCTAAAAACCCTGTGTCATATGGAGTGATAATGCCACAAATTTTAAGGGTACTTGTGCTCTTTTGAAATCCATCTATCAGATTTGTGCTTCGGAAGAAATTCAGCGATTTAGTGCTGAAGAACGAATACAGTGAAATTTCATACCCCCTGCATCTCCACATTTCGGTGATTATG
The DNA here is from genome assembly GCA_963932465.1 of Maratus speciosus. Classification (NCBI taxonomy): domain Eukaryota; kingdom Metazoa; phylum Arthropoda; class Arachnida; order Araneae; family Salticidae; genus Maratus; species Maratus speciosus. The sequence goes on along the minus strand of OZ010791.1, from coordinate 491,419,403 downwards.
GGAATCACATATAAAAACCATGATGCGAATCCTCTTGAAGATAACTAAATCCTTTATCTTAAATTTTGAAGAACTGGCAACACTTGTGACGCAAATTGAAGCAGTTATGAATTCACGCCCGTTGACCCCCTTGTCTGCAGATGTTAATGATCTACAACCACTGACACCTGGGCATTTCCTCATTGATGTCCGCTTTTGAATGTTCCTGAAAATAATGCTATTTTAGATTATTTGCCTTTTTTTCTAGTTGGACACATGTTCAAAGATTAAAAATGCATCTCTTGCAACACTGTAGTCGAGAATACTTAAATGAGCTGTAAAGTCCGCAGTAAATAAAAAAAGTCTCGCAAAACCTTCAAGTTGGTCAGCTTGTGTTATTGGAGGAAGGAAATGACAACTTTATAGACTGGAAACTAGCTAGAATTATGAAAACTTATAAAGGTTATGAAGGACATGTCCGTGTAATTGATCTTAAGACCTCTATCGGTATGTTACGTCGAAATATTACCGGAGACAACTTTGGCATTTTATGATGATATTGGACAGCCGTCGAATGCCGGGCGGGATTTTCCGGCTAATTCTCTAAACAGCTAGTTAGCCAGCGCATGCTCTATTTGAACTGTACACTTCTGACCTGAAATGAGCTAATCATTTGTTGATCTTAGAATGCTTTAGATGTAATCTCACGAATGTCACATAATAGATTTTTATGTTCCGTTTTCGTTATTAAATGTTTGTTTGTGCCGTAAAGAATGTTGATTATTTGTAGAATTATATACCACTGAACCGACGTAGATATTAGATTTGATTTAAAAAGTATATTTAGATTAAGTAGAAAATAATACAACAAAAATGTATGTGCAATATGAGAAATGCATCTTCAAAAACCTTTTGTATAATACCCCAATCTTCGTTCTTGAAAAACGAAAAACATGTAGGTATTAAAATATATTATACTAGCAAAACAAATGGCTTTGCTCGCGTATTAGTCGACGTATGCCAAGTGATATTTATATGTCTAATTTTTATTGGAAGTAATTATACTTTTAGGAATAATTCAAAAATTACTAATTAAGCCACAGTTTGAATAAACTTCATTTTTACGCTCTATTAGGCGGATAGAAGGCATAAATTAATAAGAAAAAACTAAACTAAATCTGAATTATCATCTTAAAATTAACTATCATGTCAAATTCTAAGATTCTTGTCTAATGGTTTACCAGCTCTCTGGTTGTAGTGATACTCACATAAAATGCCAATGTTGGAATAGAGACTGTCACCATTAATTTGCCAACATTAGTTTTGAAATTGATTTGGTATTTAATAATATTCCCTTGAAAACGTAATTTAGAATGTTTTTGAATGCTTTTTTAGGACGTTTCTTTCTCCTGCCAACCCCAGGTGGTAGTGACGCTGGCATTAAAAATAGGCAGAGTAGGATCAGAGACTGTCACCATTGATTCGCAACCATTAATTTTGTTGTCTGTTTATTATTTCCTGAGATTGTTTATAAATAGTAATTTAGAAAGTTAAAGTTTTTAGAAAGCTTTTCTTTCCTCCCCTTCGCTTCACCACTTTATACTTCGAATTTATTTTTGACGGTTCTTAGAAAACATTGCATCTTTTAAGTAATTACCATGCCAAATTTCCACATGATAGACCCCTCAGTATCAGAAACATTGCAATTTGGAATATATTTTGGCCCTGTAACATCTAGGTGGTAGTAACACCGACATGATACAGACCCCATATAGGAGCAAGGGCTGTCACCATCAATATACTACCAATACGTTTGAAATTTGTTTGGTACATTATGAGATGCCCATTTTCACTCCTTTTTGAATTTTTATTTTTTTAGGAAATGTTCTTAGACATTATTTATGTCTTATAAATAACTACCATGCCTAATTACAAGTTGCTAGCCCCTGCAGTAACATAAAAATCTCAATTTAGAATGTTTTTTTTCCTCCTGCACCCCCCCCCCCAGGTGGTAGTAAGACCGACATAAAATAGAGCCTATATTAGAGCAAGGTCTGTCACCATCAGTTTCCAACCATTGCTTTTGAAATTGGTTTGATATAGCGGAGAAATCGCCATTTAGAACGTTTTTCAGAACGCTTTCCGCGCATTATCACCCCTTTAAAATTTCATCAGATCATTTATATTTAATAAGTGCCAAATAATCATGCCAAATTTCATGTTTCTAGGCCCTTCAGTAACACACTGATCGCATTTTTAGATTTTTTTTCTCCTTAACCCCTTTGAAGTTAGTGGCGCCAACATAAATTATAGCCTATCTTGGAGGAAAAGTTGGTGCTACATCATTTTCACGCAATTATTTTTGAAAGCGGCTTGGTACTTCCTAAGATAGCGTAGACATCACAATTTAGAACGCTTTTCACGAATTTTCACCACTTTTAAATTTCGATTTTTTTAGAAAATGTTCTTACACATAATTTATATCTAATAAGTAACTACCATGCAAAATTTAAGCTATACCTTGGTATGAATTGACGCTGATTATGTTTTGTTGTATCTCGCCCAACAGGTGGCGCTGGTATGTTGCGTTTCCCACGATTACCGGAATAGTTCTCTGCCAAAAACTAATGGGCGGATTTTTATCAAAATATATATTCAGGTATACCTTGATATGAATTGGTGCTGAATAGGTTTTGATGTTAATCGCCAAGTCGCTCTTCTATGCTGCATTTTTCACGATTTTTGCGATATCTGTATCTCAAAAAATAATGCACAGAATTTTTTCAAACTTCATATGATGTTATATTTTCACATAAATAGATTCTTATGAGGTTTGGGTGTAAACAACGCGATAATAAAGTAATTTTCATTGATTAATTATATCAATTAATTATATCACATTAGCTAATTTTTTTATAAATAATTATTTATGTTTTAGCTAATTTATTATACCTTTAAAAATGTGTAAAAAATTACGTACTTAATCTGTTGTTACATAAAAAGATGAAAATGAAAATACCACATTTAAGTAATATTACAATATTAAAATTTGCAGTATTATTTTGGGATTGGTATATCCGACTAGCTACTTATTGTGCACCAGTTAGCTTATTTTAAAAGGGATGTTTGTGTAACAAACATTATTGTTTTACACTTTTAGTGCAGTTTGTGTTCTTATAAGTAAATTTATAAATAAGAGAGTGACGACATGAGCAAAAGGCACTCTGTAATTGAACGAAGCACTAACTTTCGAGTTGCCTGGATAATACGCAATGGTTAATTTGGAGAAAAAAAAGAAAAAAAAGAAAGAGGCATTTAATTTATAAATACGTTCATTTAATACATTTTATAATGTTGATTCGATAATTTTATATGTATATTTGTGTAGTTATATTTATTTATTCTAAATAAATTTATTTATATTCATTAATCATTAATTTATAATGTTAACGTTTAAATTATATTTAAAATTTTAGTGCAATGAGGACAACATCATATTAATTTCTAATACATAGTATATTATATTAAATGAGAATAATGTTTTAATGTTAAATATTTTAATTATAAATTTTATTATATGTTCTACCCTTTCTCCTTAATCAGGTTTATTTAATTTTTAAGAAAAATTGTGGACACATTAAATGAAACTAATTAATTTCAAAATTTAATTATTATTATTACTATCATTAATATAAATTCCTTAGCATATTAATTTTAATAATTTATTTATTTATATTTAATTATTTTCTATTTAAGTGTTGATGCACTTTAGTCAGAGGAATTTAAATAGTAATATCTTATAGCTAGGCACAATGATTTATGGGAAACATTAATTAATGAATCAATATCACCAATTTACATATTAATTTTATTTAATACATCATTTACTTATTTTTTCTAATATAATGGTATACATTTATTAATTGGTCACATATATTGAAGAATATGCTTGACCATCTTGTACATTATTACACCTTGGTCCATTAATATTTAACAAAAAGTTTTTGGCAACATCTGCAAACAATCTCTTTTACTTGTATTTAATGCTGCCTCATTCTTAGTCCGCAATGCTTTCAATATGGTAATGTGAATTTTATTTCTTAATCATTTTAATTACTTTTTATTTAAAATTTATTTGCCTTTCATTGTATATTTCTCAATTTTTTGTGTGTCGTTAGTACCAAATTTATATTCTTTAGCTTTTTTATGGCTAATATTAAGATGAAACCACACAATTTGTTTTTGAAACTCTAGGCATTTGGGACCTGAAGATTCTGTCTAGGTTCAACAAATGTCCAATATTTATTCTCGGCTCATTTTATTTATTTATGTTTGTGGGTAATTTGCAATATATTTTAATGGTCATATATATTATATATATATATATATATATATATATATATACAGGGTGGTTATTAATTAGCGTGAGGTGTTCAGAGCTCTCTAGCGAGTAAAGTATTGGACGGAACATAACCAAATTTCACGAGAATGCATAGTTGACCATGAGATTTCGAATTCTAAAAAAAAAAATTCGCCACTAGGCGCAATTTTGGCTCTGAAAAAGTGTATAAGTGTAACTATTGAATGATTAAATTGCAAACAATACAGTACACATCAATTTTATTTACAACAAATGTTTTTTACTTACAAATTAGGTTCAATATGAGCACCATTGGTGATATCGGAGACATGTCCTTGATAAACAACACCTTTAAGAAATCCCCACAACCAAAAATCACAAGGATTGAGATCGGGCGACCTCTGTGGCCATGCCGTAGGAAATGCACGACTAGTAATTCTGCTGTCAGAAAAATGTTGCCGCAACACACGTTGTACCCTAAGTCCAATGTGGGGTGGTGCACCATCCTGCATGAATAGGGTTGAATCGAGACATCCTCGCTGCTGTAGTTGTGGAATCGTGAATTTCTGTAGCATATCTGCATACCTGGCAGCAGTAACGGTACAGGTCACTGGTCCACTTGTTCAATTTTCTTAATAAAAGTAAGGACCGATGATAAAGGATGCTGCAAAGCCACAACACACTGTGACTTTTGGCGAATGGAAAGGCTCTTGCACACAAGCGTGCGGATTATTCGCAGACCAAATGCGGCAGTTGCGGGTGTTAATGCCACCGTTCAAATGAAAGTGCGCTTCATCACTCCATAAAATCTGCCACGGCCATGCAGCATCAACTTGCATGCGTGCTAAAATATCAATGAAAAATCCAATCGGGTGACCGCATCGCCTGGGAGCAATTCTTGAACAGAAGAGATTTTGTACGGATAAAACTGTAACATCTGATGCAGGATCTTCCTCAGCGTTGAGTATGGGGTCTGCGTGTGCCGAGATACTGCCCGAGCGCTGCTGGTACCCTGCACATTTTCCCTCTCCTGTTCGACAATAGCAGTTGCAAGTCCGTCAACTTGTTGCTGACTAGTCACTTTGCGTCCTTGGCCTGGTTGCCGTGCTAGAGTCCCTGTAGTTTCAAATCGCTGAATCATCTTTCGTAAATTTGTTATGCTCATCGGTCCTTTTCGCAACTTCTTTAATCGGCGAAATTCACGAAGAGCAGCATTGCAATTCTCGTGCCGTTGATAATACAGCTTGACTAGCAAAGAACGGTCCCTTAAGGTAAGAGCCATCGCAAAGTAGTTGGTCTCAGAATGATGAAAAATCTCCCAGCCTTCCCTTTTATACTCATGATCGCTACACAGAACGGATTTTATGCAAATTAATGCACTTTAGTCGGTAAACAGCGCCAAAATTGCCCCTGGTGGCAATTTTTTTTTAGAATTCAAAATCCCATGGTCTACTATGCATGCTTATGAAATTTGCTTAAGTTTCGTCCAATACTTTACTCGCTAGAGGGCTCTGAACACCTCACGCTAATTATTAACCACCCTGTATATATATATATATATATATATATATATATATATTAAACAGATGTTATTTAATTGCATCACAAATACATAATTTTACATTTCAAAAATTAACATTTTATGTAACCTCAACAAGAAACATGAACATGTCGGAAATTGTGCGTTGTAATTGAGGTGTGTTCGTATAATAACTATTTTTTTTTTTATATTTTGACCTTGGCGCAATAGATGATGCACTCTTATGAAAAAATAGATTAATACAAAAATTGTTACGATTATATGTATCAAATTCAGTAATAAGGAAATAATAGGACTCCATCTTAATTATAACGAAATCACGACGGCAACCTAGAGTCATTAACTATAATGGGATATCATTGGATTAATTACGGAGGATATGATAGGATTTCATAGAATGAAGAAAAATTTTATTAATATATTTTAAGTTTGGTTCGATTTTCATAAAAGTTGAAATAACTCGACAAAATTCTTCAACGATTATAAACGTTAAATTTCAAACCATTCGGTCTCGTACTTTTTTGCACTGTTATAAGAGGACAGACTGACAGACAGACAGTCCAGACGGCGACTATAGGTGCTACGTATTTATATAACTACAAACGCACCAAACAACGAAGAACAGCAACAAATAACGACAATTTTCCCTCATAACAGTATTTGTCACTTCATATTAACACTAGAACCGCCGGAAATTTTACTCAAGCGTTATAAAACTATTTTACACCAGAATTTTTCTTTGAAACTATTTAACTTATTTATTTAACTTATTACTCCCTTTACGTATTTAACATATTTTAGAAGAAAAATGATTCTGGTTGGAATCGAATTATTTTCATATTTTCAAAATGAAACGCTGTGGCGGTTCTAGTGTTAAGCAGATTTCACGTCAAATGCTTCTTAATATATGCTGATATTTCTACTTTCCTGGATAATATTTTCATAAATAAAATTTGCCAACTAAACAATATGTTTACTAATGTTAGTATGTTACTGAGAAAGTAATTAAAAAATGTAACCCCGTTTTTATTAAGTGCAGATTCAAGGAAATTTCGAAACGCATATATTTTTTGCAAAAAATTACTGAAAAATTTATTTCATGTCATAAAATTTTTAAATGCCACATTACCGAATCAAAAACGTAATTGTCAAATGTAATTCATGCGCATTCCTTTGAAGCTGTACATTTAATAATACATGCATATATGGGGGTAGTCTCACAATCTTTTGACTTTTGGAGAAAAAAAATCTGGCGAAATTAAACTTGCTAAAATAACATTTTAATCTGATAGACGAATGCCTTAATGATTCAAAAAAAAAAAAAAAAATGATCAGCAGCGAATATTTTTTTTAAATTTAACTGAGGTTTATGTTAAACTTATGTTATGGAAAATTAAACTTTGCGAGTTTAATTTTCCTTACCATTTTACCACTAAAACGTTTTATTTTCTTCGAAATTTTTACTTAAAATTTATTTGCATAGTACTCACAGGACATTAAAATAAGGAATAATAACAATGTAGTATTTTTAGCACGAAATTTTGGTATAACATTGTCTTAAAGGGGTATTAAAGAAGGGACGGTAAAGTAAAAAAAAAGAAAAAAAATGGGACGGTATAGGAAAAAAGAAGACTGTATAGGAAAAAAGGGATGAAATGGGAAAAAAGGGACGGTAAGCATAGAACGGTAAGGACAATTACCACCTATTTTAGGCAAATCATGCTAAGACCAAGTGATAGTCAAAATGTTCATTGATTTATAGAAACAGTTGTTAACATTGGATGATATTATTATTATTATTTAATTTACCTCGAAAAGTGCAGGAATAAACATTTGGGGACGGTAAGACTGCCAATAAAGCCACGATCTTGAAATTGATATTTAAATACTGATTTAAATTCTGCAGTAAATTTCCTTCAAAGAATTTTATACATTCTTTCGTTAGCGTACTTCTGCATAAGAAAAAACTTTAAAAAAATTTTGTGGCAGCATCTGAAGTGATTTTCTGTATAAGTTTAGCAAGAAGGACGGTAAGGATGAAAAACCCAGCGAGAGAGGTCCAAAACTTATTTATCTTGTTAATATTGTTATGCAATCATGCAATGGGATGTTCCCCCAGTATATGAAAAAAAAAAAAAACACAAAACAGTGTATTAAAATAAAAATTAATATTCAGGGACATGAAAGTCAAAAGATTGTAAGAATACACCATATATGTAATCTTAAAAATTACTTATTATTTAAAATTTCATCTGAATGCAGCTTCATTTTCCTTTGAAGGCAAATATTAAAAAAATTATAATCTTAAAATTTATTTTTAAATTAAAATTTGATCATAAAACTCTTATTCTGAATATTTACAATTAGAGAATCTTTAAACATTAATAAATGTTTTCGTAGATTGAAGAAGAAATTTTTCGCTGCTCAAAAACATCTATAGATTTCTTTTTTCATATTTTACAACTTTTGAAGGAAATCTTCATAAACAGTGTTTTTGAAAACGAATTTAATCCTCTTACAAGCGGTAACAGAAGGAAAGAATAAACTGCCTATTTTTACAAAATGACATATGCAAAAATATTTTTAAAAGGAATAACTTTTGAAAATAATATTATGAAGGCGTTATTTTCTTGTTGTTCGAAAATGATTTTTCTAAAAACCATCTTATAAAATCTTAAACATTGCCACTATCATCTACTTCAAAATAAATGACATACATAAATTAAAAGACACACTTTTGAAAGAATATGTGTTAAAATTTGGTAATTGTTTAAATGTTGTTCAAAATTTTATTCGTTTATATATTATAAGCTTCAGGAATACAAATGTAACTTTTTCGCAAATTAGCTCTAATTATATTAGATGTAAATTTCCAACTAGGCGAAAATGTCCGGACCAGGATTCGAACCAGGGATCTCCTGGCTGATTTTTTGCCCATTTGGAAATTTACATCTAATATGATGTATTTACCAATTAGGGTTTAAGTTAATCTAGTGTAATTACGCATCCAGCGATTTCTGGAGTTCCATTAGCTGTGATTTATTCTGTTGAGCTGAACCAGGTTTCAGACCAGATGCTATAATTATGAAGGTTAGCTGGGTGAAAAAGTTCCACCAGATTCGTCCGGGATAGCTCAGTTGGTAGAGCACTGGCGGCTTCAGCCAGGAGATCCCTGGTTCGAATCCTGGTCCGGACATTTTTTGCCCAGTTGGAAATTTACATGTAATATGATTTATTTACCAATTACCAATTAGAATAATTGTGTTAAAATTAATCTAGTATCCCTAATTATATCTAACCTTTGATAATTATACAATATGACTTTATTCATTTATGTAAATATTTTTCTGTTTCATTTATGTACGCTATTCCTGATCTCAAAGTATTTTTTCTCCTATTTTTTTATTAACCATTACTCGTATAACTCGTCCACCCGTATTCTATAATTTACACCAGTAATACAATTTCAAATGTATTTTTAATGTTTTATTACAATTAAGGAAAAGTACAGTATAAATAATTGAAAATACATTGATGTGGCTAGTGGGGAAAAATGTTTGACAACTACCTAGATTAAACAATCTACTTATTGATACTATCTCATTTCTTCTTTACTGTAATTACAAACAGAAACAAGCGACAATAATTTAAATCGCTATTTATGTTAAATGTTTTTATGTCTTCAAACGTACTCTCTTAAAAAAATTGAGCGATTTTAACTCCGACTGAGTGTATTTTCACTCCTTTCCAGTATTGAAAATGCACTTATCCTATAGGAGTGAATTTTATCCATCTTGCGGAGAGGGGTTTTTTTTCATTCCTTTTTGAAAGCTGTTTTCGCTCTTTTTTCGACTACATTAATAGACAAAACGAGTGACTGCACTCATTATTGACAAGTCATTTTTAAACCCCCTTTTGTTTTGTCAAATTTAATAGGCAAAATAAGTTATTTCCCTCTTATTTTCAGATTTTTTTTTTATTTTGTTTTTTAACATAGATAACTCCCCAGTTTGCAAAATGCATTATTTTTAAAGCTCCATTTTGTTTTATATTAATCCAAATGCAGAAGAACAGAAGAAATTTTGTTTTTCATTTCCGAAATATAAATTAAATAATAATAATAATAATAATAAAAGACGGTTCGCGCCATAACAAGACAAGATTTTTTACCCTGTAACTATCCTGAAGCGCTGTTTTTACTTTATCTTTCTTATTATGATTTTTTTTTCTTTTTAATATTTTCACATTGTATAGATAATTTTAACGTTATTAGTTTTAATCCGGAAATGTCGATTTCTTTAATTATTTCTGATATTATTATATCTTCTTAATATATTTTGCTTATGACACAGATAAATAATTATGTAATATAAGATTCATGTGTTACATAACTGCAGACTTTTTTTTAGTTAAACTTTTGAATATGAACAGAGCGAAGTATAACACAAAAATAAAAATTCACAAAATCATAATTTTAAAAAAAAGGTCAAGCTAGTTGTGTCATAAAATAAATTAATAATATTTTTTACTAATCTATTATTTTCTGATACTTTTTTTAACTTATCTTTTACATTTCGTACTACTTATATAATACTGTGTCAATAAAAAAAATAATAAATAAAATGTAGATGTGCATGACTATCTAAATGAACGCAATTTATTACATACTTGTACTTACTGAAACATAAAAAATAGAACATATATTATAAGTTAATAATAATTTAATAATTTTTATAATCATGCGTTGTGTTCCGCAAATATTTCTGAGTGTCATGAGCAGAGTAGTATATTAATAATAATAATATAAGCACAAAATGATACATGTTTAATAATGTAAATAAAAATTAGCGTAATTTTACAAAATTTGAATATGAGAAAACTAAATATCTAAGCGTATTTTATTGATTATAAAAATTATGGAAGAGTTGCATTAAAAAAAAAGAAAAAAAAGTAATTGAAGAAATTCATGTTTCCGGTTTTAAAGTAGGTAATAACGTTAAATAACGCAAAAAATCATATATACAATGTGAAAATACAACAAGGAATGGGGAAGGAATTACAAGAAAGATGAAGTAAAACAACGTACTTTACCTTAGAATTTTCAGTATTAGTAAAATCCTAGAATCGCTAGTAGCCATCTTGGTTTTAGCTGGGAAACAAAAACAAAATTTATTCAGTTCTTTGTGATGATTGACCTCTCCGCCCTGATTTCGTGGGTATAATCCATCTATCTTATTCTATACCATTTTTAAATCAATCAAATTATAATTGTAATGTTGATTTAATCGCATAGGTAACGCTAAGCTTTGACGCTTGAAAAAAACAAGCGACTCCCTTTTCAAAACTTTCTGTGTTTACCTCTGCCAAACTATATATCGCGTAATAGGATTTCAACCAATAGGGAAGCTTCTTAAACCGCTCTTTTAAAGATATTTTTCCGTTCCGATCTGAAATGAGCCGTCCTGGGGATGCTACTCCTAAAAGGATGATTTGGCAAACCAGTTTTTTGTGGAAAATGTCTCTTTTTGATAAAACAGATACTCAGAAAGAACAAAAACACGCGTAAAACTTTTCGTTCTTTTAGTGAGTTAATAATTAGTTATTTTGAATTAAGGGTGTATTGAGTGAAAAACACGTTAATTCTATACACCTGTTTGTTCAAAAGGCTGATTAATGTTATCTAAAACCTGTTGTAGGCCATGAAGGATATTTTTAAATTATGAGAGAACAGGCTATATAATTAAATTAGTTTTTACAAAAGAAATTTAGAATAGTGGTTATAAATAAGGCAGTGAAAGTAAAAATAATTGTTTTAATATAATTGCTGATATTTCTTCCACATATTTGAATTTAAGTTGTGCCATTCTATCCACAACTAAGACCATCTAAACTTAATCCGAAAATATTCAAAGAATTAAAATGCGCTATTTGATGTATGTGGCTGGTAACCATTAAAATCCCTTATGTTTTTACTGTATAAATCGCAAACAAAAGGAGACTTTAATCATCCCTATTAATTCTAGGCAAAACTATCATTTAGAGCAGAATGTTCAAATTAATACCATTTATATTTAAAAATACTAAAATATACTGAAATTAACTTTTGAATTCAAGAATCTATATTAAATTGATCTGTTCTACCGATAATTCCTGTTTTTTTATTATTATTATTACAGTCGAACCTCTATTTAACGAAGTCGCTAAATACCGGAAAAAAGTTCATTATATGGAAAATTCGTTAAATAGAGATCCACCTTTTAAAATACTTTAAACTACATAAAACAGATTTTAAACTCATAAGCATAAAATATTTTTACTAAAAGTAATTAATCACATTTTTTTATATAAATTATATTGATTTGTTTTATTTATTTTACCCACCAATATCCATCATCAATTCATTTTTTCTGTGTGTTTAAATCTTTGAAATCGGCAAGGAAAACAAAACATTGTCCGGGAATACACTGCATTTTCTGTTTAAAGTAAATAGTTTTACATTAAAATTAACGAATTTCAATGACCTTATCGTATTTATTATTATTATATCAAGTAATTTTAACCATACATTAACATATGCGTCCTTAAATTTAGTTTCTGAAAAACTTTGTAAATTTTGTCTGAGTTTTTTTCTTTTAAAAAGTGATTTCCCTCATAATACGTCTCGCATCTTTGCAATACACCAAAAAACCCTTCATGCGTATTTTCTTCTAACTATAATCCGCATCGGATTGTTTCAAATGATTTTAGCATTTCATCATACGGAGTTTTGTTAATTCCCGCATCATGATCATTTCCATCAACATCATATTCTTCTTCATTGCAATTCATTGCTGTATTGTTTTTATTTTTCACACAGTTGAAAATATCCAATTCGGATAGTGTTTCAAAGGTCTCAATTGCAGAATTAAGTGAAATAAAATCATCAATCAGCACATCATGGTTAATTTCTTCTTTTTTTCTTACTGTATCTACATTTTTGTAAGTTACTTTAAGAGATTATCGTCTTCGTCCTCCGTACTTACCGAATTCTCACTGCTGACAAAGAAGGCGCCTGGTAAAACCAGTTCAAGGCCATTGAACATCATAAAATGTGTTTAAAGAAAGAATAAGTTTGAAATGTCCAGAAATATTCTGAGAAATGGGGAGAAATTTTTTTTTTTGATCACAAAAAAAGTTCGTTAAATAGAGAATGCACTTTGCTATTTGGAGGTTATTTTACGAAGAAATTCGCAAAATGTTCTTGGTTCCAAGGAAAAGTTCGCAAAATAGAGAAATTCGTAAAATAGAGGTTCGTTAAGTAGAGGTCCGACTGTATTTACGTAATTGGTATGGCATACAAGTAATTTTAATTACAATGATGCAATTTCTTGAATAAGCAGTAAAATTAAAATTAAAATATTAGAATAATCTTATGATGAGCATATCATCCTTATTAATAATGGAATATTATTTTAAAAATAATTTCATTTTTTGTTATTTCTTTTGTGATAGAATAACTCATGCGCTAAGATTTTTCTTCCACTTTTGAAATTTTAATAACGACGAGAAATTCATTGCTGTATCTAATACATTTACAAATAGAAAAGTCTAAGCTCAGTTGAAGTATTAAAAAAAACCATGTAGATTGATTGAGAAACATCTATGTGTATATGATGGATGAGACTGGCCACGATTAAAAAAAAAAGACTACTTGTGTTCGCAGTCAAATCTCAGAAACAAAAGACGGCTTTTGTCATCTATCTTATTTTTTGACAGACTTATTATTTAGAATGTAATGTTTAAATTAAGTCCAGTGGCTATTAAAAATTACCAGAAGAAAATCAAATGAGCTTTGAAGTTGAAAATTTATGCTAAAAATAGTTGTTTGAAACATCCTACACTGTTAAAATAAACCTTAGTGATATAGCACTAAAATGTTTCCGAAGAATATATTTATAAATAGTAAATATATATATATATATATATATATTTATAATGTTATTGTAAGCTTATTATAATATTACACATTTTAATACTGAATCTACAAAAAGTGATCTTTTTCATCCTTTTTATCTGAAGATAAATTAAGTACGTCATTTTATATAATTTTTTAAAGGTGCGATGAAATTAGCTAAATAACGAAGAATATGTTTATAAAAAATGACAATTTCGTCTTTTTTCATTGATATGAAATATCAACAATTGATACAAAATGTCCTATTAATACTAGGGGTCTCTATCTCCTGATATCTACAGCCGATAACGCCCATAGCCACTAAAAACATAATAATGTGCGCTGTTTAAAAAATGTTACCTGGTTACGGAAGATTGAATGGCATTACCGCTAAAACGCCGGATATCTTCTGTAACGGGCTTTCTCGTTTGAAAGGGGTATTTTTCTGTTACCATGGCCTTTACCACCACTGTCCTAACAACTGATTGCTGTTTTTCGGATTGAAAAGTATGATCAATTATACAATAGAAAATCAGTTTGTATAAAATTGTTAGGTTAAAAATATCATTATCTTTCTGAATTTTATAATGATGCTATGGAAAATATCCTCTGTTTGGTTTCGAGATTAAACAAACTCCGTCTGCTTGGGAATAGCTTTCAGAAACACGGTATTGAGTTTCGAAATTTTGAAGCTTATATTTATGTTTTGATCGAGTTTCATATATGAACTGGTATAGCTCATTAATGAATTCTTTCTTTATTTTACTACTCCATCATGCCTATCTCACAATGCATATTGTTTTTATTAATTAATGAAAATACCCTAATTTTCTAAAATGTATTTATCGAATTGTAATTCGTACAAAATAAGACGAAAGTATTTTGCGCATACATTTATCTGTATTTACGCTGCATCAATTGATGTCATGTATAAAAAAAAATTACTGGTCGTACTAATTTTATACCAACTGACCTCACATTAAAATATTGCAGAATGAAAATCGTTTTAAAGTTATTGTTTCAATATGTAACACAATTTTCACTTTTAAATGCATTTTTCGTGTAATAAATATATTTTTTATTTTTTTTTCTGTTTTAATATTTATAGGTACATATATTATTTAATTTAAAAGTGTTTGGAGAAAATATTATTTGAGCGTTTTAGATATGACCTAATATTTACCCTTAAATTTTTTTTCACACGTATTAATTTAATAATTATAGGCTCTTTAAATATGACAATATTTAATATTTGGGAGTTTTACATATGACGCAATTATCACCATTAAATGTTATTCATGTTTAATAATTTTATTATTTTAAAGTTTCCGCCGCTTTTTAATATTTACGTGAAAATATTTTGCCAGAATTTTCCCCATTTTCTACTTTTAACACTTGATAATTTAATTCTTATTTTAAAATTTGCTTTCGGTTTTCTTCTCAATTTGCCAATTTTTATTTTAACAATTTTTCTAAAAAAACATAATTTAATCACAATATTGTCTTCACAATCCATTGAAATAAAAGATAATTTCTATTTCTATTTGAAAATGACGAAAAAGAATAAATATAATAATTCTTATAGTTTCCCCTTATTCCACCCTTTTTCCACAAAAATGGTGTAATTTAGTTCCCCTCATTACAAAAATATTGTTAAAATCAGAAAAAAAAATAATATCTTGAAAACTAATTCAAATTTTAAAAGTCTAATACCGGTTTGGCATATGTGGATCAATACGGAATACGGACAGTTGGTGCAAATTTCAAAACTAAAGATTCGATATTATAGGAAGAATAGCTGTGAAACGCAATCAGTCGTTTCATAAAATTATTTAACAAATTCCTTTCCTAAATTCGTTTTATTAGGATTTTATATATACATATAGGGTAGATATTTTATTTTTTGTTAAACAATTTTTTGCTAGAGTGTCTATTTCTATGGTAAAATTTATATGCATACAGCTAATGTATTCTTATATTATTTATTGAAATTACAAAAAGGGACGTCTAAACTCATCGAACATAGTTTCAAAGAAATAATATGTACATAGATTGAGCAACATATTTGAAGAATGTGACTGGAAACCATTACAAGTTCGGTTTGTTTAGGCGTTTAAGAATGGGAACATAACGACGGTTTAGACCATTAATCTTAATGCTTGACAGGCTTATTATTGAGAGTAAAAAGTTTAGTTTTGTCCCATCCTGATTAAAATATATTGATGAATTAATCTTTTATGGCAACAAATCGTGCAAAACAAATTTCACCGAAAGATAATTATTCTTTTTAAAGTATCTGCAGTAAAATGTTAGATAGGTCATTTGAAATACGGCGAATACCCATTGCGAAATTATGTATATACATTAAAAAATTGTCTTTCAATCTCTTTTGAATTTTAATTCTCTTAAGAATTGAAACCAAAAACCCGTCAGTCATTTACTTTTGTTGTTAATTTCCTATCTGACTTATAAATTTTATAACGACTTCGAAACTTTATATATAAAAATTCAGTGTTATTAGCATAAGTATAGTCATTAGTACAAAATCCAAATTAAATCCTTTTTATAGCATTTTCCTGCAATGCAACATTAAAAATGCATAAGACTGTGATTCAACAGAATACATTTTGACTTTTTCTTATTAGCTTGTGTGTAGAGGAAAATAATACCATGCGACAATCGCCTGTCCCTCAAGAAGTAAAACATGGTGTATCTTGACATATTCGGAAATTAGCTGTAAATTCATAATGAATATTTTTTAGGACACTGGCTCATTTCATGAAACAAATGTCGGTCAAAATTTCTACAACTTATGAATGTTATAACACTAGCTGTTAATAATAAGCTGATTAAAAAATTTAATTTTTTGTAAATTATTAAATATATATCTTCATTTTCTATATGGATTTACTATATTTTCACTATAAGAAACAATAACGCAATACAAGGCCGAAAAAATATTTTATATCTCAAAAAGTATTATAAGTATATGAATGATAAATTCTGGATATAAAAATTATACCTTTGGTTTTGAATTCACTAGTAAGACAAGTAAAATTTTACAGTTTAAAATGTATTCATATATATATTTCATAAATATAAATTATTTATAATGTCACGATTACTTATATTTAAACACGTCATAAAAGAAGCCGCATAGTATTAAAGTCTTCATAAACATAGTTAGTAAGTTGAACAAAAACTAGTACTTTTATTCTATTTTACTTTCACAACAAAGCGTTATGTGTGTAGATATTCCTTCATGAATTTAAATTACAATAGGGACAAATAATGCATTGCCTTAAAACCTGTTCTATTTACAAAAGAGGACTACATATACTAAAGCCGATTTTATTCAAAGAAATAAATGTCATGTAGATATAGAAAAAGTCCATTTAATGAATGTGAGTAGGAGCGACAGTCTGGCGCTTGTTCTCAATGTCCAAATTGAGAACAAAATAATTGGTTTGTTAATCCATCTTAATACTTGACAGGTTTATTATTCAGAGTGAAATGCTTAATTTTGTCACATTCCTATTAGGAATTACTGAAGAATAATAAATTTAGCTTTTCAAGTTGAAAATAGCGTCTAAACAGTTTCTCCTAAAAGTACCGTTTTCATCTTAGAAAAAGTTATAGGGGAAAGAAGAAATTTTAATCATAAAGAATGTATTATATTCTTTTAAAACTTAATTAAAAAGATAACTAGTGTTTTAAAATTATGGAAAATTCTACGTCACAGAGGATATTTTGTCGCAAAGATGTTATTCCTTTAATCCAAAATAATAAAACGTGCAAATAAAATAATCTTGTGGCAAGAATGTTATACATCTTTATACTTGAATATCATAGAAAATGAGGAAGTTTCATTCTGATTCATATCAGAAAATTACAGTGCAGGAGATTTTTCATAGTTTTTAAATGTTTTATAAAAAATTAGCAGTATTATGAAATACTATATAGAGTGTCTAAAAATATTGAACCCGGCTTTTACTCCTTAAATATTCATCATAGATATATATTTCAAATTACTAGCTGCGTAAAACTATTACAGAATTTCTTGATATCGATTAAAATGTTTAGGCGATTGAATTTGAAGAAATACAAAATTTAAATTTTTATACGGCCTCCGTAAAAAAAATTTCCCCAATGAGTAAGATGTGGTCCATACACTACTAAGGTCATGATAAAAATTTCAGCATTTTTGAATAAAAAGTCGCAAAGCAATGAGGTTTCACAAATGCTGACATAAACCACTTACAGAAGTTCTACTATAGAAGTTCGAGATAGAAAGTAATAGTATGGAAACCACTATAGAAGTTCGCAAAGGGAGAATTTCGTAAAGGGGAAAAATTTTGTCGGATGATCGCGTTTCGGGTGTCTTTCACAAATTTCTAAAGAAAAAATTGATTGACATTGAATTGAAAACATTTACATTTTCATTTATCGTTAACCCTTCGCCAACTTTGTTTAAGCATATACCTGCTTCTTATTATGATAAAATAAAGAAATTTTGTACATGACCTTATTAGTTTATGACCTTACCTACAGTGGGGGTCAAAACTGTGGACATTTTTTTAATTTTCAAGTTTTATTAATTTGTGTGACTGAAGAATATAGTAAATTTCACTTAAATATAACTATTTATATATAAAATTCAAGGAAATGTAATGTAGAATTTAATGAAAAGAACATAATTAAAATATCTGCATTACAAAAAAAATTTACGTTTACAGAAAATAAGATCATCTTAGATTTCATTGTATTTGAAAGTTAACTTACATATTCAATACTTAGTAGGATAACCATTGTTTTTCAATACAGCTTCAGAGCGTCATTTCATTGAGAGAACTAGTGTTTGGAGTTCGTCCTTTTCAATCACGTGATGCCAAGAATCAATTATAGCTTCAATAAGTTGCATTTTATTAGATAGACGCTTTTTTGTACAAGGATTTCCAAATGGAGCCACAAATTTCCCATGGGATTCAGATGAGGGCTGTTTCCTAGCCAGGGTAATAATTGTATGCTTTTATTTTCGAACCATGTTTTGCATATTTTTGCCGTGTGGCATGGAGCTGAATCCTGCTGAAAGATAAATGGTGCTTTATTGGGGAAGAGATCCCTGATTAAAGGTATCAATTTTAGTTCATGTTTTGCATTCTATCAATCACTTGAATGCATCCCACACCATCTGCAGACATACAGGCCCAAATTATTACATTTGTTGTGTTATTTCGACTTGTTTCAATGCAATCAGGATGCAGCTCTTCCCCTACTCCACGTCTCACATATTTTCGCCCACCATTACTAAAGAGCGATATTTTACTCTCATCGATCCGGATTATTTGCCTTCACTGATTTTCTGACCAATTAATTTCTTTTTTGGCTCACTGAACTCGTTTCTTGCGTTGCTGAAGATTTAAAAATGGTTTTTCCCTCGGAATTCTTTCTTTCAGTTCAAAACCTGCTATTCCTCTCCTTATTGTTCTTGAACTAAATGAAATACCTATTGCATTCATTTCACATCTAACAACATCTGATGAAATTCTTCAATCTTTGAGGCATATCATTTTTATCTTTCTATCGTCAGAAGCACGTTTGCATTTTTTTCGCCCTTATCTTGCTAAATTTATCACTGATTTAGTTTCTTCATATGTAAGCACAACTTTAGTACGCCAGATAAAGTGACTGATCCACCAACCTGTTTTGCAATTTCAGCATAAGAGAAACAATTTTCCCTCAATATGACAATGCTGCTTCTTTTTGTAGGTTTCCAATCAGTTCTTGTTGATGATGAACTTGTCTTAATTTATTTGCATTTAGAAAAAAATAGAAATATTAAAAAATAAAAAACATTATTCTATTTAGTTGCACTAGTATTCACCCATCTGCAAAATACCACTTTTACAAATCAAAACATACTACATATTAGTTACTGAAATTTGATTGGTTCTCGGAACAGTCATTGTGATTGGCTAGGAAGCTTTCATTGCAATATACTTCAGCATTCATGAAATAGTGTAGTGTAAGATTTTGTAATGTAGGTATTTTAATTCTGTTTTTTTAATTAAATTCTACATTAAATTTCCTTGAATTTGATGTATAAACATTTGTATTTAAGTGAAAATTAATATAATCCATAAGCACTGAAAATTATAAAACAGGAAATTTAAAAAAAATGACCACAATTTTGGCCACCACTTTATGTACAAGACCTTATTAGCACATTTTACTCATACCGGGTATTGTATTTGTATTGTATTATTATTATTTGTATGAAAATTGTTATTTTGTATTTTTTGAAGTTAAAATTCTCCAGTTTTTTTAACTAGTTTTTTAATTTATAATATAGTCTACGATTAATATTTAAGGAATAAAAGCCTATGTCATAGCTTTTGGGACAGCCTGTATAAACTGTACAAAAAGACATACGTTTCTTTATCTAGAAAATATATAATATAACCGAAAATAAAATGTAACTGAACTAAAAAATGCAATAATAACTTACAGTTCCCCTTTTGAAAACGTTCTTCGTCTTTATCAACGACTGATGCCAATATATTTTCTACATTTAAAGAATTATTTATAAAAACAAAGATTCATTTCATGTCACTCTTTTCTGGAACTGTTTGCAAGTACTTTTCATAGTACATTGGACAGTTTTATCAAACCGGGATATTTGTTTTTAGGATGCTGTCAATTATTGTCAAATAAACATTGTTAGAAGCGTAACGGTATTGATGCATGCAATACGAACAAAATAATAATAATTTTAATATTAATGTTAATAATGTTAAAATATCTTATTTGTCCCTAAAACATGTTTGTGTAACATGAAAATGTTACTCTTGGTATAGAAGTCAATCAGCAAAGCTTTATTCCATGTTCAGAAAATTAATTAACAGATACACTGCAAAAACTACACGGAACGTTTCCGAAAATAAGTGGCAACAAAAGTACTTCTGTTTGTGTGTGTTTTATGAATGTGACAGTTAGTAATATCTAGTTAAAAATCACTATATACTTGTTTTTACGGTTTTAAATGAGAAAGAGACGATTGTTCTAGTCATTAATCCTATTGTTTAGAGGACTACTATTTAGAATTAGTATTTTGAATGAAATGTTTAGATTCTTTCCCTCCCTGTTAAGATATACTGAAAATGGTAATAAAAATTATATCAGCATTTTAAATTGAAAATCTATGATAAGCAGGTTAAAAATTATAATTACTGTTTTAAAATTAGGCTTATTCATAGGGCACTGAGATAATTTTAAACAAGTCGTCAAACTTGGCAAACGTGGTGCGTTCGTACTATAACTAGTTTGATAAATATTCAGATGTTGGTGAAAATACAGGTTGCATTCTTTTGCAAAAATGCATGACTAAAAGGTTATTACGATTATATAT
This sequence comes from Maratus speciosus, assembly GCA_963932465.1. Classification (NCBI taxonomy): domain Eukaryota; kingdom Metazoa; phylum Arthropoda; class Arachnida; order Araneae; family Salticidae; genus Maratus; species Maratus speciosus. The sequence goes on along the minus strand of OZ010791.1, from coordinate 491,398,183 downwards.
ATTAAATTTATTGTTACAGAAATAATATGACTCCATCTTAAGTACGACAGTAATTAAAATGGCAACCTAGAATCATTACCAATCATGGGATATCGTTCAATCTATTGCGTATTACAGGATTAAATAGAATGAAGAAAATTTTATTAATATCTTTTTAAATTTTGATTCGATTTTCATAAAATTTGAAATGATTCTACAAAATTCTGGAACGATTAAATATTTATTAAATTTCAAACTATTCAGTTGGGCCGCTTTTAAGCTGTTATATGCGGAAAGACGAACAGCCGGCCAGCCGGGCGGACTAGAGGACGACTATATATGCTACGTATTTACATAATTACAAACGCACCTAAAAAGAAGAAAATATCAGCTCATTCAAAAATTTTATAAAAGGGTAGTGAAAATCTTATTACCAGATTATGGAAATAATAATATGGAAATGTTATTTAAAAAAAGAGTTTTATAAAAAATATAATGTACGTCAATTTCGCAATTTTTGAATTTCTAATAAAACTAGTTATAACGTATTTGTTTTTATACATGTGAAAAAAATTACTAATTTGTATAAAATGAGCTGAAAAAAATTATTATTTTATCTATTTCGCTTAATGTAAAATTAAATGCAAGATTTGATGTAAAATCCAGTTATATTCAAAGAAATTTCATGTAGAGCAACGATGAATGTGAGCTGTGGTGATTACTGAGCTCCTCGTACTCGTATTAACGGTTTCCAATGAAAATATGAATAGTTCGATAGATACCAGCATTTCTGCATTTGTCTGTAGTCGGTCTCATTTCAAACACGTTTTAAACGAGAAATATTATTTAAAAAATACAATCTGATAAGTATTATACAGGAATACTATACAATCCTTTAAATATATTTTCTGTACTCAAACATCTGTCGGATGCGCCAGACAACGGTAAAATTTCAAAATATTGTCCATGGTCACCCATCTTAATTTTTAAATTGTGAAATGTTTAGATTCGGTCTCGCTCCTCTTAAAATCAAATAAAGATAATCACATGAACTTTTGATATCAAAAAACGTTACCAATTATAAACGTTTAAAGTGTGTCAATCTGTTTAAATTTAAATTAAACGATGTGGCCCCGCGATATCTTTAAATAAGCAGAATGTTAATGCATAAATTGTAAAAAATAATGATAATGATATATTTATAGCATTTGATAATATTATTAAACATCTAGACACTGCAATATTATTTTGAAAGAGGTAATTTTCAATAAAAATAATGTGAATTATTTTTATTAGTTTGAGCAAAAAGTTCTGGGAAATATTTAATCTAATAGTTACCAGAATTTGTATCGTGTATAGGCGTATTAGTGGTATATCTATAGGAGTTCAGGAATTTCGGCTCCAAAATGCCTATTGAACAGTATGATTAATCAGTGAGTGTTGATCCGGTATTATTGGAGAAAAGGTTTAACGATTCTGAAAGCCGTTCAGGAGATTAATGAGGGTGAAAGTGCTGGTACAGTGACAAACTTCATACTTTCAGCAAATCCGAAATCTCACAGAAAGTCGTGGACTATAATGGTCTCTACTTTGAAGAATTGTCCTTTGTTGCTTTTGTTGTGAATTTGCGCATAACAACTCAACTTTCACAAATTTCCCAGAAGATTTTGCTCAACCTAGTAATATTTTTCTAAATTTATCGTAAAATTAGCTTTATAATGACAATTATATATGTAAATTGTTAAACATATGCGTAATACAAACGTAGATACAAGGAATATCGCTTCACTTTTGAAGATTAGATATTTTTTATTTAATGGTTTAGTCGCAAAATTTGGAGGGAAATTAGATCTTAATAGAATTTGTAATATTTTTCTGACGTTCAATAGGCCAGACATTAATTTAGTTAAAAGAATTATAAATTTTGGTAAACCTGTACGTACCCAGAAACTGTCTATATAATACGCTGGATATCTGATATAAACTGAAAATAACTATCATTTTATCTGTTTTGTTTAATGAAAAATAATTTATATGCTAATGTTTCTTCCTGTATATTTGAAATTAACATGGAGTAAACTAATTTACTGGCATAATAACCACTCTGTATATAAAAGCGAGACTTTTACTCGTAACAAAATTTATTTAAAAGAAATGTATTTCAATTGAAAGACATCTCTTTCATGAATTTAAGTGGCACAGATTACAAAGTTGTTTGTTTTCATTGTTCGAAATCGGAACAAAAGGAAGGCTTTTGCGGTGCTTCTGTAACTTGACAAGTTTATTAATTAGTCAGAAATATCGCGTTCCAAACGTAATCCTATTAAAATGTACTTAAATTTAATGAAATTATGAAATTAACTTTTAAAGAGAAAAAAAAAACAATGCAAAAAGCATTTGTCCAAAAATATTTAGTTGTTTTAAATCATCTGCAGTGACAATTTTAAATACGAGAATAAATTTTGAGAATAACAAGCAGTTATAAAAAATATTGTTAAAATATGCTAAAGGTAATAATATCATAAGTCTTAATCATGAAAAAGTCCTTCCGGGTAAGCCGGGAGGACGAGGTAGCTTTCAAATCCCTTATTTTTAAAAAGTCGGCTAATATTATTCATACACAGGAAGCTCAAATTAGCGGAATTGGATTATAAAAGTTTCAATACTGAATACGAAAGAGAATTTTACGAAATTAGTCAGCTTTACCCAAGCTGAATTTATTTAAAGTGATTTATATTTGGTCGCAATTTTCGGCGTTATCTTTAAGTGACCGCCATTATAAAACAACATGATGGTTGAAGCTAATGAACGAACATTTAATAATATGGTTATAACATGTTTATAAATTTTTTGTATCTTTTTTTAAAATTTAAATACTCTTTTAAATTTTAAAGGGCCGCCATGAAGCTGGCCAACAAACTTGGTCGATAAATTGCTATATAATATGCACATGCCTAGTCACATTCAAATCGGTTAATAAATACTCGTGTTATCGTGCGAGAAAAATGAAATTGTTTTAACCCCTTGAGGGGCACCAGTATATATTATATACCACCTACGATTAATGAAGTTTTACACCGGAAAAAATTTATTAAATTTTATTTTTCTAACTTTGGTGGAAAAAAAACCGTAAAATTGCTTTTACTTATTTTGAAATAGAATTTTTCAAAGATTCCGGTGGGAAATCAGCCTTTCACAAACGTAATTGCTTGCCCATCAAGGGGTTAAAATGTCAGCCAAACTAGAAATTGAAAGTACTGTAACTCAGCTATTTTTCGTAATTATGTAAATACGTAGCACCTATAGTCGTCGTTCAGTCCGTCTGTCTGTCTGCCTGCCTGTCCGTACGTCCGCATATAATAGCGCAAAAACTACGAAACTGAATCTTTTGAAATTTAAAATATATAATTGTTGCATCGGATGCATAGTTCAATTACAGGGACAGTCAAAATTTTTCCATTGCATTACGGCGAATGGAAAATATTATTTCAAGTGCATTTTAATGATGTTACAGCCTTTCGAACAGAATGAAATTGATATGCACTTATGAAGTGCACTAAAATAACCATTCATTACAATATGCAGTGCAAAAAATAAATTATAAAACTAGTTACAGTACGAACGCACCTTATTTGCCCCGTTTAATGTGCAATTTCTAACTTATGTAAGATATAGACGAAACAAACAATGTTCCTAAATCTTTGTATCAAGGTGAAACACATAAAAAATTCTTTTTCAATTTTTAATTGCTTTGTACTTCATTTTAAATTTAAATAAAAAAAATTAAGACCGCCATTTTGAAACAAGATGGTGGATGAAGGTTGCAACGAATTCGGTTGAGACATTGGTATGTACTATGTACACACCAGGTAATATCCAAATCGGCTCATAAATAGGCGTGTTATAGTATAAAAAAGATCAGAACGTTTCAAAATGTGAGCCACACTAGAAATTCAAAGGGCTATACCTCAGCCATTTTTTAAGATATAGACAAAACATAAAATGCTCCGGAATTTTTGTATCAAGGTAAAACACATAAGGAAAAATTTTTTTCAATTTCTAATTTTTTTAAAATAATTTTAATTAAATTCTTTTAATAACCGCCATTTCTAAACAGGATGGCGGTTAATGCTGGATAACGAACTCGATCAAGACATTGGTATGTACTGCGTACGAAACAATATACATCCAAATCGGTTATTAATTACGAGAGTAGCAGCATGACAAATATCAGATAACTATAGGGGATAGTAGCCGAATTTGGACCACTTCATTTTTGAAATATCTGAAAAATATCTATACACGTGGTGAATCAAATCATCTATTAAATAAATAAATCTTTAGAACAATTTCTTATTGAAAATCTTGAGTTTTATTTTAATTTTAAACGTTTGTCAAAAGTGGTCCAAATTCAGCAACTGGTCGCCTAAATTGGGCACCCAGTCTCCTAAATTTGGCCAAAAAGTATTAGTCTGTTTTAATGAATAGGGCAATTATTATTAAAAGAAAAGTTTTAGACTAATGAAACAAACAAATCAATTCTGATGTATAGGATTTCAGCAGTAGATGGCGCCGCTTTCTGTAATTCACGGCAGAATTGCAGCGGTCCATTCAAATATGCGGTCCAAATATGTCTCTACTATAATCTCCCCTATATATATACTTGTATATCAACATTTGTACGGAGGGTTGTTTCTGAATATGGGGGTGAAAATATTCTAAATGTTTTTGGAATCGCTTTCCTCTGAACGGCTGCAATAGGTAATTCTTTTTGTATTAAAGCTACCTAATATTTTTTAAAATAATTTAATAATATTTTAACTTAATATTTTAATAAACATCATTTGCAATAATGTAATTTATTTCCACAGTCCAAAATGAGAACAAAAGAACGGCTTTTGTCATTAATCATGATTGATAACATGTTTGGAATGTAGAATGAATTGGGTTACTTCATCCCATCTTAATTCAAACTTACCGAAAGAATATCAAACTAGCATCATATTTGAAATTCGATGCAAATGCATTTGTTTAAAACATACCTATTGCTTTACAATAATCATAAATAATACAGTATCGAAGAATTTTATATATAAAAAAATTAATCATAAAAAAGAGAAAGAGTAAATACAATGCTGTAATAGGTTTTTAGCTTTATTACACATATTAATTTTGTTATTGCACATTTTGAATTATTTAATATTGAAATAATATTTAAAAATTGGTAATATCATTTTCCCACTTCTAATGTAAAAATTGACAAAGTACGTCGTTTTGTATAAAACATCCCTTTGTGATTAAATCATCGATGAACGGTATCAGATTAGACTTTTCTTTATATTTCCAATGTTCCAGAATTCGTCAAGTATTTACCTAGATATTCTACAAAATGTTTCAAGAACTAAGTGTCCTTTGATTTACAAGAAGAATGATTTTTTAAGGATATTTATTTTTATTATAAAAATGCACAGATTGAGTTAACTAATTTCCAGTTGAATACTTTAAAAAAAAATCTATTTTTTATTGAAAAATCATATTTTCATGCCATTTTTAAACGTAATAGATTAAATAAAAAATAATTAGAGATAGAAAAAAGATAATATATGCAAATATAAATTTATGAGCGGAAGTATGTCATTTATGAGCAAAATTGTCAACTAGATTGAAATATACTGGATAAACAAAAAAGAAAGCCTAGAAAATGCGATACCCGTACATAGTATGGGCATATCATTCTGGCCAGAAACAGGCTACACGTATGGGGTACGGGCAAAACTGTTAAGCGGTTAAAAACAAGAGAGAAAAATTATGCCACAAGCATATACTATGAAACATTTTCCAAAATGTCTATAATACCTTTTCAAGAATCTAGAAAACTTGACCGTTTAATAAGGTGATAGATGATGTCTAAGTAAACAAGGTTAAACTAGCTGAAGAGGCCTACCAGAAGACTAAATCTCTACTAGACCAACCCACTAACGCACATTAGATACCTCCTACATTCTATTCTAAAGTTTATGAGCTGTAGAGATAGATTTTTTCTTCATAGGATATTATAGTCTGTGGAGGTTTTAATGAAAATTAACACAATTAAGAAAAGCATTTGAACACTTAGCTAATCAGATTCAAGCATTTTGAAATATAAATTGATTTTGCTCAATTTTTTTAACAGCATCTATTATTGTTTGGAGAAGACAAATCAATTTTTTTAATTAGAAAAACATTGTATTGGGCCTATGAAATTTGGGGCGTTCCTTATGGCTTTGAAAAATAACAAAAGCACTAGTGTTCCCATTTTGGGAACAACTTTTTTTTCATGAATTATGATCCATCTATTACACTTATTAATTCCGGATTTATGTTCTATTATACAATAGATAGTTATAAATATAATTTAAGTAAAAATATTTTTTTTATTAGAAAGTTATTAAAAAAAATTTCTTCTGAAAGCTTTCAAAAAGAAAAATTTTGCCTTTTTTAACACGTTTTAAAAAATAGAAAATTCAATCGAAATTTTAATTAAATTACAGGTGTTATCTTCCATATTCAATCGTATATATTTAAAATACAAATACCATAAACTTGTTAACAATATATATAATATTCATTTTAGAAAAATGCTTAAGTAGAGTTCCCAAAATGGGAGCAATGGCGCCTAATGGGTAACACTAAGAAAAAACTTGATGATAGTGATCTTGATTTTAAATGTCTTTGGTGAAACTGTGAGTTTAAGGTACAGTTTAGAATATAATGCAATGGCGTGCCTATTTGACCAAAGATGCAGTGCGGAGGGAAAACCTTATCAAGAATGTAGAGGTATGACATTTATAGCCCGCAATTTGTCACCAATACATAAATATCCCAGCTGGAAAGATAATTTGGTAGGAGGCTGTATGCATTTCCTCGTTTCGATATAATCTTGTTGTTGCAAGTTTAGAAGTAGAGATACATGTAGATTTTTTAAGATATGATGATGAATATGGAAGGTAAACCTAACTTCTATAACTGATAATATGGATTCAAGAGCTACCTCGAAATCCAGTTTTCCAGAAATTTCATTTTTTTTTCAGTCATTTCAGAGTATCCACGAACACATTGAAAATTGAGCGTTTTGTAGGAATGTTGTAGAGCCTGTGTAATATTTTGAAGGCGATAGTTAGAGTTGAAAATATTTTCTAGCGGCTGAAAGGTTCGTTAACTGTCAGATAGGATGGTGAAGCTTTTGAAATTGAAGTTATCAGACTATAAAATGGCTTCCTAGAGCGACAGGGATTTTACGTGAAAGAATGTAGTTTTCAGAGGCCAATTCCATCTCTTTTGAATGAATTATTTCTTCATTCTGCATAACGCAGTAGGCGTAGTCCGTCCAGTAGTTGGTCCTTGAGCCGTCCGTGAATATATGGATTTCTGATATACAAGTCTCATCCATCCTTTTAAAGTATGCAGGGGAAGAAGACATGCTGGTAGTCTGGTACTGGTATTCTCAGTAACAACTTTTTCCCGGATATAGCTACTCTTTGCAACTCTAGGTATAATGTTGCGATTCCTGTTAGGACGCACAAGTCAGCTGTCGCAGATTTTTTGTATATACAAGAAATTATGAGTAGACACTGTGCTTTGATTAACTTCTTCAGACCCAAGGTACACAAATGTGCACCTCTATTATTTTCCTCATAAAAACTAAACTGTTTGATTTTGTCACATTTTGACTTTACTTTTAAATACTGAATGATTTTGGCTTTGGGACAAATGCAATCAATGGCAGCATTGATGCTTATTTCCTCATAAAATAAATGTTATTTTTATCTGAGTTTGCAAAACGCCTTCAAGACAATGTGGCCAATAAAGTAAAAAAAAATCACAATTATTCAACTTAAACGATTTTAAAAAAATTAGGATTTGCAGATCATTCACTTACTAAAAATCCTTAAATTTTTTATTGCGTGAATTTTGGTTATTGATCATTAAATTGATATTTAAAGGAGGCTAGTCATTTTAAATCCCTGTTTTTGAACCTAAATGCCCCGTCCCCTAAAGTATCCATTTAAAAAAAGGGATATTTCTGTCATCTATAGTGTCTTTTTGTTTGTGCAAAAGCAAATGAATGTGCATTTGTAATGTTATTTTACCATCAGGTCTGAAGAGGTTAAATAGATGAGCTTCAGACTATACTATTTTTGCATAGAGTGCTTCCATATAGCTGAGACGTTGGTGATCTATTTTCTAGAACAATTAAATGCGAAATATTTAGTATGGATTTTGAAATCCTCTCTGTGAGGATGCAAAGTTAAGAAGATTTTGTGAGATTATATTTATCTCTGAGTTTACTCCACTTATTTCTTAGGTGGAGTAGAAATGATAGTGTGTATTTCTGAGATGTAAGATATTTTTATATTTTAATGTATGGTGATTTATCTTATAAATTTATTGACTTTTAAAATATTTAGTATGTGTCAGGTCGAGAACTTGGCATTTTTGTCCGATATTATCATGTTGCGCATTTGTGACCACTCTGCTACAATCTCTAGTGCCTGCTTGCCATATGCTTCCATCAATTTGCTTGTTTTGCCTCTAGCGGCGATTAACATAACATTGGCACTGACTGCTACTATGAAACCTCTTCTTTGAATTTGACATTATAGGTCCGACATAAATAACTTCCAGGCGAAACATGACGCTTTGTACATCAGATCCAGTGAAACACATCCGATAAAAATTTGCATACGATTCTCGTATTCACAGAAATCATCTAACTGTATTAATACATGGGATTTCTAAATTGAGATCTTTTAGTTTCTTTATTGTAGCTATCTATCACAATCTATCGGAGGCATTTTGTAAATCTGAAGAAATAAGAGAGGCGTAGCAATCCTTTTCACTAATCAATTCAAGTTGAGAGAATAATTTTTGTAAAATTGATTCTTTTGACTCTCCGACACGAATTCGTGTTTTTATTGTTATATATACAGTGAGACCAGCGGACAGTGAAAATTCTTTTAAGAGCAATTTTTCGAAAAAATTCTTAAAATTGAGAGCAGTCAAATGGACCAGTAAGATCCTATTTCGCTATGTGATTTGTCAGGTTAATAAACTAATTCACCAAGCTTCCAAACCTTAGAGAAATAATTAAGAGGTTGTCTAAAACAATTTTGAAAATGCATAACACATTTGAAAACATAATTTCTGAAATTACCATAAATAGTAGAAAAAATATCAGAATTCTTTTGTGCTTCTCTGTATACGATGTCTATATTTTTATACATACTATAGACTATGCTAAAATGTAGTTCTGTAAAGAGTGGCATAACACATTTGCAAATTCCTCTTTGGCAAATTCCGTCAATAAAAGGAAATGAAGTTGAGATATTTTGTTTTGACTTGTATATCATCTATAGAGTTTAGAAACACTAAGTGCTAGGCAATATAAATTGTTTAATTACTAAACATATACCAAGACTTAAAACGCAATGCCGAAAATTATTGTCCTTAGACAGTTCATTAACCAAATTATTTTGCGTGTTCCCGTAAATGACAATGAATGATTTGTACACTATATTCTATAGAAAGCATCTTATAGCGCATCTGAACGATATATCGCAATTAAAAAATATTTGAAATAGACTAACATCATTAAACTACACCACAAAGGACTTTCCCCATAGACCATAATGCAACGCAATATTTTGAGTGTCAATATAAATGAACTGTAAACTCTATTTTATATAAAATACAGTACGTGTCATACTAAACTTTATAACATATATTAATTACATGGCAATCTATATATACTAACACGATTTACAGCACAGACAAACAGACATATGCCGAAAAGAAAGATGGCTGATAGACACGCAGACAGAAAGACGACAGACAATTCGAACTCATAACAAATGAAACGTCTAAACTCATGTGAGTTATATTCAAAGAAATATCGCGTAGATTTAATTGAAAGAAATGATTTTGATGAATGTTACTGGCCTTCGTTTCACAGTCCAATATGAGAAGAATAGAACAATTGTGATCATTCATCATAATTCTTGACAGACTTATTATTTAAAGTGAAGCGTTTATTTTGCCATTTCCGTAATAAAATATGCTGAAAGACAATAAAACTAGATTTTAACGAAAAGTGTCCAAAATATACGCTAAATAGATTTGTCTAAAAATTAACAACTCTTTAAAAATTACTCTATATTACACACACGTAAGTAATTGAAGTATATATATTCAATCATAAATAGATGATAGGGTAATTAAAACGTTAAAATAAGCAATATTAACATCTTAATAATTAATGTATATATATATATATATATATTTATTTATTTATTTATTTATTTAAGTGACAAATTCATTTTGTAGCTATGCCATTTCCGTATATTTTTTTAAATGCCATAAAACAAGCTATATAAAAATGCATTGATAAATCAAATGTAAATGGTGACTCAAAAGAATTGTTACTTAAAAAAATATTTCTTCTTCTATGAAAGAAATTTATCTTGAGGAAAGTAATGTTTTCTCATAATGCAAATTTTGTTTTCATAAAAGAAACCTTCAATACCAATATATTTTAAAGCAATGTGATATAGATAAGTACACTGGTTATCAAAAATTAAGGAAATGTCACAAAATGCTAATTTTCAAATACGCGAACACTCAAAAGGAAATAATATAATTCGATTAATTACTATCTCTACAACACAGCTAGCCCATATAACATCACACTCATGTCACACATGGTCACAAGTGTCACAGTAACTACGGTGAAGCAAAAAAATAGGAAATTCCATACATTTCATTATGAGTCTCAAATAATCACTATATGTGACTCCACTGAGAATTCAATGTGACTACTGCTTTGTGACGAGTCACCAGGTGACTTTACTGTGCAGTTAAATTGTGTCTCTCATGTGACTGTCATTTTTAGACTCAATTTCATAGTCATCACGAACTTTGCATTATGATAAGTGCATTATTTGGTAACGTATCACAATGCAGCGTTCACGATGACTTTGAAATTGAGTCTACAAATGACAGTCACATGAGAGTCACAATGTAACTACATTGTAAAGTCACATGGTGACTCGTCACAAAGCATCAGTCACAGTGACGTCTCAGTGGAGTCACATATATTGACCATTTGAGACTCATAATGAGATGTATGGAATTTCCTATTTTTTGCTTCATTGTAGTGACTGTGACACTTGTGACCACGTGTGACATGAATAAATGTTATATGGGCTAGCTGTGTTGTAGAGATAGTAATTACTCGAATTATATTATTTCCTTTTGAGTGTTCGCGTACATGAAAATTAGCATTTTGTGACTTTTCCTTAATTTTTCATAACCAGTGTAGTTACAAATGCGAACAATTCAGGAATTTTAAGACAATGTACGCTAGTGATATTTTTCAAAGAAAACAGTAAAAGTTGGGAACGTTTAGAATTTAGATAAGAAAAAAAATCTGATATTTTCTCATATAACAAAATATTGTTTACAAAATATTAAAAGTTTTAAAGTTTTAAAATTTCGTTATATAACTTATAAATTATATTTGAATGTTACTTATATTGTGTATATGGAAATTAATGGCAAAATAAAACTAGTATGTTGTGGCCATCACAAAACTTTTTTCTATCTCATACATGTCAATACTTCGAAATTCACTATCTCAGTGCCAAATTAAATGGCAATCGGTGTTCATCATGAGAATTTTAAAAATATGAAATTCCGTGCATTAGTTCTCGAGGTATGACTGACACTGAAATCGTGTAAATCCAGCAAAATGCACATAGCAGCGCCACCTATTGTGTTATTTACACCAGAGCCTAATTATCACCAACTTATGTCAACGTCTAACTGAATATGAAGTTTGAGGAAAATTCGTGCATTAGTTCTTGAGGTAGCGGTATTGCGCAAATCATGACAAATGCAGTATAGAAGCGCCACCTGTTGAGTGATTTGCAACAACACATAATCAGCAGCAGTATTAATAAAGTTATAATTAAATCTGAAGTTTGATGAAAATTCGTGCATTAGTTCTTGAGCTAGAGCTATTGAGGAAATAATTCAAAACACAGAACAATTGCAGCACAGCAGCGCCACCTATTGGGCGATTTACACCCACACGTAGTCAGCATCATTTCATATAAAGGACCAACTAAATCCGAAGTTTGATGAAAATGTGTGCATTAGTTCTTGAGATAGAGCTACTGCGAAATTAGTGTAAATCCTGCAAAATGCAGCATAGCACCGCCACTTGTTGAGCGATTTACACCAAAACGTAAACAGCATCCATTCATGTCAAGGACTAACGGAATCTGAAGTTTTATAAAAATCCCTGCATTAGTTCTTGAGATAAAGATTTTGCGGAAATCCTGGAAAATGCTACATAGCAGCATCACCTGCAAGGCGATTTACACCAAAAACTAATCAGCATCAATCTATATCAGGTACTACCTGAATATAAATTTTTTTGAAATTCCGTGCATTAGTTCTTGAGATAGAGTGCCCATAAAATTTGTGTCACATACAGACAGACAGACAGACAGACGGACAGACAAACAGACAGACTCACAGACACACTCGCAGACAGAAATTTCGTAAAAACATGTTTTTTGGAATCTCTGACCCATAAAACGTCTAAATCCGTCGAAAACTGGAATTCGAAAATACTTTCTTCTTGTAAAGATAGAAGAAAGTAAAAAACTACCTATTAAATGCAAGGTGAAATACACCTTTCTGTAAAGTAATTTTTTCGATTAAATTCGGTTACCGCTCAGCAAGTTATTATCTTTCTATAACAATATATTTCGTAGATATTTCATGTTATTTTAAATAAGATTAAATTATGTCAAACGTTTAATATTTTTGTTTTGCATGTTTGTTTGTTTGTAAACGTTATACAGAAAATAATTGCTTTCACAGCTTTTTTAATATGTAGTTCTGGACAAAAATGCGCTAAAACGAGTTAAGATTGTTTTTTACCATATGCTTATACGTTGTAAACATCTTTCATAATAATAACATTTGCGAAAACGGTTTAAATAATAAATGTTATTTAAAGATTATAAAACTGGACTCCGCGATGCCAAAATGTCGCAGCATCGAGTCGAAAAATTTAAGACGTAATATTAAAAAAGAAAGTTTTGTTCTTTAGTAATATAAAATTAAGTAGTATAGAGTATATAATAACAGCTGTTGAATATTTATTCTCAAGTGCTTGTTCAGCCGTTAGATGCCTCATAAAAATCTAATCTAACAGCAATTGGCTCAATTCTACTATTTTTTTCCTTTACAAAATGTACATGATTGAGAACATCTTCTAAACAACGGCCTCTGCTATGAGCTGCCATCAGTTGAAAACTTCTTTAGATCAATGTCTACAGAGAATTTCAACCTTTAACTTGTGTATGGTGAGAGCTTATGCAACTATTAAATTAAACTGAGTTTGTGAGCATTACATTATTTTATTTCCAATATTTAGAAATATGTGCAACAGAAAAATGTCGTACATATAAATGACCCATGGTAATCATCCAATTGCAGCATTACAGCATTTGGAAAGCCTGAAGTCTGGTGCAGTCAGTCGTGCCATTACCGTACCAAATGTAATGTTTGAAAATCATCCCTCTGTTACTATATTAATAGCAACATAACTATGCAAACAATGGCTAAGCACTGTTCGCTCTGAATACCAGATACATGACTTTCTTCATTTAGTCTTATTATTTTAATATTCAGGCCTTCTTATATTTTTGAAACTGAACAATTTACGAAGTATTTCTTGATTGTCTTAATTGATTTGCTTGATTTTGGGATTGGGAGTATGGCATCAATTTCAGATGGAGAAAAAAAAAACTTTGGAATTTTACCTATGTTCAGTACATTTAATTTAGATTTTCTGGCAATGTAGTTTTTATTTGCTCTGTTTGTTAACAGATAACACCACAATGCAATATTCGTTTTTAATTCCGAATTCTGACAGAGTCAGTTAGTTTTGAGTATGGTTGGTTGAATTGTTGCTGGGCATAAATTATACAAGTATATTTTAATTATTTTTAGTTTTACTTCGCAAGTGTTGGAGAGAGATTTAATTTTTAATTTGGATTAAGGCTTTCACAAATTAATTTGCAAGTTTATTAATTATAAAGTTATTTGAATAAATGAGGTTTGATTCTGAAACAAGAACTCTACACCGAAGAGCCAAAACATTATGACCACCTACCTAGTAATGAATTGTCTCAGTTTCTGTCTGCAAAAAAGCTGCACCAGCCTTGGCATGGATGCCACACGTCCTTGGTATGACCGAAGGCAGATTGTACCAGATTTTCAATTTGCAAACGTAAATCCGGAATATTGCAGCATGGTTTTTTTAGCTCTGAGCTGCCGTTCCAAGACACACCAAATCTGCTATATCATATTAAGATCTGTTTAGTTAGGCTGTCTGGACCTTAACTGGAATTCAGCTTTATACTTAGAACTACTCCAGCGCAATTCCAGCCCTATGTTATGGAGTGTTGTCTTGCTAGAAGACTTCATATTTGGGAGGAGAGATAACATTGTTAGGTTGTAAGAGGTCCCCAATGATATTCCGACAGTCTGCGACCTTCATGATCTATTCTACAATAACCACAGGTTCCAGAGATGTCCATTAGAACGTTTTCTAAAACTTAATATCGCTACAACCGTTCTTTGCATGGCCTGCTGTATAAGGGGGAGCAACAATTCTCATGGAAGAAGGCGTAATTTGAAATTACCATCGATAAGTTGAAGGATGAATCGTGATTCATCTGACAAGGCAGTTCTCTCCCAACGATCCATGGTTCAGTCACGATGTTATTGGGCCTAGTGTGGGAGTAGTTGGCGATGATGCTTGCTGAACAGAGGCACATGTGTGGGGTGTTTGCTGCATAGCCTTATATCCAACAGTGTAAGCTGAACTGTGTGCTCTGAAATAAATCTACTTGGACCTGGGTTGGTATTGGGCTGTCAGCTGAGCCAATGTCTGTTACCGATTTTTTTTAATCAAGTGGGAGGATCCTCCGACGTACTTTTTCTTTGACAACGCATCGACGTCCAACGCCATCCCGTCTGCTGATGGTTTCATCGTCATTCATGAACGTTGCATAAGTACTAACGGCGGTATGTCGCAAACAACCCACGAACGAACAGTTTCGGAGATACACGTTCAGAGCCATTGTGCCATTGAATTCTGTCCTTCATCAAAGTCGCTTAGATCAGCAACATTTCCCATCACAGGCATAGGGAAGCTCAAAAAATGATTCTTCATACTCCCTAACAGTAGTTAAAAACCATTCCCGCCTGATTACGTGCTCTCCACGTCAACAAAGCGAGTTCATTTCAAAATGTGGGGGTGGTCATAATGTTTTAGATCTTCGGTGTATATTTGATTGTTTGTGTATTTATATATATTGTGTATTACATATATATTGTGTATTACATATATATTGTGTATTACATATATATTGTGTATTATTATATTGTGTAAGTGTATTTATCAAGATTTGTTGTTTTGTGATTGTGAAATGAAAAAAAATGAGGAAATACCAAAAAAGATTATTTAAAAAAAAATTGTACGACTTGGGTATTTTGATTTACTTCTCTGTGTTCATACATGTTTCACACTACAAGAGAGTCCTTCTTTCAGCGGAGTATATTTACAACTTTCTGTCACTGCAGTTTAACGCTTTCCTGGTTTATTTTTGATTTGTAGCAAGTGATCTTAGAAATTCCAATGTAGAAATGAAATTCACCGATGTCATCTGCAGAACTTCAAAGCTTTCATTATTTATTTTTGAAGAATAATAAACAATGAACTGATGCCTGTTTTGTGGAATAAAACTTTCGTTGAAGTGTTTTTTTTTATTATTATTTTAATAAAACTAAATTCATTGTCTGGCTCTCAGTAAACAAGAAGATGGTTAGTAGAAGATGGCCGAATTAAGTAGAACCGTATAACATCAGTGGCTCTAGTAAAAAAAAAAAAAAAAAAAAAAAAATGATGCTGATTTATAACCCTTTAAAGAGGATTACGCTTATTACTCTATGGTTGTTAAGAAAGGAAAAAATTAAAACCTACCAGTGCCAGAGGAGACCCAGTTTCTTCAGTATCACATAATGAATGTATTAGAAGTATAAAATAACCTAAAATATAATATTTTACTTCTATTATTATTATTATTATTATTATTATTTTATGATTTCATTATTTTTTCCTAATAATAGAGAATTATATTTACATAACCTCGGTTTTATTTTTTTTAACTGCATAGAATTCTTGGTACTTATATATAGATAACGAGAAAAGGATTGTCAATCACTAATTTTGTTTATTTGCCTGTTGTCAATTGTGTTCAAAAGAGCATTTTATTATAAATTTAATAAATACAATTTTTACAAATGATAAATAATATAAATACAAACTAAAATATTACAAATCCGCGTTTTAGCATACATTTATTAAATACACAACATCCAATATTAACGATAGTAGCTTTATTTACAGCGGTTTGTTATACTCACCAGAATGAATATAATATAAATATACTGTATTAATGTAAAATATGTTACTTCTGTATTTATATGCTATATCATATTATATAGCTAACACTTCTGCTATTACCTTTGGTAACTATATAAAATTAAATGTGCACTGTAAAAAAAAAAAACAATTGTAAGGTTACTAAGAATTTTGTCGGAAACTGGGATGCCTAGAACATTTTATGTAACCACAACGAAAGATAATCATGTAAAATTACAAAAGTTTCTTCAGTAACTGTTACTAAATATTGCTTAGTAAACGTACTAGTGATTTTTTAGGGCGTTTCCCCAAAAAACTCTTGTAAATTTACTAAATATTGTTTAGTGAAGTTACTAATGCTTGTTTAGGGAGTTTACTATATAAGTTTTAGTAAATTTATGAGTGAATATGTTGTAAGCGTACTATCCATTTTTAGGGTGTTTTCAAAATTTTTTTCGTAAATTTACTAAATATTGTTCTGTAAATTTACTAACGGATTTTCAAGGGAGTTTCTCTAATTAGTTTTTGTAAATTTACTAAATATTTCTTAGTAAACTTACTAGCGATTTTTTAGGGAGTTTACTAAAGAATGTGTTAATTTTTCCAAAGATAGTTTAAGAAACGTACTAAGGATTTTTTAGAGAGTTTCCCAAAGAATCCATTGTAAATTTACTAAATATTGTTCAGTAAACTTACTAGCGATTTTTTAGGGAGTTTACTAAAGAATGTTTCGTAAATTTACTTAGGATTATTTATTCAAGGTACTAACGATTTTTTTTAGGTAGTTTCTTAAAGAATACTTTGTGAATTTTCTAATGATTTTTTAGTACACTTACAAAGAAATTTTTAGTACATTGACTAAGAATTTTTTTCGTAAATTTGCGAAGGATTTCATAGTACATTTACTATGAATTTTTTTAGTATTGCACCCAAAACTTTACATATACTTTAGCAAAAGTTTTTGGTAATTTTATTAAAGTACCGTCAGAAAAATTACCAATGATTTTTTAGTATTGTATCTAAAATAGTTTTAGTATTCTCGCCAGAAAGTTTTTTGTAACCGTGCAAGAGATATTGCAGTAAAGTCAAAATCCTTCAATCAAAATACTTCGATCAAAATAAGTAATATGGCCTGACGTGTTTTTCAGTAATACCACAGCAATTGCCAGCAAATGAAATATTTGTATGTTATGCTTTAAAAAACTGACTGAATCTTCATTGTAGATATTCAAATAGGTACAAAATCATTTCCATATTAAATGAGCATTATAACAACAGCAGTAAATAAGCAGATAAGCAGAAGCAGATCTTACGGATTTTGGTTAAATTGAAAAAGCGAATAGAAACAATAATGAAAGTAAAGTATCATTACTAAGTTTATAAAGTATGTCTAATTTTTTTAAAAAATGTTATCGATACACTGTTAAAAATAAAGTGTGATGTTTCACCAAGAAAATGGTGAAAAGTCGCTGAAATTTAGCTGCAAGCAAGATATTGGCGATAAGTTTTACCAGTTTATTGGTGCTTTCTCAAATACCATTATATCAGTGAAATGTTAAACAATGATTCAGGTTTTTTATAAATCCAATTTTCTGGTGAAAGGTTGTACCATAAATCAGGATTTTTTAAATCCAATTTTCTGATAAAAGGTTTAACTATAAATCAGGGTTTTTTTTTTTTTAAATCCAATTTTCTGGTAACAGTTTCAACCATAATTTAGTTTTTTTTTTAATCAAATTTTCAGGTAAAAGGTTGGACCACGAATCAGGATTGTTTTTAAATCCAATTTTTTGCTAAAAGTTTGAATCACGATTCAGGATTTTCTCTCATCTTTATGGGGAATGGTTACACCGGATTGTAGCTTTCTTTTTCCACCCTCACTTTGGTTTTCAAGTTATCATTTTATGGTGTAATAAATAAAATTGCACATTATGGAGATTATTTTGCCATAGGAAAGCTTATTTTTTTTTTTTTTTCATTAAACCGAAAATTATTTAAGTTTTGATTATTGATTCTATTGTCTTTGAAATATATTTAAAAAACAAATGTAAACCAATTTGATCTAATTTCACAAAGTAATTGCATTTTTCCCCCACAAATATTATTATTCAGTCCTTTTACATTTTGGAATATTTCTTCGCACTCAGTTACACTTATAGTCCATTTAGTGTTTGCTTATTCACAAAGAATATAAAAAAAATAATAATTTTCTTTAGATTTAAATACATACCCTGTTTTTATTATTGTTTTAATTTAAACAATGTCTGAATAAATTTCTTCAACCAATATTAATTTTTGCACGAGTTTGAAAAGGTTTTTTGCATAATGCACTTAGTTGCTACTTTCATGATGTTTTTTTTCTTTAATTTTTGTGAATCTATAGATGCTGAAATTTTCATATTATACAGTTTTAAAATTTTTACCTTTTTTTCACAAAACAAAAAATAAAATAGAAATATTTTTAAATTTTATATTGCAACACAGCTCAATTATGCAAAATTAATTGATTTGGATATAAAACAACAAAAAAAGTTTAGTATTTGTTTCTGTTTAACATTCAATAATGAATATAACACTTTTGAATAAATAAAGCACAAACATAATGGATACATAATCAAAGTATATGCGTAAACACTGAAATAATCAGCATTAAAAAGGCAGCTATAAGTAGCACAATCTATTTAATCTCTAATATCAGCTAATACAAAAGCATTACTTTAAACTTTAAAGCTTTTTTTAAATACACAATGTATTTCTATAGTATATTATATACTTACTTTGAAGGGTTAATTTAATAACAGCAGTGTCGCCACCAAGCGACTAATTATTCTTATATATATAAGTATTTTTTCAGTATTCCAAAATGATAATGTATGACGACGATTTATTTACTTTTTAACAATACTCGTAAAAAAGAAAAATATTCACCACCACCAGCCTTGCAATTGCTGAAAAAGAAATGGTTACAGACACTATTAAATAGCAACACATTTAAGTTGGTTTGCGGTATGCCGATCCATTTATTGAAAATACAAATTATATAACCATGAAATTATACATATAGTATGTCAGACTAATATTTCCTGTAATATAATATCATTTTACATAGAGTTTCTCTCAGACAGTTTTAGGAGGGGGCTACGCCCTCTCTGACCATTCAGGTCCTCAAATATAAAGAATTCTTGAAGCTTAGTATGTTCTGAATCAAGTTTCAAGTCAGGTAAACTGGAATAGATCCAAGCATCAGGTTAATTTCTCCACCTGTTTTAAAGGAAAGAGTAAATATTTTAAGACATAAAATATTTCTTGTGCAGACATAACAATAATCAAATTTCACACAGGGGACTTAATCAAAAAATTAAACAGTATATAAATTCAAAACTCTTTTAACAAGGAATTCTTCAGCATTTAAAAAATCAATCAGTGTTCGAAATAATTGGTGGTCTGCTGGTCCGAGAACACCAAAAATTCATTTGGACCACTAATTTTAAAATTTTAGTGGTCAGCAGGAACATTAACTCACCCCCCCCCCCCCCCTCTCTCTCTCTCTCTCACAGGTTACAGGTAAACTTGAATTTTCCCGTCTCAGAGAAAACGACAACCAAACACAAATCGCACAATTTTATTTATTTTAAAAAATAAATAAGACTGCATTAAACCTTAGTCAATTGAAATATTTGAATTAAAATATCTAAATTAATAATTTTATAGTTTTTCTTTACGTGCTGTTTATTTAATTTTTAGTTATAATTTTATATTTTATTAGGCTGAAAATTTTGGATAAATACAAAGAAAGTTTGTAAGAAAAAGCTGCGAAATTCTCCATTTATCAGGTAGAAGGAAAATATTGTGAAATTCTTAAATCAAATGTGGAAAAATATTGCAAAAAGCGTAAGTTGGTTTAGGGAAAAAATTCGTCAATCACTCGTGATTAACAAAAACTAATGCTTGCCATTTAGCTGCAATAGGGTGTTAAAGATTTTAATCAACGATTAAATCATGATTTTAATCAACTGATTTTTTTTAGAAAATTTGTGATTTTAATCAATGATTTTTTATGGTCTATTTCAATGGTCTGTAGGGAAAAATCATTTGTAGTATACTGGAATGATATTACACTATTTCAAACACATAGAAATTGATACACATCACTGAAATGTACAAAAATATGCTTACTATAGAATATGATGAGCATAGCATTGATCGTTTATTTATGGTGGGAAACAAAAGGATTCGCTTATAGTACTGTATAAATAAACAATAATTGCTGGAAGTTCGTTATCTGTTGTGGTAAGAGATTTTTTTCTTTTTTTAACCCGGGAGAACTCGCTAGTGAGAATGCCCAGTTGCTTTTCTTTTACTTTACATTCACATAATATCAACTTTTTTTGGTTGGCTTAGTACTTTTATTCACAAAATAGGTAAAATAATTGTAAAACATTTTGAAATTGTAATTAAAATGAAAAATGATTTAAATAAGAGTCTTTAAAAAGTACGACTGTGAGAGAAAATCTCATGCAGCGAGTTCTCCCGGGTTAATTTAACTAATTTAGTTACTTCGTATGTATAAAATCAGTAAATCATATACAGGGCTGCAAAAAAGATGTATACCTTTCCGTTTATTGACGAAATATGTTGAAGGGGTATTTCCAACTGTGAAAATGCGTTTCTTAAATGAACTAATGTTTAGTATACTATTTGGTATAGATTCAAATCTATAGATCATATATAGCGTCGCACAAAGGAATTCGGATATTTTTCCGATGACTGATAATTGCTGAACTTTAATTTTCAAAT
Organism: Maratus speciosus; assembly: GCA_963932465.1. Classification (NCBI taxonomy): domain Eukaryota; kingdom Metazoa; phylum Arthropoda; class Arachnida; order Araneae; family Salticidae; genus Maratus; species Maratus speciosus. Next base: position 491,376,864 of record OZ010791.1, on the reverse strand, counting down.
GTGTTACGTGTTTTGTAATTTGCTTACTTAGCCATCATATTTAACTTTATTAAACGTTGATTTTTTTTTTTACATAATTCTGAATGTGTTGGAAAATTATAATCTGTCGTTGAAGGTTTATTATTTTACGTTATTGTTTAAATAAATATTTTTATTTTGTATGTGTGTATATATATATCGGCGAGTTGTAAAAATTAGGGTAGGTGGGTTAAACCGCGTAGCGCAGATCCCTCCTTCAGTTGTACTTCTGTATATAAGCCAACACGAGAAATTACTTGTCGGTAAACATTATGGCATTTATAGCTGATTAAAATGTTACTGTGTGCGTTTTTTTTTTTTTTTTTTTTTTTTTTTTTTTTTTTTTTTTTAGTGGAAAGGAATTGGTTTCAATTACTCTTAAAAAATAGTTTTATTTGATTCTAGATTTTACGCGTATAACCACTTTTTTCAGCATATTAAATATTCCTGAGTACTATATTTAATTCTTTCCTTTCCTGATAATATTTTAAAATTTTTACTGATCTTTTGCTTATAGGATTAAGAGTAGTGACGCTAGGTTTTTTACTCTGTCATGTTGGAGTAAAACCGGGTACTTAAGAGTGGGTCAAAACTGGGTATACCCTATTTTGTCCGACACTCATAGAATGTTTTTTTAGTATAGTTAATAAATTAGGATGGAATTTTAAATTGCATTCTTAATAATGTTAAGTTATAATATAATTCTAAATCTATCTAGTTATAATGAAAAAACTTTAATTTTGATTTTGTTTTACATTAAAAAGTGGGTCTAATTTTTAACTTACATTTATGACATTAAATAATTCGCAATTATTAATGAAATTAATAATGGTACTAATTAAGGCATAATTTTATATTATGCTTATTACATTTTAATAAATAACTTTCTAATCTGAGGTGTAATAACTTGCGTTATAGGTCCACTTAAAATGCAAATATATTTCGTGACTTGTTTCTCTAAATAAAATAATTTCCCAAAATGACAAATAATCCATAAAATCTCAATCCTATATAACTAGGCTATATAATCTGTAACGGGATTTTTTTTTTATCAAATATTAAACAGGCAAGAAAAAACCTCTTGATGAATGAAACTTTCCCAGACTCATTTGCTGTATATAATAGGAGTGGATGGATTACGAAAGATGTCTTTATTTTATTTGGTTAAAAAATGTATAGATTTTTCAAATCCTTGCCCTGAAAATCCCGTTCTTTAAATCCTTAATAGGTGCTCAATTCATATAAAAGAATCCAGTTAATCTAGTAAGAGAAAGCAATGTATATATATGCTTCTTTCCTTACGCAACGCATCGATTTCAACCCCTTGATGTGTCCTTCATGCATCTCTAAGCTCATACTAAGAACAAGAGGTGAAGAAGTTGTTATTTTCCAACTCTGCGCGATCTGTAACAATTTACCAAATTGGAAAATTATTTAAAACTGCATTTTCGAGAGCAGCAATTGTAAATACTGCAATCAGAAGGTTCAAATAAACAGGGATTTTTCCCTACAACAATGTTTTTCCAGACCATCTTTTTGCTCCTTTCGGAAGTGACAGAGAAACCCATGAGAGTCATGATAACACATCTAGGTCTATGCAGCCACAGGTTTGCATAGCTGCAAAAATAAATATTTCTGAAACATTACAGGATAATGGAGCTCAACCTTCCGAACATAAACGAGTTGATAACATCCAGCGTCTTTCACGTCGAGCTGCTTCCAGATGCAGCAGTTAACATGACAATAACAGACGTCATCACTCATTCAAAATGTTACATCTACAGAATACATTAGTAAAATTATCCACTCGACATCTTCAGACTATGTAGGCCAGCAATCTGTATTTCCAATTTCGGCTAAAATGTTACTATCCCCCTTCTAAGGAAGGCTTTAGAATTGAGAAAAGAAAGGGAAAAACTTATTTTGATTCCTTCTCCCTATAAATTACAGATCGAAACAGATATTAACGAGAAATAAGCCAAACAAACTGCAAGACGAAAAAAGAAGTTTCTTTAAAAGAAAAAAAAAAGAAACCAAAAAAGACTGCGGACACATCTTCAGAAGAAGAGGATAATGAAACCTTTATGTTTCGTTATGAACACTACTCAAATTCTAAATCCAAATACGATGTTTGAAATGCCACGGATAGGCACACGAAGCATGTAGTAATGCAGAAGAATATGATGACAAATTCATCTGTGATTTTTGAAGCTAAAAGAACTCTAAAACGTACAGTGTAAAGTAAGCAGGCCTATACAACGTAGAAAATTTGTTAATTTTTTTTTTTTTTTTTTTTTTTTTTTTTTTTACACATGGAAGAACACATGTGCAATTTCGTTCTGTTAAAAATAATAAAAATGTATTTTTTACTATATTAAGCAAGTCCTTTTTGACCAAAATGAGTTTTCCAGTAGTTTTAAATGGATACCCAGTTTTACCCAACCAGCGAGGTAAAACCAGACTTTTGCATACGTTTGAAAAATGCTATTTTTTATATAAACAATTATATATATATATATATATATATTGTTTGAAAAGAATGTTTTTACTGTAAAACGAATCCTTGGCTATAATAAAGGTGTTCAAAGTTTGTTTTTCCATTTCGCAGCATTTGAGACTAACAAACTTTTATGGTACTCGACTTTGCCCCACCTTCCCTATATATATATATATTTAAAGGATGCTGTAGAAGAAAATAGCATGAAACATTTATTAGCTCCTTTCTACATCTGTTTCTACTAAATTTTTTGCTAACATGCCATTTATCTTTTAAAATAAGCAATTTTTCTATTCGCATACCCTTTACGGTAGTTATCGCGATATATCACCAATATTAACACGTTGATATATTCCGATATTAAATTTACGATATTCTCCCCACCTAGCAGTTAAACCTTTGAACAAAAAGATCAAAAAAGTTTTTCCGAAAACTTGTAGCAATTTATTAAAGGATGATATTTTAGAAGTATCGGCAAATATTATATATATATGCTCTAAAAGTTAAAATCTTCTAACTGATGATGCAATTGATTTAAAAAAAAAAGAGTTTTAACTCTTTCAAATACATTGGTGAGCGTAGGTCACTTCGCGCCTCACAAAGACTATATTTTTTCTACCATAAAACTAACTAAACGTCCGTATTTTAACACAATCTTTTTAGAGCAACTCAACAGGCCAGATTTACATTTACCTACGAAAATTTCGAAACATTCGGACAAATAAATATTTTTTACTAAATAAAATCTGCAAAAACTTCGACAAAATTAGCAAAAACCAGAGTTACATCGTGGTAAAAAACTTACCAGTCTTTTTCCCACTAAATATTAATATTTTTTCACTCGGGCTACGAAAACATTATGTTTTTAACATCTAAAAATTTCAAAGAGTCTGGATGATAACGACAAACTTTAAGAATTTAAAATACTGGAAGAACCTTGTCCCTCCCCCACCTTCCTTTCCAGGCATATTTCAAAATTACACATAAGACTCCAAAAATCAAATTATGCAGAATATTAATACCAAATAATAATAACAATACCAAAAAGCATATACTTTCAATTCTCTTTGAAATACTGCAATACATTTAAAAAAATACAAAGTTAATCTTATAAAAATATTCACTGTTTGAAGTCACTTTTCTGTTTTTCTGCGCATTTTACTGCACGACTCACATTACATATATATTATTGAAAAATACACACTTAATGTTATACAGTAGCTTTGAAGTATTGATTTGGTTCAGATATAAATGGATTTAAGGGTGAAAAAATTAGTTTGAAAAGAAAAAAAAACACACTAAGATTTTGATATGAAAATAAAATCTATATCTATCTATATTATAAAAAACAAATATATATCTGTGCGTAACGCTGACGTCATTTTGCAAAAGGCAGCACTTTGAAATCTGAAATGAAATTTAGGTTTTGCAATTTTCGTGTTCAGCTCGTCGTCAGCTTAAAATTCCGAGTAAAATGAGAACTACATTTAATATTTTTGTTGAACATTGTCACAATTCTATTTCAAAGAGCCGTGATCGGGGGGATGTAACTCACAATTATGTGGGTGGGAAACTGGAAATAGTTTTAATCACTTCCGTTTAGGTCTAAAATGAAAGTACTAAGTTTTATTCCACGTACTAGGTGAACATTAGAAAATATGTACATATTTATAGTCGGAAAACACTTTTTTTAAATTATCTTAACAATATCTCAGAACAATTAAATCTTTCAAAAACATTGTCAATACAAATGTCGTAGAATTTGAAATTCTGAATAAAATGAGTACCTATATTAATATTTTTGCTGAACATTAAGGTCGCAATTCTATTTCTAAATATTGCCTTAACCACTAATCAAGAGAGAGACAGAGTTATCAATCCGCCCTGCCTCCGTTTATTACATACATGTATTTTTTTTTAAGTTGTTGAGGCCCTCGCGATGTTTCTGTAATTATGTTAATGCTTTATTTTGTATATTTTGAGGATTATAATTTAGTAGTTATCGAGAAAGAGGTACATAATTGACAGCCGTTTTACATGCCATTTCTAAAATAATATCGTCAACCTTAAACCTTAGTTTAAAAAAAAAAAAAAAAAAAAAAAAAAAAAAGTAAAGCTTATAATACTTTTTTTCAATATTACGAAAGTTTTAAAATTTTATGAACTTAACTTAAGATGCTCGTATACTAGTCGAAAATAATTTTTATTAAAACCATCTTAGTCCTTTTCGTAAAATATCGAAGTTTAAAATCGTGCTATTGGTTGATGTATTCCTCTAGCGACAAGAATCCTGCAGACTCATTTGTTCTCTCGCTCCTCCCCACCATTTTCGACCTCCTTAAATGTGATGCATGCGCACTGTTATTCACTATATATGTCAAATTAAATGCGATGCATAATTCAAATACAATATCAGAGATCATAAACAATATTTCCCATCATTTACAAATCCTTTTTGAAATATGCTAAAAATCATGAAATAATGCACTTTTTAAGTTATCTATTTGTTCGCAGCGGCAAATCCGCACCTAGTAGGGCGGGAAAACTTAGTACGTTTATTTCTGACCTACGTCGAGGGGATTAAAACAATTTCCAGCTTTCCCGTATTTAATTCCGAATTCGGCCTTTTTCTTCCTTTCCTACCACTGGGCTATAATCAAGAGTTTAAGCCATAACTCTGAAAATATCCAAAATAAAGCCAAAAATAATTACAAAAACCTCAAATAAGACCTCAATAAATTAAAAAATGTATATAAATAAGAAACAGGGTGAACTGAACCTCGTCTGTTCTGGCTTCAATCACTTGATTTACGAATTAGGCAAAGCTTTGTATTATAATTGTAAAAATTCAACAAAAATATTAAGTACACATTTCAATCAGAATTTTAACCTCTACAACATCTGTATTGACAATGTTTTTGATAGAGTTAGTTTTTTTAGATATTTCTATGGTAATTAATAAAAATGTGTTTTTTCACTATAAATCTGTACATATCTTCAACCACTAACCTAGTAAGAGGGAGAAAACTTAGTACATTCATTCTAGACCAGCATTCTTCTTCCAGCATTCCCCTAATTAATTCCAAATGCGACCCTTTTTCCTCCCCTACCACTGGTCTATGAAGAGTTTTAAAGACTTTAAAATTCTATGTGCTCTAAGTTTTTTTTTTTTTTTTTTGGGGGGGGGGGGGGGTTGCCAAATTCGTGTAGAAAGAAAAATCTTGATTATTTATTGTGACAATAAAATGTCACAGAACAGATTTTTTTTATTATTATTATTTAAGCAGTTTAAAAGAGTTTTGAAACTAAGTATTATTAGTGTGAGAGGTGAAGAAAACGTGGAAACGAAATTTTGAAGGTGAAATTCAGATAAAATTTTAATCAAACGGATATGATGGAATGAATAGTTAATGAAATTTAGGACTGATTATTTATTCACTTAAAGTAACAAATACAGTAGAGCAATTTTTTTAACCTTTAACTGATGTCAAAGAAATTGTAACATAACTAGTGTGATGCGGTCTGTGAGACCGCTCCAACGAAAGATGAATAAAAGCCGCGATAAACTTATAGGATGTTGTTTTTGTACTAAACTTTTTGCACAGGTGTGTTATAATTAAAATTCATCTATTCTAAAGTCTCTGGTATTAGTACTAAAGTTTCAAACGAAACAAAATTTCAATAGTGTTTGTAGATAAACTGAAATTTGCAAGTTAAACTATGAAAATTGAAAAAAAGCACTGGTCTGTGAGACTGGTAACATCAGTTAAAGGATAAAAAAAAGTTTTAAACAGTTTAAACTTTGGTATTGTGGAGAAGGGAGTAAAAAGGGGAGGTGAAATTTCAGAAGAAAGGTTAGCACAATGGCGATTTTATCTTTATTTTTTAAATCAGAAATGAAAAGAAATGCAGAAGAGTTCCACCCTCGATTAAGAAATAATATGACAGTAAAGCACTTTTAAAAAATTTTGTATGAAAATAAGCACTTTCAAGCACAAAAAAAACTTCTTTTGAAAAATGAAAGTACTTTTAAGGACCGTACGAATCCTGATATATTGAAAATTTTCCGACTACAGAGTAGTCCTGCACGGGTCATGTTGCACCAGACACAAAACCGAATATTATACTTAAGTCAATCCACAACTCGACGCGAACTCTCCAAAAGTATTTCCTCGATCCGCAACCTGACCAGAATCAGCCAAACTAATTTTCGGTAACCTGCAACTCAACCCAGACTTATTTCAACCCGAACCCGAAATAAAAGGAAAGGAAATCGTGTGTTATTAATATTATGAAATGTAATCTACAATTACACCTCTAATAAAAATTTATGTTTTATGTAGGAAAATGGACAAATGTATATACTTTAATATTCAAATATATGTGGGTATCATGCCCACAAGTATTTAAAGTGAGGACAGCTTGTTAAAAAGCGCCATCGATATTCACCATCATGGTTGATCTCAATGGCGCTTGGTGACAAGTTGTCCTCAACATGGCTCACAATCACATGGCACACCTAAGTGATGTAGGATATATGGGGGCTAAAGTTACGCACTTATCATTAATTTTGATATTTAACGAACACATTGATCTAAACTTATGTAACGACTGATTAAAATGTTGTATTAAAACCTTAGGCACGTTCCACTATCAAACGACATTCTGTCAAATTATAATTCAGTGAGAAATTGTAATTTTTAAAAAAACATTGCTCTGCGTATCTTTGCTCCATTGTTTGGGCTAAAAGTACGCAGTGATGAGGTAAAGATACGCAGTGTGCATTTTTGCCCCATTTTCAGTAAAATGAATGAGTAATGTAAAAGAATTAGTAAATTTCGGTAGTATTTAAACTGAAAATTCTAAACTAGACCATGAAAAAAACAGTTGTCTGCGAGATCGGAAACAGCAATTAACCTCTAACTGTTGTGACAAAAATTGTTTCATAAATACGGTAAGCGGTCTTTGAGACCGCTTAATCGTTGACTGAATAAAATGGTTGACTGACTCATAAGAGGCGGTTTCTGTGCTAAACTTTATGCAAAGGACTATTATAGTAAAATTTCCCGCATTCAGAAGTCTTCAGCTATACTTCTAATTTACCAAACGAATCAAAATTAAACATAACTACTTAAATTGGAAATTACAAGTTAAACTGTGAAAACTGAATATTGCAGCGGTCGGTGAGACCGTTAACAGGAGTTAAGTATTAAGGTTTGAAACAAAAGCGATTCAAACGATAGGACAATGTCCCGTATCTTAAACATGTGCGCATGTTTGTCCCAAGAAGGATGCGTACTTTTACCATATTCTGCAGTATTTTGCTTAACCGGCTACTCATAAGTATAAACAAATGTGATCGAGGCAAACTACCGCATTTAGAAGCTAAACATCTTTCGATCTCCACTAAAATTTTGGATTTGTAAAAATTCCAGGTACTGTCAGCTAAAGAATAATGTGAAATTTTAAAAATATTAGATCAAAATTTGAAAATTTAAACTTACCTCATTTTCTTAGCACAAATTGCTACTTTTATCAAAGGTTTAAACAAATAACTAGTACACTTGAAATAAAACTGCCACCTATTGGTCATGTGAGCCGAAATGTTGCTTCATATGAAATCAGCCGGTGCGTATTTTTCCCCGCTCGTATATTTACCCCTACCTACCCTATATCTCTCTCTGCAAGAGAAAGTAAAAACTCGGCATTTTATTGCTCAGAAACTCACGTAAAATTAAAATGCAAATGTTTATATTTAGGTTTTTTCCAAGTCTAAGATTTTCACAAAATGTTTGAGTAGAACAATTTTTCAGATAAAATAAATACATATTTCAATATGAATGAGTTATTATTAAATTTACTCCTTAACCTTTAACTGAAGTCACAGAAATTGTCACAACTAGTGTGAAGTCAACTAGTGGGAAGTCAACTAGTGTGAAGTTGTCTGTGAGACCGCTTTATCGAAAGATGAATAAAAGGCACGATTAACTCATAGAATGCTGTTTTTGTACTAAACATTTTGTTCAGGATTGTTATAATTAAAATTCACCTATTCAAAAGTGTCTGGTGATAATACTGAAGTTCACAACGGAACAAAATTTCGGTAGTGTTTGTAGTTAAACTGAAAATTGCAAGTATATAAAAAATGGCAAAACTATAAAAATTAAAAAAGCTGCGGTCTGAGAGACCGGTAACATCAGTTAAAGGTTAAGAAATAAAAAGTATATAAGAAATGTGATAAATTCTTTTTATTTAAGGCACAGTTAACCATTTATTCTTCTCTAGGAATTGGAAAAATATTACGAACATCTCATTTTTCATATACGCGCAAACACATGTATAATATCTCTGATAGTTTTAAAACATATACCCATGATACGTGTGTATATAGATAGAGAAGTGACCAATATTCAGAGTTAGAAGCATAGGAGAGAGTATGTAGGAATGGGACACCTTTTACAAAAATAAGAAAATGAACTTTGTTTGACACAAAAACAATATTTCAGTTTATAGAATACAAAATGAAACACTTTCTAATGTCCTTGAACAATATAGAAACATAATTTCAGAAACAATTTTATAATTAAAGAAATTGCAAGTTTCAAAATTTGTCCCATGCTTAGTTTAATCCATGCTTAGACCCATGCTTGAAGGCTTAGTTTATATTATGGATAATATACAGTATAATGTTCCATAAATAGGGAAACTATTACATCTATGCATAAACAAGTCATTAATATTCAGAAAGCATAAAAAGTATATGAAGCAAAATTACTTCTGATTCCTGAAATAATCTTTTACTTTATACAATTGAAATCTTATGCAACTTTTTTTAACTGGAGATTGGGCTACCATTGCTTCATCTAGTGTGCGATTGATGAAATGTCTAGAATGATCATATTCAAAAAATTCTATTAGTACCAAAACAAAAACAAATTTTGCAGGAAAGTAAAAGAATATATAAAATTTATTAAGTTAAACCAGCACTTTGCTTGTTCACCAACATAAATGAAATACAGTGGAACTTCGTAGGATCACTTTTTGCTTCCTAATTGGTTTGATTGAGAGTATCAACAATAGCACAGATTATAAAATATGTAAGCGGTGGTAGTGGGGGTGGGGGTGGGGGGGGGGCTTATGAAGAAAAATTTTAAAGTAAAATTTTTATTGTTTAATTTTTTTTATAAACAAAAAACTTTGAATTTTATCCATTACTGGCACATCTGCCCTATACCTAGATTTTTAACCTGGAAAAAAATATTTTGGACATTCTTTTGAAAAATCAGTCAACCCGAATACGACATACAAGATTCAAAACCCAAATCGACCCGATCCGAACCAAAAAAGTAAAGTAAACCCGACTCGATGTCGGAATCTAGTATAAAAAATACCGATTGCACAGCACGACTCTAATATTAAGAAAGATAATTTTGGTATACATTTTAAGTATTCTGTAGAAGAATAGTGGAATATTTGGCCTTCATTATCAGTCAAAGAGGGGGAGTACTATTCATTGTATCACTAATTAAAAATAAAATATTTAATCTGCTAACCATATTGCAATAAAATTTTATTTATTACATAAAACATTAGAAATTGCACGCATGTAATAAACACTGATGTAAAGAATATTCATTTGACTGAATGATAAATATTTAACAATAAAATAATAGGATGATTACGCATTAATACCTGCTAAAATCATGTTACATTATAATTCGAAATCAAACGGTCTTACTGTGTAGTTCATTTTTACTTATTAGGAATCAAGGAGAATGGAAATATAACAAAATTTAACTCATAAAGATGAAATATTTACTTACATCCTAATTTGAAATCATAATCAAGATAGATGCCTTGAACACCTCTGTGTCTGCGTGAACAGTCATTACGTCATCATTAAAGTCCTTTCTCATTGGCTGACAGGTGCGACTAAGATATTTCATGTATTTGTACTATGCGAGTGGTAAATATTTTACCCGGTTACAGATAAAATTCTAGTAAACATACAGATTTCTGTAGTTTTACAAAAACTAGTTTTGTAGGATTACAGATTTTTTTTTTACAGTGTGCATTTAAAATGAAGAAAGCAAAAATAAATAAGGGTTACTGTAACAGTTTTTTTTTCTTAAATGTTGGAGTAGTAAATATGACCTGCCCCGGATAAAGCGTAAGTACCACATTGTTGAATGAAATAAATAAAAGTGCGTTTTATTATCTGTTGGTTTCGTCGTAATTGTAGTTAAAATAACAAAATGGGGAAAGCCATATTTAAAATAATAATAATATTATTATTATTTGGTTGTAGAATTGGTAACGCCAGAGTGGACAAAGTAACTTGAACCATTCTTGCAGTAGCAACTTGACACCCAAGTGGAAATTTATGCTGTGCATTTGTTTGCTAGACAAGCATTAAATACTACATCCCATTCTAATTCCACCAGAATTACAAGCAATTCATGGTATGTATTGACATTTTTAAGCATAAAATATTTGTATTTAGCTTGTCATGCTATTGCTGTTTAAGCTAGCTATATAGTATTTTATGCTGGCTAGCATTATAAAATATATAATAGCATGAAAATCTAGCAGACATAGCAATAAATACCCTATTTTTGTTGCTGGTACTACCATGATTTCGTCCTGGGTAATTAATTTAAATTACAGCATGTGTTAAACTACCTCTACCACTTTAATAGTTTCGAAATTAATAAAACCCATTATACAGTCAATTGATCGCATGGCATACCATGTTTTGTCACTTTAAACTTATTTTTCACAACAATGCGAGATAGTCCACTCTAAACTGAAAGCACCAAATCGGAATTAATTATAAAATGATTCACGGTTATTTAAATGAGCTCTGGTAATTTATCTTAATACTTCGGAGGGATGTTGTTTAAAGTGAAATATTTAGTTTCTTCTCATCTCTTTTAAAACATAATTAAAGATAAGATAATTAACATTCGGAGTTTAAAATAAATACTAAACAACTGCTCGATAGAAATCACGTCTACAAAATTTACATTTTCGAAAACTTTCTACAAAAAATATATTTATTCTATATATGTTTTGTTTCTACAAAAAATATATTTATTCTATATATGTTTTGTACGCCTATTTCAAAAAAGAGCTCAGGTTTATTAAAACACGCACCATTTATTCACGATTTGCATCTGCGAATTCCAATAATGGCAAATGAATATAATAGACTACATTTACATGAACATTCACACATAAATATACGTATACACGTAGAATGCATTCAAATAAATTTAATTTAACTTATGTCTCCTAGTCGAAGGTCTTTACTGCTTTTTCGTTAACTACTAAAGATGCATTTTTTTAGTTTTTCATATATTTTATAATTTTTTGCTTTAGTAATTGCATATCCAGAAACTATCCGCAGTCATGTATTATTATGACATTTGTAAAATAGGTAGAGTTACCTGTTTCCGCTCATTTCGTAAAAGAACACTTTAAAAATATTTATTTGTAATGATCAATGAAACCTACCTATTCTTCGGCTTTAAATGTAACGCCAAACTTGTGGATCAATCTAATAATTTCCTTGTAATAACCTTAATCATTATTCTGTAGAACATATGAGAGTTATAAAAAATACAATATCATGCTTTTTTATTATATTCACAGTGGAAGATGTATTAGAAGCTGACAAGAAGTTTTCTTTTAGTCTGAAACCAAAACTTTCAATTTACTAAGATAAATTCGCATCTTTGATTAAATCATAATTGTGTGATTGATTGATTGGCAGAGGGCCATAAGTGTGTATAATACACTGGGTATTACCGTTAGGCGCAATAACCGAAACAAAATGTGGTGCCTCTTCAAATATGTCTGGTAAAAGAGGATCATAATTTTGTGGACTATACAGAACAAGAGGCAAATCTAAGCAAGATTAGGATACTCATAGGATTTCTTGTTTTTATGCTTATAACTACTAATATTATATGTGAAAATAAAAGACAATCAGTAGTGCCGTATTTAGCATTTCCCTTCTGTATTCCAGTGGGATACCATAAACCAGTGGTTCTCAAACAGAGTTGGGCAAATTTGTAATTTTTAATATTTGAATGTAATTACAGTTTAAGTGTATGTAATTAATTATATTTAAAATTACATGCCATAAATAAAACATCGCAGCACTGTAGACAAAACTGCCTCCATTCCATGATTTCACGAAATTTCTGCATTTTAATGTGTGTAACTATAATCAATTATATTCAATTAACTTGTTGTATATTGCGGATAATTCAGATTACAAATTTGCCCAACATTGTTCCCAACATGGTACGTAGACCTCACCGAGGGTGCAATTAAACTTTTTAGGCGGTAATTCCAAATTTGTTACACGTCCATTCGCTAATATCCCCTTTTTTATAAATGTAAAGTAATAGACTAAATATATAAGGCATATATGGAAAATTTAAAAATTAAGTTAAAAAAGCGAATTCCTTTGTTGAATTTTTATAAAATGCCAACAATGAAAATGTTAACATAGAATTAAACTAGAGTAATTTTATGAACAGTGTTTAAAAATCTTTTGACACCCTTTTTTATGGATATAAATTTTTATAGTTCTTATGTTCTTTTAATGTATTTTAACTTTTGTTTAAATTTCATTTATGTAATGAGTTTTATTCCCTTTGCTCTGCTATATGTCATATGAAGAAACATTTGTACGTGAAACAACTTAAGGTTTAATCTTAAACTGACTGTATTGAACAAATTTAGCCAAAAAAATATTTTAAATGTCTAAACAAGCAATTACCAACATTATAAAATTCATAAATCTTAGAAAATATATTATAAAATAAAGTGTGTAAATAGCAAATATATAAAGCTTTAGTACAGACCTCTAAACGCAATTAATAAATATATGACATATACTAATCAATCAGATAATACTTGGCAAACAATTAAGGACAATGAGAAAGATAAAACCCATTTCTATGTTTTGATGAGGAATAATGGTTACTTAAAATTGATTAAAATGAGAACATTGAAATGCTCGTTGAGTACTGTGTTATCCATAGAAAAAGAAGTTAGTATTCAAACCTTTTTCTCAACTCTTAATAAGGTACTAAAAGGAATTTTTATTTCATTGTTATAACTGTTATTATTTTAACGCTAATTGTAAGAATATCTCCAAGAAGCACCACAAGCATTGTTTGAAGATAAAAACTCAGAACATATAACTTTTTCTATAACACTGAGATAAGTTGGAAAGGAACAACTCATTTTTACATACAGTGAAACTCCAGTTATACATTTTGATCGGGACCGGACAAAAAAACGCAGAACTCAGTAAAACGTACAACTCAATTAATGGTCTACCGGAATAATTTTTTTCAAATATACATGAAAATTCATTTTTTATATCGAAAACAGAATTTTTATAAGTTTTACTGCATGCATCCATTCATAAAATCGCGGAAATGTAACAGAGTAAAAAAAAAAAAAAAAAAAAAAAAAAGGTACATAAAAGAAGTACACATGAAGTTATTTTATTATAAAAGCCTTATTAAAATTATATTTTACATATATAGAATATTCAAAAGGAATCACTGAAATTGCTTTGATTTGTAAATATTTTGTCAAAAGACATTTCAGCAGTTTCCTAAATTTTATTGAAATGATCTGTAATCTTGGATGTTTTCTTTTCTCCAGAATCGACATTGAACATTAAACTTTGCATTTTTGTTAATAATGCAGCCTCTTTTTAGTTATTGCTTTTACTCCTGACGAACGACTTTACTATGTCAAAAGCCCTTTGAGCAGTTCGAAGTTTGACACCGATTGACCGTCCTGAGTGGGATCATCAAAATGAGATACGTCGTCGGGAGGCAAGACGTAGCAAAAATTCCGAAATTATTTTCAGCAAAACGTAAAAGTGTGACAAAATTTCATCCCGAAACGCAAAAACGTAACGTATAACTGAGGTAAGCATATAACTCAAAAACGTATAACTCAGCTAATTTTTAATGGCAAATGACCGGGACCGCTGAATTGAAACGTATAACTGAGGGAAACGTACAACTCAGATAACGTATAAGTAGTGTTCCACTGTAAATTCAATGATGTATAACGTGATTCTATTTACGGAATTGTGTTTAAAAAATTTTGCGGCCGAAAAATCCCCTCTTAGAAAAGTTACTAAAAGTGAAATGAATAGCTATTGTTGAAACTCTCTTAGGCTTCCTGCTTATGAACAGAAATAACTTTTTTTAAATATAATTGATCTAATTTAAAGAGTGGGAGAGGGTGGGGATGTAGCAGCATGATTTTACAGATGCGTTGGTGGGGCGTGGCCGATAAAACTTTGGGAAACATTGCTATAACGATAATCTAAGGTTTTTTTTTTTACATTTGCATAACATCATTAAATCCAGTAGACGAATACAATAAATATTATTTACCAAATGTTAAATTCCACTCCAAAATAGGACAAATACATTTTCTAATTGAATTTCTAACACTAAACGAACAACATTTTTTTTTTTTTTTTTTTTTTTTTTTTTTGAATAACCTTTTTTTGCATTTTTTTCGTTAAATATAAATTATGCAATGTACTTGCACTTTAACGATGGTTGTAATTATTTAATCTGTTCTTTAAAATAATTGTTCTTTCACGAATATCGAATTATTAGGAAAATGTAACACTAAACACATTTAGCTTTGTGAAATAATGAAGATTATTTTGTTACTTTTTTCCATGTTATTTAAATTATGCAGTGTAATCGTTTACACATCATAAAAGTCAAGAATTCTCAAAAAGGATTCATGATAAGTCATTTTTATTGTTATTTTTAAATCCAGTAACAATAACTGCATTAAGAATATATTATATATAAAAAATTGATTGAAGACCAGTGCAATTAAAGTTTTTCAATTGAAGAATGTGGCACTGAGTAAGCATAAATAGAAAAATGATTCCCAATTATTTAAAACATCATTAACATGTTACAAAAAACTTAGCGTTAGAAAGTTGTGTATCGGAATAGTGAAACCTTATATTTAAACAGGGATTTTCAACCACACTGGATTATATTTTATCCAAATCAATATCATTCGAGCTTTGCTAATGGATATATATTCCAAAATTTTTATAATAATAATATAATATTTAGAAATGTTTCGTTCTTAAAAATTAACTTTTTTAAATTGGCAGATGTAAATATAGTTGTAAAATAATTTTTATACCAGACAAGTTATGTATTTTACGCTTAGTGTGTACTTTTCTGTTACCAATGATCCCTTTCCATCTGAAGAGTGCAAATCTTGTACAAAAGGTATTTGCTGTGAACTTTTATAGCACTTACTGCTCCACAAGCAGAATAAACACAAATAAAACATTTTAACAAATATTTTAAAGGAATTTTAATGACGAAGTTTCTCATATCATAGTAATATTATATCATAGTCATAATTTTTCTCATGGTTACAGGATATTATTTTTTTATAGAACTGTATCTAATGTGTATGTTATATTTTATTTGCACTACCGAAACTTGTTACAAGTACGTGACAGAATTTGTGCTGACATGAATATTTGAAAAAATATATTATTATATTGAAAATAGATGCATTCTATCAAAGATGAAAAGAAATGGATTATGAAAGTTGGAAAATCGGATTTATTTGCGAATTTTCGACAAAAATCAATTGAGTAAGTATTTGGAAGAGGATTTATTTGAAATGAAAGTAATATTCAAATTTCCATATCATTTTCTATATTCCTAAGAAAGTATTGGTACGGAATAAAAATTTCATATACAATATGTAATTTCAATATAAGGAATGTAAAAAAAAAAAAAAAAAAAAAAAAAAAAAAAAAAAAAAAAAAAAAAAATGTATTCGATAATAATAAAGCAATAGTATCTTTTTTCTTAAAAAGCGCTATCCTGGAATAATTTTTTTGATTTCTACAATATGTTATGCATTATTTCTGAAAACATTTCGGGCACTAGTTTCATAAACATATTTAAAAAGTTTCAGTCTATCCATTCAAATCAAATACATTAAAATAGTACCAGTTATAATACAAGTTGTACCCTCCCTTTTCCCCCTTTACTTTCGTGGTTTGAAGGTCCTACGTAGGTATGAAAAATCCCTCATGAAATTAGGGCCAGTATGCATAAATAAAAAAAAAAATAGCTACTTAATTTTGTCATTAAATTTAATCTTTAACACATACGCCGCGACGTACATTTTTGCAACAGAAATCGTCTTGTTGATTTTATTATAATTATTAATAATTCTTACCACTGATTTTCTTTATAAAACGTGTTTATTATTGATACTATCTACAAAATATTACACGTTTAACAGTGTCTCCATCCTTATCGTTGTCCATCATCTAATTAATGAAACATAAACCTTTAATATTAGAATTATTGTTCCAACTTCAAAATGTTTCAAATGGTGTTCATCATTATATCAAAAAGCAATTACATCAAAATAGTTTTTATTTTTTTTAAGTTACGAAATTTAAATTTTATAGGTCGCAGGTTCCTAAAAAGTATGGATCGAAAAAGTAAAATAATGAAACTTTTGTACCTCCAAGCATTCCGAGTTATAATATAGGATAGGATGAAGCGTGGATAAATTCTTTCTTGCGAGGGGGCCTAAGCACCATATAATAATTAAATTTCGAAACTTTAAAAATAACACAATTTTGCTTAAATAGCTTTATATATTGTGAATATACCAACATCTAAAATAGTTTTGTAAGTAAAACTATTCTTCTAAAACTAATGGTCAAGAAATTAGCTGTTCCAGAACGATAAGAATAGGCATCCTTTAAATGTAAAAGAATACGCAGATGTTCATTAACTTAGAACAGGTTTAAAGATGGAATATCAGCGAAAAGCATAGGCTACATTATAAGGAAAACAAGAGGGCAGTTTTGTTAAAGAAAGTGCTCGTCGTATTATAATATGACAAAAAATCAATTAGCTATATATATATATATTTCAAATCAGCCCCGATTTCTTACGGGATATTTTGTACAGTCAGACCTCTATTTAACGAAGTCGCTAAATCCCGGAAAAAAGTTCGTTATATGGAATATTCTTTAAATAGAGATTAACCTTTTAAAATACTTTAAACTACATAAAACAGATTTTAAATTCATAAACATTAAATATGTTTACTAAAAGTAATTAATCGCATTTTTTTAAAATAAATATTATCGATTTGTTTTATTTATTTTACCCACCAATATCCATCATCAATTCATTTTTTCTATGTGTTTAAATCTTTGAAATCTACAAGGAAAACAAAACATTGTCCCGGAATACACTGTATTTTATTTTTAAAGTAAATAGTTTTACATTAAAACTAACGAATTTTAATGACCTTATCGTATTTATTCTTATTATAACAAATAATTTTAAACATACATTAACATATGCGTCCTTAAATTTAGTTTCTGAAAAACTCTGTTAATTTTGTATGAGTTTTTTCTTTAAAAAAATGTTTTTTTCTTATAATACGTCTCGGATCTTTGCAATGCACTAAAAACCCCTTCATGAGTATTTTCTTCTAAGTATATTCCGCGTCGGATTGTTTCAAATGCTTGCTACACCATCATACGATGTTTTGTTAATTCCTGCATCATGATCCTTTCCATCCTCATCATATTCGTCTTCATCGCAATTCAGTGCTGTATTGTTTTTATTTTTCACAATGTCGAAAATATCTAATTCGAATAGTGTTTCCGAGGTTTAAATTTCAGAATTAAGTGAATTACAATCATCAATCAGTACATCATGGTTAATTTCTTCTTTTTTTCTCATCTGTATCCACATTATTTTAAGTTACTCTAAGGGATTATCGTCTTCGTCCTCCGTACTTACCGAATTCTCACTGCTGACAAAGAAGGTGCCTGGTAAAACCAGTTCAAGGCCATTGAACAACATAAAATGTGTTTAAAGAAAGAATAAGATTGAAATATCCAGAAATATTTTGAGAAACGGGGAGAAAAAAAAATTAGATCACAAGAATATGTTCGTTAAATAGAGAATGTACTTCGCTATTTAGAGGTTATTTTACGTAGAAATTCGGAAAATGTTCTTGGTTCCAAGGAAAAGTTCGCAAAATAGAGAAATTCGCAAAATAGAGGTTCGTTAAATAGAGGTCCGACTGTATATAACAGGAATTTCAAACAACTAAAGTATTCAAAAATACTAGTTTACCAATTAGCTAACTCACATTTCATGTAAAAAAAACCTTTCTTGTCACGTATACGATAAAAAATTCACAAAAAAAATTAAAATTAATTAAATTTGACATTTTCCATGATATATCATAATTTCCGTTTTAATGCAACTTTCAGTGTCATAAGATATAAAATATTCCTTATGTGAATGAAAGAATTATTCTTTAATTGAGTTATTATCGTATTTCAGTTTGAGTTAAAATATGAAAATATTATACTACTTGCTTAGCAGACATATGAGAGAAACATTGCCCCACATGTTCAGAAATTTATTCCTCAGCAACTTAACAGCATTTTCATTTGACACCCAGAACAAATGTTAGAAACCTTGTTTAAAAAACATTTTAGATTTCTTAAAAATAAATTATCTTATTTTTTATTGAGAAGATTAATTTAAAACCTTTTAATTTTACTTCTTTTATAATAACATGTTCTTATAGAACGATTTTTAAGAGAAATTTTTAATCTTATTTTCATCAACAAAACTTTTCCTGAAATACGAAATTTGAGATGATTGAATATTTGAATGTTATTGTAATACGTAGAAAAGAGATGTTTCATATCAAAGATGCAAAGGCATAAATTTCGAAAGCCAGGAAACCTGATTTATTTGTCAGTTTATGACAAAAATCAATTGTGTAAGGATTTCACATTTGATATATTTTATTTGAAAGTGATATTCAAATTCCCATGTCATTCTGTATGTATTCATACAAAAATGGTTGTATAGAATTTAAATTTCACATAAAATATGTGATATAATCATACTGTGCCTTGATAAGAATTTTAAAAATGATTTGGTGTGTCATAGAATATTAAACCTATGTTACTTCATTTTTTTTTTTAATCGCTATTTAACGATAAATTAATTTTACGTTATTTTTTATGTGGTACGCCTCATGTTTTTATTATTTTCCACGAGAATTTCAAATACGTATATTTAAACGTCGCCTACTATGTCATTTCTTTTAGTGTCGAAAGGTATGGTTGAATATCCATAAATCTGTTGCCGCGGTTAATATACATAAATCTGTTGTCGCGGTTATGACAATTAGGTTTTTGTGATCGTCTCGCTAATATAAATATGCTGATAGTATTGAGTATTATTATATATTTTGTTCGAATTCGCATTTAAGGAGTATAAGGAGAGCTTCATGCTTTCCGATTTGTGACTTTGTATTATGCCCCTGCCGATAGCCAGAGTCCTTCATTGCTGTTGGATTTTGAAAAAAGATTTTTCTACCTGACACTTATCCTAGTGTTAAAGTATTACCAGTGTTCTCGCTGGCTTTTGACCAACATTAGCGATTTGGCGAATAAGAAATAAAAAAAAAAAAAAACAGTAGCCAAATGAAAAGAAATGTTAGCAAAATAGATTCGGAGTGAGATACTGAAAATTCTATCTTTAACCCCTTATTGTATCCCCTTACTGTATAGATTTTAGATAAATTCTTGATGCCAGCTTCTCCACTTTTTGTTATATTAGATCTTCATCTTATTAATTTGCTCACCGTTAATTGGAGTGGCCTGCGCCACTGCAAAACCTTTTGACCTTAAATTTATTGTATTTCTGTTATTGTTAACTTGCGTGGTGACTACTTTTTAATTATCTCGAAGGGTCGGGCAAGGGAAAAATATTCTTTTTCAAGGGAGCTAAGTGAAGTTAAGATAATGAAGATAGAATTAATTTAAGGATTAAATCTGTTTGGAAGTCTGGTCAGTTAAACTAATAAGAATCTGTGGTTTCGAAGGTGTACGATCAAAGGTTAAACAGCAAACGTCTTCTATTGATTCTAATGATTACGGTAAGAGCAATGGAAATTCAGCTATTAGTACTGTTGGGTGAAATTGTAGTTAAATATAGTTATTTGATATTGGTTAAAGCGGTGTTTCATTTCATATTCTACTTAAGTTTGCTATTAGAAATAAAGGTATTCTAGTCCTGTGATTCATTCTGGTCGAGAACAGTGTGTGTGAATAGATGCGTCATTGATTTAACTGTTGAAATTCGTATATTGAAGATGGTTAGACAATTCCAAATATTTGATTGTTTAATTGGCATTGTATAATTTGTGTTAATAATATACAGGATAGACATATTAGTCTTGGTCTTTATTTGATAAGACACCGAGACTTTCACCCTTTATGTAAGACTTTTACAATTTCAAAGCATAAAATAATGACTAGTTTCCATTTGAAAGCTATTTTTCTAAATGTTCGAAACACATTCTTTGATTTGTGCAATCATGAAATACATTTTAGAGAATTTTCATTGATTAAGATTATACTAATCATATATTTAAAACGTTTTGTGGCCTATTTAGAACGATACTAAAATTATTTCTTCGCGATAATGACCCCAGTAGCAAGAGATATCGACTAAATTTCGGCCTAATACCAGAATTGTCGGCAAATGATGAGTAATCGAATGGAGAGCTTCACATAATATCGTCTGAACAAAATCTAGCGATTTTTCTAGACAATGTCGTGGGAAAACGTCGGCAGGAAATCGTATTATTACTACAAGTCAATTAATCGGGCTTTATTCTTATGCATGTAATCGGCCGGCAATCGGAAAGTAATGAGAAACGAATCTTTTTACTGGGGTGTTATTGTTTGTTTCCGCTGTATAGATACCCCCTGCAGTGATGATAGGGGATGTGTGTCACGTGAATAAACTGTCCAATGCCCTACAATATCTTATCTCCCTCCCGCTCAAAATAGGTTTTCACGTTTCAAGGACATCATTTCTAAATGGACAATCGGAGGAATATAAGGGGAAAAAAATACTTTCCAAGAAATGTTCTTTGGTGAGAATACATTATTATTTACAAACCAGTAAACTTAAATCTCTTAAAAACTTACAGATATCAGGGCAATTAGTGTAAGAGTAAACTAACAATTTAAAAGCGTTTGTTTGTTCTTTATTTCTTTTTTTCAAAAATAACGTGTAGACATTCATACTTAAAATTATACTTAATAAAATGATTAGAGATGTTTGCTGTTTTGTTGATTTAGATAACTAAATTAAAAATTATAAGATCTGAAATTTAGATTATATCAGATAATATCTGAAATTTAGACTATTACAATAACAAACTATTTGCACTAAATATATTTTCTTAGATTAGAAAGTTTTGATTTAAAAATTAATTTATTTAGAAATACTTCAGGTAAAGTTATTGTATAAATTACAATGAAGTTTATCATCTTTTTTTCCAAAAAAAAGAAAAAAAAAATAATTTTATACCTTTTAAAAGTTTTTAAAATTGTCTGAACATTATTTTTTAATTAAAATTATTATTAGATAAATAAATTGAAAATTATAAGATCTAAAATTTAGATTATATCAGAAATTTAGACTATTAAAACAACAAACTATTTCTTCTGAATGTATTTTCTTAATTATGAATTAGAAATTTCTGATTTAAAAATTAATTTAATTAGAAATAGTTCAAATAATGTTATTGTAAAAATTATAAAGAAGTTGATCATCCTCCCCCCCCCCCCCCTAGATAATGAGAAGTATAATTTTATACATTTAAAAAGTTAAAAAAAGATGACTGAACATTTTTTTTTTAATTAAAATAATTATTAGATGGATAAATTGAAAATTAGAAGATCTGAAATTCAGATTATGTCAGGATAATGTCTGAAATTGTCTGATAATGTCTCATAATGTTTGAAACTATTACAACAACAAACTATTTGCTCTAAATGATTGTTTCGTAGTTGTGAACTAGAAATTTCTGATTAAAAAATTAATTTATTTAAAAAATAATTCAGATAATGTATTGTATAAATTATAAATAAGTTTGCTACCTTTTTTTTTTTTTTCAAATAGTGATAAATTTAAATTTATACCTTTTTAAAAGTTAAAAAAATGGCTCAACAATTTTTTTAATTAAAATAATTATTGGATAAAAAAATTTTAAGATCTGAAATTTAAATTATTTCAGGATAATGTCTGAAATTTAGACTATTACAACAACAAAATATTTGCTCTAAATGTATTTTCTTAGTTACGAATTAGAAATTTCTGATTAAAAATTTAATTTATTTGGGAAAAAAAAACAGATAATGTTATTGTATAAATTATAAAGTAGTTGATCTTCTTTTTTTTCCCCCAGATAGTGATAAATTTCATTTTATAGCTTTTAAAAGTTAAAAAAAAATGACTGAAATTTTCTTTAAATTAAAATAATTATTTAGGTATTAAAAAAAATAAAAAAAGAAATTTTTTCCATACATAACCAAAATTTAATGAGACGCTTTAAATGATGGAATTTTCACAGCTAGGACGCAATGTTAAATGAGAATATTTTACATTGTAAGATGCAAAAATTATCAAATTAAAATGTATCAAAGTTCGTTTTAATTCAAACAATAAATATTGTTAGGTGGAAATATTTTCCTCTATAAAACACAAAAATGTTTTCATATCGAGAGAGTAATTAATTAAAAGGTAAGACATTTTTTTAATTTAAATTCTAAATATTGCTGATCTTGGGATGAATATTACAGTTAATTATTCTTTGTAAGATACAATAATATTTGTTTATAAACAGTGTGATTCACTTATAAACAAAAACATAATTTTAAAATTAAATGTAATTTCATTTGTATCTTACAATAGAAAATTAATTGTAATTTTAATTGTAAAATTATTCAACAGCAATATTTTGACTTTAAACAAAACAAGATTTATTACATTTCAATTAGTTACATCCTCGATGTGGAAATATTTTTGCATCTTATAGGGGAAAATGTTCCCAATTAACAATATTTATTTTTTGAATTAAAACGAATTGTTTTACGTTGTAAATACTATTTTTGCATCGTACAAATTCTTCCATTCGATATGATTAGCTAATCGGCAAAAGATCATAGGACATTGAAATGTACTCGGTAAAAGATTACCAAGTGACCAAATTATCGAAAACTAATACACAAAGGCTTCAAAACTGACACAATTGTTGTCGGGAGGCGATGCTCGAAGGTTGATTTGCCTTGAGGACAAGAAGTCATATCTGCCGACCCCAGAAAATGAGATCGCCAGGACGAAATATAGTCGAGTTAGGACTTTCGGCGGAAGTTCGGCCAAAGATTATTTGCTGTTTGGGGATTTTAGTAATCTAAAAATAATAATATATGTATGTGTATATATATATATATATATGTATGTATGTGTATATATATATATATATATATATATATATATATATATATATATATATATATATACTCGTATGTATCATCTTTCTTTCCTCATGGGTCCAGCTGCCCGATAGAAATGGGGCAACAAAAGTACTAAAAAAAACTAAACCAGGCAGCTCATGTACATTATATATCAACTACACCGTGAAAAAAAATCTGTAGTTCTACAGATGTAAGGTTACATGCTTACTAAACTTTCATCTGTAACTCTAACAAAAAAGCTGCAAATCAAAAAAACTAGTTTTGTAAAGCTACAGTAATCTGAAACTTTACAAATGAATTTGATAAAATTACAGTAATCTTACTAAAATTTTATCTGTAACCCAGATTGTAGTTACATGAAAAGTTCTAGGCATCCCAGTTTCGTAAAAAAATAATAGTGACCTTACAATTTTTTTTTTCGGCGCAAAAGTGTGTCTGTTCCATGAATTTCTATTGTTGTTGTTACATAAAAAATTCTAGGAATCCTAGTTCCTTAGAAAAACTTTATTAACTTTACAGATTTTTTACAGTGTAAAGAGCGCTGTAATGGAAACCTTTACTGTCGATGTGTCTAAAAAAGCACTAAAGGTGAAAATATTAGATTTATTTATACAAAAAACATAAAATTTAAGCAAATACTTATGTACTTTAGTATAGGTAATAAGTATAAAAGTTACATGGATATTTTAAGGGAAAAATTAACAATAAAATCTATGAATAAACGGCTACGTAAGTACTTATGTCTGTCATTCTCTTTTTTATTTACCACAATGGAAGTTCGATATGTCCAATAAACCTGTGGAGAATGTAACCATATTTTTATATCGAACAGAAATATTTTTTATTCGTTTTGATAATTTTCTAATAATCTAACTTTGCCTACGCCTCTTCATCTGTATCGTAAAATTTCGAGCTATAGCTATAGCACATAAGAAATTTGGTTTGATACCCCCAACATGATTTTTTAAAATTTTATTATGTAATTTTCATATGGTATATTGTAATTCTCTTTATTGCAAGCAAAAAGTTTGGAGAAATTAATTTCCCGTAGTAAGAGAAACTCAAAACGATATTTATAATTGTTGGCATAACTAGATCCCACATGGTCCAGTTGCCCCTCATACATGTTCCAGTTACCCCATTGTTGAAACATTGATGAGGTAACTGGAACACTGGCCTTAAATTTGAAACAAAGTAAATGTGTATAGATACCTAATAATATTAATGTATTTATGTGTCTAATATTTAAATAAAATTTTTTTTTATAAAAGTACTTCTAATAAAAGTACGCATTTTAATAAAAAGACGTCCATTTCAACCAAATGGACGTTGTTTTTAAAAAAGAAACCTAAATTTTTGGAAACCTATTACAGCAAAGGCAGAGTTATGGTTGAGTTGATACACGTTGTTTTAAGAGGTAGAGATGGGGGTGCAATATTGAGAAAAGATAAACCTTAAAAACATCATCGTGTTTTTTTTTTTTTTTTTTTTTTTTTTTTTTTTTTTTTTAATAAATAAATAAATATATATATAAATTTATATAAAATTTATAAAATAGCCTATGGCTCAGTTACCTCATGGGTCCAGTTTCCCCAGCTTACTTTACTTTAAAATAACGTCTCAACATAAAGGGTATATAAATACTTATATAATCGGCTTTATTATGTTACTATATAATATGAAACTTTTCATATAAACACATTTTTCTAAATATTAATATGGAACTAAAAAAAATTATATTAACATCTTTTATTTCTACATATTATTTATTTTAAATCACAATGAGCAAAATGAGAAACAGACTACTTATATAAATATATTAAAATATTAGAATGTCTATTAAACATTCTTATCATATTGATTATATTCAAATTTACCCAAGTCTATTGCACATGTTTATTTTTTTGTTTAATAAATTGTGTTATAAAATTTTAAAGAACATGTTTGCAATGTTCAAAAGGTCTCCCTTTGAAATTGGATTTATTAAATATTTTATTTTATTATTGCAAAAAGATTAGAATTTATTATTATATATGTATTATATTCTTATTTTATAAGTGCAGTAAAGTTTAATTCATAGAAATTCCTTACTATATTATATCCTTTAACAGCTTGATATTAGATTAATATTTTAAATTCTGATGTGTGTATGGGATATAGATTAAGAGTTTTTAACAACTTGTAATCATATTAAATAGCCTACTTTTCTGAAAAAGAAAAAAAGAGAAAGAGAAATAATTATGTACAAATATTTCCTAAAAATGTAAAAGGTCGCCTTTCTACAACAAATACAAATTATTTACTAAGTACGTCTTTTTAAAGTAGAGGGATATATTTTTAATTTTTTAAGAAGTGCATACAAAAAGTACATTGCAAAAACGTTGAAAAATAGAAACATATAAAATTAAATTCAATTTAAATATACTTCCACACCAAGTATTTCTTGTTATACTCTACCTTAAACAGTAGTTACTGTTTTTTGAATATGTACACATTTGCTTTTCTTTTCAAAGAAATAAAATTGGATTTACTTTGACAGGGTAATATTTTTTCAAACAAGAGAAAATTTAGTTTGTTTTTTGCAGTAAACTTTTCTAACAATCTTTTTGTAAATATAAAAAACACATTACAATTTTTAAAATATATATTATTTAAGAAATGTTAAATTGGTCTTCATATGACATGGTAAGATATAAAAAAAAATTCAAAAACTTCACACTTTTACTATAAAATATTTCTCTAATAATTTATGATTTAATGTTGAAAGGTTTTAACAACAATGCAGTAACATTATTTTTTTCATAGGATAAAGTATGCAACTTTTGAAACGTTCATTTTACAGTTAAGCTTTGTTTTTATCAAATTTCATTGAATAAAATCAAACTAGAGAATTTCTTGTAATGTACAGTTAATTTTTTAAAAACTTGTTAAAAAAAAGTTAAATACATATATATATAAAAAAAAATTTTCGTATCTAAAGAAAAAATGAAACTGGAAAGAAACAAAAGTTAAGTTTATAATTGTATGAGTTCTTATTTTCCAACTGCACTGTAAAAACAAATCTGTAGTTCTACAGATGCAAAGTTACATGCTTACTAAACTTTCATCTGTAACTATACAAAAAAATCTGCAAATCTGCAAAACTAGTTATTGTAAAGAAAATCTGTAACATTACAAATGGATCTGTTAAAATTACAGTAATCTTACTAAAATTATATATGTTACGTTGGTTGCAGTTACATGAAAAGTTCTAAGCATCCCAGTTTCCTGTAAAATTCTTAATAACCTTACATATATATTTTTTTCTTCGGCACAAAAGTGTGTCTGTTACATGAATTTTTGTTGTTGCCGTTACATAAAAAGTTTTGGGAATCCCAGTTTCCTAGAAAAATTTTAGTAAGTTTGGAGATTTTTTTTTACAGTGTGGGGGAGAAATGTCCAGGCAGGGATTCGAAAGAGGGATGTTTAGGCTGCAGGGGCCAATCTTCTGCCAACTGAGCCATTTCGATAAAACGGGGCTCCTAATTCATACACAGAACATTATTGATAATAGCATCTGGTTTGATATATGAATCAGTCCAGCAGAAAATATCACAATAAAGTTATCTGAGTAAATTAGGCCCTCCAGATTCGACCAGGATATCACAGTTGCCAGAGCGTACCTTCACCCAAGAGATCCCTGAATCGAATCCTGGCCTGGACATTTTTCAACCATTTGGAAAACTACAACTTATGTAATTTATTAACCAGTTTAATAATTGCGTTAAAATTAATCTAGTGTAAATACGTATCCAGTGTTTACTTAGATCCAGTAGCTGTTCCTAATGCCTAATTTCTAAACCGTGAGTCATAGACATATAGTTCCACTTACAAAAATGTTTTAAATGAGGTAAATAAATATTTTAAACGCGATTTGGGTCAATAAAACCATTTATTAAAAAAATTAAATTTTTATCCGGTCACCCAGTCCTATACGTTATATTTAATAAAATTTTCCCTTTTACTCTGACAAGTAAGACAAAAAAAGCCCCGTTATTCTACGATTAAAATTAACCGAGTAATAGCTGTTTAAAGTTGGAGCATATTTTTGTCTGCAAATCAGGGGTCATTCACAAATTTAGTAGAAATATAATTTCGTCAGATATATTAAAAAATGAGTGAGAGTAATATTAACATTACAATAGAAATTTGAAACCTTTAATCATTTTGACATATTAATGCAAAATATACAATTTGTAATAAACATACAATAAAGGAAAAAAGAAACAGATTTTTTGTTATATTATTATGTTATATTGTTATATTATTATGTTAATTATATGTCCATTTGTGACCACAGCAGAAGGGTGGATTGTGTGGGCAGGTAAAATTATCCAACTGTCAAAAACCTCATCCTACATTTTTAAGGTCTTTATTTTTAAGGATTTTATGCTTTTATCCACGTTTTCATTCCTGTAGGTAGAATTAAGTGCTATAATTTCACGTTACAGTAAAATAATGCAAATTTTCTTTTGTCTCTTCTATGAAATATACTTTTGTCGAGATGTGTCACTTTTCTTGCGGGTGAGCGATATATACACACAATAGATCCTTTAGTGGTTGTTTTATTATTATTGTCATTATTTTAATTTTCACTCCTTAGCAAAAGTGATTACCTCCTACTAACTCTCCCAAAAAGAATCGTATAACAATGTCACTAGTATCAATTGACTAGTAATAATGTCTACTAATTACTACTATACTAATTGTTGTCTACACATAGAAATTTTAATGAACTCTAATTTTGTAAAGAATAGCATTTAATTTTGACATCATGTTTAGTTTTATAGGTAAATTGAAATTCCCGATACCAAACGGGAAGATTTCATGACACGTTATATACTAATTATGCAGGTTTGATGTTTGAAAATCCCATTGTTAATTCTTTGTTAATCGTTGCAAAATATATTGCAATGAGGATAGCTTTTAAGCATAACTCAAACACTGCTAAGCGAAATGAGTTATAATTTTCTATTCACTTATTTGAAGTTTCTAGATATCAATTTTTGATTAAAATATCTTATTATTTTCGAAATTAACCACAATAATTAATTATGATGTGAAACATAAAAAAACAAAAATTATATTCTGTTCAAAGAAACAAATGAAGTTACGGGAAGTACTTTGTGGAATAACAAACGATGTCAATTAATTAAGATTTTATATTATTAGATTTCGTTCAAAATTATATATAAAAAATATTTATTATAAAATCTTTAAATTATTTTATAATCCACAAAATCTGGTCAAAAATATATATTGCTTATGACTTAAAAATAGCACACTTGAGAAGTCAATCTAAGTTTGTTGAAAATTATAAAACACTACATCAAAATCTGGATGTAGAAATATCTACAATTTTCAATGTAATAATACTATATATTCTCATTTCAGTTATCAAAGAATGCACTTTGAATATTGAAATATTGTGTGCATTTTATTTCGTAAAATAGCACAAAATATATTAGCTTAAAGGCAAGATCAGAATGTAAAATCGTCAGTTATTGGTGCATTTTATAGATGTAACCTTCAAGATATACGAAAATAGCAACATGTAAGAGAATATTTTATTTATAGAACTTATTCCGTATTACGTAAAATAAAAATTTTCCTGCGGTATCAGCAATTTTGTGTAACATATTTCAAAAGTTATATATTTATTTCGATTAAAGACAGATGCACTGAAATATAAAGAGCTATAATTGAAGTAGTTGAAAAATTCATGTAACAGTGTAATATTTGGGGGAAAAAAAGTTCTTTAACTCGATGACACGGGTATTAAATTAGCATTTACTAATAACAGCTGTAAACGTTCAAGTGTGTGAATAAAGTCCGGGTCAGGATTAGAACGAGGGATGTCTTGGCTGAAGTCTCCAATACTCTACCAATTCAGCCATTCCGGACAAATCTGGAGGACTAATTCACCCAAATAAACTTTAACGATCACAGCATCTGGTCTGATAGCTGAATCCGCTCAACAGAATAAATCAAGGTTAGTTTTGGAACTGCAGTAAACGTTGCATGCGCAATTATATTAATAGAATAATTTTTAACACAATTATTCAATTTTTAAATAAAACATAACAGTTGTAAATTTACAAGTGGGTGAAACATATACGGACCAGTATTCGAAACAGCGATGTTTTGATGAAGCCACCAATGCTCTACCAATTATTCAATTCTTGAATAATTGCATTATCCTTTAGTCCAATATAATTACGCATGCAGCGTTTATAGCAGTTCCAAAAATAACCTTCGATTTATTATGTTGAGCTGATTCAGATATCAGACCAGATGTTGAATCCATTAATGGTTGGTTGGGTGAATTAGTCCTCCAGGTTCATCTGAGATGGCTCAGTTGGTAGAGCATTGGCGGTTTCAGCCAATTCATCGCTGGTTCGAATCCTGGTCCGGACTTTTTTCATCCACTTGGAAATTTGCAAATGTTATGATTTATTTACCAATTGAATAATTGTGTTAAAAATTTATTGAATATAGTATTTACTATTAAAAATATATGAACAATAAATGCAAACCTCTATAACATTTTTATTGCAACAGACCGTATAGATTATATTTTTACTAAAAAACCAAATTACGTAATGCGATGTTGTTGCAAGATATTCTATAAAACATATTGAGTGTTAATTTAAATCTTAATTACAACAATGATAAAATATTCTTAACTACTTGTTTTTTAATAATTACCTTAGAGAAAATTTGTGGACATATGTGCTGAAATTCAAATTGGCTGGAATTTCAACGTTAGATAAAAGTGAATGTATCCGAATTTTTCAAGTTTCTTTGTTTTTATTTTTAAAAAATACAGAAGTCGTCTGAAAATAAATTATATCCTTATGCTTACCTGATAAATATATTAAAATGATGAAAAAGTTAAACAAGAAGTAAAATTTCTTAAAAACGTTAAGTAGCATAATTGAACATACATTTGTAAAAATCCACCATGGAATTCACTTCAAACGGTAACATTTGTAATAAAATTGTCATACTACAATATACATTAAAACACACATACACACATAAATAACGCCTGCATTCAGCAGTTAAAGGTATATATAAATATTATACAGATATACAAGGTCATCCAAGGCTGTCGTATAGATGTCTGGTGACTTCCCCAACATGGTTAATTAGTGAGAAATTCCAGACTCAGGCATCGGCCGGAGGAGCTCAGTTGTTAGAGCAGCAGTCTTGTATACTGTGGTCCCGGGTTCGATTCCTGGCTCTGGCTAATTTTTCACTCCAGTTGGGTTTATTGTATCTATTTTTGTATGTCTGTATAATATTTATATATGCCAGTAACATTTGTATTCGTTGTTAAAAAGAAAAATATATTGCTTTTCAAAAAAATGTTAAAGATATAAAATTACAATCTTCTAAGCCATACTTTTCGAATAAATAATAGGCTTGGTGCAATATTTTTATACACAATTTTTATTCTTGGTGTTTTCGTACTTCATTCATGATTAAATTTCACACAATATTGAAGACTCCTTGTGTTAGAATTATAAACAAAACCATATTGTGGTGCATTCATTGGTGGTGTGCAAGTTTATAACTTTTTATATCTTTAGGGTGCTTAGGTCCATTATCTTCACAGATATAAAAGACTATATTTTTATAAAATTATTTGAATGTTACATACATTTTATCAATATATTATATCAATTGATAAAGGAACATTCTTTTTCATTTAATTAAATTTAAACATATTTATAATACTACATAATTAGAGAGGTTTTTTTTTTTTACTTAAATATCCGTAATCAATTATTACTATGTGAAATAATAAAGCGATTGCCTTTTCATGAAAAACAAAATATATTTATTTACTCATTTACTAAGAAATAATTTAAATATTTAGTAAAACTGCTTAAAAATATTAAATTATAAATAAAAATTATATATTTTTTAAATATCTTCCAAAGCAAAGAAATCTGCGTTTATTGCAGTATTATTGCATATTTACTCGTTTATTAAGAAATAATTTAAGTATTTTGTGAAAATGCATAAAAATATTAAATTTTAAATAAAAATTGTAATTTTTTTAAAGCAAAGATATCTGCGGCTTAAAAATAAATTTTTACAAGTTTACATTTTGCTGTTATATAATTTCATTTGACTCATAATAAAATACAAGAGCATTATCACACAAATATGAGATTTCGCAAATACCTTTCTATGATGTTTTCAATGGATAGATACTTCTTTAAGTAATACCGAGAAGCAGAAAAAGAGGAAGTTACACAGTTATTACAATTCTTGCATTAAATAACTATTTCGTTAATGAACACCAAAAAAATTTCCAATAGCATATTTTAGAAAAAAGATTTATAAATCAACTTCCCAAAGCAATTGTACAACACTTGAGCATAGTATGGAAAAAGTGTGCAGCTCGGCCTGTTCCAAAGAGTATTGCTTATCAATGATGTACTGACCAGACATAGGAATCAGATCTATAGACACTTCAACTTTGGTCAATTGTTTGGAATAGAGTCAACTGTATTTCAAATGAGCAATATATTTTCTAATTTGACAAACCATTTTCCTAGGTGGTTGGAAATACCTGGCACGGATTTTAAAGGTTATGCAAGGCTGTGTGGTAGTTTGCAGTGACGTACGTATGGTATAAATTCTTATGGTTCTTCTTGTGCATACTTCTTGTTAAAAATGATGTCATTTTTACAAAATAAAACATTTCTCTTCTTTCCGAGATAAAAGGCATTAAACGCATTTCCCTTTCTCCAATGTAAAATTACTTGATAAATATTATTTTTTTTAGTAGACTGAGAAAAATCTGTAATCATATTAAGTACGCACTTCCCCTCCGCCTGATGAGGGTTTAAACACTATCTGTTCAAATTTATACATATATTTATATATATTTAAACTTCTAACGAGAAAATAGATTAATAAATTCTAAGTATGATAATTACTTATAATGAAACAGACTAAGGTGAAAAATGTCATAAAGGTGACAAAACAGCTTTATTTGGATTACCGAACGTTTCATCGCTCAAACGGCGACATTTTCTTGAATAATTCTTGATAGAAATATTTTCGCAGAAAAATTTTACCATAATAAATTGGTAAATAATGTCCTGAGATCTCATGCATAAAGAAAATCAGTGGAAACTTAAAATAAATTGAAAATGGATATTTGTGAGCGTGGATTAATTTTTACTATTGTTACTAAAACTGCATAGCATCTCCTTCCAAATTTTTGGTAACTCAAGGGACACTGAATAATTGCAAATATTCTCATTGCATAAAAATAGCTCTATTGACTCCCGGACAATCGATGGCAAATAAAATCTTGAAGGATAAATTATTCTAATAGTTTTAAAATCGATTTGTAAAGTTTCTTTGCTGCATAATCCGATCAAAGGTGTAGTTCTCCTGATGTATGTTCTATGTTGTATGTTATGATTCCTGCTATATGCTATTTAATTCTAATTTTAAGTTTTCTGCTTGTCATATCTATATAAAACTGCATTGTTCCATCTTCTTTGGTGAAAAGTATTTCATATACTCCTGATAACTGATTTGATAAAATTGGATCTATTTTCCTGCATACTATATTTTTTAATTTCATGGAAGGTTTTGCAACAAGGGATATATTGAATTTATTGAGTTTACTGATTTTGATTATGAATGAGGTCTCTTAACATTATTTACCAATTTATTGTTTTTAAAATTTTTTGCGAAAATATTTCTATCAAGAATGATTTCGAAAATGTCGCCGAAAGTGCGATGAAACGTTCGTTAATCCAAATAAAGGTATTTTATCACATTTTTAGCATTTTTAGCTTAGTCTAGATCAATAAAGATATACAAAATATTCATTATTTTCTTTTCTGTACAAAAGTGGAAGTAACCCAAATGCCACTTATTAAAAAATTCATTAAAACTTTTAACTTAAAAATTAAATAGACAAATATAAATAATTAAAAAAGAGCTAGTACTAGCTCGTTTACAAATGATCGCATTTCAGTTAAAGATTAAATGTTAAAATCGGTACAATAGAAAGCCAGGTAAGATAACAAAATTCCTGACTTGTATTTTAGATTTGTAGACGATAATATAAAGAAATAAATTATACTGGACCGCGAATTGTGTAAATGGCATTTTCTAATCCACTTTGAACGATCTACCTATTGCATTTCGCAAACTGGGCGGTTAAATACAGAATAAATATAAAGAATCTCATACTGATGAGGTTACAGCGAAATTATCTTTCTCACGATTTGGTGCGCCAATGGAATTGACTAATTTTGGATTGATCCATAACATATATAACAGATAATAAAAATAATAGTGATCACATATCGTATTACAATGGAAGAGCGTGCTTTGTTATGAAATGAGGAAGTTTAAATGCAAATGAAATGTACCTTTCATTTTCACAAAATTATCTATTGTTAAAAAAAAAAAAAAAAAAAAAAAAAAAAAAAAAAAAAAAAGATGTACTTTACTTCAGCATGATTCTAAAAGTTGCATAATGGTAGCGAAAATACGTTTCATATATTTGTGAAAAAATGCCTTTGCCGTTGTAAAAATCATTAAGATTTCTGCTTCCCTTATAATATTACTCTCCACTTGTCCCGGCTTCATATCTTATTTTTTAGTTCTTGGCGGAACTGGGCAAATACGTGGATATAAAAAACACAATCTAGAAAATACTTGCTCTAGATGTTAGTGAACTTATGTGACCATCTTTTAAATGCACATAATTAAAGAAATTATGTAAAACATTCTTATAAGTTTCGCAGATAAATTAAGACTATGGTGGTTTAAATAGAACTAAAAGTTTATTTTTATATATTTTTTAAATTATATTTTCAACTATATTATTTACAGTCCCAGATTAAACTTTCAATTATTGTCATCGCCAACAGCGTATTTACTTGTAATAATAATAATAATAATAATAATAATAATGAAAATAATAATAATAATAATAATCTGCATGTATGTTTCTGGTGTATTTATTCATTCGTCAAGTATTTTAGATATTTTTATTCAAATGTTTCATGCTGTTTACATTCAAATATTCGTCGACAAATATTTCAGAGTGGCTATTCTTTTCTGTACTTGACTTAACAAGAATTTTTTTTTTAAAAATGTTATCCGCATTATTTGATGTAATTAAGAAATGAGTTTCAAAATACGATAATCTCTGACTATGGCGAAATCGATGGTGATTGTGAAATATTTCTCCATTAGGCAAAACAGTAACAAAAAAAAAAAAAAAAAAAAAATGTCTCTCAGATAACTCTCACGTTTGTAACCTTTACTCTTGTTTTCAAACTAAAACTAAAATAAAAGGGATTAGTCCATTAATTTATAGCTTATAATAATCTTTAAAAATATCATTTGAACACTACAATAAATAGTACAAATATAAAACTTTTCAATAACAAACTTTAGGAAAACGTTAGCAAATACAATTAGATACCTCAATTTTCACCTTGTAGTTTACTGGTTTGGAAAATGATATTTATTGATATTTATGTTTTTCTCCTTTCTTTTGACAAAATATTCTTCAGTAGTACATTCTAAGTGTGTTATTATCAGTATTATTTGTTTATTTCTTTGAGTGAGAAAAAAAAATCGAAGTACTTATTGCTTCTCATGTCGCCTTGATGTCGGGCAAATACGTGGATATAAAAAACACAATCTAGAAAATACTAGATTGTGTTTTCCTTGTTTCCTTTGTTTCCGTGTTTTCCTGTCTACCTTCATTCAAACGCCCTATTTAATATTTTAGAATTTCTCTGGTCTTCATTTTCACAGACACATTCCGCATCATACTATAGCTGTATGAAAACGTCCACAGAAATTTTAGCTTCGTATATGTACACTGCGTTGTCAGTTGATACATAATCTGCTTAATTAATGTTTTAATGTCTTCGTACTTTTTTGAGTCATTTGTTAGATTTTGTTATTCATTTTCGTTCAGGTATTCAATTGATTCTTGGTTATTTTCTGAGGAAGGCATTGCAAATTCTGCTTTCCCAAAACATCGAGCTTCAAGCAAACTTACAAAGCGACATTTCTTAACAAGATATCGGAGATTGAACAACAAAAATTCTGATAATTTCAGGAGTTTTACAGATAATTTGGTTTCATTACTTTTCTACGCACTACTTACTTTTAGGTAGATTTCGTATGAAATATTATAGCCATTCATTGTAACTTTGATCCGAATTTTCTCTATTTTCATATTCCACACTCTTATTTGAAGAATATTGTCGCAACTAGGGGCATAAAAGTGAAGAAATGATCCTAAATTATTGTTTGACTATCAAAAATTAAGGAATAATAAGGATAAAAGCAATAAAAAATGGATTTTTAGCCTGGTTCAAAGTTACTCAGCTATTTAGGGTAACTTTGCAACATATGATAAATCCTTCTACATATAAAAAAAAAGGTTTTGATTTGGAAATGGACCAATGAAAATCTGCGTAGATATTCCGGGTAGATCGGCATCCAATTTGAATGCTTAAGCATGGCCTTTCATCGTTAATATTTAAAATACTGTTTCATACAAAAATGTGAAAATCGGTGCTATTATAGAGAAATGTTTGATAAATACGCTGATGCAGACAGTTTTCAAATCGAAGAATCATTTTAAGAGATATTTAATGCTAAAGTTGGACAAAATCGTTCCATTAAAAAAGATTTATTGGAGCAAAAACTATGCATGATAATTTAATCATTTTTAGATCATTTTATACGTTATCAGTTTCCGGTGTGCAGATTGCATTTATTTTTCTAATTTGACGTATTTTTTGAAATTTTATAAACAGCGCAAACAATAATGTTTACTTCAAATTAAAAATTTATTTACACGTGACTATTACAAACAAAAAAACCCTTTAAAATTTGAATTAAATGATTACATGTTAAAAGCAGGAAAATTACATCATAAGAACCATATTTACACTTGCATTTTAAAAGAGAAACAAAATCTTAAAATAAAAAAAATCATTATTATGCGTTAAAACTTGTAAATAGAGGAAATTACGTCATATTTAAAATGGCCAAAAATATGGCAAAACAATTTAAAATGAAAAATGTATTTGCACGAGATATTTTGAGATAATTATTTCAACTATTATCGTGAATTCGAAGGCAGTGCAAATAATATTTCCTTCTAACAACAAAAGTATTTTCACGTGAATATTAATAAGAGAAATAAAACTTTAGTGTAAATTACGTCATATTTGAAACGATACATTTAAAATGAATTATTTAAAAGAACTATCTTATAGCTCTGTTAAAAAATACCGGGAAGCAATGACACTGTTTACATAATTCATTTTACATTAGCTTATTTTCAAATGTTTAACTAATTTTTTACTTAAATACGAAAACAGCCATTGTGTCTCTTAACAGCTGCAGATTTGGTCTTAAAAATCCCAAATCCAAGGAAAACGAATGGAAACCCGTTTACAGAGAGATCGCTACTGTTTTTTTTTTATTATTATTATTATTTTGTTTTTTATTCAATATTTTTAAAGCCAATCAAATTACCGTGCTTTTTGGATTTTGGTGTGCCTGAACGGGGGTTGGCGAGCGTTGCTCGTAGGGGGTAGAGCCCCCTAGTTTTTATATAAAATAATTCATTATAAAAAAATATTGTAGTCAAGACAACTTTAAACCCCAAAAAATGTTTTCAGATATGCAAAGACTCCGAATTTACATTTACCAACATCACAAGATTTATATAATTTATGATATTACAACAAGTATCAGGCATAAGAAAAGTGGAAGAAGAGAACCATGAACATTTAGAAGTAAAAAAAAAAAAAAAAAAACTGTTTATTGTTCATATAAAAGATAAAAATGCAGTTAAAAACAATTTTTAGTGTTTTAACTCAATAATATATCCATAGTTACAGTAATACATACAAGTACTAGTATTATTGAAACAAGAATAAAAAACATCGAGCGTATGAAATGTCAAATTTGAGTAGCTCCGCCATTAATTGCGTCTCTAAATGAATTTTATGTATTTTACACATATTTGTGAAAATATTTACATGTTATATCTAATGCACACTTTCGGCATTTATATAAAATATACCTGCAAATATGGGAAATTTTCGACAGTAGCACCTATAATCAGTACATTTTAAGCATCAGTGTAACTTTGAGCCGGCTCAAACTTACCCTGAAAATGCGGTAAAATGCTAGTGCCTTCTTATTTTACATTTTATTAACTATTAATAAATAAATAATCACAAAATATTAACACATTTACAACATTTAGATAATACTATGTGTGATAAATGAGTATATTGTTACCTACTATGAAAATTTAATTGGATTACAACAACTTCAAAACAGCATTCAAAATTACCTTGAAAACAGTACTTCACAGAAATAGTTAGATGATGCATTTAGTTGTGTGTAATGACGCTAATTTATTTTCTAAAATAAAGAGTAGAAATCCCAATTAGAACCTTGCCAACAGAGCACAGTTCTGGAGTTTATTTAGTCTTTTAGAGTCAAAAATATTGAAAA
Source organism: Maratus speciosus (assembly GCA_963932465.1). NCBI lineage: Eukaryota > Metazoa > Arthropoda > Arachnida > Araneae > Salticidae > Maratus > Maratus speciosus. Next base: position 491,338,315 of record OZ010791.1, on the reverse strand, counting down.
ATAGGAGGTGGTGAAAAGTTACACCCCATGGTTCAAAGTTACCCAGATTGACTGTACCTATTACATTCACACCTATGTTGGATTTTCTGAAACAATTTTGAAGATCTACACCGACCATGACCCCTAGAACCCAAAATCACCCCCAGTAAAAATCTTTATGTGTCTATCTATCTATCGATATATCTATCTATCTATATATATCACTTTGTTCTGGACACTATAACTTCCACAATACTGCACAAATCTCTTCCAAACTGATACATAAAATCAGGGGGTATAAAATCTCGGTCAAGGTCGTTAATGGGCAAAATCGGACCAAGGGGAAGGAAATAGGTAGGGGTTTTGTTTAAACCGAAAAAAAAAACCCCATAACTTCTTAATTTTTGTACATATGAAATCAGTTTAAAGATTTTAATACTTCTAAAAATAGGGACAAAAATTTATGTATCACAGATTTTTGATAAAATTAAAAATGGACTCAAGGGGTGCAAAAAATAGGGTTTTTGGGAGAAAAAAATTCATAACTTCGTCAATTCTCCAGCTAACAAATCCAATTAATATTATTATAAATTTCCTTTAAATTATCTGCAACTTTTATATTGATAAGTTTTTGTTAGGACCAATTCGTACCGTAAAAAAAAATAATAATAAAATAAAATAAAATAAAATAAAAACGAGAACAAAAGGTGTGTGTGTGTGTGGGGGGGGGGGTTGAAGAAGAAAAAAATTCAGAACTCCGTCAATTCACAAGATATAAAATCTCCATGAATTTATCATATATCTTCTTAATAATGTCTACAGCATTTATATAGACAAGTTTTTGATATGACCAATTTTTACAGCAAAAACAACTTCAAAATACATAGCTGGTTGAAGAAAAAAATCATCTTATTAAGGGTGTATTCAAATCCAAACTGCTTATTTTCTTACTCATTTTTAAATTCATTTTTGCTCTCAGACGCATCCAATTGGCATATTCTCTTATTCAGAAACTATATAATGTACTGTAATGATCGATTTTTTGATAGAATCAGAATATATTTCAAAAAATGATGTAAAAATGGGCATTTTAAACTGAATTTCCCGAAGCGATTGTGTTAGTAACGAAAAATATTGTGCTACTGAGAAAATAATTGTTTATAAATCAAGTTTTAATTAGTTGAACGAAAACTAAAAACACAGGTTGTTATAAATCTCTTCAAAAATCACGTCAGCAGGTTTAATATTTTTTCTATTAAAAATGAATTTGAAAATGTGCGAGAAAATTTACAGTGGAAAAGTATTTTTTTTTTTTTTTTTTTTTTTTTTTTTTAATACCGCCTTAACATGATTCTGATAAAACCAGCTATTATATAAAAATTAAAAAAAAAAAAAAACTCGTCAAAAGCGACTAGATAAAATTGTTAAAGAGTTGTTATCTCTAAACATGATTAGTTTTTGTTGGGGAAATTAGTATACTTAACGTCGAAATCTACCGCCGCCTGTAGGCCGGGACGACAGGGATTTTTTTTTAGACTGAAGCTATTTGCCAATTTTTTAACGCAACTTTTATAGATCGAGCTTTACTTTTCTTTCTGGTTCCACCAGTTTTTTATATGATTTATATAGTATAGTCAACAAGTAAATATATGAAAGCCATTAATTGTAACAGCAGGAAGTCTTTGAAAAACAAGCCCCAAAGTTTGAGCATCATTTACGCTTACGTATATAATACGATAAATTTCCTTCTTTTCCGGCCGATCCACTGGCGACTAGTTTTATATTTTACTCGAACCACAATTTATAAAAATATATATTTCGTGTGTATGTTTCTCTTGCACATACGTCGTCAAACAATGTCTATAAGATTTTAGTTTTGAAAAAGTGGTCAGATATATAATTATGGAAAAATTATTAATTATTAAAAAATAGTCACCAGGTGAAACCCTGCCATGGTGTTGCTCGGTCGGCAGCAAACGAGACTTTAAAACTTATTTTTTTCTATGTGTGAGTTTAAATCCTAATGAAACTGTTCCTTCTGGACAAAATAATTATAAGTTAATTTCAATCTACAATTCAAAATGCATGTTTAAATATAAATGTGAAAGAAATATAAAAAAGAGGTGACTTTGATTATACATTTATTTATTTACAAAAAGAGAAAGATTTAATTTTGAAATTTTGCTTCTTTATGATTTTAATGAAAAGTAAAAAAGAGAAAAATGTATACAGTCTTTTTTATTTGTTCAGTCGAAACTATTTTCCTTTTATTAACATTTTTTTACATTTTTTTCTAGACAAATAAACTCCGTTTTTTCTCAGTTAAGGGGAAATAATGGCTTTTGTTCTTTTAATTTAATTTCTTCAAATTTTCTAATAATTTAAAAGAAGTAGGGATTTTTTTAATTAGCTTTGTAAATTTTAAATGCATGATTTAAAAAAAATCTGAATTTTATCCTTACAAATACAATAACTGTTTGCATTTTTTGATTATAATGATAATGGAAAAAATAAATTAAATTAGTTTATTTTAACTAGGGCGTTCTGCCCCCTGCAAGCTACGCTCGCCAACCCCCGTTCAGACCCCGCAAAGTCTAAAAGCACGCTAATTTGATCGGTTTTAAAAAGATTAGAGAAGATTGAATTATAATGAGGAAAGCTGTAGCGATCTCCCTGTAAACGGTTTTCCATTCAATTCCCTTTGCTTGCGAAAATTTAAGGCCGAATCAGTTGTTGTTAAGACATTCGATGGTTCTTTTCGTGTTTGATTAAAGAACACCAGTTAAACAATTGAAAGGAAGCTAAAATAAAATGAATTAAATAAACAGAGCCTTTGCCGACCGGTATTTTTTAACAGCGTTATAAAACGATTGACATAATACAATTGACTACAATTATGACAATTTACTGCTTTAACCCCTTCAATGGCGGTGTTTCATTTTCAAATCACTTAATTTTAATTCTTAAATGCCAAATTGGCACCTGAATATTGGAATGAAAATTTTCTTTTTATTAAGTAAGTGAACAAAAGCATTTTCGTATTTCGAAATTTGTTTGTAAATTCTGGTGCCATTCACTGATTTCAACATTTTAAGAATAGAAGTACCTTGCCCCTGAAAGGGTTAAACGCATATTAATGTATTTATTATTTTAAAGTTTCCTTTCTCTTTCAATATTGACGTGTAAATACAATTTTCAAGACATAATTTTCAATATTTTCTTGTTTTTAACAATTACTCATTTAATAGTAATTTTAAAGTATTTCTTTTTTTAATAGTCACATGTAAATAAATTTTCAATCGTTAGGAAATATTATTCTTTGCGCTGTTATTAGACTTGAGAACAATCTCTATAATAATAGCCTAAGTCATGTGACTATTATCAACAGTTCCGGGCGGATCCCTTCGCTTTTTACATACTAGGAGGCCATTTTGGTACATTAATGTTAGCCAACCATAGGCGATAAGTCGCCAAATGTTATTATATCGCCATCATTTCACTTATATTATAATAGTCCAAGTCATGTAACTGCCATAAACAATTACAACCCTTCGCTTTTCATAAGAAAGTTTTCCATTTTGATTAAAGAATCAAAGTTATTTTTTCGAATAAAACTACAAAGATTGCATGATAGCAAAGATTTCTTGGTATTTTTATGTTAGCCGGATACAAATCTCGCCAACAGCTCTTTTTTAACTCGCCAGTTAGCATTTTTTTTCGAGTGATAAATTAAACTGTACTACTTGGTTACCCCATCGACCAAAAATCTATCGCCAGGCTATAAGATTAAATGTTAATAATGGATGATCGTAAATGTCACATTCACTTGACTGAAAGGAAGTTACACGTACTTACGCCATCAAGTAATTTTTATTTCGATGTTTTATTATTTTTTTTTATTAAACCTATACTAATTTATTTGGGCACAGATGTCAGATTGGCGCGATTTTTTTCCGACGCCATTTTTGAAAAAACCTCAACAGCATAAACAACAACATCTGGATTACCATATCTAGCAAAATAACGATACTTTGGCGGCAGTTTAGTACCCGTTGCGTATACGGCATTGGCGTCAGAAAAAAATTCGCGCCAATATATGACATCACATGTATATGACATCTGTGCCTTTATTTGTTCTTTCGTTATTTAAAATAAAAGTTGCGTCAATTTGTATAATTTGGTGAGTTCTTTGGCTATTTATATAATTTGGCCAAATTGGTGGCTATGATAACTAAGTAGTACCATTAAAACATTACTTTGAATTTGAAATTAAATGTCAGGATTTGTTGCAATATTTAATCGGGTTTAATGTTTTTTTTTTTTTTTTTTTTTTTTTTTTTTTTTTTTTTTTTTACGAGAATTTGGTGAAAACCTCGTTTTCGAATACCAGTTACATATGCATTTTTAAATTACTTTCTATTATTTTTAAAATTAAATAACAATAAATAAAAAAAATAATTAATAACTATAGAGCAAAACAATTTATAGCATTTTTTTAAATAAACGTAAATAATGGTAAATAAACATTTATTAATAAATAAGCAACAATATCCGAGTTACCATGTCAGGAAACATTTGGCGCTATTTAGGCACCCCGGTGCGTATATGACATCTGCACTTAATATTTTTCTTTTCGTTTCGATTAAAAAGAAAAAAAAAGAAAGAAGTGAAAGCCACTGATTTTAAATTTTTCAGTTTTAAATTAAAGTTTTGCATAAATAAAATGATAATGAAATAAAAAAAAGCATTGTTCTTAGCATACATTTATGGGAGGCCAAAGTGGTCGCGAAATTAGTTTAAATTAATAACCTTTTCTAAGATATGAAAAAAATATGTGTTATAATTAAAATTTGAGTTGCCATCATTAGAAATAAAGTATTTAAAATTAGAAAAAAAAATAATACTTCGAAAAGTAATTTGAATTTAAAAATTCTGATAGCAGTTTTGAGATCTGCGGATCAATACAGATTTTTTGTGTTAATTTCATCCCAAAGTATTCCATATTTTAGGGGAAATCGCCGAGAAACGTAATCAATTCTTTAATCAGTCGTTTCATAGAATCATTTCATAAATTCCTTACATTTCATTCGTTTCATATATCCGTTTCATGAATTCGTTTCATTAGGATTTTATATATACAGGGTAGATTTTATGTACAATTTTATGTACATAGTATTTTTAATGCATTTCACTGAAAACTGTAATTTCTTCGAGAAGAAAATTCTAAATAAATGTCAAACAAAAGATAGGGTTGTCAAAAGAAAAAAAAACCGCATACTTTTTTTTTCCTTCTTTCATTTTCATTAAATCCACAAAAATGCAAAGTTTCACAGTTGAAATTATGTATCTGTAAAAATATAAATAAATAAATAGGCAATGGCTGTTTTTAATTAGAACTATATTTTATGTATTTTTTTTATGTAGTTGGCACATCGATAGGTTTTAACTTTTCACATGTCGACATTTTTCGGTTTAATAATATTCATTTTCCGTCTTCTGCAAAACTTTGGTTTTTGGTGACACTTAAGGAAACCTTGCCGTTTCCGCGTTAGGCAGATTCCGACTAATGCAGAATGAATTATTTTTATTTTATTTGGTTACGCTCAGACTTGTAATTTTTTCCAAATTAGACAAATTTCCTGTATTTGACGAATTCTACTGCCTATTATCTCCTTAAGGTTTAGAGAAGAATCTTACCATAATCTATAAAAAGTACAGACATCATGCAAAGCTTTATGGCATTTGTTTTACAAGATTGTATATGGAGTATTCTCACAAGCTTTTGACTTTCATGTACCTAAATAATAGTTTTTATTTTAATACACTTTTTTGTGTTTTTTTTTTATTTCATATACTGGGGAACATCCCATTGCATGATTGCACCACAATATTAACGAGATAAATAAGTTTGGACGATGTTGGGGGTCCAAACACCTGGAAAACTTCTATACCGTCACGCGTCCCTGATGCTGATTTTTTAAGTTTTGAGTTGTCTGGATAAAATTGTTTAAAAAAAAAATTCGATGTAATTTTCTTCTAAAACTGGAGCTATTGCTTTATATAAATACTAGAAAAATAGCCCGTCAAAAATGACGGAAAAGGAGATATAAAGATCCATATATACAGCACATGTGCAAGAATATCAGCAGTTTTAATCGCTTGTTCCGCAGTGATAGATGAAAATAACACATTATAAAATGTGGAAATATGTTGCCAAATTTTCTTCTCCGCCAAGGCAGTTTTCTCTATTTCGTCAAGGCCCATATACACGAAAAATAGCGTGAATTTAATTTCCGTACTCAGCTATCTTAAGCACATTAAAATTTGGCAGTTAGGAGCTTCGGTAGTCAATATAGTTTCGTCTAGTGGCGGTTATTTTATTAGTAGCACCGGGATGAAGATTTCGTTTATTACATTTTAAATTTTGACCCATGGGGCATTCTCACAATCTTTTGACTTTCGGGAATAAAAATCTGGTGAAATTAAACTTTCTAAAATAACATTTTAATCTGATAGACGAATGCCTTAATCCTTCTATATAAAAAAAAAGTAATGCTGTGGAAATGGACCAATGAAAATCTGGGTAGATACCGTAAAATGCATCTGATTGGTTAGAGCTTTATGACGCTATAAGGGAGGACACAAAGGGAGAACACGGCTCTGTCACCAAACATCGCCAAGTTTGCCGACCAAAATTAGTCGCCAAAAGTGACGCTAACTTGGCGTTATTTCTAGTATTTTGCCAAATTTCCATAGACTCCCAATAGGGCTTGCAGGAAATCAACAAATTGAGATAATTCAATGCAACAAAAACTAATATTATTTTATAAATAGAGCTTAATTGAATTATTTATATTATTATTAAGCACAAACAATAATCTGTGGTTGGCTAGAAAATAGGAATATCTTAGCAATGCCGAATAGAATCGCTAGGCGATTACACGGGGGGGGGGGGTTATGAGCGTAGCGATAAGGGGGGCGGTGCCCCCTAGTGATTAAAAATAAAGAAAAAAAATGGTCAGCAGCGAACTTTTTTTATTTAACTAAGGTTTAAGTTAAACTTGCGAGTTTAATTTTCCTTACCATTTTACCACAATAACTTTTTATTTTGAATAATGAGTTTGCATGAGTTCTTATAATGAATTTGCATAGTACCCACAGGACATTCAAATAAGAAATAATAAAAATGTAGTATTTTTAATACAGAATTTTTGTATAACAATGTCTTAAAGGGGTGTTAAAGAAGGGACGGTAAGGTAAAAAAAGGGGGCGGTATAGCAAAAAAGGGACGAAATGGGGAAAAAAGGGTCGGTAAGGATGGAACGCTAAGGAAAATTACCACTTATTTTTAGGAAAATCATATTAAAACTAAGTGATAGCCACAATGTTCATTGATTTTTAGAAACAGTTGTTAACATTGGATTAAATTATTATTATTATTTTTTAATTTACTTCGAAAAGTGCAGGAATAGACCTTGGGGACGGTAAGACTAAACAATAAAGCCACCATCTTGAAATTCATATTTAAATGCTGATTTAAATTCTGCAGTAAATTTCCTGTCAAATAATTTTAGACATTCTTTCTCTAGCATACTTCTGCATGAGAAAAAACTTGAAAAAAATTATGTAGCTGCATCTGAAGTGATTTTCTGTATAAGTTTAGCAAGAGGGACGGTAAGGATGAAAAACCCGGGGACAGAGTTAAAAAAAATAATATCAACTGTAAAAATTTGTGCAGGTTAATTTGTTGCTACATATTTATAAAAGACAATTGTCTCAGTTTCGGAAAATAATTACATCGAATTACTTTTATTAAAACAATTTTATCCAGACAGCTCCAAACTTAAAAATCAGCATCAGGGACACGGGACGGTATAGATGTTTTCCTGGTATTTGGACCCCCACCATCGTCCAAAACTTATTTATCTCATTAATATTATTATGCAATCATACAATGGGATGTTCCCCAGTATCTCTCTATTCTAAAAAAAAGTAACTTACGCTGTCAACGCTGCCGTCGCCGCTAGTTTTGAATTTTTTGTGACCGGAGGTCTTTCTTCGTTAATATTAAGAAAAATACTGCATACAAAAATATGAAAATCGGCGGTATTATAGAGAACTGTTTGATAAACACGCTGATGTGGACAGTTTTCAAATCGAATAATTATTTTAAGATATATTTAATGCTAAATTTGGGCAAAATCGTTCCATTAAAAAAGTTTTATAGGAGCAGAAATTATACATAGGAATTAATTCATTTTTAGATCATTTTATACGTTAGAATTTCCCGGTGTGCAGACTGCATTCCTTTTTTAATTTGACTCATTTTTTCAGGTCTTATTTCTAATTTAAATTCAAATTTTCAGCATTTCGAGAGATATTTTTTACTTATTTTAGAAAATTGTATTAATTTAAACTGTTCGCAACTGTATAAACAGCGCAAATAATAATGTGTGCTTCAAATTAAAAATGTATTTACATATGACTATTATAAACAGGAAAAAACTTGCAAATTAGAATTAAATAATTACATATGAAAACCAGGAACTTATTGAAAATTACTTCATAAATACTATATTTAAACATGAATTTTAAAAGAGAAAGAATATTGTAAAGTAATAAATTCATTAACATGCGTTAGAAGTCTTAAATAGTAGAAATTACGTCATACTTACGTCACATTACACTTATTACGTAAAATGAACAAAAAGTAATATTGCAAAACAGTTTAAATTTAAAAATTGCACGAGACATCAATTTGATATTTTAGATTATATTAATAAGATTAATATTAGTTTTATTGAACGCATATAGACTGCTTTCGAGCGACTATTTAGTAATTTAATAATAATAAAAAGATTACAAGCTGAAAATGAAGTGTCATCAAAAAAAAAATATAATTTGAAAGAGAAAAATCTGTGAAGCAGAAAACAAAGAAATTGTTTAATTGGTTTATTTAAGATTCGTTAACCTTCTGTGTCATTTCCGTCAAAAGAAGGCATTTGTATTTGTAAAATATATTTGCATTTTGATCCAGATTTGCTTATTATATTAGCTTATTTCGGAATATTTAACTGATTTTATTTAATCAAAGACGAAAACAGCCATTGTATCTTTTAATAGCAGCTGATTTCTCCTTAAAATCCCCCAAACGAAGAGAAATGAATAGAAACCCGTTTATAGGAAGATCGCCACTGTTTTTTAAATTATAATTCAATCTTTCAAAATATTTTTAAAGCCGATCAAATTAGCGTGCTTTTAGAACGGGAGTTGCCAAGCGTAGCTCGTAGGGGGCCGAGCCCCCTAGTATGAAATAAAAAAAACACAAAAAAATCTATTAAAATAAAAATTATTATTCAGGGACATAAAAGTCAAAAGCTTGTGAGAATGCCCCCCATAAATTTTTGAAAAAAAAAAAACCTTCAATGCGCGGAGTTTAAATTAAATAGCTTTGAGCTCTATTATGAAAGATTTATGGGTTTTCAATGGGAATTTCGTCAAATTAGCCAAGTTGACTTCATGTATGGCAACTTACTTTTGTCTCCAAATTTGGCGGTATTTCGCCAAATTTTGCGATATTTTAAGAAGTTTGTCAAAATTTGGCGCTATTATGGCAACCCTGCCATTAGTACTTTTCAACAATTACTCATTGTTGAAGCTGGTAACGATTTTTCCATAGGAAGCCAAACCCTAATATAGCCGCGATCAATGAGGCGGTCCAACCGAAATCGTGAGGGACACACAAAGACTTGGATTTTATATAAATAGATGTAGCTAAAGATTAACCTGCACACATTTTTAGGGTTGTTATTATTTTTTAAACTCTGTCCCTGTGTTTTAGATTCCTTACCATCCCTCTTCTAAAATTATGCAGAAAATCAATTCAGATGCAGCCACTAAAATTTTTTTCAAGTTTTTTCTCATGCAGAAATATGCTAGAGAAATAATGTCTAAAATTCTTTGGCAGGAAATTTTCTGTAGAATTTAAATCAACATTTAAATATCAATTTCAAGAATCGTGGCTTTGCTAATAGTCTCACCGTCCCCAAGGCTTATCCCTGCACTTTTCGAGGTAAATTAAAAAAATAATAATAATTTAATCCAATGTTAACAACTGTTTCTAAAAATAAATCATTGTGGCTATCACTTAGTCTTAACATGATTTTCCTAAATATAGGTGGTAATTTTCCTTACCGTTCCAGCCTTACCATCCCCTTTTTTTTACCTTACCGTCCTTTCTTTAACACCCCTTTAAGACAATGTTACACAAAAATTCTGCATTAAAAGTACTACATTGTTATTATTTCTTATTTGAATGTCCTGTGGGTACTATTCAAATTCATTATAAGTAAAAATTTTGAAGAAAATAAAAAGTTATAGGGGTAAATGTTAATAAAAATTAAACTCACAAGTTTAACTTAAACCTCAGTTAAATAAAAAATTTTTCGCTGCTGACCATTTTTTCTTTATTTTGAATCATTAAGGCATTCGTCTATCAGATTAAAATGTTATTTTAACAAGTTTAATTTTGTCAGATTTTTTTTCCCAGAAGTCAAAAAGAGGGCCCCATATAAATTTAAAATACGAAATTATTATTTTTCTATTTTCTTTGTCTATTAAGTTATATGTAGAAAAATGTAGTCTAGTGTCGAAAAAGAACAGAAAAAATTCATTAAGGTTTTACGAAATTTTAGAGTTTTACGGAACTAAAATAGAAAAGACCTGCTTTAATGCCAAAAACTACTGGATTTGTATTATACTTAATAAAATTTACATTTACATAAAATCACTCATTCTATAATATACCGTTTCTTGTAAGATTACAAAAAAAATGTATACTGTTTTTTAATCAATTTTTTTTAATAAGAAAAAGATAACAAAAAAAAAAAAAAAAACTTAAAGTAATAGATATACACTGAGGTGACAAAAATCGTGGGATAGCAATATGCAAATATATAGAGGGCAGTAGTCTCGCTTACAAATTGTATAAATGGTCAGTGTCTGGGCAGGACTTTCATTTGTCTTCAAATGCTTCGTGTGAGAAGGTTGATTATGGGATTATGGCCATACGACGAGAATTAACGGATTTCGAACGCGGTATGCTAGTTGGAGCTAGACGCATGGGACATTACAATTCGAAATAGTTACGAAATTTAACATTCCGAGATCCACATTGTCAAGAGTATGCCGAGAATACCTAAATTCAGGCATAACCTCACATCATGGACAACGCAGTGGTCCGCCGCCGGCACTTAATGACGGCGACCAGCGATGTCTGCGTAGACTTGTCAATGTAAACAGACAAGCAACACTGCGTGAAATAACCGCAGGAATAAATGTGGGACATCCGACGGGCGTGTCCGTTAGGGCAGTCCGGCGAAATTTTGCTTTAATGGGCAATGGCAGCAGAAGACCGACTCGGATGCCATTACTAACAGCACGGCATCGCCAACAGCGGCACTCCTGGGCTCGTGACCATATCAGTTGAACCGTAGACGATTGGAAAAAAAGTGGCTTGGTCAGATGAGTCCCAATTTCAATTGGTAAGAGCTGATGGAAGGTTACAAGTGTGGCGCAGACCCCATGAAGCCATATACCCAAGTTGTCAACAAGGCAGTGTGCAAGCTGCTGGTGGCTCCATAATGGTGTGGGCTGTGTTTACATTGAATGGAATGGGTCCGCTGGTCAAACCTAACCGATCGTTAACTGGAAATGATTACGATCAGCTACTGGGAGACCACTTGCAACCATTCATGGACTTCATATACCGAAACAGCGATGGAATTATCTAGGATAACAATGCGCCATGTCACCGGGACATAACTGTTCGCGATTGGTTTGAAGAACAATCATTCTGGACAATTCCAGCCGATTATTTGGCCAATGCGATCGCCCTACATGAATCCCATCGAACATTTATGGGACATAATCGAGAGTTCAGTTCGTGCACAAAATCCTCTACCGGCAACACTTTCGAAATTATAGACATCTGCAGAGTCTGCATGGCTCAATATTTCTCCAGAGGACTTCCAACGACTCGTGGAGTCCATGCCACGTCCATTTGCTGCACTTCGCCGGGCAAACGGAGAACTTACATGCTATTAGCAGGGTATCCCAATGACTTTTGTCACCTCAGTGTATTTCTTCTTAATACATTACCGCTGCCAATTTATTCATTAGCAAATTTACTCTTAATTGTTAATCGTGTAGAAGTACATTCACAGCTTAATATGTTTTCCGAACTATATTTTTCATCTGTTTATTAATGTGAAAAGATATATAACGTAGATTTCATTTTTCCAGCAAACATTTAGTTTAAAGAAAATATTTACTTCGACCACTTTTGAGAAAAATACGGACAAAATATTCTGCTTTTGGAGTTTTTGTGTTTGTTGAAAAAAAAAAAAAATTAAAATTAGCTTAGCAAATACTTATCTTATTCTAAACACGAATACAAAATACTTAAGTAGTCTTATTTTCCCATTTGTGGCAGAATTTGTTACATTACTGATGACAATGGTAACAATTCAAAAACGTAGACTTCGCTTCATTTTCATTAAAATTTTCAAAGCATTACGAGCTTTACGCTAAGTTTCATGTGAGTATAAATTTTAATTCAAAATTTCGATATTTCTTCTTCTTCCTATTTTAATAAGAAATTAAATCATTATTCCTAGGCGAATAAACATATTATTGACATACTGACGTATTTAGAACTTCTATCTTTGTAATACGTTGTTTATTAGCAAAACTTTTCAAATTACAAATAACCATGTAATAAACTGGGAACAGTGAAGAAACCCAATTTCTTGTCTTGTAATCATTTATTTTTTTAAGAAAATGAAAATAAAATAAAAATGAAAGGCTTTTCTACATTAGTAAATTTACTCTTATTCTTCATTCGTTGCGAAACATGCTCAAAGCTCAAAATCTTTTTTCCAAAATATCTGCCATTTTGCTATTTCTAAAGAAAATCTTCATAAATAAATCTTTCGGAATCGGACTTAATCTTCTTACATCCGTCAAAAGAAAGTAAAAAATAAATCATTTTTATAGAAAAACCTAGCATCAGAAAAAGTATTAAACATAAAATTTTTCACGTAATGTAACATTAAAACTGTACTTTTTGTTTCTGTTTTACATCCAAATTTTTTGGCATGTTAAAGTTTTTAAGTTATGTTATAAATTTCCACATTCAAAAAGCAAATGTTAAATATAATCTTTGCAGTATAGTTTTGTAACGAGACTTTTTGAAAAATTTTGACAAGAATAAACTTTGATATCCGCATATTACTAATAGACCCATGAGAGGCTTTCGCGCTGCAATCTTTGAGATTTTTTTGCACAAAATAATTTTTTTCATTAAGCATTATTTAATCAAGCAACGTATTTTATACTTTTAATTATCCTGCAACTTTTAACTGGAATAATTTCTCAGTGGTTCACTAGATGATGGCACGAATGCATGCAGTGAGAGAGGACATAAAAGGAATTTGCTTAGGACCAGTTCTACGCCATTTTGAAAATGTCTCCCAAAGCGTTCTATTCAACTGAATGTCGTATTTTTATTGTTAAAAATTGGTATTGTGTGGTGCTAATGCAACACCATTTCTAATGAAATGGTTTTCAACATTCAGAAACGGATCTAAACTTTCTAGAGTAATGGTAGGAGATTTGATATGAAAATATGAAAGGTTTTACGTAAGTCGCTTTCCCCCCATATTTGTAATCTGAGTTTGAACACCGATGAATATTGGTTCATACAGACGGTGCCCATCCACATCGAACAGGCAGAGTGTTTGACACCATTAACAGTGTGTTTGGAACCCGGGTTATTGCTTATCAATACCCAGACATCTATCCTGAAGCATTGCATTGGCCACCTTATTCACCGGATATGAATCAGTCCGATTTCTATCTTTGGGGTCACATGAAAGACGTGATGTACAAGAATAAGCCGACAGATCTCAATAGCCGCAAGAAATCTATTACTGACCCATTTGCAAGCATTAGAAGTGAAACACTTGAACAAGTAACTGATAATTTGTGACTAGGTTGCGCTACTGTATCGCCTCTGAAGGGTCTCACTTTGAAAAACTTGTGCATTAATTACCTTTTAGACGTTCTTTTCAATAAAAAAATTTGCTGTGCTATCTGCAAAGATTCTTGTGTTATTTCATTTAAAATTGTAGGTTATATAAAGATACCTTATGTTAGTGCACTATCTTAAAAGGTTCGTCGTAAATCTTTCGTACAATAAATAACACAGGCGATTCTGAACGATTTGTACGTACATAAAATGCATAAATACATCAGAAATAACACGTATAAGATAGTTAAATCGATTTAAATTCGATATGTATAGATCGGGAAACGGGGACCCTCCCATACTTAAATGTCGAAAGCAATTTTTTTTTTTTTACTTTTTAAGTCGATTTTATTTTCAAAGAACAACAAAACAAAAATAACAACATATTATATATTAGTAAGTGTATTTGTCACTTGACGCAAAGCAAAAAACTTACAATCAAGACATTTAATTTTTAATTAAAATTTAATATTAAAACATCTTGGTCTAGAATAAAACATCTAGAATATACATCTAGAAAAGCTTGACAAATCAATAGGCGTACTTGTCATTTAATGCAAAGCATATCGTTACTTAAAACTTTATATTTATTCCTATAGAACAACATTTCAAGAAAATTTTCAAAAATAACGTTTTTGAAAACGAAATTCAGAAAGAGGAAAAAAAATAATTTAATATTTTTTTCTCAGAATATCAGCTGTTCCGGCTAATTCTCAAAACAGCTAATTAGCCAGCGGGTGCTCTCTTTGAACTGTCTACTTTTGAACTGAAACGAATTAATCGTATTGTTGACGTTGGAATTCTTTAGATGTGATGTGTCGAATGTAACTTCATAGATTTTTATGTTCCGTTTTGTAATTAAATGTTTGTTTTGTGCCGTAAAGAATGTTGATTATTCGTAGAAATAAGTTACACTGAACCACCTTGATGCTAGATTTATTTTGAAATGAATGTTTAGATTAAGTAGAAAACAAATTGATTATATTTGTGGTGCATCGCGCCGTCAAGTCTAGATATGAAAAGATTACTGCGTAATATTTTTGTTTTGTTTTGATTTGGAACTGGTGAGTGCTGATTTTTGTTATTATATTTTATTTTATGAAAATTAACGAAAATAAAGACCGAAAGATGCGTGATAAGCATCGAAAGCTATTAAATAAACTATTTGAAAAAATTGAGCAGTATTTAGCTAGTAATGAATATTCGTTAGAGAATTTAGAAGAACTAGTCGATAAGTTAAACGTTAAATGTAAGACTATTAAGGATCATGATAACAACATTTTAAGCCTAATAAATGCGAAAAATGTCGGAAACGAAATATTGAATATTGATGAATATAAACAGAAAATAATAACTTACAGAAATAAATTAAACTTTAAAATTAAAAGTTTATCTTTTAATGCAGATATTACACATAGTAATAACATTGATTCAGTGCGAACATGTCATGCTGCTACTGAACTAAAAAGAGTAAAATTACCAAAGCTACAAATAAACCAATTTTTTGGGGAACAAGACAAATTTTTAGAATTTTGGAACCAGTTTGAGTTAGCGATAGATAAAAACACAAGTTTAACAGAAATCGAAAATTTACGTATTTGAAAAGTTTGGTTGCAGGAGCAGCTGCAAACGCGATTGATGGTTTTGGATTAACTGAAAATAATTATGCACCGGCCGTATCGCTTTTGAAGCAATGGTATGGTAGACATGACATGCTCGTACACGCTCACTTAAACAATTTATTCAATATGAAACTTTCGAAAAGTTCTTCTGACACTGGTGGATTAAGGATTTTATACGATAAATGTCTAGTGCAAATTCGAAACTTAGAGTCGTTAGGTGTAAAACCTGATACATACAGTGGGTTACTTTGCCCAATTTAACTGAAGTTGATACCCTCAGATTTGACCTTAAAATTTAATAGAAATCTAAAAGAAGGAGAAATGTGGAATATAGAAAAACTTATGAATTTTCTTAAAAATGAAGTTGAAAGTAGAGAACGCGTATCAACTATCCATTATTTAGATGGTATGAAATCATTTTCTAATGATAATAAATTTGAATATAGACCAAAATTTACAGATAAACAATTGAAATGTAAACCGCGATATCAATTTAATACTAAAGGATATAAACAAAATGGTGTTCCAGCTACTGAATTAACGGCTTCAGTAAATAAGAATTTGTGTTTATTTTGTAAAAGTGTTGATCATAATAGTGAACTGTGTAAGTCTTTAACCATTGATCAGGAGAAAGAAATACTAAAAAAGCAGTGAAGATGCTTTTTATGTTTATAGTGTAAGCACAGAATTAAAGACTGTGAAAATATCAAAATGTGCAATATTTGTGGTAAGAAACATAATAGGGCTATTTTTTTCAATTTGGAAAAGATTCCAAAATAAACATTGATAAAAGTGCCGTATCTATTTCCCATTGTGGCAACAATTCCACTAGTAATGTACAGAATGAAAACACGCATTGCAATATATTTTTGCAGACTTGTTCTGTTATAATAAAAGATCCTAAAAATGATAATAATGAACCAGTTCGTGTCTTATTAGATAATGGTAGCATGAGAACATTTATAATTCGCGACATTTTACAAAAAATACAATTGCCGGTTATTAGAAAAGAAACCTTATCTGTTTATGCTTTTGGAGCCGAAAGGGCAACTGAGAAAACTTATAATGTAGTAAAGGTAAAACTTGTAAATAGAGATCATCCCTCTTTACACATTGAAGTTGAAGCTCTGGAAACAGATCAAATTTCCGCTGCTTGCTGATCCACTCCCGATAAATACATTAGGAAAACTTATAATAAATTAAAAGGCTTACAACTTGCTGATAGTTATGAATGTACAAGTAAACAAATTGCGGTTTTAATCGGCACTGATAATTATTATAATATTGTAACTGGTAGAATCAAAAGACTAAAGAACAATCTCGTAGCTACCGAAACCCTTTTTGGCTGGTGCTTACAGGGTTATACGGGGTCAGCCAATGAATTGTTCAGTATGAAAATTATCGATGAAGAAAAGGATATATCCGATCAAATCAGAAATTTTTGGCAATTGGAAAGTCTAGGAATTGAATCCGAAACTCAAGATGTTAGTAATGTGGACGATGACAATATGGCTGATTTTCAGTCTAATATTGTTTTTAAGGATAACTGGTATAAAGCAAAATTTCCATGGAAGGCAAATTTGAAAATGTCTTTTAATAACAATCGCGAAGTCGCATACAGACGATTTTTGAAATTGAGAACAACCTTTAGAAATGACCCTTTGATATTCTCAGAATATAAGGCTATTTTAGATAATTATTCAGCAGACAATATTATCGATCGTGTTGACGATACATCTGATGTAAACACATTTTACTTACCACGTAGAGCAGTAATTCGTGAAAAAAAGTCCAACACTAAAGTTCGCATTGTCTTTGACGGAAGTGCCCATGCTAAGGGTGAACTGTCACTAAATCATTGTTTACACACGGGATTAAATCTCATTCCCGAATTGTTCAGCCTTTTAATCAAATTCAGAAACTTCCCCATAGCAATTTCTGCGGACATTAAAGCAGCTTTTTTGCAGATCGAGATTGATGAACCAGATAGGGACTTCACCAGATTTTTTTGGGACGATGAACCATGGATTGATGATCCAGGTAAGGAATTTAAAATATTCAGACTAAAGAGAGTGCTCTTCGGTGTGAAATCGAGTCCCTTTCTTCTGGCTGCTACCATTAAGCACCACTTACAGAGGTATGTAGAAACATTTCCTGAATCTTTTGACATTTTAAATTCATCGTTGTATGTTGATGATTTTATAACAAATCAACCGAATCTTGATTACGCATTTAAAATTAGTAAGGAAGCCTATGAAATATTTCAAGAAGCTAGTATGATTTTTAGAAAATGGAAAACCAACTCGCATGAACTGCGTGAGAAATGGAAAGAATAGGGTTTACATATTGATGAAATTTCTGATAACTTAAGGATAATATCAGTAATCAGAATTTGATACCTTCCAAAGTTTTAGGGGTTGCTTGGAACCCAAATAGTAACATGTTTACATTTACGACTCAAAAACTATAAAATTTCCTTTCGAATAAACTTAGTACTAAACGTTATTTATTGCAAACTGTTGACCGAATTTTTGACCCAATTGGATTTATACTATTACCTTATACTATTAGAAGTAAATGTTTAATTCAAGAAATTTGGTGTTTAGGACTTGACTGGGATGAAAACCTACCCAAACATCTAGACAATTTATGGAATGAATGGTTTGAAGAAATAAAAGAAATAAATTGTATTATATTAGATGTAAATTTCCAGCTGGGCGAAAAATGCCCGGACCAGGATTCGAACCAGGGACCTCCTGGCTGAAGCCGCCAGAGATCTGCCACCTGAGCTTTCCCGGACGAATCTGGTGGAACTTTTTCACCCAGCTAACCTTAATGATTATAGCTTCTGATCTGAAACCTGGTTCAGCTCAACAGAATAAATCTCAGGTAAAGGAACTCCAGAAATCGCTGGATACGAAATTACACTAGATTATACTTTTATTTATTACCAATTTTTCCCAGGTATTATTTCAAACAATGGGGTCCATTATACATGTCTGTGTTATATGCTTATCTCTAAAAAAATAGCCATAAAAAGTTTTTTATTCATTATTTGTAAATACGTTTACTGTTGTTTTTTAACAAAAAAAAAATCTTTCTACAATTTATCTATAAAAACAGTATACTGCATTGGTATAATAAAATAGCAAAGTTTTACTTTTATTTCTAAAAATACATTCTTTTAAAAATCGTTCACGTTCCAATAAAAATTACTAATTGGTTAGTTCTGTAGAAAACTAAAGGTTCATTTAAGAACATAAGTCTTTATAAGTACATAAATATCCATTAAAATACATATTTACTCTGGTCTATCAAACTTCATCAGACAGTATTATCTCCTCCTTTCTTTTTGAATAACGTTTTCACCTTTATCTAAGGCATCCTCAGTTCAAATGAAAAAAGATTTTATGGTTCTGGCCGAGATTTTCTTTTTTCCCTAGTTTTTCAACTGTTGCTCATTTATGATCTGGCGCCATCTATTGTCGACAGTTGCATGGGTTATTTCGTTGACTATTTTTTCTCCATTCTCGTCCTTTAATGCTGTAATCTCTATGACCTTTCTGATTAAGGCATTGTTTAAACCGTCGTAATTAGCTATTTTTTCAATGGATATTGTGTTAATTTTAATCGGGTTTTCTATGTTGGCTCTTACTAAGGCTGCTGTTTGGTTATAATTCTTTTAATCCCGGATGTGCTCTTTCAGTCTTTCTTCAATCTTTCTTTTTGTCATTCCTACGTAAAAAATTTCTTCGTTTTTGTTATTTTTACAAGAGATTTTGTATATTCCGGCTGTTTGTAGATTATCACATTTGTCTGTATCGTTCCATATTAGATTAAAGAGGGATGGATTTGGCGTTATCTGTACCTGTTTCCCTAGTTTATTAATTTCTCTTTTTTATTTTAAAGAGAATCTTTCCATACGAATTTATTATCATTCGTATTTACAAATGATGAATAAAAAACTTTTTATGGATATTTTTTTAGAGATAAGCATATAACACAGACATGTATAATGGACCCCATTGTTTGAAATAATACCTGGGAAAAATTAGTAATAAATAAAAGTATAGTACGGTACAGGTATTAACCAAAATAAAACCTTCAGGTTTTAATTATATTGAGTACACTAGATTAATTTTAACACAATTATTCTAATTTGTAAACAAATCATATTAGATGCAAATTTCCAACTGGGCGAAAAATGTCCGGACGTAGATTCGAACCAGGGACCTCCTGGCTGAAGCCGCCAGAGCTCTGCCACCTGAGCTATCCCGGACGAATCTGGTGGAACTTTTTAACCCATGTAACCTTAGTGATTATAGCACCTGGTCTGAAAGCTGGTTCAACTCAACATAATAAATCTCAGGTGAAGGAACTCCAGAAATCGCTGGATACAAAATTACACTAGATTAATTTTAACACAATTGTTCTAATTGGTAAACAAATCATATTAGATGTAAATTTCCAACTGGGCGGGACCTTCCTGGTCCGGACATTTTTCGCCCAGTTGGAAATTTACATATAATATGATTTGTTTATCAATTAGAATAATTGTGTTAAAATTATTCTAGTGCAATTTCGTATCCAGCGATTTCTGAAGTTCCTTTACCTGAGATTTATTCTGTTGAGCTGAACCAGGTTTCACACCAGATGCTATAATCATTAAGGTTAGCTGGGTGAAAAAGTTCCACCAGATTCGTCAGGGATAGCTCAGGTGGCAGAGCTCTGGCGACTTCGGCCAGGAGGTCCCTGGTTCGAATCCTGGTCCGGAAATTTTTCGCCCAGGTTGAAATTTACATCTAATATGATTTGTTTACCGATTAGAATAATTGCGTTAAAATTAATCTAGTGTAAATTGTATTAGCATTGCCAGATATTATTTGGCTGATATTGCCCTTGATGAAGTTGATTATTTTGAGCTACATAGTTTTTCAGATGCTTCAAAGAAAGCATATGGTACGGTAGTGTACCTTAGAGCAGTGTTAAAGAATAAGAACATTGTTATTAGTTTTGTGCAGCAAAAAGTCGAGTCGCCCCTTTAAAAACTGTCTCTATGCCTCGTCTGGAACTTTTAGGAGCCCTTTTGTATGCTAGACTTTGTAATAAAATTTCTAAAGAATTAGCTTTTCCTGCAACTTGCTACTTTTGGGCCGACTCTACTATTACTTTCTTTTGGATTAGAGGTTAGCTAGAAAGGTTTAAAATGTTTGTCAGAAACCGGATAAAAGAAATCAGAAATCTTAGTGATCCATTAAATTGGTTCCACTGTCCTGGAAAAGATAATCCTGCCGATCTAGTTACTAGAGGTTTGAAAGTTTCAGAGTTGAAAAATAACCATCTTTGGTGGGGAAGTCCCCAGTGGTTAAAGCAACACAGATCTCTTTGGCCAAATTTGGATAACACATTCGATAAATTAGATTTCTGAAGTTAAAGATCACTTAGTACTAAAGAAAAATACTTTTGTAAAATCAACTATTGTAAATGAAAATTAGTTAAACATTGATTTGATTAATCGATATTCTTCTTTTATGAAGTTAGTAAGAATTGGTGCATGGTGTTTAAGATTTCTGAAGAACTGTAAATTGAAATCAGGAATTAAAAAATATAATTATTTAGATACTTCTGAGTTACAGAATGCGACCAAGAAGCTGATAAAGATTGTTCAAAATTCCGCATTCCAAACTGAAATTCAATGTTTAAAGAAAAACCGTCCTCCCCCAAACAACAGTAAGATCTTAAACTTAAATGTATTTCTAGATGCAGATGAACTGTTAAGGGTCGGTGGAAGACTGAAATCTTCTAATTTATCAGAATCTCAGAAACACCAAATACTTTTACCTAAGTCTCACTATTTCACTGAGCACTTAATTGATTATTACCATAAAAAATTCCTACATTCAGGTACTCAGACAATTCTATCTTTATTAAGACAATTTTATTAGATACCATCTGGTCAAAGTCAAGTAAAAAAAAAATATAAATAGGTGTTTGACTTGTCTTCGAACAAAACACCAAACTCTCCAACAATTTATGGGTGACTTCCCCGTGATAGAATTGTACCATCTAGATCGTTTGAGAAAACAGGCGTTGACCTAGCAGGTCCTATTATAACAAAACCTAATTTAAAACGTTCAAAGATAACCCTAAAATCATATATTGCTATATTCATTTGTTTTTCTACCAAAGCCGTTCATCTAGATTAGGGGTGCACAACCTGTGGCCCGAGGGCCACCGAGTATACCACTATTATTATGCAGAAAAATTTTCCTAATTAACTGACAGAAACTTCGCTATTAAATAATTCAAATTTTACTATTAAATTTTTTGTGGTGGCAAACAATTTTCTGGCAAAAAGGTTGTGCAGCACTAATCTAGAATTTGTTTCGGACTAGACCACAGAAGCATTTTTAGCCCGTTTGAGAAGATTCATTGCTCGAAGATCTAAACCCTGTGTCATATGTAGTGATAATGCCACAAATTTTAAGGGTACTTGTGCTCTTTTGAAATCCTTCTATCAAATTTGTGCTTCGTAAGAAATTCAGCGACTTAGTGCTGAAGAACGAATTCAATGGAATTTCAAACCCCTGCATCTCCACATTTCGGCGGATTATGGTAATCAAATATAAAAACCATGAAGCGCATCCTCTTGAAGATAACTAAATCCTCTATCTTAAATTTTGAAGAACTGTCAACACGTATGACGCAAATTGGGGCAATTATGAATTCACGTCCTTTGACCCCCTCGTCTGCAGATGTTAATGATCTACAACAACTAACACCTGGTCATTTCCTCATTGGAAGTCCTCTTTTGAATGTTCCTGAAAATAATGCCATTTTAGACTCTTTACCTTTTTTTTCTAGGTGGACACTAGTTCAGAGATTAAAAATGCAATTCTGGAAACTAGCTGGAATTGTGAAAACTTATAAAGGTGATGATGGACATGTCCGAGTAATTGATTTCAAGACCTCCACAGATATGTTACGTCGAAATATCACCAGAGACCTTTGCCATTTTATGATAATGTTGGACAACCGTCCCACGCCGGGCGGGATATTTCGGCTAATTCTCAAAACAGCTAATTAGCCAGCGCATGCTCTCTTTGAACTGTATACTTTTGAACCAAAACGAATTATTCTTGTTGTTGATGTTAGAATTCTTTAGATGTGATGTGTCGAATGTAACTTCATAGATTTTTATATTCCGTTTTGTAATTAAATGTTTGTTTTGTGCCGTAAAGAATGTTGATTATTCGTGGAAATAAGTTACACTGAACCACCTTGATGCTAGATTTATTTTGAAATGAATGTTTAGATTAAGTAGAAAAGAAATTGATTATCAGCTACAAAAATATTTTAACCCTTTAGTGCGCATATTTGCATATATGAGAACAACAGTGTTTTTAATTTAATATATCTTTTATTCGAATATACCTAATTCACACAAGAAAATTAAAATAGCAACATTTGCTTTAATTAATAACTGACATTGTGTATTTAAATAAAGCGAAATGAACCATTGATACTTTCTGGTGTAAAGTCAGATTATCATGACTACGTAATTTCTAGAACGCATTCTGTCATGGGAATTAAAGGGTTAAAGGTTAAGTTTTATAAAATAAATAATTGTATAAAATAAGGGATTTGGAGACATACTTATTAAAATATTAAAAAAATTTTCAATAATTTTGCATAAAACAGCCACACTTCAGTAGTTTTTACTTGTATTGCAGATGTGCAACAGAAGATAAGATTGACGTATTATATGAATAATGTATCTCTGATTTTTTTTTCCCTGTATAATAAACCTTTCAGAGAATCATATTTAATTTTTTCGAAACAAAATAAAAAATCACGCATTTATGGGTTAAGTGATATACATTTAGAAAATAATATGAACGTGAAGTTAATTTGCTTGTTTCAGATTTTTTAAAAATCATTCAAAGTGTTGTTGCTATATTTTACTCTAAAACAAATAACATACATAATACATGAGACAGTCACACCTTTGAAACAAACTTGTAGAAATCTGTCAATTTTTTTTTCAAAATTATTTATTATATTTTATAAGCTTCAAGAGTACAAACGATACATTTTTACTAGCTATCAATAAAGACATCTGTGTTCATTTGTTGTAAATATTTTTACCGTTTTAATTGTGTATGTTATTTTTTATCTCAAAGAATGTTTAGTTTCTTCAATATTTCCATTTAACTGGGTTGTTATTATCCGTCAAACCTTAATATATAATTGAAATATGTAATGCAATAAAAAAAATTACAAGTTTCTTTTTTTAATGTTCCCTTATAGTTATGAAATAATACAGATGCGAAGTTCTATAAATGGAAAATATCGAAGGGTTCATCGGGTAAAAACTTCTCGCAACCCTTGGTGTTAGACAGTACTCATATTGAACTTAGATAACATCATTTTCTTTACTGTAATTAAAAGAGAAATAAACAATAACTTAATTCTCTTGTTCTCTTAACTGATTTTATGTTTACTAAAGCATTGAATGAAATACAGCATAATTTCATATTTATTTTTTCACAACACTTTCAATTTTTAATATAAAAATGATATTATTAATTAGTAATAAAACTGGCTAAAAACTAAATTACTGTTTATAAAATAAATTCAAATTGTGTCTCAAAATAAAGCTGTAAATATATTGCTTTAATAAAATCGCAAAGATGTCCGCACGATTTGCATTTAAATTCGAACAACTACTTTATTGACATAATACTCACTCTGTTTGCAATTAGGAACATCTAAACTTAACCCAATTATTCTCAACGAAATTTCATCTAGTTTGATTGCAAATCCGCAACTTGATGAATGTGATTGGTGACGATTATAATGCATCTTCTTTTCATTGTTTAAAACGAGAACAAAAGGAAGGTTTTGGTCGTCCATCTTAATTCCTGACAAGCTTATTATTTAGAGTGAAAAGTTTAGTTTCGTTCCATTTCTGTTAAAATGTACTGAAAGATACTGAAATAGAATTTTGACATATAAAATCGATACCAAACACATTTTTACAAACGATAATTACTGTTGTTAAATGTTTGTTTGATATGACATTGAAATACGAAGAAGAAATTTCATGAATCAGCAGTAAGAAGAAATTGATTTATTAGATTATGGTAAGAATTTTATCTTTCTTATTATGGATATAATTATTTTAAAAATACTTTATTTTTTCATTTGCACGTTTAAAAAAAGGCTATAGGTTATGCACTGAATTTTTTAAGTCTTCATTTAAAAAATGAAATAACAATGACAGATTCGTTGTTTATTAACTCTACCACTGGCATAACAGTAACATTTAAGTTCAGTCAACGTATTTAATAAAATCGTAGATCAATAGAGAAGCGTTTATGTCTATATTATGAATGTGACTCGCAAATCACATTCATAATATAGACACACACATTCATATTCATACACGGATATTCACATTCATATATTTATTTAACACAAAATTAAAAAGAAAACTGGCCAGCTAAACTGATGCCATTGACCGGACAGGCTATGCACACTAGTTGTACAGTATGTTGTTATTTCAAAGAATAATGCCCCTCAGAAAAGAAAATAAGGAGGGACTATCTCACCCTCTTTGCCATCTTTATACTTAACCAAAGAACCTCCAAATTTCATCTCGGAAGCGCCTTATCAGAATATATCGGTATATGCAATTTGAAGCAATTCGGATAGAAAAACACATTTATCTAAATTCAGGGGAGATTAAGCCACCCGTTCCTCGCTTTATACTTAACCAATGAACCGCCAAATATAATCAGTGAGGCGCCTTATCAGAATAAACCGGTATACCAAATTTGAATAAATCGTATAGAAAAACCCATTTATCTAAATTAGGGGAATATTAGCCCCCCCCCCCTTTATACTTAAACAATGAAAATCGGATAATTCTGCACGAAAAACCCATTTAAGGGGGGTGACAGCCCCCGTTTCCCCATTTATACTTAACCAATGAATCCCAAAAACAAATCAGGGAAGCGCCTTATCAGAATGAATGTAGAAGAAAAATTAAGCAAATCGGATATTTCAATCAAGATTTATCGCGTTACGTGCATACATACATGCAGAACCTTTGGGCACATTAGCTCTCAGGCTTTAGCCTGGGAGCTAAAAACCATTTTTTTTCACAGCCCTAAATGAGAGCAAAAGACGTCATTTGTCTTCTATCTTAATTCTTGTCTAGCTTATTACTTAGTATAAAATGCATAATGTCGCCACATGTACGAGGATGTTTCTAAAAGCAAGGTTACAAAGGTAATAAAAAAGTATTTATTAGCAATAGACAGAAAATAGGAAAGCCAATTAAGAGGAATACTCGCTGATCATTTTCCACATAATCAACAAATCTATTTAAGCATTTATCTGAACACAGGGCAAACTTGTTTAAGCCGACATGGTAGAAATCACGTCTCTGTCCATTGCCAGGTCTCGACAGATGTTTTCGCATCATTGTCTAAAGAAAACCTTGTTAAGTGTTTCCTTGAATTTTGGAATCCGGAAATAATTCTTGGTGCAACTCTGGGTTATGTGGACAGGCTCCAGAAAGTTCATAATTGAACTTTTGCAGCATTTTTTCATTCTGGTGAGTAGCATCGGGCTCGATTGTGACGATCCAATTAGCACCATCAATCAACATGACAGGGCGTTTGAGTTGGATAGCTTCACATAATCTTATCAAAGTGCTACAAGCGAGACCTGCTATTTCAATTTCCCTGACGCATCCGCCAACTTACACTACCTACACGCACAACCGCTGTAAGACAACTAGTGGCATCTGTCTCCACTGTTAGAAAAATATCTTCTCTTCACAATAAGTACTTTTCAAATGCTGCTGTTTGTAAAAATTTTGGATCCACCTTCGTATATTAAAAATTATCGAAAGAAAATCAAGATAGATTTGATGATGTTGAAAATCTATGCTAAATATATTTGTCTAAAGACAAACTTTTAAAAATGGGCTAAATTATGCATAACTAAAATGTATGCGAATAATATATTCATAAACAGTAAAAAATGTTTTTAAAATATTCTCATAAGCTGTTATTAATATTACACTTTATAATAATGGAATATTACTTAAAATTGGTGATTTGATTTTCATCCTTTTTATGTAACGTCTGATGAAGTAAATGTTTTTGTATACATTTTTAAAGACATAATAAATTAGCTGAAACACAAACAATTGTTTATAAAATTATCTAATGTGATAAAATTAGCTAATGAATGAAAAATTGGTTGTAAAACAAATGCCAAATGTCATTTTAAGGAAATGAAATGAAAAAGATTGTTATTTAAATATATTTTAATTTCCATAAACTAATTTGTTTGCGAAGGTGTCTATTTGTACGATTGAAATTGAAATACAGACATCTAATATATCAGCACAGCAATTATTTAATTTAGAAATAGAAAATGTGTAAACCCATGCCAGTTACCTACAAAGAACTATCGAGTGCATTGATTGTAAACAAACTATTTGAAAAATGTGACTAGCAACTATTACAATTTCGTTTTTTTTCAATTTTCAAAATGAGAACATAACGAGCCATACATCTTAATTGTTGATAGGCTTATTATTTCAAGTGAAATGTTTAGCTTATATTATTCTCTATTTAAGTACACGGAATTTTCAAACTGACGTTTGAAAACGAAAATCGATGCTAAACAAATTTGTCCGAAATGTAATTAAGATTTAAAAATTATCTTGAGTAATATATCATTTAGGTCATTATGAAATATGGATTCATATTTGAAAAAGTATTTTGTCTTTCAAGCTCTTGGGAATGATAATTCACTTTATGCCCCAAATCCGATAAATCATTTAGTTTTCATGTCAGCTGTTTATCTTGTATACGAATTGTATAAACACTCCTAAACTTTATGTAAAAGAACTAATTACCATAATTGTAATCATTAATGCAAAATTTAAATAAGTTTACTTATACAGAATTTAGCAGCTATGCAATGTAAAGCAAAAATCTAAAGACAGTGTGTCAGCAGAATATATTTTGAATTTTTCTAATTGGCTTGTCTAAAAAAAAAAAAAAAAAAAAAAAAAAAAAACAATAACTTGAATCAATACCAAGTCATTCGAGAAGTAAAATATACCATATCATAAAATTTACTAAAATAATTTACAAATTCATAACCATTGTTTTTTAGGACACTGATTCATGTTAGGAAGAAAATATAGTCCAGAAATTCTGTCATTTAACCCTTAACAGGTGAGGTGGGGTGTTTTGCACACCAGCGAAATTGTATATGAGCTCTATATTTGCAAACAATTTTTTGTGGTATTTAGATAAGGGAATGTATATGTATATTTATGTAAAATTACAGTACTTTTTCAGTTGTTTTTATACAAGTAAATAATACAAAATTTACAGATAATTTTCTTATTTTAATTCGCTAAATAATTCGGAGTGCAAAATAAATCCCATTTTTTAGTTACATAAACCACACTTCACCACTTACGCTATAAAAAAAAATCATCACACCACTTAAGGGTTAAGAATGTTATAAAACTAGTTGTTTAATATTAAAGTTTTTATAACATAAATGTAAATTAATATCCACATATAATATTGATACCCATCATTAATATCCATCCATTAATATCCCCACTTTAATATCCATTTTACCATATGAATTTACTGATCCGTTAATTTTAAATAAAACAATACCACGAGAAAATACCTTTTCGGTATTTTACATTGCCAAATGTGTTGGAAGAAATAAAATACAAATTCATATGGAACAAAGATGGGGAACAAAGGACTACAATTGAAGCTTTTATTTTCTTCCTTTAAAATTTACAGAAAAAAAAAACTGGATAAATATTATTCCCCCGTCTTTATTTGTTAATTTTCTAAATTGATATTAATAGTTGTTTCTTTAGTTGTTCTTCATTTCCTAATTATATTTAATCATTTATTGAAAAAACATATTTTTAAAATTTTAAATGTATGTCTCACTATAATTACGACATTGGTAATAGTAGGCCATTCATGCGCTGTAAAAACAAGCAAAAATTTTTTTTAACTCCGAAATATAATATAGCTTCCATAAAAATACACCAAAAACTCTTCTGAGTTATGCATTATTCTAAAAAACACATTTTATCATTAGAAACATCAATACTAATTAATATCTCAGCTTGTAATTAAGATAGAAGATAGAAATTGACATTGATGAAATTAGAGAAAAATTTTACGTCCGGATGCAAAAAATTTAATAAGTTTAAAGTTTAAAATTCATTTAAAAAAATCCTAGTACGAAGAACCACGTAATCTGCATAAATTGCTCGGGTGCCAATACGTCTGCAGATAATGATGACACCTGTTTTTCATCTGTGGAAGAGATCGTTTTTTACAATTTGATAAAAAATCCATGCTATTGTTGAATTATGAATGCTTTTCCTATCTTGAATTGGGAGTTTTTAATTAATAACGTCCATTAATTACGACTTTTTCAAAATTTTATGATTTGTCGTTTGATGTGAAGTGTTCATCTATAATTATGCAAAATTTCAAGTCTCCAAAATGTATAGTTTCTGAGCACGGTCTCAGTGACGGACGGACGGACAGACAGAGGAGTGAGACGAATAGGGTTTCGTCAGATGAACGAAACCCTAAAAACCAATGTAATACCAAGATTTACAGAATCATTTGCAAAAGAAAAAGTTCTCTTTGCTACCACTGATTATCAGAAATGCTTCCGAGTAATTTTATAGTGTATTAACGATTTTTCTCAAACCTAAATATCAATTTTTAGTATGATATTAACTCAAAATTAAATATTTTTATCTGCTGAATGAAATTTATACAGGTAAGTTTTAAAATATTACTTTAAGTTTAATGGTACTGTTAATGCAGTTGATTTTTCACGATTGTCTGTAAAACAAGTTTTTTGAACACGAGAATATTTTTTTAGTATTTATAGCATCGAAACAAACTATAACCTAGTAGTTGAGAAAGATGGTTGATCAACTGTTAATAGTACTCGAAAACGTCTCCAAAAACTCGTTATATCAAACGGAACGTTTTTGATTACGGTTTTAAATCTCGAATATATATTTGCTACTAAGCATACAGGAAGTTTTTCCGAATCGTGGATTACTCGTATATTTTACTTGTATATTTTCCTTTATACTATTAATAGATTAGTGAATATCTGCATTTTTTGCGTCGTAGTAATCGATAAATTACAATTTTAGTTCATATTTAACAAGAAAAGTTTATTCTCGAAATATTTATTCATCTTTTTTATTTCACTGAGCAAAATGATTTTTTAATGCAAATATATATATATATATATATATATATTAATAATGAAATTTTTCTCGCTTTTATCTTAGTAAAGCTATTCCAAATTCTTAATATTTACCCTTTTTTTTAACCTATCTTTAATAATATCTTAATATCTTTTGTCTTTTATTTCATGCATTTAAACCTGGGTATTCTTTATTTATTATTCTAAAAACGTTAAACTATTCGTAACTTCTTAAAACCACTAAAGTACTTTCTTTCATTTTATTCTAAGACAATTCTTTTTCTTTCAATGTTTTTAATATTTTTGTTCGATGATGTTCCGCATCCCATAATTCCTTGCAAGCTTCCAGCCAGCATTTAATTACGTTATAAAACTAACGCTGAAAGTAAATTGTTAGGTCATCTACGTCATGCGTAACACGCCCCCAGCCCGGAGCGAGCCTATCGTTTGTCATTCTACTGTTCCGTTGACCGCCTCTCTCTGCTGGAGTTGGTTCTCCACTAGTAATGTATCCGTCCGCGCTCTGTTTCTTTGAGTATTTATACTGTTGCACTGACTAGGTTCCAGAGATTTCTTACGTTTTTCATTTGTTTAATAACAAGTCGTCACTTGGGGTGAATGACATTTAATGTGTAGATTCTAAATACCTTTTAACATGATAAGTTTATTACGAAGTGGAACAGCGATTATTCTAGAGCTGATGGATCTTCTACTGGAAATGTTTACGATATGTGTCTGCGAAATAAACAACCTTTAAATTTTCGTTGCCTCTATTTATTATTCCATGGGAAAATCTTCCAATATTTTCTTGAGTCTGTCTACTATTCGCCACCACGACTGCGCTCCAGTTGTCTTATGATGATGGGGGGTTGGAAAAGTATTGAGCATTGATTAATGTACCCATTTACGTCGATATATAAGAGTGTCGCCAGGATGCCACAACAGTCGACAGTAATATGTCATATATATATATATATATTTATTTAAAAGTATTTTGTGCACTATGAATTTATATGCATAAATTTATCAATATTTCAACTAGACATTTTACTGTAAATGGGAATTATTTAACGCTAACCATTTTTTGACTGTCTAGAAGGTCGCTTCTAGGGACCAGGCATCTTCTATAGCGTATAGCTCGGTTTTTGCCCTGGACTCACAAAACTCATTTTGCATGTAAAATGAAAATAAAAAAAGAAAATAATTAATTTTAAATGCTACGAAAATAACTAATAAAAATATAAAAAAAGCATGTAAATAAAGATTTCGAGAGATAAAAAAATAAAAGTTATTCACAAACTCCCTACACCCTGGGTTGCAACATGGTGCCCCTTTTTAAGGTGGTACAAAGATCCCCAAGTAGTTATAGAATAAAAGGATGGTCTAAAATATTTTACATAATATAAAAATGACATTCTTCATTTATATACCAATATACGACAGCTTTATCTTTAAATTTCCTTTATTTTGCATTTTGAGATTTCCTTCTTAGAATAATTACAAACCTTTATTAGGAAGAAATCTAAAATTTTAAGTATGTAAACTTTTACTTTTGGTAGCTAAAAATCATTAACTTCGTCTAACATGAAAAAATTATGTTTCATTACATGAGTTAAGACTGTAAATATTCATTATTATAGCCAGTTATGAGTATAAATACTAAGTTTAATCAATGTAATATAAATGCATCTTGTTAACTGGTTCTCCAAAGTGCTCCATCCTTCACTACGCCTTTCTCTTTGACGTTTCTGGTAACAAAAACAAAATATTTTATAGCTTCCAATATATTCAAATATATAGAGAGACGTAAATAACAGTTTTAAAAATGTCATAACTAATCCGTTGTAAGCTACCTGTATCGCACACAGCTGCAGAAAGCTGTGCAACATCAGACATTTCATAATACAAATGTAAATTACAGAAAAATTGCTTGTTTTATTATACAATATTTAACAACACAATTTTATTGCTATGGTTGTTCATTGAATTCAAGTTACAATGTAAACAAGCAATTTATTGTCATAATACTTATCCTATTTACGACAGAGGACTAGATATAACCAATTGAATTTTATTCAATGAAATGTCATGTAAATCTATGGAAAGGTTGACTTGATGAATCTGATTAGCAGCGAGACAAAGCCTCTTGTTCCCAAAATTCTAATTAACAGAAAAATATTTGGTTTGGTCGTACATTTTAATTCTTGCCAAGCTTATTATTTAGAGATAAATGCTTAATTTCGTCTCATTCATATCAGAATTTAGTGAAGGATAATCAAATTAGCTGTTCACGTTGAAAATGACTGCGAAAATAGATCTGCCTAAAAACTACTGTTATAATTTTAAGAAAAGGTATAAGGCACGGATTATATTTTAATCCGAAACGTTGTATTAAATTAATTTAAAATTATATTTATAGATAACTACTATTTCACCATAATGAACAATTACACAAGCCTGCGATGGTTGTGTTTTTTTAACGTTTGATAATTGATTCCTTTGTACTTTTTAGCACTGAATCCGCAAAAAATCTTTATTTTCAACCATCACGTCAGAAGTTTTGCAAAGCATAAATCTCAAAATTTTAAAAATTTCGAAAAATGGCAAACATCTGATACTATAAAATACATGAAAAACAGGATTTTCTTTCATAATAATTTATTCGCCTGTTTTGACATAGAAAGGGTATTCTTATACACTGCTCAAAGCAATTAAAGGATATTGCAGTTTTAGGTGGATTTTGTATCTGGTAAACTGTTTAGCTGATTGATACATAGTCAACAGACATAGTAGGTTATATGAGAATAAATTACACATGTTTGTCAGAAAAAATGCATTTTATTGCGCATTTGTGTACTAAAGGAAAAAAACACAATTTGTGCATATGAGAAAAAAATAATAAGAAAAGGTGTTTTCTTCAAAGAAAATCATTTTCAGTAGGGGGTATGGTTTCCACGGGCGGCCAGAAACGTTGAACACCTTTGAGGCATGGACTCAATGAGGCTATTAATGACGAGTTGGGGTATTCTGCCCCACTCTTCCAGAAGAGCTCTTTCCAGTTCTTGGAGAGTTTGTGGGGGTTGTTGGCGGCCAGAAACTCGTCTTCCTAGAGCGTCCCAAACGTGCTCGATTGGATTCATGTCTGGAGAACACGCTGGCCATTCCATTCGAACGATTCCTTCCTCGAAAAGTAAATCCTCCACCAGGTTTGCATGATGTGGCCTGCAGTTATCGTCCATTAAAATGAAGTTATCTCCGATTGCTGCAGCGTAAGGGACTATAATAGGTCTGAGGATCTCATACCTATATCGGCGACCAGTCAGAGCTCCATCTCGAATGATGTAGAGGTCAGTGCGCCCGTCAATGGAGATGCCACCATACACCAACACTCCTCCACCGCCAAATCTGACACTTTCGTGCACGAACGCAGGATTATTCCTACTGCCACGGTCCCTCCAGATGAAAATACGCCTATTATCCGGATGCACAGAAAAACGGGACTCGTCAGAAAACAGAATATTGCTCCATTCATTTCTCCTCCGGTTGACATGCTCGGTTGCCCACTCCCTGCGGTCGCGACGATGGCTTGATGTTAATCTAACACATACCATCGGTCGGCGAGCATACAGACCTACAGCATGGAGCCGGTTTCGGACAGTCTGAGTTGAAATCGTGGTGCCTGTAGCCGAGCGAAGGTGTTGTTGGAGAAGAGTAGCGTTCATGGTTCGGTGTCTCCGAGCTGTTAACGCTAAATACCGATCTTCATTGGGCGTTATTGCCCGTCTACGACCTTGCCCTGATCTTCGGCCTGCACATCTACTCTCCAGAAAACGGTTCCAGATCCTGGAAATGACACTTTGTGACACTCCAATGGCTTGCGCTACTTCGGCTTGAGTTTGGCCCCCTTCTAACCTACCAACAATTCTCAAAGCTTCTGAATCTGTCAAATGACTTCGCTGAGACATCGTACTCATCGAAACAAAGCAATCACTGAATGCCGATCATCCTTGTCTTATTCTCTTTTATCCAGTTGAAAGTCAATTTCATTCGCTGCCGCTGAAGCGACGTTTTTGACGTCGAACTCAAAATTTTCATACTCCACAGTTTGAAAACCAGAAAAATTTGCATTTGTGATTCTCTTCTTCTATTTTCGGCAAAAAAAATTTCGTTTATATCTTTATTTTATATAAAACTTCAAATATCCTTTAATTATTTTGAGCAGTGTAGTTCAACAGTTGAGGAGTCAAGGAAGTAGCGGCCAAAGAAACTTCCACACATGGAATAAAATTTTAAGTATTTTAAATACATAGTATTTTACATGTTTAGCTGTAAGCTTGCATAATATAAGCCAAGACAATGATTTTTTTATGGAAAAAATGTTTACGTCTATTTTATATCATATTTTTGACTTTTTAAACATTTAAAAATTTGCTATTTTTGAAAAATTCAGACGTGACTGCAAAAAATGTAGGTTATATTTATATTCAGAGATAATATACACATAAGAATCATTTATCAAAAGCTAAAAAAAAAAAAAAAAAACCATGACGCAATCTATATTTTGAAGGCTTGTATTATAAGGCACAGACGGCTATTTAATCACAAATAGTGCATTGCTTTAATCTTTAATAGTAAAAATTGCGATTAATATAAACTTATGCATAGCCCGTTTTTGATCCGCACAGCACACTACATTTCATCCCAGTTTAAAAATAATCCAACATACATATTTCTGGAAATACAAACATTAAATCAATCTCTACAGGACATACGTCTTCGAACACATAGAATATCTACAAACTCGCGAAATCATAATTTCTTTAATTCCCTTCACTTCATGTTTGACAAAATATCCTTATATATTTTGTCGAAAGTGTAACAGCTCCATGCATACGTTATAGAAATCAGGGAAGGCAATCATTTTGTTACATCAACATATATAAATTATGCCAAAGAACTTTTCCTAAAAAATTCGAAATTTAAAAGATGTGAAAATGCGCGTTCTCAAAACGTTCTAAATAGCGATTTTTACGCTATCTCAGAAAAATCAAACTTATTTCAAAAGTAATGATTGCAAATTGATGGTGAAAGTACCTGCTATAACATTGGCTATATTTAATGTTGTTTTCACAACCACTTGGGTTTTTCAGGAGTAAAAAATGTTCTAAATTGCGTTTATGTGATACTGAGGGTTCTAACATTTTGAAATTTGGCATGGTAATTACTTAAAAGATGCAAATGATTCCTAAAAGTCGTCAGAAGAAAATTCTAATTTTAAAAGGTTGAAATGAGAGAAAAATGTTCCAAAAACGTTCTAAATTATAATTTTTAGGCAATCTTATGAAATACCAAACCAATGTCAAAAGTAATGGTTGCAAATTGTTTGGGATAGGACTTTCTGAAACATAAGTTATATTTTATGTCGGTGCCACTACCACCAGAGGGTCGCAGGAGCAAAAAACTTTCTAAATTGCGATTTATGTGATACTGAAGAGGCTAGAAACTTTAAATAAGGCATGGTGGTTACTTATAAAATAGGAATGTACTAAGAAAAGTTGAAAATAAATTCAAAATTTAAAATGGGTGAAGTAAAGGGAAGTTACGAAAGCGGTCTAAAAAATTCCTAAATTACAATTTCTATGCAATATCAGTGAAATAATAAACTGATTACAAAAGTAATGGTTGCGAATCAATGGTGGCAGTCTTTGGTCCTACACGGTTTATATTTTATGTCAGTGCCACTACCACCTGAGGTTGGCAGGAAGAACAAACGCTCTAAAAAAGCCCATAAAAACTTCCTAAATCACGTTTTCTATGGAATACATTTGGAAATACCAAACCGAATTAAACCAACGTCTTCCTCTTCTATTCCTTTCTTCCAGTTGCCAGTTCATAAGTAAACTTGGCAATCTAATGCTTTCCATCTTTTCAGATGTCCAAACGATCTGAACTTTTTCTCATCTATCTTCTGCATAATATTTGTCTTCACATTTAATTGATTTCCTATTTCAATATTTGTCTTTCTTTCCGATCTTGATGTTCATGCCAATCTCCTCCAGTAATATGTTCCCGTTGCTATTAGTTTCTTTTCATTTGCTTTATTGGCTGTTCAAGTTTCTGCACCATGTAGCAAAATACTTTCAATGATTCTACTATAGCTTATTCTTTATTGTTTGTTCTTATTTTTTCTTAATCATTATATCACTGCTCCATAAGACAGTGTTTAATGCTGATACTGCTTCCCATGTTGTTAATTCTCTTCTATTTATTGCCATTTCAGTTTCACCCTGTTATTGTAGTTCTCATCGAAAGCATTTAAAATAAGATGCATTCTTTATCACTTTGTCTTCTATTATGATATCAACCTTGAAACCTGATATTAAATATTCATCGTCTCCAAAAATGATGTTGAGTGAGGTTCATTGCTGTCAGATGGTCAGATTTCATTGGTATTCAAATTTGATGGTGAATATATTTGTCTAAATGATACGAAACGTACTAATTTTAATTGACCAAAGGTGTAAATTAAAAGTTTAAAAACAGAAAAAATGTGTTATTTCGGCTATTAACATGCTTCGACTCTACCCGAATCCTTTTCAAAACAAATAAATAAAAAGTTTCTAAAATTGCACGGTGTATGAAACGCCATCATTTAATTTTTCACGTACTCTTTCATATTATACACGTTATTTATTTTACTTTATATAGATTTTTTTTACTTTTTATAGAAATGGTTTCATAAACATAATTTACTGTTTTTAAACTTTTAATTTACACCTTTTAGCAATTAAAATTAATATATTATTACAAGGTGTTAATTTGATGCATACAGTTTTAAAATTATCCTTGCTGATATAGTGCTGTAATATTTTAAATGCGAATAATGCAATCATAAATAGGAGAAAGAGTAAGTATAGTGTTGTAGTAAGCTGATACACGAAGCTTATTATATGCCATTACAGTGTTTTATATTGAAATACCATTTATAAATTGGTAATTTCATTTTCATCTTTTTTAAGTAAAGTTTTATGAAGTAGATAATTTTCTATAAGTTTTTAAATATATAATAAAATTAGCCAACACATATATATGTTTTATATCAAACTGTCAACTGCGGCATGTATATATATATATATATATATATATATATTTGGAAATAACGTATTTGCTCATGTTTTTCGGTTCTATGATTAATAATTATATAGAGGCAGCCAGTGTAATTCCTTGATAACATTTCCATTTACGAAAAGGGAGCATCTAAACTTATTTCAGTTATGTACAAAGAAATATTATGTAGATGGATTGAAAGGTTCGTTTTGATGAATCTGTCTGTCAGCGGTTACAAGGCAGTTCATTCTCAGTGTCCAAAATGAGAACAAAAGGACGACTTCGATCATTCATCATAATTCTTGACAGGATTATTATTTAAAGTAAAATGCTTAGTTTCAACATTTTCGTATTAAAATATCCTAAAATATAATTCAATTACACATTAAATTTGACAAAGAATATTAAATAGATTTGCCTAAAAGATAACTACGATTTAAAAATTAGCCTACATGATATAGCACTTAAATATTTATAAATATATATTTCATTTAAATACAAAATAATAAATAAGTGGAGAGGGTAATTAAAGTGTGAAAATAAGCTTTTGGCAATATTAAACATAGTAATATTGAAATATTGTTGTATTATATTATTCAATATATTATTATTATATTATTTATATTATTATATTATATTATTGCTTTTTTATTATTATTTAAAATTTTATAAGCTAGGTCCTTTTTACCTGGATCATTTCCCTGTATTTTGCAATATAATGATTAAAAAAATGTAAATTGTTACTCATTTTAAGGTAGCTAAAAACAGTTTTTATTTTAACAGATTTCTTTTCTTCTGGTAAGAAACTCGGGTGCTAAGGTTTCTTCTATGAATAGGGTATTTTAATAAGATCGATACGCTTACAATACCGTTATAATAAATTTAAGAAGTTTTATTTTAGTCTCGAGTCAAAACTTACTTCAGTTTACTTAAACAACTCAAGGTCTCTGATTAAATCAGAATGTTCAGATTGATTGACCAGTTTACGGCCATCAGTATCTATAATGCACTGAAAATTACCATTAGCCGCATTAATTGAAAATCTGGTGAGTATTCAAATACATCTAGTAAATGAGTATCAGAATTTTGTGGACTGGTAGGAACAATTGGTACATTCGACGAAGATTAAAACACTTAAAAGCTTTTTTGTTTTATTCTTTGCTTATAACTACTAACATCAAATGAGAAAATAAAAGACAAAGATCAATTTGGTATTTACCCAGGCACCATTCTTCTATTTAAATGGAATATCAAATCCGAGTGTTTATTTTTACTTTTGGATAACATCAATAAATCCTACAGACGAATATAATACATGTTATTTCCCGATTTTTAAATTCCGCTCCAAAATAGGGTAAATACATTTTTTTAATGAAATGTGTACCACTAAACGTATCACAAATATATTTTTCCCATCAAATGTAAATTATGCAATGTAATTAGAATGACCTCTTTTCATCATTACTGACATGTCATGAAAGTCAAGTTTGTGCAAAAATCATGAGTGAAAAATCCTTTTTATCACTATTTTAAACGTAGATCACATAATTAAAATGGATATGAATTAGGAATCAGAATTGTGAAATTTAATTTTAAACAGGCATTTACAATCACTTTTGTTTGCATGTTATACCTTAAATTATGAATTTTTGAAACATCCAAATCAATGATATTCAAACTTTGGATATGGACATTTGTAAATTTATATTATAATAACATGGTATTTAAAAAAAGATTCGTTTATAAAAACAAATTTGTTAAATTGCTACTTAAAAATAAGCTTGAAAAATATTTTTTATATAAGACTGTTAATAAATTTAAGTTATCAACACTTAGCGTGTACGTTTTTGAACAGAAAAGTATTTTTTTTTTTTTTTTTTTTTGTAGAGAAAAACATTTTATAAAAATTATTTGCTGTGCAATTTTAAAGCACTTTCTACACCGATACGGAATAAACGCAAGTAAAATATTTTAAGAAATAGGAAAAGCAATTTTTCATAACGAATCTTAGTTTCTTATATAAATGATTAAAAGGATTTTCTAATTGTTACATAATATTAATTTTTTATAGAAATATATCAAATAACTGTGCTAAATTTTATTTTCTATAACGGAACTTTTCACACTGTTAAAAATGTCTGTAAAAACACAGAAAAGAAACCGAGACTTTCTGTAAATTTATACTAGTTCTCGGTTAAATGCATTAGATTGAGTTTCTCACAATTTGAAATGTGATATAACCATAAAAGTATTTTTGGTTAATTAATCTGATTATTTTTGTAAATATTTTACAAAAATGTTTTATAACTACTGATAGATTTAACCAGTTTTAATGAAAAAATATACCTAAATTTCACATTATTATTATTTAAAAATTCAAGTATATCTTCAGATATTAAAGAAGATACTTATTGAGAAGAAGCAATTTCTAGATAAATAATTCCGTAAATAAGGGATTAAAAAATTAAATTTTACTTAAAAAAATAGGTATGTATCAGTCCAAACTGAATTAAAATAAACCGTTTAAGAAATTTTCTAACGAATATATTTGAAGCGAAATCTTTGAAAAGCACAAATACAACAGATTTTTCCCCACTTCATTATAAAAGACATCCTTTGTACACAACAGCAACAGCTCCTAACAACTCCTCAGTAAGGAATTTTTCTCCTGCCAGGATATCTCGGTTTCTGATAATTCGAAGCTCTAAAATTCACTAATTTCAAAAAATATGTTAAATTATTTTAATTGAAAATAAATTGATTTACAGAGTCTTGCTGATTTTTAACAATGTTAATTTACTGTAAATTTACCGAATAACTTCTCTGTTATTTAACAGTATCTCTGTTTTTCTAATCTCTGTAATTTTACATAAGACGTAAGATAATGGATTACCAGTAGATTCTCTGTAATTTCACAGAAAATTTTTTAACAGCGTTCAAGTAGATGACAGAAATTTCAGCTGACATTAATATTTGAATATATGTTTTATTAGTTTGAAAATAGGTTCATCATATCGAAGATCAAAATGTATGGATTTTTAAGTAAAAAAAAAAAAAAAAAAAAAAAAAAAAATATTTATTTGCAAATTTATGACAAAAATAAATTGAGAAAAGTTTTGGAATCTTTTTAATTTGTAGTGAAAATAATATTTAGATTTCCATATTATTTTCTATGTGCTTAGGAAAGTGTCTGTATTAAATTAAAATTTTATATTAAATGTGTATTTAACACATTACATAAGTATTAGAAATTTATAAAATGCATTTGTTTTCTCGAATAAAAAGAAATATATGTTATCTCCTTCTTTTCTTATTGGCTATTCTGCAATAATTTTCCTGTTTTAATAATGTTCAATGATCTATTTTCGATACATTTTGGACATTACACTGTTTAAAATTTACAGCAAACTGGCAGCCATTCGACAGATTTTATAGAAAACGGTAACATAACCATACTTTTATCTGAACAACGATGGGTAATTAAATGGACATAATAGAGTTAAAATATGGTTATGTAACCATATTCTGTAAAACGGACGAATGACTAGAAAGCTTGTTGCAATTTTTTATCAGTGTAGTTCAGTCAATCCACTGAAATCATTTGCATTAAACTATGATCAAATACGGAGGTATAATGTACGGTGCAAAATGGCACTTTTTTTCGTAATTAGGTGGTCTAAAGATCCTATGTATGTGTGAAGAATCCCGTATGAAATTTAGAAAAGAATGCATAAACGAAAAAAGTTTTAGCTGATTAATTTGTTCGGTAAATTAGATATTATACACGTACTCCACACAGTAACCTTTTTTTTTTCCGAAATCAACCTGTTACTTATATTAACGTAAAGCCAGGAGAGTCTGCGCACATTTCAAAAGAATAATAATAAAACATGTAAATATTTATATTTTGCTAAACTATGCATGAATAATTTTGACTTCATTTGTTTTTTATGCATTTGCATTGTTATTTTGTTGTTATTCTGCAATTTAATAGAACAGCAGTAATAAAACCAAGAAAACTATTTTGCGCAATCTCTCCTTACAGGGTAGGACAGAACGCGCACATGGGTAGGAGAGATTGCGACATAGGCAGAAGATATCGTTATTAATAATAACTACAATTAAATTGTTAACAATAATAATTACACTTAATCGACATTGTTGAAAGGTTTTTTTGAGTAAATATTACTGTATTAGGAGTGAATATTTCAACCAAATATTTAAAAAATAAATAAAAGAAAGAATTTTAACAACAGTTAAAAATCTTAATTTAAGAAGTTTAAAATATCAGAAAAAGCAAGCCCTACTGAGATTACAAAATAACATTAATCTACACTGCTCAAAACAATTAAAGGATATTGCAGTTTTAGGTGGATTTTGTATCCGGTAAACTGATTAGCTAATTGATACATGGTCGACAGACATAGTAGGTTATATGAGAATAAATTACACATGTTTGGCAGAAAAAAATGCATTTTATTGCGCATTTGTGTACTAAAGGAAAAAAACACAATTTGTGCATATGAGAAAAAAAAATAAGAAAAGGTGTTTTCTTCAAAGAAAATCATTTTCGGTAGGGGGTATGGTTTCCACGGGCAGCCAGCAACGTTGAACACCTTTGAGGCATGGACTCAATGAGGCTATTAATGACGAGTTGGGGTATTCTGCCCCACTCTTCCAGAAGAGCTCTTTCCAGTTCTTGGAGAGTTTGTGGGGGTTGTTGGCGGCCAGAAACTCGTCTTTCTAGAGCGTCCCAAACGTGCTCGATTGGATTCATGTCTGGAGAACACGCTGGCCATTCCGTTCGAACGATTCCTTCCTCGAAAAGGAAATCCTCCACCAGGTTTGCACGATGTGGCCTGCAGTTATCGTCCATTAAAATGAAGTTATCTCCGATTGCTGCAGCGTAAAGGACTACAATAGGTCTGAGGATCTCATACCTATATCGGCGACCAGTCAGAGCTCCATCTCGAATGATGTAGAGGTCAGTGCGCCCGTCAATGGAGATGCCACCATACACCAACACTCCTCCACCGCCAAATCTGACACTTTCGTGCACGAACGCAGGATTATTCCTACTGCCACGGTCCCTCCAGATGAAAATACGTCTATTATTCGGATGCACAGAAAAACGGGACTCGTCAGAAAACAGAATATTGCTCCATTCATTTCTCCTCCGGTTGACATGCTCGGTTGCCCACTCCCTGCGGTCG
This sequence comes from Maratus speciosus, assembly GCA_963932465.1. Classification (NCBI taxonomy): domain Eukaryota; kingdom Metazoa; phylum Arthropoda; class Arachnida; order Araneae; family Salticidae; genus Maratus; species Maratus speciosus. The sequence goes on along the minus strand of OZ010791.1, from coordinate 491,295,992 downwards.
CGACGATGCCTTCATGTTAATCTAACACATACCATCGGTCACCGAGCATACAGACCTACAGCATGGAGCCGGTTTCAGATAGTCGTCTGAGTTGAAATCGTGGTGCCTGTAGCCGAGCGAAGGTGTTGTTGGAGAAGAGTAGCGTTCATGGTTCGGTGTCTCCGAGCTGTTAACGCTAAATACCGATCTTCATTGGGCGTTGTTGCCCGTCTACGACCTTGCCCTGGTCTTCGGCCTGCACATCCACTCTCCAAAAAACGGTTCCAGATCCTGGAAATGACACTTTGTGACACTCCAATGGCTTGCGCTACTTCGGCTTGAGTTTGGCCCCCTTCTAACCTACCAACAATTCTCAAAGCTTCTGAATCTGTCAAATGACTTCGCTGAGACATCGTACTCATCGAAACAAAGCAATCACTGAATGCCGATCATCCTTGTCTTCATTCTCTTTTATCCACTTGAAAGTCAATTTCATTCGCTGCCGCTGAAGCGACGTTTTTGACGTCGAACTCAAAATTTGCATACTCCACAGTTTAAAAACCAGAAAAATTTGCATTTGTGATTCTCTTCTTCTATTTTCGGCAAAAAAAATTTCGTTTATATCTTTATTTTATATAAAACTTCAAATATCCTTTAATTGTTTTGAGCAGTGTAGTTGATAACATGTCTAGCTTGAAAATTACTTCATTTCCATTTCCACAGTTTCATTGTATTTTGTTTGCTAACCGAAGTTGTCGTCGTCCACAATCGATGCACTTATTGTTGTAAATCGTGCAATCACGTGCAACAACCATTATATTGAATCCAGTCAGTTGTCGAAGTTGTCTCCTGGTACAGTTCTAGACATTCAATGCAATCATCCTCATTGACATTCGGTTTTTTCCCCTTTAGTTTTTTTATCCTTCTTTTTGTGGAAGCACCTTATCTTCAGCTGTTTTTTTTTTGTAGCGTCATCCTTCTTAAGTCTTTTTCCATGTATATTTTGAGGATTAGTAACATTAGTTGCACTCTGTTTCCTTTTGATTTCGATGGCATTACACTACTTGGAATGGGTGAAAACTTTTCCAAAACTTTTTATTAGAAAATTTATTTTAGTTAACGAAATTAATGTATTAGCAAATTAATTGCTCATAAATTAAAAAATGTATAAAAAAATTAATTAAATTATTAACAAATATATTATTAATTTATTAACAAAAATAATTACATAAAATTTCTTTAATAACAAATGTATTATTAATTTATTAATAAAATTTTTATCTGCAAAAGTATTTTTTTGCAAATTATGTTGTTGCCAAATTCAGTTTTGATAATGATGTGTTTTTCCAAAATTATTTCAAAATTGATTTATTCATGTTTTACACGTAATTTGCAATTCTTACAAATTTAGCAATAAGCTGTGTAATCTCTCCTAGCACTTAAACTTATGGGGAAATGTGCCATCTCTCCAAAATAGCAGATGCGCAAACTCTCCTATTTTGGTAGGAGAGATTGCGCGGCCTTTTATTTAAATATGGCCACTTCTAAAATGAATTGTTTGTGTTTGCATACTTAGCCCAGGTTAGTAGTTTATAAGAAATCGTTTACGTTCAAAATATTTTGTATTACTGACGTTCTATAAAAATTCTGACGAACAGTTATGAAAATTCAAGCACTTACTTTGGAAAAACAAAACAAAATAGCACTGCTTTATCCAAGACGCTTGGAACAATCAATATGCACATTCATGTAGACAGTGCACTAATGCTGCATTACAACTGTCTGGAGTCGCTGAGCGCTCCGTCCTGTCGAATCTCTTTATGCACAATCTCTCCTACCACGCGAACTCTCCTCGCTCTACATTATGATGTGACACATGATTTTACATTGATTTGTTTACTAAACGTGTTATTTACTAATGATATCTCAAAAATCATATATGTTTTACAGGTTGTCCACTCTTATCGTTATCCGCTACATAACTCCTTAAACATAAATCTTAATTTTTGAGGTACGGATCCAATTGCAAAAGTATTTCAAACGTTGATCTTCACCATACTAAAAAACAATTACGTGAAAATAGTTGTTCTTGTAAAAGGCACAAAATATAAGCTTTGTAAGGTCCCAAACTCCTAGAAATTATTGTTTAGAAAAGCGTTCTCCATTCTCTCAAAAGTTAAATAAAGAAACCATTGTATCACCAAGCTTAAGGTGTGGTAATATGGTATAGCATGAATCATGTCGAATGTTTGTTCTACAATTAAAAACATTAAATGTGGTAACTTTTACAGAATTAACCTTTTTCTCTTAAATCTACTTTTATTATTTTGAAGACCAACATGTAAAATAGTTTTTTGAATTGGATTTATAACTGTAAAGCTAATGGTTAAAGTTTAACCATTATATATAGAGAAGTTCGGGCACCATGTTTAGTGTAATAAAGTGTGCAGATGTCATTAACTTACAACACATATATCGATGGAATTCCAACAGAAAGTCATATGATACATTATAAAAAAAAGAGATATAAAAATTTCTTTGAAAAAAAATTACTTTGTACTTCAAAATAACAAAAACTAAATCAGCTAGAACCATACCTGCTATTTTTAAAGTTTTTTTTTCCCCTATCTGTATTTTTTAAAGAAAAATTTGCGTAATTTAATTGTCGAAAATTTAGGTTTAAATAAAGCAAAAGTTTCTTGCCAGAATATTGGTATTAAAAAATAGTAAAAATTGGCTACAACAGCTATAGCACATTTATTTATCCATACAGTCCCAAATTTCTTACGGGGTATTTTATATCTACCAGGACATTAACCCCCCCCCCCCCCCCCCAATGTATGAAATAAATTAAAGTATCCCGCTTACTTAACTCTCTATATTAGAAATTAAAAAATATATACTATCCTGCAACGTATACGAAATAGAATTCACAAAAAATTATTGAAAAATAATTTAAAATAAATTTTGCCCTGATAAATATACTTTTTATTTTACTGTGTACTTCATTGTCTCAAGAAATTTATGGAAATTCAAGCCAATTTCCTGACGTTCAGTTTTGTACGAATTTCCTATGAGGAAAATCACCTAGAAAAATCATTTAAGAAATTCATTTTAAAATTTTCATTTTCATGAAAAATATTCCTTTTATGAATAAATGAATTATTTTTTCACTTATTCATTGTAATACTCAGATTGAGTTAAAATATGAAGAAAAAAAATTATAATACATCTATAGGATACATATGGCAGAAAGGTTACAATTTATTTACAGGAATTATTTGCTGAGAAATGTAACAGCATTTACATTTCACAGCATGAACAATGATCGAAAAAACATTTTTATAACATTTTAGAAAATAATCTTAATGAAGTATGTTTTATTATGATCAATAAATTGAAATGCGTTTACCTTTACTTGCTTCATAATAATGAATTATCCTAGAACAATATTTAGGAAAAATATTTAACCTGCTTTTCACTAAAATTATTTTCCCTAATAACGAAATTTGATATCATATGAATATTTGAAAATGTTTTTTTATTACGTTGAAAAGAAATGTTCCATATCAGAGATGCAAGAGGATGGATTTTGAAAGTCTGAAAACCTTATTTACTTGTCAGTTTATGACAAAAATCGAATGACTAAGGGTTTTATATCTGATATATTTGATTCAACAGTGAAATTCAAATTTCTATGTCATTTTCTGTGCATTGATAGAAAAATGTTTGTATGGAATTTAAATTTGCCATGATATATGGAATATTATCATACTATGCGATTGATAAGAATTTGAAAAATTATTTGATGTGTCATACAACAAAAAATCTATCTCTTTTTTTAGAATTGGTTATCCTAAAGTAATTTTTTTTCATTATTCTGTATATGCTATAACGCATTATACGTATTTTGCACGCAAAATTCAAAACGTAGATGTTAAAGCCAGCTATTCTAAAATGTATTTTACTTTCAAAAGGTATAGTTGAGTATCCATGAACACATTGACACGTGTCTGGCACAGGTTTTGGGCCGACTAAAGTGTCTGTCATTTTCAAAATATTTTTTTCTAAGCATAAATACTATTCTGTCTCAATCTCAGCGTGCCTCGAATACCTTTTTTGGGTAGTCAAAAAATGGCACTTGACACGTGTCTGGCACAGGTTTTGGGCCGACTAAAGTGTCTGTCATTTTCAAAATATTTTTTCTAAGCATAAATACCATTCTGTCTCAATCTCAGCGTGCCTCAAATACCTTTTTTGGGTAGTTAAAAAATGGCACTTGACAAGTGTCTGGCACAGTTTTTGGGCCCACTAAAGTGTTTGTCATTTTCAAAATATTTTTTTTCTAAGCATAAATATTATTCTGTCTCAATCTCAGCGTGCCTCAAATACCTTTTTTGGGCAGTCAAAAAATGGCACTTGACACGTGTCTGGCACAGTTCTTGGGCCACGATCCTTCAGCCAGACATTCGATTTTGTATTCAGGCATTACAGAAGAAGTGTTGCACAAATTTTCAGGATGCCTCAAATACCTTGCCTAAAATGTTTAACAGCTCTTGGACTATAAAAACGTTGGTAGAATTTAGAATCGCTTTATTTGGTCGGGTCTTACCATTTAGCGTTTCGTGATTCCGAATTTATGAGTTTGTATTTTGTCAATGTCGGTAGCAAAAGACGCTCCGTATTGTCGGAGTTTGGAATAAGATTTGCCTAACTGATAGTTAGCGTAGTGGTAAGATGTTACACCTTTGTATTCAAAGAACACAGATTAGAATTCAATGGAATCCTTTTTCATGATTGTTATTGACGTATTCAACATGACTTGTGTAGCGTTATTTTAAATTTGCTAGAAACATTTACGTAGCCATTTCTTTCGAGTTAATGATTGTTGAACTAGTCGGAGAGTTATTTGTGTAAGCTTCTCATCCTTTCAATATTTTAGCGTTTCATAATCGTTAATTTCATTCGCCTCCTGCGCTGGTACAGCCTTTTGATCTTAACTCATTAAAGCCGGTTGGCAAGAAAACTTGCCATGCAAGGCGAACAAATATTTCAAATTTGAATACCAGTATTTTAGTTTGGAAATTTTCACATTATCTAATCTCGAGATTTACGCGATTAAATAATTCAAAATTACAATGTGGAAAAAACTGGTGTCAAAGAATTAAAAGACATTTAAAAGAGGTTCGTCCTTAATGGGTTAACTTTTTTGTTGTTGTTGTTAATTTGAGTCTTGACTATTCTCTTAACTGAGTCGCTCGAGTGGCCCTGGAATGATAGAAACCCTATCTTCTAGTTTCAAACAGCTAGGAGCTATTTAAGATAACGAATGTACAATTTATGTAACGAGGCGATCTTGTAGAAAGTCTGGTCACTTAAACTGGCACGTAAATGTGTTTCAGAAAGTGTCGAGTCATAATTAAACAGCAAAAGCCTTCTGCGGATTTTAATAATGTTACTATAAAACCAGTTGAATTCCTTAATCTGTTAATAATGTTGAATGCGATTTTAGATAAAAGTTTATTTAATACTGGGGCTGGATGTTGTCTCATTCCTTATTCTTCTTAGAATAAGATATTTCGTATTAAGAAGTTAAAGTATTAGAGTTTGGAGGTACTGTATCACGGGGAATTATATATGAATATAAATTGAATTCATTTATATGTTGAAATTTGTTCTGTGAAGACGGTTTGGCAGTTCTAAGAGATTGATGGTTTAAGCGAGCATGACATTGTTGAAAATTAATGAAATTTAATTTTCGCCTTCTAAAGTATTTCTGTTTAATTTTTGAAAAGATGTTCGTATATTTGTGGATCTATTAAATGCATTTCAAGCATTTTCATGTATATTAAAATTTGTTAAACTAATTCTATATTTACAGGGGTTTTGTGATCTATTCATAATTCTACCCAAGTAATTTCTTCAGGATATTGTTTTAGTATATTTTAGACTTAGGAAAAGTAATGCCCTAACCCATAAACATAGATGAACTTAAAGTGTCAAGTCCCTGTTTTTGAACACCAAGAAAGTTAAATCAGTCACATTTGGAAAAATAAATTATATATTTAAAAGTACTTTTGTTTGTATAACGAATAATACTTTTGGAGCATTATGAAGTATCTAGAACTCATTGACAAATTGCATTGCTTCTTATCAATGTGTGAAACGAATTTTTAACAAGTTTCTTTTAATGGTCTTTTAAAATATCCTCGCAGTATAAATGGTTAAAATACTTCTAATATAAATATCCGTATCTTGCCAGCGGACATATATTATACTACAGAGGCACAGAAGATGGAGAACAAGCGTGTAATATTTCTGATTCATAAAAGGTGGAAGAGTCACATCGTAGAATATGATAGTGCATCAGATAGAGTTGCGAGGTTAGTAATACAGGTATTGAGAAGATATAGGCTGCAAATTACCCAAGTTTATGCACCAACATTAAGCAATACTGATGAAGAAGTTGAGGATTTCTATGAAGAAATTGCGTCAATGCAGCAAAAGGGAAAATGCTACATAAAATTAATAATGGGAGACTGGAATGCTAGAATTGGGGAAAAAGAGAAAGGTGAGTTATCAGTAGGAAATCATGGATATGGGTTGCGTAATGAAAGAGGAAACAGATTGATTGTGTTTCTAGAATGTGAACAGTTGTATATCATGAATTCACGTTTCAAGAAAAAGCCAATAAGAAAATGGACATGGCGTTGTGTAAATGGTTCAACAAGTGAAATCGACTACATCTTAACAAAAAAAGCATCTTATTCAGGATTACAGCGTTCTCAATAACTTCAATACAGGAAGCGATTACAGGTTGGTTAGATGCGAACTGCTGTTAAATACTAAAGAGGAAAGAATGAAGCTTTTGCAACATTGAATGAAAGCAATCGATATAATAAATCTCCAGAAAAATAAACAAGAATCCCATTTGGAACTTAAAAACCGTTTCCAAGCACTTCAATCAACTTTACAAAAAGAACGAGATGTTACAGTAGTGAACAAGAAACTAACCAATACTCTACAAGATATTGCAAAAAAGATAGTTGGCGATGCACAAGTATAGCAGAAAAAGATAATAACAGAATAAAAAGAAGATTGGTGAAGATACGCAGAAGAATTTAAAATGAAGAAAAACGAAGGAAATCCTAAATCAAGAGTTGAATACTCTGAATTATGTAAAATGGTGAGAAAATGTGCTACAGAAGATATCAGAAAATTTAACTGTGACCTCTGTGTGTAAACTAACTGTGTGTAACTGTGTGTAAGTTCTATAAAATAACAAAAGTTTAAAATCAGCTAGACGTAAACTGTGTGTTTGACGTAAAAGTATTTTTGCACTAGAGATGGGCGATGGAACAATCACCAAAATCAATAAAGAAATAGTACACATTGTCGAAAAATTCTATAACGATCTGTATTAACTTGACGATCAAAGGAAAATCAACCTACGTGATCAATGAGAAAATTTAACAGAGACCGAAGCAATAATCCCACTGATGACAGATGAAGTTTTACAAGCCGTTAGATTTATGAAAAAAAGGTAAATGCCCTGGCGAAGATGGAATTACAATCGACCTTATCAAAGAAGCAGCAGAAGAATTTGCAAAAATGCTATGCTTATTATTTTCCAAATGTCTCAAGAAGTCAGATGTACAGTCAGATGTTTACTGCTGTCTTAGAAAATATTTTCAAGAAGCTGGATTGGAAAAACAAAGAGATTAGAATAAAAATGGAATATTTAAATCATCTCCGATTCGAGTTGATAAAAGTTTTGGCAGAAGCTAGCATTAATGTGGGATTAAAAATAAACCTTGAAAAGACTAATGTGATGTTCAATTCATTTGCATCAAAAAAGAAAATCGTCTACAAAAACACTGAAATTAAAGAAGTGCAGAGTAATGTGTACCTTAGGCAGAAAATATCATCGGATAATAGTATCATTAATTAAATCAATAGAAGAATAAGAAATGGATAGAGTGCTTTTGGAAAGAACAAAATATTTCTGAAGAGTAACATGCCTGTTTGTTTGAAAAGAAAAGTATTTAACCATTGTGTTTTGCTTGTCCTAACTTATCGAGCAGAAACATGGACGCTAACAAAACGGATGGTACAAAGATCACAAACGACACAGAGGAGCATGGAAAGACGTATGCACTAGAAGAGACAGACAAAGAATAACCTGGATAAGAAGTCAGACGAAAGTTTTTGACATCAATCAAAGAATTAAACGGCTAAAATAGAAATGGTCTGGGCACATTGAAAGGAGACAAGACAATAGATGGAGCACAAACACCTTACAGTGGTGTCCCAGAGATGTCAAACTGTCAAGAAGACAACATCACGTAAGATGGAGTGATGAAATCAGAAAAGTAGCCGGTGTAAGTTGGATGACAAAAGCACTAGACCAGAAACATTGGAAAAATCTGGGGGGAGACCTACACCCAGCAGTGGATTGAAAGCGATTGTTGTTGATGATGATGATATATTCTATATATATTCTATATATATTCTGATATCCGTGTACATATATTTTTATAAATATATTGTAAATGTTAATGCTTTTAAAATCACAGTTTGTAAAACGGGAAATAGATAACATATATAAAAATATTAAAATTGATTAAAAATATTATGATGTCTATTGAATGCTGATTATTTATAAATTTACCCAAAAACATTAGATATTTTTAATTTATTTTTTCATTAAAATTCCAAGATCTGTCTTTAAAATATAACATTTCAGCAATCGCTGAAAGCTCTCCATTTGAAGTTGGTATCATTTTGTTCTTTTAAAGTAGCAAAAGGATTAATATTTTAAATTATATGTATAATATCTTACTATTTTATAACTTCAAAGTTTAATTCGTTGAAATTGAAATTGATTTTTATCTTTCAGCAGCTTTTAACAATTTCATATTAGATTTATATTTTAATTTCTGATATATGTAGGAAAATCAGATTATTATTTATGGGGAAATGTACTTTTAATCCTATACAATAATCTACTTTTCTCTAGAAGAAAAAAAAGTCTCCAAAAATAAAAATATTTATACACAAATATTGTCATTAAATGTAAATTTTCTTTTTTTATATCTTTTAGAAAATACAAGTTGTTTGATAAGTATATCCTTTTTTTTTTTTTTTTTTTTTTTTTTTTTAATAGACAACTACTTGTTTTAAATTGTATGAGGATTGCATACAAAACTTACACTACAATAACATAGAAAATAGGAATGTATAAAATGAAATTGAATTTAAATATATTTCGACTGCTAGTACTTCCTGTTAGTTTTATTTTAAACATTATTCGTAGTTTTTTGAATATATATACACATTTATCTTTCTTTTCAAGGAAATAAAATCGAATTTGCTTTGACGTGGAATATTTTTTTCAAACAAGAGAAAATTCGATTTTTTTTCAGTATTATTTTCTGTTTTCTTTTTTTCAGTATCAAAAATACTTTAAAATTTTTATACACATGCTATTACTTAAGATATAATAAATCAGCCAAAATTAACATGGTGGATATTTTTTGTTTTTTGAAAAGCGTTTCTCTTTCAGTATAAAATCTTATAATTTAAGATTTGAAGCTGAAAGCTTTTAACAAAAATATGTAAACATTTATTTTTTCACATCATAAAATACGCAACTTTTAAACGTTCATTTTACCTTGAAGCTGCTTTCTTTTCATTGACCAAAAGTGTAAATACTTAAATTTAGTCTTTCATTTTTAAATGCAGTTTTCTGTAGAGAAGGCTTAAATCGGTCAACATGGTTCGGCCATGTACCTCGTTATCATAGTTTTCGTATGTTTAGTTCTTTGCTCTCGTTAGGATATTTCATGTATATCGGTGACTATACCAATTAAAACGCTGAAAAAGAATAATAACTATAAGTTGTTTTTTTAGGGTTCCGTACTTAAAAATTAAAAACGGAACAATTATAAGATCACTCTTGTGTATGTCTGTCTGTTCGTCGCAGCAATTCTACTTGTAAACTATGGAAGGTTGAAAGTTCAAATTGGGGAAAGTAATAATGAATATTAACCCACATATTTACTTTCCCTTTAAAAATGAATTTGATGGTACTTACTTTTTGATTATATAAGTGTATCGGAAAGAATGATTGATTACATTTCAAATGACAATAGCGTAGTTGTAAATACTGATTGTAAGAAATGCTTTAGACATAGTACAGAACAAAGCTCATACATTTATTTACATCATAATTATTCTATTTCTTTTTCATCATATTCAAAATATCCAAATTATAGTTTACATTCAGCTAGTTATTCTGAATACGTTGTACATGACCCTCCGGAGCTGCTTTTAATGGGGATATGTCTTCATTACCTAAAACAGTGTTGGAATGAAAGGGGCAGGTTGACGATAGTGACACGGAGCCCATCCGCCATATTTTTCAAACTATTCGGTTGACGGCGTTACTATCAAAGCGACGTGTGTCTCAAGGGAACGGTGGACTTAATTTTTTTTTTTTAATTTTCACCATCGAGATGCGAAATTTTGTAGAAACATACATTTATCCACAAGTGTATAGAACACCTTAAAAGAAATTTCAAATCTTATTATAATTTTATCATTTAAAAAATATAATAATATTATTTCAAACGAAATTTTTAAATGCTCCATGTGTCATAATTTTTGAGATATTTCCTCGATTTTGCATTTTAATCACTTAAAACCCTATTATGAATAAATCTGGGCATCGATTTTTTAATCTCTTGTATAGTTATTTTTGGGGGGATATTTTTAAGAATTCTATATTGATTTTCATCAAAATTTTGCTTTTCAAGAAGTTAAAAATTAAATTAATTTGTCTTAATGAAGTCGAATTTTAAAATGCATGCCCAGTTTCTTTGTCAGCAACATCAGGATTCCTATCAAATTCAAGAATTTTGATAAAAAAATATGACACATGGAGCATTTAAAAAATCTAAAAATTTTAAAAATCACTTTTGAGAAAAACACATTTAAAGTATATTAAAGGGTCGAAAAATTGTTTGTGCGCAAAATTCAGACGGTTGTAACTTTGCGAAAAATAATCGCATCTTCATGCGGTTTTTCGCAAATGGTTCAGAACAAACTACAGAATAATAATATGCACAAACATAATTTACGATTTTGGAATCGAATTCTGCTCGAATAAAGGTCGACGGCCCCTTAATATGTCTTCTTTCACCCACAACAAAGTCAGTAGCCAAGAAGCAATCAAACGAACGTCACTTCAGCTTTTTTTATTCTCACTCAGATAAGTTTTTTATTGCACTTATAAATAATCTGTTCTAATTTCTTTCTAAATTAAAGTTTCAATTTTGTGAATACTAATTTAAAAGATCGTTGTTCAGAGCTTATTTTCTATCCACTTTTTTAAAAAATACAGAGCAGAACATTTTGATATGATGGTCAAAATCAAGAATAGCGATATGGGGAAAGTTGGACCATTCATTGCAAGTCATGTTCGCCAATTTCTCCTAATTCCTTCTTTAGAACCTGAGTCATCAGATTCTGATTTAAGAAATGAAAAGTAAACTTCAGTCCAATAAAAAAGTTAAGTTCAACAAGAAACACCAAACATTTCTACAACCAAATACCACGTAAAATCTACATATAATGTCCTGTCATGTGTAGCAGCAATCACTGTTCCAACGTCAAATGTTCTGAAAATATGAGATAAAGTTGAACGAAACTTTTTTCCTTGACCTTTGTATCTTTTATATACTAAATTAAAATTGCATTTGATATTTTATGTGTTTTTTTTTTCCTTTTCGCTAGTAAACCGAAAAACAAATTGATTTAGAGGGCCAACTTATCCCGTTCATTGTTTATAAAATTACTAGCAGGAATGACTGAGCTAAACTCGGTCAAAATTAGCTTTCTGTTTATCTCGATATATTATTCCGAATCATCCTTGCTGTTTTAGATGGAATTAGCTTGACCCTGAGTCATAGTGACCAAAAATGACCCAATAATCGAATTTTTTCGAACATGCGACCTAACACAATACTCTTCTCGAGCCTGAAAACGATGTAATACAAAATTTAGGGAAAATCGTTAGTCGTTTAATACATAAAATAAGCTTGACCCACGTTGATTCAAAAACCCACTAATCGAAATTTATCGAGCATTTGAGCTATTTCAATGGTCTTTTTGTATTGTGAAACGGTATAACAAAAAAATTGTCAAAATTTTTTGAACCTCTTTGGGATGCCATTTGCTTAACCCCGACCCATTATTACCAAATGGTCCACTAATAGAATTATGTTGAGTATGCGACCCAGCCCAATGGTTTAACCTTTTCCAAAAACGGTGTAGTACAAAGTTTCGTCAAAATCCTTTGAGCCGTTTTTTAGATACATTTAGATTGATCCTGATCCATTAGAACCGAAAATGACCCATTGATTAAATTTTCTTGAACATGCGACCCTGCCCAGTGGTCTTATCATGCCCGGAAATGGTATTATACAAAATTTTGTCAAAATATTTTGAAGCGATTTTTAAATACAATTAGCTTGACCCTAACACATTGTGACCCAAAAATGACCCACTAATCGGATTTTCTCCAACAAGTGACTCATACCAATGGTCTTTTCGTGCCCGAAAATGGTTAGATACAAAATTTAGTCAAAATCGTTTGAGCCGTTCTTTAGATATAATTAGCTTTACCCTGACCCATTATGACCCATCATGACCCGCTAATCGAATTTTCTCGAACACGAGATCCATTCAAATGGTCTTTTTGTGCTCGAAAATGGTTAGACACAAAATTTTGTGAAAATCGATTGAGCCGTTCTCTAGATATAATTAGCTTGACCCTGATCCATTATGACCCGAAATGACCCACTAATCGAATTTTCTCGAACACGTTACCCATCCCAATGGTCTTTTCTTGCCTGAAAATGGTTAGATACAATGTTTAGTCAAAATCGATTGAGCCGTTCTCTAGATATAATTAGCTTGACCCTGACCCATTATGACCCAAACTAACACACTAATATAATCTTCTCGAACACGAGACCCATCCCAATGGTCTTTTCGTGCCGTTTTTTAGATAAATATAGCTTGAACCACAGTAACCCAAAAATGACCCACTAATCGAATTTTCTCGAACACGTGACCCATCCCAATGGTCTTTTAGTGCTCGAAAATGGTTAGATACAAAATTTAGTGAGAATTGTTGAGCTGTTCTTTCGATATAATTAGCTTGACCTTGACCCATTATGACCCAAAATGACCCTTTAATCGAATTTTCTCGAACACGAGACCCATCCCAATGGTCTTTTTGTGCTCGAAAACGGTAGGGTGTGAAATTTAATCAAAATCGTTAGAGCCGCTTTCAAGATAAAATTTACATACACATATACACAATTTTTGCTCGCATTATAGTATAAGATAAAGAAAAAAAATTGTCCAACAAATAACCTTTGCTGTAGTCTGAAAGTGCGCATAGAGAATACAGCAACATAATGTTTATAAGAACTGGCTTTACATTACCTGGTGATAAATGGACTGATTACTGATTGGTTGATTCTAAAGATTTTTTTTTTTTGTGTGTGTGTCTGAATACATGATGACGCAAAGAACATTTATAAAATCTAGATACTAAACTTTGAGTTACGCAATGTATGGTGTGAAAAGAATTTCTTCTAACCGTTATTATAAAAGAAACTGATGTCATTCGTCCTCTGGTCAAAACACGTCATATAATAACTGGGATTAAACATAATGTCATTTTAAATTCCTCTTGCATTGTTATTATTATTTTTATTATTATTATTATTTTACTTGAATGCATCTCTCACGGAAATTACTACCTGCATAAATAACGATCGATTATATTAAATGTATTTATCTAAGGTGGTATCTCAACTCTCTTTAACTTGTTTTGCATTATTGAGCTTTTGTATAAATATTATTTTTATTTCATTCCTTTTTCTCCCATCTATAATTATAATCATCAAAGAATTACGCATTCTTAACTATAAAAAAAAAAAAACTTTTTTTTTTTGTATTTTACAAATGCGTTATTCAAGTTTATGCTAATTGAAGCTAAATTGTTATTCGATAAGTAACACGTCTTAATAGAAAAACATATTTAAACGTTTAGTTTTTATATCATATCATAATAAATCAACTTAATGAAAGTATATTTTTCGCAATTCTTTTTCTGCGAGCGTTTCTGATATAACTATTCAAAAGTTTTCACGCATAGAATGATTATATTTATCGCAAATATTAAAGCGAATTTTATATATTTTTCATTTTCATTCAAATTTCATAAATTGCGATTGCTCTCATAAGTGATTATGGATAATAAATCGCCAAGTTTTATTCTACACCGTCGTCTTTGCAATTGGCTTAATGTTTATTTCTTTCCGCTTGCAATGAAATATTTTAATAGAATTGTCAGTGTTAATGACTTCAAAGGTTGCTATTCAAACGGTTCAATCAATAACACTTACCAGCGGTTAAACTGAAATAAAACATTTTTGCTTTAGTCTTGATTAAATTACGTACCATAAAAACGCAATTGAAATGAGAATGTACAATGACAATTATTCAGTGAATTTGTATATGTTCCGTTCGAAGACCCATTTATGTTTTTTAAGGTTTCATATCTCATTTAAAAGAGTATTGATGAAACCTTAATCAAATTAATTTTAATTGATGTAGAAAGGAGATTTAGATGAAAATATGGTTTGTATGAAATAATAACCCGTTCTATGTACTAATTTCTTTTCTTTTTTTTTTTTTTTTTTACTAACAAAATGTGATTAAAATCTTGCCCCATATCGCCATTCTTGTTTCTGAACATCATATAAAAATATACTGTTAATATTTTGTTAAACATAGTAGTTAGAAAATAAGCTCTGAAGAGCGTTCTTTTAGGTAAGGTATTCACCAAATTGAAACTTTAATTTAGAAAGAAATCAGAACCGATTATTGAATTCCTTCTTGTATATTATCTATAACAATGAGGTAATAAGTTTTGTGTGTGAGAGAGAGTATGAGTGTGTCTGTGTTGTGAAGAGAAAATCTTCACGCTGAACTATAAATTTAGGCAGGAAGGTAAATGTATATATTTAGTAATGCACCTCGAATACTGATTTTAGACATAATTATTAAACTTATTTTATATGAGATTGTTTACCCTTTTTTAGACTATTTACATTTCGAGTCGGTTTTTACACATTAGTAAAATAAATGCGGATTTAAACTTTTAGCACGATATAGTAATTTCCGTCCTCCAATTTTTATCGACTTTCTCCGTTGTGTGTGGATTTTTGTCATTTGTAAAATAATGCCCGTTCCAGTGATTTAGGTATTCACTATAGTAAATTTTGTTCTCTATGTTTTTTTTTTTTTTATTTTAATAGAATTTTAATGTGATTTTTTGTGTTTTCTCGCATTCCGCGTCCATTTTTTGACATTTGGGAAAAACTGCCTTTTACATTTTATAAGTTCACTACAATAAATTTTGTTATGTTTTAATAAAGTTTATTGACAATTCGTACAGCGTTTCTTAAATTTTCTCGCAGATTTTTTTGCGTTCTTTGAAATATTTTTCGCAATTTGCGGCGTGTTTTCCACGTTAATAAAAGTAGTTTCAAACTTTTATTTTGTCATCCTCAATATTTCAAAGTTTAGCGATATTTAATGGATTTTTAAAGGTATTACGCAATCTGAGAGGATTTTTTTACATTCATAAATCAATTTCTTTAACAATGATTTTGCCCATTACTTTTTTTTTTAATTTAGCTCTTTTTAAAGTGATTTTTAAGAGTTAATTTTATTTTATTTTAAGTCCTTCGGCGATCTTCGGACATTTGTAAAAACATTCCGGCTGCAACATTTTTGTCCAATATAATAAATTTTGTCCTCTTTTAATAAAGATTTTATTCGGATTTTTTACAGCAATTTTCAAATTTATCGCGAATATGCGATTTTCAGAGAATTGGCGCATATCCTTGCTATTTTATGGTGTTTGTTAAAATTCCGGATACAACGATTGAATATCGTACAGCAAATTTTGAATTTTTCGCAGTTTTTTTATGTGATTTTTAGCATTTTTTCGCCTTTCACCGTTATATTTGTACTTTATCAAAAAGACGTTTCAAACGTTAAGTCTAAAACAGCAACATTGTCCTCTTCAATTGTAAATAGTCCGATAGCTGTTAAACATTTTAGGTTAGGGATTTGTGGCATCATGAAAATTAGTGTAACACTATTTTTGGAATATCTGAATACAAAATAGAATGTCTGGCTGAAGGATTGTGGCACTTAGCCGACACGTGAAGTTTTAAATATCCAAAATTTTCGCTGAAAAAAAATATCCTTGAGGCATTTTGAAATTTTAATGCCTTCAAATTTAGTATTTAATGAAATAAAAAGTATAAAAGCGAGACACTTTAGTCCACCCAAAAACTGTGCCAGACACGTGTCAAGTGGTATTTTTTATCAAACGAAAAAAGGTTTTTGAGGCACGATGAGATTGAGACAGAATATTTATGATTAGAAAAAAATATTTTGAAAATGACCGACACTTTTGTTCACACTTTCTACTTGCTAGACAACAGGGAATGTTAAACGCTAGTGCCAGTGCTGAGATCGCGGTGCCGTGCTGAAGATCCATTTACTGACTGACGATACAAACAAAGCGTGAACCACGTTGAAGTACCTCGCGAAAGCTATCTTCACATGAATTTCAGCCGGATGCGTGCGCAATCACCACATATCTAACTCCGATAGGCTCTCGCAAGACCACGTACCTCATAGCAAGCGTGCAGTTGTTTGGAAATTTTTGGAGTAGTTAAAAAAATTCTTATTCGTAGTGAAACATGTGCAGCTTTAAAAGTGCTATTTTGTTTGTATATTATTATTTTTTATATATATAATACGCGTTACTTATATATATTAATCATAGAAAAAAAAATTCCATGACAACAATACTTTTCTCATGTAGTGTCCGACTATCGAAGTCAAATTGACAGTGCTCAGAATCAGACCTTAATTTTGTGTTTGAAGCAATTTTAACCAGTTTAAATTTTGTACTAACCGTCATTAAACGATAGTTAAATTTCATTCTATGTACTTATAAATGCATATGATAAAATAATTGCTATAAAACTATATTTAAGTTAAACGTTCTTGAACTAGTTCCGTATAAAGGGTAGAAAAAGTTTTTTTATTAAAGAGTATTTTTCTTGAAAGTTTCCAATGTTTTCTGAGTATGCGCTTATGCAAACCTTCCTAGTTAATAGTTTTTAAAATTATATGATGTTAGAAAAATATTTGGTGTAAAATGTTTCTTTATATTCATTGGGGCAACTATTGAAATTCATCCAGGTAATATACTCATAAACGAGCTGATACTACAGCTATTGTATTGAGATATACAGAAAAGGATATAAATATAGTATACATAAATATATTCTATATTTGGTAACATGAGTGTTTTCATCTATCCGATAGACAAGATCTATTTTAGTCAAGGACTATGATTTTCTTACGGTGATTGTAAATATATTATTATAAGGAATAAAAATAAATTTATATTATACCTAATTAAGAAAACGCACATTGGATTTTCTTGAAGCGTTGTCGTCACAGCATTTCTTCATTAAAGCAATGAAACTTTTATAGCAATGTCTATCGTAACCCTCTTTTAGATTAGCATTGGATGGTAAAATATTGTCTTTATATTTTAACCAATGTTTTTGCCGAATTTTCAACACTTCACGACATTTCTGTAGAGTTTTTTCATTAAAAACAGTGATTTTTCCGTCGCTTTATGCACAAATAATACATTTTTTTTAACTTTTCATCATTAATATATATAAATAACACATATTATATAAAAAGAATAATAATACACAAACAAAATAGCACTTATAAAGCTGCGCATGTTTTGCTACGAATAAGAATTTTTTTAACTACTCCAAAATTTCCCAAACAACTGCACGCTTTCTATGAGTCACATGGTCTTGCGACAGCCTGTAGCAGTTACATTTGCTGTGATTGCATACGCGTCCAGTTGATTTTCATCTTAATATATCTTTTGGGAGGCACTTCAACGCGGTTTACGCTTTCTTTCTCTCGTAATTCAGTAAATGGACCTTCAGAGCGAGATCGCAAGCTCAGCTTTACTGGCACTCATGTTTAACATTCCCTGGCAAGCACAAAGGGCCAACAAAAGCGTCTGTCATTTTAAAAATATTTTTTTCTAAGCGCAAATATTATTCTGCCTCAATCTCAGCTTGCCTCAAATACCTTTATTCGGTAGTCATAAAATACATTTCACACGTGTCTGGCACAGTTTTCGGGCCGACTAAAGTGTCCAGCTTTTATAATTTTTATTTAATTAAATACTAAATTTGAAGGTATGAAAATTTCAAAATGCCTCAAAGATATTTTTTGCAACTAAAATTTGGAAATTTAAAAATTCACGGGTCGCTAAGTGCCACGATCCTTCAGCCAGACATTCGATTTTGTATTCAGACATTCCAAAAGAAGTGTTACACAAATTTTCATGGTGCCTCAAATGCCTACCCTAAAACGATTAACAGCTCTCCTGCTATAAGGTTTATGATTTTTAATACTTTTTATTGTTTTACGTTCCGCTGCGATTTTTCGACATTCGCTTAAGAATTCTGGTTACAATATTTTATCCTGTATAATAAATTTTGTTCCCTGCGAATTTTGAATTCCAAGCGATTTTTAATGCATTTTTTTGCGTTCGGCAGCGATTTTTTGACATTCATAAAATACATTCTGCTTCAATCTTTTAGCCTCTTATAGTATTTTGACCGTTTCGAATTTAAAATTTTTAGCGATTTTTAATACCATTTTCAGAGACTTTTCTGGTTCTGTGGTGACTTTTGATATTTGTGTATGAATCTCGATCACAATATTTTAGTCCACTAAAACAAATTTTGCTCTCCCCGATTTTTTTAATTTTTAGGGATTTTTAATGCAATTTTTTCGTCTTTTTGAATTTTGAGGCGATGTTTTGGCAGTCTTGAATAAAATTAAATTTGAAATTTTTAGCCAAATGTAGAAAATTTTGTCTTTAGCGGGTTTTGAAATATCAGCAATTTTAATTGACATTGTTCTTTTTCCTTTATAATATATTCAAATTCATAAAAATAGCTCGATTGCAAACTATTAGCATAATAAAGTAAATTTCTTCCTGGAAGATTTTTTAAAATCTTTTTGACACTATATTCAATACGATATATATAATGCTTTTTCGGATTGATTTTTTGTTATTCATAAAAAAAGAAATGGTTTAAGATATTTACCCTAATATAGTACATTTTGTGATTCGTTGCGATTCTTAGCATCTCATGATTCGTTAAAAAAAAAATTCCAGTTACAATGTTTCAGGTAGTATATTTTGTCCACAGCGTATTTTTTTTTTTTTTTTTAGCACTTTTTATGAGATTATTGTATTTTTTTTTTTTTAATTTTTGCGGTAATTTTTCCACATTAGTAAAAATAATCCGATTTGAACCTTTTATTACAATACTGTTAACTTTACTGATTGATTAATGATTATTGAGAATTCATATAGGGATTTTTGGAATATTTTCTTAAAATTTGTAATGAAATTTTTAAAGTTTTATCACGTTCCGCGGCTCTTATTTCGTATTTTTTGGACCTCGTGTGCTATATTCTAGACCTAGTTACTATATTCTAGACCAATATAGTAAATTCTATCCTCTGTGACTTTTGAAAAAATATGTTCGCAACTTTTAGTAATTTTTCTCTATTCGCTGCGATTTCCCAGAATAGTAAAAGGAATCCGATTTTAATATTCTAGCTCAGTATAAATATTAAATTTTGTACACTTTTTATTTATTCAGTATTTGTGTAAAATTTTTTAAACTTTTCGAGATTTTTTAATGCGATTTTTAGAGTTTTTTCGGGTTTGGTGTTATTAATTTACTGCCCCAGGCAACTCCGTTTCGGATGGGCTAGTCTTAAGTAAATTAGGCTGTTAAAGGTTTATACATAGTTTTCTTTAACTTACACTGTAGAACTTTCAATTGACTTTAACATTGATTTATTTTCGCCTTCAAAAGGTATATTTGAATGGAATCTTCATTATTAATGACGTCAGATGTTGCTTCACAAACATTTCAATAAAGAGCACTCATCCGATGTAACACTGAGTTCAAAAACTTACACCTCATAAGTAAATTAAATGAATATGAATATACTTTGAAAATTAATCAAACAATTTTGTGTGCCATGCTTGGTGACAAATTTCAATGAATCTTTGTACCTTTCACTTTTAAATAATGAGACCATTAGTTTATAATAGTTACTCATATATATTCATATAATGAAACTTGGATATTGAGATATTCTGTAACATAATTTTACATTTGAAATAAAACTTTTTAGTAATTTTGAGAGGAAAGTTTTAAGTAAATAATTTACAAATTTTTGAATCTATTCAAATTTAATATATATCTGTTTCAAGTATTATAAGATATTTTCATGTTCATTGAAGTGATGAACATTTAGATCATGCTATTAAGTTCTATTGGAAAATTTATGAGTAATAGTCTTTAACACAGTCTGTATTTAAATTGGTATAATATGTATTGCTCTTCACCTTCAAAAAAATCTTTTAATCGTATCGTCCTTGTTAAGGGCATGAGAGGCTACTTTTCAGAAATGCAATCATTCACTTCATTGCTCTCACATTCAGACCAAGCATTTGCATTAATAATGATTTATCTACCCATTGTAACAAAGCAACTAATAAAAAAGAAAAGTGCCCAGTTAAACTGATAGCACTGAGCTGACAGGCTATTCACACTAATTGCATATACAGTGGAACCCGGTTAAGACGCGTTTCAAGGGAACGGACAAATGTCGCGTATTAAGCGGGATCGCGTATTAAACGGGATTTGTGCAATGTAGCAGGAACTGGGATTATTTACAACATCTAATCGTCTAAATGAACTTTAGAACTTTCATTTATATGTTTACGATGAAAAATTGTATCTTTTAGGTATATTTAGATTAAAATTTAATTGAATTCAACTTTAACTCATTGTTTCTTTTTATAGAACCAACTGGAATAATAACAAAAATTAAATATGGATTCCAACATGGATTTATTGTTGATTAATACGTTGCAACCAAAAATAAAACAACAAAATAATTTTCCGACTGGACTGTTTTGTTTTTTTTAATAGAAAGAAAAAATATGAAACCTTTGAATCACAACCCAGTTTTTAAAACCATATTTAGTACTTGCAATAATGAATACCATTATAATCTGTCTTTCTTTTTAATGCAATAAAAAACTATCCTTACTTATGTTTGGGTAAAAAATAGTGTTTCCATAGTAAAAAGTAAAAGAAACATAGAAAACATAAAAGAATTGTAATTATCTAACCGCAATCGCATTTGTTTAATCTTTACGAGTTACATGTTTTGTTGCCTATAACATGCATTATAAAACATAGTAGTGATATAACGTACACTTAAAACCTCACTTACAACAGGTATGATCATCTCTAATCATAATAATTTTTACGAAGTATCTGAGAAACCTGAATTCGTCTATATTTCTGTACTACAGTAAAAATTTGCACGAAGTGCGAGGTAAAGAATGTTAGGAGGCGGATCAAAGAAGGATTGCAGTTTTGCTAATTTATCAAGTTTTTGTTTTATTCAAATATTAACCACTATTTCCGGTTAGTAATTTTCACCTTAATTAATATGTTCTTAAACAAAGTAAATAATACCATTCGGGAAGTGTTTTTTATATGTATAAAAAAAGTTCACCAAATTGGCAACACTCATGAAGAGAGAAGGAATTCGCGCCTTAAACATAATTTTTTTCCTCAATTGACCAAAAATTTATCGCGTATTAAGCGGGATCGCGTAATAACTGTTCGAGTATTAAACGTGATATTTTTACATCAGCCTTATGGACGATGTTCAAGGGACCGGAAAAAATCCGCGTATTAAGCGGGATCGCGTTTTAACCGTGAGCGTCTTAACCGGGTTCGACTGTACTACTCTTATTTCAAAGATTAATGCCCTCGAAATATAAATTAAGGGGGGGGGCGATTAGCACCCCTCTCGTTTCCCCTCTTTATACTTAACCAATGAGCCTCCAAATATCATCAGGGAAGCGCCTTATAGAAATAAACCCGCGAGAATTCGCGTCTTAAACGTATTTTTTTTCCTCAATTGAACAAAAATTTATCGCGTATTAAGCGGGATCGCATATTAAACGTGATATTTTTACATTAGTCTTATGGGCGATGTTCAAGGGATTGGAAAAAATCCACGTATTAAGCGGGATCGCGTATTAAACGGGTTCGGGTATTAAGCGGGATCGCGCATTAAGCGGGATAGCGTATTAACCGTGAGCGTCTTAACCGGGTTCGACTGTACTACTCTTATTTCAAAGAATAATGCCTCTCGAAAAATAAATTAAGGGCGGGATTAGCACCCCTCTCGTTTTCCCTCTTTATACTTAACCAATGAGCCTCCAAATGTCATCAGGGAAGCGCATTATAGAAATAAACCGGTAAACCAAACTTAAATCAAATCGGATAAAAAGAAATCATTTATCTAAATTAAAGTGGGTATTAGCCGCCCGTGCCCCCCTCCCCTTTATATTTAACCGATGGAATTCAAATCTAATCAGGGAAGCTCTTTATCAGATAAACCGGTATGTCAAATTTGAAGCAAATCGGATAGAAAAACACATTTATCTAAATTAAGTGGAGTGTTAGTCCCCATTCCCCCTTTGGACTTAAACAATGTACCTTCAAATCTAATCAGGGAAGCGCCTTACCAGAATTAACCGGTATACCAAATTTGAAGAAAATCTGATAATTCTGAATGAAAAAACTATTTATCTAAGTTAAGGGATGGATTGCCCCCCGTTCCACTCTTTATACTTAAGCAATGAACACCCAAAACTAATCAGGGAAGCGCTTTATCATAATGAATCTAGAAAAAAAATTGAAGCAAATCGGATATTTCTATGAAGAGTTATGGGAACGTCCACGTCAGAAAAAAAATTTTGCTGAAAAATTTTTTTAAACGCAAAAACAAGTGTGATACATCAATTTAAAGCTAAAGAGTTGAAGTATATGAATTTGTAAGTTTTAATTTCATAAGAGCAAGTGTTTACTGAAAATGGCTAACAGTATAAAACTACATTTATATTTGAGCTTATAAAACAACTTATTGAAATGTATGATTTTTCTACTTTTTAGAATTCAATAAAATTACTATGCGTTCAAATCAACAAACTGTTGTCATATCTTTAGGATCTATATAGATAAAATCTTTTTGATAGTGTCTTTAATATATTTTTGGCTGTATTTAAACGTTAATACTTAAATGTCAAAAGAGTAGCGGAAAACGTACAAAAGTTTTAATTAAAAAAAACTACTTTAAAATTTTACTTCTAATTCTCTGGTTTCGAGGCATAAGACATATTTTACATTAAATAATTTGTTTATGCTATGCATAGAATAGGCTCTGGGGAGTTGCCACAATAGTAACAAACGTCTGTGTCACAAGAGTAGCACATAATAATTTTGTCGATAGTTTGATATAAAACTGCGTTACAACCAAAACAAACAGAATGCTTAAAGTTTTGCTGTTTTTTCTCTGTTATTAGAGAAGTTCTTGAAATAGTTTGAGGTACAACTAAGGTTATTTTCTAAATTTTAAGGAAGATAAATTATCTTTATTAGTTTTTTTTAATGGGTGGATCAATTTTTATTCATTTTTGGTATTCCGATTAAGATTATAAAATAATCATATTAATTAAAGATCTAATGAAACAACTCAACTCGTGTCATTTTTGTGTGCTTTCTTTTGGTTTGAAGCACATGGTCTTTGATTAGATATTTTATAGGCTTTGTAAAATTTCGTTTACGAAATTCTGCTGTATAACCTACAGATACAGAAGTTCTTATAGTAGCTCTTATGGAAAGGTTTCTGATAGTATATTTTAAAGGAAAGATTTTAATATTACTTCTTATACACGGCATTGTTTTAAAGAGCAGGAAAAATTATGCTAAGCGCCAAAAATTGTAGAGAAAAAATAAGAATGAAATTGAACATGTTGTTGTGAGAAAGAAACAAAACAAAATATATTACGATAAGGTGAAGAAAAGTCTTAGAACCAGCAAAAGCAACAGCAAGAAAATGACAATTTTAAGAAAAGGAAAAAGGAGAGAACTAGCTAACCTCAGATACTGTAACGTAAAAAATCTAACTCCACAGCTTTGGAGAATTTTATGTCGATGAAGATTTAAGAAGAGGTCATTCTTCAGCTAAATCTACGTTAGTTAAGCTTGAAAAAGGTCACATAATTTCATCAATTCTAGGGGACATTTAATAAGAGAGTACGTTTTTTGAGGTCATTCTTCAGCTAAATCTACGTTAGTTAAGCGTGAAAAAGGTCACATAATTTCATCAATTCTAGGGGACATTTAATAAGAGAATACGTTTTTTTTGTTTAAAGAAGCTTTCCTAAATTGAAAAATTGGAGATTCCTTTGCAGCTTTGAAGCCTAGTTTCATAAAACAATAGAAAATTACGCATCAGAATATCTCCATTTCTTGCTGTCACGAAAATATTCAAGCAATTTATGATGTAGTAACTGGTGTATTTCCTGCATTAAGCATTCCTGTGATGGATTTAATGACTTTGTCTGCCGAGATACATGATAACTAGAATTTAGGAATTCAGAATGTCTAATTTGCGGCGATAACATCGAAGAATTATTTGAAACGGAAGTCCATAATACAGAACTTCTTATAAGTTTTTGTAAATAGTTAAAATAGTTTTGTAATAGTTTTTGTAAAAACGTTGATAGACGTTTTGCTATTGACAAAACGTTTATCAACATCTTCTCAATACTGTTACTTTTTCAAAACGTTGATAAACTTTTTGAAAAAGTAACAGTTAAAGAAACCAGTTCTGATTGTTTAAAAATTTTCGAAAGCAACTAAATCCATTTCTGTGGCACACATTCATTGAAACTTGTAGAAGGCATTTTTTCCGTAATGCCAAAAAAAAAAAATAATCATTTCTCAAAGAATAGTTATGCCAGTGGATTTTCTGGAAATTGTTTTATTTTCATGCCAAGACGAAATTTTGGTATGAAATACTACATTACTGGTCAAATCCACAAGCGACTGTATTTTCAGCCTTTTATTTAGTATGATCCCAATAAAGTAAAATCTTGGGCTATTAGTTTAGACAATGTAACTCATAATCAATTTTTTGTAAATGTTTTCGCATGTAAAATTTCAACATTGCATCTTTAAGGGGATTTGTATTTTCCTAAAATGTACCTGTTTTACTTTTTTATGTGATGGTTGTGCTTTCCAATTTAAACAAAAATATAACTATGCACATATGCCTGCAATGAATCAGACTCCTTTCTCCAATAACTTAATTGGGCATATATTTTTTCAAATACTCCTGGTATAGATACTGTAGATGTATTTTGTGTTGTTGTATAATGATATATATGGAATGAAGTGCGTGCTAAACAGCAATTCTACGATATACTGCTTATTTTGTCAAAAGAAATAAA
This sequence comes from Maratus speciosus, assembly GCA_963932465.1. Classification (NCBI taxonomy): domain Eukaryota; kingdom Metazoa; phylum Arthropoda; class Arachnida; order Araneae; family Salticidae; genus Maratus; species Maratus speciosus. The sequence continues at coordinate 491,270,392 of OZ010791.1, read as the reverse complement.
ACAATATAGTTTCATTACTTTGCCAGAAAATACCAACAGCGAAGGGCATTCAACAAATACAATTTATAAAAACCATGAAAAATGACACTATCTACTACAAACCTTACACTAACATGATTCGTACAAAGAATTTGTGTTTCATTAAATAAATCATGATACAGGAGAAGTTACAAGGGATATTATTGATAATTAAGACGTTGACTTTTTCTGTTAAGTAGCAGAATCTGAGAGGTTACTATGTGGTTATAGTGTTTGTTAATTTTAGAATTTTTTACATTATTTTATGTTATTTTAAAATTAAACCATCATTTAAAGTTGATCTGTATCGAAAATATTTTTTTTAACTTATTTTAATTATTTTGTTTACTATTTAATCTGAATTTTTGCTAAAATTGCATTATGGACAAAATGTCACAAGAGTAACGTCACAAGAGAAACATTTAGCATTTTGCAAAATCAAATGTAACTAATTCATATGTTATCAGATGAGTTCAATGATTAATGCTTTTTAAAAAGATATAATTACTCTGCTATATTCTGTAAATTTTATTTCTATAGTCTCATATAATTCACAGAATTTCTGCGTCAAACACAATTTTTGAAAATTGCCTTTATTTGTGGTCACAATAGTAACAAAATTTTCATTTATTATCTAGCCAAGTAAAATGCTTTTTGTTACAAATTGTATGTGGTTTATGAAAGTAGAGTACATATATTTTTAAGAAGTTGCATCAAATTTATCTGAAATACATTTTGTAATAAAAGAATCGGAAATATATATGGATATTTGCTCTGGTGGTCACAAGAGTAACAGTGGACGTTCCCTTATCGCGTTACGTACATATGGACGTACATACATATATATATACATAAGGAACAGGCGGGCACATTATTTCTCAGGCTTTGATAGCCTGTGAACTAAAAGTCAAAGTGTATGGAAAATTATTCAAATTAATTTTGCACGTCCAGATGGACGGGAAATTACCTTATTTTCTTAGAGTTTAAATTCTTATGATAAAAACTTTATTAAATAAATGATAATTAGGCGTAAAGTGTAATTGGATCATATACAGTATTTTTCAGTTTTCGCACTTTGTAACAATAGTGAAACTTAAGATATAAGCTTCGTTTTTTTCGTTAGTATTTTGATCCAGATAGCGTTTATCCTTTACGAACTATATACTGTTCAATTATTAACAGTAACTGTAGTTCCTTTTTATGATTATACTTAGAAAAATAATATTTTCAATTTAGAAGAATATAATACTTGAACTAGTGGGAAATGTTTAAGTAGAGAATGAATGGGACAAAGGGAAGTATAAATCATTGGTTTCAGAAATCCCTTCATTTTAAGCAAAAAACAGCAGTATATTGACGTATTTAACGAAACACTCATCTGGAAATTCAAATGCCAAATGCTTTAGAAGATAGAAAGGTTTAAAATTTGAAACTCCTAATGTTTATTTATTTTGTATTTGTTTAAAATCCGATTACAATACAGGTAGTTTTTAAAGCACAATTCAAAAAGCACTTGGCGGAACGAACAGTAAGTTGTTATCAAATATCTAAAGCTTAATTTTCTAAAAAATATAAATCTTAGCAAATAAAATAATCTAACAAAAAAATCTTTCTTCAAACGGTTGAAATATGCAAATGAACAATTGCGGCTAATTACGTCAAGTAGTTTTGAGTTATACTTTCAACTCGCATTGATTTTTTTTTTGCAACTAATATAAGGGAATTTAACATTAGAAAACACAAGATAAACTTCGAATTTCCTTAAGCTATTTGATCGGAAGATATTCTTTTTGGTAACCTAAGGTACATTTTCCAAAGAAAAACAAATATGCTGTCAAAATATGATATTTGTAATTAAAATTGCTGAATCTAGTGGAAATTCCGTGTGATAACTACTCCTAAGATCATTTGCTATACTTTCCAATATAGTTGAAAAGTGTTTATTCATTCGGTTTGTTTGTCTGTCCGTGCTCTAACGCCCGTAAATATACACGGGTTGTCATGCAACGGATATATATTAGTGAGGTTTATCCTTGTATGTTCAGTATTGAAAATGAAGTATGTAGCAATTAGTTCGTTTACAGAGACACTCAAAATACATTGGTGAGTTTGCGGTCTATGGAGGAATATCGTTCTCGGTGTATTTTAATTATGTTACACTATGTTAAACATATTGAATGTGATACACATCCCTGAGTTGCACTAGAAGAGAGTAACTATAGAATATGGCGTGCACAGAATCCATCGTTCATTTACAGGGACACGCAAAACAATTAGGTTATAGGATTACCTATTAGCAACAATTACTGGAAGTGCGTTATCAGTTATGGTAAGCGTTTTTAAATTTAACTAACTTTTCGATTATTAGTTAGTATGTATATTTTCTATAGATCATATAGAGGGCAGAAATAAAGATTTCGAGAACAGTTTCATTTATTGGCCTAAACTGCGGACGGGGTATTTTCAAATATAGTATGAGTTTCAAAACTAAAATAAATTTTAGCATAATGTGTAATATATACGAATCATAGATCATATACAGAGATGCACAAAATAATTCGGATATTTTTTTTACTATTAATGGTAATTCTTCAAATTCTGTTTTCAAATATGTTCTGCGTTTTCCAAGTTGTTTACTTAGAGAACAGCATTCAACTTGCTAATCGGTGAAGTTTTGTTAGAGTATTCTAGAAGTGCTGGAAAATATCTTATAATCTATACTTTTCACATGACTGTGCGTTCACGTTTTAACATAAATTGAAAGAAGACAATTTTCAGTCGAATAGCTTTTCCTATTTTTTAGGAACGATTTTCTAATTAAAATGCCTGGTACGCCTTTTTTTAACACATTTCAACATAGCTGAAAAATATTTATGCACTCGATTTATCTACCAGTCTGTCAGCCCGTCAGTCCGGGCTTTAACAGGATAAAATAGATTCAGATCGTCATATAATTTACATATGTTGTAGATTTTTAAGATGGCATATTCGATATTGAAAATGAAGTGTGTTACATTTTTAGTTCGTTTACAGGGGCGCTCAGAGAATGCTGTCACATTATGGTCTATGAGGTCAAAGATCCTTTACAAAGCGTTTTAATGTTGTTACACAATTTCAAACATATTGAAATCTATATACATGACGGAAGTGTACTACAAGTGGCAAGAACTGGGTATGTGTAGCACTTATCTTTCGTTGAAATAGGCTCTCAAAAGATTTCATATACGTATTATAGTCAATGGCGAAAAATATGTTTTCAATCGTTACTCATGTTACACTATTACAAACATAACGAAATTGATATGAATTTCTGAAGCCGTACTAAAGCGTTCTTTCTGTAGAATATGCAGATTAAAAGATTTCATATTCATTGAAATGACCACGTGAAAATATTCGCCTACATAAAAGTATATGTGGAAAAACTGTTTGTAGTGTGTTTTAATTATGTTACACCATTCCAAGTACAATGAAATTGCTATACATTACTGAAGTTTAATACAAGATTATACGTGCTGTTGAATATGATGCACATAGGATTTATCGTTTGTTTACTGGGAGACACAAAAGATTTCGAACACAGTATTGTGTCTGAAATACTGTCTTTTAGGGATGATTGCTGAAAGGCTTTTTCCGCTATGGTACACATTTTTAAGTTTAACTAAATTTTGTAACATATGTGTTGTGAATAAATACTATTGACAATCTCCGCGGCTAATCAAAAATCGTGAGCATTGCAGCATATAAGAGTTAGTTGTTTCAAGATGGTTCTAACAAAGTTATCCATCTTCAAGCTAAACTATATTTAGTATGCTAAGATATGTTGGTGTAATATTAATAAAATCATATATTTGGCCGCGCAAAGATGGCGGCCTATGGATGGAAATGTCTGAAAGTGTGATTTCAGTAGTTTTATGCGTTTTTGCCTGCATTAAATTTTAGATTAGAATGTAGCGTGTATATAAATCTGTATGTGATATACAGGGCTGTATAAAAAAAACATAAGAATGTATCTGCCTATTGATAGAAATTGCCGATAGAGAATTTTCAACAGTGTTAAGCGTTTTCTTACTAAACTAAATTTTAGCATAATATGTTGAATATATACAAATCTATAGATCATATACAGGGCTGCACATAAGTCGTAGAGAAATTTTCGGTCTATGTACAATAACTGCTAATATCTACCTTTTAATTCTGTTATGCGTTCTTATTAAACAGCGATTTTTTCCTAACGTATTCTGAAATGTTGGAAAGTGTCTAATAATCTATGCTAGACGCATGTTTTTCTTATTTGTCTTTTTGCAGATCGTAAAAATATCGCATCTTTCCTCACTGAATGAAAGCGTCGACTGCAAACTGAATATACGCAAAATATTCTATTTCAAGATTTAAAACTAATTCAATATTTAAATAGCACCTATTATGTATTAACAAAATATTTTTAACAATAAATAAACACGTATTATTAAGTATTATGTGCGCTATTACATATTAGGTATCTAAAATAAATTAAATTATTAACTGATAATGTATAACTTTTTTTTTTCATTCCCCACTTTTCACTGATTAATATTTTATGCTTTTTACATTCAATGAAATAGGGGACAATACAATAAGGGAGGGTATCTATATTTGGACCGCTGTTTTTAATAGAACGCTGCAATTCTGCCGTTAATTACAGAAAGAGACGCCATATACCACTGAAATGCTACTCATCAGGAGGACGTCATTTATGATTAGAGGAAGCAACCGCCTGCAACGTGCTGCTTTTGAGAAAATTTAAACAAGCTTGAAAATTAGCTGTTTTGATCCATTTTTATCGTAAGATAATATTTTAAAACTAAGTCAAAATTCATGTGTTTATTGAGCATATTTTTCACGCGGATTTGTTTGATCTTGCTTTTTTAACACTTTCCAACATAGTTGAAAAGTGTTTATGACTTCGGTTTGTCTGGCCGTCTGTTCACGCTCTAACTCCCAAAATTATACTCGGATTTTCATGAAATTAATAAAGGTTATTTAGGGTCACCCAAGCATGTTTGGTATTGTATATGAAGTATGTAGAATTAATAGTTCAATTACAGGGGCGCTCAAAAGTATTCCACTACATTATGGCATATGGGAAAAAATCGTTTGCAGAGTATTTTAATGATATTACGCTATTTCAAATGTACTGAAACTGATATAAATTACTGAATTCATTACGATCTCGTTAGAACAGGGCATTCATAGTATTTTTTTTTCATTTACAGGGACACACAAAAGAAATCGGTTACAGAACATTACTCTCTTTGAGTCATAATTGCTGGAGTTGACGGTTTAAAATTCGGTATGCGCTTTTCAATTTATTTAATTTTTTGCATCTTACTCGTTATATATAAATTCTATACCTCAAATACAGGGCTGCACAAAAGTATTCACGTACTGTTCTCCTTATTAGAGGAAAATGCTGAAGGTAAATTTTCAACTGAAGTGCATGTATCTCTTAAGTGAACTATATTTTGGCAAGCATGTAATTAATAGATTAAAATCTATATATCCTATACAAGGCTGCTGAAAAAATTTGCATACATTTCCGATTGTGGATGGGAACAGCAGAAATTGTATTTTGAAATGTGTTATGCGTTTCTATACGGTTGAATTAGACGTAATATTTTAATTTTTTAAACGGTGCAGTTTTGTTACATTATTCTGAATGTGTTGGAAAATGTTTCATAATCTATGCTTGATGCATGGTTTTTTTCTTTCTTGTTTTTCATTGTCTTGAGATTATATGTTTTAGAAAATAGCACAGAAGCCTTAATTAGACCAACTTGAGTTGCTTAAATTGGACAGATATACGATCAAAATTTTGAAAAATAAATTATGAATTTCGAGAGCTGTACGCTTTGGACACTATTTGTTTATTTTTAAAGTCATAATTTTGCAGCTTCTTCTGCCTTATTCGCTGACCAGAAGATAGGCACTGCGGATAGATACGTTGATTCTCCTGCTCTTTTTCGGAGTCAGAGTCGGCAATACTGAAACCTACTAAAACTAAGGGAGTGAAAAAATGATGAAAAGACACAGACAAACAGTTTCGAACAAAAACTCAGTGACAGCTAAAGTTGTCAAAGATATAGGAAATGAAAAGTAATGAGTAAATTGTAAAGATATTGACCGGCAAGAAGGCTGCAGCTACAAAATTGTCTAAAAAATTGATATATCATAACGTGATGGTCATCTTCCTTTGCTCTGCAAGGACCGTAAGAATAATGATTGTTCTCTCAAAAAATCCCTTTTCTTCATTCTCAAGATGAAGGGTAAATCTTTTTTTAAGTTTTTTTCCACCGGGCTTGACCATTCAGTCTGTTTGATGTGTGTGTATCCAAGCTTCCAAGAGATTGTTTTTGTTTTATATGTATGCTGCATAAGAACTGTAAAGGTGTTTTGCGCACTATTCGACGCTGATACCACCCAAATAACCCTGGTGGTCTGAGTTCTAGATCCAAAGCCATAAATTCGGTTAACAGCTTCGTGTATATCACGTTTAACAGTTTGTGAAGCGAGTGTATAGTACATTTTATTATCCAATTATAGCGTCTGTATAAGAACATGAGAAGACCATGGCTGAAACATTTTAATAATTTCCAATTAAAAATATAATTCATTAACGACTGCACAGATGTAAAACATATTTTTTGTGGAATAAGTAGTAATTTGATACCAAATTTTACGTATTTTTTATAAATTATTTTTTTTTACTATATAATTACTGTATATTTCCATTTTTTATGAAATGGACAGTAAATTACCATTAGCATTTATTTAAACGCAGCAGAAAAAAATTTAGTTAAATCAAATAGTTAATTTTGAAAATAAAGCTGATCTTTTTCCTAAAACCTTACTGCAATAACTTTTAATTGCAAATCTTTTTAGCCTAAACCTGATTTGAAATAACGTTAAAAAAATTGTTTGTCTACATTAAAGAGTAAGAATACCGCAAGTAAAGTAAAAATGTAAAATAATTTTATCTATGAATATAATATTGTATATAGCCATTCCCTTATTCCAAAAGAAAGTTCTAAGTTCTCGCAAGTCTCTTATAATACAATCGGTTCAATGTGGACAATCTGCTTTGTAATATGTATTTGATCCTTAGGGAAATGACATTATACGCAACTCTTTCGGTTGGCTTAGTACTTGAAGTAATGTCTCATCAGCTAAACAAGAGATACTTAATAGGCTATGGGAAATCTTTAAAGGAAAATCGATACGTATACCATGTGGATGAATACAGTTCTTCAATTTAACAGTAAGTGACTAACAAAACAATAAGATAGCATTTTTCTCGCATGTAGTTTAGAGAACATGGTTAAAGTTATGATTTTTTTCGATAGGTATAAGCATTTATCATACACAAAAATGTTTTATTTGTAATTATAAAGATAAGAAATGTATTAAAATATAACTTTATAATTTATTTCAGATAAAATAATTGTATCATTACGTGAATAGAAGACAAACATCACTAAAACATAAGATAAACAGAAAATAAAGATAACCTCTGATGCGTAATTAAATCTTACTTTATGATGAAATATTTCTTCAACTACAGATAAAATAAAATACTAAGTTGCCGGTCAAGTTTTTATATTTATTATGATAGTTTGAATGTTAAATATTTTGATTGAACAATTATCTAAAGTATGACAAGCAAATTCATCTGAATAAGTTTTTTAAAATCAGTGTGCGTTATTTTAAGCAAACAAAAATACAAATATATTTACCTTTTTTTCATTTTGATATTAATTTTTTTCTTCCAGAAAAAAATATTTATATAAAATTAAAAGTATTTTTAATTGAATACCTTTGAATGAGAAAACAATTAAACTGTTCAATTTGCAAAAAATATGCGCATGATTCCAGATTTCATACTGATAAACAAATGTAAGTAAATTAAAACTCTATTCATATTATATACGTAATAAGTACCACAATTCAAACATTATATAATACTATGCGAAAAGACCTTACAAATTTAAATGGTACAGATTGTCACTAAAACATACATATATTACTTTTGAACTTTTTTATTTTTAAGTTTTATATAAATTAGTAAACATAAGAGATAATGGTTAGTTTATTGTAATGAAAAAAACTCACACGTGTTTTTTGTATCTCTTTCTTTTACTATTCGGTATGAATTTTGCTTCGCAATTATACATCTTAATATACGTCTATTATATACTAAGAAGATGTGATTCATTAAAAAGTCATTATACTTTTTAAAACAAGTTCTAAATATAGTAAAAATTATTGTGTAACAAGAAATAAAAGTGAACTTACTTTTCAGTCTCCTTTTTGAAATTTTATTTCATTCCTTTTATTCTTCTTTATGTATAATCAGCAAATAAGATTTATTAGTACATTTTATACATTAAGGAAAATTTGCAGATCATTTGCATTTGTTCAATAATACTTTTTTTTGTACGTAACTAGAATTTATCTTAGCAAGGGTCCTGCCTGTGCAATGATAAGATTACAGCTAATTATATTTTACTCAGCGATAATATTGACAAAGCGCAGGTGTTTTTATCGTAAATTCCTAATGAAATATTTGTCCCTTAATGCCAAATGTATCTTCAGACAAGGGTGATCTGCAATTTAATTTGATTTACTTATGGTTTAATTTATTTTCGTTTTACCTTTTTTTTTTTTTTTTTTTACTTATCTCGACATTTGTTTTCTTTGCACCGTAAAGAAATTGAAATGTTTAACCTTTAATATTTAATCTATGTTTGAGTTAATTGCTGTGAGATATGTTTTGAGATTTTAATAAATTCATTATGTCTGTGTAATTATAAGATTACAGCTAATTGTATTTTACCCACCGTTTATTTTGAAAAAACATGGATGTTTCTACGGTCAATTCTTAATGAAATATTTGCCGTTTAATGCCAAATGTACTATCTTGAGAAAAGTTTGAAGTGCAATTTAATTTGATTCATTTATGTACTTTTCTATTTTTTCTATGTAAACATTTTTAAATTTTCTCTGCATTAATTTGTTTTTAGCGTTATACAAACTAAAGAATGTGAAATTGTATACCTTTATTATTTAAACTATTTTTTAGTTAATGGGTGTGACATATATGCTTTGATAAATAAATATATTCATTATGTCTGTGTAATGATAAGATTACAGCTAATTCCATTTAACCCTCTGTCTACCAGAAGGGTCCAATGGACCCGACATGTACATTCAAAATATTTATTCAAACCAGAAATTTCTTCAAAACAAACTAAATTTATAAATCAGACAATAATAAGTTAAATAAACAAATTAAATAGTTTTAAGTAAAAATTCTGGTGTAGAATGTTTTTATAAAACTTGAGTAAAATTTTCGGTAGTTCTAGGGTTAATTATGTTATGATTTTGAGAAAATGCAGTTTTTTCTACCATCATTTTATATTTGCTTTTTATCAAATTTCCTCTTTATTATATTTGCTTTTTAATGCCGAATACATCTTGAGAAAAGCGTTAGGTAAAATTTAATTTGATTCATTTATGTACGAAAGAGTATCTGTGAGTTTCTGCCCTTACACAGAAATAATTGAGTAACATTTATTAAATTTCTACCTTGTATTAGACCATTTCTATGTAGTCACCGTGAACAGTAAAACATTTCTGCAAACGGTATTTTAAACAGAGGGAGGGGCGGGATGTATTCCAGAAGGTGCGATAGTAGTCTCAAAGGGAGTTACTGTTCTAACTTTCACCGATCCTCACATATGACATACTGTTGGAAAGGCCTGTGACCACTTATTCATGTTATGTACCCTTGAGCCTCTCCCCCCAGATTACCCCCCGGGAGCATGAATGGTGTCCACAAAATTTAGAAAAATGGCCCACGGAGGCCAAATTTGGGGGGTAGGGGCTCTCGAGGTGCATAGCATGAATACGTGATTACAGGTTTTTTTCAGTTTCAAAAATTCTAACCGACAAGAATGATTTATTCTGCAGGCAGCAAAGAATTGGACATGTCCTGCTTAAATTGTTTGCAAGCTATCCAGACGCTTACAATTGATGACTAAAGTAATCCTTCTACTAGAAGCAATTTGTTAAAGGCCATGAATGATGTTCGCAAAATTTAGAAAAGTAGTTGTTGCAACCCGATTTCAAATTTCATTCCGCAAATTGCGAACGCCATTTTTTAAAAATTGAAATCGAGTTGCAACAACTACCATGGTAGATTGTTCCTTGAGGCTTGGTTCACTGAATTGCGATCGCAGCTTTGAATGATGCTCGTTCTGTCCCTAGTGAATATTGTTTGTTTTTAAAATAACTAACATTAACTGTTCTTGATTTGTTCTGTCATTTGAAACGCAATGGATATTTTTTGTACTAATGATGCCTTGTAACGATGTTATCTGGTTCCCTGGTAGCACTAAATAAACAATGATTTAACATTTAATATTAACTTTATTTAACAGTTTATTTTTCAAAATAAAATGTCTTCAATCATTAAAAAAAAAAAAAAAAAAAAAAAAAAAAAAAAAAAAAAAAAAAAAAAAAAACATATTGTCATTCTTAAACAAAAGCACAACTTTTCAACTCTCTCTAAAATACATTACTTTAAAAACACAATCAATAAAAACCACCATAAAACGTTCTCCCTCCATTACACAAAATCAGCTCGAATCCCATCTGCCGACTTTTCTCAAACTGCTTCTCCATCTCACAAGCAACTAGCTCTCTTCACTTCACTTGACCTCTCACCTAACATCTTCAGCTATCTTTCCGCATATCGAAAACGTTTCTCTCCGATACGAGAGCACGGCTGATCAGTCTCCGAAACTCAGGCGGCGATCCGTGGACAAGATCTGACTCTGGGCTGCGATTCAGGAACAACCGTTGGACAAAACCAGTTTCGCAACTTACGAAACAAAATAGGCTGCGGGGTTTTTCGGTCGTTACAGACTCCCCCCCCCCCCTCCAAATTTTGGACATGTCCAAATGGAGTCATGGACAGGAAAACAGTTGCGATAAGTTCTACCGAACACTAATTTTTTTCTCTCTTCCAAAATGTTCAGGAACAACTTAGTAAGTTTGTCACAAACATATCTCTTTGCCCTTTCCCAATGCATCACAGCCATGTGCCGCCCTAAACAAGATTCTTTAAATTTTAGAGCTACTAGCAATTTTGAAACAAAAAAATATAGCAATTCACAACATGCCAGTAATACAAATACTTAAATTACACTATATAAAAGTTACTCTAATTTACCATAATTCAATATACACAAAATTTCCTATAACTTCAGATACAATTATAAGCAAAGTAATTTTTGTTAAAATATCAATACAATCAACATTTTTTTTTTCTTTACGTAAACTTAACGAAATACAAAGCAAAAATATTTAGCAGTTTTTCTTACTGACAAAACAACTTCAATACATAATCATACAATTACAAATATTAAACATTAAATCATAACTTAATAGTTCAAAATTATTTCTATATTTTTCTAATACTGACAATATACAAACATAATATATACACTTTTTTTTCTTTCTTTAATATATAGAATTTAATAAATAGCACTCAATGTATGAGTATGGCTATGGGTGTGGGTCCGGCTCAGAGTATCCGCATTAAGAAATTTTCTTCTTTTCTTATGATTCCTCATTCTGTTTTTCCTCGATTTCATTTCTACCTCTTTCCTCTCGAAATTAACAACATCTGTTATTTCTGATAATCTTTTAACACTCTTGCTCGGTCTCCTGCATTGTACAGCCAAACTTTTCGGTCTACAAGTAGACAAGTTCAACACAGTTTTAATTCCAAATCTCTGGAAAAATTCTACAGTCACTTTACTCATTAATGCGAGTTTCTGTTCAGTCTGTTTTTCTTTTAGAAATATCATTCGACTGAATCTCTGCAATATTACATCAAATATAGACGTCGATTCAGCATTCTCCACTGGCATTGCATCTGGGTAGCTAGATGCCATACACATAGCTGCAAATCAAATACTGATTTCCATTTGGTGTAATAGGTAAAGATACACAAGCATCTACATTTATTCTGCTAAATTTTTCAGATACCATGGATACCAAAGCCAATGGAGCTTTTTTCTTGTCGTTATGTTTTCCAGCTCTCTGGTAAACATCACAAGTTTTTTCCAACTCTATTTCCTTAACTATTCCAAATTCTTTAAATTCTATTTCAGTCTTTTTGGCCAATGTAAACAATGGAGCCAATTCTTTACTCTTCTGTTGCTCCTCAGCAAATCTATTCGAATCCACTTTCATCAAATCCAAAATAGTTTCAGTTTCCAAAACCTTCGGCAAAAGTTTACAATTTACATCAGAACACTCATCTTTCCCCTCTTTCAATTTTGCAGTCAATTCCGATTTCTCTTCTTGACCATTCACTAACTCCTCTTCCTTTACCTTATCAACATCACCAATACTTGATGTTATCTGTCCACTCTTCTTTAAATAGACACACCAGGTCCAACAAAATTTCATCCGTATAATCAAGAACTGTAGGCAAATTCACTTCCCTCTCCATCTCTTTGACATCCTCTTTAACCAATATTTTTTTTTTCCACGAGTTTACCTTTTACATCCAGAAGGCCTTTTTCAACTTCTTTATGAACCTCTGTCTCTTCCGAAAATTCCAATTTCTTCTCTTCCAAAGTTACCAAATCACTCTTTTCAGCAAGTGGTTTTCGCCACTGTGCTTTTGTCACTATTGCATTCACAGTTCCTCTTTTCTTTCCACTATCACTTAAATACTGAAAGTTCTCTTTCAACAATGCAGCAGTTCTATTTCCAAGAATATATCTCACCGGATCCATACCATTTCTGATAACTGCTGCCTTAGTTTTAACATGACCCAATTCACATTCAATTTCAACTTCGGCCATAGGCAAACGTGTCATTCGGTGGTTCAACCAATGCTACACCCACACATATTTTCCCGTCATACTTTCAGGCGAAACATACCTTTGACACACAATATCGACTGTTGCTCCAGTATCTCTTAAAATTGGAATACGAATCCCATTTATCCTTCAAGAACTCGTGTACGGTGCAAATAATTCGTCATCAGATCTATTTCGAACATGATTTACAGTTCCTGTTTCAATTTTTTTTGTAAGTCTAGGACACTGAGGCCTAATATGATTTGAATCCCCGCATTCAAAACAACGAAATTGCCTTCTATCAAAATTGGATTCAGGCTTCCGACCATTAAAACAGTTTTCCTTATCTTCTACATTTTGCACACGTTCATTTCTTTGGTTATTTCTTTTCCACGGCTTCGAATGCCACGGTTATTTCTTTTTCACGGCTTCGAATGCCATGGTTTTTTCTCATTTATATCTTTAAAACTCATGGAAATTTTATTACGAACACACCTTCTTATATCTCCAAACTCCTCAATCTTAGTCACTAGATCAACTGGCGAAATTATAGTTGTCCAGTGATCCAAAAATCTATCCTTAAATTCAGGCGGTGCCTTTTTTTTTTTATTTGATCAACAATCATCAAGTCTTTTAATTGATCATAAGTCTCTATATTCAATCCATTCAACCAACCCACCAAATAATTTTTTATCTCATAGTAAAAGTCATGCCAAGTACTATCGATTGCTTTTTGAGTTTTTACAAAGTTCTGACGAAACTTTTCTGGACTCGATTTAAACCGCTTCAGTAATACTGTCTTAACATATGGATATTCACTAGCATTTTCCACAGGTTCACGAGCTATCAATTGTGAAATTTCAGCCGGTAAAATACCAATTAATTGAGTAACCCACTTTTCGGGGGGAATCTTAAGAACCTTTGCTTGTCGCTCAAAAAGTTCCAAGAACAAACTGATATCATCTTCCTTCACGTCAAATTTCGGCATCAATTTCTAATTTCTCCACTCTCGATTCAAAACCTATACTAGATTTACCCGAATCGCCAGGGCTCTTACTATCCCTTAACTGTAACTCCAATTTCTGTTTCTCTAATTGAAACTCTCTTTCAGCCGACCTCTCTTTCTCTGCTCTCTCTCTCTCCCTCTCCGCTCTCTCTCTTTCCTTCTCTTCCACCTCCACCTCTTCTCGCTTAATTCTTTCATTTACAGCTGTTAAAAGCATTTCTTTTACAAAATCTTCATCGTAATTAACACTTTTCATTATTAATTCACGTAAATCGATGATTCACATACTATCGTTAATTTCCTCCCCCAATTCCACTGCTACAACTTTCAGGTCCTCTTTTCGGCCTTTTCCAAAGTAAGCCATCTTAAAGTTCGGTTTCTGCACTCTAATATGCAATTCAAACACTCTCTCAGAGCAACGGACACCCAACCAACTAACCAAAGTTAAATCAGTACACTATCAACATTCATTTACTCAGAATAATAAAATTCACCAAATTAATGCATAGGTACATTTTTAAAACAAGTAAATAACTATATATTTAAAACACACCAGTTCAATTATAAATATACCATTTCTTTTTTTTTTCTTAAATATACCCCAGTTTAATAAAACTTCAAGACGATACTTCACTTTCTGAAATCACAAACGCCTTAAACCACTGTTTACACACATTCAAACCAATTTATAAATTCACCAGTTTGGTATTAGCAATTCTATACTTTTACACAATATAAACACAATTACCTAAAAATCAGTTTGATTTCCTCCAACTATTAAACCAGTTTGGTTTTAAACACTATATATATATTTTTTTAAATACCGAACACATTTACCTTGAAATCAGTTTGATTTCTTCCAACCATTAAACCAGTTTGGCTTTAAACACTATATATTTTTAAAAAATACAGAACACAATTACCTTGAAATCAGTTTGATTTCCTCCAACCATTAAACCAGTTTGGTTCTAAACACTTTAGTTCATAGATATCTCAAGTTTCAAAATTTTACTGAATCCATAAAAATACACATTTTTCTTTTTTTCATACAATTATAAATCAAAAATTTAGAGTTTCTGAATAAAGATATAAAATACCGGCTGGCATTTGCGAACGTTATATAAATGTAATACCGGAGGCCAGTTTGGCACAAAATTTTACCAAAGTGAATTCAACTTTCCAAATTATAAATATCTAAAACTACAAACGCTAATGGCACAATATACTGCAATGTAAGAAAGGGGAAAGCCATACCTTTTATTTTTCTTCACTTTACCGAAAACAAATCTCGGTGGAACCTCCACTTAATACATATCACTTTAGACTGTAACGATGTTATCTGGTTCCCTGGTAGCACTAAACAAACAATGATTTAACATTGAATATTAACTTTATTTAACAGTTTATTTTTCAAAATAAAATGTCTTCAATCATTAAAAAAAAAAAAACAACAAAAAAAAACATATCGTCACTCTTAAACAAAAGCACAACTTTTCAGCTCTCTCTAAAATACATTACTTTAAAAACACAATCAATAAAAACCACCATAAAACGTTCTCCCTCCATTACACAAAATCAGCTCGAATCCCATCTGCCAACTTTTCTCAAACTGCTTCTCCATCTCACAAGCCACTAGCTCTCTTCACTTCACTTGACCTCTCACCTAACATCTTCAGCTATCTTTCCGCATATCGAAAAAGTTTCTCTCCGATACGAGAGCACGGCTGATCAGTCTCCGAAACTCAGGCGGCGATCCATGGACAAGATCTGACTCTGGGCTGCGATCCGTGGACAAGATCTGACTCTGGGCTGCGATTCAGGAACAACCGTTGGACAAAACCAGTTTCGCAACTTACGAAACAAAATAGGCTGCGGGGTTTTCGGTCGTTACAGCCTTGCGTGCCGCTTGGCGAAACGTTTACATATTGTATTTTAAATTGTGTTTAAGTATATTCCTTATAAATTTTATTTTTTAACTGTGCTCAAGTCTCTCTTAGTTTATTTTATTTGGTGTTTTAATGGTTTTTAAATTCAAACGTTAAATGTATATGTACTGTAAACTATGAAGTTTTGTTATAGAATTCTGAATGTATTGGAAAGTGTTTCATAATCTATGCTGTATGCATGACTTTGTTTTCTTTTTTAATTTGCTCGACATTAATTTATTTTCAGGGTTATACACACTAAGGAATGTGAAAATTTAAACCTTTAATTCTTAAATTATTTTTGAGTTAATTGATGTTAGTTATGTGTTGATAAATCAGTTTTAATAAATTCATTATGTCACTGCAATGAGAAGATTACAGCTAATGGCATTTTACCTAGCGATGATGTTGCGAAATTTCAGCTGTTTCTAATGTCATTTCCTAATGGAACATATCAAAAATTTGCCTTGTAATGACGAATGTAGTATCTTGACAAAAGCATGATGTACAGTTAATTCATTCATTTATGCACTTTAATGATTTTTCCATCTATTTTTTTTTTATTTTCCCGACATTAATTTATTTTTAGTGTTATACACTAAGTTAGTGTGAAAATTTAAACCTTTATTATTTAAACTATGTTTGAGTTAATTGCTATGAGGCATAATTTAATAAATACATTTTAATAAATTCATGTTTGTGTAATGATAAGATTACAACTAATAATTACATCTAACCCAGCAAAAATTTTGATCGCAGGTGTTACTACCGTAAGTTCCTAATGAAATATTTGATCTTTAATGCTGAATGCATCTCAAGAAAAGCGTGAGTTGCAATTTAATTTGATGCACTTATGTGTTTTTTTCCAGTTTTTCTATCTAATTAGTTTTACTTAACTCGTCATTTATTTTGTATATAAAGAAAAGCTTGTGTTAAAACTGTTTACCTTTATCATTTAAACTATTTTTACGTGAATTGCTGTGCAATATGTTAAGATAATTTTAAATTGTGAATTTAAATTCGAAATTAAAATGCATTGCGTAAAGAATAATATATATTTACATGTATTATTTTTGTAGATTATTAGTCATTTCCTAATCAGCAATTTTCAAATATGGCATCCAAGGACATTATTCATATTATTAAGTTTTAAATGCCACGTACAGAGATGCTAAGCTCCCTCTAATTTTGCGTAAAATGTGAATTAATTTGACCCAGTTTTATATTGTTGTAACCAGAAAATTATTTCATGAATTTATATTTATTTAATTTCAGGTTTCTAAGTGGAATATATTTAATTTTATTCCTTAAAAAAATTCTGTTGCAAAACGTGTTAAAGCTGGTCAAATTAAGCAGTATATTACTGATGATTAGTGGGAGCATGGTACCTTGAAATTTCATGTCATTTAAATCATTGGTCATGTATCATAATTTCATTACTCTAAAACTTTTTCTTGTCAAAAAACGGAGAAATAATTAGTAGCAGATTTGAGTTACCGGAAATCCTGCATAATTTATATGATCCGACTGGAAATTTTCTGTATAAATTTAGCATAGAAGAAAAAATTATTTGGTTATTTTTAGATTAGAATGAAGAATGTTCAGCAATTTCAGTGAAAACAAACTAAAAATTCAGTCAAGAAACGGCAAAAAAGTTGCTGTCGATTCTGCGTTATTTCAAGAAAAAAAAGACCTAGATTTTTAGTATATTATTTTACCTTAGATTGCAGAATTTATACATAATGTGAGTGAAAATGAAAAAAATGACAACATGAAATACCCAATCGTTAATAATGGAAACACTTGTGTTAATTGACGGTTAAATATTACGTTGACCATTAAAGACTTTTCTGTTGGTGATCAAGGCCAATTCAGAAAGCAAGCAGCAGAAAGTTCTTAGTAACATTAAAACAATTTTCAAGATTAATTTTCTCAATTAGAAGTGCTTTATTCTTACACAGAAGTAAGTATTAATTCTGAATACTTCCTCATGACCTTTGTGGCAACGGTTAGTAATTTCGTTTAAGACAGTAACTTTGTTATGTATACAAAGACATTGGTGGAAATCTACAAAAACAAAATTGTTATTATTTTCAAACTTCGAGACAGTAAGGGGCATGGGCTGAGGCTGCCTCATTTCTAGTGTAGACATAACTTAAGTTGATATTTACGTAGTCAAAGTTTCTTTTCATATTCTATTAACCCCTTCGGGACGGGAGCCTTTTACGAAATTTTTAGTCTTTTGTCACCGTTTTTTAAAATCAGAAATTTGTGTCTTCTTGAATCGAGAAAATTCGCTGATTAAAGAAGGCAAATTTTACAGTAACATTTTACTGGTGAGGAAAAACAAGGATTCTGAGCGCTTAATGCGTCACGTATACGTGTCGCTCGTCCCCAACACGTTTCCACATAAAAAGAAAAACCATCACAATTCCAGTGTTACACGGAAAAAAGTCATTACCATATAAAAAGGCATCAATATTTTAAAAATTGCTTCCACGAATTAAAAGAAACCTTTAAACGAAAGGAAAAGAATTACGTTTGAAGTAAATGTCAGCATAGATTGTCTATTTTGAATAAAATTTCTGAAACATATTTTAATATAAAAAAATATTAAATGTAAAAAAAATCTGAAAAATGTTAATTTTTTTTAATTTAAATTTTAAAATTTTAAACATATTTAATTTCTGATATTACTCCGGAAGTACTTACCCGATTTACGAAATTTTTGCACACTTTTGTGTACAGAAAATGTGTCATTTTATTTTGTCTTCTGGATTTCTTAAAATATTTTATTATGAATCTCTCTATTCTAAAAAAAAAGTAACTAACGCTGTCACCGCCGCCGCCGCCGGTTTTGAATTTTTTGTAACCAGAAGACTTTCATCTTTAATATTAAGAAATATATTATATACAAAAATAGGAAAATCGGTGGTATTATAGAGAAATATCTGATAAACACGCTGATGCAGACAATTTTGAAATCGAAGAGTTATTTTAAAAGATATTTAATGCTAAATTTGGAGAATTCGTTCCATTAAAAAAGTTTTATAGCAGCAAAAACTATACATGGGAATTTAATCATTTTTAGATCAATTTTTACATCAGTAATTCCCGGTGTGCAGACAGCATTTTTTTTTATTTGACTCATTTTTTCAGGTTTTATTTCTATTTTAAATTCAAATTTTCAGCATTTCGAGAGATATTTTTTACATATTTTAGAAAATGGTATTAATTTAAACTGTTGCCAACTGTATAAACAGCGCAAACAATAATGTTTCTTTGAAATTAAAAAATTATTTACACGTGATTATTATAAACAGAAAAAAACCCACGTATAAAAAGCAGGAACTTATTGAAAATTACGTCATAAAAACTATATTTACACATGAATTTTAAAAGGAAAAATATATTGTAAAATAATAAATTCATTAACATGCGTTAGAAGTCTTAAATAGGAGAAATTACGCCACATTTACGACACTTTGCACTTATTACGTAAAATGAACAAAAAATAATAGTGCAAAACAGTTTAAATTCAAAAATTCTGCGAGACATTTATTTCATATTTTGAGATGATCTTTTCAACTATTTTTGTTAGAACAGCGCAAATAATATTTTATTTATAACAAAAGTATTTTCACGTGAATATTAAAAAGAGAAAGAAAAGTTTGGTGAAAATTACTTCAGATTGAAAACGATACATTTAAAAAGTCTTATTTAAAAGAAGTTTCTTTTCGCTTTGTTAAAAAATACCGGGAGACAAAGACTCTGTTTACTTAATTCATTTTATATTAGCTTATTTAGAAATGTTTAACTGATTTTATATAATCAAAGACGAAAACAGTCATTGTGCCTTTGGTACTACTTATTTATCCCGTCTACCAAAAATCTATCGCCAAACTATCAGATTAAATGCCGATAATTGTTGATCGTAAATGTCACATTAACTTGACTTTAAGCAAGTTACACGTGTCTATGTCATCAAGTACTAATCTATTTGTTGTTTCGTTATATAAAATAAAAATTATGTCAATTTGTATAATTTGGCGAGTGGTTGACGATTTATACAATTTGGCGAAATTGGTCGATGGGATAATCAAGTAGTAATGCAGCTGATTTGGCCTTAAAATTCCCTAATCAAAGAGAAATGAATGGAAATCCGTTTATAGGGAGATCGCAACTGTTTTTTAAATTATAATTGAATTTTCCAAAATCTTAGGCATTCAAATTAGCGTGCTTTTAATGTCTGCGGTGTCTGAACGGGGGTTGACGAGCGTAACTCGTAGGAGGCAGAGCCCCCTACTTAAAAAAAAAAAAAAGTAAGAAAAGGAAGATTTTTTATAAGTGAGTTTTGCATTAATTAGCAAATTTTCACAAATATCACTCAAAATTAAAAATCCTGAAGAGAATTTATTGGAAATATAGAATAAAAGCACTTTTGAAAATTTCATGCATGTATCTTGCAAGGAACTTTAGATATATCCTTTTAAATTTGATAAAGCTTGAAAAAATTCATTTTGAGATAAATGAAGTTAAAGTTGGGGCGAGGGACATTAAAAAACATTTTTTTAAATTTTTTTGTAAATTTCACTTAAAATATTATTCAAGTGTACCTTATATGCATTATGGCATGCATTTATCAGAAAAAAAATATTTTTGAGAAAAAAAAGGAATTTTACGCGTTATTTTAGAAATTTTCAAAATGCCTCCTGCGATTTCCATATCAATGAAAATCCCCAATATTTTTTATAAAAGTTTGATTCATCAAATTTTATATATTTAAATATAAAGATAAGGAAAAAAATTCGATTTTTTTTTATTCCAAAATTTAACATTTTTTTTTTAAACCTTTATATTCAAATATATAAAATTCGATGCACAGTTTTATTTATTCATATACATAAACCAAACTTTTATAAAAAATATTGGGGATTTTGTTGATATGGAAAGCGCAGGGGGTATTTTGAAAAATTCTAAGATAACGCTTAAAATTCCTTTTCTTTCTTAATTTTGTTTTTCTTTTTTGTGATAAATGCATGCCACAATGCATATAATATGCCCTTGAGTAATTAAAAAAAAAATCCATTCTTTGGAGAATTTTTAGCCCCGGACTCCCTTAAATTCGTTATTTGTTGGATACATTCTTTGGAAATGTAAATTGCACAAGTGTTCAATATAAAGTAAGGGTTAAAATTATATTCATGAAATAATCTTGACATCAATATTAATAAAATTACATTTTTTTAAAATTTTTACATGATTACTAGGTCATAAGTTATATTTAGAAAATATTACTCAGTGCTCTGACAAGTACAACAATAATAATTCCATTACTCTATGACCAAAATTCACCGTGTTACATTTTATGAAATTTCGGTTAATGTCTGCCATTAAAAAAAAAAAAAAAAAAAAGATTTTTTTCTATTTTAGTACTTGAAACTTTCCATATAAAATAACTTTCAAAGTTTGAATCATACCATTACAACGCGTCCATTATTTATTTCTAAATGCTATGGATAAATGAAGTTGTTACTGTTACAAAGCTCGCAATAAGGTATAAAACCATATCCCTTTTTAAACAAAATTGAATATATATTAAGAGTACAATATTAATGATGGAATGTAGCGTAAATTGACACACCTTGTGGACGGTGTTGATAATGAAAAAACACGGGTTTTTAGTATAAAGTTAAAACTACTATCTGCGCATCTCTTGCGCATATTTTCTGAATCTTTACTCACTTATGAAAGATGAATCTTGTTTACCCGATTTATTGCAAAATATTTTTGTTACTGATTGTTTTGATAAAATTATGCTCATTAAAAAAAAAAAAATAGTCTGAATATAATTATTTTTTCGGGAGAAAAAGCACTAATACTACGAAAATGTTATTTGTTGCCTTTTACCCTGAAACTAAAATGACATTGCGACTATTTCTTAAATACACATATTTTTGTCAAAACAAGCTGTAACAAAAATATCTTGCACTAAATATGGTAAACAAGATTCATCTTCTGTGAGTGAGTAATGATTTGAAATTCGTGATTGCATTTTAAACAGGGATTCTCTAAATGACTTTGTCAGTTAAAAAAAAAAAAAAACAAGTGATTTTAGGAAAATTATTGAAGCTGATGTCTAGAATCGCAAAATATTTAAACGAATAAATGAACAATACTTGCTTGTTTACTAGTACAACATTTAATGAATGTATTTTAAATTAAAATGATTCCGAAAATTAAATGAAATGAATTTTAAATTAAATGAAAAAAGTATTTGTAAGTTAAATAACATGAGTATAGAATACTAGGAAATTATCGTTTGGTCTCGACGATAAATGAAAAAAAATCATTTAAATTGAATATTTTATTTATAATAAAATTCTATAGATATTCTAAATATTCATAAATGTCGTATTCTCACCGTGGAATACAACCGTTTTTATAACTACAGCGCCTAGAAGATACAGTGTGGAAAATGGCTACAAAATGGTGCTAAAAAATTGAATCCCATAAATGTACAACGATGCTGAATAACAAGATGTCGATCGTAGCGCCATCGTAGTGATTTAAAAACGATAGTCATTCTAAAAGAGACTCTTTAACCTATTTCACGTCATTCCTTAACTAAATTAGCTTATAACAGACTAAAATATCTTATATTTATAGTTTCCGATATTTAACATTCTATAATTTTTGAAAACACAAGGTTTATATTGAAAAGAGTTACGAAATGGCGCTCGTATCAGCATATTGCCGCTGAGCATTGTTGGAGATTTATGGGATACAAGTTTTTAGCACTTTTTAAAGCATTATAGTAATAGCCGTTTTGCACACTGTATTTATAACTATAGCACATCAATAATTGAGTAAAAAATGAGACTACAAAAGCGTACTTAAATCAACGATGTTTGAAAGTATATATTAAATAATATTTCATCTTTTTTTTTATATAAATTAAAATAAAGCAACGTAATTAACTTGTTTTACACTTTGAAAAAGAACACTATTAGAAAACGAATTTTCTTACAATTTCGAAAACTACAGCTATTATATAGCAATCATTTTGTCATTTTAACAAATAATATTAGTTCTAAAAAGAACTGTTTTTATTTAAATAATTAACTATAATAAATAAATTAAATAATCACGAATAAAAATTAATAGAATATTCTATACTGTCAGAATATAAATTCTACAAACAAATGAAAACACGACGTTTGCACTTGGCGCAGTTATTTCATAGATGTACAATTAATAGAATATTCACAAAGAAGAAGATGGTTAGGTATATTCTTTTAGTTCAACACCATCCGCTACGTGGCGTGTGATCTTGATTGCCTTTAATCTTGCGGTTACCTCTCCCATATAAGGTAGGCCGCTTACTTTATATTCTGCTTTGACTTTAACCTCAATTCTTTTTACTTGATGAAACTAAAAAAGAATGGTTAGATAGGTCATTTGTAACAGTTTAAGACTGTGCGGAGTCGAGCCATATATCAAAGGTAGTTGGAACAAAAACATTAAAAAGGAATGGTTAGATATGTCATTTGTAACAGTTTAAGACTGTACAGAATCGAGCCATATATCAAAGGTAGTTGGAACAAAAAAAAATAGAAGTGAAGTAAAGAAATATTTGTCATCACTCAAAACTATCATTTAACAATATCTTCAAATAAATATCATAGTATATTTTGCAAACGTTCAGTTTATTTTAAAACTCCATGTACATACGATATTTCGTTCTTCATGTTTTATGCAAGGCAATGAAAAAAAAAACAGTTTTGTTTACTTATTCATCGATGGCTTCTATTGAATTAAAAACTGAAAGCAGTCCTTTTAAGAAATAAGTGTATGATTATATCAATGCAAAAACCCTTGACGGGTTAAAAGTTACAGACGCAGCGCTTTATCTTATGCTCTAAGAATTTTAAATATGGAACTTAATAATACTGATATAAAATTTTGAGTGACGTTATGCTATTTCTTAAAAAATATATTTGTATTTATTTCACCATTTTATTTTTGTTTTATTTATAATCGCATGTGCAAAAGTTATGTTCAACATGAAAAGCTGCATAAAATTTTATTCGCTGTTGCTTTATCATTTACATCTCTCATAAATTCAAAATATGTGTTTTAAAAGATATGATATAAAATTTAAGTGACGCCTTGATGTGACTTTAAAAGGTTTGTTTTTTAAAATTCAATTTAAATTATTTTTGACTTGGTTAAAATATTTTTTTTACATCTACACAATACTTTTAATTTTCCAATTCACTGTTAAATATATCACTTTCATTGAATCTATACTATGCATTGAAATGTATTTATTTCAATAAATTGATTTATCTTTTGTGTCACGCTATTCAAAATTGTGAGTAAGATTTATGTAAATGGTTTCTTTGCGTCATTGTGTCCAAACTACATGAAATGTATGAAAAAGGATAGTTTGACGCAAATAAACCATTTACATAAATCTTACTCACAATTTTGAATAGCGTGACACAAAAGATAAATCAATTTATTGAAATAAATACATTTCAATGCATAGTATAGATTCAATGAAAGTGATATATTTAACAGTGAATTGGAAAATTAAAAGTATTGTGTAGATGTAAAAAAAATATTTTAACCAAGTCAAAAATAATTTAAATTGAATTTTAAAAAACAAACCTTTTAAAGTCACATCAAGGCGTCACTTAAATTTTATATCATATCTTTTAAAACACATATTTTGAATTTATGAGAGATGTAAATGATAAAGCAACAGCGAATAAAATTTTATGCAGCTTTTCATGTTGAACATAACTTTTGCACATGCGATTATAAATAAAACAAAAATAAAATGGTGAAATAAATACAAATATATTTTTTAAGAAATAGCATAACGTCACTCAAAATTTGATATCAGTATTATTAAGTTCCATATTTAAAATTCTTAGAGCATAAGATAAAGTGCTGCGTCTGCAACTTTTAACCCGTCAAGGGTTTTTGCATTGATATCATTACTTTTTTGAGGTTAGTGATAAAATGATTAAAAAAAAGATACTTATGGAATTTAATGCAGATTTAATTTTTACTATTTTATTACAATTTTCCTTATAGCAGTTTGTATATAAAAACAACTGGGTAAGTATAATCGCAGATCGCACAGAGGGTTTCATTTGATATTCCTTTAAAAACACTTTATCCTTAAATTAATAAATCCAAAATGTTAATTTATAATTATTAAATCCTTACATAGATGTAGCACCCATAGTTCCAATTTTCATGGGGCAGGGAACGCACTCTTTTAAACAAACCACCTTCCAATTGAAGTCATCAAAAACCAAGTTGAATAAGCCAGATCCTGTTGTGTTGTTTGACAAACAGCAGTCTCATGTCCCCTCCTTCCCCCCTTTTTCAAAATTTTTCAGACCAGTACCTAAGAATGGAACCGAAATAATTTTTTCTCTTCAGAAATTACGATAAAAAAATAGTATGCAGTACTCATAAATTTACTTTAATGCTATATAGGGTGATTATTAAGTTAATTATAACGTTTGGAATCTGTTGCATTGATGTCCGAAAGGTAGTTTCTGAGTTATGGAAGCTGGAACCATAAGGCGCCATAGAGGGGCAAAGCCCGCTAGTGTCTATCATAATTATATCTGCCATGTAGACTAATTGCGATATTTAATCAAAATAGCCCCCCCCCCTCCTCATCCCCGGAAATATAACAAATACCTATCGTCAAATAGGTATTTGTTATAAACCTATCGTCAAATAGGATTTTATTTCTTTTTCCCTAAAAAAAACATGATTTTTATATCCGTAACGTAAATAGCGGACGAAGCCCGCTAGTTCCTATCATAATATATATTTTTAATAATTTTATATAGTCTATAATAAAAATCAGACTTAAAATAGTCTAGTTCCATGAGTACTTAGTGTCAGTTACATGCTACGATTTTTGGATACCAGTATTTTAGAACGGGAAAATGTGACTTATTTTATCGGAGATATCTCATTAATTGAATAAGGTGAAGCAAACTTTTTGAAAAAAAGGTGGCCAACAAGCATGGCAGTTATCAGCTATGTGACTTTGTGCTAAAGTCCATTAATTTGATCTGCTTTAAAAAGATTATGGAAGATTGAATTATAGTAGAACCTGGATTAACCGAGCTTCGATTAATCGAGGTTTCTGTTAACCGAGCCGATAACAAAGTCTGATTTTTTTTTTCCTTTTGAATGAGCCTTAAAAATAACCACACTCTTTAGCTCACTGTCCGTGCTATACAGGCCCTTCTGCCCCCAAAAGCCCTCAACTCCAAAGAAACATTGGACCCTGAGAATTCAATAGCGAACAATGCTTTGTTTCCAGTGGCTGTGTGAACTTTCGTAAATTTTTCAATTTGCATTTTAAAATTTACTACTGGTAGTTGATTTTCTTTTTAAATTTGTTAAGCTGTGAAACAGAACTTTACATATATTTACTTTTATTATTTAAAAAACGTTCTATATATTTTTTTAAAAGAGATGTTAAATTCGCAAGCACGGCGAGTTTTTACACACAGTTTCTATTAACCGAGATTTCCAATTCCGATTTACTAACAGTCCCAATTAGCTCGGATAATCGAGGCTGCTCTGTATAATTAAAAAATCAATGGCGATCTTACTGTAAACGGGTTTCCCTTTTACTGAGGGATTTCAAAACCGAATCAGCTGATGTTAGTTGCTGTTTCCCTGCTTGATTAAATAAGATTAGTTAAACATTTGAAAATTACCAAATATAAAAGGAACTAAGTCAACAGAGTCTTTGCTTTATGGTATTTTTTAACAACGCTATAAGAAAATGATTTTAAATAAGAGATTTTAAATGTAACGTTTTAAATCTGACATAATTTTCACCAAACTTTCCTTTTTCTTTGTAACATTCAACTGAAAATATTTTTATTATTAGAAAGATAATATTATTATTTGCGCTACCTTAAAATTAGCAACTGTAGTTAAAAATATCATCTCGAAATTTGAAATAAATCTCTCATATGAATATATTTTTTAATTTACACTGTTTTGCAATATGTTTTGCAATGTGTTTTGTAAACTGTTTTGGCCACTTTGGCCAATATGACGTAATTTCCTCCATTTACGACTTTTAACACATATCAATGAATTTATTATTTAAAAATTTTCTTTTTCTTTTAATATTCACGTGTAAATATAATTTTTATGACGTAATTTTCAATATTTTCCTTCTTTTAATGCGTAATCATTTAATTCTAATTTGAAAATAATTGATTATTTTATAATTTTCTTTCATTTTAAGTAAGCATGTGTAAAAACAAATTTTATGACGTAATGTTTAATATTTTCCTGCTTTTAACACGTTATCATTTAATTCTAATTTAAAAGGATTTTTTTCTGTTTATAATAGTCACGTGTGAATAATTTTTTAATTTAAAGGATATATTATTCTTTGCGCTGTTTTAACATTTGGCAACAATTTAAAAGAACCTTTTCTAAAATATGTAAAAAATATCTCTGGAAATTCTGAAAATTTTAATTTAAAATTGAAATAAACCGTCAAAAAATTAGGCAAGTTAAGAATAATAATTGCACTCTGCAAACTTCGAGTTTCTATTGCATGATTATATTGAATGAAAATGATTAAATTCCCATGTATATATTTTTTTTCCTATGAGACTTTTTTAATGAGACAATTTTATCCAGATTTAACATTAAATATCTCTTAAAATAATTCTTCGATTTAAAAACTGTCTACTTCAACATTTTTATCAAACATTTCTCTATAATACTACGCAATTGCGTCAAAAGATGGCGACACCAGAATTCTGATATGCTTATTATGTAAACTGTAAATATTGCAAAGAATTGTCTAGGGGTTATCAAACTTCATTGATATTTATAAATAAAACATTTCAACTAAATTATTTATTATAAAAGAATTATTACATCACAATAGCTTTTATGCAAGGAAAATAATAATTATAATAATGATAATATTATGGATGCCAGTGATTATATATTGATTGACCGTCATAATAATAAAAAATGATATTATAAAAAGAAGAGCTGAAATGAATTATTTTTTTACGTTTCTGATCGCGTGATTTATATTCAAATAATAATTATTAATGTATATTTTTTGTAAAGTGATTGAAATTAAATATATTTATAAAATGTATGGTAATATTTTTATTGTTGAAAAATTGCCATGAAATAATCATCATCAAATTGGCGTCATTATAATTGTAAATTTATTTAACTTAATAGCAATTAAAAAAATTACAAAGGAACTGAAAATAATGGTCAACTAGCAGACTTAAAAAAAAAGAAAACATTCACATGTGAAAACACGTACCACAGAGTATCGAACTGCCTATCTTAAGGTCAGTAAACGATGGCCCTTAGCCACTCAGCCAGTGGGAAGACAAAATTTTTCTCCCCAAAAGTGGTTAAAAAGAAAGCATGTGTATGAATACAGTGTCATGCATTTTCGGTGAAATTTCCATAGAATGGCGAAGAAATATAGTCCGATTTTCCATGCGCATTATAAAACGAACAAGAGTCTTGCTGGAAACAAGAAAATTGTTATTTGGTTCATCTGAAACATATTTATTTGATTTTTAAAAAATCGCCCGTGTCATTTTCGAGAGAAAAAAAAATCGAATTATTTAACGAACGAGAGTTTTCCCAGAAAAAAGAAAAGTGTTATTCACCTCGCCTTAATCACATTTATATTATGTATCAATTTAAAAATAATCGTTAGAACCGTTTTCGAGATTTTCAAATTAGGAACTTCCTCGATATTATACCAGCGTTTTCACTTTAAAAATGGCTATTTAGATCTCAAAATATACTGCACGTAGAAATGCAAAAATTTCAGTATACGATTAGACTGCAGATATAAGACTGTTCTAGAAAATTCAGAACAATAAGACATATATCTGCTGAGTTATTAAAAGGCGGCTTTTCGCGTTTTCTTTGATGTCGAGTTAGCTGTATATATGAGTTCCGCCATCTACGAATTCTATGATACGATACGATACGATTTTAGGCTTAGGGCTGCGTCACTCGAAATACTACCGTCTTCCATGATAATTGGAGATACTTAGTTTTAAAGAATGTGGAATTTCCCTTTAGATAAAACCAATGAAATTAATAATATCCAGCATTTCTATCTTACGTTAGAATACACATTTCTGTCTCCACGTAGTCACTAAATAGTTTACGAAGGAGCATTTATACACCGTGTCCCAAAAGTTTAGACAATCAATAAATTTTGCATAAACATAAAAAGTAATAAGGCTCAATTAAAATTCGCGAGCTTGGTAATAAATAAAAGCAGTTTTGCTGATATACACATATAAATTGTGATCAAAATTTTGAAATTATAAAATATACATTAAATTATATAAAAATATGCTGCTCCAAAAATATATACACCTGTAATTTTTAAGGTTTTACATTTATAAAGATAACTAAAAACTTGCTTTTAATATTCAATTGTATTGCCACGGCATTTTATAACATCAAATACGCCTTGTTCCATAGAATTAACTAAGCATCGCATTACAGAAGGAGATATTTCATACCACGCTTTGTCAGTTGCACTTTTTAAGCCATTTACAAATGTATATATCCTTCCATTTTCATATATTTTACGAGATAAGAACCCTCATATGTTCTCCATAGGATTGAAATCTAGACTAAGTTCTCGTCAGTCTAATAGTGTGATAGTGTTTTGCCCAAACCATGTTTTCGATGATGTGGAAGTATGGATGGATGCTCCATCTTGTTGGAAAACACAGTTCGGTCCTGTTAGCAAATCCATAATTGGCAATAAATTGGTACGTAAAATATTCTGATAACCCTCTGATTTCATTTTTCTACCCATAAATCCTAGAAATCTTTGGTGAGGTAGAAAACCTTGCTTAAAGCAGAGACATAAAGATGCACGTCTAAAGTAGACTAGAAAGCATATGTCAGACGGTGAAAAACGGATTTGTGCAATCTTCAGTGATGTAAAGAAATGGAATTTAGACGGACCTGATGTTCATAAATTTTACAAGCAAATACCCAAGATCTGTTTTTGCAGGCAACAAGGCGGAGGATCCGTAATGACCTGGCAAAGGATTTCTTTCAAGGGCCAAACAATTCTAGGATTTATTGAGAGAAAAATGAAATCGGAGGATTATCAGGATGTTTTACGTAACAATTTACTGCCAATTATGGATTTGCTAGCAGGACCGGACTATGTTTTACACCAAGATGGGGGCATTCAACCATACCTTCACATAATCGAAAACATGGTTTAGGCAAAACAATATCATACTATTAGACTGGTCAGCACTTAGTACAGATTTCAATTCCATGGAGAACATAGGGATCTTATCTCGTAAAATATATGAAAATGGAAAATAATATACATGTGTAAATGACTTAAAAATTGCAATTTACGAAGCGTGATATAAAGTATCTGCTTCTGCAATGGAATGCTTAGTTAATTCTACGGAAAAACGTGTATTTTATGTTATAAAGTGTCGTTACAATATAATCAAATATTAAAAGTAAGTTTTTATTTATTTTTATAAATGTAAAACAAAAAAAAAAAAAATACATGTGTCTAAAGTTTTGGGACAGTCTAAAGTTTATATAATTTAATGCATATTTTATAATTTCAAACCTTTGATCATAATTTATATGTGTATGTCAGCAAAACTACTTTTATTTATCTCCTATCTCACGAATTTTAATTGTACCTTGTTACTTTTTATGATAATGCAAATTTTATTGATTGTTTAAACTTTTGGGACGCGATGTAAGTTATCACCCAGCAAATAAATTACAGATGATATCACAACTATCTCATATGGTCTCTCTGACATACAGCATTCTGCTCAGTGCCAAATAACATTTGAAATCAATGCAACATGCCCTGATGACTTTAGGCGATTTGTGATAAATTACTTCATTAAATTTTCGATTATTCTAGTAATTCCTTGCGATTTAAGCATTTAAATATTGTAAATGAAATATCTTCCGGGAATAAATGTGGCAAGATTGAAATTTGTGTTTATATTTAATTAATTTTAGATAAAATATGGATAGAACGAAATATTACTTGTCGGTAATTTGCAAAGCGTTTTATAATGTAAGTATAATCTTTAATAATAGATTTCTTTATTTCGCAACAAACAACAACTTGTACAGATTACAAATATGCATATTAGTTCAGGCAGCAGGGAATTTTTACTAGCAAAATTAATGGTAGTTCTGGAAATTGACTTACTTTGTGTTTCTTTGGGTCGCTGAATCCGAATTTGTAACTTCCCACCAAAATTTTCCCGGGCAACACCCCCAAATTTTGGTAAAAAGCCCCCAAAAAGGTTTTTATTAAAAAAATCAATTTTTTTATTGTTTTAGGGGAAAAGTATCTAGAAATTCAGAAAGTAGGCAAAATTTTCAACAAATTAGATACATGATATTATGACTTAGGATGAAGGGGAAGGGGGGGGGATCTGCCAAGAAACATGCGCGCGGTGCTGCGTGGACCAAGTTGTGCAATTCCACTTAACCACTCACACGTTTACATTCGCCCTCCCAACTCCCCTCCGAACTTTCCTTATAAGGTTTACTTTAAGTTTTTTGGGTCACTGAATCCGAATTTTTAACTTTCCCCCAAAATTCCCCCCCCCGAACCCCCCCCCCCCCCAAATAGTTGTTATTAACTTAAATTTCTTATTGTTTTAGGGAAAAAGTATTACGAAATTCAGAAACTAGACAAAATTTGAAACAAATAGAATATATGACATTATAACTTAGGGTAAACGGGGAGAGAGGGGGCTGCATGGGATCATTCCCCGCACGCTTTTCTCAAAAATAAAATTTTTTCAAAAAATCAATTTTTTGGGGCGGTTGCCGGGTGAAATTTTGGTGGGAAGTTACAAAATCGGATTCAGCGACCGAAAAAACATGAAGTGTGTCGAAATCCAGAACTAGTATTGATTTTTTCAGGTAAAGCCCCTATTGCCTTGACTCATAACATAGTGCACGTACGCCGCAATGCATGTTTAGAGGCTGCCCTCTCCCTCCCCGTTCATCCTACGTCATAATGTCATATATCCTAATTGTTGCAAATTTTGTCTAGTTTCTGAATTTCGTAATGCTTTTCCCCTAAAACAATAAGAAATTTAAGTTAAAAACAACTATTTGGTGGGGAAAATTTTGGAAGGAAGTTAAAAATTCGGATTCAGCGACCCAAAAAACCTAAAGTAAACCTTATAGAGAAAGTTCCGAGGGGAGATGGAAGGGCGAATGTAAAAGTGTGAGTGGTTAAGTGGAATATCGCAACTTAGTTCAGGCAGCACCGCGCGCATGTTCTGAGGCAGATCTCCCCTTTCCCTTCATCCTAAGTCATAATGTCATATATCTAATTTGTTGCAAATTTTGTCTACTTTCTGAATTTTTAGATACTTTTTCCCTAAAATAATAAAAAAAATGATGTTTTTTTGATAAAAACCTTTTTGGGGGGCTTTTTACCAAAATTTGGGGGTGTTGCCTGGGGAAATTTTGGTGCGAAGTTAAAAATTTGGATTCAGCGACCCAAACAACATATAGTAAGCCTTTTTCCAGAACTACCATGAATTTTGCTAGGTAGAGCCCCAATACGGTCTCCATTGCCTGGACTATATGTCTAAGAAAACAAGAAATTTATACGCTTGAAGGGAATACTGTACACTTTAAGCTTATCATTTTCTGACTATTATATAAAATCTTTTAGACATTGGCTATGTACAGTAATCATATGATTTACTCAAGAAACAAGAACAAAAAATTTTTTATTCGGCATAGGTTTTTGAAAATTTTCCCAACATTAAAGCATAAATATTAAGAAATATACATAAAAAAAATAATTCAAAAAAAATTATTCAAAACAAAACGTCTCCTAAAATTTTTAATTTCTTGCAACAATATTTTTTCTACATGCCTTTTTACATGTGTGCTTATTAACTGCTAGAACAAGATTACAAAATGTTAATTATGTTACAAAATTATAAAATGTTATAATATATGCAACATTAAGGCATAAATATTAAGAAATGTACATGAGAAAAAAAATTCAAAAAAATTCATTCAAAACAATACGTCTCCTACAATTTTTAATTTCTTGCAACAATGTTTTTTTTCTTCATGTCTTTTTTACATGTCTGCTCATTAACTGCTAGAACCAGATTACAGAAAGTTAATTAGATTACTAAATTATGAAATGTTATAATATATGTAAAATTTCACAGAAAATGATTATTAACGTATTTTTCTATCTTCACATTACTAATTCTAATCTTTTATTATATTCACCAACAGTTCAATACGTTGAAAATCAAGTCAATAAAAATATACATGTTGAAGTTTTAACATTTAAACCCCTTAGGTGTGTGTTTCTAAAGTTACTGAAATACGTGTTACCATTTCTTTAGTAGATTTCGTATTCTAGATTTAAAGCTCCAGCCTGAAACTGTTGCTGGAATACACTGTAAAAAAAAATCTGTAGTTCTACAGATGTTAAAATGCATGCTTACTAAACTTTCACCTGTAACTGTACGAAAAAAGCTGCAAATCTACAAAACTAGTTTTTGTAAAGCTACAAAAATCTGTAACTTTACAAATGAATCTGCTAAAATTTCAGTAATCTTACTAAACTTTTATTTGTAACCCTGGCTGCAGTTACATGAAAAGTTCTCGGAATCCCAGTTTCCAAAAAAATTCTTAGTAACCTTACAGATTTTTTGATTTTCGGCGCAAAAGTGTGTCTGTTACATGAAATTTTATTGTTGACGTTACATGAAAAGTTCTAGGAATCCCAGTTTCCTAGAAAAACTTTAGTAACTTCACAGATTTTTTTTTACAGTGTATGACGACATGGCAAAAAACATCCCCCCTCCCTTTTAAATACCTTGGGGAAATTTCTGAAATAGGTGAAAAATGTGTTTAACTGTTTTTTTTAGTATATTTGTTATTTTGAATTTCACTCCTTTTTAACTCACGAAGGTGGAAGGGTGTTAAAAATCTTTAAAATAAATTTTTAACTAGATTTTTAGTAGTTTTGATATTTTGAATTTCACGGTTCTACCTAAAACTGTTGCTGAGATATGACGCAATGACATAAAACTTTTGACCACACTTACCTCTATAAGAAGGGGGCAGGCAGTGGCGTAGTCAAGATTATTTTTAAGACGGGGTCCATCTTTTTCCTTCAGGTTACATATAAATAAAAATCTGCCAAGATGAAATCTCCAAATAAGGGAAAATTTCCGTTTTAAACAGATTTCATATTAGTAGGTGTAATTGTATGGTATTTTTTTTCAATGGGACTAAGGAATATTTCTGTTTAAGAGAACATTCCGTGATAGGCAGGTTACCCTTTCACAAGTTTTGGGAGTATTTATATAAATATAATTATTTTGCTTATTTATGTAATATGTATAGAAAATCCAGTCAAAATGATAATTATCTATAACAGAACCTGTCTTAAACGGAAGCATTGCGTGGTCCTGATATGGATTGTCATACAATTAAATTTACTGAAAACCATGCTAAAAGGGATTTTAACGGCTCTTTAGCCATCTGTCTTAGCAGGTTTTACTGTACTTATAAACACAGTATAATCTTTAAATGCGTAAACTTTCTATAACAGAATCATGAGAAGTATTTGGAGTAACTTTATGAATGTAAGTTTATCCTTATTTAATATCTTACAAGGAGAGGGCCAACCTTGTTCATCACAGATTTTGAATATTTTAATATACGTTGTAGGGTAGAGACCCCTTAGTCTCAGGTTCAACGGATTTTATCCAACACTCCTTAGTTCTTGAAAAATCGGGGGGTCGAATAGTAGTACACAACTTAAATAATTACTTTGTAACAAAAAGTATAGGTAGGTCGTAGCTCAGTTGGCACGGCGTTTGTTTCCTGATCTGCGGGCCCGGGTTCGGTACCCGAACGCGCTACATTTGTTTTTCTCATTTTTTTTTGTTTTATAAATATACCTCTAATTATAATTTAATAATTTAAATTAAAAATTTTAATATTATACATTAATTATAATATTAACAAACTTAAATTTATCATTTTTTATTTTTAAACCATTATTTCTCATCCTTTAAAGAGGTTTAAAAAGAAATTGGATCTATTATTGAATGATAAAAATTACAAAATCGTGACAAAACTTGTTGTGGCGCCATCTAGTTATGATAATAAAAGAGTATTCAAATAAATAAAAATAAAAGCAGAAATAAGATAAAGGGGAAAGCAAAATAATTGAAAACGCAAGTATACGTATTACAAATTTAAAAATGTTTCATATGCAAAAATTGGTTGCAGTTTAATTCTGATGCTAATTTTTAATATAATTATGCTTGTTATTTTAAAAACAGAATAATAGTATTATCGCATTGACTTCCGATGTTAAAGTAATGCGTAAATGATGTTTCTTTAAAATCACGAATTGACCCAATTGCTCAATATCATTGCATCGATAAACAATATATGAAATACATTTTAAAAGTAATTTAAAACAATTAACAGTTTTAAGATGTTTTATACAACTATTTAGTTAAAAGTAAAAAATAAATAGGTTAAAATTATAATTGGTATACAATATTATAAATTTTAATTGACAATGAGATTATTAAGTTATACTTACAAGTATATTTATAAAACAAAAAGGGAGAAAAACAAATCTATCGCGTTCAGGTATCGAACCCAGGCCCGCGGATCAGCCGGCAAGCGCCATACGAACTGAGCTACGACCAACCTATCATTTTGGTTGCAAAGTAGGTATTTAAGTTTTGTACTACTATTAGACCCCCCCCCACGGTTTCTCATGAACTAAGGAGCGTTGTATAAAATCCGTTCAACCTGACTCTAATGCGTCTCTACCCTACAACATATATTAAAATAATCAAAATCTGTGATTAACAAGGTTGGACCTCTCCTTGTTAGTTAAAAAAATTGCATGTGTAAAATAAAGTAAGATCAATCGATATAATTGCAGCTAATAATACAATGAAGTTACATTAATATTTACCAGTGACAAAGGTTTTAGAGAAACTTCGATATAAAAAACTGAGACCATACTGAATAGTTAAATATATTTAAATCAAGCTTCATCTGTAACTAAGTACACCGGCCAGTTGTACTGCTAAAATAAAATTTTGTATATATTTTTAATATTAATGTACTCCGTGGCAGAATAAATATTCATTATAAATAAAAAGCGATTTAGTCTGAAAAAATTCTCAGCTGCCGATATAAACCATTTCCGTCAAATGATATTTTATGGGAGTTGCTGTAATAGCAGATGCATGTGGTTGTATAAAAATGCCCATAAATAGCTTTAAAAAGATCATAATCGGATTTTTTTTTATTTTGTAACTAAAAGCTTCAGCCAGAAGTGTAATTGTTATTCTAAAAAATGATAAGTTGAAGAGTTTTATTCTCGATTTTGAAAGATTATTGTACCTTAATTTATATTCATAATGACAAGCTAACAAGCGTATTAGAAAACTTTTTCATACATTTTTTATTTATTTTGAGAGAAAAGTAACCACCAGAATAAAAGTTCGCTAAAGAATTTTTCCTATATATATTTCAATAGAAATACAGATAGGAATATACTATTTCAGTTATTATACATCAGTCCATTGTGTACCTCAAAAGACCTTCATATGCATTACTTTAATTAAGGTTCGTATCGTCTACGCAATGATTTCCGATGATGATCTGGGAGCTCATGATAAGTAGCAGAATAATTTCTGTAATACCATTAGCCTAACAAGATTAGTATAAGTCTCGTATATCTATTCTATTATCGCTCATACCTAAATCTGATTAGTGATTATTTATATAAAGAAATTCGTACAGTGAAAGGTTATTTTGGTTAATGTTTAACCTTTATTTGTCTATGTAAACATTAGTAATGTTATTTTATGTTATATTCTTTGTGGACGTAATAATCTGAAAATTCCATCCTTTAAATTTTTATTTAAAAAGTGCGTGCACTATACTTTAAAAATAGTTTTGATTGTAAGATTACGGCTAGAAATGTAGACAGTTTTTTGTGCATTCTAAATTGGAACCGATTTTATTGAGGGATGTAGCAATTATTTTTCGCATACCTATTTTATTTGTAGTTATTACGTTGTAAAAAGTGTTGTAATTTTCCCTGCACTCTAAGTTGTAATTTTTTAAGCTCCGAATATGTGATATCGAATTCAAGGATCGATGCTGCGAAAGAGAATTCGAGCAACAAGCTATCCTAATATCCGAAATAACACGATGTGTAACTAAATTGCTCTTTTGGGCTACTGTGGTACTTAGGTCATGGATTGAAGACCCATGTTTTTTTACGAAATTTTCTTAGCATACAGTAAAAATCCCTTTTTTTAAGACCGAAATTTACCAAGTTATGATATTTTGAATTTTATGGTTCGAAGATTTCAGGCATTAAAATTGGTAAAACGTGATTTTATTGTCTAAAAACACTTAACCGCATGAAGACGACTATATATTATACTTAAAACTTAATTTTAATTCCAAAAAGCCATATTTGCACCTCAATTTTAGAATTAAATATCGTTTTTTATCATTTATACGTTAAAATGCTTTTACTTGCTTTTATATTAATTTGTTCTTAAATCCTGGTATCATTCAAACAATTAAGCATTTTACTAACAGTAGTACTTTGCCCCTGACAGGGTTAAATATCGTGGAATTTAAAATTTCATAGTTAGTTGCACTTTATTCGTAAAAAAAAAACAGATTTTGTTTTGTTTGTTAGAGCATTGATAATGTTTTCTAAACATAAGTCTCAATAACAGTAAAAAAAAATTAATTTCGTTACTTAAAATTAAATTTTGACGTAAATGGATGATATTTTGACGAAAAACATTTTTTGAAATACGTTGCGGCCGGAACTAGGAACTAGAGAATCAGAAATTTTATATAAGCCAACAACTAGAAAGACACCCTGTATCTTGTAAAATATTAAATATTAGAAAGGTATAAATAAATAATTATAATACTTTGTTCGCAATTTTGCAAAGTATAACTTATTTCCTTTCTATAAGTATATCATGTTTGTTTTTTTCTTCTACGGAAATACTACACAATAATTAACATAAATACACACATTCGGGCAATTATAACAGGGATTTTTTTTTACAAGTATTTCTTTTTATACTTGTAAATCATTTATTATTACATAAATTAGCTCACTTAAACTGGGTATCTCGATGTCAAATTAGAAACTGCTAGCACACGATATGCGAGACTTAATTAAGGCAATATATTTCCACAGTTATGGAGGTACGTGATCTCTTAATTACAACTTAATGACCGTAACATTATATTTACTTAAATTGCTTTTGTTGTTTTAAGATAGTTATTGACTTAATTCATTTTGGTAAAAGATTTAAACATATAGGAAAAATTTTTTATGCTTTTATAACGTATGCAGGTGAGTGGAATATCAATATGTGCTTAAATATAAAAAAAAATACATGTTAAAAGCTATTTTATAATTCCAATGACTTCTTTAAAATGGTAGAATTTTTATTTTAATTTAGAATCTCTTAATTTAGATAAAAAAACAATAAATAAAACAACAATCACAGAATTTTTACTAAAATATATTTAATATGTCGTGACAAACAGAACTTGCAAAAAAAAAAAAAAGTAAATCTTGTAATATGTACTTTATAAAATCTAATGCTTGTAGCCAGCAAATTTCACATAAATACCTTTCATTGACATGTAATTCTTTGAGATATATTTTGAATTTTTGTCTTCATTTTTTTTTACTTCCTATTTACTAAGACTCATTTATTTCAAATATATGCTGTTGTTTTTTTATACTCACGATATTAAGGGCCATCTGGAGCTCGAGCTATTAACCGAAATGATGCTGAACTTGGAAAGGATATTAATGATGTCATGGCAAAAAAGATTCGCCAAAACAGAATAGTTCAAAACACCGTCAAAATATTGAACTGTAGTAGGCTAAGCAGCCAAAAATGAGCATGAAACACGAAAACATAAAACATAATAAATGAAAATGCAAAATTATACCTACGTATACGACAACAGTGCCAATGATTTAGGCTATAAACGCACGCGAAAAGCTGCTAGTAATTATTTGCAGCTCAAGTTAAATATGAGTAACGTTATTGCAGCTCTCGTATAGCCCAAATTAAAGGCACTGCTGTCGCGTACATAGGTATAAATTTGTATTTTCAGTTGTCTCCCGTTCTTTACCCGACGGCCAAGAAGGGTTATGTGTTTCACGTGTATCTGGGTATGTGGATTTCTTTATACCTGCGAAACATCCCAATGGCTGGATGGATTTTAATGAATGAGGTCTATATCGATTCGTCTTAACCGTCCGATGTTTATAGGCTAGGTTTTGTTTTTTAAACTCAAAATGGCGGCGGTAAAGTACAAAAGGGAGGCAGACACGAAAAAAAATAAAATTACTCACCATATTACGTGGCATATCGTTGAATAGGTCTTTCAAAATGAATATGATGTTTCACTGACTATTGCACAGTGAGAAGCTCCGTTTAAATGTTACACAACCTGGAAGTTGTGTAGGTAGGATCTCTAGCTTTACTGCAACTCTAACCATCATAGACATCTATAGGCCTTATCAAAACAGTGTTTATAGATAGGAACTGACAATTAAACACAATTTAAAAGTCATCAATACAAGCAAATAAAAAAATAGGCAAGTAATATAAAAAAATAGATTAACATTAATGAGAAATAATTGACGCTTTTTACGCAATCGGATTTTTTGAATTTTTAAATTAATTTTTACTTGTTGAATACAGTTCTCGGCTGCGTGCACTGTAAATTGAATTGTCTGACATTAGTATTCAAGTTTTAAAGTGTCTTATTTTTTTCCGACACTTCAAACGTCGTAATCAGAGTCATTTTTTGTAAGATTTATAGGTAGCATTATTTGACCACGTTGAATCCCTGAAAAACATAGCTATCATGGACTGTCGTCCTGCCCCATCCACCTCCCAAACAGCCTGGTTTTAGGGACTCCCAAATTTGGTATGCAATTTTCGTAAAGCTGATAATTTAAATCTTTTTCGACATTATACTGACTGTAATTAATATTTTGAACTTCTCGAATAGAATAAGTTTAAAAACAAAAAAATATATATTTATCTAAATGCAGTCAAACCTCTCAATAGTGGGCACCTCGGGACTGTGAAAATTTTCCGCTTTTCGTAAATGTCTGCTTTTCTGAGGTAAAAGCATATAAAAAATGCAGAAATTCATATAGATAACTTTATTTCGCGAACACTCATATTTTTCAACATATATTTATTTATTTAAATCATAAAAGCGTATACCTTGGAATAATAGACAAATTCAGCATTCCCGATGAGCCTGCGATTCAAACGTTTTACTGTATGCAGATTTTTTTTTAAATCTTATTTTACTTTAAATGTCCAAAATATTGATTATAATCATTTCAATGTCAAAACAAATTTAAAATATAAGGTTTTGAAAAATTGCATATCTAATTTGCGGCTACTAAAATTGTGGAAAGGGAAGAGGACAGTCACTACCCAGTTTGCCCATGTTTTAATCGAGTCTTGTTGCAAAAAAATGTTAGCCTGCATCATGGTTCGCTAAATAGAAATGTCCGGAATTCGGGAGAGCCTGCTATGAAGGTTAATTGAAATTCCCTAATACCAGACATCTCTATCTGGCGATGTCTGGTATTCTGGTATAATCTTTTTAAATCCAGAATGCAAACAAATTTGTATATGTTTACCTCACAAAATCCGACTCCGATTATCGAACAAATTCCGGAGTCCTGAATTGCCCGCTATTCAGGGTCTTTACGATGTTTGGATAAATATATTTTTTGTTTATAATTGCCCTACTCTAGAAGTTCAAAATATTCATTATAAATATAGTAATATCGAAAGAGATGTAAAATATTTTCTTTACAGAAATTGCACAAAACGTCCATCTCTGTCCACACACAAAAAAACGAAAATTCAGCTCATTTAAAGATTAAAATCTTCTTTTAAATTTATACTGTCCCATGGACAATTTTTTATGCATCAGATGATAATCACAAGAGCTATTTATTTAATAATATATAAAAATATAAATAAATATTCTATTTTAATAATACGCAGAAATGAAATTACTTCTAATTTCTAAACTTCTTTTTCTTTAAATATACAACTTGACATCTAATTGTC
This sequence comes from Maratus speciosus, assembly GCA_963932465.1. NCBI lineage: Eukaryota > Metazoa > Arthropoda > Arachnida > Araneae > Salticidae > Maratus > Maratus speciosus. The sequence goes on along the minus strand of OZ010791.1, from coordinate 491,229,231 downwards.
ATTTTTTTCATATTTCATGCAAGTGATTATAAATAAAGTTATTAAAACCGCAATTTGAACTGCAAAATCTAATTACGAAAGTAAATGTATAAAATTATAACTTTTTAAATTTAAAATTTACTTTTTGCTACAAATAATTAAAAAAAAAATTTTTTTTAAGTAAAAATATCTAATATAACATATAAAAATATAAAACATAAACATATAAATGCATTATGTTTAATAAAAAGGCTTAAATACCTACATTTGTATATGAAGTTTTTTTTTTTTTGTAATGTTAATATTACGAATCTTTTGGCATTATACTTTTCAGAATACGCCGAAATTTCGGACTTTTTCTAAAAAAACAAATTTGTATTTAAATATGAACATATTCATTTTTTGACCTTTTGCAGTTTAAAATCAGCCTCTAGTGATGAGCACATTGGACGTTTAGAACACAGGCTACATTGAAAGACTAATAAAATAACTCTGAGTATATTAAATACTATAGTATGACTAAAAATCAAAAAAAGTTAATGTTCTAAATATTTTACATCAATACCTGAAGTCCAAAGAAAAAAAAACTACTATGCATTTTCCGAGCGCCATTAAGGTAAAGTAAGTACTATAGTTTAAGGACAATAATATGCAATTATGCAAAGCTGTGGAAAATAGTAACTTTATCTTTTGGGATTTGGGATAGCAATTTTAAAAATATCGTGAGTGTGCTTTCAATGGAAATACTTTTTGCATAGTGATTGCTGGTTGATTACATACGGTACTGGTAGATCGCTGAGTTCCAATAACAATGAAAACTATTTTAATCCTTATTGGAAAGCATAGATCATCGATGTTATAGCTTCATAAAAATGTGTCCAACATTGTTGCCGATTTCGATTGATGAAAACCTTAGATCGGTAGTTATACACTTAAAAAGGTCTTTATTCCAACTACAGCGGTTAATTATTTTAATATATCTTTATTCCATAGTAAAGTTTCTTATTTTTTTAATCAATGTCACACGTGTGTTACTTAGTTAATATTTTCTCTCTCTCTCTATTTTTTTTTTTTTTTTTTTTTTTTTTTTTTTTTGTAGGTTGATGAGATTTTTTCTGTCATCAAAACTGCGATTTATCATGGATTTGTCAATACTCAGATAAAAGTTCTTCAGATATCCATTCAAATCATTGCTATTAAATTAATTAAATTTATTAATGAACATTATATTTTTTATGGAAGAAAAACATTCTTATTATTATTACATCATTTCATATAACAAATGGTATGGCTTAAAGTCGTCATTATCTACTTGTTTTCTTTTTTCATTTAGTTTATTTATTACAGGTTTCTGGATTTCTGTTGATTTTTTTTGGTAATAAATTATCATGACTAACCATTTTTTTTTTGTTACGTATTATTATTTTTTTTTTTTTAGGGTTCCTTACTTAAACAGTAAAATCGGAACCGTCATAAGATCACTCCTGTGTCTGTCTGTCTGTCACAGTCCTTTTACTTGCAAACTATGCAACGTGGAAAGTTCAAATTGGGGGAAGTAATAAAGACTATTGACCCACATATTTACAGATTAATAAATATTCATAAATATATTTAGAAAAAATGTAGAGGGGATAATTAAGTTACTTGAAGAAAAATCTTTTCTTTGTACATCGTGTGAAAGCTTTCGTAACGCTGAAATCAAAAATATATTTCATTTAATTTTAGGTATTATATTTTCAAAGTTATGGTAGAAAATGTAGTGCAAAAATACGTCCCCCCCCCCCCATCTAATTCCGAATCTATTGAAACTAAAATTATGAAAAAATTAGAGGTAGTAGACATTAATTTAAACCTTGCAGGAAAATTATAGCGATTACCCTAGGTCACGTAGTTTTTGAGAAAATTGAATTTTTCCGTTACACTCAAATTTCGATTTACGGACTTCAGCAAACGTGTTGAGCCAAGCTGGAGGTACCTATCGTAGCAAAAGTATAAAATCATTGTTGATCATGAATTTCAAAAAATAATCGTCGGTAGTTAGCCGAGATATTAACCCTCAAAGACACGGACGGTTTTGACATACATAATGACAGAGACGGCATATTCTATACTCCATCGGCTTTTAATGCCTAGATAACAAATTTTAAGGATATACACCTACTATGCCCTACTCTCTCACCTATTATGCCTTTAAAGGTTAACTAAAAACCTATTTGGAATAACAAATATACAGAATAGCTATATTTGCTATTATTTAGGTTCCATATATCTTTGAACTTTCATGGTATATCCATTTATACTTTTCTAGTATACAGGGTGCAAAGGAAAGTCCCTTGAACCTGAAAATACTTGTGAAGGGAGAGAGCTACAGCTATGCAATTGAGGGAACGGTATAGTAAAGCTACGACGCCCGATTTCATGAAAACTACAGCAGCGTCCCCCAGTGGCGAAATTTGGAATATAGCCCCTGGAAATCGAAAACGAAAAGAGATAGAGCAAAATTTCCAGAAAGAAAGTTTATGTTCGAAATCGATGCACTCCATTTTATGTAAACGTTTGAATGGAATAATCAGATGTATGAAGAAATACCCGCAATTTATGCTATAACTAGATACTTATTTCAATAAATTTTGATAACATCACACACACACACACCATAAAAAGACAAACTGTCGCACAGTGATAAAAAGTTAATATTCAGTATGTTCGAGAAGTTCGCCATTGCTCACGGTACACGTTTGTATTCGTGAGAGTAATTCTGCATGCACATTTCTCAGCATGGAACGTCTATTGCAAGTCTCTTCAATAGAACGACATAGATTTATTCTAAAATTTTAAATTCATTGGAAATTAAATCTTTACAGACATTACTGCACAGTACAAAGTCACAATCTGCAATTGTGCGCTGCTACATTTCCGGAACGTGAATAGGCAAAGCAGAATCGTCGCTCATCGATTTCGGACATTTTGGGGTATGCAGGCGACGATTCACCTTATCCGTGTGAACCAAATGTCGTTTCGTACAAATTAATTGATGCTGTAAATCTTTCTAATTGGAAAATTTGCTCTACCTCTTTTCGTTTTCTATTTGCAATGGCTATCTTCCAAATTTTGTCACTTGGGGTGCTGCTGTCGTTTGCATTAGATCGGGAGTAGTTGCTTTACTGTACCGTTACCTCACTTGTATATCTGTAGCTCTCTCCGTTCGAAAGTATTTTCAGGTTAAAGGGACTTTCCTTTGCACTCTGTATACTATACAGCTATACCCAATCCTACGTTGTATAGTTTTTACGAAGTCTAATTATTCATTTAGCAACGGTATTTTTTTAATAATGCACTTACTAATTCATATGTTATTGTACGGAACTCTCTGTGCACGAGTAATACTCTCACTTGACAGTTTAATTTTTGTGAATTAACTCAGGTGTTTTTTAATAAAATATTTTTTATTCATTTTGCTATCACAGTTCAACTTTCTTAAAACCTCTTCCATATTGTTTTTACCTTATTTTCTATTAGACGGTAAATTTTTACGAAAATTATCGTCCACGTTATTACGGTGGTGTGTAATTTCTGTCTGTATTTTGGAATAGCTTTGCACTATTTCTGTATTGCCTAGTTGTATAGTAGTCACATTTTTCATTCTAAAGGAATGAAACTAGATAAGTGATTCCTTTTTTTTTCTTTTTTTCTAATAAAAAGCTGCTAGTGAAAATACTATCAGCCCCGTTATGCTATTTATTTCAAGCAACAATTAAAACAATTAAAGTATCGTCTCTAAAAATTAATGTTACGTTACAGAAACCAGCCGTAATACAAAGTAGATGTACCATTGTACAATTAAATACCGATAAATCCTGCAGCAATTTTTTTAACTTCTAAGCATCGCACATTTTTAATTTTTATGCCTTTGATAGGGGAAAAAAAGTACTTTTACTTGCAGTTTGTTTCAAATCTGCATCTTAGTTTATTTTTGAGATATAAATTTGTTGTAGTTTTTAATGGTATTTCTGTAATGGTGGACACTGAAGTACTTAAATTCTGAAAAAAATAAAGTGAAAAAGTTGGAAAATAGTTGATTACAATACCTTTTTGTCGCCATTTTTGCATAAGAACTGAAAAAAAATTTAATTAATTTACGTACTATTTTGAAAACATATAAATGAATAATTTCGGATAAAACACGGAGCTGTTATAAACTATATTTAAGTTGAGGTATACATATTAATGTTACAAGCAAATGTAGGCATATGAATCATTAGATCATTTTTGTGTTATACCGCGATAGTGACGCATATACATACATTTCTATAGATAATGATTAAGACTGGATAGCAAATGTGGAATTCTTCAGCGGATGAAAATGACGTCATTTTTATACAGCATAAAAGCGTGTATTTTTAATCTTAAAACTAAAATAAATTTTGTAGAAGTAAATCATTTTCTCTCCAGCGGCTTTGAAATTCTTCAATGGTGAAAATGCTTCACTTTTGAAAAAAAAAAAAAAAAAAAAAAAAAAAAAAGACGCACAGCTAAAACGCTAATTTTTACAAAAATTTAGAGTGTTTTATAGAAAAGCAGTGACCTTTAAGTTAAAATAATATTTGTCTGACAGTTAGACTAACCAATATAAGATGCATTTTTTAGTGTAACTATTTTTGCAGGTTTATTATTAAATTAATGAAACAGTTCCTTCTTAAACATTTTCTTTCGTCTAAATTCGACAGGTTCCACATCGTATAAATATTTTCTTCTCATCGGAGGCAACAGTAAATTCTGAAAAAGCAGTAATCCTGCTTCCTGCTTGGTTTTTTTTTTTTTTTTTTTTTTTTTTTTTTTTTTTTTTATATATAATCCTTTTATTCAGAAATGTATGATATTTAAATTAATATAAATACAAATTCCCGGCTGCTATTTTTGTAAATATAGCCACTTCTTCATTAAGGAAATGGCTTGAATAAACTTCAAATGCTCTTTTTATATAAAAAATGGAAAGGTGCTAACTTGAATCTTATAGGTGAACTGCAACTAAACAGTATAGTTGAATTAGATCTGTTAACTTTCCTAAAACCCGTGTGATCAAGAAGCTATTTAGCTATATTTCTCATTAGTTGGACATCCAAAAAACAAACTTTTGATTTTGTTCTATAAATCTAGTGTGAATTTTATTTTGTTGTCTGGTATATTGATTTTATCTAGAAAAGAGTAGAGCATTTTTTCTATGATTCCATATAATGTAAATATCATCAACGTACCTGAACCAGCAATCCAGACCGGTGTTATGGTTTCCATGAATATATTTTCAACAGGACGTAGTTTAATCTCTGCAAGAAAACCTGAAATGGAGAAACCCATTAGAGCCCCTTTGAATAGTTTGTAAATACAAATATTATCTCATGTACAAATAGTCTGTAACGATATATTAGCATATGATATCCACGCAGTCTGGAAAGAATTACTATGTTTCCAGAATCTTTTATTTTAAATATTTTTCTTAGAATTTTGTAGAATTAGGAAATGTACAAACATAATGTTCTTACAATAGAAATATAGAAATATTTCCGAATTGAAAAATCCCCCCCCCCCTTCTTCCCAAATCCAAGAAAGCTGAAAAGATGCAAAGGCAAAAGAAATCTTTTTTAAAATATTTTTGTTTTGTATAACCACTAATACTTTTGGAACAAAATAAAGTAATGTATGTATAGCTCATTCTAAACTGTATTACAACTAATCGATGTATTAAATGTATTTTATAACAAGTTAGTTTATTGATACTTATAAGAACCGTAAGTAGATAAAGGGTTAATAAAGGTTAAAGCATCACGAGAGAGTTAAATTCAGGAGAGACCAATAAGGCTATCCCATCTCTGGAATATATTTTAATACATCCCCTAAACTAGCCTTATAAATTGTATCTCTTTCGTGATAAATATTTTACTAGTGTTTAAATGCAGCCCATAAGAAATTCTCTTTCTTTAAGCCAAATGAAAATTGTAAGTTGTTAAATTTTTATTATCGATAATTAAGGAAGTTTAATTAATTAACTGTATGTAATTTAAAATAGAACAACTCACTTTCTGAAGCTTTTATTAATTAGTCTTAAAATATTTTTTTTAAATGGTGTGTAAAAATTAATATTAATATTTAAAATTTAATTATTTTTTTATAATATGACGACGTTTTAACAATAGAGTAGACTTGTGCTTTTGTAATATTTCTGGAGAAACATTTTATTTTGAGGCTTTTAATTTAGTATTTATTATGTTATTAAACTTGAAACATCAATCCATGATAAAATATAGAGTACACAATCTGATTATCTTAACCTTTAAATACATTCAACTGCACTTAAACTATCGCCATAAATTTTATCTAATATACTTGAGTGCTGAATATTTTACAAGCTGCTGAGCACTAATCATAACAAACGCAGTTTGATCCTGGCATGTGAAAATTTTAACTCGATGAATTTTAATTTTGGGGGAATCTCTAAGTGACTTTTACTAAATTTCAATATTGATTTTACTAAGAGTTTAAATGCTTATTTTAGAATACTGCACAAACTAAAAAAAATATTATATATAGGTGATGTATTTATATATTAAATCATTTGTACGTAACAGTTATTTTAAAATTCCTTTTAAATAGTATGAAATATAATACATGTTGATATTTATGGATGTAATTTTAAATATTACTAAAAAATTTCTCTCTTTACAGTTGTGACCTTTCCCTTTTTGTGTCGAATATATTGGGATATGGCAAAATTTCGTGAACGATTTCCTATGCGTCGAGTTTCGAAATTTACCCAAGTTGTTTTAAATCACGCAATGCAGTCCAATTGTCAACATTTAGACTCTCAGCATTCTCGTCAATAGAATTCTGTGTATTATTATTCAGCAAATCACGGATTCAGCCATTATCGATGTCAGAAGGTCAGAGGTCGGCCAGAGCGAATATTATCGCTTAGATATAAATCACCATTTCGAAATCAACAAGACAGCTTTTAAACTGTCCTAAGAACGGGATCCCGATCCAAATCAATGTCTTGAACACTTTTTGTCCAACACTCACTCTTTTTTAAAGTCATATAGCGTAACATTACGTAAATGTAGTATTCAGTTTTCCATTTTGAATATTAACTTTGCACTCAAATTAATTTGAGAAAGATTTTTTTAACGTTCTGTTCACTCACGAAACAGATACATAACTGTCAATTAAAAATATTGTTATAAAAATCAGCGCAGACAAAATTGCAAATTTTTGCCATCTATGAAATAGGGCACGAGCTTTTGCAACCCCCAATATAATACAATTTAAAAAAATCCATTGCCAAAGTTTTTTTTAATTCCGACATAAATTACAAGAAACATACATTGTGACATAAATTTTCAAGCTTGATTAAGAAAGTCGGCGAAATAATCACCAGAAAACATTATTTGCACTTTTGCATTTTCTTGACATCTACTGTTAACGGACCAATGCTGCAGCATAGAGAACTCATTCTGATTATTTTACCTTTTAATCGTATTATAGTCGCACAAATTAAGGATGTGAAACAATTCTCTTATATTGCATCTAATACTCTTTCTCTCTGAATATTTTACAAACTGTTAAATGTAAAACATAACAAATTCTGTCTGGTGTAGTCATGTGAAAATTTTAAATCGCCGAATTTAATTTTATGCAATTTGTAAATGGCGTAAATTAAACTGCAAAAGTTGCATGAGATTTGTTTCGAAATTTATATCTGCGTAAAATACGGCACAGACCTTTGCAAAGTTAAGGTAAATAGGTCACATAAAATGTGAAAATATAAAATAAATACATACTTCAAAAAGCATTTTACATTTTATGAGTTAATTATATATCCAATAGTATAAAACATCCTATGTCTGGTTATAATTCCAATTCTCAAGGTCACTAAATAACTAAGTACAAATTGTACAGTTGTGGGAAACAACACCTCTTCCTAACTCTGAAACTAATTATAATAGAAGAACGCTACTGGTACCAATCGATTGGAAATAAAGTCTACTTTTATATGCATATAAAATTTGCTTAGGGGGGCACCTGCAAATCAAAATCAGGCCCAACTAATTTTTTCAATGACACCTAATTTTGACAGTATATTTTAAATCTTCGGCTCAAAGTATGCCTAGAAACAAAATTTCTAGTCATTAGAATAAGTTTTTGAATTATAAACGTTCAAAATTTAGAGCATCTAATGTTAAATTACATTTTCATATTTTATTAATATCTCCTGAAACTATAATCCTAATGTGATAATTGTGTGTGTGGTTATGATACTAAAAAATCCAAGCATAAATAAATTGAATTTATAATTTTAAAATTTTATAATATGAATTATGAATTATGAAATAAATATTCCAAAGAAATATGAATTGCAACATACAATGTTTTTGAAAGATTCCCAAGAAACACAAAAAATCTGGCCGCATTCTCGAAGTTTTGGGTCCAAACAGAATTCTGCCATCTGTATCAAACCACCGTTTTATATTAACTGATACTTCATTACATCCGGTAGCCATCGTCTAACTGATAACGGGTGAGTGTGGAGAAAATTTTCCCTACTTTTTTCCCTAGCCACTGAAGTAAAATTTCCGGCAGGTATATAAAAGCCCAGAATCGGTTGAAAATAACTGAGCCAGTTTAATCTGCTTGATATATTGATTGAAAGAAATAGAAAAATTATTTTTCTTCAATTTTTTAACATAATTTTACATATTCAAAATCTGTTTTGGTGAAAGGGGCAAAATTTATTTTTATGCCTAAAATATATATTAAAAGACTTGCTTTTTCTAAGCATCCTTCTAAATTATAAATAAAATTCTCTTGTTTGTAAATTACGTATTAATATATATATACTGGTCATCAAAATTAAAAGAGAAAAAAATATGCTCACTAAGTTAATGTTGCAACCAATGTCCAATGCTGCAATTATTTATGTTAATTAAATACTATTGAACTCAAAATTGTACTTTCGCACATACGTTAGCGTCCGAAATATGCAAATTGGATAATTGACAATGTGGTGCGCAATGGACGTATGTAAGAATTCTGGGCAATAGCGTTGTTTAAAGTGAATATTGTGTCTGAGTGTAATAATTATGCATCAATTCTGGCTCAAAGGCATCATTTAAGTTAAGGTCAAAAGTGGCGAATAATTGGTAGAGTCGAGGAAGGTCAAAAACAAATGGAAGTCACACATGATTTCATTATCTCTCAAAGTGTCATATCAAGAGCTTCGAACAGCTTTTTAAGCACTGGATCCGTTGATATACATCCTGTTCAAGGGAGACCAAGAACAACAACTGCATCCGAAGACTGTTTTCCGTCATTGTGACTCGAAGAAACCACAAAGCGACTACAAGAGATTTGGTTTCAGACCTTCAGGCTACCACAAGAACTCGAATTAGCCATTCTACTGCCGCCCGAAGACTTAACGTGGATAGACTGTATGCGAAAAAACCAAAAGTTTGTGTCCCACTCAATCCAGCTTCCCAAGGAGCCCGTTTAAAGTACTGCTTTCGTCATGTTCGATGGAGCCAAGAAGACTGGTCTCGAACGGAATATTTCACGTACAAGAGAAGGGGAAATTGAGTCTTCCTTCATCTCTTCAGATCAAAACACGTCTATAATTAGTGTTCAGACTATACCTGGACTCGTCAGTAAACAATACTTGAGCCCAGTCTTCTTGCCTCCATTGAACTTGACGAGAGCAACAGTTTAAACGTGCCCCTTGGGAAGCTGGAATGAGTGAAACACAAACTTTTGCTTTTCTCTCATACAGTCTATCTTTGTTATGCCTTCGTGCAGCAATAGAACGGCTAATTCGAGTTCTTGTGGCATCCTGAATATCTGAAACCAAATATCTTGTAGTAGCTTCGCGGTTTCTTCGAGCCACAATGACAAAAAATAGTCTTCGGATGCAGTTGTTACTCTTGGTCTCCCTTGACCAGGCTGTCTATAAACGGATCCTGTTCTTAAAAAGCGGCTCAAAGCTCGTGATATGACACTTTAAGGGTATTCAAATCTTGGTTGACATCCATTTGTTTTTGACCTTCCTCGACTCTACTAATTATTCGCCACTTTTGGCCTTAACTTGAATGATACCTTTGAGCAAACCTAATGGATACTGATCACACTCAGGAACCACATTCACTTTAAACAACACTACAGACCAGAATTCCAACATACGAGCATTGCGCACCACATTGTCAATCATCTAATTTGTTTATTTCCGAGGCTAACCTATGCGCGGAAGTGCAATTTTGAGTTCAATAGTATTTATTTAATATAAATAATTGCAGCATTGGGCATTGGTTGCAACATTAACTTAGTGAACATATTTTTTATCATTATCCCGTAATTTTGATGACCAGTGTATATATACAGGGTGTCCCAGAAGTAATGGGACAAACTTTAAGGGGAGGTAGGGGCCATCAAAAGGATTCAGAATTGCATAGCAACCAACGTCTTCGTTCGTCGGTAGGTTGCGTTGTTCACAAGAGCATTGAAGAAAAACAGCTTTCTCAGATTCGGAAATTTTTAAATTCATAATTCATACCAGAAATTGTACATTGCATTTTACGCAAATTAAAGATACATCTAGATTTTAACTCGAAACGCTTGAGAAGACAGACCTGCAGTAATGGATCTTTCATCTCCATCACTGGAGTATGCAACGCTTTACAAACACCGAGCTGGCAGATGTGCACCTGATTTACGGATTAGCACAGGGAAGTGCACGAGAAGCAGAGAGATTATATCGCGAAAGGTACCCACAGAGAGATGCACATTCCGCGGGATCTTTATGAATTTGCATCGCAATTTGTGTGAATATGGATCCTTACGAGGTAATAGGCATAGAGTGGGCAGACCACGCTTGACTCGAACTCGTAGCATGGAGCAAAATATTTTAGATATTGTTCAACGAAATCCGAGTACCAGCGTACGAGCCGTCGCTTCTGCCGTACGAGGATCTCGATGCACTGTTCATCGTATTTTGCAACGTGAAGGCTTACACCCATACCATCTGCAAAGAGTACAGTCACTGCTCCCCAGAGATTATCCTGCGCGTGTGCGTTTTGCACAGTGGTACCTCTACCAATGTCGCTAAGACCCGCATTTCTCATCCTACGTTTTATTTACAGATGAGGCGTACTTCACGCAAGATGGTCTGTTCAACCACCGCAATGTTCATTTTTGGGTTGGCGAGAATCCCCATGGTGTGAGATCACATGCTGCCCAATATCGCTTTTCAGTGAATGTTTGGGCTGGTGTGGTCGGCGACGTCTTAGTCGGGCTTTACTTGTTGCCAGCACTTCTAACTTCTGCAGATTATGGCATCTTTTTGCAAGAGGTGCTAACAAGCTTACTTGACAATGTACCACAAAATGTCAGACGCTATATGTGGTTTCAACATGATGGGACACCTCCCCGTTATGACAGATGTGTTCGTGTACGGGGTTCGTTGAACGAGGAACGTTAAATCGGGTGTTTGGTCACCAATGGATTGGCCGTGAGGACCGTTTCCCCACGCTCTCCTGATTTAAGCAGCATCGATTTCTTTCTTTGGGGTGCACTGAAAAACGCTGTGTACGCAATGTCTGTGGAATCTGAAATGAATCTGGTTTCTTTGAACATATTTGTAACATTTTCACATATCATCTACCACAGTAAATATAATATAGTTGACCAATAAATTATTTCAGATGATCTCAGTCTTGTGTCTCTTCGTCTCTTGTACCTGTCATACTCCCTTCCCATGACGTTTCCGACCATGGGCTGCTATGAAATTCTGAATCATTGTGATGTCCTCTACCTACCCTTAAAGTATATATATATATATATATATATATATATATATATATATATATATATATATATATATATATACAGGATGTCCAGCGAATAAGACCCTGATTTCAAAATTAAATATCTCAAAAACAAAGATCAATAGAATTATGCGGTAAACGGTTTGTTTATTAGCTAAGCTGTGAAAATCTTGTACAGAAGTTTCAAAAATTAGTTTCAAAAACCGCTAACATATGGCGCTGTAATCGCAATGCCCATAAATTTGTGTTTTGAAGTGGAGAGCCATAGCGTCTCAATCCTAGATGGCTTCCTATGGAAGAACGAGAATTGGGAAAGACCGCTTTTTCGTTGGGGTGATGTGCAGAATTGGTGGCATCTGGTCACAGAATTATTGCTTCAGCTTAACTTTTAGAGAATTTCAATTAATAGAATTTTCAATAAAAAGTTTAGCAATCATTATATAAGAACTTAAAAAATAATTTATTTGGGTAATGTGCAGAAGCGGAGCCATGTGTTGACAGAATTGAGATTTGTTTCAAATTTTGTTTATAAGCTACTTCGGTCCGGTTACCAATATCTCTGTGGTCTCTTTTCTCTCCTAATTGGTAGATCGTGGAATCAAATCCTAGTAGAGGAGAATTAAAAAAAAAATGGAAATCTTTACTTTTTAATATTTATTTAAACTGTGAAAAAAGTTTGAATAAAAAAATCTAAAGTTTCTGGTTTTAAAATTTAATTAAGTTAAAAGAAACCACTTTTTTAAAAATCATTCAGCATTTATAATAATGATTCTTAAATCATTTTTTTTTAATTGTAGAGCATAGTTTGAATGAAAAAATACAAAGTTTCTATTTTTAAAAATTTAATTAAGTTAAAAAATAATTTTAATTTTAAAAACACGTTTTCATTTTTATTTATTATTGAGCACAGAAATATGATGCAGCTTCTAGCGATAGGATACGAAGTGTTCGAAAGGAATGCAGCATCCAAAATACTTTTGCTTTGATGTTGATGATATGACTTATCATCAATTTAAAAAAAAAATTAATTTAATGTATAATTTCTGTCTCTAAAACTTTGTTTACAAAGAAAAGAAATATATGTGTTGTGCTAAAAACCAAAGTATTATGCCGTGATTTAAAAATAAATTAAAAGTGAAAAATTACTTTTTTATTTATAATAATTCAGGTATAAACAATAATACCAAAATATTATGACGTGATTTAAAAATATAAAAAATAAATAAAAAGTACAAAATTATTTTTCTAAATATATGCATTTTGATTTAAATAATTATACAGCATTAAAGATTGAATTTAATAAAATATTTAAAAAATTCTTATAATGATTTCCAAACATTTTATTGAAATTTCTATTAATTGAAATTTTCTAAAATTAAAGCTGATGCAATAATTCTGTGACCAGATGTCTCCACATCTGCACATCACCCCAATGAAAAAATGGACTTTCCCAATATTCGTTTTTACGTATTGAGCAATCTAGAAATGAGACGCCATTGCTCTGGACTTCGAAGCAGTTTACAAGTATTGCGATTACAGCGCCATCTGTTAACGGTTTTTACAACTAAATTTTGAAACTTCTGTATAACATTTTTACAGCTTAGCTAATAAATAAACCGTTTACCGCATAATTCTATTGATCTTTGTTTTTGAGATATTTAATTTTGAAATCAAGGTCTTATTCGCTGGATACCCTATATATATATATATATATATATATATGTATGTCCATTTTTCTTAAGCACACTGGAATGAAATAGAATGCATTTTATTTAAATTCATTTTTTTAATAGAAATGTAGAACATAACAAAGAAATGTCCAGTTGAACGATACGAAAGATTAATAGCAATGTTTACAATCAGTTTCAATGGAAATAACATTTTCCCTGATAGAGACAGACCTCAGCTACTTAGCAAAAAAAAAAAGTATTATAAACTATTAAATTAAAACGTCATATATATTATTTTAATTTCCACCTTAATATAAATATTAGAGAGCAGGTTTATTCGCGTGACTAACGTAGCCACTTAAGCTATGAGGGAAAATTCTAAATGTAGAATTTAAATACATTTAAATGATGCAAAAATATTCTATGTGTTTCAGATTTTCATTTGCTTTAATAAATAAACATATACAGGTAACAGTCATACTAGTAAGTTTAAAAAACAGATAAAATATAAGTAATATATATATATAGCATATATATTTACAAATACATTCTATATTAATATAAAACACATAATATATACTAATATTATAAAAAAGTAAAAATTGTGTGTTTGTTAGAGGTAATCTCTGGAGTTACCGAGCCGATTTCAAAAGTAATGGTATCAAAATGATGGTGTTATTCCAACTTAGAAAATAGGCTATATTTTATATCGGTGCTACACCCCAAAGAGGGTGCGGGATCAAAAAACGTTCTAAAAATGCAATTTTGTGTTTTGGAAGGGCCTAGAATCATGAAATGTGGAATGGTAGTTACTTATAAGATATAAATGATATCTAAGAACATTTTCTAAACAATTCGAAATTTAAAAGGGATGAAAATGCACAAAAGCGTTCTAAAAAGCGTTCTAAATGGTGGTTTCTACACAATCTTAGCAAATACCAAACCGATTTAAAAAAAATGATGGTGTCAAAATGATGGAGACAACCCCTGCTCCAAGAACAGTTCTTAAAAATTCGAAATTTAAAAGGGATGATAATGCGCGAAGAGAGTTCTAAAAAACAGTCTAAATGGTGATTTCTACTCAATTTTGGGAAGTATCAAATCCATTTCAAAAGTAATGGTTGTATATTGATGGTGACATACCTTGCTCTAACATGGCTCTGTTTTATGTTTGTATCACTAACACCTGGGGTTTGCAGAAGAAAAAAACGTTCTAAGTTGCGGTTTTTTGTTATGGAAGGCCCTAGAATCATCAAATTTGGAATAGCAGTTACTTATAAGATATCAATGTTCTCTAAGAACATTTCCTAAAAAAATTCGAAATTTAAAAAAGGTGAGAAGGCGCGAAAATGGTTATAAAAAACATTCTAAATTGCGATTTCTATGCAACCTCAGGAAGTACTGAACCGATTTCAAATATAATGGTGTAAAAATGATGGTAACAGCCCTTGCTCCAAGATAGGCTGTATTTTATACCTATTTCCACTGCCCCAAAAGGAGATACAGGAATTTAAAAGTTCTAAAAATGCGATTTTTGAAATATGGAAGGACATGAAATTCATGAAATTTTGCATGGTATATATTTATTAGTTATAAATAATCTCTAAGGACATTTCTTTAAAAAATTGAAATTTAAAAGGTGTGAAAAAGCGCGAAAAGCGTTCTAAAAACGTTCTAAATGCTGATTTGTGAGCAATCTCAGGAAGAATCAAACTGATTTCAAAAGTAATGGTAGTCAAATTTATGCTGACAGCCTCTGATCTAACATAGACACTATTTCATGTCGGTGTCACTATGCACCTGGAGGTTGCAGGAGCAAAGGACGTTTTTTGTGATAAGTAGAGGTTAGCGACTTAGGCAAGGTACATATTTATTAGATATAAATGATCTTTAAGGACAGTTTCGAAAAAATTGGAAATTTAAAAGGGGTGAAAATGTGCGAAATGCGTTCTAAAAACGTTGTAAAAATGTTCTAAATTTCGATTTCTACTCAATCTCAGGAAATACCAAACCTATTTCAAAAGCAATGGTTGCAAATTGATGGTGACAGTCCCTGCTCCAACGTAGGCTATATTTTATGTTGCAGTCACTACCATCTGGGGCGTGCAAGAGCAAAATATATTCTAATTTGCGGTTTTTGCACAACAAGGGGGTCTAACATTTTGAAATATGGCATGGTATTTACTTACAAAATGCAACTGCTTTCTAAGAACAGTCGAAAAGAAATTCCAAATTTAAAGGATGAAGTGAGCAAAAAACGTTCTAAAAACTTTCTAAATTACAATTTTATGCAATCTTATCAAATACCAAACCGATTTAATAAATAATGGTGACAAATTGTTGATGATAGAACCTGCTCAAACATGAGCTATATTTTGTGTCTGTGTCACTACCACCAGGGAGTTGCAGGAGCAAAAAACTTTCTAAATTGCAATTTCTGTGATACTGAAGAGGATAGAAACTTTAAGTATGGCATGGTAGTTACTTATAAAATATAAATGCCCTCGAAGGACTGTCGAAAATGAATTCGAATTAAAAAGTGGTGAAGCGAAGGAGAGGTGCAAAAGGCATTCTAAAAAATTCCAAAATTACGATTTCTATGCAATTTCAGGGAATATAAACCGATTATAAAAGTAATAATTGCGAATAAATGGTAAAAATCTCTGATCCTACACATACACAGGCTATATTTTATGCAGATGAATCTACCACCTGGGGTTCGCAGGAACAACAAACGTTCTAAAAAAGGCCTTTACAAGATTTCTAAATTACGTTTATGTGGAATATTAGGAAATAACAAGCCGATTTCAAAATTAATGTTTGCAAATTAATGATAGGTCCTATTTCAACATAGCTCTTTCAACATAGCTCTTTATGTTGAGAGAGGTGGTAGTGCTTGGAATTGGACATGATGGTTAATTTTAAAATGTAAGAAGATGGTTTCTAAAAAATTCAAAACTTGAAATGAATGCTGAAATAAGCGTATTTATTGAGCATAAAAGTTTCAAAATATTTTCTAAATTATCATTTATTTAGTTTTATTTCTTTTTATTAATTTAAGTCTAATTTCTACCTAATGCAGTGTAATAATGAAGTTTAGACAAACTATGCTTTAAATAATAATTTTTGAATTATTCCCAAAAGTATAATTTCTTTTAATAAAAATTAGACATACAAATATCACTTGGCATATTTCAAATATTACGCGAGCAAATCCGCGGGGTTTGCTAGTTAAATATAAATTATAAAACACATATATTAAGATTATATAAATTGTTTAGGTATAAATTCAAAATTTGTTCTATAAAATTACTTGTTGGAAGTTCATTTAATTGATTAAGTGTTTTTTCATGAAAAACAATATATTAATAATCATTTAGGTACATTTCTCCATAAAATTATAAATTTAATTAGCTTGAACCTTTTTCGAAGATTTTAGGAATGCGATGTTTTGCATAGTGAATTTATTAATTATTTTATTTTTTCAATTATTACTTTTAAAATGTATATGACATGCAATTATTTGAAAATGGCATTACATATTTTTTATGCATAACTTGAATAAATAAACAAATTAAAAAATTCATTATATCAAGTTTTGTATTTTGGAAAAAAAAAAATCAAGATAAGTAAATTTATCATTTTTTTTCAAGGTGTATCTAAATTATTATTAATATATTAGTTTGTCATGTAAAAATACTTTATCGTTTAAACATTTTTTCAACAAGTATTTTGTATCCAATAAATTTTGAATTTATGCTTAAATGTTCTTTACGGCATGACAGTGGCATTTTTTGCGGGCAGCATTGGGCTAAATTTAATTTTTGCAACCACAAATGGTTGGCGAGCTTCTGGTTATCCATTATTTCTAGTGCCTATTGAAAGAATAAATGTGGCCAGTTTGAGGCCATCAATCATTTTTAGTGAAATGTTAGTGGCATGATTGTGGGCAAGAATCCTTCTGTGGTTAGCATGTAGACACGTGTTTGAAGTGTTACTTTCAGATATATTTAAAGTATGTCCTAGACCGTCGAGTGGACCTAAAATTATGATGTTTAAAATATTAAAAAAAATGGACTGAACTTAACCATCACAACCCACAATGTAAAAAACCGCCATTGATCCAACACCCGACGCATGGAAAATTTTTATTAAGAATCAACTTCAGAAATTTGCTAAAACACTTTCCTAAATATGATTACAGAGTTTTGTAAAATCTTTCCGTTGTGACGATTGGAATAGATGTGCACAATATTATTTGGAAACCAGGTTCTGTCCGAAGACCTCGATGGATGGCAAAAATTATTTATTCATGAAAAAATGAAATAATGTCGATTGAACAATTGTCGATGGAACAATTGTCACCTCAACGAATTCAAAGTCTTCAACAAAGATTCAATTATTTGTTGTATGTTTATATATTCAAGAATGGTACAATGCCGTCTATTGTAGATGCACCAGTGAATGACATTTTAGTGACAGAAAGATTGCATGAATATGATAATATACAATGCGTCTCATAAATATAAAGACACGGATGTTTTTGAAATTACATTTTATTAATTCAGTTATAAGAAATTAAATTTTATACCTCATATAAAGAACATTTAAATGGATCTCTTATAGGGGTTTTAATTTAAATAAAATAATTTCGACTCAAATAATAAAAATAAAATAAAAAAATACGCTGTCTCATAAATATAAAGACAAACTTGAAACTACTTCATATGCAATTTTTTTTTTCGAATGCGCGCGTACAGAATTAATGCGCACGCGCAAAAATACACATTAAGTTACCTAAACGAGCAAAGTTGTTTGACTTGTTTCAATTGCAAAGATGCCGTGGAACATTGAAATTTCTAAAGATGAGGTTTGTAAAATACACCAGTTTAAAGCTACTGGCTTAACAGTTTGTCAAATATGTAAAAAAACTGGGAGAAACAGAGCTTCACTTTATAAAATTTTATCAAAAACTTACAATTTATATTCGAGAAAACGATCTGGCAGACCGAGAAAGATTAATGAAAGACTCGATCGCAAGATCATGCGACTTGTTTTGTCGCAAAAAATGTCACTGCGATAAATTTCTCAACGAGTTTATGTTATGGTCCCAAAGGATACAGAACATAGTCGTATAAATGAAAGAAAAAACATTGTATGCCGGCATATGGGCAGATTTCCTTTACTGAAAAAAGTACACAAAGAACGGAGGTTAATCTGGACTAAAGATCATATATACTAGAAGTACGAATGCATGCAAGACACTTTTTTTCAGAGGAAAATAGATTTAACTTGTATGGCCCAGATGGTTGAAATTCCTACTCGCGCAATTTAAGATGTAAATATCGAACCCTCTTCAGTAGGCAGAAAGGGGGGAGTTCTGTTATGGTTTGGGGTGCCTTCTCTTTTAATGGAACTACAGATATTGCTTTTCTGGAAGGTAAACAGACATCTAAAGAGTATATAGAACTGCTTGATAGCCTGTTGTTGCCAATTGCTGAAACTCTTGGTGGTCGGAATTATTTGTATCATCAGGATAAAGCATCGATTCACACATCAAGAATCACAAAAAAAAAAAAAAAAATGTTTGCCGATAAAAATGTTTATATCACGGTGTGTCCCGCACGTAACCCTGATTTAAATCCATTTAAGAATCATTGTGGCATTCTCGTTCGCAGTGTATATGCATCTGGATGACAATTTTCAAACGTTGGGGTTGTAAAAAGAAATCGAACGAAGTTGGTTTGATATAAAGCCAAAATAGTTCAACAACTTAATAAACAGTATGCCAGCTAGAACATTTCCTGTCATTAATAGGAATGGATCTTTTATTGGACGGTAATTTAAAAGTATGTAAAACGTCTTTATATTTATGAGACGGCAAATTTATTTACATTTATCAATTTTCGAGTTGAAATGATTTAATTATAATTTAAATTACTGTAAAATGTTTTATTGGCGCATGCTTTTCGTTATATGCATAAATATAATTTTGAATACTGAATTATTAAAATATTACTTCGAAAATATCAGTGTCTTTATATTTATGAGACGCAGTGAACAACTACGCAAAACAGAATTAATGAAGATTCTACATCACTCCTGGTATTTCATTGAAGAGCTTGCCACTCTTTTCAAAACTTCTTAGTGCCAAGGAGAAATATACATTAGTAAAATGGATGAAAAATGTGCGCTTATTATAAAAACTTCTTTCAAAATTAATTGAACTTAAATATCTCTTGCAGTTTCTTTCACACCGCACAAATAGATGAAAGCTTTCTAAGTTTTCTGGTTGAGAAATGACTAGAAACACAATCTTTTAAAGAAAAGGAAGAAATTGTTAAACATTTGCCATGTGTTAATGACTTTGATGAGCGTGGCATAGCATTAGTTGAAATTTTTAATGGTGCAAAAAAAGATGAAGAAAAAACACTGTACTTGTTGCAGGTAATTGAAATGCATGAGAAAGAAATTCGAGGAGTGCAACCATAAATATCTTATTCATAGAACGTTATGCAATATATTCATGTTTATTCTCTTGTTAAATATGACAGGTGAATTTTTCTGTAAAACATTCTATTAGCGATTTTGGATAAAGTTTGCTTCAGTAACTTTCTTATTAATTTTTTTGCATATTTACTGCACTAAACATTATCAATAGAGTAGGTACATGTTTTAGAACCGACATATTAAATGCTTGTAATTAAAATATAAATACATATACATTTAAAAATAGTAATTTTTTAAGTAACTCTAAAATATCAGAGAATTAAAATTGTTTTTTTATTATTATTATTTTGGCGATTACCTTTAAATATTTTTTTTTCCTTAAATGAAATTTTATAAGAGATCTTAAGTACCCCCAAATTAGTTTTTTAGGGAGTAAAATCCAAATATTTAAAAATTTATTTTTAGACGTCAACCTACTATTCATAAATGTATAAACGCTTAATATTGATTTTGATTTACATCAGAATGACACATTACGAAATTTACACGCATTATTTCTATTTGTTTTCTAATGTAGTAATTGTTTCTTTTTAAATATATTAATTTAAAGACTTTCTGTCAAATAACACGTATATTACATTAAACTGATCTAAAATCTGTGAATTAAAGTCATTTTAAATTGATTAACAGTTGATAATATTTCCTTTTTGTATATTTAATGTCTAAAGAAATATTAAATCTAGTTATTTGTTTAAACTTTTCTTTATAAGCATTTAACTTTGTTTCTCACAAGTAGGTATTAATTTCAGTTATCAAATATGAAATTTTTGAAGAGAAATTAAAATTATTTTGTCTTTTATTCGGACAAACGGATTAGCAGTTTGAAAAAAATCATCCATATTATATTTATTCTGTAGTAAATTTATTGATTTTCTGATAAATGCCTTGTTCAATCAAAGAAGTACTTTATGTGCAGATGATAAAACTTCCATTCAGTCGCAAAATACAAATTATAGAATGATATTTAATTGGACAGTTTCAAATATCAAATGGATAACATGAATCAAGTAATTAGATTTAATGAAATTGTGCTATTTATAAACTTATATTACAAGGCTTAGTTTGAGATAGGAAACTTTGAGTTACATTCTATTTTTCGTTTAAAACTAGCACTCTCTTTAGGTTCCAATAACCTGTTGTATTTTTAACGTATAACCTTTGTAACACTTTGTGCGCTCCTAACGAACATTTTATTAAATGACCTTTCAAAAGAATGTTTCAAATAATTTTGCGAAGTAGGGAGCTTTTTTATGCAAATGTGAATCCACACTATTAAACTAGTATGTTGTGGCCATCACAAAACTTTCTTCTATATAAATCACGTCAATTAAATCATTTAAATAGTAAAAGAAATTACATCAATTTATTCATATAAAAGTATACCTGAATTTGAAGTTTGCTGAAAATTCGTGCATTAGTTATTGAGATAGAGCTGTAGAGGAAATTCTGAAAAATGCAGCATAGCAGTGCCACCTGTTGAGCGATTTGCACCAAACACAAACAGCACTAATTCATATTAAGGTATACCGGAATCTGAAGTTTGATGAAAATCCGTGTATTAGTTCTGGAGCTAGAGCTACTGTGGAAATCACAAAAAATGTAGCACATCAGCGCCACCTGTTGAGCGATTTACACCAAAAGGTACAAAACATCAAATCATGTCAAGGGCTAACTGAATCTGAAGTTTGATAAAAATCCGTGCATTAGTTCTGGACATTGAGCTATTGTGGAAATCGAGAAAAATGCTGCATAACAGCGCCACCTGTTGAGCGATTTACAGCAAAACATAAACAGCAGTAATTCATATCCAGGTATACCTGAATCTGAAGTTTGATGAAAACCCAAGCATTAGTTCTTGAGATAGAGCTATTGCGGAAATCACAAAAAATGCAGCAAAGCAGCGCCACCTGTTGAGCGATTTACACCACAAGGTGCAAAATGTCAACTCATGTCAAGCACTAACTGAATCTGAAGTTTGATGAAAATCCGTGCATTATTTCTTGAGATAGAGCTATTACGAAAATCGTGTAAATGCTGCAAAATTCAGCATAGCAGCGCCATCTGTTGGGCGATTTGCACCAAAACGTTACCAGCACCAATTCATATCCAGTATTAACTGAATCTGAAGTTTGATGAAAATCCGTGCATTATTTCTTGAAATAGAGCTAGTGCAGAAATCGCGAAAAATGCAGCATAGCAGCGCCACCTGTTGAGCGATTTACACCAAAAACTAATCAGCATCAATTTGTATTAGGGACTCACTGAATATGAATTTTTATTAAATTCCGTGCATTAGTTCTTGAGATACAGCGCCCACAAAATTTGTGTCACATACACACAGACAGACAGACAGACAGACTCACAGAGTCACAGACAGACATTTTGTAAAAACATGTTTTTTGGAATCTCTGACCCCTAAAACGTGTAAATCCGTCGAAAACCGGAATTCGAAAATTTTCATGAATCCAATACTTTCTTCTTGTAAAGATAGAAGAAAGTAAAAATTTTCATGAATCCAATACTTTCTTCTTGTAAAGATAGAAGAAAGTAATAAAATATGTCTACACGTTACAGATTCATGTTATTGAACGACAATAACGTATGATACATTGAGTTTAATGAAATTATATGCAGTAAACTCTGTCTAAGGCGGAATCGATCGGGACTGAGAAAATTTTTCGTGATAGACAATATTCCAGCTTATGCAAACAAGCTCCCCCCCCCCCTCCCACCAAAAAAAAAAAATAAATATATATATATATATATATATATATATATATATATATATCCTTCGAATTTGATGATTTTCTATTGATTTTCCTGACTCGAAAATCGGTTGAAAACTGAAATTCGGAAAGATCTTTTGTCTTTATAGATAAATGAGAAACGCTATTCAATTTCTTAGTACTGCTGTAATACATGCGAATTGGAAGTTTACACACACACGCACACATACAAAAAAAAGTTTAACAAAATCCCCTCTCAGTAAAATTAGAGAATGAGACAGAACGTTATAACTTTGAATGTGAGTACATCCTTAAAATATAATATACTAGAAAATCCCGCGGCTTTGCTCGCGTAATATTTGAAATATGCCAAGTGATATTTATATGTCTGATTTTTATTAAAAGGTACTAACTAAATTTTTATTTTATTAAAAGGTAATATTTTAGTTTATTAAAAGGTACTTATTACTTTTAGGAATAATTAAAACAATTACTATTTAAAACACAATTTGATTAAGCATCATTGTTACACTGCATAAAGCAGAAATGAGACTTAAATTAATAAAACAAAATAAAACAAAATAAATAATAATTTAGAAAATATTTTGAAACTTTTATGCTCAGTTAATACGCTCATTTCAGTATTCATTTGAAGTTTTGAATTTTCTAGAAACCATCTTCTTACATCTTAAAATTAACCATCATGTCAAATTCCAAGTTCTACCACCTCTCTCAACATAAAGGGCTGTGTTGAAATAGAAACTGTCACCATTAAATTGCCAACATTAATTTTGAAATTGGTTTGTTATTTCCTAATATTCCACAGAAACGTAATTTAGAAAGCTTTTAAAGGCCTTTTTTAGAGCGTTTGTTGTTCCTGTGAACCCCAGGTGGTAGAATCATCGGCATAAAATATAGCCTGTGTAGGATCAGAGACTGCTACCATTGATTCGCAGCTATTACTTTTATATTTGGTTTATATTCCCTGAAATTGCGTAGAAATCATAATTTAGGACTTTTTTAGAATGCTTTTCGCACATCCCCTTCACTTCACCCCTTTTTAATTCGAATTTATTTTCGACAGTCCTTCGAGGGCATTTATATTTTATAAGTATATATGCCCTCGAAGGTACATAGTATATGCCATATTTAAAGTTTCTAGACTTTTCAGTATCACAGAAATCGCAATTTAGAAAGTTTTTAGCTACTGAAACCCTCTGGTGGTAGTGACACAGACATAAAATATAGCTTATGATTGAGCAGGTTCTATCACCAACAATTTGTCATCATTATTTTTTTAATCGGTTTGGTATTTGATAAGATTACATAAAAATTGTTATTTACAACGCTTTTCGCTCACTTCATCTTTTTAAATTTGAAATTTTCTTTCGACAGTTCTTAGAAAGCAGTTGCATCTTGTAAGTAAATACCATGCCATACTTCAAAGTGTTAGACCCTTCAGTTATGCAAAAAACGCAAATTAGAACATGTTTTGCTTTTGCAACCCTCAGATGTTAGTGACAGCAACATAAAATATAACCTATGTTATAGCAGGGACTGTCATCATTGATTTGCAACCATTACTTTTGAAACAGATTTGGAATTTTCTGAGATTGAGTAGAAATCGCAATTTAGAATGTTTTTAGAACGCTTTTCGCGCATTTTCACACCTTTTTAAATTTCCAAGTTTTTCGAAACTGTTCTTAAAGATCATTTATATGTAATACATATGTACATTGCCTAATTTTAAGTTGCTAGCCCCTACCGATCACAAAAATCGAAATTTGGAACGCTTTTTTGCTCCTGCAACGTCTAGGTGATAGTGATACCGACTTAAAATAGCGTCTATGTTAGAACAGAGGCTGTCAGCATCAATTTCTTAACATTACTTTTGAAATCAGTTTGATTCTTCCTGAGATATTGGTGACAAATCGGCATTTAGAACGTTTTTAGAACGCTTTTCGCTCATTTTGCTCCTGCATCTCCTCTGGGTTAGTGGAAACATATATAAAATATAGCCTATCTTGGAGCAAGATCTGTCACCATCATTTTAACGCCATTATATTTGAAATCGGTTCATTATTTCCTGAGATTGCATAGAAATTGCAATTTAGAACGTTTTTTACAACGCTTTTTGCGCATTTTGACCCCCCTTTTAAATTTCGATTTTTTTAGGAAATGTCCTTAGAGATCATTGATATCTTATAACTAACTACCATTCTAAATTTCACGATTCAAGGCCCTTCCGTCACGCAAAAACAGCAATTTAGAATGTTTTTCTCCTGCAGTCCCTTTGGGGTAGTGGCACCGACATAAAACATAGCCTATGTTGGAGCAGGGATTTTCACCATCATTTTGACGCCATTATTTTTCAAATCGGTTTGGTATTTCCTGAGATTGTATATAAACTACCATTTAGAACGTTTTTTAGAACGCTTTTCGCGCATTTTCACCCCTTTTAAATTTAGAATTGTTTAAGAACTGTTCTTAGAAATCATTTATATCTAATAAGTAGCTGATACTTCAAATTTCATATTTCTAGGCCCATCAGTAACACATAAATCGCATTTTTAGAACGTTTTTTGCTCCTACACCCCCTTTGGGGTAGTGGCACCGACATAAAACATAGCCTATCTTGGAGCAAACGTTGTCACTATCATTTTGACACCAATATTTTTTAAATCGGTTTGGTATTTCCTGAGATTATGTAGAAACTACCATTTAGAACGTTTTTTAGAACGCTTTTTGTGCATTTTCACCCCTTTTAAAATTCGAATTGTTTAAGAACTGTTCTTAGACACCATTTATATCTTATAAGTAACTAATATTCCAAATTTCATATTTCTAGGTCCTTCAGTAACGCAAAAATCGCATTTTTAGAACGTTTTTTGCTCCTGCACCCCCTTTGGGGTAGTGGCACCGACATAAGATATAGCCTATCTTGGAGCAAACGTTGTCACTATCATTTTGACACCAATATTTTTTAAATCGGTTTGGTATTTCCTGAGATTATGTAGAAACTACCATTTAGAACGTTTTTTAGAACGCTTTTTGTGCATTTTCACCCCTTTTAAATTTCGAATTGTTTAAGAACTGTTCTTAGACACCATTTATATCTTATAAGTAACTAATATTCCAAATTTCATATTTCTAGGTCCTTCAGTAACGCAAAAATCGCATTTTTAGAACGTTTTTTGCTCCTGCACCCCCTTTGGGGTAGTGGCACCGACATAAGATATAGCCTATGTTCTAAGTTGGGCGAACACCATCATTTTGATACCATTACATTTGGAATCGGTTCGTTAGTTCCTGAGCTTATCTCCGACAAATAAACAATTTTTACCTCTTTATAATAGGAGTATGATTGCACTTTCGAAAATATATATTTTGATTAAATGTTCGTTCTACTAGAAATATTAACTTTTAAATATAATTTTGCATATGAAAAAATGGCACAAGCATAAATTCCTTAAAATTTAAACAGTTTCTGTCCTTTTGAATTAACTTTTTCAAAGTGTTACGGAATTTAACAAACATTCACGACATTGAGTATTTGGCTTATCAGTTTTAAAGTTTAATAAACAAAATACCTTTCATTTTTAAAATATCCTTTTTTCCGCCTTATGCAAAATTTTGGTTTCGGTGGGACCTTAAAATATTTTCCGTTTCCGCGTTATGCAGCATGAATTAATGTAATTTTCTATGGGTTCGCCGAGACTTGAAAAATTTTCCGCGGTAGACAGATTTCCGGCTTATACAGAGTCCGCCTTAGACAGATTTTACTATATATTTTTTATAAATAAAAACACGTTTTTATTTTTCTAATGGGAAAAAAAGCCGCAAATTCATAAAATTCTAAGCATCATAAGTATTAAAATCATAAGTATTAAAATCATAAGTATCAAAATAAAAGTATAAAAATTATCTTTGTATTAAAAAAAAAAATGAATTTTTACAGTTTTATCTGTTACAGCACGGAAAACCTTTTTCTGAATAAAACTTATAGGACCAGTTACATAGGACCATAAAACTTATAGCACAGTATATATTTTTAAATTCAGATCTATTTAAAAAGTAACTGTTTTGTTGTAAATCGGGTTAGCACATGATGAAGAACAACTTCAATAACTTGAGAGGTTTTTGCAATTGCAACTATACATTTAATACTACCGCTTTTGGAATTATGAATGAACAACGATAAGAAGACGCATATTAGAATTACGAATGTACTTTTTTTAAAAGAATAATAAGATATCGGTATTACTAATCTTTGTATTTGTTTCAGAGGTATAACCATTATATAAAAGCTCTATATTATATAAACGCATTATATAAACGACTACTTTTCAGAGGCCGAACAGACGAATTGATACTTTTTGATGAATAACAACATTTGAGAGTTTTTTGTAATTCGAACGATGCATTTCTTACTAATGGTTTTGGAATTATGTATTGGAGAGCGATAAGAAGACGCATATTCTTTTGTTCCTTTTTTAAGAATCGGAAGAGATGTATCTGTATTCATTTCAGCGATATAACCATTTAATAAATGTTCTGTAGGGTGTTTACCAAAAATGAATTCAGGAACTACTTTTCAAAGGCCGAACAGACGATATGAAATCCGAGTGCGAATCGTTCTCTGTCGTCGGAAGCAGAGCCTGATACTTAAAGTACGCATCTGAAAATTATTAATAACATTTTTAAGTTGTTTCATGATTAATTTTCTAATTTAAAAATATATTCTTACTTAGAAATAATAGTTAATCTATAATATGAACGTTAAGTCATGTGACAGTCGTAAACTATTACGGTCTCTTCGCTTTTCATATGCCACGCGATCATTTTTATAAATATATATTTTCAAATACAATTTCATAGAGGATACATTTTTAAAAGAACCGTTACAAATTTTTGAGGAATAAGTTTCATTCAAATATATATATGTATAATCGGATAACTTCAGTTAGAGTTAATTTTGACAGCAAATATTTCATTCCATCAAACAAACATACATAAGAGATTCTAACCATTCATCGTGAACTGCAGAAATGTTAAACAGTGATGATAATCTTTCGCAAGGCAAGTTCTCCATCGAGGAATTTCGCAGCCCAAAAATAATTCGCTCATGTAAACCAAACAATGTTTAGCATAATTAAGTTAGTTGAAGCACTGTACAACACAACTTCCTCCAATATCTTTTTTTTTTTTTTTTTTTTTTTTGACAAAGTAAACTGTGTAAACAAGCCCGGCGCATGTAATAATATTTTATGAATCAAATTTCAAAACGTATTGTCAATTAATTGGGTAGTTACGTATTATCCATGCCAGGAAGATGGATCACCAAAAATGATTGTTTATCGCCGATTATATTTGTCAATGAACAATCTAATTCAGAACACTTATATAACATACATTTATTAAATACATAACATCAGTGAAAATGGTAAATAATACACAAGCATACTAAAATAATTCAAAACACTAATTTTGTATACATTTGTTGAGTACATAACATCAGTAAAAATGGTAAATAATACACAAGCAAACTAAAATAATTCAAAGCAATAATTTAGTATACATTTGTTAAACACATAACAAAAAATGAATGAAAATGGAGTCAGATATGTTACATGTGTTTGTTACGCTACGAAGTGATTTTAACTCAACGTTTATAATTATTTGTAATGTTTTAATGACTTATTAGTTTTTTCGTTCATTAAAATAGGAGTTACATCAATAAACAGGGACATCATGAAATTAAAAGTGAACAAGTATTGAATAAATGTGGTAATGCATTTACATAACAGATCAATTTCAAAAGATTCAAATAACGTCATTTTTTTTTTTACAGTTAAAATTTGGCAATAGTTTTTTATGCGAAGTGGACAGCGGGATAATGGAGAAGTACCCCCAAAAGAAATTAGCAATAATATTGTTTAATGTAAATGTGAATATCATTAAAGTATTTTAACACACACACACACACAGAGAGAGAAAAAAATAAATAAATAAAAAAATAAAAAAGCATTGGCGAAATCCTATTACCCAAAATACGCCAAATGGGAGTGGTTCCAAATACAGAATATTACTTAATAGTTTTAAAAATCTCCGCATTGGTGAACATATTGTAACTGATAATCAAACGGACATGAAGCATAGAAGCGTAAGTGAGATAAGTGGTTTTTGTCAAGAATGATTAAATACACAACAACAAAAAATATCGAAATGCTGACATTATCGCAAAGATTTCTTAATATATCAATCAGATTCTTCCAATTTGGCGAAGGATTAAAAAGGAAGTTAAATTATGAATAAACGTAACACGTTTCAATGCTTAGCGTAAATGTATAGGAGGCATAACTGGTCGCCAGATCGGTGAAGTGTAAATATTTCCTCTCACGACGTTCCGAGATTCCACTTGTCATTCAAAATCTGTTTAATATACCATATTTGTAGATTACACTCTGCCACAGACAAAAATAAGCAAAAAGTCACAATTCTGATAGTTTTAATATAGGATTGTACAAATATGATAGATAGACTGTTTTTAAGTATTTCTGGAAAGTGACATCAAACAGAGAGCGAGGGGTGGATTATTTATGTTATTTTGTGGATTATTTATGTTATTAACAGTGACCGAGCAAAGGATTATGGATCGAATAAAATATTTTTCTTATGTCCCCACATTAACATTCCAATTCTTTTTCAAACTATTTTTAAAGGGTTTTAGTGTTGTTCGGGATGCTTATTCACCGTTTATGTATAGAAGCTTAACCCTTTGAGCTCCGGGTTATTAAAATTTTAAAAATATGCTAGAAAAACACTTAAAATGTGATTAGGGGACTGTCTGAAATTAAACCATGTGATTAAAAAATTTTTAAAATACCCCCTTTAGGCTGGGGGACGTGGGAAGTTTTTCCACCATCAGAGCTCTAGAGCATTCATTTCAACACGCAAATACAAGAAATGACACCGCAAAGTTATTCTAAAATTCCTATAATTGCTGAAATTTCAACATATTTTAAGCAGTTACATTGTTTAAACAAATTCTAAGACTATTAAAATATTTTAAAAATTTATTAAATGAGAAAATTCAAAATTTAAATTTTTTTAATCATAATATAAAAATACAAACTAATCAAATTTATAGATGAAACAGATTTTAAAAATATTTAATTTATGTTTAGAAATATTTAAAACATAATAAACTCGTCAATCTGCTGAATTAAACACAACTTTAAATTCCTTGGAATTAAATTATAAGTATCTAAATTTTGGTTCTGAAACACTGTCTGGTATGTAATTTTAGTGCCGCCATCTAGTGACAAAGCACATTTTTGTAGTCCTTAGAGCTCTGCTGGTAGAAAATTCTACCATTACTTATTTCTATCCCCTGTAATTATTTAAATTTTCAGTTTAGTGATTTGCATGTAATTATTATTAAATGCTTGATGTGTCCAAGAGAAAAAAATGTTATCTCCTTTGAAAAATATTTCTTTATAATGCTTGAAAAATACAAAATTTCTAAACCTTCAAAATTGGAGTGTTTTTAAGGTCGCATTAAAAACCTACTAGATATTTGCAGAGAATAGTGCTGCCATCTAGATTTTAAGAAGACAAGTAAAATCTACAAAACCCAGTTTTTGCAATTAAAATGGAGACTTTTTGAAGGAAATTAAACGATTTTGATTTTATGTGGGTGAAAATTCAACAGGCAGAGCTCAAAGGGTTAAACAACAATTCTTAATCTGGCAATGATAGCATAATGTATACAACGAATAAATTGTTCATGAGATTCCAGGTACTTTAATGGCGGTCTAATTTGCATGCACGTACATTATATATTGCATCATAACCATAGTCCACTATCGATACTTTTTAGAATTACGAAATTTTATTTTAATTTTTCCCATTTAAAATTTGAAATATCTCCCGGATTGTGAAATTCATATTTTTCAATCATCATCTGCTTTTTTAAATTAATTTTTAATTCTGTAACTTATCTTTAATGCTATATTTTAATATATATTGAAATATATAGATATACATATAAAATATTTAAATATTTTACTTTAATGCCTTATTTAATGTATAATGAGTCAACTAACAGCATATTTTAAACTCTAAAAGAATTATTCGCAGCCTAAATTAGAAATTCATATTTACGGCACTTACACATATCCCAACGGAATTTTTCTTTAGAATTTTAAAACAATCGAGTGTTTCTCTTTCCGAAGTAGTTAGTTAGAAATTAAAATTTCTAATTGCAATAATGACTTAAAATACATACTATAACAATGTAGAATAATTACTACACACATTTATTTTTACATTTTCATGTGAATTATCCTTGTTTAGTGGAAAATAAATTACTAATAATTATAAAAATATACTGAAGTTCATTTGAATAAACAGCACCTGGAATGAAAGTTTTCCGTTTTACTTTTCTGCTCATTACTCTTAGCGACAAAATCCTCTTTCATTCCTAACCAACTTTTCTGTAGTCAAAAAGACTAATTTACTTTTTGACGATTGGAAAAATGAAAAAGATATTTTTAGAAAAGTAAAACGACCGGTCGCTATGTTTTTAACATTTATTGATCAAACTTCATTTCTGAAAAATGCATGATTTTAATTTTGGAATAATCAAATAGTTTAAAAAATGCATTTTTGAATGAAATTAGCTTAAAATCTGTATCTAAATACATGGACTTTTATTGCTTGTTAAGATTTTAAATCATGGATTTATTTTAATGTATGTAAGAAAATAAATATTTTCTTGTTAAAACAATATCAGGCATCTTGTAACAAAGTTGACACAATCGTCTATTCATAGATGAACACATTTTCTTCCTCTTTTTTTCTCTCATAAACAGTTCTGTAAGAGAATTATGTATCCCTGTAAATGAACAATAAATGCTAATTTACTTTAAGCGTTTTGTAGTTCTCCGAAGCGACATATATAAATTTCAGTACATATAAATTAGTGTAACAAGATTAAAATGCATTACAAACGATTTTTTCGCCATGGTCCATAATGAAATGGAACTGTGTGGGTGTACCTTTAAACGAACTATAAATGCTTTAAATGCTACATATTTCATTGTGCATAACGAACATGCCTCTGTAATCTTAATTAACATTAATAAATTACATAACAATCAGGGATATAGTGGAGGATATACGGGGGCATACGCCGTATATATAGCCTCTGTATTCTTTTAAGGAACACCGTATACCCTCTGTTTATCAAGAAAGCTATAGTATATATACACTAGGGTATACCCTCTGCCTTGAGCGTATATCCTCTACTTAGAACGTATACCCTCTGTTTTTTTATGATTACACCACTGATAACAATGCTCGTATTATTATGAGTCTTAGATCGCGGTTATAATGCCAGTCCAATGGACAGACAGAAAGGCGCACTGAATTCATAAACACCTTCTAACTATTTTTGAAAGTGATAAAAATAATATTTGAACATTGAAGTATTTTTAAAAAGCATCACCCAATGCATAGGGAAAGATCGGTGAGGAAATTTAGCCCATTTAACCTTCCTACGAAGTTGAAATGCTACTTAAACTTGATAAAAACATTTCAAACAAGAGTTTTTATTTAGAAATATTTAATACCTTTGATTATCTTAGTTCTCTGCGGCTTTTATTTAACTTTTACTTTTAAAAAATCTGGTTCAAATAAAATAAAACAACTTATAGAAACGCGTCGATTCGACCCATTCACGTTTGGAAGGTTCATGAGCTTGCCGGAATTTCATGAGAAAATATTAAAGGATTCTTACCACAATTTTCTGAGATTAATAGTTATCTTATTTACTGACAGATATTTAAAAAGAATTGAGGTGATGATTACTATTTTAAAATTTTAAAACTTGAACCTCACATACCAAATCAATAATAATTCATGTTTGAACAAATATCTCTCTAAGCTATGTTGGTTTCGAAAATCGAACTTTATGAGCATGATATTGTTGATATTCGAAAAAACAAAACGTATTAGATTACATTAAATAAAACATTGTCATTTCAAATAACATAACTATTGAATTAACGTAAACTTGTTAACTTATCAGTTATGATTTCTTAATCTAGATACGTTACGCCTTTTTATGAATCAAGAACTAAGCCTCAAAGATGACTTTAAAATCAATATAATATCTCCAGAAGATTTCCGAAATAAAATTCGAAAAAGAAATATTTACATTAAAGATACAGGTACGTCATTCAAGTCTAAACAAATGAGAGAACAAAATATCACAGCGGCAATGACTCGTACTAAGAGCTGGCATTAAGCCAAGACAGTAGTGTAGACAGAGAGTTTTACTGTAGTATTATTGCACATATTTGCTAACTTCATATTAAAAAATGCTTTTAAATATCATTGTTTGAATATTATTAGATTTCCTAGGCACTACATTTAGTCCAGGCAAATTAAAGTAAATACACCTTCAACCCGAGCAAAATTGCAATAGAAGCTCTGTTAACTGATTTTTAATCCATAACCATTACTGAGAAATATAACCAAAATCAGACAAAATCCGATCACGGGAACACCCTTAAAAACGGATTTCAAAACGGACTGAATCAAATGCCGTTTTGCGTTGTTGTGTTGTTGTATAGCTTTTAGTTGAGACGGAAGACGAGAGAGGGCAGCACTAAACAATTTGGACTGCAAATATTCATTTTTTATCGAACAACTGACAACCAATAATGCTTTTGGAACAAGATAAAGTAAAGTATCTATAACTCATTCTAAACTGTATTACTACTAGACCGATCTCCTAACAGTCATCCGGTATGCGGTGAGTTTTTCAAGTTCCGGCGATGGGGAGATATATCTCCGGCCTCAGGCAAGCCCTATACTATATTTTTTTTTCTACATATTAAGTCTTCCTGAACATTTTAAGCCCTACCGCATCAAAATCGGTCCAGTGGTTCGCGAGATATAGTTCTTTTAAATTTCTCTACTTTCTGTTAATCCCGTTCCTCTATCTCATGTATCCACAATTGCAACTGGCTCCGAATCGATTCCAGTGCTTATAAATGCTAGTTGTGCATAACTTTCCCAGGCATCGGAACATTTTTAATAATATGCTTTAGGGAATTTTTCAGGGCAAATATCAGTATTTTTTAATAGAAGAATAAATTTAGCTTAAACGCGCGAAATTTCGCCTTATTTAAGAAGTAATTTTCTATAAGAAAATACTGGTACCGAAAAATTTCCTGGCTATAAAATTTCAGGACGCGCACGACCCCTGCATTTATGGACATTTCATCACCAATTTACTTTGTTAAGGAGACTTTAAGTAAAGGTATCGATATTTTTTATACATGCTGTGCTGTGATTGTGATCTGACCAGAGTAGTTTGTCATGTCAGTGTTTTTCAAGATTATATTTATGGTGTTTAATGGTTATTTAACAGCGGATTGCTACATTATTTGTGTGATGTGAAGATTATACAATACTAGTGAGTGAGATTTAGATTCTTTTTATAAATTTTAGTATTTTAACGAGCCTCTGAAAAGTACATGCTTTACCATTGGCGGCCATTTAATAATGCATCTCTGTGGAGATTATTGTAATGTTAACCTTTTTTAATTAATCTCTAACCTCTAACGTACATAATAAATGCTATAAACAGCTCCATACTGTGCTTTTTATTAACGTAAGTGTATATACTTTTCTGTGTTGCCAGTTTCAATTCAAAATATCAATTTTAAGTGTACTAAATGATGTTTTGAAAATAGTTAAAAATTGTGTTCTATGCTAACTTTTAGCTTCAAACTCCCATAGGAATAACATTGGGAGTGTGTAACTTTTATAAAATTATCAAAAATACCTATAAGAGACAGCAGACAGAAGAGGAACAGCAATGACATTTAAAAAGTGGCCGATGTACTGGAACACATATCGCCATTTCATTCTGATTCTACTCTACGCAAAATTGTTACAGGCGTAACAGCTAAAAAAGAAGTTAATGTTGATGAGTTGCACTTATTTGGTATGATCATCATCTCCAAAATGATAGGGAAGGATATATTTAGGTATTCGGCTAAAAGGTCAAAGAAAGTGAAAACTCTAGGATCTGCTGCCGCCATTTGTAGTTATAAAGATGACTCAGATATACAAATAGATCCAGCGCTCCTCTTCCAAAGAATGATGATTACTGGCAATTGTGGTGAAATGAATCTCGGAGATGTCATGCGTTATGAACCGTGTGCGTACTCTGCAGCATTATTTGAATTACCAAGTGTGATGAGGAATTCAGACAAATCTCAGTTAGCTCAAGCACTAGTCAAACACATTAAAAATTTACACAATGAAAAATATGACAACGTGGAAAGTACAGAAAGGTACATATTGGATGGAGGATCTTTCTTGCGTCGCATTTCCTGGTGTAAAAAATGATACATATGAAAACATTGCTATATCTTACGCTGATTTTATTGTTAAACAATATGGAAAACCTATCGTGGTTTTTGATAATTACATTGGGTATCCAACAATCAATGATGTGGCTCACAGATGACGCTACAAAAAAAAAAAAAAAAAAAAAAAAAAAAAAAAACAGTAGAGATATTAATTTCAGCCCATACGTGAAATTTATTGGAAAAAAAGGAAGAGTTTCTGGACAATGAAAAAACAAGCAAGCAATGACTTCCCTCATAGGCGAATTGCTTAAGAAACAAGGCTGTACTGTTCCCAACACAGATGGGGATGCCAATATAGACATTGTTCGTGCTCCAGTCTCATCTTCAGAACATGCACATGCACATACCACAGTAATAAGTGAAGATACCGACTTGCTGATTCTCCTTCTTTAACAGGCAAAGGATAATGGCTTCAAGCTATATTATCGCAGTGACATAAGACGAGGATCATGTTCCAAACCAGTTTATCATATCCTCAACATACAATCTCTGTTAGGTCGTGAAAATTGCAACTTTCTTCTGTTTCTGCATGCTTTCACGGGCTGCGTTACAACATCCAGAATTTTTTCGATTGGAAAATTCTCATCATTTCTCAAACAGATGAACAAGACAGAGCTCCTTTCTATTGCAAAAATATTTTGTTCAAATTCAACCCTACATTCAGATATGGCTGAGGCTGGAAGAAAAGCAATGCTTCTGTTTTATGACTGCAAGGCACTGAATTCTATAGACAAACTACGTCACCAAATGTTTGTAAGGAAAGTAACTACAGTAAAATCATTTATTATACCTGAACGTTTGCCTCCGACCGATTCTTCTACAAAATATCATAGCTATCACACTTACTTACAAATAAATATCGGAAGAAAGAACAAAGCCAGCAGAATGGGGCTGGTATGTAAAAAAACACTCGTGCTACCCAATACTCTGCGAGTGACTACCAGCTACAGATTATTTACTTAATATGATTCCATGCTCTTGAAAGACAAACTGTGCTACTTTACGATGCTGATGCAAGCGTAATTGATTGCCCTGTTCTACAGCTTCTGGGGTGTGCCAAGTCAATGGATGTAACAAGAACTACCTAACTTCTAACTATAAATATGATGAAAACTATTGATACGTTTTTTTCTTCACTGGAACATTTCTGTAAAAATGAACTTAAGCAGTAATTTGTCAGAAATAGTAGACTTTTGTGTACTGTTTATCGTTTTTGACTATACTTCAAAGTTAAATTGTGAAAATAAAGCGATATATTCTCTGCCTTAGTTCCAGAAAATCCCCTCCGCCATTTTGAAATCCGTATATAGGGGTGTTCCCGTGCTCAGATTTTGTCTGATTTTTAGTATGCTATTAAGCAGTAGTTCCTGATTAAAAAATTCTGTAAAAAGCTTCTATTGCAATTTTGCCCATGTTCAATCACAAAATGCCTGGACTAATTATTAACATTTTCTGAATTAATATAACCTCAGATTTTGTTGGATGATTAAATCATTTTTTTTTTCGTTTTATGTCTTATATATTGTTTAGATTTTAATATGGAGCATTTTTCAATTTTAGGTTATTTAAACTCAGATTATTTCACTTCAGTGAATTTTAATTACATTTCATGAAAATGTCGTTTTTGAGAAAATATATATTAATTTTCTGAATCAAACATGGACTACCCGCTTCTGTTTTCATTAAAAAAAAAAAAAAGACTTCCAAAATCATGATATAAATTTTTAACTCAGTAACGTTTAATAAATATATCGAAAGACATTTGAGGAAACAAATACAATCTGAATTTTACTACGTACCTTATAGATCTAAAAGATCAACAAAATGTTCAAAGCTTTTCTCTAATGAATATCATGATTGATATTTTGTTTCAGGTACATGTAATAACAAACGCCTGTAAAGTTTCAAAATAAACTATATTTTTAGGAATCAATTCACAAACCTTTCATTATTTTTCCCATTTTAGATTCCCTACTTATGGAAATTTTGGGAATCACAATCACACAATGCAATTATCACGATTACTAAAATAGCTCTATTTCAAGAACTCTTGTACAGATTTTCAGAAAACTTCAGATTTAGTTAGATGTTGACACAAATTGTTTCTCATTCTGATTTGGTGTAAATCTTGCAACAGGTGGTGCTGCTATGCTGAAATTTTCGCGATTTCTGCAATAGCTCTATGTCAAGAATTAATGCACTTATTTTCATCAAACTGACCAACAGCTGTAGCGTTTATGCTCTTTGGTTTGTGAATTTTGGTTACAGATAGCGAAAAGTTTGAGTGCCGTAATTAAATGATTTGTTTGAAAAACGCGATACATATATTCCATTTTTAAATGCAAACAATTCAACGAACCTATACGGTTAGAATCCTAAAGATTGGCATAGATTGTCATTTAAATTTGGCACTGTATTAGCGAAATTTGAAGTATTAACATTTGTAAGATAGAATGAAGTTTTCGGAATTATACATCCGACTAGTTTTATTTGGTAACGGAAAAAACGGAAAATTTTGACACCTATGGTAAGGTAATATAAATCAACAGTCTAGAGCCGTATTACGTAATACACTATATGGCCAATGGTAACCGGTCACTTGTGATTTTAGACGTTTTGTTAAATATCTAGAAAAATACATGAGGAATTAACCTGAAACTCCAGGTGTGTAAACAGTTTAGTATAGGTCATATATTTCGGAGAAGAGTTTCCCCGAAAACTCCTAGGGGACCGTCAACAAATTAAAAAAGAACGAATATCTTTTGGATAATCCTGTCAAAACTGCACTCTCAGAAATAAACTCTCACTTTTGACGATTCAGAAATCCTCGAGCTGTATTTCGTCGTTTTTGACGATCATTCCCTATTAACATCACGTGACTTTTAACGAAACGTAAACCCTCAAATATTTGACGAAAGTTTTGCCTCAATCACGGTCAGACTCAATGCATTTTAAGGAAACTCTTCCTCAAATCCTCCTCAAATCCTGCGATTTTAGCAAACAGATATTTGCTTGTTTATATTAGTCCTGTAATAATTTATTTTAAAACAGCACTTAGTGCTTTTCAGAAAATACTGAAATATAGGTAGTTATTGTTTCTTGATTAGTTATTTTTTTAGCTGTTAGAATTTTTAGGAATGCTTATTATTATTATTATTATTTTATTTATATGTTGTCGTTCGTTATGTTTTAATTCGAAAAGAATAAATTTCCTGTGTTCTTCAAAACCATTCAATAACAAAATTAGGTCAATAAAATTTCAAACTTCTAGGATATCTTTTTTTTTTTTTTTTTTTTTTTAAGAAGTATATTATGTTTTCAATCAAATTAAAAATAAACATAATTGATCCCTCTCCTCTTTATAAACAGTAAAGTGTTAAAATCTTATCCTCCTACTCAAAGTGATAAAATCTCATGCAATATGCACTTCACAATTCGTTATTTGTGAGCAACAAATTAACCAGACCATATTCTAATCATCCATTGATCAAAGAAAATTTCAGATGTAAATTATTTAATCAAGCCATATTATAATTATTCATTGATACGAGAAAACCATAAAAATAAATTAGCCTTTCTTAAAACTTTCAGAAAATATAGCAGCCCGATAAAATTGCAATCTACGTTATAAAAATGTAAACACGAAGTAGAATTCATTACACCAGTCTAAAAACAGACACTTTCAAGTCCCCAGCAGTCAGGTTGGAAAAGCAGCGACCTCCCACACGAAAGGTCGTGAGTTCGAATCATGCCGAGGAAAGAGAGAGAAGTGATTTTTTTCTTTCCCCGTGTCAAATACTGGAGCTTCCAAACTGTTTGAGAGATGGCGCCACCAGCCCTCTTTTGACGAAACTATTGACGAAATTTATATCGTCAAGCAAGTGAAAAAACGAATTTCATCAATTTCGCGAAATGTTCGCTCGGAGCATTTTCCAGGAAACCATTTCGTCAAAAACAAAGAAAATTTCGTGAAATCTGAGTATTCATTTCTGAGAGTGTAATGTACCAAAAGCGCTCAAACTGTAGATTATGATTAAGTGGCTTATTGTAATAATTTATGTTCATTTTTATGACTATAGCATGTATACTCATAGAGAAATTAAAGTTTTTATAAAAATAGTTCAAAATTTGTTTGCTTATAATTTGTAGAGTTCTTAATATATAAAAAAGCTCTTTTCAGAAAATATGACAAACAACATTGCACACAATACCCTGCAATCAAATAAAAAAATAAATAAATAAATGTATGAAAAATGAGCACTTTTACTAACTAATGCGCATGCCCAAATGTCGTCAAAATATAATTTGCATAATGTGCTAGTTAAATGTGTAGATCAACTTTTGTAAAAGTCTCAAAAACATAGCTTGAAAATTCCGAAAATTATCATTGATAGAATAAGCTCAAAATCCGTTGTACCCAAAATGAAACAAAACAATGAGTTGTTTTATCTATATATCCATTGATTAGTGCCAATATAGCATACCCAATATTGCACGCACTTCTGTATTTGGATATAACACCTCATCTTTTTGCTTCCTCCTTTTTCATAATTCCTGTTAATCTGATATTCGTTAAATTCCATACGTAGCTTCGTTAAACATTTTTCGTAAGTGTTGAAGTTTCTTCAATGTGTTGAAATGCGAAGTTGGAATACATTCTTACATTGTCATTCAGATTCTGGGCGTTTTAAAAAATAAAACCCGATAGAATGACATTCGATTTAAGATATTTATGAATACAGTAATTTATAGGTAACCGTAATTACATAAAGAAAGATATATTAAAAGTGTTTGCATAAAAAGAAAACGAGAAACAATAGCCTTTTAAAGCAATTATTTCATTACAAAATTTCCTCCGAAATAAAATACCATTTCTATGCAAATATCAGATAGGTTTTGAAAATTCAATCTTCTTAATAGAATATAACCTACAGATGTTAACATCACAATCTTAGAGATATAAAAAAGTTTGATAAACCAAGAAGTCAGATCTTTTAAAACGAAAAGCAGTATAGTGATTTTATCGCTTAACGAGTTTCTTCTAGAACAATTATCGTTACAAAAATGGGGAGAAATATCTTGGCTCCGTACAACTCCTGCTTAAGAGACTTAATCGGTTAAAGGGTCTCTGAAGAATTAAAATTAGAAAAAAAAAACAAAAAAAAAAGGACATTTTCAAGATTTAATATCTTAAATGTAATCTTAAAATGCAAATTATTTTAAAACACAATTTTTACAATTATGAAAGATATAAGTATGCTCTTTCATTTCATGTATAAAAAAATATAAAGATGCAAAATTAATATTGATAGAAGGCTTCAAACTGCCAGGCGTTTCTCGAGCAGAAAATTGGTAGCACGGTCTACGCGCAGGATTACAAAATAAATTTTGCAATTAAAATAAAAAAAATTAGTGTGTTATTACACTTTAGATTATCATTGTTATCCAAAAGCTAAATAAATTTTTATTAAAACCATTTTTATTTTTTTAATACAAAGTTTCAATTAGCTAATATAATTTTTTGAAAATTTTAACAGTAACAGAAAATTTTAACAAAATTTTTTTAGAACAATAAGAAGGACATTTTAGGCTCCTTTTATACAGACTGAAAATATATTCTGAAGTGTTTGAGATATCCTGCGCGTTATGCCGGAAAATGTCATTTTGAGAAAAATGACTTTGAAGTTTCTGAAACTTTTCGATTTCAGCTGTCGAGTGGGTATAGATCTAAAAGCCATGACTTCTGTTCTAAAGGGAATTTTGAGGAAACAATTATATCAAAATGTTCAGAAAAGACGGGAGTTTAACAGATTAAAAAAAATAAAATTTCGAAAATTTTCAAGCTTTAAGAGCCTTGAGACCCCTTAAAAAGTGTTTCCTAAATGATGATCGTTACAAAAGGGGGTGGGAGGAATCTCCTTGCTCTATACAACCCTCCAATCCACAAACCTTACAGTGAGATGGTAGTGAGCGGCTCTCACTACAATTAACATTCATAAAACAAATTCTATTTCAAACTTTAGCCTAATACAGTGCATTTTCTGTCGCGATTTTTCCAATTTTACCGATTTTTAATACGATTTTAAATGTTTTTTCGCCTTCTGCGGCGATTTTTTGGCATTTGTGAAAGAATTCGATTATAATATTTTAATCCACTCTATTAAATTTTGACCCCGAATTTTTATCTTTTAGCGATTTGTAATGCGGTTTTTTTTTTTTTTTTTTTTTTTTTTTTTTTTTTTTTTTTTTTTTTCGTTTTGAAACGATGCTTTGAGATTTGTGAAAGGATTTCAGTTTTAAACTTTCATCTTAATATATCAAATTATCTTCTGCGCGATTTTTGAATTTTTAGCAATTTTTAATACGATTTATTGCGCTCTGTTACAATTTTTTACATTTTTAAAAAGTATTCGGTATCAAACTTTTTGCCTAATTGAGAAATTTTTTTACTTCACTATTTTTGAAGTTTCGGTGCTTCTTGATACTATTTTGAAAACAAATTTAAGCATTTGTTTGCGTTCTGAGATGAATTTTTCAATATTTGTAAAAGATATTCCGTTTCGTATATATTATATATTTTGTCTTCCGCGATTTTTAGTGCGATTGTTAGATTTTTTAGTGATTCGGGATTTATGTAAAAATTCCGGTTACAATGTAGTACATTTTGTTATTTGCGATTTTTGCTTTTTTAGCATTTTTTATGGATATTTTTTCAGTCAGCTTTTCTATAGAAACCTTGAATCAAATGAAATATATCTGTGAATTTCATCATGCGTTTTAAAGCAATATGGACATTTACCTGGAATGTTCAATCGAATTGCTGAAAACAATAAGAACGTCATTACGATAATATATCATTTATTGAGTCATACAAAATTTTGGCTGTTATGGACCAACTTCTTCTTCAGTCGATCATTTAGTGTAGGATTCGGTAAAGCACGATAGAACAATATGTAATATTGTAAAAGTGTTCATGAGACGATGCACATCAATGCAAGTCTCACCAGATTTAGTTAATTGATCTTATTGAATGGCTAATCGTTCATAATAATCGCCTGATTATAGAACTTTCAGCCATCATTCTACAATCAAGCAACCTGACGACCAAGGAACACTGAGCAAGTCATATATGTTTTATACTAAAACATTCACTGAAAAATTTACTAACATATCAAGTTCCATGGAAATCCACTTAGCAGAATCTTTTAAACTGGAAAATGTTCCGAAACCTTCCCTAAAAATGATCTAATTAACTGTTTAAATCACATTAAAAATTCATTCAGCAGAACCTTTAAATTAAGTCAATCTTTCGAAATTGGGTTCATCTGATTTTGAACTTTCCCCATAATTATTTAACTAAGCAACGTAGAACGTTATGTTTTATACTAATATATTTTTTGAAAAATTATCTAACGACCTAAATCCCACAAAAATTTATTCAGCAGAACTGAAGTTGTAAGTGGCCGGAATAAAATTTTTCTTTGTATTTTATGTATATTTAGATAGTTAAATATAGCTTTCATAATCGAGTTAACCTGATTATAGGACTATCAAGGATGTAGGAGTAGGCATACGCCGCATCAACTCTAGATGTTTTAAGAATCTCTGCAAAACTTCCATAACTAGTATATACTTTCTGTCTGTGGCATACACTATATAGCCATTAATGACCGCAATTTTCAATTTCAGACATTTTGTCTAATATTTAGAAATATACTTGTCAGATTCTTCTGGAATTTCAGGATTGAAAAGAGCAGGTATGACCTCATATTTAGCAATGTCGATTTGATAAGGGGGCCAATTAGGGGGCCAACAAAAAATCAGAGAAAAAAAATAATACTTGGGATCATCCTGTAAAATAAAATGCACGACATGATCTATCGCTACCGAATATAAATAAACAGACATATGTGTAATGTGTGTATTCTTTTGTGTAAGAATAGCACGTATATTAATAGAGATATAGCGATTTATTTAAAAAGATTAAAAAATTCTTACATGTTTTTTGCTTATAACGTACACGATTTTCAACCAAATTTAACGCCGATTTCAGAAAAATTGACAAAATATAGTAGAAACAATATAGTGCAATTTGAATATAAATATATTAAATATTTTAGGAAATATGAGCAGTTGTATGAAATAATTTTTATCTGCGCATGCGCGAACAATAAGAAAGATCATTTTACATAACTGAATAGTCAACTCTATGGAGCAACTTATTAAAAAAATCTAGTCAAATATCGTAAAAATTTAAAAAGATATCGGCGTTAGAGTGAGCAAACTTTTAGTAGTTCTCTAAAAGCGGCTGAATGATAAGGGATTTTACACAAATTGTCATTTTTAATTTATTTTTTTTTTAATTTTTAATTTTTTATTGATGCTTTAGTTCTTCTTTTATAACCACCAGAACGAGCCTATACCATAATCAAAAGAAGTGTCAAAATCAAAGCATTTTTTTCCAAATCTACTCGTTGATAGTCACTAAATACTAATTTTTTCTGAAAGTCAGTTAATAAAAAATGGCAATTTGTGTAAAATGCCTTATCATTCAGCTGCTTTTAGAGAACAACTAAAAATTTGTTCACTGTAACGCCGATATTTTTCTGAATTTTTACTATATTTGACTAGATTTTTTTTATAAGTTGTTCCATAAAGTTGACTATTAAATTATGTAAAATGATCCTTGTTATCGTTCGCGCATGCGCAGATAAAAATTATTTGATACAACTGCTCATAATTCCTAAAATATTTAATATATATATATATATATATATATATATATATATATATATATATATATATATATTCCAATTGCACTATATTGTTTTTACTATATTTTGTCAATTTTTCTGAAATCGGCGTTAAATTTGGTTGAAAACCCTGTATGTTATAAGCAAAAAACATGCAAGAATTTTTTAATATTTTAAAATAAATCGCTATATCTCTATTAATATACGTGCTATTCTTACACAAAAGAATAAACATATTGCACAATGTCTGTTTATTTATATTCGTTAGCGATAGATCATTTCGTGCATTTTATTTTACAGGGTGATCCCAAGTATTTTTTTT
Source organism: Maratus speciosus (assembly GCA_963932465.1). NCBI lineage: Eukaryota > Metazoa > Arthropoda > Arachnida > Araneae > Salticidae > Maratus > Maratus speciosus. Next base: position 491,184,958 of record OZ010791.1, on the reverse strand, counting down.
TAATTTTTTGTTGGCCCCCGAATTGACCCCCTTATCAAATCGACATTGCAAAATATGAGGCCATACCTGTTCTTTTTAATCCTGAAATTCCAGAACATTCTGACAATTATATTTCTAAATATTCGACAAAATGTCTGAAATTGAAAATTGCGGGTGACTAATGGCAATATAGTGTATATCCTTCAATTTTCTTTAACACTGATAACTTTCCCCCCATAGCTCCGTAACTAAACAATGTAGAATGATACGATAAATAATAAAAGAAATCCCTGAATTATGATCTAACTGTACGACTATCACTAAAATCCATTCAGTAAAACTTGAAATCTTTCATAATCAAGATCACTTAATTTTAGAACTTTTGTAGCTATTACTAAGCAATATAGAACGATGGGGCTTGCACTAAATCATTTATAAACCAAATTTACTACTTAGCAGTGTACGTACTACAGAATTCTGTTTAGTAGAATCCCAGTTATAATGAATCTGAAGGAAATAGGAATTTGCATTTTACATATATAGTAAATGATGATGTGTAAATATGCAAGTGCTTTTATTTGCGATTTCGAAAACGTTATTGGCGATATTCTCGCACGACTAACATAATATTCTTCTTATCCAGGCGCAATTGACTAATAGCCAAATACAAATCTAAACCTTTGAAAATTTAATTTTTTTAAGCCGTACACACGTGATTTTTATATGTAAATTAAACCTTTAAATTTTACAATACTTATTTCTCATTTTTCTTTACATTTGAAATAAAATCAGTAACTGTTTCGGTATTTTTCTGAAATGTCAACACCATTGTCGCCAAGCGTAACACTTGTCCCAAATTGAAATGAAACATTTTACAAAATAATAATTTTGTTCATAAAAAAAAAATATCATTTAAAAAATATAACATTTGAAAATTACAGACTTTGACCTACTACTTTTTTAAATCATTAAAAAAAAATATTAAAAAAAAGCAATTTATCAAATTACAATGACCATTTGGAAAACGATTTTTTTTAAGACTAAAATTTAAGACATAAAAAATCCCACGGAGTTGATCATACATTACGTACGCCATGAAATGCAAGCCAAAAATTGCAAGCCAAAAATATCGTCTGCGACCCGTCAGATTTCATGAAACTTAAGTATTATCCACCGGAAACTTGCGTAAATATCCAAGCATTTTATTGGCTGTTCGGGAAAAGGCTTTTCCATCGTCAGATTTCCAAGAATTCTGACGGCCAATTTTAAATGAAATTTCATTCTTATACTTCTAAACATCCGACAATATTACTTTTTACACCGTCGGATAGAGACAAAAATCTACTTTTAAATGCAATATGTTTGAAAGCTGTATCTCAATTTGTTTCTGAGTTATTAATTGTTTTTGTAGTTTTTATTACTTTTTTGTCATAGTGGCAGCAGAAAGTATCCATCGTTGTTGAAATTAAAGGGAAATACAGATTACTGTATAGACCAATCAGAAAACGAATAAATTGCGGATTAAACCAATGAAAACCTTCAGATATGCTTTTGATTTCCCATCCTGACGAGAACAATAATCATTTTTCCAAATGGTTAATAAATATTTTGCAAATAATAAAATATAGTCAATGTAATCTGCAGGTTTGATATTGTAAATGTCTATTAGTACTGCAGCGTGGCGTACGTAATACGTAATGTCTCAAATTGCAGTAAACATTTAATTTTTTTTTTTAATGAAGACATTCATGGTTTTTTAAACAAAGCATTTATATATATAAAATTCCTAAGTTCTGAAATTATTTTATTGTAGCTTCCTCATCATCAGATAACTGCCAAATGGTAAAAAGAACAGTAAGAAATGTAAATTATAATTAAAAATAGATATTTTATAGAAAAAAAATAATAAATTAAAAAGTTTTCCGAGATTACAAATGAATAGTACTCAAAAAATATTCACTTTCAATAAATAGAAAATGTTAATGTTTTGCACGATTTGCAATAAAAATCCATTACACGGTTAGGGTTGAAATAAATTGCGCGATGCCATACATTTTAGCAGGGTGTTGGTAAAACTAAAAAGTAGCACAGTTGTTTTTTAGTTTAAGTTTTCGTGGCGTATGTATCTTTTCTCCTAACTGACATAGTTGTCTTAATTATTTAACCAAAAGAATTGTTTTAAAAATTATTTAATATGCATTTCTTCCCTTGCTATAGTAACAGATGTATTTTTAGAAATTATTACTTCAGGTTTTGGCGCCAAAGACAGATCTAAGAGCCTTATATCTATAATATAAGAGGTATAAGAGATAAGATGAAATTAAAAAATATGAGATATTTCATATTTTTCTAAATTTCATAATAGAAAAATAGGAAATATCTCATGAACTATTAGCCTTAAAAGAAATTCGTTAGTACCATTCGATTCAAGATACACAAATACAGTAAAATATGTTATCCGTTGAAAAATAACTATAAAATCAGATTTTTCATAAGTTTAGAACTTCTTTCTTAGCGTCACTCTGTGTCATAAGAAGTATTTTTACCCCAATTTTCAAGATTTTAGTTTCAGTAGTTTGGGCTGTGTATTGATTAATACCCAATCCAGACTTTCTTTTATGTACAGTGTGCAATATGTTGTCTATCTGAGACCTTTAATTTGTCAACCGTTGGTCGTGGACATGTACTTCCAATTACAAAAACATTTCAAATGAGGTAAATATTCCTGATGTTGCATTATTTAAAGTAAAAAATCAATTTTATGAAAATTACGAAATCTAAAATTTTATACGGTCTCCCAGTCCCGATATTAATATTTAGTAAAAGTTTATACATATTATAACATACAGGGTGCTCATTATTAAACTGCAAGTGTTCAAGGGGTGCTGGAGAGAAAACTACTGGGAATATATCGGTGAAATTTGGTATCTACAAGTTTCAGAACATGCGCAAGTCAAATATGCAAAAACAAAATCGCCATTTTTACCCGATAGATGGCGCTATACCGTGTTTCAATGCTTATTGATTGCATATATGCACATTTAAGCCCATCGAACGGTATAAAAACATCAATACATTGAGTAAAGGCCAGTCATGACTCTGAATAAGAAGGAACGTGCATTGTTAGTGAAGATATTCTATCAGAATGGTAGCAATTATTCAGCTACTCTGAAAGAATACCGGCGTATGAAACGATTAAGAAGAGGTCCAATGAGTGTCAATGGATTGAAAAATATGATTTTAAAATTTGAATAATCAGGAGAATTGGGCGTTATTTCAGGCACAAGAGGGTGACGTCCCGTAAACCCGGAAAGAGTGCAACAAATTGATGACGCCATTGCGACTACGAGTAGCAGTTCAGGAGCAAGTATGCTGCAACAAGTGATCGCAAGAAGTGTGGCTCGGACATTATCTCTTCCCTGGTCAACTGTGCATAAAGTGTTGCGTTACATTCCTCGGTGTTATCCGTATAAAATTAAAATTCTTCAAGAATTGAAACCTCACGATGACACCCTAAGATTTGATTTTGCAAACCTTGTCCTGTCGAAAATCAGTGAAGAAGACACTTGGATACACAGAATATTGTGGACAGACGTGGCGCATTTTACACTATCAGGTATTGTAAATGCGCATAACTGCAGGATATGGGGAACGAACAAACTATACACTAAACGTGAAGAACCCCTCCATTCCGATTATGTAACTGTATGGTGTGGAATGATGTGTGATTTTCTTGTGGGCCCATATTTATTTGAGACCCCAACTCCAAGTGGTCCCAAACGCTGTAGTGTTACAGGGACTAGCTACGGTGCGATGTTGAGACAACAATTGATTCCAGCATTGCAAGAAAGACATTGTTTAGAAATCACGGTATTTATGCAGGACAGAGTACCCCCTCACATCGCTAAAGATGTTAAAAAATTGCTGCATGATAGCTTTGGTGTGGACCAAGTCATAAGCGACGACGCTTGGTCCCAACGTTCACCGGACCTTAATCCTGGCGATTTTTATCTGTGGGGACATCTGAAAGATATGGTTTATAGAGAACGACATGCTTTTGTTGCAGAATTGAAATCTAGCATAACGAGACACGTGAGGTGTGTTACAACACAGATTTTAAATGCGACGATGGACCATGCTGTTTTACGTTTTCAGCATGTGGTTGCATCTGGTGGTTCACATATTGAGCGCATCATGTAATAATTTCATTGAATAAATAATGGCTTGTTTTTCAAAGCGTCTTTATGGATTGTTTAATTTGTGATCTTATTTACGCTAATTTTTATTACATGATACTCTAAAAATTTAATTACTGAAGCGAATTGTATGGAATTTTGATAGACTGTAAATGATATTTTATATTGTTTATATACCTCTTAGAATGTCATTATGCTCTGTCTATCGATTTTGGAGGTTGTATATGCCACCGGTGAACGTTTAAATGCGGTACAGTGCCATCTCTCTGGCGAAAATGGCGATTTTTTTGCATATTTGACTTGCGCATATTCCGAAACGTGTAGATACCAAATTTCACTGAAATATACCCGATAGTTTTCTCTCCAGCACCCCTTGAACACTTGCAGTTTAATTATGGCCACCCTGTATATAACACAAAAAGTTTGACATCTGTAATAAAAAAATTGACTCAGTTATTAAATTTCAAAGTTTCAGATTTATGCACATGATTTTGTCTTTCATTGAGAGATCAGTTAAAAGATGGATTAAAGTAATTCTAGATCAAAATCAGGGTGCAATGTCCTTTTCACGGCGAAACCACCTTTAGCCGGTATCGCCATATCGGGGTATCACCAAAGAGGGTTATTTCATCTAAATCTCTGAGCTCTTTTGTGGGTCGAACAACATTCAAACGTCAAAGTAGGTAGAATAGACAACTGGAAAATAAAACATACTCAGACTAAATAAATAGCAGCGGAATGAAAGCGACCAGCCAAGCTAATACGAGCATGAAAATTGGGATTTTGCAAATTACAATAGTACCGCAGCGCCACACGTTCGCGATAAAACATCAACCATCTAGCAGTGGATATGCTAGTCAGCGCTGTGACCGTGATGGTAAGCTACGCATACATACAGTATGCCGAAATGATATTTATTTATGGTGAATGTCAAAGGAATGCCAGAGAGGCTGCGTGTATTTTTTTCAGAATGTTTCCCTGAGGATCTACATCCAATGCATGAAACTATAACTGATGCATTGCGCTAACTTATGGAGACCGGTTCTGTTTCACCACGAACAAGAACAAGTAGACACGCAGGGTGTAATATTTGAATGACACCGGAGGAGGTGATGGCATTCGCAATTTTAAATCCACAACTGATAACGGTGAAAATAAGCGAGGCATGTGGGCAACATATCTGGCATTTGCTACATGTACATGATGAGCATCCATACCATCCAACACTGGTGCAAGCATTGAATCTGGAAGACCAAGCAAGACGATTTGATTATTGTAATTTCATGCTCGTTTCAAAATCCGTCATTCCTTTGTGACATTCTGTGGACAGATGAGTCAATGTTTACAGTGAGTGGCATTGCGAACATGCACAATGTGCATTACTGGTATCTGGAAAACCTGCATATCGCCCGCACAGTACGACGCGTGTGGTGCGGTATATGGTGAACCCAGATTGTTGGGACCATCTTCTATGGCCAGGTCTTAACGGGCGTTCGTAACCCGCATATGCTACAAAAAACGATACATGACTGAAGAGCTGCCTCTCCGACATGCATGTCGGTTGTGGTGTCAACATGATGTGGCTCATCCCGCATAAAACATCCAACGTCCGGGCATATCTGGCCCCCGAATTCGATCAACATATTATTGGATATTCCTCAGTATTTTTGGGGCAACTTCTATAAAAAGTCCTGTCAAATGTTGTGAAAACTTAGAAAGATATAGTGAGCTGATTGAAAAGTAGTGGAAAATCCCTTATAATAAAGCTATTTTTAGGAAACAACTCACTATTCAACCCTATCATTGTGAATTCTCGCGATATTTGACTGGATTTTTTTTATATAAGTTGCTCTAAATAGCTGATTACCAAATAATATAATAAAAATTTTAGGAACTTCCACGCATGCGCAGTTAAAATGTATTTCATAAAAATGTCCATACCTCATCAAATATTCAATATATTCATGTTTTAATTGCAGTATACTGTTGCTACTATTCTTTGGCAAGTTTTCGAAAAGTTGTGTTAAATTTGTTTGAAAACATGTATGCTATTAGCAAAAAATTTTGAATTTTTCACAGACACAATAACATTTTCACGGATATGAGTGCTATGCTTACACAAATGCACACAAACGTTGAACAAGACCCAAATAGTCATTTAACACAGTCACAAACCATTTCCAGCATTTTCTGTTACATAGGGGATCGCACATACTATTTTATTATTAAATTTATTATCAGCCCCTAATTGTCCTCCCGATTAAATCTTCACCAAGAAATATGAAATCAAACATGTTATTTTTTTTCATCCCAGAAGTTCAAGAACAGTTCGCCAATAATTTTAGTAGATATTCGACAAAACGTGTGCAATCGTAAATATCCAATCCCTGTACCTTAGCTTTTGGAGGCCAGTGTATGTTATTGAGGTCTTTCATGGCGTGTTCGGTATTGGAAATGAATTGTATAGCATTAATATTCCGTTTTCAGTGCCACTCAAAAGAATTCCGTTTTGTTGCAGTCTATGGTGAAAACTGTTTACGGTGTAGTTTAATTATGTTAATCTATTTTTAAAATATTGAAGTACATAACTGAGGTTCAGTACAAAATGCTAACTGTAGAATTTGGTGTGCACAGCATGTGTCGTTCAGTTAGAGGAACACACAAAATAATTCGGTCACAGTAGAGCCTATTAACAATTATTGGAAATGTTTTATCAGTAGTGTATACGTTTTTAAATTTAAATATTTTTTTTAATTATTATTCGGTTTCTATAGATCATATATATGACTTCAAAATAGAGTTCGGATTTTTTCCGACTACTGATGGTAATTTCTGAATTCTGATTTTGACATGTATTATGCGTTTTACAAATTGTTTACTTAGACATGATCATTCACTTTAAAAATCCTTGAAGTTTTGTTGGAGTAGATATTCTGGAAGTGCTGGAAAGTGTTTTATAATCTATGCTTGACACATGATTTTTCGTTCTTGTTTGAACATAAATTTAAAGACATAATTTTCAGTCGTTCCCTTTTTTTTGTTGGACGATTTTGTAATTAACGTTTATGGGATGTCTTTTTTATCATTTTCCAACGTAGTTGAAAATATTTTAAATTTTCAGTTTGTCTATCCGCCTCTGTCCCGATTTTAACTCGAAAAAATGTATCCTATTCCCATATATTTGATATATATATTGAGATTTATCATGGCATGTTCGGTATTGAAAATGATGAGTGTAACATATGAAATTCATTTATTGGGGCGCTCAAAGCAAAGATGTTAAGTTATGGTTTTTGAGGAAAGATCATTTTATGAGTATTTTAATATTGTTTTTCTTATATTTCAAACATATTGAAATATATATATCCCTGAAATGCACTACAAGATGGTAGAACATGGTATGGGATCACTTGGGGTAAAGTGCCCGCATTTCGTCCCCCTTAACCTTTTACCCGCCGCACCATGACCTGCTTGTCAAATTAATTTGAAAAAAAATTTGAGGCGATTTAGATTAATTCTAAGGTTGCTTGCCGAATTTCGGGATGTTATGTAAAATAGAAGTGGAGTTACAGGTATGTTCCACTTGTGGAATGTTGGCGGTACGAATAACATTTGCACATTTTGGCGAATTTTTCTTTCGAAATCATACCAGCACTGCACACATAACAAAACAAAGGAAACGAGGTAAAGTAAAAAATGTTTCTATTTCAGGAACCTGTTAACTAGTCACTAACAGCAAAATGTTTATGAAAGGCCTGAAAACATTTTTCATGCATACGCTTTCCATAATATTCACACCATTTATTCATGTTTTTCTGTCGATTTGAGAATGTTCTTGAGTAGTAGACGAAAAACAATAGCTACTGAATGAGGTCATAATGTCTATACTTACTGGAGCGGTAGGACTTTCTATTCCCTTTCTCAAACATCAAATCCAATTTTTATGGCAACAATCGCAATTTCACGGCGGAACTCCAAATGGCTTAGGGTTTCTTTTGAAACTACTGCATGACAAATAACAACAACCATATTTAGTTCATTTGCAAACAGATTCCATCACCATTTTTATCATCGAAGTACTGGACGACACGTTCCAAGCAAATAATCCAAAAATTTACATTATAAATATTCTAATTATACAATTTAATCAGTCGAGGTTATTTGATTGAAACTTCTCGCTTCAATTTTCGAGACTATCATGTTCCACTTTGAGTTAGCTATGTGTTAGCTTCCCAATTTGATATAACAATAACGACACTGTTGTCACTCCATCGTACACAAACAACTTTACCATCACTATAATAATCAAAATCTCCTCCTTCTTGTTTTTGCAATTCTTTTGTAGATTTTATTGGCATTTATTGGTTCAAAAATATTTCACAGACACTTTGGCAACAGCTGCAAGAGATATATATGATAAAATTTATTCTTTAATAACACTGGTACGAAAATAATAAAAAAATAATCGCCCGAGGAAGCCCAGTAAACATGATCAAGATCCTAAAATAAGTAACAATGAGATAATTTTGTACTCTGAACCGCCAACGTTCCACATGTGGAACATTGGCATTCAAATGATCATAAAACAAAAAAGAAATAATATAAAACATTCATTTATGCATAAAACGTAATAAACAACACTAAGCAATACAATAATAATCATCACAGCACTCACATTTGAATTCTAAAGTTATAGATAGAGTAAAAAGCACAGTCTACTACATTTACGTTTCTTGTTTCATTTGAACAAGTTCCAAAATAGAAACCACAAAAAATTATAAAAAAATAATTTTCAATCCTTTAAAAGACATCTTTAAAAAAGATATATTAAAACTTTCAAACAGATTAAATAAATACTTAAAAAGATACAGTACCACATAGTTTATGTTCCACTTGTGGAACGTTGGCGGGTAAAAGCTTAACTTCCCCGCTTCTGCGAAAGTGCCGCCACTTATAAGGCAAGGCACAGGTAACGGAAGGTAAAAGGAGTCAGTGTTGATATTTTCGTTAGCCAAGACGCATACATAAATTAAAGACGGCGAATTTCCTATTTTTAAAAGCCCTGAGTTCTTATTACGTCGTTTGTAGAACCTTATTTACGCTACTGTAATTATTTAATTATAATTCATTGCATGTATTTTACATTGGGGAGATGCTGACAGTAGCATACAGTGAGTTTTAGGACGCTCAGTTCATCTTACAGGAACTGAAGATCCGTAATATTGGGAAGTAGCGTGGTCCCAATTTTGTCCCCCTTGCAGTTCTTATTTTCGTCCCTGGGACGAAATTAGGAATGTTTTTTAAGGACATTTTTCTTAATTTTTTCCTCATGTTTGGTTGGCAAATGCATTGTTGCTTATCTCCCGATTTTTTGGAAACCAGTAAAATCTTACAAAAATGTTTTCTTTGTTTAATTTCGTTAAAACTGCGATTGTATAAAGCAAGTAATTCTGCATAAAAATATTGGTATGAAATAATTTGCAAGGTTGCAAACTATGCTAATGTTTCGTTATGTTATTCTTACACTGATAATTAGTGCATTTCTTTGTGCCTTAATTTAATGTAAATTAAATTACTTACTCATTTAGAAATAAATTTTGATTTAGTTATAAGTTACGACTCGGCGTTTTGAATTTTTAGGGGAGGGGGCGAAAATAGGACATTTTTTTTTTCTTTTGCATTTTTTAGATACTTTTGAATTGGGTTGGGTTGATTTTTGACGGCCAATTATCAATCAACACGAGGGATATAGGCCCTGAATGGGGGGAGTGCCCTCCGTGGGGGTCTTTCTAAAGGAACCTGGCAACGAAATATTACTCTAATACAAGTGGCAACAGTTCCAGAAATTACAAAAAAGAAACAGACGATAATGTTTATTCGAATGGTTGAATGTAAATAAGTTCAAAGTTGTTTTATTCTTTCTATGTTTATAAATGTTGTGTCCGCGTCAAAATAAATGTTGTTTGTGAATCCCAATATCAAATGTTTTTCCTGCCGCCTCATAAACCCGGTCACCACATTGGCGACGAGGTGAAGTTTTTTATTTGATATTTTTCCAGACTGAACTTTCAAATTACGTTAGCTCTTAATCGATTCACTATGGATGTGCAACAGTTTAATGACTTTATGGCAGCATTTTCCACTCAGCAACAACAGTTTTTTGAAAGATTAATGCCTGTAATATCTTCAAATACTTCAATGCAGAATCCAGCTACTGAAACAATACAGGTAAATCCAATTTTATTACAACCTTTTGAATGTTTTGATACTCAGAAAGAATCATTTACATACTATATTCAGCGTTTTGAAAATTTTCTAAAAATGAAAAATATTTTTTCTAATAAACAACACTGTGCACAAATGCTTTTAAATTCTATCGGAGCAACTAATTACAATATGTTCTCAGCATTGGTATCTCCTAAAATACCATCAGAATTAACTTACACGGAGCTAGTAAAGGCTTTCGAAGAACACCTTTGTCCCAAGAAAAATGTTATTGTGTCGCAACATAAGTCTCTTTCAACATATTAGGGTGAAAACCAAACAATTCCAGATTATATTGCTACACTTAGACGCGATATAATTAACTGTGAATTTATTTCTCCTTGTGATTGTAAAGTGTCTATCGCTGATATATTTTTACGTTCTCAATTTATTCGTGGCATTTACGATGCTTCTATTCGCGAGCAACTTTTACAGTCAGACGTTAGTACATTTGATGATATATCCAAAAAAGCTATAGCTTTGGAAGTTTCCATATTTGATAACCGTGAATTATCGAAAAATTCAAATATTATAACCAGTATAGGTGAATCTAGTGCAAGTGAAATTAAAAAGGTTTCGAAATATCGACGTTCCAGGTGTGACGCAAATAATTCATCGTCTTTTCAACGCTCTAATTCGAGACCGAAAAATAGTTTTAATCGAAGATCAAGTTCACGATCGCGAATTGATAACGAAAAATTGGGCATAAACAATTTATGTCTTCGATGCGGTAAAAATAATCATACTGCAAAAACATGCAGGTTGGATCGCAATTCTCTTAAATGCAGTAAATGTAAAATAACAGGTCATCTTGCAAAAGTCTGTATTCGCACACTGTTAGACAGAAAAGGAAAAACTAGCATAGATAAAATAAATACAGCAAACTATATTACGGAAAAGAAAATATTTTCTCAGTACGGTGTGAATAAAATAATAGATATTTTTCAAAATAAAAAGGGCAAAGCTAAAGACCTCGAAAAATATTTTGCTACAGTGAGCATTGAGGGCCATAACGTACCGTTTGAAGTGGATTCAGGTGCAGGATTTACTTTTATTCCCCGAGATAAGTTCTATAAAATGAAAATTCCAGTTCAACTTCAAAATTCAACTATTGCTTTCCGATCATACACTGGTGATGTTTTTCTACCAGATGGAAAAGTTACAGTAAATGTAGAATATCAGGGAAGATCCTCACGTGAAGAACTTTATATCGTACCGGAAATTTTCGATGCTTTGTTAGGTCGTGTATGGATTCGACGTCTTGTAATTAGCCTTCAACAGATTGATTCAAATGAGCCAGACAACTTAAATACCTCACAAGAAAAAACTATAGAAAGCCTCGAAGATGTTATTTCTATGTATCCAGAAATTTTCGAACAGAAAGTAGGATGTATTCCAGGTGTCAAAGTTTCATTAAAACTCCGTGAAAATAGTAAGCCAGTTTGCCAGAAGGAAAGAGAAGTACCGTATGCTCTTCGTGAAAAAGTTGAAAGGGAATTAGATTCACTTGAATCTCAAGGAATAATCTTGAAGATAGCTACGAGTGATTGGGGATCGCCTCTGGTAGTAATACCAAAAGCTGATGGAGGTGTACGGCTTTGCGTCGATTACAAAGTTGGTGTAAATAAAAGACTTGTAAGTGCTAACTATCCAATTCAACGAATAGATGAAATTCTAAACAGTCTCAGAAATTAAAAATTCTTTTGTCGACTAGATCTGTTTAAAGCTTATCTCCACGTTCCAGTAGATGAAGAAAGCAGTATTATTCAAACTATAACCACACATAGAGGAGCTTATCGCATGCATAGATTGTCGTTTGGAATAAATACCTCTCCTAGCGAGTTCAATCGAATTCTAGATCAGATCCTCCGAGATTTACCAAAAACCTTAAAGTATTTCGATGATATTATTGTGCATGGAAGAACGAAAAAAGAGTGTAGAAGAAATCTAGAATTATGTCTTCAAAGATTAAAAAATATGATCTGCATTTAAATCGTACCAAATGCTTGTTGTTTCAATTGAAAATCGAATATTTAGGTCATGTTATTGAATTTAATAAAATTTCAAAAAGTCCTGAAAAGGTAAGGGCGATTAACGATATGCCAAGACCGTCAAATGTGGAAGAACTACGGAGATTCTTAGGAATGGCAACTTATTATTCTCGTTTTTTGCCAGATAATTCAACAGTCACATATCCTCTTCGACAGCTTCTTCGGAAAAATTTCAGATTCCGATGGACAGCAGCATGTGAAGCAGCCTTCATCAAATTGAAAAGCGAAATTTCTAGTGAACGTTTTCTTGTTCCATATGATCCTAACTTACCAATTATTCTTACATGTGATGCTAGTCCTGTAGGAGTAGCCGGTGTTATATCACATATTATAGAAGACCAAGAACGACCCATTGCATTCGCATCAAGATCTTTAACAGCAGCGGAAGAAAATTACTCACAACTTGATCGAGAAGCTTTAGCCATTGTGTTTTCAGTAAATCACTTTTTCAATTATTTATTTGGAAGACATTTTAAGTTAGCTACTGATAATCGACCTTTAACAAGAATATTCCACCCACACGTAAAATTACCTCCTATGACTTCAGGACGATTGCTAAGATATGCTACATTTTTATCCGCATTCGATTATAAAATGGTTTTCAAAAAGAGTAGTGATAATATAGGAGCAGACTGCTTGTCTAGAGCTCCAGTTGTTCAAAAGGAAATATCAAGTGATATGGTTATTAACAGTGAAATAAATTGCATTTGCATGTCATCTGTAAATGCGATTTCAACAGAATTGCTGAATTTCGAAACTATACGAAAGGCAACAGATGCAGATGAAGAATTATCAAAAATAAAGAAAGAAATTGAAGAAAATACAGATCGTTCATATGAATTTACACTTGAAGAAGGAATTTTGTTTAAAGCACAAAGAATAATTATTCCAAAAGCACTTGAGAAACTAGTTTTAGAAGAATTACACAAAACACACATTGGAATTACTAAACTGAAACAGCTAGCACGCCGTTATGTTCACTGGAAAGGTATAGATAGAGAGATATTGAACATCTGTCAAGAACATGTGAAGCGTGTGTTGAAATTAAGAAAAATCCTTCAAAAGTACCAGTACATCCCTGGGATGAGCCAGAGGAAAATTGGGACCGTATACACATTGATTATGCAGGACCTTTTCAAGAACATTTTTTTCTTATCATAGTAGACGCGAAATCTAAATGGGCTGAAGTAAAAATATGCCGCAATGATCCTACTTCTATTTCTACAATTGAGCTATTATCCGACATTTTTGCATTTCATGGTTTTCCAAGGATCATAGTCTCAGATAAAGCAAAAATTTTTGTAAGTGACGAATTCCAGTTATATTGTGCTAAAAATGGAATTTTTCACAAACTAACTGCTCCAGGTCATCCAGCCACAAACGGATTAGCTGAACGAAATGTGCAAACACTCAAAAATCTTCTAAAAGCAATGTCTTCTGAACCGTTATCAATGCACGCAAAGATAAGACAAATACTATTCAGATACAGAGCAAATCCACTGTCCAGTAATCAAACACCAGCAGAACTGTATTTGAAACGAAATATACGAATTCAACTTGATGCCTTACGTCCAATGAAACATATTCAAAACAATTATTACCCAATTAAATGCAGAAATTTAAGTGTGGGAGATCGAGTACAAGCGAGATGCTATGCCAGAAATAGAGAGCTGTGGAAGTTAGGTACTGTACTTCAAAAATTTGGTAAATTGCACTATCAAGTAGAATTAGATAATGGATACATATTCAAGCGCCATATTGATCAATTGAGAAAAACCGAGATTCCAAAAAAAGACTGTCACATTCACCACAAATTCAAAAAACGATGAGTGTAAGGATCCAATAAATGAAAAGGAATCTTCTCAACCCCAATGGATAGCACTACCTCGAAACTATTTCCAACAACCCGACGCAAATGTGCAGAGACCACCAACACCAATTGGACATGATGTTCAGCTACGACGATCCACTCGTCAACGCAAACCTCCATCATACTTGCAAGACTTTGTTGTACCATTAACAAACATTATAACTGTTGTGTACGTTCCATTTTAAGCGTGGGAGAATTGTTGTATCTGGCAACGAAATATTACTCTAATACAAGTGGCAACAGTTCCAGAAATTACAAAAAAGAAACAGACGATAATGTTTATTCGAATGGTTGAATGTAAATAAGTTCAAAGTTGTTTTATTCTTTCTATGTTTATAAATGTTGTGTCCGCGTCATAATAAATGTCGTTTGTGAATCCCAATATCGAATGTTTTCCTGCCGCCTCATAAACCCGGTCACCACAGAACCTAACCCGTATTTACGCATGAAATCCATGGTTCGAAGGTAACCACGAAAACTCCGAACGATTAGGCCGACGGGCGCGATTGGGTTCGAACCCAGCACCTCCCGTCTACCAGCTTCGAGAGCAGAACCTCTCGGCCACTGGTGGGGCAGATACTTTTGAGAAAACAATTTTCAGCATTGTTAAATTTTTTTTGTACGATATGTACCTACGTTTCTGTGTGCGTGGGTAGTTAGTCTATGTAAAATCCAAATTTGTTTTTTTTTCACTGAAAATTACGACTTCCAAGGGTCTAAAAGTGACTGAATGACGATAATAGGGCACCTTACCCTATCATTCGTTTAAGTAAACATTTAAAAGAACTCTTAGGATATGATAAATGGGGAAAAATCGTTTGACAATAGTTAATCATTTTACACTATTGTGGGAATTTCGTAAGAACACTTGAATCAGACTGAATGCCTCCGACGTTGTATTCTGTTTTCAAGATTAAAAAGGAAAACGAGCCTTAACGAAACTGTGTGAAGTGGAAATGCAGAAAAAGTAAATAGAACGAAAATGAGTTCGACGACGCAGGTTTTGTTAGAAAGGAACAGAACATTTTTCGGTGAAATAAGATAGAATATTTAAACGACGTAAGAAAATCTCAGAAATATTCGACGGTGCTAAATAAATGAAGTCATCGTTGTTGCTTTTTAAGCTAAATAGAGATCGAAAAGAGTGCTTTTGAACTGTATTTTTGTTTTGTCTTCGTCTTAATAAATGTCAGTGTTCGTCTCAGAAGTGAGTTATGGTTTATAAATAGAGCCACATCCCATACTATTACAAACATAATGAAGATATGCATTTCAGAAGTATATTAAACATATATTCTATACAGGACCACATAAAATAAATCGTTTACTTAATTGAATATGGGGAAAGACTGTTACACTTTTTCATATATAATGACAATTGTTTACAATTGTCATTTCTCTGATTGTCGTTACTCTGAATAATTAAATTTAACCCTTCTTCGAAAAAGGTTTTAATTTCTTGATTCAGGTTATTTAATTTATCTATAGGCCGGTTAATGGTATTCATAACTTCGGAAATATTTACGGAGGGGGAAAGTGAGACAACATTGAACCTGGCTAAAATTTAACTATCGTTAATTTCTAAATCTGCAATCCGGTCAATAAATTCTTCAGTAGAATAAATAGAAAACTTTGAAGACGAAATAATCTTTTTCAGAAAACTAACATACTTTTTCAACCTAATAAAGTAGACACTGGCATCTCGTGACAATCGGTATAAATGAAAAGTCTGGTTTATGATCTATTCTAGCTGTAATTCTCGGTGTAACACCTGTATGGTTAAGTTTAATTTTACCCTTCATTTCATCAGACCAATCACTATTTCTAAGAAGCTCTTTTTTTTTCTATAGATCCCTGTGTTGGGATCTTTATTAAGGATATGACATAATATCTGTTCGATATACTGTTCCATTTTACTAATATAGGTATCATGATTCATTACTAGTAATTTTCCAGATTTATGAGGCTGGTGTTTTTCGCGTTACCTTGTTTCTTAATATACTTTTTGCTTAAGTTACATACATTTAATCTCACAATGTCCTGTTCACTAGTAGGACTATCTTGAATTACGGCCTCTAAATCTGTGCAAATGTCCTTTGGATTGTTGGAACCTTGAAAATTATATTTTAAACCTAGCGATATTGCTTCTTCTTTCTCTTTTGAAAAAGTTCTATTTGAGATGTTGACAAAACGAACAGGCTTAATTTGAAGGGGGGGGGGGGGGGTGAATAATTTTTGATTGCTGTAACAAAATGTTTTAGTTTCCTCTTATGACGTTCTGTAATTAAATTATTTTGTTTAAACCTGAATCACTGTATGGTAGATTAGATTTTCCTAACTTTGATAATAATGTTATATTCTACCAATAGATGACGTCATCTCAGATACAATAGTGTTTATCAAGTTTTGTGATACCTCAATGAAATATTTTTATTTTATTGTTTGTGACAGTGACTGTGTTGTGTTGTGTATAACGTAAGCTTCGTAGAGGTCAAGAAACCCCTGATGATAGTTTGTTAAATTAGTCTGAAACGTTGGGTATATTTTTAATGTGTCTGAATAATGAATTTTTATTGAATATTTAATTTTTACTGTGTCTTTAATATTGTTAGGGATATCAAACTTTGAAGTTTTAGAACATTTCAATCAATGACAGTTTTCGGCTATTATGTTGAAATCAATCAATTATTAATTTTGAATAATTTACGAGTAAAAAAAAAAATATAATTTAAATGTAAACACTTTCTTTTAAGAAACTAAATGAATTTTTATGTACCTGGGAGTATATAAAAATTATAATGTATTTTGTAAGAATTCATTTTTATCATGTTAGGACCATTAATTTAGAAAAGTGACTCAGGCTTAAAGTTTCATTTTATTAAAAATATATATTTCGATATTTATGTTTTGATAAAATATATATTTCGTTATAGCTTTTAAAAAGATAGGCATTATCTTTCGAAAAATGCTTCGTGTTTTAAAATGTTTATCCATATAGTACATTCCATATCTCTCTGTTTCCAGTATTTATTAAAATGTATAAATGTTTTTAATTAGGTATCCATATAAACTTTGTCTTTCTGTTTCTATATATTACTAAAATGTATATATATTCTTTTATTTTTGAAATTATGTGTTCAAATAAACTGTGTGTCTGTCTCTGTCTGAAACATTTTTAAAACGTGTGTGTACATGAAATTATGAATGAATTACAAACTTTATGTATTCTTTGTTTAAAATATCGATAACGAAAGGAAAAGAATTGATCTGTTAATTAAAAACAATTGAGTTAAATAGTTAATTTTGAAAAAAAAAGCTGTTCACTTTCCTGATCCCTTGCTAAAATAACGTTAAATTGTCATTCTTTCAAGCCTAAGCATAATTTGAAATAATGCAAAATAAAATTATTTGTCCACATGAAAGAGTAAGAATATTGTAAGTAAGAATATAAGATATATTTATCTATGACAAGAATATTATATATAGCCATTCCTTTATTCCAAAACAAAGTTCTAAGTTCAATAATTCTCGCAAGTGTCTTCTTATTGAATCGTGTCAATGTGAGAAATCTGCTTTGTAATATGTATTTGATCCATAGGGAAATGACATTATACGCAACTCTTTCCGTTGGCTTAGTACTTGAAGTAATATCTCATCAGCTGAACAAGAAATACTTAATAGGCTGTGGGAAATCTTTAAATGAAAATCGATACGTATATCATGTGGATGAATAGAGTCCTTCAATTTAACAGTAAGTGACTAACAGAACAATTAGATAGAATTTTTTGAGCCTAATAGTTTAGAGAACATGGTTAAAGATATGATATTTTTCGATATCTAAAAAAAAACAAAAAAAAACAAAAAAAACACAAAACATATGTTTGATTTGTAATGATATAATAAGAAATGTATTAAAACATAAGATTATAATTTTAATTCACAGCAAATAACTGTAGGATTTTATAAAAAGAAAATCACACAACATTACAAGTAAAAATTAAATTTACAAAATCAAAAAACCCGGCATCGTAAAAAGGGAACTAATTATTTCTAACCAATGTGAACCTATTTTTTTATATTACTTAACTATTTTTTATTTACTTATATTGATGACTTTTAAGTTGTGTTTAATTCCCAGCTAGAAAAAGTTTGCAAAAAAAGTGTAAAAAAAAAGTGCACAAAAAGCGAGCGTATTTGGCACCTCTGCTTATACATAATGAGTGCACACTGAATTGTGCACAAAAAGTGTATACCTAGATTGTTCACTTTTTATACACAATCAGAGGTGCCAAATACGCTCGGATTTTGTGCACTTTTTTGTTTACACATTTTTTGCATACCTGAGTTGTGCACCTTTTATACACAATCAGTGGTGCCAAATACGCTCAGATTTTGTGAACTTTTTTTTTTACACTTTTTTTGCCCATCTAAATTTTATACTTTTTATGCACAATCACAGGTGCCAAATACGCTCAGATTTTGTGCACTTTTCTTTTTACACTTTTTTTGCCTATCTAAATTTTACCACAAAAAGGCTTAATTATTGCAGTTCCCGGAACAGATGTCATAAGTTCCCACGGCTGCCACCTTGGAATTTTCTTGGCGTGAAAACCCCTTTTCCGCCAAGTAGTAAATGTCGCCAAGCACCGGTTTATATGCATGTTTCGCTTAACGAAAATAAAATGTAAATAATAAACAAAATTCGCTAAAGTGGCAATCAGTAATCTTGTATGAGCGCTTCGTGCACATTAACTGAAAAAAAACCATCACTGCATTCAGCAGTTCTTCCGGTGTAGCATTCTCAAAATTCAGCAGTTCTCGCTTTCTAGCAATCTCAAAATATAAAAACTCTTAAGGCAGCAGAATATACATAAAAAATGAAACTCGCTAAAGTGGCAATCAGTAATCTTGTATCAGCGCTTCGCGCACATCAACCAAAAAAAAAAAAAAAAACCATCACTGCATTCAGCAGTTTTCCCGGTGTAGCATTCTTAAGATTCCGAAGTTCTCACTTTCTAGCAATCTCAAAATGTAAAAAACTCTTAAAGCAGCAAAATATACTTAAAATTATCAACATACCTTAACAGATATCTGCTTTCTTGAAAGCTCCAGTACGAAATCTTTCTCATAACACCACCATCATTTTCCAAAATAGGCTTATGAATATGCATTGAGACACAATAAACAAACCTACTTTTCTTCTCAAAATTTCCTCATATTTCTTAATTACTTCAGCAAAAGCTTTTAAACAGATTGCAGAAACCATATAGTCAGTCAAATACATCCAATAAATTTAACATAAAAATAAAAAGACAGAGCGATACAACACAATATCAAAATCCATGCACAAAATCCACCACTTCTCAGTGGTTGCCAGAACACAACACGTCAGAATACATATATCACACGGGGTTCCACATATCGAGGTTGCCATATTTTAAACACCGCCAACACACCAACAAAAAATAGCCAAACAATTCAAAACAACGGCTGAGGGAACATAAGGCATCTAAGCCCAGTTCAGTTCCCTTAACCAGAAACGTACCATCTGTGAGATGGTTTCGTCGATATATCTTCCCTTAATATTTTCGCACTCCGGCATTCAAAACTTATTTTTATGCTGTTATATAAAAAAATTGCTCCTATTAATGCATTACTATTAAAGATTAAATGTTTAAGTTCACTATTTGATAAATTATTAAGTGGTCTGTTTGTGCACGGGATTTTCACATTTCCGGTTAAGGGTTAAACATATTGCTATCACATACATAATTCACACTGCAATATCAATACGGCAAAATCAATAATAAGACCAAAAAACAAGCATAAATTTATTGGTGTACCTGTAATGGAACAGTGGCACAACAGAGAGCTGAGCAATATTCTTATAATAGTATGAAATAAAAAAAAAAGATGTTTCTATAAATATAACCTAAAATTGAACCTTATAACATACGATGAAGCTATATTTTAAATTTTAAAACATTATGATGAATTCTTCACAATTTAATTTCTAATTACAGCTGAAGGAAGGTTAAATGCTTGTAATATTTGGAACTTTATTTCGGTTAGCCGGGCGCCAATGTTATAGATACATATATAAGTCTATATACATGTTTATATAAATATATATACTACATATATATGTATATAGGTGATATAGACAATATATGTATGTACATATGTGTGTGTGTATACATATATATGTATGTATATATAACACTGGCACTCGGCTAAACTAAAACTAGTAAATCTGCAGATCAAGAGCCTCAACGTCATCTCTGCAACTCATTGTTTTTATCAAACTTTGCGTAATATTAATCTTTCTACAAAAACAAAATTTAAACTATTTAAATTACACAAACATTTATAAAAGGAAAAAAAAAATATTTCGATGGTTTCAGACATTAAAAGCGTTAAATTAAACACGTTGTTATGTAAGGATATTCTGAAATTCTCACGAGCTACTTATTCTAGTAATTTTTATATAATAAAGCAAATTTCTTCAGGGGGGCTCTGCCCCCCTGAACCCCCCGTTGTGTAATTTATTTTGCATTTGTAATTTTCTACTGATTGAGTTAATGATTACCCTATATCTTAGATTTCTTTTTACACTGCGATTTATAAGGATAAGCAATAATTCGGTCAAGCATTTTACGTTATCCTAATATCCATACAGCAGTATTTACTTGCCTGCTAACCACAAATACCTGTATCTAATGGATAAAGAACTTTTGGAAATGTAAACTGAAACATCTAATTTAGAAATCTAATACCTTTATAAATTTTGTTTATAAAAAAATAATTTTGATTACCATTCTGCAATATTTATATCTAAGATCTAATCTAAATATCAAAAAATGTACTCGATAGCATTAACTTACTAAAATCACCCTAAAGTAGGGGGGCTTCTAAACCTAACAGTTAATAATTCATCATCGTTAAATTGATAAACATGATTTGGCGCCTTTAAGTATTTTTTGTGATTTTCTTTTAATAGTATCTACATTTAATTTAAAATCGTGATGTTACAAATACCGTTGAAATTTGACGCAAACCTATGTTCAGGTCAAATTACGAAAGGTTAACTAACATTTCATTTCCCTTAGCCGGACTTTCTGTTTCATTTTTCGTAATAAGGATTATTTTAATAATTTAATTTATTTTACACTCTACAAGCTGTTACACGGACGTTGTTCACGTAGCATTAAAATAGAGATAAATGCATTAAGTAAAACATTTCACTCACCACCAGACATACCAAGTCTCAAGCTTTTTGCACATCACTATTATCTTAGAGAAAATGTTCTTTTAAATCGCGCAAATGTTTCAATTAAATAAAGTAACATTTTCTGTATTAAAATACTGGTATCCAGAACGCCGGAGGCTTGGCAGCTCTGCTCCTCTTAATAAAAACATATATGATTAACCAACACTTTATCACATTTTATAGGAGACAATACGGAATTTCTTATTTGTATGGCCTTACATATATCTCAGTCATAAAAATGTAAAATTTTGTGCCAATTAATGCACGCAATTGAGAAAATGAAATCGCAAAGAATGAGAAAAGGAAGGCCAAGTAAAATCGTGTAAATCGAGGAATCTTTCTTCGTAGTGCTGGGAAAATACTGCTACAAAAACTATTTTAGGTGGTATTTGGTGTGAAATGTTTATATGTATTCATTCCTGTCCTATATATCCTTTTTTTAATTTTTTTTTGCTTATTCCATTTTTCTTTTGCACGTGAAAATCTTACAAATTAAAATTAACTCTTTGGGAGAAATTGTTATTCATTTTTTTTTTTTGGCTACAATAAAGTTTATAAAATTTAACAGAATAATGTCAGTTTATTCTGTATGAAAATAACGAACTTTTTCATTTATAATCAAATAGTTGAATAAATAAATGAAAATATTATTCTATATAGTATATAAATACTATTTTCATTTCTGCATTTAAATAAATCTATATGCAAATATCTATACAAAGGCATTCATTAATTCATTCCTTTTGCTTTGATTTGACTTCAAAAAACCATACATACTTTCACATTTATGATATTTTTAGATGCGATGCTGTTGCTACGCAACGGTTAAAAGAAAAAATGAAATATAAGTAAATTCATAAAATAAAATGTTTTATATTATTCGAACACATGTATAAAATTCTATCATAAGTTATACACCTAATTTAAAAGCTCTGACAAATGTTTTGACAAAATTGCAAACTAATAAGAATAATTTAATACTCTTATTTAAAAATTTCAGCATCCAAAATTTACCATTTAAATCTATTATTCATATGAGCGATTTCTTTCAACAAATGAAAATTTGAAAATCGTCTGACTTCCCATAGAAAAGCATTATATCACAAAATAAAATGTTCTGTATATTCCGAACGAATGAACCAAATTTAACCCAAAACTATACAGCTAAATCCGGGGAGCTCATCAACATGCCCAGGGAATTTCAAGCCGATCGGATGCTTTTTGCGGCAGTTATCCCGATCAAACAAATTCACGATTTTTCTACGCCAGATTGACAAATTTGGCTATCTTTTCATACCCGACCAGTGAAATTCGCTATTTTTTCACACCTTATTGACAAAATTCACTATTTTTCGACACCCAATCAACAAAATTCCCTTTTTTTCACACCTGATCAACAAAACTCTCCTTTTCCCCGCACCTGTTTGACGAAGTTTGCTATTTTTTCGCGATTCAATAAATTTTGACATTTTCTCCATTCCTAATCGACAAAATTCACAATTTTCTACACCCTATCAACAAAATTCTTTTTTTTCCCACACCCGTTCAACAATATTCCCCTTTTCTGCTGCGCCTGATCGACAAAGTTCGCTCTTTTTCCGTGAATCAACGAAATTTGAGATTTTTCCGCACATTATCGACAAAATTCACACTTTTTCTATGCCCAATCAAACAAATTCGCGATTTTTCTACGCCAGATTGACAAATTTTGCTATCTTTTCATACCCGACCAGTGAAATTCGCTATTTTTTCACACCTTATTGACAAAATTCACTATTTTTCGACACCCAATCAACAAAATTCCTTTTTTTTCACACCTGATCAACAAAACTCCCCTTTTTTCCCACACTTGATTGACGAAGTTTGCTATTTTTTCGTGATTCAATGAAATTTTGAGATTTTTTCCATTCCTAATCGACAAAATTCATGATTTTCTACACCCTTTCAACAAAATTCCCTTTTTTTCCACACCCGTTCAACAATATTCCCCTTTTCTGCCACGCCTGATCGACGAAGTTCGCTATTTTTCCGTGAATCAACGAAATTTGAGATTTTTCCACTCCTAATCGACAAAATTCATAATTTTCTATACCTGTTCAACAAAATTTCCTTTTTTTCTATATCCATTCAACAAATTTCCCCTTTTTCCTGCGTCTGATCAACGTAGTGCACTATTTTTCAGTGAAACAACGAAATTTGAGGTTTTCCCGCACATTATCGACAAAACTCGCACTTTTTCTATGCCCGATCAAACAAATTCACGATTTTTCTACGCCAGATTGACAAATTTGGCTATCTTTTCATACCCGACCAGTGAAATTCGCTATTTTTTCACACCTTATTGACAAAATTCACTATTTTTCGACACCCAATCAACAAAATTCCGTTTTTTTCACACCTGATCAACAAAACTTTCCTTTTCCCCCGCACCTGTTTGACGAAGTTTGCTATTTTTTCGCGATTCAATGAAATTTTGACATTTTCTCCATTCCTAATCGACAAAATTCACAATTTTCTACACCCTATCAACAAAATTCTTTTTTTTTCCACACCCGTTCAACAATATTCCCCTTTTCTGCTGCGCCTGATCGACAAAGTTCGCTCTTTTTCCGTGAAACAACGAAATTTGAGATTTTTCCGCACATTATCGACAAAATTCACACTTTTTCTATGCCCGATCAAACAAATTCGCAATTTTTCTACGCCGGATTGACAAGTTTCACAATCTTTTCATACCCGACCAGCGAAATTCGCTATTTCTTCACACCCAATTGACAGAATTCGCTATTTTTCGACACCTGATCAACAAAATTTCCTTTTTTTCTGCACCTGATCGACGAAGTTTGCTATTTTTCAGTGAAACAACGAAACTTGAGATTTTTCCGCACATTATCGACAAAACTCGCACTTTTTCTATGCCCGATCAAACAAATTCGCGATTTTTCTACGCCAGATTGACAAATTTTGCTATCTTTTCATACCCAACCAGTGAAATTCGCTATTTTTTCACA
The DNA here is from genome assembly GCA_963932465.1 of Maratus speciosus. Lineage (NCBI taxonomy): Eukaryota > Metazoa > Arthropoda > Arachnida > Araneae > Salticidae > Maratus > Maratus speciosus. The sequence goes on along the minus strand of OZ010791.1, from coordinate 491,160,317 downwards.
CCTTATTGACAAAATTCACTATTTTTCAACACCCAATCAACAAAATTCCCTTTTTTTATACCTGATCAACAAAACTCTCCTTTTCCCCGCACCTGTTCGACGAAGTTTGCTATTTTTTCGTGATTCAATGAAATTTTGACATTTTCTCCATTCCTAATCGACAAAATTCACGATTTTCTACACCCTTTCAACAAAATTCCCTTTTTTTCCACACCCGTTCGACAATATTCCCCTTTTCTGCCGCGCCTGATCGACGAAGTTCGCTATTTTTCCGTGTACCAACGAAACTTGAGATTTTTCCGCACATTATCGACAAAATTCACACTTTTTCTATGCCCGATCAAACAAATTCGCAATTTTTCTACGCCAGATTGACAAGTTTCGCAATCTTTTCATACCCGACCAGCGAAATTCGCTATTTTTTCACACCCAATTGACATAATTCGCTATTTTTCGACACCTGATTAACAAAATTTCCTTTTTTTCTGCACCTGATCGACGAAGTTTGCTATTTTTCAGTGAAACAACGAAATTTGAGATTTTTCCGCACATTATCGACAAAACACGCACTTTTTCTATGCCCGATCAAACAAATTCGCGATTTTTCTACGCCAGATTGACAAATTTCGCTATCTTTTCATACCCAACCAGTGAAATTCGCTATTTTTAGGTAGCTTTCTTTACAAAAAAGCTACCTATTGCAGCCGTTCGGAGGAAAGCGATTTCAAAAAATTTTGGTATATTTTCATCGATCATGACCCCCAGACCCCGAAACCACCCTCCGTTCAAAATTGATATATATATATATATATATATATATATATATATATATATATATATATATATATATCTGACCTATGTCACACTGTAACTCCCGTAATTATGAACCGATTTCGATGTAATTCGGTGTGTACATAGTACATACCAATGTCTCGACCGAGTTCGTTGGCCAGCTTCATCCGCCGTTTTGTTTCAAAATGGCGGCCATTTAAAATTTTAAAAAAAATTTAAAACTTGAAATGTGGTAACAAAAAATTAAAAATGGAAAAATATTTTTTTCTTATGTATTTGACCTTTATACAAAGATTCCGGAGCAGTTTTTGTTTCGTCTATATCTTAAAAAATGGCTGAGTTATAGCATTTTGAATTTCTAGCGTGGCTGACATTTTGAAACGTCCTGAATTTCGTCACGCGATAAAAGGCGTATTTATGAACCGATTTGGATGTAATTCGGTGTGTACATAGTACATACCAATCTCTCGACCGAGTTCGTTGGCCAGCTTCATCCGCCATTTTGTTTCAAAATGGCGGCCATTTAAAAATTTTTTAAAAATTTAAAATTTGAAATGTGGTACCAAAAAATTGAAAATGGAAAAATATTTTTTTCTTATGTATTTGACCTTTATACAAAGATTTCGGAGCAGTTTTTGTTTCGTCTATATCTTAAAAAATGGCTGAGTTATAGCATTTTGAATTTCTAGCGTGGCTGACATTTTGAAACGTCCTGAAATTTGTCACGCGATAAAAGGCGTATTTATGAACCGATTTGGATGTAATACATAGTACATACCAATGTCTCGACCGGGTTCGTTGGCCAGCTTCACCCGCCATATTGTTTAAAAATGGCGGCCCTTTAAATTTTTAAGAAAAATTTAAATTTGAAATGTGGTACCAAAAATTGAAAATTGAAAAAATATTTTCTTCTTATGTGTTTGACATTGATAAAAAGATTCGGGAGCAGTTTTTGTTTCGTCTATATCTTAAGAAATGGCTGAGTTATAGCATTTTGAATTTCTAGCGTGGCTGACATTTTGAAACGTCCTGATTTTTCTCACGTAATAACAGGCGTATTTATGAACCGACTTGGATGTACCTTGGTGTGTACATAGTACATACGAATATCTCGACCGAGTTCGTTGGCCAGCTTCATCCGCCATCTTGTTTCAAAATGGCGGCCATTTAAAAAAATAAAAAAATTTAAATGAGATACCAAAAAATTGGAAAATGAAAAAGATTTTTTTTGTATGTGTTTGACCTTAATACAAAGATTCCGGAAAAGTTTTTCTTTCGTCTATATCTAAAAAAAATGGCTGAGTAATAGCATTTTGAATTTCTCTTGTGGCTGACATTTTAAAACGACCTGATTTTTGTCACGCGATAACAGGCGTATTTATGAACCTATTTGGATGTAACTTGGTCTGTACATAGTACATACCAATGTCTCGACCGAGTTCGTTGGCCAGCTTCATTCGCCATCTTGTTTCAAAAGGGTTGCCATTTAAAAAAAATTAAATTTAAAATTCAAAATGAGGTATTAAAAAATTGGAAAATGAAAAAGATTTTTTTTATGTGTTTGGCCTTGATACAAAGATTCCGGAGCAGTTTTTGTTTCTGAAAATTTGTTCTTTTGTTGATATCTTAAAAAATGGCTGATTTATAGCACTTTGAATTTCTAGCATGGCTAACATTTTGAAACGATCTTGTATTTGTCACGCGATAACACACGTATTCGCCTATTTCGATGTAAGAAGGCATGTGGATAGTATACATCAACACCTCGACCAAGTTCGCTGGCCAGATTCATCAGCCATCTTGTTTCAAAATGGCGGCCATTAAATTAAAAAATATATATATATTTAAAGTGAGGTGCAAAAAAATTAGAAATTGAAAAAGGTTTCTTTCTGAAGTATTTGATCTTGATATAAGGATTCAGGAGCATTTTTTGTTTGTCTTTACCTTAAAAAATGACTCAGATATAGCAGTTTCAATTTCTATTGTGGGTGACATTTTGAAAAATCTGATTTTCTGCATGCGACAGCACTCCTATATATTAACCGATTCCGATGTGAGTGAGCATGTGCACAGCAATTACTAAGGTCTCGACCAAGTTCACTGCTTAGCCTCATCCACCATGTTGTCTTAAAATGACAGGCACTTTAAGAAATTGCCGAATTTGGCAGCCAAATATAAGTTACTTTAAAGAAAAGCAGCTTGGATAAAGCTGACTAATTTCGCGAAATTCTCATTCATTATATTGATAAAAATTAGTATTGAATGTCCCATATTCGGTTTCCACTAAATTGAGCTTCGTGTGTTTGCATGATATAAGTTGGCTTTTTTTAAATAATGATTATGAAAGCTACCTCTTCCTCCCGGCACTGGCCGGAAGGACTTTTTCACACCTTATTGACAAAATTCACTATTTTTCAACACCCAATCAACAAAATCCCCTTTTTTTCATACCTGATCAACAAAACTCTCCTTTTCCCCGCACCTGTTCGACGAAGTTTGCTATTTTTTCGTGATTCAATGAAATTTTGACATTTTCTCCATTCCTAATCGACAAAATTCACGATTTTCTACACCCTTTCAACAAAATTCCCTTTTTTTCCACACCCGTTCAACAATATTCCCCTTTTCTGCCGCGCCTGATCGACGAAGTTCGCTATTTTTCCGCACATTATCGACAAAATTCACACTTTTTCTATGCCCGATCAAACAAATTCGCAATTTTTCTACGCCAGATTGACAAGTTTCGCAATCTTTTCATACCCGACCAGCGAAATTCGCTTTTTTTTCACACCTTATTGACAAAATTCACTATTTTTCAAAACCCAATCAACAAAATTCCCTTTTTTTCATACCTGATCAACAAAACTCTCCTTTTCCCCGCACCTGTTCGACGAAGTTTGCTATTTTTTCGTGATTCAATGAAATTTTGACATTTTCTCCATTCCTAATCGACAAAATTCACGATTTTCTACACCCTTTCAACAAAATTCCCTTTTTTTCCACACCCGTTCAACAATATTCCCCTTTTCTGCCGCGCCTGATCGACGAAGTACGCTATTTTTCCGCACATTATCGACAAAATTCACACTTTTTCTATGCCCGATCAAACAAATTCGCAATTTTTCTACGCCAGATTGACAAGTTTCGCAATCTTTTCATACCCGACCAGCGAAATTCGCTATTTTTTCACACCCAATTGACATAATTCGCTATTTTTCGACACCTGATTAACAAAATTTCCCTTTTTTCTGCACCTGATCGACGAAGTTTGCTATTTTTCAGTGAAACAACGAAATTTGAGATTTTTCCGCACATTATCGACAAAACTCGCACTTTTTCTATGCCCGATCAAACAAATTCGCGATTTTTCTACGCCAGATTGACAAATTTCGCTATCTTTTCATACCCGACCAGTGAAATTCGCTATTTTTTCACACCTTATTGACAAAATTCACTACTTTTCGACACCCAGTCAACAAAATTCCCTTCTTTTCATACCTGATCAACAAAACTCTCATTTTCCCCGCACCTGTTCGATGAAGTTTGCTATTTTTTCGTGATTCAATGAAATTTTAACATTTTCTCCATTCCTAATCGACAAAATTCACGATTTTCTACACCCTTTCAACAAAATTCCCTTTTTTTCCACACCCGTTCAACAATATTCCCCTTTTCTGCCACGCCTGATCGACGAAGTTCGCTATTTTTCTGTGAATCAACGAAATTTGTGATTTTTCCACACATTATCGACAAAATTCACACTTTTTCTATGCCCGATCAAACAAATTCGCAATTTTTCTACGCCGGATTGACAAGTTTCACAATCTTTTCATACCCGACCAGCGAAATTCGCTATTTTTTCACACCCAATTGACAGAATTCGCTATTTTTCGACACCTGATCAACAAAATTTCCTTTTTTTCTGCACCTGATCGACGAAGTTCACTATTTTTCCATGAATCAAAGAAATTTGAGATTTTCCCGCACATTATCAACAACCATTAGAAGAGAAGACATGGCACGTTGTTGCAGATCTGCAACAATCAAAAGTTTATGCTTATTTTATACATATTATAAATTTCTTGGCTCGAAAATGGTCTTTAAATAAAGAATTTAAACTTACCTTTGTAAACAATATACTTTTTTAACTCCACTATTTCAAAGCTTAATTCAGCAAAAATCACATTTAGCTGATCAAGCGATAAATGAAACTTTGGCGTGAAAAAAAAATAAATATTCGCCATCTGTTGCAGATTTAATGACATAATTATACTAGTAGCAGTGTAGTAGAATAACAACATTCAACAAAAATCGTGTTTTGATGTTTACTGTCAAAATACCATTGACTTTTTGGGTATGTTGCAGATGTGCAACACGGTGATACAAAGGGTTAATTTCTTTAGGCAAGTAGGTACCTATTTTAGTTATCATCACAGTTTTGGCGGGAACTATCTGACCTTCTATCTTCGTAGTAAATTGATGAGTTTCCAAGCTATAAATTCCAGTTATTTCTTCACACGATACATCTGTGGGGATGCCACGCAGCAGGAACCATGTGGTAATGCTTTCATGTTGGAGAACAGGTGATACCGGTATTTCTTCCAATTCTTGGATGCCCAAGATTTGTTGCGCTGTTTCTAGAGAGCTTGTCGTTGCTAAGATTTTCCCTCGCCAGGTTAGTTTCAACTCATTAATTTGGTCATGACTGAATAATTTCTTGAATTCCGTTCTTTAGACGACGCGGGTGTATGCTTGGGAGAGCCCCATTTGCTTCCAAAAAGATTATAGGGTACTTTTCAGTTAGCCGGGCGCCAGTGTTATGTACACATAAATATATGTATATACACATGTATGTATATACATATATTGTATATACACACATATATCCACATATATGTATATCTATACATATGTATATATACATGTATACATAATACTAGCACCCGGCTAACCGAAAAGTACCGATTTTAATTTCCTCGTACATATCACTCTGCAGCACTTGTATTCAGGCCCTGTTTACGGAATAGGCCCATGAAGCCCGTGCTTACCCACTGAGATACGAAAGGGCCCCCAATTTTACTTTTCAAAACTAATTATTAGAAAAAAGAAACTCAATCAGGGTAAAAAATGCATTATTTTTCTTTTGAAATTTTTTTGTTCTTACTATGTGGCAATTTGTAAATCACAAAAGATATTTTGAAGTTCAAATACTGTAGTTCCATATTTGTCATTTACAAAATAAATTGGTTATTTACAATTAAAAATATAATAAAATACTTTTTCATAGTATGTATATATAGGTAGTTAGTTTTAGTTTAATATTAAGTGTTATTTACTCTAAACTTTGATGGTAAAATTTCAAATTATTTAAGCATACGAAAAAGGGATTTAGTAAATAAAAAATCAATTTGTAGAGTAATAGGGGACCCTGTGTGACGTCGGGCTTCCCCTACTTCCAAGTGTTAAGCGGGCCCTGCTTGTATTATTTCCTTTGGTGAGATATCCAAATAATAAACGTTGTTTTCCTGAACTGAAGATACGCCGTTTGCTACGGTATCATCCTCCATCTTGCTGTCGTTCATTTCTCCATTAATCTCATTTGAATCCATTGCATTTTCTTCACTTTCATTTTTAGAAGATATCAATCCCTTTTTCCTAGAATTAGGCTTTATCCTTTTTGAAGTTTTACTCTTATTTCTTACAAATTTCGCTACTAATAACGCCCGCCACGCAGCTCGATGCATGTAAACACAAGGAAAGGAGTGTTGAGTTGAATTGCAGCTACACATGCGAAAATAAAAATCAAGGCCGTGATCGAGATAGATTTTCGCTGTTAGCGAAACGAGATCCACTAATCAGAAGCCTGTATTTTTGCAACCTTTTCATTGTTTGCAAATATGCAGGCTTCTGATTGGTCAATCTCGTTTGGCTAATATCGAAAAATGTATCTGGATCTCTGCCCAAATGTTTAAATAGAAATTTGAAAGAAATTAATAAGAAATAAACGTTTTTCATTTGATTTTTGAAAGCAGAAGTAATTTTCATAATAACTGGAATTTATGCTTGATCGATGATAAGGGATGCTATTAGTAATCATCAAAAAGAAGAGAATTTGCGTGAGTGTGTGTGTGGGGGGGGGGGGGGGAAGTCCACTGCCCTTCCCTCGATTTTAAAATTTAACTAGCTAAATTTTTTTTTGATAATTTTGAAAACTTCATAAAATGTATTATTTTCGAAGAATTTAAAATAAAAGAGGAAGTAAGGAATTTTCTGATAGGGCATGGGAGGGCCTGCATTTTAAAATTTGATTAATTAAAATTTATTTTTTTCCTATTTTGAAATACAGAGTCAAATTTATTTTTTTCCTATTTTGAAATACAGAGTCAAATTTATTATTTACGTGTAACTTAAAATAAAGATAAACTAAGAATTTTCCTTTGGGGGAAGGGGGCTTAGGAGGGCCATTTCCCCTCCCTCGATTTAAAAATTTAACTAACTAAATTTTATTTTTCTCCGATTTTGAAAAAAAAAAAAGTAAAATTTATTCTTTCAAGTAACTTAAAATAAAAGTGGAACTGTGGATTTTCTGTTAAGGAGGGGGGGGGGGAGGAGAGGTCCATTTTGCCCCTCCCTGGATTTTGAAACTTATTTAATTAAAATGTGTTTTTCACCAATTTTGAAATGCACAGCAAAATTATTTATTTCGAGTACATTAAAGAGGAACTAAGAACTTTTACTTGGGTAGAAAGGGTCATATGAGAGCCATTGCTCCTCCCTCGAATTTGATTTAATCTAAATTATTTCTAAATTTTATTTTTAATGATTTTGAAAAACACAGTAAAATTTTCTCTTTTCGAGTAACTTAACATAAAAGAGGAATTAAATATTTTTCTGTAAAATTAGAGGGTTTAGGTGAACCATTACCCGTTCCGCAGATTTTAAAATTTAATTAATTAAAATTCTTTTTTGCTTATTTTGAAAAACATAGTAAAATTGATTTTTTTCAAGCGACTTAAAATAAAGGGGGAACTCAGGAAATTTCCGTTAAAGAAAGAGGGGGGGGGGGGGGAGGAGCCCCATTGCCTCTTCCTGGATTTTGAAATTTAAATAATTAAAATTTGTTTTTTTCTTATTTTGAAAAACATAGTAAAATGTATTTATTTCGTTTACCTTAAAATTAAAATGGAATTGAGAATTTTCGTTTTTTTCCGGGGGGGGGGGGGTAAATATACTATTTAAAATGAAAGTACTAATTTTTACATCCATAAAAAATATATAATTTTTGGAAAATTGGAATCTACAGGTTTTTTTTTTTTTTTTTTTTTTTTTTGCATAAAAAATGCACACTTTTCGCGAACACGGAATATTAATTTATTTTATGCAAAAGATGTGCACAGTTTTTGACAACATAGGATATACACTTTTTTGTATGTATAAAAAATACAGACAGTTTGCGCAAAAGGTGCATACTTTTCGAAATGTTCAAAAATAGTCACTTTTTTTGCACAAATTGTGTACAATATATACTATTTTGCAAAAAAAAGTGCAGACATTTTCTAGCTGGGTTGTTACTTCCTATCTATAAACACTGTTTTGATGAGGCCTATCGATGTCTATGGAGGTTATAGCTGCAGTAAACCTAGGGATCCTACCTACACAACTTCCAGGTTGTGCAATATTTAAACGGAACTTCTGATTGTAAAATAGTCAATGAAGCATCGTCTTCATTTTGAAAGACCTATCCAATGATATGCCACACAATAGGGTGCGTTAAAAAATTTTTCGTCTCTACAGCCATTTTGTATTTTACGGCCGCCATTTTGAATTTATAAAAACAAAATCTAACCTATAACCATCGGACTGTTAAGACGAATTGATAGAGACCTCATTCATTAAAATGCACCCGGCCGTTGGGATGTTTCGAGGGTATAAAGAAATCCACGTACCCAGGTACGCGTTAAACACAGAACCCTTTCTGGCAGTCAGGTAAAAAGATAAGACTAGATAACAGGAATTCTGCTTTTTCAGAATTTAGTGTCGCCCCCAGAATTTCCATTACTTCATTTTCTAACTTCTTACGACTGCTCTTTCATCTTCACCTAACACTTCATTTATAAATATTGTTTCATAATAATAGAAGCCATCAGTCCATCACAAGAATAAAATAAAGTAATGGAAATGTCGGGGGCAACACTAAATTCTGAAAAAGCAGAATTCCTGTTCTCTAGTAATATATTTTTTTTTCTTTCAGAAAAAGAAACAAATATGTGTACAGATATAAAATTAGTTTGAAATTAATACTTTTCCAACAGAAAACAATTAAACTGTTCAATTTTCAAACAATATATACAAATGATTCCTTATTTAATACTAATAAACAAATGTAAATAAATTATAACAAGATTTATATTGTTAGATCCTCATCAAGTACCATATTTCAAACATGATGTCACATGAAAAGACCTTCCAAATTCTCAATAAAAACATATAAATATTACTGTTGAACTATTTTACTTTTAAATCTTATACTTACTGTTAAACGAAAGAGATAATGGTTGCTTACTATAATGAAAAGAACTCACAGATATTTTTTCTATATATTTCTTTTTCGATTCGGTATGAACTTCGTTTCGTAATTATCCAACTTACTTTATTATACATTAAGAAGATGTGATCCATGATAAAGTTATTAAGCTTTAAAAAAAGCTCTATAAGATAGTGAAAATCATTACGAAACAAGAAATAAAATTGAATTTTCTTTTCGATCTTTTATTTCATTCATTTTCTTGCTGGTTATGTATAATCAGCAAATAACATTTGTTCGTACACTTTATACATTAAGGAAAACTTGTAGATCCTTTGGATTTTTCAATAATTATTTTTGTTTTGTATGTAACTAGAATTTATCTTGGAAAAGGTGGCACCTGTGCAATGATAAGATTACGGCTAATTACATTTTATTCAGCGATAATGTTGACAAAGCGCAGGTGTTTTTATCACGAATTCCAAATGAAATATTTGTTCCTTAATGCCAAATGTATCTTCAGATAGGCGTGATCTGCAATTTAATTTGATTTACTTATGGCTTTTATTTTTATTTTTTTTACATACATTTTATTTTTTTACTTATCTCTAGATTTGTTTTCTTTGCACTTCCTAATGAAATATCTGTCTTTTAATGCCAAATGTACAATCTTGCAAAAAGCGTGAGGTCCAATTTCATTTTATTCATTTATGTACTTTTCTGTTTTTTCTATCTAAAGTTTTTTTTTAATTCTCTCGACATTAATTTCTTTTTAGTGTTATACACACTAAAGTATGTGAAATTTTAAACTTTTATTATTTAAACTATTTTTCAGTTAATTGCTGTGAGTTATGTTTTAATAAATCAATTTTAATAAATTCATTATATCTGCATAATGATAAGATTACAACTAACTGCGTTTTACCCACCGATGATCTTGAGAATTATCAGGTGTTTGTAATGTCGATTCCTAATTAAATATTTACCTTGTAATATCGGATGTATTTTTTTTTTTTTTGAGAAAAAGCGTGACGTAGAATTTAATTTGATTCATTTATGTGCTTTACTGTTTTTTCTATCGTCAGTAATTTCTCTATAGTGCTATACACAATAAAGAATGTGAAATTTTAAACCTTTATTGTTTAAGCTATTTTTAAGTTAATTGCTGTGAGTTGTGTTCTGATAAATTCATTATGTGTGTGTAATGATATAATTGCAGCTAATTGCATATGATACAGCGATAATTTTGAGGAAGCGCAGGTGTTTCAACAGTGAATTCCTAATGAAATATTTGCTCTTTAATGCCGAATGTATCTCGAAAAAAGCGAGAGTTGCAATTTTATTTGATGCTGTTGAGTACTTTTTAGATTTTTCTATCTAATTTTTTTTTCCTTTATCTCGACATTTATTTTGTATACACAGTTAACCTTGTAAGAATTTCACAGTTTATTTATTTAAACTATATTTACAAACTATAAATTAGGAATTTAAATTCTATATTAAAATGTGTAAGGAAATATATATATATATATATATATGCACTAATTTTGTTTGATTTGAATCCATTCTTTGATCAGAAGCTTTCGAAAATTGCATTCAAATATAATATTCTACGTACAATACTATACATAAAATTAAAAAATATATACTACTAGAAAGGTAGCCCGTCAAAAATGACGGAAATTTAGATATAAAGTTATATACAACTCATGTGCAAGAATATGAGTTTTCTCGCTTGTTCCGCAGTGATAGATGAAAATAACACATTTTAAGAACGAAACACATTTATCAAAAACTGTGTACAGTAGAAGTCCACTAATCTGCACAGTTTGGTTCCAAGTGTTATGCAGATTTGAGGCTTTTTGTGGTCATGTCTATTCAATCTTTGTTTACATTTTTTTAAATTCATATATTGGACAATTTAGATTGTTGAGCCTTAAAAATAAATAAACAACACACTTGAAGTAAGGTTAAAAACTATTAAATTATCGTATACGATTTCCTGAAATGGTATTATATAGTATTATATGTGTGTGCTTCACGATCTTGGTTACGACGTTTGCGAAATTGGCTGCAACTTGTCATAATCCTAATAGTGTGGGCCGCTATAACAAAAAAGTAACCAGTTTTTAGTAAAATTTCTGATATTGTGGCAGCCGCAGAAAGGCAAGGGAGAAAATTCTTCGTTCGGAATGGCAGCTGGCCAGAGCCGTTGTCATAGCAGCGCAGACGAAAATGTTTACATTGCGTTTTTGTGTGTTCGAATACGAAGAGTGTCAGAATCGACGTTTATCAATGTTCTACGAATAAAGGTAGTAAAGTGTTTTTAAGTGAGTGATTATATTATACGAGCGACGCCACCACAATCCACCACAATGGTGACCATGGACTGTTCTTATATAGAGCATCAGCCTTCCTAGATGAGTTGGAATGTTATCCGATCATCTTCATCTTTCAAAGAATACATCGTTCTACAGCGGCTCGATGGAAAGCAGATAAGTTCTTCTGAGTCATTTTCCTGATATTTTTTCTGTTATTTTATTAGAAAAATTTAACTCGCGAATTTATTTTGGTTTGATTGTACTATTTTATATATTTATTACCATAAATCATGTCTAGTGTCGATGCTGTTCAAATTCCATTATATAACAGATCAGATCCTGCGCTATGGTTTGTGATGTGCGAAAGCACATTTGCTTTAGCTACCCCCAAAACAATATCAGAATCTGTTACAAAATATAATTATATAGTTTCGCATCTTCCACCCGATGTTGCATCAATCATTCGTGATATTTTAATGCAACCAGATGCTACTGACCCTTATGGTGTCTTAAAAAAGGAATTAATTGCGCGCTCAGGTGAATCATCCCAGCAATAGATACGACAGCTCTTGTCTGGAGAAGAACTAGGAAATCGGAAACCTTCAGATTTATTACGTAGTATGAAACGTCGCGCGGAATCCCTAAATGTTCCAGACAATTTAATGTTAGAATTGTTTTTGCAACGATTACCAAATTCTGTTCAGACAATTTTAGCGGCTGTTTCTGAATTAACCCTTGATAAAGCAGCGGAAATTTCAGATCGTATTTCAGAAGTTACCCCTTCCCCAGCTTCTGCAATTGCCGTGTCCTGCTCGAATGAACAGGCGATAGAGGGTAAATTATTGAAAGAAATCGAAAAATTAAATAAGCGCATCGATCAGCTTGCTATTTCACGTGGTCGGTCCCCATACCGCAGAAACTGGAGTAAACCTCGAGGGCGAAGTAATAGTGATAATCGGGATTCAAGTATCTGTTGGTATCATAGACGATTTGGAAAAAAATGTAGGGAAGAAAAATGCATAAAGACGTGTTCTTGGGCGGGAAACGAAACCAGCAAAGAGTAGAGGCGACTTATTCTTTGCCTCAACAGTCACGTCGCCTGTTCATTAGAGACCGGACTACAAATGTTTCTTTTCTGGTCGACACCGGTTCGGACGTGTCAATCCTTCCTGCCAACAATGTACAAAAACGGAATCCACCCGTACAAACGCTTTTGGCTGCTAATTCTTCCCCTATAAATGTTTATGGTCAACAAACCCTTTCTCTAGATTTTAAGTTAAGACGAAAATTTAATTGGACTTTTCTAGTGGCAAATGTTAGTACACCAATTTTGGGAGCAGATTTTCTCCATAATTTCGAATTGGTTCCAGATCTCCGCCACAAATGTCTAAGAGATTTAAAAACAAAATTTGAAACAACAGGTCACATGAAATGTGCATTAATTCATTCAGTAAAAACAATCAATATTGATAATATATATAATGAACTTCTTAAACAATTCCCATCTATTACAAAATTACCAGATCCCAATCAGCCTGTCAAACACAACACAATGCATTTTATTTCAACAAAAGGACCTCCAGTTGTGGCAAAACCCCGCAGGTTGGCTCCAGATCGCCTGAAAAGTGCTAAAACAGAATTTCAAAATATGATACAACTCGGACATTTAAGACCTTCACGTAGCAACTATGCATCACCTTTACACATGGTTCCAAAAAAGGGAACTTTGGAATGGAGACCTGCAGGTGATTATCGTGCCTTGAATGCGCAAACCAAAAAAGACAGATACCCGATACCATGTATAGCTGATTTTACTGCTAATTTACGTGACACTAAAATTTTTAGTCGACTTGACCTCATCAAAGCATATCATCAAATACCAATCAATCCTGATGATATTCCCAAAACAGCGATATGCACACCTTTTGGATTGTTCGAAAGCACACGCATGCAATTTGGCTTATGCAATGCGTCTGCAACATTTCAGAGATTCATAGATGAGGTAATACGTGATTTACCAGGCGTCTATGCTTTCGTCGATGATATACTCATAGCCTCTAAAAATGCCGAGGAGCATTATCATCATTTAAAAGCACTATTTTCCAAATTAGCAGAATATGGTTTGTGCATAAATGTATCCAAGTGCACATTTGGTAAACCTACCATTGATTTCTTAGGATTTCGAATATCTGAACATGGTATTCAACCACTTCCAGATAAAGTTAAATGCATAATCGATTTTCCGCAGCCCACAACCTTATCTCAACTTCGAAGATTTTTGGGTATGTTTAATTTTTATAGGTCTTTCATATATCAAGCTGCACACATACTTGCGCCTTTAGTGAAATTGTTAGAAGGCCATACAAACAAAAAGAAATCTCGTTCCCGTGTTCCTAAAACAGAACCCCTTAATTGGAACGAAGATGCTGAAAAAGCTTTCGTAGCTGCCAAAAATGCAATATCTCAGGCTGCTCTTTTACGGCACCCTATTCCAGGCGCTCAGTTGAGTATATGGGTTGACGCCTCAGATGTCGCGATCGGCGGCACCCTTATGCAGTTTTATCAGGAACGTTATGAACCTTTAGCATTTTTTTCCATGAAATTAAACAACAGTCAGCGGAATTGGTCAACATATGACCGGGAATTATTTTCTATTTATTCGGCAATAAAAAAATTTCGGCACATGCTAGAGAGGAGAATTTTTCAAATTTATACTGATCAAAAACCGCTAATTTATGCATTTAAGCAAAATCCCCATAAATGTTCGCCGCGGCAATCACGCCATTTAGATTACATTTCCCAATATTCCACTGACATTAGACACGTACCAGGTTCCGAAAACATTGTTGCAGATTGCCTCTCAAGAATTGAAATTGATTCTATTTCAAAATCTCCAATCTTAAATTTTGAGGAATTCGCAAAAGCTCAGGAAAATGATTCAGAGCTACAGAACCTGCATAATAGTACATTGCGCAAATTGGAATTGAAACCTTGCCTCATTTCTGATTGTAGCCTACTATGTGATACTTCAACAGGTACGCCTCGACCCTTAGTTCCTAGTTTCTTTCGTCGGCTGATATATGAACATTTGCACAACCTAGCCCATCCAGGCATAGCAGCTACCACAAAACTAATTTGTTCCAGATACGTATGGCCAAATATGAAACGAGACATCAAAAACTGGGTTCGTGGCTGTGAGAAGTGTCAAAGATCAAAAATACAGAGGCACACCAAAGCACCTCTTGGCACGTTCTCTCTTCCTGATGCACGTTTTTCCCAAATACATATAGATATCGTAGGTCCCTTGCCTCCATCTGACGGTTTCAGCTATCTTTTAACGATGATTGACCGATTTAGGAGATGGCCAGAAGCCGTACCTATATCTGATACACAAGCTAAAACAATTTGTAGTGCCATATTAAAGCATTGGATATCAAGATTTGGTTGCCCTTCGCTCATAACCACGGATCAAGGCCCACAAATGAGATCAGCAATATTTGATGAATTTACGAAAATGATGGGAACACAGAAGATCCGCACAACGGCATATCATCCGATATCGAATGGCATTATCGAAAGATTTCATCGACATTTAAAGTCATCCATCAAAGCTCACGAAACCAGTAGGTGGACTGAAATATTACCGATAGTTTTACTAGGCATTCGCACAGCAGTGAAGGAAGATATACAAGCTTCTTGCGCTGAGCTTGTCTACGGCACTACGTTGAGATTGCCCTGTGATATGCTGGATGAATACAAGATCCGACCTTTCAACGATAACTTCGTCACGCAACTACGAAACACCATGCGGCAGTTAAGTCCAGTTGTTACATCATCTCACTGCCAAGAGAAGTTGTATATACACCCTTCCTTGACATCTTGTTCACACATCTTTCTAAGAGTGGATCATGTACAACCTCCATTGTGTCAACCATATACTGGTCCTCACAAAGTCCTAAGTAGAACTGGGAAAACTATAACAATCGAGCTTAATGGTCGTAAGTCTACGGTATCAATAGATCGAGTGAAGCCAGCTCATTTGATTTCTACTTCAGACTTGTCCACGAAAACTGTTCCAGAGAACTCTAAATTAAAACTCTCTCTTAAAGCGGACAGTAACCCTGACCAAACAAAAACTGTCACACGTTCGGGCAGACATGTCCATTTTCCTAAAAAACTGGCATCTTATATTACTTACTGAAATTGTTGATAAATTGTTCATTTTGCATACTACACATTATGCTTATATTTTGTTATATATTGCAATTTTATTTCATGTAAATATCCTTGTAATTTTTCTCCACAAGCGTGGATTCTGACACAGATAGTCAAAAAAAAAATAGTATACACTTGTATATCGTTTCTTCGGTACCCTACGTCACTGGGGGATACTCTGTGGCAGCCGCAGAAAGGCAAGGGAGAAAATTCTTCGTTCGGAATGGCAGCTGGCCAGAGCCGTTGTCATAGCAGCGCAGACGAAAATGTTTACATTGCGTTTTTGTGTGTTCGAATACGAAGAGTGTCAGAATCGACGTTTATCAAAGTTCTACGAATAAAGGTAGTAAAGTGTTTTTAAGTGAGTGATTATATTATACGAGCGTCGCCACCACAATCCACCACAATATAAAGTAGCTTTCAAAAACTTGTGTAAAATTGCAGGCCGTTCTCGTGTTATGTCAGTCCTAGGAATAATATTTCTAACACTGAAGATTATCCATGTATATAGGGAGTTTAGAAAAGCTTCTCCAAAAGAAAGGTCCTAAAATGACATTGTAATTCCTCTAACTTCAAAGTTTAATCGGGCCCTGATGTTGAGTACTGAAATCTAATAAATACAGTTATTTTGAATATTACAACATAATTAAACAGTTAAACTTATTTAACTTAAACCCGCTGTTACTTCCCGATGTTATTTTTTAGTATTAAGAAAGAAAATTATTTAAAATTTTCAAATCATGCATTTATGATTTTTTTCCGTCTTTAATAACTAAATAATGAAAAAATAGGCTTTTGTTCTGAGCTCATAAATATGACAATAAAATAATGTAACTAAGAGACATTGCAAAATTAAATCTTTGTGATTACAAACCATAAACAAACGATACCGCCACCATTTTACCTACTATGACGTCATTAGAATATTGCCCATTGATTGTTGGAGAACTTACTTTGTGAATGATTACCTCAATGATTTATATATTTGACGTTTCACGATGAATAAATCACTTGTGTTTGTTTAGGTTTATGGAATGAGATATTAAGCTGTGAAACTAATTTCGATTGAAGTTATCCAAGGATATATGTATTTTTAATCGAAATTAAAAACAATGCTTTGATCTCGAAATAAAAACTTGTATAATTTGTTATTTCTTTTAATAATTTATTTAAGTACTTTTCCATTATAGCACATTTTTAAAAAAAGCTTGGCGCGATTCGGGCATCAGAAAGTCAGATATGTTGCGAAAATATATAAACAGCTATGTAAACAAATCTAAAGAACTTTTATCTTTGTTTATATATGCACTTATATGCATAAAAAAAATCGTTTCTAAATATATATAATTTTTTTATATACAAATTACGGCACAGATTTCAGATATGAACCGGGATACCTAACTGGCGCCAAAATGGTGTTATTTTGCCTGCTATGGTAACCCGGCTATTGTTTTTTATTTATTAATAAATTGTTTATATACTTTTATTTTCTGTTTTTTAATTATATAAACTGCTTTGTTCTATAGTTATTATTCAAACTGCTTTGTTCTATAGTTATTATTCAAACTGCTTTGTTCTATAGTTATTATTCAAACTTTTATTTATTTATAGTTATTTCCTTTTCAAAATGATAGCAAATAATTGAAAAATATATAAGTAACTAGTATTCGAAAGCGAGATTTCTGCCAAATTGGCGTCGTAGAAAAATCACGCCAACCCCCATGCGTATATGATATCTGTGCAAAAATTACTTCTGTTTCTTTATAAAAATGGGTAAATAGCTTTTTTTGGTACTTTTCGGTTAGCCGGGCGCCAGTGTTATATTTACATACATATATGTGTATATATATATGTATATATATATATACATATGTATGTATATATTTATGCGTATGTGTGTACATATATATATTTACATATATGTGCATATATATGTATATATGTATGTAAATATAACACTGGCGCCCGGCTAACCGAAAAGTACCCTTTTTTTTATGTTAAATTGTCTGTACAGATGTCATATACGCCCATATTGGCGCGATTTTTTTTTTTTGACGCCGATGTCATATACGCACCGGGTACTTAACTGGCGCCAAAGTGAAGTTATTTTGCTTGTAATGGTAACCCGAATGTTGTTTATGCTGTTGATGTTTTCGCCAAGTTGGCGTCGGAAAAAATCGCGCCAATATGACATCTGTGCCAAATTGTATACATATGGAAAAAATTGCTTGTGAGTATGAAGCAGTAAATAAGTTGCCAGAAAATACGTTGGCAAACTTCTTTCTCGCCAAGAAACTTTTCTCCGAAGTATTGTACATAAGCAATGATTGCTAGAAATGCATTTTTAATTATGATATGCGCTTTTATGTTTCACTACATTTATGCATACTATACTGTGTGTATAAATGCTACAGTTCATATGCAGGGCTACACAAAAGAATTCGTAAGGGTTACTGAGTATGAGAGTAAATTGCTTAAAGGTGGTTTTTAAAGGAGTTATGCATTTTTACGCTGAACTGCATTTAGTTTCCTAAGAAATGTTTGTAGAATATAGATAAAATGATATACATGGTCACGCAAAGAATTGGATGCATAACCGTCTATGGATGATAATATCTGGAAATGTGATTTCAGTAGTTTTAAGAGTAGTTTAAATTAAATTTTAGCTAAAAAGTGGCATGTAATAACGGTACTATTGGCTATGGACGGTAACTGCTGAAATCAATTTTTATTTTTTTTTATGCGTTTTCTAAAATGTTTACTTATTTATCTTGGTACTTCTTAGTTATCCCGTCGACCAAATTACTGTCGCCAAATTGTAAGATTAATTGCCAATAATGGTTGCCATTAATTAATTAATTAAATGCCAATAATGGCCAATAAAACCATTAATTCGACGTTTTATTTGTATTTTTATTAATGTTTTACTATTGATTTGGCGATTTATATAATTTGGCAAAATTGGTCGACGGGATATCTAAGAAGTAACGTTATCTTATTTACCTTATTTTCCTAAATAACGAAGTTTTGTTAAAGCATTTAGGATGTGTTGGAAAGTGTTTCATATTCTATGCTTAACGCATTACTTTTCTTTCTTCTTTAGTCTTTTTTTGCATTTATTTTATTCTTAATTTTTTAGTCTTTTACTGCTTTATAGAAACTTTGGCACAGTTGTCATATACGTTATCACATATTGGCGCAATTTTTTTTCCGACGCCAATTTGGCGAAAACAATTTTGGGGAACGCATCAACAGCATAAACAACAACATCCGGATTACCATATCAAGCAAAATTACGACACTTTGGCTCCAGTTAAGTACCCGTTGTGTATATGACATTGGCGTCAGAAAAAAATCGCGCCAATATGGGGCGCGTACATGACATCTGTGCCGAAACTTTAATATTTAATGTTTAAACTCTTCGCTCCACTCCCCTTGCATATAGTACACACTATAACACGTATAGCGCAAAATAATAGACAGTTTGGTACTTTTTCACTGTAGAAGCTATGGCATATTTTTTTAAAGCTTGGTGTAATTTGAACATCAGAAAGTGAGATTTGGGTACTTTTCCGTTATGTGGACACCATTGTCGCCAAGCGTAATAGTTGGCGCAAAATCGTGAATTGAAGCATTTGAAAAATAAAAGAAAATCCATTGTCGATACTAAAGTGAGCATTTAAAAAATATAACATTTGAAAATTCCAGACTTTTACGAACTATTTCATCAAATCACAAATATATACTTAAAATAAGTGAACAAATAACTGCTATAAAATAAAGCAATAAAATAAAACTCATATTAAACTGCTGGCATAAAATTACAAATATCTTTTAGCATTTTGAAATAATTGGCGCATTAGCATACATTTTGGCATGGTGTCCGTATAACGGAAAAATATCGAGATTTGTTGTCAAATCATATAAACAGCTATGAAAACAAATTTGATGAGCGTTTTTTTTTGTTTTATATGTATATTATTGATGTTTTTATGTACAAATTACATCTGTTTCTGTATAAAATTAGAGAAACGGCTTCTTTATGTTAAATAAATCGTATAAATATCGAAAAAAATGCGTGTGTATGTAAAATGAAACAGTGAATAGGTTCCCCGAAAATATGTTACCAAATTTCCTTTTTCGCCAAGGCACCTATACTGGAAAAATACCTAAAGCACATTAAAATCGTGCAGTTAGGAGCTCACACAGTACACCGTTGTCTATTGGCGGTTATTTTATTAGTAGCATCGGGAGGAAGATGTAAAGATGTACTTTAAATTATCACCCATAGATTTCGAATAAATATCTTAAAAGAGTGGAGTTTAAATTAAATTTCGGTGACCTCCATTATGAAAGTAATGGTTTTAAATGGGAATTTCGCCAAATTAGCCAGCTATCGCCAGGTTGGCTAACATTTGGCACTACTGTGGTAACCCTGCATTAACATTTTTCAACAATTACTCATTTCAATGAGGCGGTCCTACCGGAATAGTGAGGGACACACAGAGACTTGGATTTTATATAAATAGATTCTACCTGATTTTAAAAAAATATCATTACATTGAAAAATCTTATGATTACCGCTTGAAGTAGAAGAAGCTTTATAACTATTTTACCTAGAATATTTAAATCCAAGTACTTCAGAAAAACAATTCCATGGGAATCAGAAATTTAAAAATTAAATACTTTCTTAACTATTGTAAACTGTTATCGTTAAAACACAAATCACAATGTTATTAAATAGTGTATACAAAATAATGAATAGTAAAAAACTAAAAAACGGTAAAATACTTAAAATCGATGTTTCGGCGAACTTCTATGATCATTATCAAGACGATATTACATTACTTTAAAGTTGAAATGAACAGAGATCACCGTCTTGAATTAAAAAGTGCATTAGATCCCCAATCTTCTTTGGCTTCAACCAATAATAATTTCAGAGCATGCAGTGGCGGCATCTAATAGTCGGAAGCAAATGCTGAACTGAATTAAATAAAAGTAATTAAATTTTAAAAAATCAAAAAACTCGACAGCGTAAAAAGTGAACAAATTAATTATTTCTCATGAATCTGAAACTATATTTTTATATTATTTACCTATTTTTTATTTACTTGTATTGATGACTTTTAAGTTGTGTTTAATTGTTAGTTCTTATCTATAAACACTGTTTTGATGAGGCCTATAGAAGTCTATGAAGGTTAGAGTTGCAGTAAAGCTAGAGATATTACATACACAACTTCCAGGTTGCGTAATATTTAAACGGAACTTCTGACTGTAAAATAGTCAATGAAACATCGTCTTCATTTTAAAAGACCTATCCAATGATATGCGACTCAATATGGTGCGTAAAATTTTTTTTTCGTCTCTACCGCCATTTTGAATTTATAAAACCAAAAGTAGCCTATAACCATTAGACGGTTAAGTCGAATCGATAGCGACCTCATTCATTAAAATCTATCCAGCCGTTGGGATGTTTCGTTCGAGGGTATAAAGAAATCCACATACCGAGATACGCGTGAACAAATAACCCTTTTTGGCAGTCGAGTAAAAAGAAGCAAACTTTGCCAGAAACGCGCACATAGTTGCGCATTGCCTAACTTTAAAATCATGGAATGAACATAAATTTAGTCACATGTCATGATTTTAAGATACATAATCGAAATTTAGGGATTATATATGAAATATTAGCATTAAAATGTCGTTACTTCTAATCATAATCTCGATAGATTCTTTCTGCAGATCTTCAATAGTTCGTTCAACAATAATATTTTTACAGGGATCTTTATATTTGCATTTTCAGAATCTATGTGGCTATCATGATTGATAAAAAAAACCTAGAAAGAGGTGTCGCTGGCTGATATTGCGATATATCTATTTTCTATTACAATATAACTCTTTCAAACGTTCTACAAACTTTCTCTTCGTAATCCCTATGTTGAAGATTTTTGTACAATATTTCATATTAACAGATACATCTAATTTTGATTGTTTATCTTAAAATGCAACGTGCAACTATGTGCGTGTGTCTGGCAAAGTTTTTTTTTACTTTTATTTAATACTGTTTAGCACTTGTTTTCGTGTACCAGATGACGCCACTGTGTGCTTGGTCTTTAATTCAATTAAACTTTAAAATTTAATTCACTTTTCATTATAAAGATGCCGCCACAACTTTCTCTGAACTTGTGATTGGTTGAAGCTAAAAGAGATTGCGAACCTAACGAGCTTTTCAATTCTAGACAGAGGACTGCTCATTTAAACTTTAAAGTACTGTAATATCGTATTCCAGATTGTAATTATAGAAATTGACCGAAATATCGATTTTAAGTACATTAGGGTAATTCCGGGATTTATGCCGTATATTTTTTTGAATTTGTGTATAAAGTCCCATGGTGGACATAAAAAAAAAAAAAAAAAAAAAAAAAAAAAAAAAAAAATCATGCTGTGCTATTTAATGTTAAATATACAACGTGTGTACTGCGACAGAAAAATTCAAAACAAATTATTAATATTTGTTAATAATTTGTTTCTTAAACATTATACTGCTCCACGTCACCCGCACATTCAGGCTGAGACACCGCACTTGTGCGGTAGTTATGCCGCGCTTGTAATAAGAACAGAATGATGTTATAAATAAAGATATTTAAAAAAAAAATATTCATATCTGCATTATAATTATTGATGTAATGAGAAAATGAAACTAAATGAGTACAATGAAAGGTATTAGTAGATTCAAATTAATAATTGTTGCCTACTTTCACTATTAAAATTATCGACTTTTTTTTACATAAAATTTTAATTGTTATTTCAGCAACAACGTAACATAAATGGATTAGAAATGGAAAAGAAAAAAAGTAAAATTGTGTTTACATTATTTATTTTTTAACCCTTTCGGGACCGATGGCTTTTACACAAATTTTATTCGGTTGATACCACTGTTTTATAAGAAGTTACCTTTACTTCAATAATCATGAAAATGCTCTAATTAAACAAAACAAATATTATTTTTCTTTTTTACTGGTGCCAGAAACAAATTTTGTAAGATCTTTATGAAGGTGCTTATATGCACCTATGATGCCGAATGGGTTAAGAAATCGACTTCAATCTACAGAAAAAGTCTCGAAAAGGTACAGTCTTTATGTAACTACATTTAAACACATGATGCAACGAAGCCAATTACACTTCCTCTTTTTTGGAGTAGTTTGCAAAGTGTAGTGCAGTTTTTCATTATTATCATCTCGACTTGCATCTTTCTTGTCCTTCTTACGTTTTCTTTCTCCTTTGGTTTTAGTAAACCTGATAACATGCCTAATGGTTAATCTGTGCAAAAAGGAAAGGAAAGTTAACACTTAATCACCCCGTACAAATGAAACTGCTGCATGTGTCCCATTTTGCATGGTGCAGTAGTCGGCCATCACAGTTACCTGCCATTGCTAAAAGGAATGGAGTAATCATACACACAGTACTCTATACAAACGCTATACTTAGTTTTGACTTCGAAATCATGCATGCATTTAGTAATTAGTGTATGAAAAGTATTTAAACATAACGTGTTTCAAAGTTTGGACAGTGAAATCATGCACTTACGTCAAATTAAGGATTGTACTTCTACAAGCAAACATCAAAATGGAATTCACGCTATACACTGGTTAAAATAATCTCATTGCGCACATATACTGTGCGTTTTACGACCATCTATCAATAATTACAAGAAATATAGTGGGTGCGGCACCTATCCCGTATGAGGCGACTGTCCCGGAGTTACCCTACTATTATATAGATGTTTGTTTAGTTTTTAACTATTCATTATTGTGTAAACACCATTTAGTAACATTTTAATTTGTGTTTTCACGATAAAATTTTACATTACCTTTTTTGTGGTGAATGGTCCAGCTTATTAATTTTTTAATAACTTTTTGAATTAAGTTTTAGATATAGACCACAGATAATTCATAAAACTTATTAGATATTATTGAATATAATCTATAATTCCCTCCTATACTACAAATCGATAAACTGTGAAGGATAGACATAAAATACAGGGTGTCAAAATGTGACTAGCTTTATTTTAAAATTCAATAAGTAGACGGTGGCAGTTCTTTAAGTTATTTTAGCTGAATACTAATGTGAGAATGATAATAGCTGACGATAATGATATATGTAATACAGAG
Organism: Maratus speciosus; assembly: GCA_963932465.1. NCBI lineage: Eukaryota > Metazoa > Arthropoda > Arachnida > Araneae > Salticidae > Maratus > Maratus speciosus. The sequence continues at coordinate 491,136,297 of OZ010791.1, read as the reverse complement.
TGTCCCAAAATGATTTAACCGTGATCAAATTCTTTATCTATTGGAGATAATTCGAAATTCCAAAAGTATTGAAAATAATGAAGGGATTAAAATTATGTTGATGAAATAATATTGACATTAATTTTTAAAAAAATATTTTTTTTAAATTTGTACCTATAAGTTATATTTACAAAATAGTATTCCGTGCTCGGATAAGTACATCAGTATTAATGCCATTTGTTCACCGCGGTATGATGTTTTATATTTTATGAAAATTTGGAAATTTCTGGCATTGAAAAAAGGCGTTTTCATATTTTTAGTACCTAAAAATTTTCAAATATCATAACTTTCAATGTATAAATTATACCATTACGACGCTTCCTTCATTTATTTAAAAACGCTACCGATGGATGGCGTTATGTTACTATTATAAAGTTAGCAATATCGTATGAAAATGTATTAGATTTTATTAATTATTTTTTCCTGATGAAACTCCAAAAGAATGATTTGTTAGTTCATGTGTAATACTATAAGACAGTGCAGAGTCGAGCCGAAGGTATATGGCACGAAAAAAGCAAAAGTGGAATAAAGAAATACATGACTTCACACAATACTATCATTTCACAATAACTTCAACAAATATCGATATCAGATTTTGCAAAAACTCAGTTCATTTGAGAACTCTCTATACATATGACATTTAGTATTTCATTTTTTAAGCAAGACAATGGGAAAAAACAGTTTTACTTATGTCAATACCTACTATTGAATTAAAAATTGAAAACCGTTTGTTTTTTTCAAAATTATTAAAGTGTGTGATTATACGTCTGGAAATATTTAGTTTCAAAGAATTACCTTTTAATAAAACCGACCCTAATGAATAATATCCTGCTTTTCTATTTTACGTTAGAATACACATTTTGGTCGTCACGTAGTCACTAAGTATTATGCGAAAGAGCATTTATATGTTATCACCTAGCAAATAAATTACAGATGATATCACAACTATCTCAAATTGTCTTTCTGACATATTGTATTCTGGTCAGTGCCAAATAACACATTTGAAATCAATGCAACATGCTCTGGCGACTTTAGGCGATTTATAATAAATTACTTCATTAAATATTCAGTTAGGCTAGTAATCCCTTGCTGATTAAGTGTTTAGATATTGTAAATTAAATTTCATCCGGGAATAAATGTGGCAAAATTGTATTTACATTTAATTAATTTCAGACAATATATGACAAACGAACATCATGTGTCGGTAAGTCAAAAAAGTTTGATAATGTAAGTATAATATTTAATATTAAATTTCTTTGTTTCTCAAACAACTAAAACTTGTACAGTTAAACAAATATGAATAATTCTATCAAAACAAGAAAGTTATACTCTTGAAAGGAATCCCGTACCCTTTCATCTTTTTATTTTTTCACTATTTTACAAAAACCTTTAGACATTGGTTACGTAGCACAGTAGTCAAAAATTGCTTTATGAATTGAAAGGATTTATTCAAGAAACGAGAATTTTCAAGAAACGAGAAAAATTTATGCATTTGGCATAGGTTTTTGTAAAACGTCCAAACATTATTATTAAGAAATTACATACAATAAAATGAGATAGCGAAATAAACAGTTACAAAATAACCTAATCCAGTAAAAAGCAATTATCTGGAATTACTGTCCATATCTGGTAATATCTACGAATTTACTCGTAAAGCCCTGTATGACATCTATAGAATTTCTACACGCTCTTTCATATATTGAAAAATAGTTAAGATTAAAAAAAAAATACCACAGCTGAAAACGCACTTCTATCAATTAACGATCACAATCCGTCATTTAACAGATTTTTTTCACTGTCTCTGTAGCTGAAACATAAATTATGCTTCGGACTTAACAGTTTACAGGAAACGTATTATCATACATCCTCAGTTATTCATATCAATTTAATTTTGTTTATCAACTACGTAATATCTTTAAAATACATCGCACTGCATTTTTCCAATAGATCACAATGTGATGGAATTTTTTTGTGCGTTACCGTAACCGAAGTATAAATGCTGCTGTTTCTATACTCAACAGGATGCTTATCTTAGTTCAAATGAGTGATGCATATCAATGTCATTCTTTTCGAAATTTTGGTAACATGATTAAAATGCACCGCAAATGATTTTTCCCTTTAAGCCATAATGTAAAGGAATTATTTTGTGCCAGCGAACTCTAAATGCGAACTTCATTTTCATGTAAGCGAACTACATTTTCAATTGCTGTTATTCTACAGTAAACATCGGTAACATGTAAAAATTCAGCAAATCAGAGCAATCAGAGTTTATTTACAACAGTTAGAGCTCGGACCGACAGACGGTCAAAGATAATTTAAAAATTAATTTTAAAAATTAATTAAAAACAATACTTCCCCTAAAATTTGTAAATCTCTTGCAGCAATGTTTTTTTTTTCATACATTTCTTATATGTGTGCTCCATAACTGCAAGGACCAGATTACAAATATTTAATTAGGTTACCAAATTATAAAATGTTATAATATATATAAAAGTATACAGAAAATGATTATTAACATAACATTTTATTTTATTTTAATATTTACATTACAGATTCTGATCCTGTAGGGGAATATCACCCCTAAAAGACAGTACATTGAAAAATCAAGTCAAAAGAATTATTTATGTTGACGTTTAAACATTTAAACCCTTATAAGCATAGATTAAATTTTGTGCGAATTGTAATAAAAAGCAAAACTCTTAAACAACGACTTTACGCACAAATAACGTACAGACGATAAAAAATACCCATGCAATTCAGTTACGTCATTTCTTTAGGATATATAAACTCTTGCTTCTGCCTTTTCAATCAATCCATAAGCCAGTTTTGGGGGCTATAACCGAGGGGTTCTTCGAAACCATTTTAATTCTTTTTTTTTTCTCCTACTGAGGAAAGGGATCGAGGAATCCTCGAAACGATCGTATGGGTATTTTTTATCGTTCTGTACGTTATTTGTGCGTAAAATCGTTGTTTAAGATTTTAGATTTTTATTTAACTCCTTAGGTGGTGTTTCTAAAGTAGTTGAAATGCGTGTTAACATTTCTATGGTAGATTTGTTACAGTGCGTCCCAAAAGTTTATAGAAAACGGTTTTTTTTTTATTTTTTAATTCAAAAAGAGGAGTAACAATTTCAAAACAATTTATAATTATAAAGAATAGTAAGACAATAATAATACTATACACAAATATTATTACGCAATCGTAGATTTTGTGAGAAAAATTAAAACTTAAATTTGACTGTCCCAAAAGTTTATAGACAACTCATTTTTTTCCCTTTAAAGTTAAAATTTTTAAGCCGTTTGTTCTAATCACTTCAAAAACGTGATCAGGCTATTCAAAACAAGAGTTTGAAGAAGTTCCGACTTTAAAGAAAATCAACTCCGTTCAAATTCCAGCTTTAGATCTTGAACGGTTGCAAATTGACGCCTTTTAGCCTATACGTCTCTAGTTAAACTTCCCAGAGGTTCTCTGTTTGGATCATATCAAGACTAAGGGCTGGCCAGTCCATAACAGTTACTTAGTTTCGTCTAAACCACTGCACTGCAGAGTTGGACACGAGAATGAAGTAATGGTCTTGCTGGTATATCCATTTGTCCCCTCCAAAGCATCTTTCCAAATGAAAGTAGCTGTACTGGTAATATTCGAAACATTGGCGTCCTTTCAAAAAGCAATATGGGTTCGTCCATGATAAGAAAATACTGCCCACACCATGAGTGAAAACCCTCCTTGCTATCTACTAAAAATAGTTCGCGGTTCCTTGCGTATATCGTGCCAGTAATACGTGTAGAAACAGTATCCTAAACAAAATTCTACGCTCTTTAAATTATAGTAATATTGCATTGTCATTGAAATTACACGTGTATTCATTATTTCGGCTTAATAGAATGATTAAAAATGGTTTAAATTTGACTTGCAAGATTTGAACTTAACGTACATACATGCACTGCAAGTTAATATGATGCTTGTTTATTAATAAAAACTTACTGATCTGCAGCTATCTGCAGGAGTTTGTTTAGTTTTTCAATACTTTAGAAATGGCGCTTTGATTTAAGAGGATGCTTATTGCTGAATAATGCTGAATAATTTGTTAAAAGTCAAGATTGAATTTGTAAATAACATCAAGCATCATCCAGAATTACAAGCTTTGAAAAAAGCGGTTAAGCGGGTTTAATATCGCTGATTTTCTAACAGAAATCTGTTAAATCTGACCTCGACAAACGTGTGACATATGTTCAGCAAAATCCTGTTTTCAAATAAAACAGAATAGTCATGAAGTACTTTCAAACTTAGAGGAAGCTAGTGCCCCTTTTGAAACCTCCTCAAACCAACTGAGCAAATGGCTTCTTTGTGGTCATAATTAATCGACACCGCTGGGTTTTTTTTTTTTTTTTTTTTTTTTTTGACAAAATTCGTACGGATTTCGAAAATACAGACATTCAGATACCAGTACACGCGGTTTTGTCAAATTATGAGATAATCGGAAAAAATATATTTTGTCCACCTACATCATCAAAACGTCCCAATGGGCGTCCTCAGAAGCGATATTTTATGTTGAAAAAAATGTAACTAAGCCTACCAGTACGCCTACCAGTACGTCTACCAGTTGTATCACTAAAATAAAATCGTGTATACATTTTTAATAATAATATACTCCGTGACAGAGTTATAATTCATTATAAGTAAAAAGTCATTCGCAGATGCCGATATCAACATAGGCTTGTCAAATGGTATTTTATGCGAGTGACGTAATAGCTACTACCTGTGTATAAATAGCTTTCCGAATCCTTTATTATGAAATTGAAAGCTGTAGCTATAAATATTAGTATTATGCTAAAAAGAATTATATGTTGAACGGGTTTATTCTCGATTTTAAACGATCATTGTACCTTAATTTCTAATCATGCGGACATGCAAATAGAAAACTTTTTCATACATTTTCTATTTATTTTCAGATAAAAATAACTACTACATAAAATTCAATAATGAATTTTTCCTATATCTATTTCAATAGAAATACAGGTACGAATATAACATTTCATTTATTAAACAACAGTCTATTGTGTACCCCAAAATCCTTTCATATGCATTACTTTAATTAAGGTTCATACCGTCTACCAGATGATTTTCGATGATGATCTGGGAGCTTATATTAAGTGGCAGAATAATTCCTGTAATATCATTAGCCTAACAAGATTAGTATAAGTCTCTTATATCTATTCTATTATCGCTCATACCTAAATCTGATTAGTGATTATTTATATGAAGATATTAGTGTAGTGAATGGTTATTTTGGTTAATGTTTAACCTTTATTTGTCTTAGTAATCATTAGTAATGTTACTTTATATTTCATTGCTTGTGGACGAAATAATTTAAAAATCCTTTTAAATTTTGATTTAAAAATTGTGTGCATACTTCTTTCAAATGTTTTGGATTGTGAGATAACAGTGACAAATATAGACGTATTTTTGTAGTTGTTAAATTGGAACTGATTTCATTGAGAGATATATTATTATTTTTTTCGTACATACCTAGTTTATTATTAGTTATCAGCAGTTTTGCACAACTTCTTACAATATATATATATATATATATATATATATATATATATATATTTATCACATATGCAATTAGGACGGCACTATTGAATAAGAAATATTTGAATTTATAACTGTGCGTGTGCGTCTTAAATAAATTATATAAAATAGGTCTTTTGTTTCATGATTTGGACACGTTTTGTATTTTTCAAACTGCGATAGTTATAATTTCCAGTAGAGAAAAATGGAAAATATCTGGCAATTCAGGTCGTCAAAATTAAAAGATAATGTAGTATTCAAATGACATAAACGTCATTCGGAACTTTATGCACTTAATACTACTATCGTTAAAATATTGTTTTACACATTTAAAATATAGTCTTATAAAACGTCTAAAATCAGGTATTTATTCTTTCCAATGTATTTATCACAAAATGTGGTTACTACAATAGAGAAATCTGTAATTGTTTATGTATTTATACAAAACCGTTATAAACCGGTATATATATGTTGAAAAAAGACTGAAAGACTCGAAAAATATATTTTTAGAGTTTATCCCGTATTTAATAAAGCACTTACATTTTAAGTTTTTTGTGAATTATGTAGGGTAGACTGAGTCATCTTTGCCATAGGGGCCTGTTTGCCCCTACGGGATATACTTCAAACTATCCAGTAGATGGCGTCACTAGCTGCGACATGTGTCTTATTACGCCTTCTTTCATCAATAAAAACATCAATAGCGAAAAAGCAATGAAATGGAAACCACTTATTTTTAGACAGGAAAGTTTTTTTCCACTTATAAATAATTGTTTCTGATTTGTTTCTAAATTAAAGTTTCATTTTGGTGAAGTAATATATTTACTATCTACTTATTTAAAAAATATATCAGTAGAATATTTTGATAAAAAAAACAAAATGACGATATAGGACGAGTTGGGCCATTTACTCCGGGGTATGTTGGCTCGCCGTTCAAGATATTTTTTCTACATTCATAAGTCTATAACTGTCAGTAAAACTGCATAATTATTATAAGCAGAATATAATAATAATAATAATAATAACAATAATAATCTTATTTTCGTACAATCTAAAAATTATTACTTATCTAAATTCACTAAATTCACTTATCTAAATTCATTTTTTTTTTTATTGCGTAAATAGACGAAGAAAAAACCCAAGGTAAATTACACTCGAGGACTAGTTGTTTCTTGAAACCTAGAAAGTTTATGAAAAAGGATTGCCAATGTCTTCACTGTTTTAAATCATTCAAAAGTAATAGTAAATCAGGAGTATGTGTACCTGGTGGAAAGTTTGGGCACACAAAGCATATGTCACTAGTGACAGGATATTTTATATTTGCATTCATTGTGCTGATGAACAACATTTCGATGTAGGCAGTAGTTAAAAAAATATTTTTTCTTATGCTTTGTATACTTTATATACCAAATCAAAATTACATTTTTAGATTTTACGACTTTTTTTAACGTTAGTAATTCAAAAATCAGACCAATTTAGAGAGTCAACCTAACACGTTGGATGGGGTCCGTTAGCCAAGTGATTTAGTGTCCTTGTGAGCTACATATAGAAACTATTAATATTTTTAAAATTTTCTCAGACGTGGTTCTGTTTTAAGATAAAATGATAGCATAAATTAAAAAATAAAATGTTAATAATATTATGAAATAAAAATTAGTGAAGAAAAAGTGGGTCAACGAGTCCCGGTCTACACTATATTATTTTCGTGATTTTTTTTTCTCCATGCTGACTAATTGCCACTAGACCACGCTTTATTTGCAAATTAAATTGCTATACTTTTTTTTCTTTTAATAATTTCAGTATAAATGATGTAGAAATATTTCTAGGTACATTTTCCAAACCCATGCAATGACTGGGCAATGATATAAAAAAATAAATAGGTAGCTTTCAGTATTCGAACCACTGATTAATTACTTTTTCATATTTCATGTACTTCATTACTTTTTCATATTTCATGTACTTCATTACTTTTTCATATTTCATTGTGTCGCCAATCAGCGACATATTGCCAAACAACGAAATTTTCATTATTTGTTGAAGAGAGTAAAATTGATCAAAATATACGCGGGTATTATAACTACATAAATAATTATAATTTTTTTTTAAATATTTTAACTATGTGCTTGAAATCGGTAGGCACTTGTTTGATCAAAATTCGACAAAAAGGCAATTTGCCCTAATAATGGAATTTTGCTGAGAGATAAAGGCAGATTTGACATTTGACATTTGACATCCACCGAAGTGGAGAATGCTTTGGGGCCTATAGCTACAATGGCTGTCGCCTCGAATGATCCTTATTATACATAGAAACAACAACAAGTCACAACAATTTTTATTTTCCATTACATATTATACAACTACAATGGGACATTCACAATTACATCCATGTCTTACGCAGGGACTCGAACCCGGGCCCTTGGGGTGACAGAAGCCTCCGCTTACTGACCACGCCGATTTATTCTAAAATATAATAATTATGTTATATTACATTTTGTAGTGTGGTTACTCATTGTTGTTAAATTATAAAACGTAAGCTTTGCGACATAATTTAAAAAGTCATGAGACGAAATAAAGAAATTAAAAACAGAGTAAATTATTGCTGCAAACAATGACGTTTTCCAAAAAAATAATTCTTAACACTTTTTTTTTTCTGTTAAAAATGTAGAGAAAAATACAAATAATATTTTTTTTCTATGTATAGATCTGAGTAACTCCAGTCAATTAGGTAAATGTATTGACAAATAAATCAAGAGGTAAAAGACTAAATTCATGCATTTATTCATTTCGTTCTATTAATATTAGAATGGGATTACTACATTGGAACAAACAAGGCATTATACATATAATATAAGACTAATAAGACTGCCTTAAAAAAAATATTTTCAATGTTTGTTATCTAATAAATAATTCGCTTACCGTATTTAATTATTTTATTTTATTATATTAATCTTTCCTTTTCAATTCTCGGATACTGTTGCTTTCATCACGAGGAGACAGTGTTTTATGTCTTTCTGTCTTTTTTATGTGATGCTCTGGTTTTTAAGAGAGTTTGATACTGTAGTTTTACTAACGTTAAGCATTATAGCAATCTCTCTGATGCTTTTACCTTCTAAATGCTATGGCTCGGCCTTTTTTTATGTTATTTAAAGCATTTCTTATGCATTAAAAAATTCTATCTAAAAATGAAGAAATATTATTTTCTTTGACAAAACAATAACATAGTAATCCTTACTTACCTTATCTTTAGCAGAAATGTCCAATAAATTCAATTTTCTACAGCTGTCCAAATTTTTTCACAGTGTTATACATAAATAGTTCGTTTTTTTCTATAAATTAATTGTAGTAGGAATTTATTTCTTTATTTCACAACAAGACGATGAATATAAAATGACACCCTTAGAAAATTCAGATCGTAACAATAAATCACAATTAAGTAAATAAAAAAAATCGAGCGTCCTTCTATCTTTTTATTTATTTATTTATTTATTTATTTATTTATTTTTTTTTTTACACAGTGAGTAAGCCATTATGAACTATTAGGATAATGCGATATTCCCCGGCTATAAAAGTGTTTCAGCTTTCTACCGTCGACAAGAGCAAAATCAGTTCAATACCATGTTGAGATGGAGGAAATTTGCGTGTGGCGAATGTCTTTATCCGTGCTTTTTACCCGACTGAAAAGAAGGGTTATTTGTTTCACGCGTATCTGTGTATGTGGATTTATTTATACCCTCGAAACATCCAAACGGCTGGATGAATTTTAATGAATGAGTATTCTATCAATTCGTCTTAATGGCCCGGTGGTTATAGGCTAGGTTTTGTTTTTATAAATTCAAAATGGCGGCCGTAAAATACAAAATGGCAGTAGAGACGAAAAAAAAAATACGCACCCTATTGAGGGGCTTGTCATAGGATAGGTCTTTCAAAACGAAGACGATGTTTCATTGACTATTTTAGAGTCAGAAGCTCCGTTAAAATATTATACAACCTGGAAGTTACATATGTAGGATCTCTAGCTTTACTGCAACTCTAACCATCATAGCCATCTATAGACCTCATCAAAACAGTGTTTATAGATAGGAACTGACAATTACACACAACTTAAAAATCATCAATACAAGTAAATAAAAAAAATAGGTAAGTAATATAAACAAGTAATGTAAAAAAAAAAAAATTAAGTCAATTCCTACTTAGGTCAGTAAGAGAATTTTTTTCTCCCATTCTTCTTCCCTCTTGAGTGGTGCTTAAAATGCCTTGATCAAGAAGAGGGCTCTCTCGATTATTGAAAATTAATTAATTTAATTAAATTAATGAATTAACATTTAAAAAAACTGGATTAACATCAAGTGTCATCCACTACAAGATTAAAAATAATTATTTGAGCTTGATTGGATGAATAATAAGTATTTTATTAAAGATTGAAAATTTGAACAAGATATATATAGCGAAAGTGTGAGCTAATAGTAGTAATTGAAAAAAAAAAATAGTTTCACATTGAAAGAGAAATAATTAATTAGTTCGCTTTTTACGCAGTCGGATTTTTTGATTTTTTTTAATTTAATTGTTTATTTCCTTATTTTTTATAACTTTTTAAAATAAAGAATTTGAAACTTCCATTGTCTTTTTCAATATTATAGAAGACATTTGTTCGCTGATATACAAATGACACGACGAGCTAGTAAATTGCTCTTTTTGGGCTACAATTACCCTTGGGACTGATATCATATCGCGGTATTCTTGTCAATATCAAAATGTAACATAGATGTCAATGTTTCATGTTGTTATGATTCGTGATCAAATTCTGAGTCTGTTCGGTATATCGATGCTTGTTTTTAGTTTAGCTACTATATCGTTCCTGCCTTTAGCTTACAAACGTTTCCTTTTCTGAAGATATGACGTCATACATTTACGAATTCCACGCATCTGTAGATGAATGACTGTATTTTAGTTTCAGTATTGCGTCATCGTGCCAATGACGAACGCTAGTTCTTGATTGGTTGATTTATATAACTGCACTGTTAGAGTTGATTCTGAATCCTGACAAGATGGTATATATTTGAGCAACTTCATGTTCGAATGAGTCGTTTTGTATGTTATATTTCAGGAATGTGATTGATATAAGTAAAGGCTCGTTAAATGTGCTGTTTAAGCTCTTGGCCGAATTTACGGCCTTATATGGTTGTATTTAATATATTTACTCGTGTTTTTATTTGTTTTTTAATAACGTTATGTTTAAATTATAGTGTGACTTCTTTCTGCATGAGTGTGGACACCAATCCTTAAGAACTCTGCTTTAGGCAGTTGTAGCTTCTAGGCTTTAATGGATTTTTGCCCTAGCAGCCCGTTAGGGACACGCGTTAAAGAACCCCTAGTTCAGACGAGTCTACAACATATTTTTACAAGGGAGCCACTTTTGATGCTGCTCGCATCTATCATTGAGACCTAATGCATTTTAAAGCCTTATATTACGAAGTTTGAGAATCGATAATTTTTTTTCTATTAAAATCATATATATATATATATATATTTATTTATTTATCTCACAGCAGCATAACTTTCTGAAAATGCAATATTCGAAATCACCTATCGGACAATTAACATATATTTTTTTTTAAAAAGAAGAGCATTTAAAAATACCGATTTGTCAATAATATGTATAAAAATTGAAAAGAAGTTTAAAAATTCCTTCAAGTACCTACGAAATTCATTTTGAAAAATTGCTGCATTATATTCACATTTTTTGGCGGGAGAAAAGTTGGCATTTTTTTGAAAAGTATAGCTTTTCGGCAACCCTATCCAAATGTCATAGCTGCTTGTCGTGTGTGAGTGATTAGTGGTTTTGACTTCGCCAGAAATTGTAATGTCCAACCTAATTAGACACAATAAATTTTCTAAATTGTACAAAAATATTAATTTACTTTATGATTACTTTTACCAAAAAACACAAAGTTTAATACAACATCGTTTCATTCGAAACATTCGAAACTTTATTCTGTCTGACTTCAAAAGAAAATAGTTAACTTATTTTGTATGAAAAAAAATGGTTTTCAATGATCTTGAAAACATTTAACAGATATATATTTACTATTTATACATTTATCGTCAGCATAGAAAAAAAAAAAAAACTAATTATTGTTCCTTATGCTATTTTGAAAGAAATCGAGATCTGATTTAATTCTAATACACCGTATATATACTACACACTAGGTGGATAAAGCAGGCGAAAAATATTTAGCGCCATATGTGGTGACTTAATTCACTTTTGGAGTAAATAATTAAATAAAAATCCAACAATAAAAAAATTAAAAGTATAAAAATACATATAAAATAAGATTTTATCAGAAAAATTTTATCGGTTTTCTAATTTTCATCTGTTGGGCTACAAAATGCACTAGGTCTAGATGCTAGGTGCGAGCAGCACTAAAAGTGGTTCCCTTGTTAATTAATGTTAATCCTTGTAAATTAATCCTTGTTAATTATTTCCCTTGTTAATTAATTTCACTTGTTAGAAATTTAAAATTGCCTTTTTCTACGACCCAAATTTACGAATTTATAATATTTTGAGTTTTATGGTTCGACGATTTCAGGCATTAAAATTGAAAAAACGCTGTTATAGTGCCTCGGAACACTTAACCTCATGATGGGTGGTGGTGTATTAATTATACCACTTAATTTTAATTCAAAAATCTGGATTGGCACCAAAATTGAGCAATTAAATATTGTTTTTTATAATGTATGTGATAAAATTCTTTTACTTACTTTCATATAAATTTGTTCGCAAATCCCGATGTCATTCAATGAATTTAAAAATTTTACCAGCAGATGTGCCCCTGAAATGGTTACAATACTTGGAATTTAAAATAGCACAATTCTGTGAATTTTATACTTAAAAGAAATATATATAATTTATATATAAAAAAATATATAATTTTTTTAAATGTTGCTTATAAGCCTCAATGACCGTACATAAATATTTATTTCGTTACTTGAAAATACAATTGACGCAAATGGCTCTTAATATGATAAAAACCACTTTTTGAAATAATTTTCTGTCGGACGTAAGAACTATAACTCAAAAATTAGTGGTTCAAAAATTGGATTTTTTTCAACAACAAGAAGGACACCCTGTATATAGTAAAATATAAAATATTAAAAAATTAGAAGTAAATAATTTACAATATTTTGTTTTCATAAACTAAAGTTTAACATAGTTTATTTCTATAGACATATCATTTTCCTTGTTTTATGGATATACTATACAATAATTAACATAAATACACACATTCGAACAATTATAACAGGAATTGTTTTACAACTATTTTTTTGTGCTTGTAAATCATTCATTATTACATAAATTAGCTCACTTAAAGTGGGTATCTCTGTGTCAGCTTAGTAACTGCTAGGCACACGATATGCGAGTCCTTAATTAAGGCAATATATTTCCAGAGTTATGGAGGTACGTGATCTCTTAATTACAACTTAATGACCGTAACATTATATTTACCTAAATTGCCTTTGTTGTTTTAAGATAATTATTGACTTAATATACTTTGGTAAAAAAAGTTAAATATATAGGAAGGACATTTTTTTGCTTTTGTTATGTATGCAGGTGTGTTGAATATCAATGTCCTCAAATATATATAAAAAAAATCATGTTAAAAGCTGTTTCATAATTCCTGTCATTTATTTTCGATATTAGAAACTATATTTTCATTTAGTATCTCTTAATTTAAATAAGAATATTTGAATATTTGAACTGTATTGAGTAATATAATCAAATGTGTTTAATCAATTATAAAATTTGTTATAGTAGCTATTATTTTAAACATACCGTATTGTATATTAAAACTGCTACTGTACTTAGTGACGACATTGTCACAACTTCGTGACACATTTTTAAGTTTTTCTCACACGAGCCGGTTTGTGTTATAGGTAACCTAATCCAACTAACGCTACATATTGATATATCCTTTTGCTACATAACGATGTATTACATGAATCTTAATATTTAATATCAAGTGAGAAGTTTATGTTTAAAGATGTCACAAAGTCATCCTATCAGGTGGGTTACTTTGTGACAGGTGTGATTTTGCTTTGAATGCAAGAAAATGTATTCGTAAATGATTTCGAATCTGAAAAATACGCTTTAAGTAATTTAAACTGCCACAAATAATATTTATATGTCATTCATTTATGCCATTGATCGACCAAAATTCGCTGCAAAGAATCGAATAGCTTTTTGTAGTTTCCTGTAAATGCATAATATCTTTAATTATAATGACACTATCATAATAATTCGCTCACATATTGTCTCTTAAAATGTAGGAGATCCTTAAAAATAGCAAATAAAGCCTTTGTGCAACAATATTAAAAAGCAGAAAAAACAACGTTTAAAAATGCACAAATAATACATGAAAAGCAACAAGCAGCTGTTTCGAATCTACTAGCGATATTCTTCTTCAGTGCAAGGTTGGGAAAAAGGAACATCGTGCTAGGAAACGCTGTTCCTTTTTCCCTATCTTTCACTGAAGAAGAATATCGCTAGTAGATTCGAAACAGCTGCTTGCTGCTTTTCATGTATTATTTGTGCATTTTTAAGCTTTGTATTTTCTGCTTTTTAATAGGAGATCATCTTTAATTCGATATTTCGAATTTTAAAATTAAGAAATAGCATATTGGAATTTTTTCGAAGTCATAAAAAATACAAGAACTACACAATTTAATGACTTTTAACTAATAAGGAATAGAATGCAAACGATAAAATTATATAAATTGTGAAAACATTCAACAAGAAATGTAATTCTGTTTCAAGTTTTAGTAAAAGGCAGCGTATAAACGATATGAAAAAAAAGTAGAATTATTGTTCTATTGAATTATTGAACTTAGTAGAATTATTGTAAAATAGATTACAGCTCTGAAGAAAGACCTGAAGTCGGGATTTCTGGCAACCGGAAACTATCCACTAAATAGAATAAACGATTTGGGAGATAAACATGGTTCTAATCGTTTATACGCTGTCTTTTACTAAAACATGAAACAGAATTACATTTCTTGTTGAAAGTTTTCACTTGAAGATAAGTAATCCATGGACTTGTAAACACTTCGAACAAAATTTTCGCACAAAAGTTTGTAAATTCGAACAAACGAGTTCGTTTTTAACATGCAAATTACATAATAACATAACAAAATTACATAAAAATAACATAACAGTTACATTTCTTGTTGAATGTTTTCACTTGAAGATAAGTAATCCATGGACTTGTAAACACTTCGAACAAAATTTTCGCACAAAAGTTTGTAAATTCGTACAAACGAGTTCGTTTTTAACATGCAAATTACATAATAACATAACAAAATTACATAAAAATAACATAACAATTACATTTCTTGTTGAATGTTTTCACTTGAAGATAAGTAATCCATGGACTTGTAAACACTTCGAACAAAATTTTCGCACAAAAGTTTGTAAATTCGAACAAACGAGATAAACATGGTTCTAATCGTTTATACGCTGTCTTTTACTAAAACATGAAACAGAATTACATTTCTTGTTGAATGTTTTCACTTGAAGATAAGTAATCCATGGACTTGTAAACACTTGAAGATAAACATGGTTCTAATCGTTTATACGCTGTCTTTTACTAAAACATGAAACAGAATTACATTTCTTTTTGAATGTTTTCGCATTATATATAATTTTATCGTTTGCATTCTGTTCCTTATTAGTTAAAAGTCATTAAATTGTGTAGTTCTTGTATTTTTTATGACTTCGAAAAAATTCCAATATGCTATTTCTTAATTTTAAAATTCGAAATATCGAATTAAAGATGATCTCCTATTAAAAAGCAGAAAAAACAACGCTTACAAATGCACAAATAATACATGAAAAGCAGCAAGCAGCTGTTTCGAATCTACTAGCGATATTCTTCTTCAGTGAAAGATAGGGAAAAAGGAACAGCGTTTCCTAGCACGATGTTCCTTTTTCCCAACCTTGCACTGAAGAAGAATATCGCTAGTAGATTCGAAACAGCTGCTTGCTGCTTTTCATGTATTATTTGTGCATTTTTAAACGTTGTTTTTTCTGCTTTTTAATATTGTTGCACAAAGGCTTTATTTGCTATTTTTAAGGATCTCCTACATTTTAAGAGACAATATGTGACCGAATTATTATGATAGTATCATTATAATTAAAGATATTATGCATTTACAGGAAACTACAAAAAGCTATTCGATTCTTTGCAGCGAATTTTGGTGGATCAATGGCATAAATGAATGACATATAAATATTATTTTTGGGAGTTTCTTGTTGAAATCTTCTAAGAACACTTTTGCCACGTGTTGCGTCATCAATCCTAAGCTTTCAGAAAGGACAAATTTTGGAAGCAGTCCCAAATCGTTTATTCTATTTAGTGGATAGTTTCCGGTTGCCCGAAATCCCGACTTCAGGTCTTTCTTCAGAGCTGTTTTGGAAGACGCGAAAATTCGTCTATTCATACATTTGTACATCTACTACTAGAGGGTTTTTATTTGATCTTGACAACACTTATCTACAGTGGGATTTTAGAGAACGGGAAAATGCCAGATCAAGCAGCTGCAAGGGGTGATTTGAATTTGGGGAGAATGAAAGATGAACTTAAAGTCAGTTTCTCACAAAGATGTAGCACTTCTGGACATATATAAAAACTTAACATGTTTCTGATGATTGTCTTTGGATCACCTTGTCTTCTCATAATATTTAGCATCTACTTTGACAGTAAAAACACAAAATATATGTTTAATTTTTAAACGAAAACCTTGTGGGGTTATTTAAGAGAGTGTCTATGTGTCACAAAGTAGCCCATTAAAGTGTCTATATTTTGATTATTCAGCTATATCTCACAGAAATATTAATTGACAAAGGTTATATTACTTCTCATTCTAACAGACAATAAATAATGTTTACTTGTTTTGTTAGGTGATTCTCATGCGCTTTAGGCTTCAGCAGACAAGGTATCTGGTTTTTCAGACAGCACCGCAAGAGTACGATGAAATTCCGAGAGAACAAGCGAGGGGTTAGAGCTTCAGACAATGGTCTTTAGGGGATGTGGCATAAAGTTCTTCGAGGTAGCACTGTTCTTTGCTTTCCTCTCATCACTGGAGATTCGAAATACGAAAACTCGACAATATGTCACAAAGTAACCTCTACAGACACAAAGTAATGATGTCTTACGATATGTTATTTATCCTTTTATATATATAAAAAAAAGTTTTGATTTGGAAATGGACCAATAAAAAAATCTGTTACACCGCCCCCCTGCTCGCTACGCTCACCAACCCCCCGCGTAAACGCTTAGCTATTCCATTCGGTATAGCGAAGCAATTCCTATTTTCTAGCCAACTCCAGATTATTGTTTGTGCTTAAAAATAATGTAAATAGTTCAATTAAGCTCTATTCATAAGCTAATATTAGTTTTTGTTGCATTGAAACATCTCAATTTGTTGATTTCCTGCATGCAAGTAAACCCTATTGTATTTAAAGGTATATATAAATATTATACAGACATACACACACAATAAATACAATAAACCCAACTGGAGTGAAAAATTAGCCAGAGCCAGGAATCGAATTATTGTGTGTGTATGTCTGTATAATATTTATATATACCTTTAATTGTTGAATGCAGGCGTTATTTATGTGTGTATGTGTGTTTTAATATATATTGTAGTATGTGTGTTTTATCCTATTGTATTTCATTGGGAATCTATGGAAATTTGGCGAAATACCGGGAATAGCTCTAAGTTGGCGTCACTTTTGGTGACAGAGAGACGGGTATCCCTTTGGTAACCTCCCTTATAGCGTCATAAAGCTCTGACCAATCAGTTGCATTTCACGGTATCTACGCAGATTTTTATTGTTCCATTTCCAAAGCATCACTTTTTGCAAGGCATACTTAGATACTACTACCGGCAGACCGATTTGCGTTTAATGTATGAAGTTGCTCGCCAGAGGACTCTGATACACTGCCCAAAACAGAAATTTGACTCTGACCGTAACTTCAACGACGAGAACCAATCAAACCGCTCTGGGCAGGTTTCAGAGAATTCCAATGTGTTTACATTTTTTCCCGTATAGATATCATTCAAAAGAGTTTAATAAAAAATATTAACTCTAATCATGAAATTAAAAATAAATAAATAAATAAATAAATAAAAAATCCCTGCCGGCTCGGGCCTACAGGCGGAGGCAGATTTCGAAGTTAAGTACTAAATTCACCAACAAAACTTAAATCAAGATTAGAGATAAACCCAGTTCCTCCACTAAGAATGAGCTCTAAGGGAGCTAAACATTTTCGGAAAATTCTAATATACACGAATACCACACACGCATGTATATGGAATAGGTTTAAAAATGGCTAAAACAAATTCAGAGTACCTCAAAGTGTTAAAATATGTTAATATTTCCATAGTCGGGTTTTTATCATGTTTTAATACGTTTCTTCAAACTCACATGACGTTACATATTCACCTGCTGAGGTCCATTAATTATTTCCAATATGGCGCAATATATATATATATCCAAACAAAAAGTTTTCGGTAAAAAAAAAAAAGCGCCAAGTTCTCCTTAATGTTTCGGTCAGAAAAAGTAGTGATATCTGAAGTTCGCACAAGTTAAAAGCCAAACATCCCAAATCTTTCATTGAAAATGACTTCCTGCTACTTGGCCGTTAATGCCTTCTACAGCATTTCAAAATTAATGATTGGAAATTACGCATTTATGAATTATTTAAATATTAAAAGTAATATTAGAATGCAAAGTGACAAATTCACATAAAGACATTATAAGTAAAAGATTTCTGATAACTGCCATTCAGTTTCAACAAACATTAGTTTTGATTACAGATCATTTAGTCCAGGGGTGTCCAACTGTGGCCCGCCGGATACCACTAAAATTTTACAGTTATCTTTGCCTTATCTAATCGTCGAATTGCTGCGATTCAACTTGTCGACTATTTCTTTAAAATTTTAGTGGTATCCGGCGGGTCACAGTTGGACACCCCTGATTTAGTCCACTTGTGGTTTAATTGCTATTTTGTACGGTCTAAAGCTAAAGTTATTAACGTAACACCCAAGAAATAAAACAAATTTATTTACTTCAAATCTCGCAATATGTTACATTATATTTTATTGTATAACATTGAAATCTTGTGTATTGACGAAAGAGATTTTTTTCGTTTGAACATTTATTATAGTTTGTTTGCATACATTAAGAGGTATTCGATTTATAAACTGTTAAAAGCTGATACTAATTATGTTATAGAAATTAGTAATATTATTTCCTGAATACAAGTATTTTGTTATTTTTTACTTCTAAGCATTTAAATAGACTGAAGTTGTTTAAATGCTTTTTTCAAATGTGTATTTTATTTCTGTACTCTGTGCCACAAAATGCCTAAAATAATCAAAAAATGTAGTTGGCATGCAACTCATTTGTACATATTTGAAAATTTGAAAAACTCTACCGAAGGCATTAACGGCCAAGTCGCAGGAAGCCATTTTCAATGAAAGATTTGGGATGTTTGGCTTTTAACTTGTGCGAACTTCAGATATCACTACTTTTTCTGGCCGAAACATTAAGGAGAACTTGGCGCTTTTTTTTTTTTTACCGAAAACTTTTTGTTTGGATATCATTACTTTTTGTATGTTTTTTCAAGTTTGTTATTCTAAACTATATTAATATGAAAAAAACTTAAATTTCGGTACTTTTATGTTAGCAGAGAGCAAATCTCCTCATTAGCCTTTTGTTTTTTCGCCAATAGCAGTTTTAATTTTTCACATGTGTAAATTAGAAACAATGCTTTGGTTTTCAAATAAAATATTTTGGTTTATGTTATTATTTCTTATTTATTTATTTATTTATTTCTATGTTAAATATTCTATTAAATAAAATGAGAGAAATGCATTTATTTTAAATGAGATGACTGAAAACTACATATCTTTAAATGAAATGAATGCAACATGAACAATGGAGTTGGGAACAGTATTTGGCGATTTGCCACTTGCGCCCGGCTAACATAAAAATACCTAAATTTATTTTATTGAGCTTTACAAATTTATACTTTATTTCTTTTCATATTAAAGTACTAGCCGTCTCTAGCAATCAGTATTTACCGTATTAATTCCATGTTAAACGTTGCATCTTGTTACTGTAATTCATAATTTAATTTACTTGCTCATTCTTTCGCCAAGTCGGAAGCTTTTGATAGAGAAATCAAGAAGTCTTTACGATCATGGAAGCACATCGTATATTTTGTGTTGTTATGTATTTCATCTTTCGTGACAAATATCTCTTAACTCACTTATGCATGTTTCCTTAGCAGTTACGATTCGTTCTCTAATGTGGAAATTTTTAAACCTATAAAGTAATCTTTTCTAATTGGGCTTACTGCCAATTGTTGCATTTTAACTGATACGACTGGGTACAAGTGAAATGGTTCTTATGAAATCCTTTGACAATATCTGCATTTGCATTAAACCATATTGATGCTAATATCTTTTTGTTTCACGTTAACCTTTGCAATAGACTCGATTACGGAAGAATAGAAGGTCTACCGTCTCACTGTCATGACCCATTTGAAAGTCTATCATTCTTCTCACCTGATCGTGTTGAAGAATTAGTCAGTGTGCCATCGTTTTACGATTTTAGCTAATTTTATTCGAAACCTGAAACTAAAATGCGAGGAACCGGATTATAGAAGATTCATTCTAACGTACATATCGATTAACAGGTTACATATTATAGAATTATAATAATCATAAGAAGAACTGGCAGTTTCAATGCTTTAATAGTTTCCGTAAATTATCTTTATATAATACAGAAGTTTTAGCGGTGTAAAGATTAACAACATAGTCACAGTAAGTATATTAACAGTACAATATAATAACAATAGCAGAGGTTTTGGGCAGTGACGAAACTATTAGCACTTTGGAAATATTAGTACGTTATATCCTTTATCTATTCAGATGATATGCGGAAAAATAAAAATAGATGGCTCGCATTAATAATTAACTCATTGAAAAATAGCCACTAGCTTCAAATATTTGCCAAACTTGGCGACATTTAGCAAAGTTTCGCCAAATTTGGTAATATATCATGTCAATTCTCAAATTTGGCGACAAAAAATGTTTTGTTTATTCTGACGTCATAATGATGCATATGTATTATGTATTATACACATACCTATAATATGTATGATGCTAATGTATTACGTATTATATGCATATGTATAATATGTATGATGCATATGCATAAGTTCATTAACATCACTAAAACGCACTTAAAGGAATAGTGTTCCATAAATAGTAGGGATAATTGCCAGATTGACCAGAGTGCTACTGAAATTAGAATTCCGACATTTATAATAGACCGGGAGACGTCTGCACACACCATCACCTCATCGAGTTTACAGCTGAAATTTTAGGATTAGTTAAAACTACATTGGCATATTTAAATGCAACTGGCCTGTTAAGTCATATTTCAAATGAAAATCAAATTTCTAAGTAATTGCTTAAAAGGCGCAAAGGCCAACATAGTGGAAAAAGATTCCAAGCCGGGACTCGAACCCGGGCCATCAGTATAGCGCACTGACGTTCTACCGACTAAACCACTTGGAACGATACCCAGCAAGGAAAATTTCTCACTATTATATGTTGGCAAGGCTACAAACGCAGCACAAGATGGAATATTTACCGTGAGCCTCCAACCTGGGGCAAACACGGAATATAATTAAATCCAGCATCGATAGAAACTATATTAATACATGGAAATTATTCCAGAAGGAAATATTCGCCTTGGATACAATATTTCAAATGAAAATCAAATTTCTAAGTAATTGCATAAAAGGCACAAAGGCCAACATAGTGAAAAAGATTCCAAGCCGGGACTCGAACCCGGGCTATCAGTATAGCGCACTGACGTTCTACCGACTAAACCACTTGGAACGATAGCCAACAAGGAAAATTTCTCACTATTATATGTTGGCAAGGCTACAAACGCAGCACAAGATGGAATATTTACCGTGAGCCTCCAACCCGGGGCAAACACGGAATATAATTAAATCCAGCATCGATAGAAACTATATTAATACATGGAAATTATTCCAGAGGGAAATATTCGCCTTGGATACAATATTTCAAAAATTCAATACTTTCAATAAAGCAATTACTTAGAAATTTGATTTTCATTTGAAATATTGTATCCAAGGCGAATATTTCCCTCTGGAATAATTTCCATGTATTAATATAGTTTCTATCGATGCTGGATTTAATTATATTCCGTGTTTGCCCCAGGTTGGAGGCTCACGGTAAATATTCCATCTTGTGCTGCGTTTGTATATAAAGTGTTGGCCTTGCCAACATATAATAGTGAGAAATTTTCCTTGCTGGCTATCGTTCCAAGTGGTTTAGTCGGTAGAACGTCAGTGCGCTATACTGATGGCCTGGGTTCGAGTCCCGGCTTGGAATCTTTTTCACTATGTTGGCCTTTGCGCCTTTTAAGCAATTACTTAGAAATTTGATTTTCATTTGAAATATTGTATCCAAGGCGAATATTTCTCTCTGGAATAATTTCCATGTATTAATATGTTAAGTCATATCTTGGTAGAAGCCTCCTGAAGACCTAATTTTAGTGGTTAACTGATAGGTTTACTATTGTATTTTCCTACATCCAAAAGTTTAAAAACATGGAGGAATGGGTGCACGAAAACACAATGGAAAATCTACCAATTAACCCGTAAAATCGGGTGTGTAGGTGGTTTCCACAAAGATATGACTTGGCAGACCAGTTACATTTCAATACGCTAATCGATATTTAACTAATCCTAAAATTTCAGTCGTCAACTCGATGAGGTGATGATCTGTGCAGACGCCTCCCGGTCTTTAATAAAATTTTTTTAAGAGAGTAAAAGATGGACAGATAAACTGAAAGATTTGCCTTATTAAGATTTTTGTAGAAGCATATAAAAATTCATTCAGCTTGAAATCATGTAACACTTTTATAACTCAGGCTAATTTTCTGTAATCGGGTTTTGGCGACCAACATATCTTATCTATAACTATAATCTTTCTTTTACAGATTTAAAATTAACAATAAATTAACAGTAACTAGGCTAATAATACAATATAATAACATTAGCAGCGAACTTCGGACGCCGTATCTGTCGCACATCGTTAAAGACAGTTTATTAGTTACACATTTCATTTAATTAAAAGGAGATTTTTAAACTTTCATATGGAATTAGGATATTTTTCCACTATAGGGACCTTGGCATGTTTTTAAATTCTTGGCGCAATTCGGACTTCAGAAACTGAGATATGTTGCCAAATGAAATAAACAACTATTAAAACAAACCTGATGAACTTTTATGTTATTTATATACATATAAACATTTTATTTATACATGTATAAAATATTATTTTTTATATACAAATTATTTATGTTGGTATATAAAAATAAATAAACGGGTTCCTTACATTAAATAAATTGTATACATATGGGAAAAATTGCTTGTGTATATGACACAGTAAATAGGTTGCCAGAAAATACGTTATTATCAAATTTCTTTTCTCGTCAAGGCTATTTTCTGTATTTCGCCAAGGCTACTATATCGGAAACACACAGAATTGCGGTTATATATTTTTTAATGTTTTATTGTTTTAATATCGTAAATATATCATAATCTATACTGATTAAAATTTTTAGGTATATTCATTTTTTCTATTTAACAAGCATCTGTGGAAAAGCATATATATTAAATGTTATTGTGCTTGAAATCACGTGACTCCCTTCAAAACTCTGTAATCGAGTTTTGGCGAACATTGGCACAATTGAATGTGTTAAGGAACTGTTTACGGCCAAATGAACACCCCTTGTTTGAAGGGTTTAGAGGAGAAAATTCTGTGTTTTCAGATTTTTCTTGTTAATTGTGCTACAAACCCGACTTACTTGTGAAATTTCATGATTCTACGACTTTTAGAAGTACCTTAGTTATTTGATAATGCGAAGTGAGTCAGTGACAAAAAAGCGCTTTTTCGGAATTTAATATTTCGAAAACTACTAAATATAGAAACATAAAATTGTGGAACCTTAGTTCAGTTTGACCATACGAACACGTGTATAAAAGAAAAATTTCTATATCTCTCCCTAAAACGACGTTATTAGGGGGTGAAAAGTATGCCGTAATGGTTCAGGAAAAGGTATCTTACGGCTTGTGCGAACTTGGCGGACGCACTGCCGTGCTCCCAGATATTTAATTCGTCAAACTATCTATTTCATTTTGAGTTTTCATGCGAAAATCTTGCTCTAAAAAACTTATGACGTAATATTCAATTTGTTTTCAATTCGTCAAACTGTTAATTTAATTTAATTTTTCACGTGAAACCTTGCAATAGAAAAGCAATTGTTGTGGTGAGAATTTTATTGCTTTTTTTTATTGTTGGCAACTGCTATAACGAAAAATATTTATTTTTTCCTGTCATTGTTGTGTAAGAGCTGGTTTTATCAGAATCATGTTAAGACGGTATTCAAAATTTTCAGCCCTCCCCATTTCCATTCCCTTGGGCCGATTTTGCCCATTTTCAATCCCCGCCGAGATATTAACCATATCAAAGTTGTTGGCGAGTTTGAAGAAGATCCATGCATAATTGCGACTTTTATCGTGCGGACAAAATTTAGTACATATATATATATATATATATATATATATATATATATATATATATATAAACTTTTTAGGTGGGGGTGGTTTTGGGTTCCTGGGGTCATATAATGAAAAGTAATGAAGGAATTTTTCAAAAGTCGCACAATGGTAACGACTGCAATAGGTAGTATTTCTTACGAAATCTACCTAAAACATTATCATTTTAACAATTATCGGAATAATAAATGGTGCAATCGTAGAATACTTCCAAGGTTACTACTTAATACCAAGTTAATACTAAATACCAAGGTTGACACTTTGGCGCATTTATCGCCAGGT
The DNA here is from genome assembly GCA_963932465.1 of Maratus speciosus. Taxonomy (NCBI): domain Eukaryota; kingdom Metazoa; phylum Arthropoda; class Arachnida; order Araneae; family Salticidae; genus Maratus; species Maratus speciosus. The sequence continues at coordinate 491,111,674 of OZ010791.1, read as the reverse complement.
TGGGGAGAAGTAGAGTATTCTACGATTCACCCCAATAAATAAAAAAAATCCCTGCCGGCTCGGGCCTACAGGCGGAGGTAGATTTCGATGTTAAGTACTAAATTCTCCAACAAAACTTAAATCAAGATTAGAGATAAAACCCAGTTTCTTCACAAAGAGCGAGCTGTAGGGAGCTAAACTTTTTGTGAAAATTGTAATATACACGAATACACACACACATATATATGGAATAGGTTTAAAAAATGGCTACAAAAAATTCAGAGAACCTTAAAGTGTTAAAATATGTTAATATTTTCATAGTCGGGTTTTTATCATGTTTTAATACGTTTCTTCAAACTTACATGGCGTTACATATTCACCTGCTGAGGTCCATTATATTTCCAATATGACGCAATATACATATTTTTTTAATTCGTCAAACTATTTATTTTGAGTTTTCATGCTTTAATCTTGCTCTAGGAAACTTATGACGTAATATTCAATTTGTTTTCAATTTGTCAAACTATTTAATTTTACACGTGAAAATTTTGCAAAAGAAAAGTAATTGTTGTGGTGAGAATTTTATTATTTGTTTTTTTTTAATTGTTGGCAACTGCTATAACGAAAAACTTTTATTTTTTTCCTGCCATTGTTGTGTAAGAGCTGGTTTTATCAGAATCATGTTAAGACAGTATTCAAAATTTTGAACCCTCCCCATTTCCACCCTCTTGGGCCGATTTCGCCCATTTTCAATCCCCGCCGAGATATTAGCCATCTCAAAGTTGTTGGCGAGTTTGAAGATGATTCGTGCATAATTGCGACTTTTATCGTGCGGACAAAATTTAGTACATACATACATACATATATATACCGGGTGTCCCAAAAAGGACTGACTGATTTTAAAATTCAATAACTTGCAAACGGTGGCAGATATTTAAAAAATTCTTGCAGGAGGTTTATGCATAAGGTCAAAAGTTTTATTACAGTGATTTTCGATTTTAGTTCGAATTACAAACAATAGATGGCGCTGTAAACAATAGTCGCTAAATACAGGCTCGATTTCTAGTCCTTTCTCTTGTTCCATGCTGAAAAAGGAGATGGAAATGTATTATCCGGGCCACGAAGTACCAAAAATCGAGACTGAATTCAGCGTCTATTGATCGCAGCGCCATCTATTGTTTGTAATTCAAACTAAAATTGAAAATCACTGTAAAAAAACTTTTGACCTTATGCATAACCCTCCTGCAAGAATTTTTTAAATATCTGTCACCGTTTGCAAGTTATTGAATTTTAAAATCAGTCAGTCCTTTTTGGGACACCCGGTATATATATATATATATATATATATATATATAAACTTTTTAGGTGGGGGTGGTTTTGGGCTCCTGAGGTCCTATAATGAAAAGTTATGAAGGAATTTTTCAAAAGTCGCACCATGGTAACGACTGCAATAGGTAGTATTTCTTACGAAATCTACCTAAAAATCCCTGCCGGCTCGGGCCTACAGGCGGAGGTAGATTTCGAAGTTAAGTACTAAATTCACGAACAAAACTTAAATCAAGATTAGTGATAAACTCAGTTCATCCACTAAGAATGAGCTCTAACAATATCTAAAGCTTCTACACATTTTGTGAAAATTCTAATATACACGAATACACACACGCATGTATATGGAATAGGTTTAAAAAATAGCTAAAGCAAATTCAGAGAACCTCAAAGTGTTAAAATAAGTTAATATTTCCATAATCGTGTTTTTATCATGTTTTAATACGTTTTCTGAAACTCGTATGACGTTACATATTCACCAACTGAGGTCCATTTTATTTCCAATATGACGCAATATTTCTTTTTTTTTTAATTCGTCAAACTATTTATTTCATTTTGAGTTTTCATGCGGAAATCTTGCTCTAGAAAACTTATGACGTAATATTTAATTTGTTTTCAATTCGTCAAACTATTTATTTAATTTAATTTTTCACGTGAACTTGCAATAGAAAAGCAATTGTTGTGGTGAGAATTTTATTGCTTTTTTTATTGTTGGCAACTGTTATAACGAAAAATATTTATTTTTTCCTGTCATTGTTGTGTAAGAGCTGGTTTTATCATAATCTTGTTCAGACAGTATTCAAAATTTTGAACACTCCCCATTTCCATTCCCTTGGACCGATTTTGCCCATTTTCAATCCCCGCCGAGATATTAGCCATCTCAAAGTTGTTGGCGAGTTTGAAGACGATCTGTGCATAATTGCGACTTTTATCGTGCGGACAAAATTTAGTACATACATACATATATATATATATATATATATATATATAAACTTTTCAGGCGGGGGTGGTTTCGGGTTCCTTGGGTCCTATAATGAAAAGTTATGAAGGAATTTTTCAAAAGTCGCACCGCGGTAACGACTGCAATAGGTAGTATTTCTTACGAAATCTACCTAACATGCATAGTCTAAAAACATCAATGTCACAAATTTATTTGCTATCTTCACTGCTGAAACAATAAAACTAATGGATTTTCTTTTAAATATATTAAAGTACTCATAAAATTCCTTGTAATAATTAATAAATATAATTTATTAAGTAACAAATACACCTACATGATTTAATCAAAATTGCTTGGATAACATAAAATATTGCAACAATATTTAAATCTGCGATCACCATTTCTTTCTATGATTAAAAGTAAGAATATTTAATGTTTAAAAAAGATCGTTTTTTTTTTTTTTTTTTTTTTTTTTTTTTTTTTTTTTTTTTTTTAACTACTATTATTATTATTTAGTTCGGACGATATCAAACAAACATTTTACGGGTAGCAATAAATTCGTCAAAAATAACTGCTTCAAGCCAGTTATGAGAACTGTAGTTTGATAAAAACCAAATTTTAATTTTAAAACGTGTATATGAAACACAGGCTATTTTCATGTAAATACGGGAGATTCAAAAGAGAATAACAGAATGAACCAAACGATCAAGTAAACAATAAGTAATTTAGCTAATCTTAAAAGTAAGTGAACACTAAAATACTACAAGCTGTGTAAAATATCCTTTTAAATCGAAGGAAATTGAGGAATATAAGTATTTAATTTATTATTCTGAAAATGCGATCAATGATTCTGAAACTTCGACGATGAGAAACAAGCTGCTATCTGGGCAGGGTATAAATGTAAACAAAAAAGAGAACGTTTTGATGTTTTGGTTCAGGGTTTGAAGCTGAATCCGACTTCACTTTTTCGACGGTTTTCGGCGAAATGCGTGGGCTGTATATATCATAGTAGGCTATGTTTTTTGGTACTTTTCCGTTATACGGACAGCATTGTCGCCAAGCGCAATAGTTGTCGCAAAATAAAAATCACGTGAATTGAAACATTTGAAAAATAAAAGAAAAACATTGTCGATAGTAAAGTGAGCATTTTAAAAATATAACATTTGAAAACTACAGAATTTTACGAACTATTTTATTAAATCACAAATATATAATTAAAATAAGTGAACAAATAACTGTTATACAATAAAGTAATAAAATAAAAAAAAATCATATTAAACTGTTGCCATAAAATTACAAATCTCTTTGGCACAGATGTCATATTTGCCCCCTATTGGCGCGATTTTTTTTCGGTTGCCAATTTGGCGAAAACATCAACAGCATAAACAACATAGGTACAGATGTCATATATGCCACATATTGGCGCGATTTTTTTCTGACGCCAATGTCATATACGCAACGGGTGTTTAACTGGCGCCAAAGTGTCGTTATTTTGCTTTATATGGTAACCCGGATGTTGCTGTTTATGCTGTTGATATTTTCGCCAAATTGGCATCGGAAAAAAATCGCGTCAATATAGGGCGTATATGACATCTGTGCCACAACATAATCCGGGTTACCACATCAAGCAAAATAATGACACTTTGGCGCCAGTTAAGTACCGTTGCGTATATGACATTGGCGTCAGGAAAAAATCGCGCCAATATGGGGCGAATATGACATCTGTGCCATATCTTTTGGATTTCCAAACATTTCATTTTTGAATAAAGACGTCGCCACATAAACTCTATGAGATACGACTCTAAATGATGAGTAACTGTTCCCCGATGTCTTTTGTTGCGTCATTTTGCGATGCCCCATAATCTCTCAACATTTTGAGTATGACATCCAGTATTAGGGTCGACAAAATTGTATTTGTGATTTACTGTGAAATGATCATAACCAGCACTTCGCAGTTCATCTGTTTTATATCCTTTCCAGTAATCTGTATAAATAATACTTCCATCAGGTACATTGTTTTCTATTGCCGCAATTAAAGTTTCAGCTGTGCGATCGGAAATAGGAGTAAGGAAACATCCCCGTGTTCCACGGCATAAAACATCTAACACCCATTGAGGAGGAAGAACACGCCCTACGTTGCTTTTTCTTCTGGTAAAAATACTTTCATCTACTGCTATAATTTTATTAGGTCCACAGATTTTTCTATTTGGTCGTGAACATAAAGCATTTGCACAAACTAAAATAACTATTCCAGTCCACTGTTGTGTTGTGGTTCATATCAAGTTGCAGCTCACAAAGCTCAACCGATGTCAACTCTTTGCACCATAAATATATAAACCTCAAAGCATTAAGAAAAGACAACCGCGATCTTTCAAAAGATGTTTTTGTCGTATTCCTACGCTTTCTTCGCATGATCGTAAGCTACATCTCCATTTCGGATTTCCAGAACTCATCCACAATTTCATTTCATGATTGTTTGAACACAACCTTTTATTATGCAGAATTCCAAATTTCTGAAACAGTTTTATCGCAACTTTCTCATCACCTGGTAATTGACAAATGGTAAAATCCATTTCAGCGTCAGCAGTAAAAGTAAATTATAATTTTATTTTTAAAAAAGCATTTTTATTTCGAATAATAACAAATTAAAAAGATTTCCAAGGTTAAGGTTAAATAATAATCATTCACGTAATTCACGTTTCATAAATAACAAATCACAATGTTTCGCATGGTTTACAAGAAAAATCCTTTTCACGATGAGGGCTGAAATAACTGGCGCATTAGCATACATTTTGGCATGCTGTCCGTATGACGGAATAGTACCCTTAATGTTGGCGGAATACTGGAAATAGTGCCAAGTTGGCGTCACTTTTGGCGACAGAGAGACGGGTCCCCCATTGGTAACCTCCCTTATAGCGTCACAAAGCTCTGACCAATCAGATGCATTTCACGGTATCTACGCAGATTTTTTATTGGTCCATTTCCAAATCAAAACTTTTTTTATATATAGAAGGAAAGCATTGATCACAGAGGTTCTACTCCTTAAAAAATGTGCCTCACATTATTACAGATTTTGATTCTTCGAAATCGCAAAGTTGACTAGTAGTAATATTTGCGCTTAAAAATATATTTCTAACATTTGCAGCAAGTTTTTATTTTAATAACTCTTTATTTTATAGTAACTTTTCTTATTTTCTCAACTTCTATCATACATGTGTTAGTTAGTTACAATTTCTTTTTTTCGTAGATTGATGGAATAAAAAATTTTCTATCATCTAAACTGTTATTTATCACGGTCGTCAAGGCTCAGATAAAAGTTCTTTAGGTTGCTATTAAAGGAATGAACTTTATTAATGAACATTATCATTCTTATGAAACAAAATTATTATTATATTAATTCAACAAATGCTTTCTTTTTAAATAATTATTATTTACATGTTTTCTTTTTCTTATTTGTAGTTTTAATTACAGGTTTCTGGATTTATCTTGAGTTTTTTGGTAATAAAGTATCATAACTAACCATTTTTTGTTGTTATCTATTAGTTTATCTTTCTGTGAGTTTAGTCATTTCTTTTTTAGTATATATATTTTTTTATTTTACTATACATTTTCATCATTCTTAACACTTCATCCATGTTGTTTTTTCCTAATTTTCTATTAGACAATAAACTTATCTGAAAATGAACGCCCGCAATATTATCGTAATATTTAATTTCTTTCTGCCATGTGTAGTAGCCTCGAATGTTTTCTGCAGTGCTTAATTTGTAGAGTAGATACTTTTTTTAATTCTAAAGGACTGAAATTAGATAAACATTTCGCTTTTTCTTATCTTTTTTTTCTTTCTTTTTCTTTATTTGTATGAAAAATATGTTAATGACAACAATTCTTAACACTTCTTCGATAATGTTTTTGCTTAATTTTCTATTAGACAGTAAATTTATATGAAAAGTAACGACCACAATGTCATCGTAGTATGTAATTTCTTTCTGCCCTGTGTAGTAGCCTCCAATGTTTTCTGTAGTTCTTAGTTTGTACAGTAGATTCTTTTGAAATTGTAAAAGTCTGAAATTAGACGAACATTTAGTTTTTCTTTTCTTTTTGTTCTTTCTTTTCTCTATTTGAATAAAAAATGTGTTTATGAAAATACTATTTTTCTTCTTCCTTTCATTCAAAATTGCATAAGATTTAAATTAATATAAATATAAAAACTCAAAAATAAATCTGAATGCTGTTTTAGAACTGTAAATATTATAGTCATTAAAATTATTAGGCTCATTTATTTGTTTTAAGGTATGCCTTTTGTTATAGATACATGTTCTTGATACATAATTTGAATCTTGTGACATTTAGACATTTCGTGCTTTTGAAAGAACAATTCGGCTGCTCATAAAAGTTTCACATAATTTTAGCACCCCATACATTTTAAAGAATATTTACCTAAAAACATACTTGAAATACAATACTTACAAACACAAAATATGATTTAAATGAAAGTACCATTATTTAAATCGTTCCACTTAAAGTATATAGAAGTTAAATTATTATAAGTAAAAATTATAAAATATCAGCATTTAAATGCATTATAAGATCTTTAATTTTTATAGTCATTAATTTATAATTTTCACATTAACCATTTACGGAATAACTGAAAAATGAAACTGGATTTTAGATTAGACTAACAGCATAAACAGATTTAAAATCAAATTTGAGTTTAGTCCTGTGTGTCAAAATACTCATATTACGTTTTCTTGAGTTTGTATTCTGCGATTTTCTGATTTCACCAATTGCAAAAGTCAAGATTACTTTATGGCCATCAATTCTGCGCCAACAGGCAAATAACATATTAGTTCTTCCTGTCGAAAATTAATCAGTCTAAGTTACGAGAACAATTGATCATATTAATTGTACTGCGAAATGATAATGGCTAAAAAAGTGTTACCATAGATTTTTTAATATAGAATTGTCTACTTTACGAAAAAACATTGCAACAACGTTTTTAAATTCTACTAATGCTTTATCTTATATTTTATTATTACTTTAATATCCTAGAATACGTTTGAAAACTAAAAAGGGATTGGGTGCAACCTACTTAAAAATAAAGTTTAAATAACTGCTGCAACTGCAATTTATTTTTTTAATGTAATTTTCTTAAAGTGACATTTATTTGAATTCTTATAATTTTTCTACAGAGAAGTCTTATATAAATAAATACCGCGCATTTTTTTCCACTGCATCCACTGTTAACAACGAAAAAAAAAATGTGCACATAATACTACCCCAGTAGGTACAGTATATATTTCTAACAATAATTCTAACAATAGTAACAATTTCTAACAGTATATATTTCAATAATATTGAAATATCTAATTATAAACCCTGTTCATGTTGTCTTCCAATAAGTCCTTACGGATGTTAGTCAGTGTGTTCACAATTTTCCTTCACTAATGTTAAGAGTACGCTGTAAAAAAATCCGACCAGATTTCCTGTAGGAATCGGAAAAATACATTGCTCAAAAAAGTGAAGAGAACAGTGCAAGACAGCCATGTATGAGCATAAAATGGATGGTACACGTGTATCAGTACGCAATACAGAAAAAAAAACCGCAAAAAAAAATTGTAAGGGAGCTTTGAAAGATGAAAAGAACATGAAAAGATGATTTAGGGCAACAATTTGTTTTCATGTAAATGATAAAAAAAAGTATTGTTTAGAAATGATGCAAGATTTTTAATATGACGTGTGGTCGCCTCCAACAGCTAAGACTGCTGCACACCTGTTTTCCATGCATGCGATGGGGTTATCGATAAGACTTTGAGGAATACTGCTCCACTGTTCAAGAATTGCAATCTCCAAGTCCCGGAAAGTAAAAGGAGGCGTCGGTCTCACAGCAATGCATCGTCTGAGTATGTCCCAAGCATGCTCGATCAGATTTAGGTCAGGAGAGCATGCTGGTTATTTCATACGCTGTATTGTTTTAGCTTCAAGCATGTTTTCCACAAGACGACCTGTATAAAGTCTGTCATTATCATGCATGGAATAAAAGGAATCACTAATTACTGCACGACTTGAGGTCTCAATACCTCGTCTGTATTACTTCGGACAGTCAAAGTGCCATTCCGAATGATATGCAGGCCCGCACGTCCACCTATGCTGATTCCAGCCAAATAGCCTCGTCTGTAATGTGATTTTTCACAAACGAATGTGGGATTATTTTGAGTGCCTCTTTCTCGCCATGCCAAAACACATCAGATGTCACATTCAGACTGAATCGGGACTCGTCTGTAAACAGAATTTTACTCCAACAACGTTGCCTCCAAACTCGATGTTCAATTCCCCACCTTTTTGGGGCCTCACAGAGGCTTGAGGTCAACGGAATACAGACCATTGGCTTACGTGCATAGAGACTACTCTGATGAAGCCTATATCGGACTGTTTGCCTGGGCACCCTTCGTCCTGTGGCCAAAAACAACTGTGTTTGCAGCTGAGTAGCATTGCCCATTCCGTCTCGACGAGCTCTTAACAGGATATACCGGTCATCAGCTTCTGTGTTAGCACATTTTCGACCTTGCACTTATCGATGACTACCATTCCATGTGTGTTGGAATCGATTCCACAGTATTTCATGGACACTTCTTGCGACTCCAACAGCGTCCACTACACTTCGTTGTGTTTCCCCAAATTCAATTGTCCCGATAACACATTAAGCCATGGATTGCGGTAAATCATGTTGTTGTGACATTTTCAAGCCACCCTTTCTCAAAACATAAGCTGGGCAATTGAATTTTACAACTGAGGCAGTGAAACAGACGTTTCTGCAAAATCCCGATTTCTGCATTTACCACCTTTTTCTAGTTTTTGACATCATAATCTTTAATTTACATGCGAAGTTTTCTTTATCTGTTTTCTACAGCACTTCAAATTATGGATGTTTTATTTTACGTTACTTATCGGTGCAAATATTTGCGTAGTTTCATTAAAACCATGTGCTCCCCTAATTGTTTTGAGCAGTGTAGTTTCCATTATCGTACCGGAAAATTTTCCGACCCAGCTCGGAATAAAATCCATAAAACAAGGAAATAGTCAATAAAACGGTATTTTGCGGATTTTATTCCGATTTTACGGGTTTTATGCCGAGATGGGTTAGAAATTTTTCCGGTACGACAAGGGCAACTATTTTTCCGATTCCTACAGGAAAACTGATCGTATTTGTTTTTTACAGTGTATGAGTATGTATTGCATTCACGTTTTAAAAACAGAAAATAGAATATTTAACCTTAGAATATTAATTCTTTAACTTTTTTTTTCAGTATATACTTATGAAAGAATGTTTCCCTTTTTCAGTTGTCAAAATATTAAAATATATATATATTTAATTTATAATTTTATGTTTTAAACTATTTGAAAAATTGAACATGATTTTAACACTTATATTCGTTTCTAAGAAAATGTTCTAAAAAGAAATGCATCACACATCTATAGATTTAACATTAGCGGGGATACATTTACGATATAGGCGATAACATTAGCGAGGAGATCTCACTGAGTAACTAGCACTTGCCAGCCTAAGCACGCATTCCTTTGACGGATTAAAAAAATATTTGATTTTGTCACTCTTGCAATAAGTATTAAAGTTTCAGAAATCCTCTCATAAATGAAAATATTGACGTACATTTTGATGTTTTACAGAATGATTTCTTCTTCCATAATATATACTTTAATCTGAAATTATGTTCATTTCCCGAAATTTACTCTGATGAAACGTGTTTACATTTTTGAATTGAGAAATATTTTATTTAAAAAAAATGTAAAACGTGTTCTGTAAATTATATAGGGCCATGCCATACAAAATGAGCAAATTACCTGTGGCTGACATGTCACAGATTTTGACGTAAATCATTTTGTAAGTAGATCATACCTATTTATGAGTAAAAGTAATATAATACATTTTAGGATTGTTTATTTAAGTATTAAAATTTATATTAAAAGTTGATGCAAAATCGTGGTTTTGGCTACATGCTTGAATTCTCAATTTTGGTTATTAGCCTTAAGAATGCAAAGAGTATATTAAAAATTTATTATAATTAGGAATGAATAATAAGTAACAGATTGATGAAAGCTAGTAATTGTAATTTTATTCCTTAATGAGAATAAAATTATTTTTGAAAATTTTTGAGGGGAAAATGCAACGTTTCTATTGAGATGAAGGACACCTCTGACAATATCAAAATTGCTTGACATTATAGCTAAAAGTATATATATTAAATATTCAAACTTTCATTCTTGCCTTTTTATTCCTTAATGAAAAAATAAATAAATAGTAAAAAATGTTGAGGATAAAATGCAATATTTCTATCACTTGTTTCAACGTGAAGGAAATCTTTTTAAAATTTTTAATTCTTTTGATATTACAGATAATAGTGTATGTTTTAAATCTAAAAACTTTATAATTGCTTTCAATTTATTTTTGCCTCAAGAAGATTTTTAATTAAAGTAGAAAAAAAAGCTCAATTGAACAAAAAAATATATATATTAACACCTAAACTCACATACAGAAAATAGATGGCAGCACTAAATTTTTTCACCTTGAAATCCTGCAATATTTTAAGAAACGCGCGCGAATTAAAAAAAAATAGCTCATGGAATGTAGTTATTATTGCCTTTTTTAACCCAATTTTGTGACGTGAGGAATCAAAAGGCAATCTTGAAAATTCTTTAGCAGATTATGGACTTATTGATCTTTATGTCTGTGCAATAACTGTAATGTGGGACCTTTCCTTCATTATTTTTTTGACCTATCAATAAGAGGAAAAATTACGATTTTGTCATTTTTTTTAAAGTTTCTAAATTTTTTTAAAGGTGAAGGAAATACATAGCAACTTCAAAACTTTAGTAATTCGATCTTAATATGTAACACTACATCAGACATTAATTTCTCAGATGTTTTTGAATTCCTTTAATTTTTATAACGTTTTTAATTTTCTCAAAGTTTGCCAATTTTCAGTTTTTACAACCAATTAAAGACTAATCATGGTGTTATCAGATTATTATTACTCAATATATAAGAAGATAATTTTTCAGGGGTTACATTATTATATAAAAAAAATCATTTCAGTTAAATAATTTTCAAGAACTTCAAACCTGCAACTTTGGACGATTGCACACATGCCATTCTTTATCACAAGTTTTTTAAATGTCAAAATCTGCTAAAATAATTTATTTTTTGTGAAGATATTTAGCAGAGCTCTATTTGAATGTGAATTGAACCGGTATATCTAATTTTATTAAAATCGTTTGCTATGTGGCCACGACTTTTTTTTAAAATTTCGCTCATTTTACGTGGAATGACCCTTATACAAAAAATAAACGTTTCAAGCGCAAGTATTACTCGCGCTCAGAGGGTTCCGTACAATAAATATATGAACTGTATTATTAAAAAAATAGTTGCTAAAAGAATAATAAGACTTTGTAAAAATAAAATATATACAACCCAGGGTTGGGTATAGCTGTATATACTAGAAACGTATGAATGGGGTGCCAGAAGAGTTCAAAGAGATATAAAGTCCAAATAATATCAAATATTGCTATTCTGTAAAACTCTTTTTTCAATTCCTACTATTAGTTCACACTATCCCTATATTTATTTATTTATATATTTATTTATTTATATATTTATCTTGTTCAAATTTTCAATCGTTAATAAAATACTCATTATTCATCCTATCAAGTTGAAATAATTTTTTTAAACTTGTACTGGATGACAATTGATGTTAATACAGTTTTTTTCAAATATTAATTAATTAATTAAATTTTAATTAATTAATTTTAGTTTTGCATGGGAAACAAAATGGCGGCCATTGGTTGTTGAAGGTCAATGAAAGTATTTTCAATAAGGGGTTACAAAAGGGGGACCCTGTTCTGTCACCAAATACCGCCAAGTTTGTCGCTAACTTGGCGATATATCGCCAAATTTGGCGGCCAAAATAAGTCGCCGAAAGTGACGCCAACTTGGTGATATTTCTAATATTTCGCCAAATTCCCATAGAGTTCCATTGTAAACCTACTTGCTTATATAAAATCAACAAATTGACATATTTTAATGCAACAAAAACTAATATTAGCTTAAGGGATTATATTAAATTTTTCTTTGATGACCTAAGTAGGAATTGACTTTAAAAACAAAATTTTTACATTACTTGTTTATGCTTATCCTAATCTGTTAATGATGAACGTAGATCGGTACAGGCAATAAAAGTAGTGTGCATATTTAAATTTCATTTGACATTTCATAAAATTAAATTCGTAGAATTAATCTTTCCTTTTTACAGTTTAGCTAAAACAAAATCTTTGTTCAAAGTTTAAACTTATGTACTAAGCGCGCTTCGAAAGGAAGTCACAAAGTTGCAAGGCCGCCTTTATTCGTGCCGCGTTTTCAAGATAGGGTTTTAATTAATTTTAATTACACATTAAGCATATTGAGAGTTATTACTTTTATATATTAGGTAATGCATTACACAAATATATAATTAAAAGTTGTTATCTAGGCTTTAAAAGCCGATGGTACATAGATTACTCCGCCCCTGTTATTGTGTATGTTCAAACTTTCCGTGTCTTTAAAGGTTAATATCTCGGATAATTACCGACGATTTTTTTCGAAAATCATTATAAACAATGTCTTTATACTTCTGCCACGATAGGTATCACCAGCGCTTCTCAACATCTTTGCTGAATGCCTGCAAATCGAAATTTGTGTAGAACGGAAAAATGAGCTTTTCTCAAAAACTATGTGACCTAGGGTAATCGCTATAGTTTTTCCTGCCTGGTTTAAATTAACGTCTACTACCTCAAATTTTTTCATAATTTAAGTTTGGGTAGATTCGGAAGTAGAGGGGTGTGGGAAAGGGTGACATATTTTTGCACTACATTTTTGACGATATCTCTGAAAATATAATACCTAAAATTAAAATAAACCTATCTTTAAGTTCATCGTTACGAAAGCTTTCAGGCGATATTCCACACCAAATACAAAAAAAAGATTTTTTTTAAAGAAACTTAATTAGCCCCTGTACATTTTTCTTAAATATATATGGGAATGTTTAAAAATCTGTAAATATGTGGGTTAATAGTCTTTATTTCTTCCCCAAATTTGAAGTTTCCACGCTACACAATTTACGAATAAAATGACTGAGACAGTCAGACAGACACAGGAGTATTCTTCTAATGTCTCATTATTTTTTTTTACTTTTTAAGTACGTAACCCTAACAATAATAATAATAATAATAATATTAATAATAATAATAATAATAATAATAATAATAATAATAATACATAATCATGAGAAAAATTGTAAATTCACTACTATACTTATCTTTTTAATGATGTTAATAGTAATGTATTTTAGACTTTTTATAATTAATGAACTATTAACCCTTCTCGGTCTTATGTCACTTCCCTCTTGACATTGGGATGAGAATCTCTTAGGGGAATTTTATTCGGTTGGCACCAATTTTCTAAATCACACTTATACTTCTACTTTGACAATGGAGCAATGACAAATGTTGAAGTTGTTCTGGATTAAGTATTTATGAGCAATTTAACATCCAACGTAAAGGTGGTTTGACTAGGTAAAGTGTAGGGAGCCATGAGAAATAAAAGAAGTTTACGTCTGGTTAATCCACATAAAAAAGAAAAAAAAATACTTTAATGACTGAGGTCAAAATGAAAATAAGAGAAATACTTAAAAGTTGAACAATATATAAAAGTATGAAATAAAATTAAAAGAATTCCATTAGATCCACAAGAGGAAGGCGAAAGAGATACCGATGGGAAATCAAATTATTAAAAAGGGCTCAACAGATACCACACATATAGTTTAACAAAAATAGAAGTGCTAAAAAGATTACGGAATAACTGTATTTTTTATAACAAAATTTTGACACTATGTGCAAGATAAATATATTTTTAAAACATAGGGATGCAAGTAGAATATAAAAAAAAATCATGCTTAAAAAGCTAGCGTCCGATAAGCATTAATGAAATATGCAATATCTGGCATCGAATAATCTCTAAAGGAAACATCTTGATTATCCCACTTTTGGAGCATATTCCAGTACATCTAAACTATTGGCATAAATTTCCTTTAATATACTTTCTTGCTGAATATTTTACTAGCTGCTGATTATAAATCATGAGAAATACAGTTTGGTGCGGCATTTGAAAATTTTAACTCCATAAATTTAGTTTACGGGGAATTTCTAAACGGTGTAAATTAAATTTATAAAACTTAACAAATGTTGGCTGAGATTATCAATGCTTATTTTATATACGGCATAGTTTAAAGGAATTAACTAATATAGTGATGTATAGTTTGAAATTACGTAAGAAATGTATTTAGAAATGTTCATTTTAAATAATATGAGATTTTATAGATAAACCTTATTAATGCACTTAATTTTAAATACTATTCATAATAATGATATAAGTTAAAAATGAGATTTAGATATGAACCCTGTTATCTAATGTTAATAGACTTTTAATGGAGAAGCGTCAGTCTTTCATTAAGCTTTAATGTTATTAAACCAAAAATGTAATTTACAGAATATATATATATATATATATATATGGGACGGGATGCCTAGGGGTTGAATAAATTCTCAGTCATTTTAATTCACGAACACAACATTTAATGACGAAACACAATTAAAATATAATTAAAATATCAGGATCACATTATCACAATCGCAGCTTCCTGCTGCCTAGAACAAACTCAACTACCACTACACAACTGTTACGTCACATGACGTTTTCTCTCTTTGATCGTTGCCAAGGAATATAAAGTAAGAATGAAAATGAAACAATAAGAATGCGGTTACAGTCATAGACGAGTAATACAGGACAGAAAGAAATGAATACTATGAAAGTAACGACTAATATTTCCTACAGAGATCGGTCATCCTGCGAGTCACTGGCCTCAGGGACGTTTTACACAACAAAATTTTACAATATATAGAAGACATAATACACAAAATGTAAATACTACTGAATATGAATAAAATGATTAAATACTTCAATACAAATTTCTAAAAATAATGATACTGTACAGTTGATGCATCAACAAAAAATTTAAACATGAAATTACAATAATACAATATAACTATTCAAGTTTATTTCATATTTGAGAAATACTTCATCATAGTCCTTTTATTTTCAGCTTGAATTTGACTGAAAGAATGTGACCGAAATACGTCATAATCTTTGTTTCTTAAATTTAATTCTTGGTTATTCAAACGCATTGCATGATCATTTCTCTTATTCTGTGAAGCTACATTAGAAATATAATGGTTCACAGAACCAGAACTCCGTGTTAATTTTGTAGGAGTGACAAAATTGCTTTTAACATCCTTATCTTTTGGATTTTTGGAGGTACTAAAACATTTACCTTTTGTTGGTTGAACATTACTTGATGACTGACAAAATGATGCATCATCAATTTTTATTCTCTCCAGAGGAACAGCTGACTGGCCCCTAGGATCTGTAGATGGATCAACTTTTGCAGATGGGTTTAATAAAAAGTCAAGAATATTCTTGATACATAACAGTTTATCACCTTTTCTAATATCCAGGAGTTCACATATGAGGAATATGGTTTCATCAAGCATGATTTTCATAAGGCTCTGACGTTTACTATATTCATAAAAAGATTTATCAAATGGGAAACCATTAAACTGAACAATGTCTCCAACGATATTCTGAGTATTTGTTGGCCATTGGAAAAATATAACTGTATGCAAAGGCCGGATACCTTTTGCTTTTTGAATTCGTCCTCTTATTTCTGGTATATTTCCAAGTTTACAACCTTGCCCCTTTCCAACACCATTCCACCAAAACACATTAGACTTTAAATTCGGTATAAATGGAGCATTTCCATTTCTTCTAAATGGTAACTTTCGTAAAACATTTGTCTTTGTAGCTGGCTTTTCATCCTTTACATCCGATTTTATGTTCTGTAAAGGTCGGCTTAAATACGTTTTTTCAAATTCTGTAGGAGTGTCATCAGCCAAGACGACTTTCATAGAGACATCAACTGATTCGGTCTTCTTTGGTTTACATGCGGGAAATAACTTCCTCCAGCTCTGCACTTATTTGCGGATCGCGAACGTAATTCAGTTCAAATTCTTCTTTGCTTAACTCGTAAACCTGCATAAATAACTAATTTCTTTGTACTTATAAAATTCAACACCATTTTTGTCAAAAATTAATATTGCTTGATCTAAAATGTCCATTCCGGTAACTGCTTGGTGATCCAACTTGATGTCGGCACTACATGCCATGTTACGGAGTATTTACTTCCATCTATCTCTATTTATTGATCCATTAATCCCTTTGTATAAACTTTAGATGATCCTATTCCTGATAATACTAAAGAGTTGTTGGACAGCTTTGGAAGGTCAGAAATTTGTCGGTATATGTCTTCGCAGAGATGGCACACTGAACAGCCTGTGTCAATAAGAGCAGTAACAGTTAGATTGTTAAAGGTAACTTCTTTTGTTTGGACTTTTTTAAAAGCCACACCGTTACCATTTCTTGAGACATGGGCATCGGAGACCTTCTTTTCGTTGATTTTATTTGCCGTACTACCGTTTTTTCTTAAGGATTCGGGACAATAAGTTCTGGCGTGTCCGCTTTCTCCACATTCATAGCATTTGAATGTTTTTTTTTCCCTCTGGAACCTTTCAGTTTGTTGATTTTTGGTCATTCTCCGGCCAACGTCTCTCAGTTCTAGCTGAGATCGCGCTAAAGTCCTTCTTTCCCGTTATTTCGAAAATTTGGCTTTACAAACGTAGTATTCCTATTCTCGAGGTACTGAGACTTTTTTGGTTTTCTATTAAACGTCATTTCAATATTTTCATAATCATCTAGCCTTTCTGAAATAATGTCTGATGTTTTAAACATCGACCATTAGTCGAAGAAGTGTTTTTGTTTTACCTCAGGAGACACTTTTCGTTTTATCTGGTCCAGGGCTTAATTTCTACCAAAAAAAGTACCGGAGCCCTAATTTTCTGCAGTACTAAAAGCGTAGCGTGCCCCCCCCCCTCCATGCCAATCCGCACATGTATATATTTCATATTTGCAAAATTTAACCATCTTGTTTTTTCTTTAGTAAAATAAAAATTCTAAATATATCTACTTGCATATACTTAACTGTCCTCTTTTTAGTTTACCACTCCTTCCGAATAGAAATCGTTGCCTAATTTTAATATTAATTAATCGCATAATTCTGTAATTAAATAATGTAAGAATTATGATTCGGAAATAGTGTTAGCACACAAAAAGAAAGATTCGAAGCTTTTATAGAAAAAGACGAAACACTGCTCGGTTGCTTTCAATCAGAATAACAAACAATATATAGCAATTATATCTACTTACAAATGAAAGTGGCTTCTTAAATGTGCAGAGAAAAGCCTTGCCATGGGCAGCGTTCATGATGAAAAATAATTGGAAAAATTACTAACGTTCTTTTCATACTCGTACAAAATAGAAGGCTAAAAACCTCAAACTGATGCTCGTTGAATAAAAACAAATGAAAATATTCTTTTCATCTGAGATATCTAAATAAAAAAATAAATGATCCAATTTAATTTATCATACTGTCACAAAAGAAAATCGAACTGAAAGGTAATTTAGGCATAGGTTTTTCGGAAGGGCTATAGCACTGGGCTCCGGAGTCCTGTATTTATGAGCTCCGGTGATTTTCGACCAATCTTTAAATATTTACTGAAAACAGAGAAGTACCGGAGCTGGGCTCCGGTGGGCTCCGGCGCAAATTAAGCCCTGATCTGGTCAGTAATGATTATATCGCATAACTCATCAAAGGTCGTCACTTCTAAATCTCGAACCCATTCGCTAAAATAGTTCTTCAATTCGTATGCGAAATCTCGCCACGTTGTGTCAGCTCTTTTAACATGCTTCACAAACAATTGTCGAAATTTTTCAGGCGTAAATTTATATCTCCTTAGTAGCACTTCCTTAACCTTTTCATAATCATCGGTTACTTCTTCGCTCTTCCTAGCGATTATCTCCGTAGTTTCTTGGGGTAAAAGCCCAATGAGATGTGTAACCCAAAATTCCTTTTTAATTTCAGCTCATTTGGCTTGGCGTTCAAAAAGAATTAAGTAGAGACTGATATCACATGTTTGGGGATCGAACTTTTGAATAATGTCATGCAGTTTTATGCGCAGTTTTCCTTTACTTTTGGGTTGACTCCCGTTTTGGTTAATGGTTCCGACGATTCTTTCATTTTCGAGGCGTATTTTTTCTAATTCTAACTCCATTTGTTGTTTTTGAAATTCACCTTCTTTATTCCTTTTCCTTTCCTCGATAACAGTATCTAAATAACCCTTTACAAATTCCTCCTCATACTTAGCAGCTGCTATTATAGCATCTTTTAATTCAGGAACCTTTAAATTTTCTACGTCTGGAACTCCCAATTCCATCGCGACGTGCTGCAAATCTTGTTTAATACCTTTAATGAGGAAGGCCATTTTCTCAAACGCAGTTTTATGTTAACTAACCTTCAGGCCCCAAAAATTAAATTTTGCTTAATAAGAAACCAAAATTTAGTTTTTATAAAATTATCACTAATAAAATTAATTCTTATAAAATCGCCACTAAAAAATTTAGTTCTTATAAAATTATAACTAAGAAACAGAATTCGTGATTTAAAATATATACGTGAACGATCAGATTGTTTAGCGCACAGTCTTACTTCAAATTTACAAAAAATATAAGTATCGTCAGTTAAATACCACAAGCGAAATAAAACATAGATTCTGAGATTAAATTAGGTAAATAAATCAAAATGAGTAGGCTATATCATATAAACATAATCAAAATAAAAGTTAAATTGCCTAATCAAAATAAAATCACAAATAATCAAATACCATGATAAAAATCGGAACTAAAATATCTCTTTTTGAGTGCACTTAACCCTGATTCAACAGTTAAATGAGAAATAAATGATAAAAAGCAGAAACTTACACTGAATGCATTTCAGTTCTTAAATCAGTGAAAAAGAACAGAACTTACCGAACACAAATCGTTGCTGAAACATAAATACATTAGCAAAAATGAAACTAATAAACATTTATCTCTTAGATATCACATATTTGTATAAGAAATCAAAAATAAATAAAAATATACTTGTATTTTAAATACTCAATCAAATAAAATTTATATTTCATAAGCAAAGTCTTTTCCTTTTCACCAGAGTAAAAAAAAATCACCTATACAAATGAAAAAAAGGATCGACATTGCTTATCTGTTATCTGTTATAAAGTAGAATCTTGCGAAAATGATTATTCTTCTCGATGACGCAGAATCTGATACCAACAAAGAAAATATCACTTGGTCTCTTTTTTTCTGATGGAAAACTGTTGCTTTCTTGTGTCGCACTGATCGAATCGACTCAAAAAGCTTTTAAATGAAACGAAAAATACACAAATTGTTGCCGCGCTAAATATTTCACAAATTCAACGATCGCACTAAATATTTCACAAACTTAAATATACCGGGCTGGTTGTTTCACTAAAATTTTAACTGAAATAAGGATCTTGATTAACTTTTATACTATTTAGCTCACAAAAGAAACTAGGGTGTGTTTCTTTTTCTTTCTTTTTTTTTTTCACAGATTCTTTCACAATGTGACTTGCGGAGAAAACCAAATGGGTTTTCCTATTTTGTTTCACAAACAGATACAGGATGATCCGAAATGCAGAATCAGGTGGATTCTTTCTCGATGTATAACCAGGAGGTTTTCACTTTATTCTTTGACAGAGTCAGGGTGACTCCAAAATTCTTTAGAACTCGGATGGTTCACAATAAGAGTTGGGCGGGAAAATTATTCCGCTGGCACAAGTTTCATTATTTATTCCGCGCCGAGACCGAAATTTTGCTGTGGGCGGGATGTCTAGGGGTTGAATAAATTCTCAGTCATTTTAATTCACGAACACAGCATTTGATGACGAAACACAATTAAAATATAATTAAAATATCAGGATCACTATCACAATCGCAGCTTCCTGCTGCTAGAACAAACTCCACTACCACTACACAACTGTTACGTCACATGACATTCTCTCTCTTTGATCGTAGCCAAAGAATATAAAGTAAGAATGAAAATGAAACAATAAGAATGCGGTTACAGTCATAGACGACTAATACAGGACAGAAAGAAATGAATATTAAGAAAGTAACGACTAATATTTACTACATATATATTTCCTATAATTGAATATTAAAAAATAAAAATAAAATGCAAATAATGAGATACATAAAACCCCTAAAAATTTAGATTCTGTTCAAACGAAATCGAAATAAATCTTAGACTTTTTCCGAATTTAAAGAGACAAGGGACTTTTAAAATCATTTTTTATATTTTTTGTAAATTTCACTTTAAATAGGGAACATTATGTGCATTATGGCATACGTTTATCACAAAAGAAGATTTTTTTTTTTTTGAGAAAAAAAATTTCATAATATTTTGGATGTTATGGGGAACGTTTCAAAATGCCCCGTGCTCATTCCATATCAATGAAAATCCCCAATATTTTTTATACAAGTTAATATATATATATAATTATGCATCGGATTTTAAATATTGGGATTGTGGAAACTTAGCCTTTTCACAATTTCCACATATAAAAACCCTCATAAATGCTACAGAATCACGGCCTATGGAAACTCCATGTATTCGGGAGTGACACTAGAAAATTCGTCTAAGTCTCAGAGTTTGCCGGTAACATAAAAGTAAATAACTTCAGTGCGATCGATCTTACGAAAATGACACTTTGGAACATAGTACATAAAAGGAGGACCACCTGGTTCCCACTTTGTAACACCGAAACTTGACGGTAAGTGCTTCTTGACATTGCATACTTTGACAGGAGAGTTTCATGTGCAAAAAGGGGGAAGGGCCCCCCGACCAGCCACTAGAAGGTCGGCTGTCAAAAGGATCTTGACGGGCGAACCAATGACAGCGGATATTGGAAAATAGCATTGTTTTCCGAGAGAGAAATGAAGGATATATACAAGATCTCTGAGGAGATCAGGAGGAGTAGATGACTTTCAGAAGCGTTTAGCAGAAGCTAAACGGGAAAAGAGGTTCTTCAACCTGAAGGAGAGAAAAGTTTCTCTCCAGGCTTTTCACGGGATTATCTTTCGGAGGTCGCTCCAAGCAGAGAGGAGACTTGTTACTCTCAACGGCAACAATAGCCGATCAGCTGAGCTACAGCTGGGAGCATCAACGGAAAAGCTGAACGCACGGACGACTGTTAGTCCGCACCTTTAACGGACATTTATTTACTTAGAAGGGACCATAGTATTTCCCAGAGACTCTTGAATATAACTAATCTGGACTCTGATTTGTTATCCGGTCAAGGACTTTTATTAGATATTCCTACCTTACAAAACTTTATTTCATCAAATTAATTTCCTAAGTATTTGTTGTGTCAGTGTTGACATTGTAATTAGCCAAGATTTCTTGTTGTTTTTACGAGAATAAAACCTTCAATTTTTCATCTTACTAAAACCTTTGTCATCACGCCTCTGAGGAGATCACGCCACCCTACCACCCTCATCTGAGGCCCAACAGGATATAAAGGTAAGAAAAAAAATATTTTCTAAATGTTTTGAAACTTTGAGCATTTGTGCTGATATATTGAAAGTTTTACGGAAATATGTCCATTGAGCGTTTTCAGTGCAATTTGCCGACGTGACCAATCTGACCGGTTATTTCAAGTCGATTCTGAGAAGATTGCAGCGTGTTCTATGCAAAGTCAGTCTTTTGGGAAATTATAATAACAGTGCCGTCAAGTAATCGGCGAGATCGGTCACTCTGATCGTGACCAACGAAATACAAGGCCAGTTCATGACGTCTATGACGTCAAACGGACTGGTTCATGTTTACTCAGCTTCTCCATAGGAAACCATTAAGAAAGTGCATAAAGTTTAAAGAAAATGACTTTTAAAGTTTGTTAAAGGTTTCTAATCGGTATGTATTGCTTTTATTTATAATCTGTAGATTTTTGAGATCATTTAGTAATATTATGTTAAGGATTTGGTGGATTCTTTATTAGTTAAATTTATAATTTTTTTAAATGTTATCTTTGTACTAAAGCTTGATATGGATGTTTAAGCCTAACGATAAATGTCTATACAGTTTTCATATTTTCAGAACTAAATTTATTTTATTGCTTGTCTTATGCCATAATCTATTTATTTTATAGATCGAATACGCTGTTTACAGTTTATTTTTTTCTTTCGTCATATAATTAAAAGTTTTAAATTGTGTATTCTATTAAATGTTACATTTTGTACATTCCTTTAGCATGTAGCTTATGTTTACTTTTAATTTTCTCACAAAAACATTTTTACAGGGCAATCTAAAGAAGTAAAATTTATTTCTAAACATATTTTTAATTTTTTATATCGATAAGATTTAATGGTTTTTGTATAAATTAGAATGTTACTGTATTTTGCTTTCTATCAATTTTTTTTTTATTGCATTTTAAAACTTAAGACAACTGAATTAGTACTGTTTTGAGGACTATTGTAATAGTAGTGAAATGTACATATTCTGTATTAAAAAAAGTATGTCTGAAATACACGCATGTTTTATTTATTTATTAATATGCAAATCCTATTTCATTTGAGTTGCCGTAAAATAGATTTTCACAATCCTTCACAAAAAATACATTTTAAAAAAAGGTTTTGGATTTTGTTTTCCTTTTTATAAACATCCAATACTGCGTTTTACAAAAATGATTATATACAAACACAAAACACAGCTGCTAACAGCACCATTTCTTCCAAATCAAATAAATGTATTATGAACCAGAAGCTTTACTTAAATGAAATTTAAATAAAAACAAAAGACATTTTGAAATTTTTTGTGTTTATGTTTATAAACTATGTGCAAAATGAACTCTAGGTTCTGTGTATTTATAAATAATTCCTTAGAGTGTAGCAAAACTCTTCCATCTTATACCTAGATCTAAAATTTTTCTGTTGAGTTCAAACATTTCTTTTCTTTTCACAATCTTAACTATTAATTCAGGCAATAGGGAATTTTACCTAGCAAAATTCATGGTAGTACTGGAAATCGGCTTTCTAGATGTTTTTGGGGTCGCTGAATCCGAATTTGTAACTTCCCACCAAAATTTCCCCCGGCAACCTCCCCAAATTTTGGTAAAAAGCCCCCAAAAAAGGTTTTTATTAAAAAAATCAATTTTTTATTGTTTTATAGAAAAAATATCTAGAAATTCAGAAAGTAGACAAAATTTCCAACAAATTAGATACATGACGTTATGACTTAGGATGAAGGGGAAGGGGGGATCTGCCTCGGCACATGCGCGCGGTGCTGCGTAAACTAAGTTGCGCAATTCCACTTAACCACTCACACGTTTACATTCGCCCGCCCATCTCCCCTCGGAACTTTCTCTATAAGGTTTACTTTTTGATTTTTGGGTCGCTGAATCCGAATTTTTAACTTTCCCCAAAAAATTTACCCCCGAACCCCCCCCCCCCCCCCACCACCACCACCACCACCACCACCAAATAGTTATTTTTAACTTAAATTTCTTATTGTTTTAGGGGAAAATTATTACGAAATTCAGAAACTAGACAAAAATTGCAACAAGTAGGATATATGAGATTATGAATTAGGATGAACGGGGAGGGTGAGGGCTGCCTCTGAACATGCACTGCGGCGCTACGTGCACTAAATTATGAAGTCCTGGCAATAAGAGATTTTATCTGGCAAAATTAATACTAGTTCTGGATTTCGACTAACTTTATGTTTTTGGGTCGCTGAATCCGAATTTGTAACTTCCCACCAAAATTTCACCCAGCAACCCACCAAAAAATTTATTTTTTGAAAAAAATTATTTTTTGAGAAAAGCGCGCGGGGAATGTTCCGAGGCAGCCCCCTCTCTTCCCGTTTATCCTACGTCATAATGTCATGTATCCTATTTGTTGCAAATTTTGTCTAGTTTCTGAATTTCGTAATGCTTTTCCCCTGAAACAATAAGAAATTTGAGTTTAAAACAACTATTTGGAGGGGTTTTCAGGGGGGGGGGAATTTTGGGGGTAAGTTAAAATTCGGATTCAGCGACCCAAAAAACTTAAAGAAAACCTTATAGAGAAAGTTCGGAGGGAAGATGGGAGGGCTAATGTAAACGTGTGAGTGGTTAAGTGGAATTGCGCAACTTAGTCCACGAAGCATTGCGGCGCATGTTCCGAGGCAGATCCCCCCTTCCACTTCATCCTAAGTCATAATGTCATATATCTAATTTGTTGCAAATTTTGTCTACTTTCCGAATTTCTAGATATTTTTTCTCTAAAACAATAACAAAATAGACTTTTTTAATAAAAACCTTTTTGGGGTGTCTTTTTACCAAAAGTGTGGGGCGGTTGCCGGGGGAAATTTTGGTGGGAAGTTACAAATTCGGATTCAGCCACCCAAAAAAACTTAAAGAAAACCTTATAGAGAAAGTTCGGAGGGAAGATGGGAGGGCTAATGTAAACGTGTGAGTGGTTAAGTGAATTTGCGCAACTTAGTCCACGAAGCATTGCGGCGCATGTTCCGAGGCAGATCCCCCCTTCCACTTCATCCTAAGTCATAATGCCATACATGTAATTTGTTGCAAATTTTGCCTACTTTCCGAATTTCTAGATATTTTTTCTCTAAAACAATAACAAAATAGACTTTTTTAATAAAAACTTTTTACCAAAAGTGTGGGGCGGTTGCCGGGGGAAATTTTGGTGGGAAGTTACAAATTCAGATTCAGCGACCCAAAAAACATCTAGAAAGCCGATTTGCAGTACTACCATTAATTTTGCTAGTTAGAGTTCCTATACGGTCTCTATTGCCTGGACTATATATGATCATTACAACTCAGTGAGAATGATCTTCACATCAATGTGACATGAACCTTTTATGGGCCAAAAAGTCACAGAGTGCATGTTGAGTATTTTTAACATCATATTCCTCAGTAATATTTCCCCGGCCAAATTTTCTGCATAAAACTGATTTTAAGTACTTGAGCTCTGTGTCTTGGTTTTGGCTTAACCACTTATTCCTGATTACGTGACTAGCACCTCAGGTATAATTAAAATATTAATAAATTCGTTGTTTCTCATCAGATAGGTTAAATTAAATTTGCTTCCATTCTAATAAGATTTTTATTAAAATTTATTATATCTGACAATATATTTTTATTATAAAGAGGAACACCTGAAAAAAAAAAGTTATTTTTAAAACGCTTATTAAGATCTTAGGTTATAAAGTATACAACTATCGGTACTTCTATATATTTCGTTAGTCGCGTTCCGACCGAGTGATCTAATGGTCGTGACGTCATTACCTTGATATCACACCATACACTGACCTTTTATTTCGTTGGTCACGCTTTGATTAGCTCCTTTGGACGCACGCCAACCTTATCGATAAAACTGGTGAGTCAGTCAGTTACCAACGTGTACAGTGGATGTGACCAAAGTCACCGGTAAGCCACCAATCTCACAGTAAATATTTCGCGGATAATTGGGTCACGTGATCGGTTACTTATTCATGTGATGAAATTCACAATAACAAAACAATAATATATTTACTTCTGATGGACTGATAGCTTCTATTATTATGAAACAGCCATCATAAATGAAGTTTTAGGTGAAGATGAAAGAGCAGCCGTAAAAAGTTACAACTCTGATTTTCTGGTCAGAAGAGGAAAAAATGACTTTTTTTTTTTAAATATGGCCATTTTTTTCCCTATTCTGACCAGAAAATTCTAAAGTTCTAAATTTTACGGCTGCTCTTTCATCTTCACCTAACACTTCATTTATAGTGGCTGTTTCATAATAATAGAAGCTATCAGTCCATCAGAAGGGAATGATCCATTCCAAAGGTATAAGTTCGATTAACTCGGATAATCGTCATAGACATATAGTTACAATAACAAAAATGTTGTAAATGAGATAAAGCAGTACTTTAAAAGCGATTTCGGTCAATAAAAATATTTCTGAAAAACTTACGAAGTTTAATTTTTTATATGGTCCTTTTTTACGCTGCGAGATAAGGACCGCTCAATCACAAAATTACTAAAAATATAAACAATCGTAAGATATAAAAAAAGTAATAGTTGAGAATAAAGTTAACATTACATTATAAATTTGAAATCTATTTACATTCTGAAATATTAGATAAAAATATACAACTTGTACTAAAAATATAAGTTAAAATATAACAGAAATTCTGTTAAATGAACTGATGAATAGCAACAGACGCAATTCCTTACAAAATTACATGTATTTTTAAATGCTATTAGATTAATCTACAACTTAATTAATAAAAAATTAAAGTTATATTTAAACTTCCTCGAAGCTGCTCCCTTCGGCTGCAGTGCAGAAATGTACACGGGAATAAGTCATTCTAATTGTGTAAGCACTTTGTGTACTATCCCTCGAAGAATTGCCTAACTCTTCTTTGTTCAGAAGCAGAAAATTGGTACAAGGAATTAAAAATTTCATAACTCGGCCATTTTTAGTGTTAAAGGAATAGAGTTTCTTTTTGTTTCAGTTTTTAGTGTAATAGGATATTTTTACTAAATACCCCTTATCGGACAGGCGGGACCGAATAAAAATTAAAATTTCGTTAGTTTTCAAAAAACGTTTTCATCGAGTAAAACGACTTTTAAAATACTTTTTTAACCTCATTCAAATCATTTTTGTAATTGAAACATTATGTCAATGACTAATATTTTAGATATTAGCCATTGGACACAGTTTAGAGTCGATACCCTGCATATATTTAGTTTATGTAATTTCATTTCGCATATTTTAGGGTTTTATTTTAATTTAAAAACGTTAAATAATTTTAAAATATCACGAAATCACTGTTTCATAACAGAAAAATTAAAACTCCATGGGAAAGGTCTACGAAAGTATTGTTATATTAACATCACTTTCGTTTTTAAATATATTTTTTATATAAAATTCCAGTTAGCAGAATGTATCGGAGACTTTTTAATAAAATAAAATAACTCGACAAAATTGTCCGTTTGACAGACGTTTTCAAATGAAACCCGTTCGAAGAGCAAAAATTAACGAGTTGGTGGCGCTTAAGGGACAAGGGACCTTTAAAACCTTCAAAATCATTTTTTTTATTTTTTGTAAATTTCACTTTAAATGTTATTCAAGGGTACATTATATGCATTATGGTAAGCATTTATCACAAAAAAAAATTAAAAAAAATTATTTTTGAGAAAAAAATGGAATTTCACGCGTCTTCTTCGAAATGCGCCTTGCGCGTTCCATATCATTAAAAATTCCCAATATTTGTTATAAAAGTTTGGTTTATATATATAAATAAAACCGTGCATCAAATCTTATATATTTGGATATAAAGGTAAAAGAAAAATCAAATTTTTTTGAAAATTTTTCGAAAAAATTTAAAATTTTTTCAAAAAAAAAAATTAACCTTTGTATTCAAATATATAAAATTCGATGCACAGTTTTTTATATATATATAAACCAAACTTTTATAAAAAATATTGGGGATTTTTATTGATATGGAACGCGCAAGGCGCATTTCGAAGATTTCTAAGACGACGCGTAAAATTCCATTTTTTTCTCAAAAATATTTTTTTTTTCATTTCTTTGTGATAAATGCTTGACATATGCATAAAATGTTCCCTTGAATAATATTTAAAATTAAATTTACAAAAAATAAAAATTGATTTTTTAATGTTTTAAAACCTTACCTTAAGGGAAAACCTTAAGGGCCCTTGCCCCTTAAGGTAGGAAACGCGTATGGAGCAGGTAACGCCATACGTTTGAAGCAATCATTGAGTTCCGAAACGATAATACCGCATTTGTTCTTTCAAGGTGGAATCATCGTTCAAGGTTGCGGTAGGGATTATGAACCCATTCACACAAGACCAATGTGCAGTAATACAGATTTTATCGATATAGGGTTGCAAGCCTGTTGAGATTCATCAGAAAATCGTTACTGAGTATGGAGAAAAGTGCTTATCAAAGACAAATGTTAGGAATTGATCGCGAATGTCCACGACGGCCGTGTGGAAATGACGGATTTGGAGCGTCCTGGTCAGGATCACATTTTTTTTTTTTTACCCAGACACTAATTGGTCAAGGTGAACCGTCTGTCTTGGCATGTCAATTTAATTTCTCTGTGGGTTCAAGCAAAAACCGAACTGTTTTTCATCCGACGGCATTCGGCACCTTCCCAAGCAACTTGATACGGGTCTAAACGACATGCATGACTTTTGCTAAGCAAACTTATATGGTGTAATTTAATTATATACTATTCTTTCTATTTCATTCAGTTTTGTATTTTCTTTATTGCTGCCTTTCTTTCTAGAACTGTCAAACGGCATCATTGGAACAAGCATTATATGGACCGTATTTTTCCTTATATATATATACTTATTTTATAAAATTCGCACTATCAGACTATACTCGGAGACCTCTTAATTTAAATACTCATATTAATAAAGTGTAAAGCGTCAGGTGAGACTAATTAGATTACACCATCTTTGGAATATATTTTAACACATTCCTTAAAATAGCCTTATAAATTGTATCGCTTAAGTGCTAAATATTTTGATAATGTTTGCATACAGTCCATAACAAATTCTGTTTATTGAAGTCATGTGAACACGGGGAATTTATGTTATTGAAAATTAAAAATATAATATAATTAAAGAAATATTGTATAGAATTTAAAAGGGAACAACGCATTTTATGAAGCTTCTATTAATTAGTTTTAATATAATTTTTAAATGGTGTCTAAAAATTATTGATAATATTAAAAATTGAAATATTTTTCATTATATGACGACATTTTAATTCCACAGCTAGAATTCCACTTATATATATATATACATATATATATATATATTTATGTTTCTAGTGAAATATTTTATTTTGAGGCTTTTAATTTAGATATTAATTAGTTATTAAATTTTAGAAGTTCTTAAACTTGAAACATCAAACCAGGATAAAATATAGAGAACACAATCTCATTAGCCTAGCCTTTAAACATATTCTAATGCACTTAAATATCATTGCCATAAATTTTGACTAATATACTTGAGTGCAGAATATTTTACAAGCCGTTGAGCACCAATCATAACAAATACAGTTTGATCCTGGCATGTGAAAATTTTAACTCGATGAATTTTAATTTGGGGGAAGTCTCTAACAACTTTAGCTAAATTTCAATACTGATTTGGCTATGGGTTTAATTGTTTATTTTAGAATACTGCACAAATTAATATATATATATATGTATTTGTATATTTAAAAAAATTGTATGTAATGGATATTTTAAAATTACTTTTAAATAATATGACATTTAAAACATGTTGATATTTATGGATTTACTTTTAAATATTACTATAAAAATTTACCCTTGAGAATTGTGACGTTTCAATTTTGCATTGAATATATTGGGTTTCCGATGCGTTGATTTCAAAGTACACCCAAGTTGTTTTAAATGGCGAAATGCAGTCGAATTGCAAGCATTTTGTCTCTCAGAAATATTTCCAGTAGTAACCCGTATATTATTATTCACTAAATCATGGATTTAGTCATTATCAATGCCAGAAGGTCGCCCACAATGAATATTATCGTTTAGATTGAAATCATCACTTCGGAATCAACAAAATAACTTTTTAACCGTCGTAAGACCAGGAACATCACCCAAATAAACGCCTGGAATATTTTTCGTACGCACGTCCAACACCCACCCCTTTTTTAAACTCATATAACATCACAAGACGAAAATTTAATTTTTCTTTTTCAGTTTCGAATATTAACTTTGGTCACAAATTAATTAGAAATCCAATTTTCTAACGTTATGTTGGCTCACGACACATGTAGATATCTAGCAGTTAATAATATGGTTATAAGATCAACATCAGCACAGTGAAAATTGCAAGTGTTAGCCATCTTTGAAATAGGCACGAACTTTTGCACTTATCCAATATAATACAAATTTGAAAAAAATCATTTTTAAAAACTTCCTTTACATTGATATAAATTATAGGAAACATACTTTTTAACATAAATGTTAAAGCTTTATTAAGAAAGTCAACGAAATTATCGCTAGAAAACAGTATTTGCACTTTTTCATTTTTCTTAAATGTAATTTCAAGGGATGGATTTCTCTCTGGCTACTTTTAACTAACAACTGCTCGAGAATAGAAAACTCATTCTGATTATTTTATCTTTTAAACGTATTATAATTCCACAAATTAAGAATTGGAAACAATTCCCTTAAATTGCATTTAATACTATTTCCTGCTGAATATTTTACAAACTGTTAAATATAAATCATAACAAGTTCTCTCTGATGCTGTCATATGAAAATT
The DNA here is from genome assembly GCA_963932465.1 of Maratus speciosus. Lineage (NCBI taxonomy): Eukaryota > Metazoa > Arthropoda > Arachnida > Araneae > Salticidae > Maratus > Maratus speciosus. The sequence continues at coordinate 491,080,986 of OZ010791.1, read as the reverse complement.
TTAAGTCACTGAATTTGATTCTATGGAATTTGTAAATGGCGTAAATTAAACTGCAAAAGATTCATGATATTTGTTTCGAAATTTAAATGCTCTTATTAAATTACTGTTGAGACCTTTAGAAAGTTAAGGTAAATAGGTCATATAATACGTGAAAATATGTAAGAAATACATACCTTAAAAGGCATTTTACTTTTTATGAGTTAATTATTTATGCGTTCATTATATACACAATAGAACAAAGCATCCGAAGTCGAGTAATAATTCTAATTATCAAGGTTACTAAAGAATTAACTAAGTACAATTTGTACTTGCAGCAAGTACAAAATACCTAATTTAGGATTTTAAGTAATACTGTTATAGGACGGAGTTCGTTGTGGACGTAGCAAATTTATTTTCAAATAAAATATTATAAAAATCAATACGAATTATTACAAGTTAAAACACAGTGGGTGGCCAAACTATTAGTTACAATTCAAAATTTTATCTGCGATGATCTTAAAGCAATGTATTTTTGTTTAATAGTAGATTGGTAAGCTATTTTAGGTATATTTTGATAGAATATTTATGGTTTAAAAATAAAAACAAACTTTCGCTCATAAAATAGAAATTTATTGAGAAAAATCTTTGCACAAGTGTTCCTAAACAATCTCCTCAATATTTCGTCGAACCTGCATCGGTGTCGATTACTGCCTATACTCTTTTTGATATAATCTGTATAGGGGAGACTAGGGAGGGTTGACCATGCGGGGGGCTTGACCCATCCATCAGTTTTCATATTTAAAAAAAAATTCAGAGTTTTATCAATAGGTGTTAACCAAAGTTACCGAAATGCTCAAACAACCATCTCTGTTGAATACAGATAATCAAAATAGGTGTGGAAAAAATCAATTGTGAGGCGTTTTCAAAATAAAAGTTGCGTTTTTTAGAAATATTTTGTAAGCCTTTTTCAAATAAAATATATCACAGAAATTTAAGTAAGTAGGTTTTAAATAATGCAGAAATATCCAGCTTTCATGCCAGGCATAAAGATTACACAGTAAGTTAGGCTTAACATAACAATGTGCTTTTCTTTAGAAAAACGCTATGTGGGGAGGCTTGAACCAGTCAATGTGAGGGAGGACTGACCACATGTTCAAGTCTTCCTTAACACATTCACGGCGAGAAACAAGAATTCTCGCTTTCATTCAAAAAACACTATTGGTTAAGGGCGTGGCTTCCACCTTACAGAAAATGCATTTTTTATCATGTTGTCCATATTTTTTTGGATTCTAAGACATTTTATATTAAATTTGTTCATTGAAACATATTTATCGATGCATAAACTTGGGAAAACTATCTAGAACACCAATTTACAAAAGACTTTCAGAACAGGGGGGATCTTCTACTTTTTTAAAATTCAGATTTGAAAAAAAAAATTGCACGTGGACTATGTGTTAATTAAGGGGTTTTGGAAATCTTTTTATTATGCACTGTGCATAATGAAAGATTAATGGTTATATACGAAAATGAATGTAAATTTTTCCTTCAAATGTACAGTAAAATAGGGTGATGGAAAAGAAAATGTTTAAAACTGATTAAAGAAAGATATAAAAAATTGCTATTTGCACTGTACGAAAAAAAATATAAATGGGAAAGTTGATAGGAACTTTTTTCCATATAAGCATTACTATCAATATCTAAATAAAAGCAGCAGAAAAGACTAGAAAGTAAGAAAGCAGCTGTCTTAACCGTTTCAGGGGCAGTGGTATGTTTATGAAACCACTTTATTTTAATTCCTAAACTCCACAATGGCATCAGAAATTTTCTAAAATCTTTTGAATTTAATATGTATGTGAAATATAGCCTTTTTCATATTTCCAAATAAATTTGTTCTTATATTCCAGTGCCAGTCATTTATTTCAACATATTAGTACTGAAAGTACTTTGCCTCTGAAAGGGTTAAAAGATGTTAATGATAAGTTAATTATTGATGCGGCTGCAAAAGAACATAGCATTGATCGAAAACCTTCAGAAAGGTATGTAGACAAATTTCAACATAATGAAGTGAGTGAGATGAAGCCAAACAATGTGACAACTAGACTTGTCTAGTCGAATGTCACAAAATGTAGGACAAGGAGACAAATAAAAAGCGGCACAGTGGCTCCTAGATCCGGACGTAATAATATATAAAACCCTATGAAAACGGAACCTGTATCTAACGGAATACTGTCTTAAATGTTAAAATTTCTCTTTCCCTGTTGCACAATTATACCTGCTCAGACAAAATCCTGTTTAAAACATATGTGGGGAGCCTTGATCCATTATTTTCTCATGATTAAAATCAATCATTTTTCAAATTCCTTATATATTACACTTATGTAGCAATTTTATTTTGCTAATTGATTGTATAACGAATAGAATGATATATAAAATTTTATTCTACGTTCAATATTTAAAAGATAAAAAATTATTTTGTAAAAAGTGGGTCAACCCTCCCTAGTCTCCCCTACATTTTTTTACATTTTCTTTCAGTTCCTCATCATGGTGCCAGACCTTAAAAAATGCTTCTGCCAAATTTCTTCTGCGGATGGTATTTTCTTTTGATACTTTCGCTTTAGAATCTCCCAGACATTCTCGATCGGGATTAACACGTTCACGCCGGCGCGGTGGGTCACACTCGACTGTCTCAGAGTTGTAAAATTTCCGTCTTTTCTTCACACCACTGTTATTTTAGAGAAAATGTTGTTCCTTTAAATCGGCCAATTGTTCTAATTAAATAAAACAAAATTTTCTGTATTAAAATACTGGTATCCAAAAAGCCGGAGACTTTGCAGATCTGAGACAGTCGAGTGTGACCAACCGCGCCGGCGTGAACGTGTTAAATAAGGAGAATTTCCCGGATATACCAAAACATCCAGTTTCTCCTTAGTTAAGAATTCCGTAATTGCCTTCGTTTTATGATTACCATCGCTGAGTCATAGTTTTGTTTATATATATAAACAAAACTGTGCATCTAATTTTATATATTTGAATATACAGGTAAGGAAAAAAATATTTTTGAATTTTTTTGAATTTTTAAGGCTCAAATTTTCAAAAAAAAAAAGGAAAATATTTTTTTTTCTTACCTTTATATTCAAATATATAAAATTTGATGCACAGTTTTATTTATATAGATGAACTAAACTTGTATAAAAAATATTTGGGATTTTCATAGATATTTATTTAGCATGGGAAATGTTCTAAAATATTATGGAAAATTCCTTTTTTTCTCAAAACATTTTTTTTTAATGTTTTTTTTGGATAAATGTATGCCATAATGCATATAAATAATATCTTGAATATCTTGAATAATATCTAAACTTAAATTTACAAAAAATAAAAAAAATGATTTTAAAGGTCCCTCATCCCCTTAATGATACCTCTCAAATGTCAACTGTCAGTGATATCACTACTAAAATATTAAACCAATATTGCCAACATTAAAATCAAAAGACATGCGTAGAAAGAAACACAAATACGGCAATGTTTAAGTGTAGAATTTAAAAATTAAGAAAAATTGCAGTGCATTTATTAATTTGGTTACACAGTGTAAGAGAAATGGCTGTTCATCTCGAAAGAAAGTTTATGAAAATATAACATAACCTCTTTGAACGTACTTAAGATTGAGAGAAGCTTTCCAAAAATCAAGGAGAATTTCCTGCACAAAAAAGTCTTTTTCTGCAATATTTTTTAGAAACATTGTGAAGTAGCTTTTACAGCGTATTAATAAGTTTTCTCAACCGGGTATTAATACAAAATAAAAGTTTTTTTTTTTTTATTGTACCAGTTCTCAAGTGAACATTATCATCTGCGTAACACAACTCGTACAGTGCGGCGCAAAACTTTATGCACAAGATAAATATTTTTATAAAATGAAAAATATACATCGGAAGGCTTTGAAATTGTTACTGTATCTAAACAATTTGATTACAAATTCATGTTTCGAATTCGGAAACAATTCATTGTAAGGAAAATAATGAATTATAAAAAATTGAAAATTGTGATGTCGCAAAAGTTTATGCACAAAAGCGAAATATGTATATTTCACAAGGAACAAAAGTCCTTTAGTAGTCTATGATGCTTCTATTGCCCCTGATGAGGTCGAATACTCGATTTTCCATTGGTAACACGAGAATATGGAATGTATTGGGAGCGAGTTTGTACCAGGCTTCCTCGATCGCTGATTTGAGCTTTTGCACTGGATAATACTGCTTCTGATTCTTGTAGCGGTCATGTGAGAGGATTCCCAAGATGTTCTCTATAGGATTGAGATCTGGGCTAAGTGCTGACCAGTTCATCACACTGATATTCGGAAATCTAAGCCATTCTTTTACGAAACGGGAAGTGAGAACTGTCTTGCGGATAGGTCCTGTTGGGACCACCTAGGAGTTCTCCAGACAATCACAAATGTTTCATCAGAGTTTTCTGATAATTTTGTGAATTTTGTCTGCAATTTAGGAAGCAAAGAGACGTTTTCACAATACAGCCAAAAGTGCCCCATACCATGAGCGAATCACCACATTGTTGCCTGCTGAATATGCTCTTCGGATCTTTCCACAAGACACGTCAAAAGAATGAGAAGCCATTTGGACAATGCAAATTTCATTTTTGCCCCAATAGTTTTAAATATTTTTTTTTAGTTTCTCTTACAACGGGAAGTAAATTTCTCCATTGTTTTTTGCTCACAATAAAGAAAATTATAGAATACCTTATTAAAATTACGTAATAAAAATTTTTAAAAGTATATTGGGTGATTGGGTGATATCAAACCAAATGTCTTGACCCCTTGAGAGGCGGTGATGCTGATATGGCATCCCATAATTTTAATTCCTAATTGCCACACTGTCACCGGAATTTTATAATGAAAATTTCACCTTTATTAAGTACCTGAAAATATATTTTTAATTGTTTTCAAATAGATTCTCTTGTAAATGCTGGTGTCATTAAATTATTTCAACATTTTACGAATGCAAATATCTTGCCCCTGAATGCGAGATAACGAAACCTTGAAATTGTATGATGCAGGGGTCGCATTCTATAGGGAAACCTTCTATTGTTCCTACCACTATTTTGAAAATAATATCTTCATCGTTACCTTTCTTTAGAATATGTTAAATAAAATTATCATGAAGGTAGCTCATTAAGGGTTCTGGTAGGAACAGAAAAATTTTCACTATATAATGCGACTTCTGGATACAGATAAAGTACTTAAGCACTTACGTAGCCGTTTGTTCATATATTTACCTCGCTATTTTTTCCATAACATACCCATATGACTTTTATACTTATTACCTATACATAAGTACATAAGTACTTACTTAACTTTTGTGTTTTTGGTATAAATGAATCTAATATTTTCACTTTTAGTGCTTTTTTAGATACATTGACAGCAAAGGTTTCGCTTACAACGCTCTTTATTGACAAATAATTTACATGATCTGCCTGGTTTAGATTTTTTAAAAGTTGATTACACATTCTTAAACAGGACCTGATATCCCACATGAAAAAAAAAAGCGTGTGGAACATAGACCCTCCTGTCCAGTTACCCCATTTTTATTGGGCAACTGGACCTACGAAAAAACAAAGATTAAATACGCATATTTTTATATTTCTAAATATTAAAATGTAATTTTGAGCGTTTCTGTCTGATAGAGAGAACCTAGCTGAAGACATTTACAGAAGTTCATACTTTAATTCAAATGAACATTAGCTTTTTGAAGCTGAATTGTCAGAAGCTCCAGAGTCATATTGTAAAATCATGGCACAGTTGCCGCAACTAACCTTATTTAATTTCAAAATTAAAATTCAGGTAATTTATTGTTGTTTCTATTTTGTTATTGCTTTATTTTTATTAAGCAATTTTACCAAAATAAGAAATATAGCATGTATTTCTCCTTAATCTTAAAATGGAAGCTTTCTCGATGATCCGAAAATTTCGATTTTCGGAAAATGGTGTGTCCCAATAACTTCAGATAATCCAGGTTCTACTGTTTTTATTTCAGAATTTCTCTTTAAATCTTAGAAATATTTTCATTTTTTAAGGATTTTATAGGAACATTTTTAGAATTCGTGGATATTTTGAAAAAAGTTTTTTTCTTTATAAATGGGATTACTAAATCAAGAAAAATGTCTCTATTCCACTGTAGAATTTTTCTATTCATGCATTCAATTTACTAAACGTCATTTACTATAAATTACACAAAATGACAGATAAGGCGTCATAAGACCTTAAAACTCAATACTTTATTTTTTTTTTCATTTCCCATTAAATACTAATCAAGTTTAACAATATACATTATGACATATATTTATCACACAACAATTTTATTTTGAGATAAATAAGGAAATCTTAATTGTTTAAAGCGTTATGAAGACCTTTTCAAATTTACCCATATGCATTCAAAATCAATTAATATCCACAATATTTTTATGGAAATTTGTTTTAGATATGCAAAAAAACTCTGCATCAAATTTTACATACTTGAATATAAAGGTAAAACAAAATGATTTCTATATTTTATGAAATTATTAGCATTTCTGCATCATATTTCTCAATTCATTTTTAAACTTTTCCAAATATATTTAGTTAAAATAAACGATCAAGTAAGAGTATTACTCGCGCTCAGAGTGTTCCGTACACTAAATATATGAATTATTAACTGTATTATTTAAAAAATCGTTACAAAAAAAATGTGATTGTGTAAAAAACTAAAAAACGTAAGGTTTGGTACAGGTGTATGTGTATATATACTAGAAATGTATGAATGGGTATACTGTAAAAATTCAAAGAGATATGAAGTCTAAATAATGTCAAATATTGCTATTCCGTATCACTCTTATTTAAATCTTATTCTGATCTGTTTATGAGGATCTTAATTCCTCAGTGACAATAAAAGTGGTGCACATTAAAACTTCAAGTGGCATTTCTTAAAACTAATTTCATCGTCGTAATAATCTTTTCTTTTTAAAGTGTAGCTAAAACAAAACCCTTTTTCAAAGTTTAAACTTGGCATTTTTCTAAGCGCGCTTCGAAAGCAGTTTGCAAACTACCAACCACGTTTTGGTCCGTGCCTCGTTTTTCCAGATAGGTTTTTAATTAACTTTTAAAGACACAGCAGGCGTATTGAGAGATCTACTCAATGCAAAGTAGTCGCGAATCTCATAGTATTTATGCCATTAATTCTAATTAAATTAGTCTGTTTTTAACAAACATTTGACGTTTATTTCTTTTCTACTACTACTTGACATTGTATTACACAAATGTATCAATAAAAATTGTTATCTAGGCTTTAAAAGTCGGTGGTACACAGAGTACTCCGCCCCTGTCATTATATGGCCAAACCGTCCGTGTCTTTAAGGGATAATATCTCAGCTAATTACCGACGATTTAAAAAAAATAAATCATTATCTACAATAGTTTTATACTTCTTCTACGACTTGTATCTCCAGCGCCCCTCAGCCCTTTTGCTGAATGCCCGCTAATCGAAATTTGTGTGTAACGGAAAAATGCGTTTTTCTCAAAAAATGTGTGACCTAGGGTAATCGCTATAATTTTCCTGCAAGGTTTAAATTAAAGTTTACTTCCTGTAATTTTTTTCTTCATAATTTTAGTTTCTATAGATTCGGAAATAGATTGGGGGAACATATTTTTGCGCTACATTTTCGAAGATATCTCTGAAATTGTAATACCTAAAATTAAAAGTAATATAATTTTCACTTCAGTGTTAGGAACGCTTTCACACGATACTCCACACGATATACAAAGAAAAGATTTTCTTTCTTCAAGTAACTTAATTAGCCCCTCTATATTTTCCCAAAATATATTTGTGAATGTTTAATAATCTGTAAAGTTTAATAATATGTGGATCAGTAGTCCTTATTACTTCCTCCAATTTGAACTTTCCACGTCCCATAGTTTACGAGTAAAATGACTGTGACAGACAGACACACACAAGAGTGATCTTATAACGGTTCCGCTTTTATTTAAGTATGGAACCCTAAAATTATGCACAGTTTTAAGTCATATATAATGACCGACAATTATAAAAAATATTGGACATTTCAAATGATATGGAATGCAAATAGGGCATTTTGAATCAATCTTCATAATGCTTAAAAGAAATATATTTTTTAAATCGTTATTTTTCTTCATTTTTTTATGTGATAAAGATATGATATAATGCGTATTTCCCTTAAATAGTATTTAAAGTTAAACATAAAAAAATGAGTTTGAAAGTCCCTTGTCCCTTAACATGTAATTCGGGATTTCAGTGCTATTCATCACGTTAGAGAAAACTATTTTGAATATAGCATAAAGCTGCGGATATAACAAATGAAATAATTGTAGCGACTAATTGTAAACTTCTTGAAGGATGCTGGTACATATAATACGCTACATAATTTTAATAATAATCAGAAATTTTGAATAAAATTTTGGTGTGCATTAAACATTACAGAAAGACATTTATTAGCTTCTGATAGGGATAAATTAAGCAAAGAAAATCATCTGGAAATTTGTAAATATTAAGATTGCTGATATTAGCATAAACGAAATGTCAATGGAAACATTTTAATCTAAAGTATAATTGCTTAAATATTCCAATCGTACATAAATCTGGAAAAAGTGACAACTAAAGGTCAGAAATGAAGGATTATTTATTTTGGGAGGTTTTCAGAGCGTGTGCAAGAACATTCTAAAAGTGGCGCATATCATATTTTTTTCTTTAATTATTCCGAATAATCGTATTATATATTAATATTTGTTAAGAAACAATTAATACAAAATACATTTATGTAATGTTTATGAACTTTTACAGAATATTATATATATTAAAAATAATTAAAAATGTAAATTATTGTACGAATTCAGTCTAAATAATATTTTTTTTAATATTAATGGATTTTTCCAGTCATTTATATTTCAATGATTAATTATTCAAACATAATGGAATTTTATACTGTCACACTTTTTGCAATGTGTAATTTAAATATTTAAATATTTATAAATATACAATTGCTGTTAAGCTCTAAAAATTTATGTTCCATTTTAATATGTAGGTGGTTCTGTGCTCAAAATCATATCATAGAGTATAACATAGAATTTAAAAACGCAGAATTACATAAAATGGCTTGTACAGAGATTTGAATTAAAAAGGTGGTTTTTTAGCTCACAGGCTATCAAAGCCTGAGAGCTTATGTTCCCGCCGGTTCTGTATGTACGTAACGCGATAACTCTTGAGAGAAATATCCGATTTGCTTCAATTTTTTTTCGTAGGTTCATTCTAATAAGGTGCTTCCCTGATTAGTTTTTAGGGTTCACTGGTTAAAGATAAAGGGGAAAAGGGGATCTAGTCCCCCCCCCCTTAATTTAGATAAATGGGTTTTTCATGCAGAAATATTCATTTGCTCCAAATTTGGTATACCGGTTTATTATGTTAAGGAGCTGCCTTGATTAGATTTGGAGATTCATAGTTACATATAAAGGGAGGAAAGGGGGCCACCCACCCCTTAATTTAGATAAATGGGTTTTTCATGCTAAAATATGCGATTTGCTATAAATTTGGTATACCGGTTAATTATGTTAAGCAGCTACCCTGATTAGTTTGGAAGATCATTATTATGTATAAAGGGGAGGAAAGGGGGACGGCCCCCCTTATTTAAGATAAATGCGTTTTTCCTGTAGAATTATTCGATTAGCTCCAAATTTGGTATAACGGTTTATTATGTTAAGAAGATGGCTTGAGTAGATTTGGAAGATCATTATTATGCATAAAGGGGGGAAAGGGGGCTACCCCCCTTAATTTAGATAAATGGGTTTTTCATGCAGAGTTGTTCGATTTGCTCCAAATTTCGTATACCGGTTTATTATGTTAAGGAGCTGCCTTGATTAGATTTGGAGATTTATTGGTTAAATATAAAGGAGGGATGGGGGCTAGTCTCCCCTTAATTTAGGTAAATGGTTTTTCATACAGAATTATTTGATTTGCTTCAAACTTGATATAATAGTTTATTCCGGTATGGCTTCCTTCATTTGATTTGGAGGTTCATTTGTTAAGTATAAAATGGGGAAAGGGCGGCAATTGCCCCTCCCCTTAATTTAGATAAATGAGTTTTCATGCAGAATTATCTAATTCTGTTTAATTTTTTTCTATATTCATTCTGATAAGGAGATTTTCTGATTAGATTTGAAGGTTCATTGGTTCAGCATAAAGGAAGAAATGGGTGGAGCTAATACCCCCTTAATTTAGCGAAATGGTTTTTTATGCAGAATTTTCTGATTTGGTTCAAATTTGATATACCAGTTTATTATGTTATGGAGCTTCTCTGATTAGATTTGTAGGTTCTTTGGTTAAGTATAAAGGGGGGCAATGGGCACTAAATAATTCATTTTTTTTTTCGAGGGGCATTATTCTTTGAAATAAGAGTATACTATACAATTAATGGGAATAGCCTGTGAGCTCAATGCCATCTGATTAACTGGGGAATTTTCTTTTTTTTTTTCTTTTATATGTTTAACATGAATTTGTATCGTGAAAGATAAAGCTTATAAAATATTTTGGAAAAAATGTGCATATTTAAAATTTAAACTGTTATTAAGATTCCTTATTTTGAAATACACTGCTCAAAAATTAGAGATGTACAGAATTTTAGAAATAATTTAAAAATTCAAATGAGAACTAGCTTGAAAAAAACTACCGTAGTCTAAAATGTATCAGAAACCAGAAGACGTAAACTTCAAAACCAAATCAACATCTATGAAGTCAGATATCAGAAAAAAATATAGTTGCTGAAATCATGATTTCATAGAAGCTTGCGCTTTCTGTCTTGACCCGTAAAACATTGTACAAAGCTTTTTAAGAAAAAAAAAACATTTGAAAATGTCACGGAAACATGCGTTATTGCAATCCATGCCCGAGTGAATCATCGACACACGGAAATGCGGACGCTGGAGGTTAATTTGTATCTGTTGGGAGGGACAAAGAGTGTTATTTTGATGCATGGGGAAAAATAAATGTTCTGAAATTGTGAACTCATAGAAGCTTGATTTTTGCATAAAACATAATTTTTCAACGCTTTTTCAGAAAAAAATTATTTGAAAATCTCACGGAAACGTTATATAGTGAAATCCAATGCCCGGTGAATCAGCAAGATACGTAAATGCCGGAACACACGAGAGAGTAATAGGCATGTGTTAGTGTGGCAAAGAGTGTGATTTGGGTGGATGGAGATTTAAGAAGTCCATCAGCACAAGATCGATCTTGTGTTGTAGCACAAGATTGATCTTGTGCTACAACATCAGTTGAAGAAAGATAAGTGATGTTAACGTCTCGCCAAAACAGAACATAAAATTCTAATGTGCTCCAAAGAGAATTTCCTTTGGCAACAGGACAGAATCCGTCAAGCTAAATGGGGTTCATCAGGGTAGCGTTCGTGCACGTAAACAATAGCGTATATTTTTACGGCGTCAAGACTCCATGCGGTCCGAAATAAATGGGATGCTGCACATCAAGACTGGACGAAACGAGATGGGAGTCAAATTCATATCCCTGATGAGTTTCAATTCTGTCATAAGTGTGACACACGACATTTTTCTATATGAAGGGAAATCGGCTCTCGATGCATCCACCTGCTCATATAGTAACTAGAGTAATATGGTAGAAGTGTATTGACGGTAATGTGTAAAGGCAGCATAGATGAACAAATGATAGACGAACACTGCATATTATACGGAAATGCATTTTGACGGCAAAAGGTAATAGAACGTGATATCCAAATCTCATGCCGTACCTTTACTGCAGCCATTACTGATTCCTTTATTTTATTCCGCTCTAATGTCAGATCTTATAAAACCGTACTTGTGTAAAATATGTTTGAAACAAAAACATTACAGTGTATGGAGTGGCCTACATGCTATCCTAACTTGCATACAATAGACAATATCTATAACACAACTTGATGACACATTGCAGCGAGATCTCTGCCATTGCTGACTATTCGGGACCTACAGATTGCACTTAATTGAAAGTGAAATAGAGTGCATCTTCATTCTCGTCGCATCCATGGAAAAATGTTATGGGAAATTCTTACCTACTCAAGGGGACCACACACCATATTATAAAACATTCATTCTCTTGAAACAACCTTTTTTGTTCATTTAGTGGTATCCCAATTGGCACTTTGGATTTAATTCATAGTCATAATTTTGAAAAAAAAAAAAAAAAGAAATCCACCTGCATCACGGTTGTATCATCTTTTTTGTATTAAGATTAAGTTAATGTACACTTCCTAATTCATGGAGTGCGTGTCTGAATCAAATGGTTTTCTGCACATTTTTTCTGTGCGTTCCCTAATTTATTTGTGCAGTGTATTTCAAGTTAGTCGTTTTTAAATATATTTTATTACCGTTTTTTACTATTCTTTAATACTATCTCTTATTAAAATTTTCAGTTCAGCACCTTTTTGTAACCATATTGGAATTTTCAATAAACTGTGATCAAAGTGTGTACGTGTTCAGGTAGAAGACATTACAAAGCCACGTCCCCTAGATATTTCAGAAAGCCTTGATACGAGTCAAGAAAATGTCACACAAAGCAGGCAAAACGATAACAAAAATCATTGGTTGGCTCATGAATATCTACGAGTCAAAAAATGATCTTTTTTCTTTGTTTTGCCTGCTTCGTGTGAGGTTTTCGTGACGCGTGTCAAGGCTTTATCAAATATCTAGGGAGCATTGTAAAAAGTCGGTTTGTTTCATCTTGTGAAGGATTACAAATTACTAAAAAATCGCTAACTTTCAATTCATAACCAAATCGCTAAATTACTGTCAATTGAAAAGTAGTGTTCAACCTATTGAATATATCACATTTTATTTTCGATGAATTTACGCTTTAATCTTGGTGTGGCGTCATAATGTATTCACATTGATTAATTATACAATTTAAAATGTTTCTCTAATTTTGTGACAACGAATGTAGCATGTTTGGAGCTCAGAATAAAGTGACGTTTCAATGTTGTCTGTTAGTAGAGAATTTATTCAGCATATATCTTTAAAATTTTGCTCTGTCGTTATATGGTTTATTGCTGAATTTTAATTGTTTGAACTGTTCACAAATGTATAAACGCTTAATATTAACTTTGTTTTTAATCACAATGACACATTACGAAATTTACACACATTAATTGCATTTATAAGTAATCTTTTCCTTTTAAATACGTTAATTAAGAAGCTTTCTGTCAAATAGCACGTATATTACATTAAATTCATACAAAATCTGTAAATTAAAGTCATTTTAAATTGATTAACACTAGATAATATTTACTTTTCTTATTTTTAACCCCTTCGTGACGAGAGCCCTTTTGCTTTATTTTTAATCTTCTACCACCAGTATTTCAAAACAAAAAAATTTCGGTAATTGAATCGCTAAAATGTTCCGATTAAATAAGGTACATTTTACAATTAAAATTTACTGGTAGGAATAATCAAGGATTCTGAGCACCTTAATTCTCTAGTGCATACTGTTGCCAATTGGCAACAAATTAAAATTTCTCTCCTTATCCTTTATTTACCGTTTCCTCTTACTAACTTCATGCTTTACTTATTGTTTTTGACCCTATATTTAGGTTTACATCATAACAAATACCACAGGTGATAATAGTTATTTATCAGTTGCAAACTTGAAGCCCTCTATTTTGCTAGCCATAGATGGATTTCTAACACAAATGAAAAAATATTTAAAATGCAAAATTTAATTTGAAATTTTTTTTTCAAAAGAATATGCTTTTAAAACTTATTCAATTCCTACTATTAGCTCACACTCTCCCTATAATTATATATATATTTATATATTTATCTTGTACAAATTTTCAATCGTTAATAAAATACTCATTATTCACCCTATCAGATTGAAACAAATTTTTTTAAACTTGTACTGGATGACAATTGATGTTAATAAAGTTTTTTCAAATATTAATTAATTAATTAAATTTTAATTAATTAATTTTAGTTTTGCATGGGAAACAAAATGGCCGACATTGGTTATTGAATTTCAATGAAAGTATTTTCAATAAGGGTTACCATGGGGGGGGAACCCTGTTCTGTCGCCAAATACCGCCAAGTTTGTCGCCAACTTGGTGATATAGCGCCAAAAGTGACGCCAACTTGGCGATATCTGTAATATTTCGCCAAATTCCCATAGAATTCAATTGTAAACCTACTTGCTTATAGAAAATCAACAAATTGAGATATTTTAATGCAAAAAAAACTCATATTAGCTTGATTACATTAAATTTTTCTTTGATGGCGTAAGTAGGAATTGACTTTAAAAACAAAATTTTTATATTACTTGTTTTAAATAATTTTCAGTAAGGTTTTTTTGCAACCAATATTGTATACATATAAATATACATTTGTTGCCATTTGGCAACACCATGAATTGAGTTCCTCTTTTATTTACATTTTTAGCATTTTGTTCAAAGAATTTGTTAATTGTTTTGTCTTGCTTTTTGTCGATTTTTGCATCAGAAATTGGTTCTGATAAGGCCTCATCAAGTTCAACATATATTTTAAAGCAAAAACACAGAAAAAAAATTACTAACAGAAGAAATTTGGATTGTATTGGCAAGTGAAAGTGGCATTTCTGACAATGACAGCGATGACCATCCAACTATTAATCCAAACCTTCTGTTCAAAAACTGTTCAGACACTTATGATATGACTGATTGTGTACAAGCTAATTGTACAAGCAAATAAATCAGCTAAGGAAATTGACTAGACTGTTGATGCAAACGTTGTAATAGTCAATCTTCCATCTACATAAAAACAAAAGCAGCCAAGTAAACGTAAACAGAAAAAAACGTGAAAGCTTCAAACTCTGCAACATGATAGTTCTTGGATAAACATTATTGAGATGTTTCTCTGCCTGAAAGTGTTTTATCACTATGAACACCCTATGAATCTGTTTTGTATTTTTCCACCAAGAATTTTTTTAGCATATCTCTGAATAAACAAGCCTGTTTAGTGAACATAAAAACCACTCAATAAATGCTCGACAGATTAAAAAATATATATCTAAGAATTTGTATATTGAGTAGCGCAGCAAACTTTAAAATTATAAGATTGTTTGGGAACCCTGTCAATGGTGTACCACGAGGTAGTCTCACTGTTACCTTGAATAAATTTGAAAGTATACGACATTTTTTCCATCTGAAATTTAATACTTGTCTAATGGTGAAGATGAGTTATATAAGTTGAGACCAATAGGCGGTACCCTGAAAGAAATTTCTTATGCATTCCCATGGAAGAATCTGTCTGTGTTTATGAGCAAATAAGTGGCCAAAGTATCGTGACCATACGAAGTAGTATATCTTTCCCCACCCAAAAAAAGAAACTCGCAAAAATATGGTTTTAAAGGTTTTAAATTGTTAATTTTCGCAGGAGTATCTAGATTTGTGTACACATTTGATATTGATTTAGAAAAAAAAAAAAAGAAAACACAATCACTCTCCCAAGTGGACATGACTTGGAGGTTAACGCTTGAGTCAATGCTAGACAACTCATTCAGTTGTTGAACCTGTAAATCATAAACTGTATTTTGATAACTATTATACATCAGCACCCCAAATGACACGTTTAAAATCAAAAGTAATTTCATGCTTTGGAATAATTAGAAGAGACAGAATCCCGTGCTGCAAAATGCCACCGACAATTAATAGGAAAATGACCAGAGAATATAGTCGATTGTGCTTTACCCTAAATGCATGGTGTGGCCTTTTGGTAACAAGTTAAAAAAATCCAAAATACTGAAAAATATGAGAGTGATATTTTTTCAGTATTTTTCTTTAATGTATGCCCAACGACGAATCTAATATATATATAAATAAAAAAACATGCACTAGATGTTTAAGTGGTATGTATACCGGTCCATCGTACCTAAGGGGTTAATGTCAAAACAAATATTGAATTTAGTTATTTGTTAACATGATGTTGTATTTTTAAACTTTTCTTTCTAAGCATTTTACTATATTTCCCACAAATAAGTGTTACTTTCATTTATTAAATATGAAATTTTTGAAGAGTAATTAATAAAATGATTTGACCTTTTATTCAGATAAAGGTATTAGCATTTTGAATTAATCACCCATATTATATTCATTCAGTAGTAAATTTATTGATTTTCAAACAAATTCATTCGTCAATCAAAGAAGCACTTTAATGTGCAAATGATAGAACTTCCATTCAGTCGTAAACTACAAATTATAGAAGGATACTTCATGAGATAGTTTCAAGTGTAAAATTGATAAAATGAATCAAGTAATTAAATTTAATGAAATTGTGCTATTTATAAAGTCATATTACAAGGCCGAATTCTAGATGGGAATTTTCGAGTAACTTTTGATTTTAAAGGATTACTTTCGTTCAAAAGTAGCACTCTCATTAGGTACCAATAACCGCTTATATTGTTAATGTATAACCTTTCTAACACTCTGCATAACCCCAACGAATATTTTAATTAAATGACCTTTCAACAGAATGTTTAAAATAATTTAGGAACGTAAAGGAGTTGTTTTCTGTTAAGATGAATCCACATTATTAAAATGTGTTTACACGATCGAAATTTAATTTATTGAGCGAAAAAAGGCTTATGATATTTTGAGTTTAATATAATTTTATAATTTTTTATCAATAAAAACACTTTTATTTTTTTAATGACAAAAGAAGCCAAACATTCATATAATTCTATGTATAATATATATGTGTATGTATAATGTATATGTGTTTTATTAATAAAAGAATGAAATTTTACTGTTTTATTTGTTACACCAAGAAAAACGTTTTTCTAAATAAAACATATAGGGCCCATGCACCGAATATCTTTTTAAATCCAAATCTACTTAATAGGTAACTATTTTGAAGTAAATCGATTTACCAAATGACGAAGAGCAACATTTGAGAGGTTTTTGTTATTGGAACTATACATCCAATACTCACGGTTTTGGAATTATATATTGGGCAACGATAAGAAGACGCATATTATTTTGTTCCTTTTTTAAGAATTAGTAGAGTTGGCTCTGTATTCATGTCAGAGATACAACCAATACGTAAACGCTGTGTAGGGTGTCTAGTAAAGATGAATTAACCAATTATTTTTCATACGCTGAGCAGATGATTTATACTCCGAGTACGAATCATTTTGTGTCATCATAAGCGAATCAGAAAATTATTAATAATACTAGTATTAAAAAATGCTCTGACGAGCACCAAAAAAGGCTAATATGCTTTTAAGTATGAAAAGGGGTTTGACAAGTGCTTCTAATTGGGCATGAAAAAGGACAAGGGTCCCCTTCTTGCTGCAGCTCACTGTCAATGCCAACTTTGAAAAAAACATATTTGCGCTTTTTCTATATAAAATAAATTCACGGTACTTTAGTAAAACTTTCCGTCGCGCTTTACACGTTAACTGCACTGTTGCACTGCGCATGTGTCTGCGTGTCTGCAATGCAACTTTTACAGTGCACTGTGTACCATTATTTCTCGATAAATTATACTACACTGTGCATTCCTATTATGTTTTTAATTTTTGAACCTCAGCGCACACTCACACTGTGCTTTTGTACTTCCGTATTAAAGGTGTCTGCGTCTAATGTTCGTTTATAATTTACATGCATTGCTGTACTGCATTACATTGTACAGCCACAGCCACTTGCATATAATTTCAACAATCAATGAATGCATTATACTGTTATGCGTGCACATGTGGAATTGTTCCTGTGCAGAGTGCTGCAACAGTCTGCACTGCACTACAAATCAGTTTTTTGTACAGTTCTACACTGCGGGCGTGCTTGGTGGCCCTGCATGAGTGTGATACGCTGCAGGAACTAAGGTTTTTGGTGCTATGTCGCCTTACATTCATGTTTAATCAGGCTGCGTCGTTATATTACACATTTTTATCGTAACTATGGCTGATTTTTTTAATATGAGAAAAGCGCAAATATGATATTTTAAAAGTTGGCATTGACAGTGAGCTACAGCCAAGAAGGGAAACCTTGTCCTTTTTCATGCCCAATTAGAAGCACTTGTCAAACCCCTTTTCATACTTAAAAGCATATTAGCCTTTTTTGGTGCTCGTCAGAGCATTTTTTAATACTAGTCATTTAAATTTTTTGATAATTATATATTGAATATAAATAAACCTGAGTTGCTTTTAAATATTCCCAATACTTTTTTCTTATTTCGCGCAATAATGCACTATTTAACCAAGTAATGCACACTGTTTTAAGAAGTTCAAGGTTTTTAAATCAAATTCACGTTATTTTTATTCATATATTAATTTACTTGGGTTCCCTTAAATATAATTAATTTAATTCTTAAACTGATATTAGTTTTTGTTGCATCAAAATATCTCAATTTGTTGATTCTCTCTAAACAAGTAAACCCTGTTGGTTTACAATGGAAGTCTATAGGAATTTGGCGATATATTTACAAGTTGATGACAAACTTGGCGGTATTTGGCGGCAGAACAGGGTCCTGCCTATGGTAACCCCCCTTATAGGTATGGAGATGCATTAAATGCTGTTCTATAACCAATGAGATGCGTTTCATTCGAGCGTTGCCATTAAACAATTAACAACTAATCGCAATTTCTGTGACACAGACGATAGCGTAATATGTATATATATATATAAATTATCGAGGAAATCGAAGGTTTAGGCCACATCGTATTGTTTAGATAGACCGGTTATACTAATATCGTTCTCATGTTTTGCTACAATTCCTTTTATCGAACAGTAATTCGCTTAAACTTCTTACTACTGCTATCACTAAGCACTTTTTCATTCTTAGAAGCCATAATGAGAGCTAAAATTAGCGCAAACCTGACTAAAAGTAAAACAAAAAGTTAATTTTTTTACAGTAATAAAGGTACACAAAGTACTCTGATATGCACACCTTACTCCAAACTTGACTAATAACACGAGTTATGTAAGGGTTGCCAACTGAACTATTCGGCAGCCTTGGTCGTGAACCGGGGTATTGCACGCCAACCGAGTCAAATTTTGATCACCGAAGTTGGACATAAACCGAACTGGTCATAAACAGAGGCGGTCGTGAACCGAGGTTCCACTTATATTTTGACCTATAAGTTTGCAAATATGGCATTATTTATACATTCAATGGCGATGATCATTAAGCATCTTGGCGATTTTGGCGATGAAACTCACCGATTTCAAAGTAACTTTCAGAAGTGTACTTGAAACGCCACAGATGTCATATACGCATCACGTTGACCCGATTTTTTTCTGACGCCAATGTCATATACGAACCGGGGTACTTAACTGACACCAAAGTTTTGTTATTTTGCTTGATATGGTAACCCGGATGTTGTTGTTGATTTATTAATAAATTGTTTATTTACTTTTATTTTCTTTTTTAAAATTATATAAATTGTTTTGTTCTATTGTTATTAATTAAACTTTTTTAAATTTATTGTTAAACCCTTTTTAAAAATACATATGTAACTGGTATTCGAAAACGATGTTTTCGCCAAATTGGCGTCAGAAAAAGTATCGCGCCAACGTGGTGCGTATATGAAATCTGTACCATACTTGGTACAACTTGATTAGCCTGTCGATCAAAAAATTACCGCCAAACTATAAGATTAAATGACAATAATGGATGATAGTAAATGTTACATTCACTTGACATTAAACACGATACACGTGTTTGTTACGTCATCAAATGATTTTTAATTCAAGTTTTGGCACAGATGTCATATACGCCCGATATTGGCACGATTTTTTTGACGCCAATGTCATATACGCACCAGGTACTTAACTGAAGACAAAGTGTCGTTATTTTGCTTGATATGGTAACCCGGATATAGGTGATATATTAACGAGGTTTTCGCCAAATTGGCTTCAGAAAAAATCGCACCATTACGGAGCATATATGACATCTGTGCCCAAGTTTTTATTAATATTTTTATTAATGTTTTACTAATTTATTTATTCTTCCGTTATTTAAAATAAAAATTATGTCAGTTTGTATCATTTGGCGAATAGTTTGGCGAAATTGGTCGACGGGATAATCAAGTACTACCGTATATTTTTGCTGTACATTTTCGACAATATCTCAAGCAAAAGTACCTAAAGTTAAACGAAACCCTAATTATTTAAGAAACAGATGTCATATACACAACGGGTTTGGCGCGGTTTTTCTGACGCCAATTTGACGAAAATCGAATAGCAGTTACATCTATATTTTTAAATTACTTTCTATTATTTAAAAAAGAAAATAACAATAATGAAAAGTTTAATTAATAACTATAGAATAAAACAATTTATATAATTTTAAAAAATAAAATAAAAGTAAATAAAAAATAATTGATAAATAAACAACAATAGCTCAGTTACCATATCAGGCAAAATAACGCCATTATCGAGCCAGTTAAGTACTCTGGTGCGTATATGACATCTCTTCCTTATTTAAAATAGATGGAATGGTATTTTTTAAGTTTATGCTTAGTATGTGAAGTATTTACATTATTGCATAACTATCGCTTGTGTAAGTCAGGATGTTATGATGATAATTTTAAAAAAATCTTACATTTAGCTCCTGAACAGAAGCTTGGGATTTACCCTAGTTTTTTTTTTTTTTTTTCCTATCAACTCGTTTGTGCTCCATTGTGTCTATTACCTCAGTTCAAAATATTAATCAAGAAAGTTTATATATGTATTTATGAAAATTATGTATTATCTGCTTAGGTTGACGTCGGTTTCAAAAATACAAAAATCTGTTAGTAAAATTTCAATTTTTATTAACTTATAAAAACAAAAGTACACGTGTTATCCTTTTTTTTTTTTTAATATTGTACTGATTTTTAGGGAGTGGCAACACGAAAGAAATTATTGAATTAGAAAATTAGAAAATGAAAAGGAGAGATTTCTATAATTTTATGGAGACATTATAAAAAACAATTTCGATTTTCTCAGCGACCGTCAAACATACAAAGATGAAAAAAAAACCTATTCTAAGTTTTAACAAGAGGATCAAAATAAAATAAAAACGAAGTTAATCCATCCACTGGAACGTTAGCTACACTTTGTTGAATTTTGTGTCTTCATTTTTTCGTTTAAGATTAAATAAAAAACTACTGAAAGCTACAGTAATTTTTTAAATGCTATCAGTTTATTCGTCTCGTCGAGTTTTATCTTTCAAAAGAAAAATCATTGTCGTATGTCAACTGGTTCGCCAGAAATTTAAGAAAGTCGTTTGCATTTTCTATTTCTTAATCATATTATAGCTTAACGCTACCGCGTTTGCTATGATTTTTAAATTGTTGAGCGATAAATTTTCGAATTTAAAAATATACTCTTACTTAGATATAATAGTTAATCTATAATATGATAGTCCAAGATATGTGAATGTTACATACAGTTAGGGGCTCATGGCTTCGCTGTTCATATGTCACACGGCTATTTTCATTAAAAATTATTTTTCAAATACAATTGCATAAAAGATACATTTTTAGAAAGACCTTTAAAAAAATAATAAACTTTGAGGGATGAGTTCCATTCGAATATATATGTATTCTTGGATAATTTCAGCTGAAATTAATGTTGGCAGCCAAATATTTCATTTCATCAAAGTAAACATACACAAGAGATTTGCTCGTCGTGAAACGCAAAAATACTAAGCAATCAAGTGAATCACTCGCAAAGCAAGTTTTCCAGCGAAGTATTTGGAAGCCCAAATATAATTCGCGCATCGCGCCTGTAAACCAAGAAATGTTTGTCATCATTCTGTTAGGGGAAGTACTGTACTACTGAACTTCCTTTACGATATTTGTTTGAGGAAGTGAAACATAAACAATCCCAGCGTATGTAATAATAGTTAATAAATTAAATTTTAAAACGCTTTATCAATTAACTAGCAGGCTACGTCCACTACGCTGGTCGATTTTTCCAAACGAACCCTGAGTCAAACAAAATGTGAATTTGACCTTGTATTTTAAAACAATGTGGACCTTCACCTGGGATATCCTTCCAAAATGCTGAAAAATATGCGAACGTCATTGCGATACTATATTACCGCTGAATTGCAGAAGTTTTGTGCTATTAAGAAGCAATACTTTCAGTTGATCATTTACAGTGCATTTTAGTAGGGAAATGAGACCAGTATGACAACAGGAATTAAAATATTCTCTAATCTGTCACTATTAAATTAGAGAGCATTTCAATGATTACAAAGATTGACCATTGAATAGTAATAATGTTAGAATAGTTATCTTTTGGGTACTAGTTCTGGAACTCCTGGTCTCTCAGCTTGAGCATATGTGGTTTTGGTAGCTTAAATACAATCTCACTGAATTATACATTATACTTCGTAATAAATGTCCTCTCAACAATTCTATTACTACTTTTTACATCTTTGAAATTCTAGTAGAGTAAATACCGTCAAAAATGTATTAAGATGATTGCATGTACTTTATTAAATGATTTGCAGACAAAAAGGAGTGTTTAACTTTCATTTTTAACAGAAAAGTGACGCATAAAAATGTGTGTTTTAAAATCTGAATCGTTTGAATAAAATTAAAATAATGTCATTTTCATTGCCTTTTCATTTTGTAGACCAGTTGAAATCATGTAACCGTTAACCCGGGAAGAAACTCTACGGCTTAGAAAAATAAACTTCATGCATTTAATGAAATATTTCTAATCATCCATGATCGAACTCATTGTGAGGGTTAGGACAAACATTAAAAGTGATGCATTAATATTGTTACACATGCACCAGAGGTAATTGCAAAACAAAATTACCCGCCAAATTACGTTCCAATAAATAATGCAGTTTTTAATTACTCAATTATAGATATTTTACCAACAAATTTCCATACCTTAAACAGGACTGACAACGATAAATAAAGTTAGTTATACAAAATGTTTAGCAATATGCATTTTGGTCAATACGGATTGAACATTTATTTTGCATTATTCTAAAGAGCCTATTGACACGGATAAGTAAATAAGCTTGATATTTACATTATCAAGTGTAAATTATTATTCCGTCTATTGTGTAAATAACCCAGATTATGAAATTAACTCTTAATTTATTGCTACGATTAGCTGCTAGGGTGTGCTTCAGGACAATATGCTTTGTGATGATCGAAATTTGAGGTAGTTTTATCCTATGTAGGCTAAAATGTTAAGTCGACAGATATTATTACATTTGCCACCATTGGAATAATAAAGTTTTTCCCCTCCATTGAAAGTATTGTTTTTTATGAGGTAAAATTATTTGAGATAAAGAATAAATAATAACAGAATCTCTTTTGTTCGTTTGATTCATGATGAAGCACAATAATTTCAGTAATAATGAAAAATCATGAATTTACTAATAGCTAAGTGCAAATTTCATGTAATCTTCTGGAATCGGGTTCACTGTCAAAGTCCCTTTCATATATAAAAAGAAACATCCAACTGTACAGTAAATACGCTAATTAGAGTGTAACCTGATTACGGACAATTAATCCAATACCTTAAAAAAAAAACTTCAAAAAAGAAGAAAAGATATGCAAAAAAAAAAAAAACCTGAAAGAGAATGACGAATTAAAAAGATTATCGAAAATTTATTTCAGTAAGCAATTTTTATTCTAAAATGTTTTATTTGTGGTATTAAAAACCCATAATTGCATAAATTTTCTTAAGAATTATCTTTAGTACTTAACATTTGAAGCAGTACACATTTGTAAAAGGAAAACTGGCCGTATGTGTTTTTTAAAAAAAGAGTGGATTATATTCGCTGATCTACTTTCGATGTTATAAAAGTCGCAAGTTTGGAAAAAACAAACCAGCATGTTTCCGTAGTAAAGTATGTGAAAAATATTTTAAATGTCTGAAATTAAAATATTTTACAATATGTGTGTGCGTGTGTGTGTGTGGGGGGGGGGGGCGCAGACTTTTGAACTAAAATGTAAGTATTAACTTCACTTTTATAATATTAACTGCTATTTATATAGTTTAAATTTGAATATAAAAAATGCTCAACAATGCTGTCTTACGTTTTAAAAATCACCTATAATGTGAATATCCCTGGGGCTGGGTTTACGCCTTTTTGGATTAAAATCAAATTGTTTGGCGACAAAAGTAAAATCTGCTAGTTTTTTTTTCTGTAAGGGTTAGATAATAAAAAAAAGTAAATAAGAAAAAATAACAAATCAAAAACAAAATTGCTACTCATTTGGAAGGTCTCCTTAAAGGGCATACTCAAAATATTTTGAAAAAGGAAATGCTAATAAAATTACTCATGTATGTAGAAAAGATCAGTCAAATGTAGTGGCAGAATCCAAGTAGAAATTATGTAAAAAAATATAATATTTTCGAGTATTTGGCGCGAAAAGACGAACGCTGCACACTATTTGGCGAACCAAAACATTTCGTGGCCAAATGCAAGAGACGGAAATGAATTTATAATTTACTTGTTAAATAAGTATTTAAATGCCTAATGCTCAACGAATTTAAACTTAAAAAATGAATTAATTTATTATTTTTTCTGTAAGCTTATATAATCTATACAAATTGCGTGTTGCTGTAGTTATTTAATTTTATACGTTGTCCTCGACTGGATAAGTTTTAAATGTATTTTGATTAAGAATTCTGTCATTAAAAATTTCGATATTAAGCCCTTGTTTCCATGGCAACAATACTTTACTATTGTTGTCTCTGACACTAACAATATCGAAGTCAAACTGTCAATGCTCAGAATCGGATCTTAATTTTGAGTTTGAAACAATTTTAATCCATTTAAACTTTATTCTAAACAGCATAATTACTATCTTTAAATTTCATTATATACATATACATGTACATGACAAAACTACAGTCATAAAGATGTATTTATTTAAGTTAAACTTACTTAAACTAACTTCGTATGGAGATTTGAAAAAGTTTTCTTTAAGAATATTTATCATAGTATTATTTCAAATTTTATTACGTCGCCAACCAGCGTTAAATCGCAAAAAAATGATTTTTTTTTTTTTTTTTTTTTTTTTTTTTTTAATCGTGGTTTTGCCGATTTTGTTTTAAATAAATAAATATATATATATATCCTCATGAGAAGAATATTCTATATATTTTTTTAAAT
This sequence comes from Maratus speciosus, assembly GCA_963932465.1. Lineage (NCBI taxonomy): Eukaryota > Metazoa > Arthropoda > Arachnida > Araneae > Salticidae > Maratus > Maratus speciosus. The sequence goes on along the minus strand of OZ010791.1, from coordinate 491,055,833 downwards.
ATTTCTAAGTATGCGCTTATGAAGAACGTTTTTCTTAACCTGACGCAAAAGAAAGATAAATCGCCAAATCCTGTTTTAATTGCAATATTTCAACTGCTTAATTTTTTAACCATTGCGAACATTCCCTTTCATGTTTAAAGTACATTTTTAATTTTTCAATATTACCACTCATCAAAACTGTTTTATTCTTTTCTTTTTTTTTAATTTTAAATAAAATTAGTAACAGTTTTTTTCTTTTATATTTCGAGGTGTAATAGCCGTTTCAATTTTTCATCAACGATAAAATTCGCCAAGAAATAAATTGGTGACCTTATCGCCCAAAATAACAGAACTTTCCATCATAATTCTATAACTACTCTACGTAGAACGATGTGTTATATCTTAAAACCTTCTCGGAAACGATATCTATCTAACTGTGTAAGTTCCGTCATAATCCATGCAGTAGAACTCGAAATATAGAAGTTCGGAACGAAATTTCCAATGGATTTTATATGTACTAGGGGATCGTACCCGAGTTTCCCGGGCTAAAGAATATAGGTGAAAACATTTTTTTTTAATTCAAAACTAATAATTTTTTTATATGCAATAAATTTTTTGGATTGCCCACTTACATTAAAAAAGCATTTTGCATATTGAAAATACGAATTATACAATCAAATATTTTTTTGAAATTTTTCAAAAGGATATTTTCTTATTAGCCGCATGCTAATAGTTATTAGACCAAGATTTTGCTACTTATGACATCCATTTATGTTCTGATAATTTCAGAGCTTATACATGTCTGTTAAATTTGTGTTTTATTTATATTATTTTATTTATTTTTTTCACAGGGAAGTTTTTTTAATGGATATTAGCCGTAAGAAAATGATGAACTCTTTATTTTGTTTTAAGAGCAAACGGATTAATCTTTCGTAATCGATGTCCGCGCGATTTAGATAAATTAAAAGATATTTCATGCTTTATAATTGTTTTTAAAACCATAGACAATCAGTAAACTCAGATGAACTTTGCAAACAAATTCCATTAAAAAAAAAAAAAAAATCCTATTTAATGATCTAAGAATTTAAATTGTACGATCACAAATATGTTAGATTTGTTTGTTTTTTTCTGTATTATTCTTTTATTTGTTTATAAAAGAAGTATTAATTTTGTTAATTTGTCTTTCACAAATATGTTAGATTAGTGGTTTTTTAAATATTATTCTTTTATTTGTTTATAAAGGAAGTATTAATTTCGTTATGCAAAAATAGTCAGAAACTAATGCTGAAAAATGCTTGTTGCTCCATGTGCAAAATGTTTATTATTATTATGTACTGAAACCGGCACGTGATAAGATAAACTTTTAAAAAAAAATCATGCTTAAAAATTATTTTAGAAAATATAATACATCAGTCAATTAAGATACAGTTTTTAAACAAATTGCATTTGAAAGTGATTTCTTTTCCTTATGCGACGACAATTGAAAATATACGATGGTCAGAATATTAAAAAATTGCAGTAGCGAAAATTTCTTGACCGAAATTTGATCGTGAAGTGTTGCTATTCGCAAAATGACGTCAGCGTTACGCACAGGTACGTTTGTTCTTTATAATATAGATACTTAATCAGTAAAATATAATAAGAACAGTTATTAGGATGTGGTTATCAATTGAGGCTCTTATGCTTTGTATTCTGGAATGCAAAGCAACAATATTCACCTTCTCAAAATTTGCGTACGCACTTCTCATATCCATATTCATCATTTTTTTTTTAAATTGTATTTTGCTTGATCATTTAGAAATCATTTTAACTCAAACTTGAAACCACGATTGTCAGCAACACCTTTTATGTGAACAGACGCACTCTTTACTTAAGATTCTAATCTCAATTCCGGAGAGTAAATTTCAGTAATTTATGTTTTATAGACGCATTTGTGTTAAAATGATTAGTTTTATCTAAGAAAATGATCGTTTTCTTTTAAATATGACCTCATTTTCACTTAAATAAGCATTTCGCCTAGTGTCTAAAACTTAGTATCGGTCCACATGCAGAAGGAAAAACAATATAGAAAATTTATGAGAAAAAAAGCGTGTTTTCAAAAGCAGTATGTCATTTTGCGTTATTATGCCCCTGATATAATATTCTACTCCTAATGGGAATTTGCGACACTAAACCCGATACAACAATTTTTATCAACAATTTTTAATTTTTATCAGAAAATACCATGAATAAAGATAAAAATACCTCATTATTTCTCTTTTGTCTACAATAATGAAAGCTATCTAATTTTCACCATTTTGAAGAAATTTCATAAAATGCTTTTAAAATTAATATATAAAAGTGGGGATATTTATAAAAAAAATAGCTAGTGTGATCACATCTACAAATGTACAGCTTTCAGTTTAAAAAATTATTAGTAACATTGGTTAAGCAGAAAGATCAAGGCAGATGACTAAAAAACACACTTGTGTTTTAAATATATAGATTATATAAAATTATGAAAAAATAAATTAAGCAAATTATGTTATTTTGATAAAATGATAGTAGAATGTCCTAAATTAACTTCAAAAATATGATATTATTTTAAACCACGAATTATTTGTTTGCTTGTCTAACTTGGCGAAGCATATCCATCCAGGAGAGAATCGTCAATTTCTATAAATCACTATTATTTGCATGTCATCTCTCTTTTATAAAGACACACTAAATTTTTGTAAAACATTGCGTTTTATCAGTGTGTGATTTCGATTACACTATTTTCAAAAGTGAAGCATTTTCACTTCTGTGAAGAATTTCAAAGCAGCTGGCTGAGAAAGTGACGCACTTCTACAAAACATAATTCAGGTTTAAGAATTAAAATGCACGCTTTTTTATAAAATGACGTCACTTGCATCCGCTAAAGCAATCCAGTCTTAAATTTCGTCTATAGAAAAGTATGCATATGACGTCATTATCACGGAATAACAGACAATATTCTTGACGTAGCCCATATTTTAATTTCAACTTTTTTTTCAGGTTTTAAGAGAAAATGGCAACAAAAAGATACCGCATCTCTTATTTTTGACTATTTTCGGTTTACATTCAACGACTTTCAATAGAAATGGGGTACTTTTGTTGCCACGATAAGAAAAATGGTATTAAAAACTAAAGAAAATTAATATCTCAAAAATAAATTGAGATACAGCTTTCAAACAAATTGCATTTAAAAGAGCACATTTTTCCTTATACGACGGTGTAAAAATTTAAAATGTGCGATGTTTAGAAGTTTAAAAATTTGCAGTAGAGAAAATTGCAAAGCCAAAATTTTATTTCAAATTTTAAAGTGTTGCCATTTGTAAAATAACGTATGCGTTACGCACAGATATGTTTGTCCTTTATAATATATATAGTAGATAGATAGAATGCGAGTCATCCATACCAGGAAGATAGATGACGAAAAATGATTGCTAAACGCAATTGTAATTACCATTGTGAATGACTAATTGCATTCAAAACAGTAATTTAATATGCAGTTATTAAATACACAACATCAGTAAAAATGTTAAATAATACCCAAGAGAACTGAAATAATTCAAATCAATAAGTTAGTGTACATTTATTTAACATAAAACAAAAAAGAATTAACATAAGTGGCAGATTTGTTACAGGTGATTGCTACGTCATAAAGCGATTTTTAATTTGGCGTTTATCTTTATTTTTAATGACGTTTTACTGACTTATTAGTTTTTCCATTAATTAAAGCAACAATTACGCCATTGAACGGTGACATCGTAATATTGAAAGAGAATAAGTATAGAAAAAATGAAGTGATGCATTTGTCAGTTTCAACTGACGTCCATTTATTTTATTGGGTGTTAAAGTTTGACGATAGTTTTTTTTTCACAAGAGTTGGTCGACATGGATAAGTGAGAAGGATAATGGAATGTCGACAGGATAATGGAATAACCCAAAAATATATAAACATCATTGGTTTAATGTAAATGTGACTATCATTAAAGGTTTTTCACACACTAAAAAAAAAAAAAAAGAAAGAAAAAAAAATCATTGACGAAATCCTATTACATAAAGTGCTCCAATTGTCAGTGGACCCAAATACGTAAGGTTATTTAATAGGTTTAAAAATATCCGCATTGGTCAACGTATTGCAAATATTAAGCAAATGGACATGAAGAATAAATGCCTAAGTTAGCTAAACGGTTTTTGTGAAAAAAGATTAAATACATTTAAAAAATATATCAAAATGCTGATATGATCGCACAAAGTTCTTAATTTCTCTATCAGAATATTATTATTTGTCGAAGGATCAGCACTTTTTTCTAAGCTTGTCAGTTGACACCCTTTAAAAGTTTTCGATTTTTGGTTTTCAGTTTTTAATTGTTAGTTTGAAACAATTGTCAATCATTCTTAATACACTGAATACTTTTTTATGCTTATTACATTGAAAAACTACGAGCAAAATAAACATTATTAAAAAACTCGATATATTAAACAAAAACATAATTTTCAGAACAAATTAAAAAAGAAAACAATTTATTTCCTACATTGTTTAAGCATGAGAAGGGACAGATATTAAGATGTTTCGTTCAGTTACCTCTACGTTAAATATTAATTTTTTGTAAAAAATAAGTTAAACCGATTGAACATAAAAAAATAAAAATAAAATTCAAACAATATGATATTTTAAACGCCCCAAAAACTTGGATTCCGTTCAAATGAAAGCGAAATGATTCTTAGACTTTTTTTAAAAGTTTATATTTTAGACTTTCAATATCATTTTATCTACAATCATCATAAACATTATGCAAAATCTGCAACACAAATATTTACAACTAAAAAATGGAAAAGGTCTCAAATTTATTTCGCTTTCATTTGAAAGAAATCCAAGTTTTTAGGGTGTTTAAAGTATCATATTGTTTGAATTTTATTTTTATTTTTTAATGTTCAATTGGTTTAACTTATTTGTTACAAAAGTTTAACATTAAATGTAGAGCTAACTGAATGAAATATCTTAATATCTGTTCCTTCTCGGGCTTAAACAATGTAGGAAATAAATTGTTTTCTTTTATAATTTGTTCTGCAAATTATGTTTTTGTTTAATATGTCAAGTTTTTTAATAACTACTGCATTCAGACGAACTCTCAGATGAACTCATTTCAAAATTAACGGAATGTACCATCATTAAGCTGTGGTTATCGCATCATAATTTGTGCTGTAATTTACCAATGATTAATGCAAAATGTTTCATGAAAGCAATAATACAGGCTGTCGTTGTTTGGAGAAAAACTTCCAATCTGAGCAAAAAAAAAAAAAAAATTAATTCAATTATTTACTCCCATTTTCCACTCGGGAACTCTATGAATGCAAAATAAAAAGTTTTAAATCCTTAATGCTAATATTTAACAACAATATAGCTGTTATACAGTAAGACATAAAAACGGCAGTTTAATTAAAAAATATTTTTCCCTTTTTCCTCGCGGGGAACGATGTAATCGCAAGAGGAAATTAATACCTAAGTTTAACTTCGGGGTACTTATTTTGCGGCAACAGCAGTCGTTTCTGTGCCGCGCAAAAACATGACAAAAGACCTTGAGGGAAAAATATTAGATACAAAATGCCATAGACATAACGTTAAAGGTCCCCATCTTTTAAAATTTACAAATAATGGACCCCATCAGTGGTGACGTCAAAGGCAAATCAACTCCGCGAACCAACCATAAACTGGATTCAAACCAATTACAGATTTCAGACAGAGAGAGATAGGGAGGAAACGTGATGGTTCGCCATGAAGCTAAAAATGTAACACTGAAATAATTAACCTGTCACAATTCGGTCCAAACAATTGCGGGTCACTTTGAAAACCTCTCCCATTCCAAATAATTCAACACTGGTTCCACGTGCTCGTCTTAATTGGGCCAAATGATTTGAGCGATATCTGGCTTCATATTGAAAGCCGTTTTGACAGCATAGTGCATCTCTTATAAACTCTGAACTTTCTGGGTTTGTTTAGAACTAATTTGCGATTCATACATTGGAGTTGAGTTGCCTGTGACGTCATACTGATGGGTCCATTATTTTTTGTTTCTTGTTTATACAAAAAGGAATTGCCTATGAACAATACACATATTACACAGCAAAACGATGTCCGTGAGTAACTCTGACGTCATATTTACGATTTAACCAGCAAAATAAATTTCACTTATTTGAAAATTTATTAACTTCTAACAGTCGGAAAATTTAAATTTTTACACCGTCTGAAAACAATAGAAACAGTTCAGTATAGGTTTCCAGCTAATAATCCTTAACGAAATTAAAACTATATCGATAAATAAATTAAAAAAATCATAAATAAATTACACTGTTAATACCTTTTTAATCGAACTACACGCTCATCGATATGTAACTGAAAGTGACGCTTAAAAAACAGTATCGGTAAAATATATTTCAATTTTTCAGGTCATATTCACATACTTTCTGTATTTACTCATAATTAATGTTTCTTGTATTACTAACAAATGTTTGTAAATGTCACTTTTATTTCCACTGTGACGTCATATTCATCTTATTTTTAATTCTTTAAAAAAATTATTTTAATTTCATTTTTCAGGTGGGAAAAATTCAACTGAAATTTAACTGCTGGAGACAAAAATATATCACGTCTTTTGATTTTTTTACAACAATAAGAAATAATGTTAAATTTTGTAGAAAAATGCCCATTGATTCTCAATGAAAATAGTGAAATTTTTAATTATTATAAAAAATATTTGAATAATTCAAATAAAACATAGCCTGCGTTACTTTCTGGGTTATAAATTGCACCCATATGCAAAGGCATTTTATCATCTGTTTTGACTCTGACGCCAGGCAAATGTTTTTAAACTTTAAATTTATAATATTAAAATTAGCAAAGAATAAAAAATGAGTGGCGTCAGGGACAAAAAAGGTGGGAAGAAAAGTCAAAAAGTTATGAGCTCCATAGGTTTTTCTATGTTAATTTAACATTCAGAAGTGACACTGGAAATACTTAAATAAATCAAAACATGAAAGAGTTGTCAATAGATACTGGTAGAATTAGTGCTAAGCAAATAAAATAAACTATGAATAAACGTAACACGTTGCGATGCTTAGCGTACATTTATCCTCTTGAGACCCGAGGTACACAAATGTGCACCTCTATTCCTTTCCTCATAAAAACTAAACTGTTTGATTTTATTACATTTTGATTTTACTTTTAAGTAAAAAAATGTTTTTGGCATTGGGACAAATCCAATCAATGCCGCACAATGCTTATTTCCTCATAAAATAAATGTTATTTTTATCTGAGTTCGCAAAATGCCTTCAAGACAGTGTGGCCAATAAAGTAGGAAACATTTCACAATTATTTAACTTAAACGCTTTACAGTAACAAAAAATTGAGGATTTGCAGATCATTCACTTGCTTAAAGTCATTAAATTTTTTATTGCTTGAATTTAGATTATTGGTCATTATATTGATATTTTAAGGAGGCTAATCATTTTAGACCCCTGTTTGTGAATCTAAATAACCAGTCTTCTAACGTTCCCATTTCAGAGAAAGGGATTCTTTTGTCATCTAGGTTGTATTTTTGTTTGTGCAAAACAATGAATGTGCATTTCTAGTGTTATTTTACCTTCAGGTCTGAAGAGGAGAAGGGAGATCAAACTGGGCGCTAAACTAATACTGTCTCTAGACAACTTTCCGAAATTTTCCTGTCATTAAAAATCAAGGCAGTAGCCAGAAAAATATTTTGTAGGGGGATTTGATCAGTATCTCATTTTGGATTTTTTATTTTTAACCGGGTTATTTTCTTCTGATGAATCGATGGCTTCCATTATAAATGAAGTTTTATTTTAAGATGAAAGAGCAATCGTAAAAAGTTAGAACTCCGATTTTCTGGTCAGAATATTCCATTCCAAAGCTATAAATTCGATTGAAAAAAAAACTAATACTTTGAGCTGAAAGAAGAAGCTACGCTTGCAATTTTCATGACAATGATAGAATAACATAGCTGCCAATCTGTACGGTTTTGTTACCTCTAACATGTAATACAAATTTTTGCTATATTTAATCGTTGACAATTGTTATTGGTTCGAAGATGATTTGGTCGAGGAACCCGGGGCCACTTGCCCCACATCCCCGTCACATAGGATTGTGCAGGTTAAATGGAATAGCAAAATTCATAGCTGGTAGCACTGAGGGCTTAAAAAGTAAAAAATCTAACTGGGGTTGCATGGGAAAAAGAGCTAAAAAAAAAGTGAAAAATAAAGAAGAATTGTCTAGAAGAAAGATTAAGTATAGCATTACAACAACAAGATATATTTTTGTATTTTCTAAAATTATGTAAATTTTTGTAAGTATTTTTTAAATTTTTTATAACAATTTTTCAAGTTTTATAATAGAAAGTAGAATACTCTCAGAATAAAGTGAGATTGTTAGCATAAAAGGGAAAAAGGGTAGTCTAGGTCTAACGGCCGGAGAAAGTGTGATTTGGATCTGCTCTGGGTACCGGAACATTGTGAGAGCTTGTGCCGTCCATGAGTCGAGGCAATGCCGGGAGCGGGCAGCGATTGAATAAGGAAAGATTTACTGGTAATTTTTAGTGGTAAGGAAAAATTCTAGAAATTGATAGCTATGCAGTAGCGTAATAATGCAAAAAAAAAAAAAAAAAAACCTGCAGCAAAATTGACATTTAACAAACAAAAAAACTATCAAGCGCTTTTTCAAATAAACAATTTCATTCCCCGTTTTTCTTAAAAGTACCGGAAATTTATATCAAAGAAATATTGCTAATACCATAAAAATCAATGAATTAAGTGAAAACTTATATTTCATCTCCTTAGTTGGTGACGATTTGTGTAAATCCGGTTTGTCCGCCTTCTTTGCTTATACAAGGTGAGCTTGTTCCATATTAACTCGTATAATCGGGACTCTACTGTAGTTGATTTTCGTATCTTTACTGTGTTGAGTGATAGTTATCGGTATATTTATAGTCATCTTGGCAGAAATTTCGGAGGGGGATCAGACCCTGGTGCCCCCCCCCCCCCCCCCCCCCATTGGTTACAGCCTTCTTAAAAATATGTTTAATATAACATGGTTGTTATTTATATACATCCCAAGACATAAATATACAACAAGTCACAATTCATGTAGTTTAAATATAGTGTTGAACAAATATGACAGAAAGACACAGTTTTCAAGTAATTCTGGAAAATGACTTCAGTCAGAGAGAGAGATCCCGCCCCGATAACAGGTATCAAACCCGTTCAGCTGGTTCTTTCCGGCAGGTAGGGACCTGGTTATCGGTCAGAGAGAAAGATAATGCAAACACATGTCCGTACAGGTTTTCATGACCTTGAAGATACAGATACGTGTTTACATTGACTGATAACGGTCTGTTAAAATTTCCAACCCGAAACTCGTCCTGTGTGTTCTTTTGTCTTATGGTGATTCATAAAAAGTTTTATTATTTAATTGTAATAATTATCTTTTTTACTAACAGAGATTTAACATGAATCGAGGCATTGATTAATTGTTTGAAAACTGTAATATTTGACGATCACATAACATATCAATAATAATTCATGTATGAATAATATCTCCCTAAGGAGGCATGTTTCTGGAAATCAAAATTCCGGATAAACTTTAAGAGTATGAAATAGGTGATATTCGAAAATACAAAATGTATCAGATTACAATAATTGAAACATTATCATTCCAAATCACAAAGCTATTGAAATAACTCAATCTCTTTGACATCTGAGTTAGGATTTCTTACTCAAGATACGTTACGCCTTTTCATGAATCAGTAATTAATCATCAGATATGACTTTAAAATCTTTGAAATATTGACAAATCTATATTGACAAATAAAAATATTGACAAATATGTATTTGGATCTTTAATATATACATATTAAAGATCCAGGTTCGTCATTCATGTCTAAAATCACCGCCCCCTGAATACTAGGCCTGAGCGTTGGACCAAAAATGGCGGCTGCCGAAGGCGGATTTTTTTCAGTGTGTGTACGGTCCCTTTAATATTCCTACCAATAATTTTTTGAAGTTTTTTCCGCTTCATTTTTCTGAGAATAAACAAAATAGAGAAATATTTTATAAAATACTGGTGTCTACATTTAAGGGACCGTACCTACGCTAAAAAAAAATCCGCCTTCGTCAGCCGCCATTTTTGTGTCATTTTTGTGTGAGCGCTCAGGCCTATTATTCAGGGGGCGGTGTCTAAAATATTGGCAAAACAAAATATCACGACTCCAGTTACTTGTGCCAACAACTGGAATTAAGCCAACACAATAGTCATCAGAGTATTATTATAGATATTTGCTAAGTTCTTATTTAAAAAATAAGATTTCAAATATCTTTGTTTGGATATTATTAGATTTCTTAGGCATTGCTTTATTAAAATTTTCTGAATTAATATAACTTTAGATTTTCTTGGATTAATAAAACATTTTTTGGTTTATATTTAGTCTTTATATGTTATTCATATTTTAATATGGAGCATTTTTCAATTTTAGATTATTTATGCCCAGATTGTTTCTCTGGAGTCAAATTTAATTAAATTTTGTGAAAAAGTCGCTTTTGAGAAAATATATATTAATTTTCCGAATGAAACATGAAATACCCTCTTCTGTTTTCATTTAAAAAAAGAAAGACATCCAAAAGCATGTTATAAATTTTTAATTCGGTGCAGCACCAGATATTTTTAATAAATATATCGAAAGATATTTGAAGAAACAAATACCATTTGAATATTACTACGTACCTTACAGATCTAGAAGATCAATAAAATGTTCAAAGCTTTTCTCTAATGAATATCATGATTGATTTTTCGTTTCAGGAATAAGTAATAACAACCGCCCGTAGTGTTACAAAGTAAACTATATTTTGAGAGTTATTTTACAAATTTTCTTTATTTTCTCCATTTGACATTCCCTATTTATCGAAATTTTGGGAATCACAATTGATTGTATATGAATATTTATCAGGTAATAGATATTTGTCTTAATATAATCTGATAATCTTTCGACATGAATTACATTTAAATGAATCAGGGTAACTGTTATTGTGATAACCGTTTTTATAGAAACTTACTGTAAACAATTAAAAATTTTGAATCCATTTTATCATTTCTCCTTTTTTTTAAAGCCCCAACTTTATTAGTAAACTATGTGTTATTTACGCAAAAATACGACAATATGTCCGAAATAAATACATTCTTATCATAAAATTCAAATAAGGAAAATCATAGAACCTTACGGACCAGTTTTTTTTCCTACTACAAAACAGAGCAGTGTTAAATGTAAAACTTCTCTAAATCAGTATCATTATTGATGTAATAATCAACATGTACATTGTTAAAAATGTTTTTCAATATTTCAATTAAAATTTCACTGAAAAAGTTTTTGAACATTAACCCATTTATGCCTGAATTTTTGTCTTCTCAAATTTCTTGTTAAGTCACTTTAAAATGTTACAAAATGAACTAGAAAAATACTGAAAAAAATTACACTGAAATATATTTGTGTTTATTTGACAAAATGTAAACGTACTAAATATGAGAATATCCATATATGGAAAAATGCATAATTATATGTTTTATCTAAATTTATATAAATTAAGCTTTTAAATTGCATAATATGCACTATAATTAGTATTGTTATGAACTATTAAAAAATATGTTTATTTCTTTACAGAGGCTAAAAACATTATAAGTATTATTAATAATAAATTAAGATTAATCGAGGCTAATAAATTAAGATTAATCGAAAAGAGGCTAGAAAACAATTTATTTCAAAACCATCTTGAAAAGAACTTTACATAAATAGCTGTCCCCTAACTGGCTAATTGATATATGTACCCATTTGCGCCTAGCGCCCTATATTTTGTACGTCACAAACATGCATAAAAAATAGGCTTGAGCATATAATTTAGAAATACAAAAAATACGTATTTCAAAGAAGTCTACAAGCTAAAATTTAGACTTATTTTCTTGGATCGTTGATACAAAAAATACAAATAAACTTACTTTTTAGTTTTCGCTATCTTGAAAAATGAAAAACCTATAAACACCGAAAAAAGGCCTTCATTTAAGCAAATAAATATCAACTAGGGGGCTCAGTACCCTGCTCGCTAACGCTCGCAAACACCCATGAATTGCTACACAATTCATATTGGGATGGCTGCGCTCGCTCGCCACTATTTATGTCAACTCTGGCAGAATGATTGCTATCATAAATCATTACAACGTATTAAATTTACAAATATTTTTAACTAGTGTAAATGCCCGTCCTAGGATGGTGGGTAAAAATTGTGTTTTTCACTTAAAATTTGAAAAACTGAAAACAAAAATGACAATATGGAAGCGTTTAGATAAACAAAGTTCACCTAGTTTATGTTCTAATAAACACACAATTAGCATTTACAATATTTCTGGGTAAACCAGGTTTTCCAGATAATATACTATAACAAAATCAGGTTTTCTTAATAAAATAAAAATTCAATAAATATGCAATAAAAGTGCGTAATTAAAACAGTCTGCTGCAAATATTGAAATAATACTATTTTTTTTAATAACACTTTGAAATTGTATTTTATCGTTTACCCCCCCCCCTTCCTCTCCCCTCCAATTTTTTTTAATATGTATATTGATTAATAAATAAGTATCTGGGGTTGAATCCCAACCGTCTAATCCTCTAAGCTTCTATCCTCCTGATGCAGAACTATAAATCAAAAATTATTAATTTTACTTTTCGTATGAATATTAATTTTTTACTTTTAAAATATGTTTTTTTTTTTAGTTTAAATTAACATACACCTGTATATAGAAAAGGAAAATAGAAGTAATGTGTAATTTAAAAATAAGTTACAAAATAATAAGTCATTTAAAAAAATAAAAATAGTAAAATATTTAAATAATTACTTTTTTAAAAGAAAGTCAGTTTTGTCAATTTTTTGCAGGGGAAAAAAGGATATTTTTAAAAATACCATATCATTGTTTTCCGTGAATCACTTTATATTAGAAATAAATTAAAATTCCTTACATGTCACAAGGGGTCAGCTAGGTGGGGAGGCCTACCAAATGGCTTAAGCACTCACAAACCCCACCCAGCGGTTTTCATCTACTACCGCCGTCACCACACACACACACAAAAAAAAAAAAAAAATAAATAAATAAATAAATAAAAAAAAAATAATAATAATAAATAAAAGGCCCGAAGGGACCTACAGGAAAGCCAATTGAGAATATTAAGATTAAATACAATATAAGTACAATATATACACGATGGAAAGCCCAATTTTTACTGGGCGTTTACGAGAGAAATTTAGATATTTGTAATTAATAAGATCATGAGATAATATATAATAGGATTTTTAAACTTGTTGGAGCGGCAAAAGCTCAATTAATCTGCAAAGCTGGGCGTTCTGCAAAAATACAATAAAAGCTACGTATATGTATACTAAATTAGAAAGAGATTCATAATTTTAAAAATAATGTAGAATATAAAAAATAGGTAAAATAGTGAATAATTATGATGAATATTATATAATTATATACACACACAAAAGTTCAAAAGTCTATTGTTCTTGCAACAGTTCAATTATAGTTCAATCGTGTTGTTTGTGGCAATATGATTGCAACTTAATACTTGAAATAATCTCAAGTGACATTTGGCGATTTATTTTGGTGGTGAAATGCGATGTGCCTTCTGATTTGTTAGGAAGACGTGTCTACCACTGCTCAATTATCAGGACTTGTATCCTTGAGAAGTAATCGCGGGATTCTTGTTTCTTGTCAACCAATGGGAGAATGGAACCTTTCACCCTTGAGTCTCTTCCTCGGAGACTGGTAAGATTGATGGATTCGCCCCGGATGCGTTACACTGCCTTTTATTATATAGAGATGTATAAAAAAGTAATGGCAAACATTGTTGAAAATGTAAATAAAAATGTACCTTGGAAACAGAATTAATTAAAAACCTTAATGAAAACACAGTAAAAAATATTTTTAGTTGGGCCTCTATGCGATCCGAGCAAGCAACATACGAAATTTACAAATATTTTACTTCATAAAACAGTAATTGAAAATTTGTTGAAAATATAAATAAAAATGCATTTATCAAAAGTTTGGCTCTGTGACTTGTTGAGAAAGCTAAGCGAACAGGAAATTGACGCCGTTTAAATTTAAATGGCATGTTAGTGTCAGATGGGGTCCTTCTCCTTCTCCTTTCATTTTGCCTATATTGTTGAAAATCACGGCTTAAATTAATTTAAAACTATAATAAGACGCTATAAAAGAGGCTAAGTTTCACGTTATCGAACTTTAAATAAAACGTTTTCGCTTGTGTCTAAATACAACCTTGGATAAAAAACCCGATTCACTGAATTCCTCCCGTCACCATAAAACGGACCAATAGCAATTGTCATTCATGTATTGCTCAAACGGTTTGCGTTAAAAGAGAGATTCAGTCTGGATTTTGATTTGCTGTGTGGGTTGGGACGTGTGACCGTAACTTAACCACTCAGAATCGTCGCTTTGGCTGTTGCCAAATAGCAAGGTACAAATACAGCCCTTTTTTAGCGCTACGTAAGAGAAATATATATATATATATAGATATTATGCTGTCATCTCTCTGTAATAGATAAATACATCTATAGACAATTACTTCATACAATTTTCATGTTGTAAAGAAGAAGAAAATTATAAAAAGTTTAAAATTCGAAACGTCCCAAAAATGGGACGCTATGAATAAATGGGTTAAGCATTTCGTACTCCTACTGAACCATGTACTTGTGCTTGTGAAAAATGACTTGGAAAAAATGTTTTATAATAGACCGGTAAAATGTTACACTATAAAATAACTTTCTTAAGTTATACTTTAAAAAAAAATTTAAAAAAAAAATAAAAAAACGAATAATCAAACCTGAAAGTCTTTTTAAAGTCGAAGCCGTGATACTAGGGAAATCCAAACCTTAACTGAGATTCAAACATAACATTTGATTTCCTTCCATGGTTCTAATCACTAGAAAAAACATGATATGTATCCATGCATTAAAAGAGAATATTAAGAGTACATAGAACCATTTCTGTTGGTTGGCTGTTGCATATTTACATAGGCTGGTGAACAGTTAAACAATTGGTGTTTTGAAAAAATGAAGTGAAAGATGATACTGTATCAATGCTTCATTGATGCTTCAAATTTTAACTGATTTTACTGTAGAGTGTATCATGATTACTGTGTTAGAAAATAGTATAAAATTTTGTGCAAAGTGTAAGTAATCTATTTTCTACACGTATATAAGTTACAAATAGTCGTTCACCGTACATTAAAAAATATATATATATTGATTTCTTAATATTCGATTTGAATAACTTTTTTTCAAATGGTGTATTTTGCGATCCCTTATATTTTATTAGTTATTAATTTTTTTTTCAACATTTTACAGAAACTGAATCCAAAATTTATAATTATCTCGCCGCTCTTTCTATCTTTCGGTGTCTCTCTCAATCTTTTTTTTTTGTTTGTTTGTTTTTTTTTTGTTTTTTTTTGTTTGTTTGTTTATCTTAAAAGCAGCGGAAAACGTTTAAATCATAACTGATCCTTAAATTTTAACACCAGCACAAAACGAAGTTTAACTAGTCGGAGGTGGCAATCCCAAAACTTTCTTCTATCTCATACATGTTAATACTCCTGAAAGATGCAGCATATCGGCACCACCAGTTAGATGATTTACACAAACACTAAATGTCAACAAATTTGACAACTTCTAACTGAATCGGAAGTTTGATGAAAATCCGTGAATTATTTCTTTTAGATAGAGCTAATGTGGAAATTGTAAAAAATTCTGCATACAAGCACCACCTGTTGGGCGATTTACACTAAAAACTAATTTGTACCAATTTATACCAAAAGTAACTGAATCTAAAGCTTGATAAAAATTCATGCATTAGTTCTTGAGACACAGCTATTGCGAAAATCGTGAAAAATGCAGCACATCAGCGCCACCTGTTAGGCAATCTACACCAAAAATTAAACAGCACTAATTTATATCTGGGACTAACTGAATCTAAAGTTTGATGAAATTTCGTGCATTTTGTATTGAGTTACAGCTATTTTCGATAATCATGAATAATGCAGCATAGCAGCGGCGCCTGTTGGATGAGTTTCACGAAGAAGTAATCAGCACCAAACTGTATCCTGGACCAACTGAACCTAAAGTGCTATAAAAATCCGTGCAGTAGTTCTTGAGACGTAGCTATTCCAGAAATCGTGAAAAAAACGCATAGCAACGCCACCTGTTGGGCGATCGTCAGCAAAAACTAATCAGGACCAGTTTATATCAAGGTCTAACTGAATCTAATGTTTTGTGAAATTCCGTACATTTGTTCTTGAGATAGAGGGCATCAAAATTTTTGTCACATACAGACTCACGGAGTAACGGGCAGAGTGACAAAGTGACAGACAAACATTTTCTAAAACCATCAAATCGTGTTCAAGGCATTCTAAAAGGTATAAATCCGTCAAAAACCGGAAGTCGAAAGTTTTCACTTTCTTCTTGTAAAGATAGAAGAAAGTAATAACTAACCTGGAACGTGAATCGCATACCTGTCAATATTGAAACATTTTTTTTTTTTTTTTTAAATAATATAAAAATCACTTAAATAAAAAGGTTAATATATATTTCACAAATTTCTTTTCGCTCATTTGTTAGATGATTTTTATAAGATAAACACTTAAAACAAAACAGATATTTATTATACAACTACTTTATCAATGTAATTTCAACTATTACAATATTTTCTACAGTCTGAGATGTACTTGAGTGATATCTGATGAGCAATAATGCTAATCAATTTTCATTTACAGTCTAAATTTATGTATGTAGGATACTGTATTAAAATTTAATCTTCATCATTCAAAAATATTACCATTACATCTGTATGTTCATCTGTAGCTTATCCGTTATAGTAACTGAACGACGACGGACGGATAATCAGTTTTTTATTATATAAGGCTCTGTTTATGAAACTATTTTTATTTGTCAGTAGAAAATATAATATTTTAATAAATTTATGTTACATAATATTATGTTATTTTAACTTTCAAAACTTTAAAGGATTTTCACTTTTGAAATCTGTACAACTGATATTTACGTTATTAAAAAAAAAAAAAAAAAAAAAAAAAAAAAAAAAAAAAAAACGAAATTGATATTAAAAAAGATTATGTATGAAGCAAAAAAACATACTTCCTTTTTAACGTGATCAATGGGAAGAAAAGAAAAAAATGCAATATTATAAGTAAATAAAGAAGAAAAAACACTTCTGAAAAGTAATCCAAGTTTTTTAAATTCTACTTTAAAGAAAGTTTGTCAAAGCCTTGCATAATAAGTAAGTTTGGATGGATTCAGATCTGCAAAAAATGCAGTTTTATCAATAATCTTGTTAAAGAAACAAAACATTTAGAGTCCGTAAAAGTATTATTTACTTTTTCAAGATTCTTGTTGCATTTAAAAAACAATCAAATAACAAACTTGAAATGTTTATTTGTTAAAGTAAGATAATATAAAAAATAATAGTACATATACAATAAATACGTTAACATAAAATGAAGGAAAACAACGATTTCACAGAAAAGAAAACATTTTTTTTTTTTTTTTTTTTTTTTTTTTTTAATTTTCCTGAATTAAATTAGCACTGATGCTTGAAATATATAATGTATTTCATTTTTAATGATGCTGTTATTGAAAAAGTACACTCTAAATCGAAATGTCTTAAATTCAGACACTTAAGTGTCTGAAACGGAGTGTTCAATTTTCAGACATTTTAAAATGTCTGAATTTTTTCAGACACTTTTTGCGTCTGAATTTTAGATACTTCAAACGTCTGAATCGCAGCCATTTTTTTAAAGCATTATACGTAGCCATGTTTGACCACGTTGATCCTGGAAAAGTATATGGCCATTATTCTGCCCTACTCTCCCCCCCCCCCCACACACACACACAGCCTGATTTTAGGGGCTCCAAAATATGGTATGCAATTTTCATAAAGCTGATAATTGAAATCTTTTTCGACTTTGTACTGATTATAATCAATATTTTGAATTTATAGAGTAGAATAAGATTAAAAATTAAAATATTTGTCACAATACAGTAAAACCTCTCAATAGTAGGCACCTTAAAACCGCGGAATTTGTTCGCCATTCGGAAGTGTCTGTTTTTCTGAGGTAAAAAAAAATATAAAATATGTGCATGTTGTTAATAAAAAATGTGCTTCTTAAATAGTTGTGTCCTCTATGTAGGAGTGTCTGTTATGGAGATTTTACAACAAAACTTTCATAGGACAATTTTCTTCAGCGAACACTGACCTTTTTCAAGATAAATACATTTTTTTACCTCATAAAAGCGAACACAATCGAATAGCAGGCAAATTCAACGTTCCAATACGCGTTCAATTCGCGAGGTGGCCGCGATTGAGAGTTTTTACTGTATTTATTTTTTTATTTAGTTTTAAATCTAATTCTACTTTTTTAAAGTTCAAAATGCTGATTATAATCAATACAATGTTGAAACACATTTAAAATATAAGCTTTAAATGAAAATCCATATCGAATTTGGAGCACGTAAAATCGTAAGGGGGGGGGGGGGGGATGCTGGCCATGCTTTAATCAGGCCCTCCTTCTGGAAAAAGTCCAACCCTGTATTATGATTCGATAAATGTACGTGTCAGTTTTAAGTGCAAAATCTAGCTATATGCAAATAAATATTTTATAAAAATCTACCTCTTTACTTTGTATTCATTTTTAATTTCAAATTACTTTTTAACTAAAAGTAATCAAAAAATCAATATTATATAATTATTTCAAATGAAATATATCTGTATATTTTTACCGCATTCTTACAATTACGTTAACGGTACATGATTATATGAATTTAAGAATCTAAAAATAATCATTAAAATTTAACATAATGACTAGAGATAACGCGAGATCCTTTTTTCTAAATCTTTGTTGACATCAACAAATTTTTTTCTTCTTCAACGTCTACATTAGTGACGTCAATTTCCGTTCAAACAATCAAATCGTGAAGCTGTGGTTTTGACTTTTGAATCATAAAAAGATTATATGTTGACTATTTTCAGTATGGCAAATGGGATATTTCTAAAATACTCGGAAACACTAAAATTATAGCAAAGGGAAATCTTTTAATTAGAATGACCGGGTTTAATGAGTTTTATCAGTCAAAACATTTTAAAATAAATAAATGAACACAAGTAATTCGCTGTATTAAATATACGGGGGAATCAATGAATGGAAGGATGTTCGAACTAAATTCTTTTTTTAAATTTATGATGTACACACTATGAGGCAGAAGAAAACTTCATTAGACAAGAAAAGCATAAATAATAAATAAAAGCAGCTATTAACAGGAATGTTTACTATAAATGCTTTTGAATTCCAGTACATAACATAATAAATCTATCAGAAATGTAAAAATCGATGTAAACATTACAAATGCTGCCGCATTAAATGCTTATAAAAATATTGTATACGTAAATAAAAAATTAAAAAGGGTACTTCAGAGTAATAATTACACCAAAAAAAAATACTATTAAGGTAGTCTTGATGGTAATTAAGAAGTATGAGCCAATCAACAGGCGATGTCACTGAGATTTTTAAAGTAATGGCTACATAAGAAAAGGCTTAGGAAGGTGTAAAATTAATAAATTCAGTAACCGCTAATATACACCATGCAGAGTCACCAAAATTTATTTTAAAGATAACATTGGATAGAAAATAATACAGAAATATGATTTCAGATGATTTGAAGAGTAGAAATTTAAATATTAGCAAAATAAAATTTTAACATGGAAATACCATAGGCAAAATGCTTTGAACATATTTTGGCATAACTCAGGAACTAATAAAGCTATAGACTCGTGTGAGGTCTTCATTTAAAGAGAAAACAATCACATAGAGTTTTAAATACATAGTTAAGACCCCACTTACCTGGGAAAAGGTCTGATTATTCCAAAAGCACATTCGCCCAGAGGACGTCCGGATTGGAGGCTACGTTAGTATCCGTTAGTTAGGCAGACTTGGATATTTAAAAAATAAAATCCCCTTGCACATCCGACTAGCTCTGTTAAAAGAATGGAAAATTTCCATCCTGAAAACATAGCCCGCCAGACAACAGTTCTCCTTACAAATTTGACGAGATGAAGAACACTGTATTAGTTTTATAGATAAATTTTAATACGGAGTACCACTATGTCGATAGAAATTAAATCCCGGAACTTCACATTCCGCAAAAAACAATCAAGTCAAAATAAATTATTAGTTAAAATGTACGCGTACATAAAAACAAACATTCAGTTTGAATTACAAACGAACATCGAGTTCGAAAGGAAGACGCATGCGCAACTGAGAGTGCCCCCTGGTGAATGCGGAGCGGAGTTACAGAGTGTCTTAAAATTAGACACTTGCAGATTTTTTAGACACTTTTATCAGTTCGTGTACACTATGATCATAGTAAGACACTTAGGTGTTTTAAATTAAGACATCTATTGTGACTGAATTTTCAGATTCAGACACTTAAGTGTCTGAAGTCTTTTTCAGTCACATATGTATCTTTATTTAAGACGCCTTTATTTGCAGTGTATATATTAAAACAGAGGTTATTTATTCTTATAAATGGTGATAATTTAAATTATAATTTATCTTTTGTTGAGAGATTTTATTAAACTGGAAGCATTTATGAATATTTGTAAGTAAAACCGTGACGTGGTTTTGGTTTAATTTTTAATAAGCATCTTTAAAAAATATTGTTTGAAAAATTCGGAAGTTGGAGGAATATAAATTTAAAACATTAATATGAGAAAGGCATCTCCCTCCCCCAAAATTGCATTGGAAGATATGCATTAACCCTCTTAATGAATACTCTTAACCAACTCTCGTCAACCTTTCATTTCTCACAAACACATATAATCACATTTTTAAATCCCGAGGAAAACTAAAATAGTGTTCAACACTTTATAATATAGTTAACAAGTTGGAAATTGCACGTGAAACGTGGCAAATGAGGTGAATTCGTAGTATAACTAGTTTTATAAATATTTTTTTGCACCGCATGTCTATTGCACTGAATGTCTATTTTAGAGTACTTCATAAGTGCATATCAATTTCATTCTGTTCGAAATGATGTAATATCATTAAATGCAATTGAAATATTTTTTTCCCGTTGGCTGTAATGTAACGTAAAAATTTTGACTATCCCTGTAATTAAACTATACATCCGATTCTCATAAAATTTGAAATGACTCGACAAAAGTTTGCAACAATTACATATTTAAAATTTCTAACCATTCGGTTCGGTAGTTTTTGCTCTGTTACATTCGGACGGATAGACAGACGTGCTGAAAGACGACTATAGGTGCTACATAATTGTATAATTACGAAACTACCTTAAAAGAGGCTGTACAATGTACATATATAACGTTATCAACGTTTTAGCAATTTTGGACCACCACCACTTACAATATCATACGTTATCATTCCTCTCCCCCCCCCCTCCATAACGCTATTGCTATCAGTAAAAATTCTTTTTATTTTTACAATTTTTGCTACCTTTTCCTTTTTTATACGCTTACAATAATATACATTTAATACTCGCATATTTTACTGCTTTAAATATAGAGAAGTCAATAAAATAGCACTTTCATACATGAAATTCTTTATATCAGGTAACACGTGATAAGAATGCTCAGAACTTGGTGAGTAAATAAATACTTACTATTTAAAAGTATTTAATAATAGGTTTTTGTTTCACAATACTTTAAACAGTAGCGTTGTCTTCTTACACATGCCGCCTGTACGGGAAAGGAATAAGCAGAACTTCTTAGCAACGAAACAGGTGACAAATATTCTTCCTTATTTTTTTACTAATAAACATAACAAGTATCATTTAAAACTTGGTTTCTTTAACGTCACATTATATATGTATATGGCAGAAGAATATGAATGCCGATTTTTGGATATTCCATATTTTGGAATAAAATGATTTTATAATTAATTCAATGATTTTAATATTAATTTTGTATTTTCATACAAAATGTAAACAAACTATTTTGGTAATCAGAAAAGATTATTAAAAAGTGGATTTTGCTTGGATCAAACATGATAACGATATCAAAAGACAAACACCTCTTCCACCTAGAGATATCTTACAATATCAATTGCCAGACCCCTCTTCCTGAGGTGATAATGTTATATATCAGGAGCTTGGAAGAGAAAGGGGAAACTCGAAAAATCGATTTTTTTATTTTTGTTTTTTCCACGTCAGATAAAAGTAGGCAACAAGTAGGTAAGTTGTTTTGCCCTAGTTCGCCCTTAGTATTCTCACAGTGTCGAGCTAAAGTGAGTAGTACCATATTCTATAATACTACATGCAAAACTTTGAGCTTGATTTCCCAACACCCCAATTTCGGGATTCGCCCTTTCTCTTCAAAGTTCCAGATATGTACAGTCGTGGAAAAAAAAAGTAAATACCCCTACTAACTCCTCAACAAATTATCGTAGAAGAAAGTTACTGATACCGAACGATTGGAAATAAAGTCTACTTTTAAATGATGTATATGAAATTTGCTTAGGGGGGCATCTACATATTAAAAAGAACCACAACTTTTTTTTTCAATAGCAATATACAATTCTGATAGCATAAATGAACTCTACACCCTTCAATTAGTCTAAAAACAAATTTTTATGCAATTCGTACCATAAGTTTCCGAGAAATTAATTATTTTAAAACGAACGTATTTTATGGGCTGTATCCAAATTGAAGTTCGGTACTCGATTGTTTACCGAGACAGCCGCCTTCTTGATCAAGGCACCACTCAAGCAGTCAATCAAGCCTGTTAGATAACAGAACAGCAGAAGAAATTTCAAAATATCTAGTCACTTCTATCATAAATAGCCCCCTAAACCATCATTTTGCCGTTGTTTAAGCATAATTTGAAAACTACTTGGAAGAAAAATGTGAAATTTTGGATTTTCATAAAGCAGGACTTAATACATCTAAATCCATAAAAAAAAATTGTAGGTTGCAATTCTTAATTTTTTCGAATATTAATTTCATGATTCATAATTCATGTCATAAAATTATAAAAATTGCATATTCAGCGTATTTATGTTTGGACACATTATTATTATTGCTACACAAAAAATTAGCACATTAGGAGCATAATTTCAGGAGATATAAATAAAAATATGAAAATTTAATTTAACATTAGAAGCACTATAATTTTGAATGTTTATAATTCAAAAACTTATCATTCAAATGACTTGAAATTTTGTGTCTAGGCATAGTTTGAACCGATGATTTGAAATATCTCGTTAAAATTGGGCATTCCCTAAGCAAATTTTATATACATCATTTAAAAGTATACTTTATTTCCAGTCGTTCGGTACGATTAACTTCCGTATACGATAATTTGTTGAAAAGTTAGTAGGGGGTGTTTACTTTTTTTTTCTACGACTGTACAGCCCCAAAGTGTTTATGAATTCGGTTTGTAAAGTTGACTGTATGTCTGACAATCTCACCGTGCTGTAAATCGCATAAATTAAAAATGAAATGAATTTCGGTGCGAACGTTTAAGAAGAAGAATTTACTGATAATTATTTATTCTGCCAAGTAAGAGATAAACTGCCAAATTAAGTAATAAATAACACTTGTTCCTCCACATAGAAGGAACATTATTTTTAATTGCCTTCCACTAGGGTGCACCTTGATCAAGAAGAGGCTCCACCGAGCAAAATCGTCTCATACCAGATCGAAGGGTTAACGTTCAACACATCTGTTGTTTGGGACTGCGTTGGGGATGTCCTTACAATGAAAAAGGAAGATAAGTTTTCTTTTTCAAGCACATGTACCAAGGACAAAACTGGATGAGTGCTTCTATAATTAGAGGATGCTTTCTCCCACGGCAACGGAAAAGAATGAATATGGCATTCTTAAGAAAAAAAAAGGTCTCTGACTTTCTTAATAAATCTAATAATATTGGAAGCACTGCTACCAATAAAAATTCCGTCATTTGTAGAAAGTATTCCTTACAGTTTGTATACAGTTGAATTTATCTAATATGAGGTCGGTTAAAACTAACAAGTTCTACGCTCAGAATGGCGCATCATTTAAATAATATTAAGATTTTCATAATTATTTAAATTATATTAAAGTTACGAGGTACAAAAGAAGAATCACGGGTACTAAAAGTAAAAGATATGTTGAGTTATTTAGTTTTGATGAAAATATGCTGGCATCAGGGCCTCCGTGATGGCAGTGTGTGCACTTTTTACCTGACCTAATTCTAAAATCGATTCACATGCATCGAGTTGCAAATCACACCGCGGCTACTCAAAAGTGCTTACGAACTTTATTCGATCGTACGGATTGTTTACAATGGTGTTGAAATATTATTTATGGTTTTATGTTGTATTTAATATTATTTTTCACTATATTTAGGTGAAATTCTATATAGGACTATAGATTATTATTCACGTATATTTATATCTATAAAATAATGTTGATGAATTGTTGTACTCCCGGTTGAAAATCTAACTACACTACAGAAACTAACTATATTATAGACCTCAAATTTTCAACTGATAATGAAAAAAGTTAATTATGGTTAAGAAAATTATATCGTGATAATTTTACTACTAGTAGAACAGCAGTGGTCTGCATTAAAGATTTTGATGAACTTTTTATAGCTCTTAAAGATAGAATTAATCAAGACTATTGTTATGAACTTGTTGTGACGAGAAAAAAACCCTTACGATGGATGCCTATCCTACTGTTAACTAAAATATTTTGAAAGCATAAGAATATTAAAATTGCCTACAAAATGAAAAGAGTCAAAGAATCATTGTGTGATTTGAAAGAAGCTGACGACAAACAGTTTAATAAAAGGGGCAACAATGATTTTTAACATATTTTGATGGAATTTAGGGATAAATAAATAAATTTATTCTGTGGTGTCTAAACGATTATTGTACCTTTCATGTTGCATACATTTTAATTCATAAGCGTAAAGATATGATATTCTAAATTTTATTTAAGAAAATTAATTTATTTAGCTAATAGTACAACAAGCCAATATATATATATGTGTGTGTAATGACCGTGTCCCGTGTCCCGTATCCCGGTCTGCTACTTGCATGCCGTCTATCCTGGAGTTTACTCTGCACTAGAACTGTTCGAGAATTGTGTGCTAGTGTTGATGACCGAAGGACTAAACAGTAACTAGACAGTAGAGTTTATAGGACCTGTTTTATTATTCGCTATTCGTTACATACTCTGTTTTAATTCAGGTCCAGCTGGCTGCCCTAACCAATGCCAGATATCCTAGGGACAGGCTCATTTGAGCGCCATAAGTTCCTTCAACAGGTCATGATTGGAAGAGATAGAGAGGGAGGGAGAGAGAGAGAGAGAGAGAGAGAGAGAGAGAGAGAGAGAGCCCCCCGCCACCCCCCCCCAAAAAAAAAACCCCTGCTATTCCGCATATATAAAGGGTAGCTCACATCACTTCTGCCAAAAATATTTTTAAATATTTGATTTAAGAGTCTATGTAAAATAAGTTTGAGTTTCCTGACATAAAAATGTAAGTTAAATTTTGAATTTTAAAAAGGGGTTTCTTTTTATTTATTTATTTCCCTCCTTTCATAGATATACACTGCTCAAAAAAATTAGCGGAGCAAGCAAAAAAGCGCAAAAGAGAACGGAGCAAGACAGCCATATATGAGCATAAAATGAATAGTACACGTATATCAAAACGCAATACAAAAAAAAAAAAAAAAGACGCAAAAAATTTTGTAAGGGAGCTTTTATTGTTTGAAAACATAAAAAGAGCATGAAAAGATGGTTTAGGGCAACAATTTGATTTCATGTAAATGATAAAAAAATATATTGTTTAGAAAGAATGCAAGATTTTTAATATTGTGTGTGGTCTCCTCGAACAACTAAGAGTGCAGCATACCTGTTTTCCATGGATGCGATGAGGTTATCGATAAGACTTTGGGGAATACTGTTCCACTGTTCAAGAATTGCAATCTCCAAGTTCCGGACAATAAAAGGAGGCCTCAGTCTCGCATCAATGCGTCGTCTGAGTATGTCCCAAACATGCTCGATCGGATTTACGTCAGAAGAGCATGCTGGTTATTCCATACGCTGTAATGTTTTAGCTTCAAGCATGTTTTCCACAAGACTACCTGCATAAAGTCTGTCATTACCATGCCTGGAAAAAAGAAATCGCTAATTACTGCAACATAAAATACGACTTGAGGTCTCAGTATCTCGTCTGTATTACTTCGGACGGTCAAAGTGCCATATTTCGAATGATATGCAGGCCCGCACGTCCCCCTATGCTGATTCCAGTCAAATAGCCCCGTCTGTAATGTGAATTTTCACGAACGAATGTGGGATTATTTTGAGTGCCTCTTTCTCTCCATGCCAAAACACATCAGATGTCACTTCCAGACTGAAACGGGACTCGTATGTAAACAGAATTTGACTTCAACAACGTTGTCTCCAAACTCGATGTTCAGTTCCACACCTTCTTTGGGCCGCACAGTGGCTTGAGGTCAACGGAATACAGACCATTGGCTTACGTGCATAGAGATCACCCTGATGAAGCCTGGCTGTACACCCTTCGTCCTGTAGCCAAGAACAACTGTATTTGCAGCTGAGTAGCATTGCCCATTCCGTCTCGACGAGCTGTTAACAGGATATACCGGTCATCAGTTTCTGTATTAGCACATTTTTGACCTTGCACTTATCGATTACTACCGTTCCATGTGTGTTGGAATTGATTCCACAGTCTTTCATGGACACTTCTTGCAACTCCAACAGCGTCCACTACACTTCGTTGTGTTTCCCCAAATTCAACTGTCCCGATAACACGCCAAGCCATGGATTGCGGTAAACCATGTTGTTGTGACATTTTCAAGCCACCTTTTCTCAAAACACAAGCTGAGCAAGTGAATTTTACAACTGAGGCAGTGAAACAGACGTTTCTGCAAAATCCCGATTTCTGCGCTTACCTCCTTTTTCTATATTTTGACGTCATAAACTTTAATTTACATGTGAAGTTTTCTTTATCTGTTTTCTAGAGCACTTAAATTATGGATGTTTTATTCTACGTTACTTATCGCTGTAAATATTTGCGTAATTTCGTTAAAACCATGTGCTCCCCTAATTGTTTTGAGCAGTGTGTGTATATATATATATATATATATATATATATATATATATATATATATATATATATATATATATATATATATATATAATATTATATTATAAAACAGGAGGCCTTCAAAGTTCGTACCAGGTAATTTAAAAAACTACAATGTGATTTTTTTTTTTTAATTGTGCCATTTGGAAGTGAAAATTCCCTCGAAAGTTTATGTGTATAATATCTATGATTTTTGGAATAAACTTCGTATTTGATTATTATTTTGAACAAAAATGTTTTCCAGCGATTATTTTTCGCAACAATATCGTTGGTTAAGGAATTGAAACGACTGTATGTGTTAGAAAATAGTGTAAACATCTCGCAAAATAAAATTACAAAAACTGTTATTAGCTTAATTTAAAAAAAAAAAAAGAAAGAAACGCTAGAATTCAGGGATTCTGCTTTTACAGAATTTAGTATTGCCTCCGATGGAAAAAAATATATGTATATATAAATAGTACAGGACATATTTCAATTTTATGACTTACAGCATACGCTTTTATTTTATGTAAAATGACGTCATTCGCATCCGCTTAAGAATTCCACATTTACGATCCACTCTTAAATAACTCCAGTAAAGCAGGCAAAGGACGTCACTATCGCGAAATAATACACAAATGCAGCAAAACGATGCCGTCAAGAAAGAAACTCGACAAAAAAAAAAAAAAAAAAAAAAAAAAAAAAAAAAAAAAACGGCTGTCTAATGATTCACAGGCCTTCGTTTGTTTGTAACATTAATATAGATACTTAAAATTAAATATAGATTATAATAGCACCATGTTTTAACAAAAATCATTCGTTTATATTTTTTCAAAATAGCACGTATTTTAATTACATTGTCTTTCGGTTGTTATGAAAAAAAGGTAACAAAAATATATAATTAATATTTTAGAATTATTTTTCCTTCACTTTCTACAGAAATGGAGTACTTTCGTTGCCAATTTTAAGCAAATGGCTCCAAAAACTACAAAAAATTAATAACGTAACATTTCAAAGATAAATGGAGTCAGTTTTCAAGCAAATTGCATTTAAAAGTATTTTTTTTCCAATACCACGGTATAAAAATTGAAAACGTGCGATGCTTAGAAGTTTAAAAAAAATGCCATAGATTATTTAATCGTACTGCATTGTTTTACGGCTGGCTTCTGTAAGGTAACGTTATATTTTGGATACGACACAAAATAAGCTTGGCGAAAGAAATAGCATACAACGGGGGGTTAACTAACCATTTTAATGAAACATAAATTTATAAAACTAATATATTTCACTTAAATATGAAAGGAATATTTAGAAAGCTTTAAGAATAGTTCAGTGTGATGATCTTAATTAATACCTTATTTGGTGATTTATCCTTTACGCCAGATTAATAAAAATCTGTCTGAAAACTTGGTTCTTTAGTCTTTTTTTTTTTTTTTTTTTTTTTTTTTTTTTTTTTTTTTTTCAATTTCATTAATATTTTTATATACATCTCTCATCATAATACATACAGGAGAAAGTGGAAGAAGTAATTGCAAAAATAGCTGCATTAGTGAAATACATGCTATTTATTTATTATTTCGTCACCAAACAAAGCACTTTTAATCCAGAAAGGCAGAAGTGTGAAATCAGTCATGCGAAGTTTGCAATAATTTTGCTTTTTTAAGTGTACTAGATCATTTTGGAGTAAATTTTATATACAAATATAAATCATATAAAAATCATTTAAAATTATAATTAAGTAATTAAATATTTGAATTTTAGCTTAAATGTCTGCCATATACAAAAACATGTTAAAATATTTTAATTTCAGAGATTTAAATTATTTTTCATCTTTGTAGGGGATACCATTGATATGGAAACATGCCGTTTTGTTTTCCACAAGCATGCGATTTTTATATCCTCGAACTCAGATCGCTGAATATTGTGCATTATGTTATTTTTTAATATATTGAACATAATGCCAATTTCACTTATAGGAATATTCACTGCTTTAAAAGATAGCATCTAAGAATATTCTTAAGAAAATTTCTGCAATTATGTGTTATTACTATAACAAAAGCCAATATGTTGCAAAGAAAAAATTGCTTGCTGACATAAATTGCAGATATTCTTTTTAATTCTTTATTTCTTTTTAGCTTTTTCTACATAACTTTTTTTTTGTTAACCATTCTTTTCAAAGGGTTTTATTAAACATATTGGACGAATCTTGCGGAATCGTGTTACCATATACCGGAATACTTACCATATTTTTGGAAATTTTGTTCATACTTGAAAGAAACTTTGGATGGCGTGGCGTATCAAATTGCCGAAGATTAGAGAAATCTGGAAATTAGCGATTATAAAATTATGGCTTTTCATAATGCAACAAACTAGCAAAATAAGACTTATTATTATTTATTTTTTATCTCAAATTTTTAACTTCCATTAAAAAGCTGTTCTTTCAATGTAGGGGAAAACAGTATGATTCCAATGGTGGCAAATTTAACAATAGCTTCCTGACTTATCATTTTAGCGTAGATAGGAAAATATTACCTCAAATTTTGTTCAGTTTAAAGCAAATTGTCCTGACGTACACCCTAGCAGCTATACTAAGCAGCAAATTAAGAGTTATTTTCATAATATGGATTATTTAGACAATATACGGAAAAATAATTTACCCTTGAATATAAAGTACATAACAAACATCATTGTTTGTTCGTGTTATTATGCTGTTTAGAAAGATACAAAATAAATATTCGGTTCATGTATTCACCAAACTGTATATTGCTAAAAATCTGTATAACTAACTTTATATATCATTGTCAATTCCATTTAAAGTACGGATATATTGTTGAAGAAAGATCAATAATGGAGTCCGCAACAATTTGACATTATGTATTGGAGCGTAACTTTGATGGTAATTAACTTTTTTAGGTAGCTTTCTTTACAAAAAAGCTACCTATTGCAGCCGTTCGGAGGAAAGCGATTTCAAAAAATTTTGGTATATTTTCATCGATCATGACCCCCAGACCCCGAAACCACCCTCCGTTCAAAATTGATATATATATCTGACCTATGTCACGCTGTAACTCCCGTAATTCTGAACTGATTTCGATGTAATTCGGTGTGTACATAGTACATACCAATGTCTCGACCGAGTTCGTTGGCCAGCTTCATCCGCCGTTTTGTTTCAAAATGGCGGCCATTTAAAATTTTTAAAAAAAATTAAAACTTGAAATGTGGTACCAAAAAATTAAAAATGGAAAAATATTTTTTTCTTATGTATTTGACCTTTATACAAAGATTCCGGAGCAGTTTTTGTTTCGTCTATATCTTAAAAAATGGCTGAGTTATAGCATTTTGAATTTCTAGCGTGGCTGACATTTTGGAACGTCCTGAATTTTGTCACGTGATAAAAGGCGTATTTATGAACCGATTTGGATGTAATTCGGTGTGTACATAGTACATACCAATCTCTCGACCGAGTTTGTTGGTCAGCTTCATCCGCCATTTTGTTTCAAAATGGCGGCCATTTAAAATTTTTTTAAAAATTTAAAATTTGAAATGTGGTACCAAAAAATTGAAAATGGAAAAATATTTTTTTCTTATGTATTTGACCTTTATACAAAGATTTCGGAGCAGTTTTTGTTTCGTCTATATCTTAAAAAATGGCTGAGTTATAGCATTTTGAATTTCTAGCGTGGCTGACATTTTGAAACGTCCTGAATTTTGTCACGCGATAAAAGGCGTATTAGGTAGCTTTCTTTACAAAAAGCTACCTATTGCAGCTTTTTGTAATTGTAATGCTTTTGAGTTATAGCATTTTGAATTTCTAGCGTGGCTGACATTTTGAAACGTCCTGAATTTTGTCACGTGATAAAAGGCGTATTTATGAACCGATTTGGATGTAATTCGGTGTGTACATTGTACATACCAATTTGTCGACCGAGATCGTTGGCCAGCTTCATCCGCCATTTTGTTTCAAAATGGCGGCCATTTAAAATTTTTTTAAAAATTTAAAATTTGAAATGTGGTACAAAAAAATTGAAAATAGAAAAATATTTTTTTCTTATGTATTTGACCTCTATACAAAGACTCCGTAGCGGTTATTGTTTCGTCTATATCTTAAAAAATGGTTGAGTAATAGCATTTTGAATTTCTTGCGAAGCTGACATTTTGAAACGTCCTGAATTTTGTCGCGCGATAAAAGGCGTATTTATGAACCGATTTGGATGTAACTTCGTTTATACATAGTACAGACCAATGTCTCGAACGAGTTCGTTAGCCAGCTTCATCCGCCATCTTGTTTAAAAATGGCGACCATTTAAAATTTTAAGAAAAATTTAAATTTGAAATGTGGTAGAAAAAAATGGAAATTGAAAAAATATTTTTTTCTTATGTATTTGACCTTGATGAAAAGATTCGGGAGCAGTTTTTGCTTCGTCTATATCTTCAAAAATAGCTGAGTTATAGCATTTTGAATTTCTAGCGTGGCTGACATTTTGAAACGTCCTGATTTTTGCCACGTGATAACAGACGTATTTATGAACAGATTTGGATGTACCTTGGTGTGTACATAGTACATACAAATAACTCGACCGAGTTCGTTGACCAGCTTCATTCGCCATCTTGTTTCAAAATGGTGGCCATTTAAAAAAATTTAAAAAAAATTAAATTTAAAATGAGATACCAAAAAATTGGAAAATGAAAAAGATTTTTTTTGTATGTGTTTGACATTAATACAAAGATTCCGGAACAGGTTTTGTTTCGTCTACATCTAAAAAAATGGCTGAGTTATAACATTTTGAATTTCTATTGTGGCTGACATTTTAAAACGACCTGATTTTTGTCACGCGATAACAGGCGTATTTATGTACCGATTTGAATGTAACTTGGTCTGTACATAGTACATACCAATGTCTCGACCGAGTTCGTTGGCCAGCTTCATTCGGCATCTTGTTTCAAAAGGGTTGCCATTTAAAAAAAAATGTAATTTAAAATTTAAAATGAGGTATTAAAAAATTGGAAAATGAAAAAGATTTTTTTAGGTGTTTGGCCTTGATACAAAGATTCTGGAGCAGTTTTTGTTTCTGAAATTTTGTTCTTTTGTTTATATCTTAAAAAGTGGTTGAATTTTAGCACTTTGAATTTCTATCATGGCTAACACTTTGAAACGATCTTGTATTTGTCACGCGATACCACACGTATTCGCCTATTTCGATGGAAGAAGGCATGTGGATAGTATACATCAATATCTGGACCAAGTTCGCTGGCCAGCTTCATCAGCCATCTTGTTTCAAAATGGCGGCCATTAAATTAAAAAAAAATTATATTTAAAGTGATACGCAAAAAATTAGAAATTGAAAAAGGTTTCTTCCTTAAGTATTTGACCTTGATATAAGGATTCAGGAGCATCTTTTGTTTGTCTTTATCTTAAAAAATGGCTCAGATATAGCAGTTTCAATTTCTAAAGTTGGTGACATTTTGAAAAATCTGATTTTTTGCCTGCGACAGCACTCGTATGTATCAACCGATTCCGATATGAGTGAGCATGTGCACAGCAATTACTAAGGTCTCGACCAAGTTTACTGGTTAGCCTCATCTACCATGTTGTCTTAAAAAGGCAGGCACTTTAAGATATCGCCGAATTTGGCAGCCAAATATATATGACTTTAAATAAAAGCAGCTTGGATAAAGCTGACTAATTTCGCGAAATTCTCATTCATAATCATTCTGTATTGATAAAAATTAGTATTGAATCTCCTACATTCGGTTTCCACTTAATTGAGCTTCGTGTGTTTGAATAATATAATTTGGCTTTTTAAAAATAAGGAATATGAAAGCTACCTCTTCCTCCCGGCACTGGCCGGAAGGACTTTTTGATAATTAACTCCGGTACATGTGTAACAATATTGTTGCATTACTTTTACTGTTTGAAGTCAACTCTCACAATGGAGTCGATTACCGATGATTAGAAAGATTTTATCAATGCAAGAGGTTTATTTTTCTTATTAGTTTAATTATTTTAGATTAAGTAATAGATTTTTTCCCTGGTTATGGGTTACATGACTGTAACTGGTCTACAAAATGAAAAGGCAGTGAAAACAACATCATTTTTATTTCATTTAAACAATCCCGCTTAAAACATTTTTTTAAGTTTCACCTTTCTTTTAAATATGAAATTTAAACACTCTTCTTTGCCTTCAAATAATTTATTAACGTTTTTACGATGTTTACCCTGCTGGAATCCAAACAGAGAAAACACAACTAGTAGGCCTGCCACAAGAGGACGATTATTAAGAAATTAAACATAACATTCAGTGAGATTGTATTTAAGCTACCAGAATAACATATTGCACGAGGTCAGGAGTTTAAGAACTAACAAATGAAAATGAAGCATCGAACATTATTCATGATCAGTGGTCAGTCTCTGCAATAATTGTAACTCTCTCTAATTTTGCAGGGTCAGATCAGAGAGCATTTTAATTCCTGTTGGCATAACGTCTCATTTTCCTACCAAAAGCCAGCTTTGAATAATCAACTAAAAAATTGCTTCTTAATAGCAAAATTTTCTCAAACGCATAATATAATATAATATTGCAAATGCTTTCACATCGTTTTCAGCAATGCGGACGTATATTCCAGATGAAGGTCCATATTGTTTAAAATACAAGTAATTTATGTATTTATATAAATGCATATGTAAACAAAGAAAAGAGTTCATAAGGTTTGTTTTCGTAGCTGTTTATATCATTCAGCAACATCTCACTTTCTGAAGCTCGAATTTTCACAAGCTAAAAATAAAACACGAAGATTATATATAATATTTGAAAAGTATCTTTTTTTCACTTCAAATTGATATTAATTATATATTAGTGGCGTTATGTTATGTATTGGTAAAAAGCGAGGAATATTATTAATTTTCTAAAGTTTTTGTCAGATTTATTTCATTTTTGGTACGTATACATATTGCAAAATATCGTTTTTAGGAAAATGCATGTTGATGAATTTAATGATATATATTTAGTTCAGCATTTTTTTTTTAATTTAAATCTTTTAATTTTCTCTTATTGAAACAAGTTTATTAATTATTTATATTTTATGATAAAGAAATTTACTTCAACTATTTACGTATCACAGATTATAATACTGAAAATTCATAAAATCTTTCTTTATCAAACCTTTCTCTTGGGATGCAATAACCAGAAATTATCTACTCTGTGACGTCACTTTTCACTAGAAGCAAACCGGGTAATAAAATCACACAGCGCCATCTCGGTGGCTGCGGTGGAGTTATAAAAGAAACCCTTTTCTTATCTAACACTGTTCTCTTTCACAGATAATGCTTCTACATTACATATGTCTATCAAAGTATAGCAATTGATTAGATTTTAAGACCCCCTTCACCCGGAAAAAATAATATTCAGAGGAATGTCTTGGGAACTTGAAAGAATGAAAGAAGCTATAGAGATAAGGACGTTCTAAATACCGTCACTTTATAGGATTTTCAACTGCGTCATGGGAAGGAAGAAGCACAGAAGAAAAGCTTTCTGGAATTCCGGATTCTGGGCTATATCAACCAGTCTTTTCATGTCTCTTCTAATACTTTTAAAATATAAACGATCTGCGAAATCAATAACTCGAACATTGCAGCGACTATTGCGATGATAGCCGAAATTTTCCTTGTAAAAGCAAAATGGTCATTCAAATTACTGTACATCATTCATGTCTTTTCGTATTACTAACAATTAAGATTTTAGTATCCTTATCAATATTACGAGTAATAGTAATACGAGGACATTAATTATTCTCTTGCATCTCATACTGACAGAGTTCGACTGTATACGGGAAGGAAGAATAGTTGATTTAGAACGACATAATATCATTTTGACAAAGACGAAATTTTATAATTCAAAAATCCTAAATTGTCCGAATTGCAATATATAAGAATATACAATCACTCCCACCTTTTCGAATAAATATTTAAAATGCATGTACTATTATTATCTTTTCTTTAATTTAGAAGTTTTGTTTTCCTGATTGAAAATAAAACTACAATTTTCGATTTTTTAAGGAAATGCAGAACTTTAAACTTGAAAGAAGAATGTGATATTCCTGAAGTATACAGATGTAAAATGAAGCACATTCTAATTGAAATCCATTTGAAATGACTGAAGAAATTGAAAACATTTTTATTGCCCATGCATACTGCTAAAATCCAATTACTGTATTCGGAACTTTTGAAAAGATAAACAAGTTTTCTTATAAAATATAAAGGCAATCGAATTGTATTCGGAAATTTAAAATTTTCTTTCGAATATTAAATGAGATTACGTGTATGTACTCGCTATGTATGTACATTCTTGTAAATAAAAAATGTTTGCAAATAAAATTTTCGTTTTTCGGCCATGCTCAAAAGCAAAATTAAAAATGGTTTTTCAACACATTTTATTCCTTTTATATACATAAAAAAAAGTATTAAGGTTTTGGGATATCCCAGAACATTGCGATTTTTTTTTGGGGGGGGGGATGCTTGTCTATCTGTCTGTTAGTATGTGTATGCTACAAATCTTTTGGCACATCTATCTTGAGAATTAATGCATGGAATCTCATAATTCTTCACATTCAGTTCTACTGTAGCATCAGTTGCTACTGATTAAGTTTACGTGGTGCTGCTATGCTGTATGTTTTCAAGATTTTCGTGAAGGCTACATTTCTAGAAGTAGTACACGGAATTTCGTCAAACTTAATATTCTGGTATACTTTGACATAAAAAGACGTTGATTTGTTTTGGCTGAGTACAAACCAAAAAATGGTGATGCTCTGCTCTGTTTTCACTATTTCTTTGAAAACTATATCTGCACAACTAATGCACCGAATTTCATAAAACTGCATATTCTGAAACAGGGATGGTAAAACTATTAAGTCAAGCCTGTCATTAGTACCATGCAGCATGACCTATGCTTTTTCACGATGAACTTTGCGACAGTATCTTATTTTCTATTCTGTAGAAATCCTCCTAATATTATATCTAAGTTTAATGATTAAAATTGTATATGTTGCTAAAATTTAAAATTTTAATACCCAGCAGGTGCGCTGTTGTTCTGCTCTTATTTTAATTATATGATTACTGTTCGAAGAGATGCACAACGTTTTATATTCATAATCGTTAATGTTTTTACAAATAATTATATTAAAATGACATTTTATAGAAGAACTTTTTTTGATGGATACTGCACACTAGTTAATTGATATCATTGCATTAATTAGTAATAGACAATCAATCTAAATTAATATTCTGAAATTATAACATAGCTTTTTAGGAAAATGAGAAATTTTGTATAATTAAACGTTATTTTGCGAAGATTATATTTCGAAAACATATTAGAGTCCATCTCCATATTAAAATTTTATATAAATTTTAAAGGGAACATTTAAATTTGACATTATAGGTGGATTTTTGAGAAACTTTTACATTAGGCAACCAATCGTGAAGCATGAAATTAGTTTCGAAAATATGTAGATTAAAAGGTTGCAACTCATAAATTTACTATTATTAATTGCAAATCAAGCTGTAATGTATGCAACATTTTAAGTATAATTGAAAAACCACTTGGTGAATTAGCCGGAAATATTTAAAGCACATTTGATCCTTCCATTAATCAATTTCTGTTGAAATATTTAGAGGCTTACCTTATATGTTTTCGAATATTATAAAACGTTTAAGTCTTATTTCGTAATATTTTAATTTGTGTGTGCACACACGCGAGTGCACACCAACACACACACACACACACACACACACACATATATATATATATATGTGTGTGTGTGTGTGTGTGTGTTACGGTCAGTTTGATTAATCGGTTATAATTAATAATTACCAAATGACATCCAAATAAACCGGTTAATATGATGAATTTATGAAATTTTATCAAATTAACCTGTTATTATTAATAATTATCAATCAAGTTTGGTAAATATAATAAATTTCAACTCGTAGCTTGGGATTTTCAATACGTATATGTATATTTATTCTATATCAGCCCCTCACTATTGTGAGCTCGCAAGTTTTTATTTGTCTGTTGGCAACAGCTTGATGATATCAGTTGATTGTTTATTTTAGATGCAGACGGCTGCATTTTTCGGGAAGCTTATTAACATTTATTTTTCTCCAGGTTCGTTTGTTTCGTGTGCCATGTTGCGTCCATTTGATCTTACTTTTGTTGTGAGTTTGAAATTTAATAAGTTAAGAGCGTTAAAAAAACGAGCCGAGGAAGTTGCTTATCACTTACTGTCTCTGCTCACAAAATTTGGAGCATCGTACATCTTGCAAAATGAACATTGCCGAGATTTTGCTACTAAAATTATTGAAGATGGTTGTCGAGTGTAGTACCTATCAAAAGTTTTCATGGAAGACCAAGATACCGTCAATTGCAAGGCTCAATCAAACAAGCAAACAAAGACATTCGATCGCAGAACATACGAAGGTTTATTTGGCTTATGTAGGTTTAATAACCTATTTGCCAGTTGATAATTTGACAGGAATTACTAGTGAGGATGATCATGCTGTATAGGAAATGAGTCTAGTATTAATGACCAACTTCAGACAGCAATCTTAATCGAGGATAAGGATCTAAGATAAATGTGTGATTTTAATATGGACGTGGAACTGGATAATTCAAATGAAGTCTTGGAGAGAACTATTCAAGGTTCAATCAAAAACAGTAATGAGAGTGTTGGCTAAATTGAAGGGAAACAATATAATTCTGAAATAGAAAAAAATAATAAAAAAGTTTCGGTGCTGTTGAAATGGAAGAATTTGAAGAAAACAAGAAAGTATTTTTCACTAGATGAAGTGTTGAAAGATATTCAAGGAGCTCGACGCTTGTGCTAAACATTCACTAAATAAGCAAACGAAAAAAAAAGTTACGGCTTTCGAAGATAAAATTTCTGGCTGAAAATGTAGGAGAAACCGGTCGAATAAGAATACCAGAGGAATATAAGGCTGATAACTGAAATATTATAATTTCTAAGGAAAATTAAATCTTATATAAACTTGGTACAAACAAACTTGGTACTGTGCTCAAGGTATGAGTTTACTGCCTGCAAGAAAGTTTAATTTCCGTTAATGAAGTTCCAATGAATTAAATAAATCTAAGAGAATTTACTCGTAAAAATTCAAAGTTAGGTGGTCAAGGATTTCACTATTCCAATTGTAATGACAATTAATTGTAACTCAAGTTGCTGTAAATGTAAAAAAAAAAAAAAAAAAAAAAAAAAAAAAACTCGCTATAACTCCAAATGTCATAGCTCTTCCTGCCAAAATAACTAATTTGTTAAAAATGTAATAAAAAATCAAAACCCTTTGTAACTTCAATAGACACAATAGCCCTTCTTGCCGAAATAATTAATTTGCTAGAAATGTATTAATTTTGTATTACTAATGTAATTTGTTTTCAATTAGTTGTTTGCTATAAAATAATAATATTTTATTTAGAACCCTCGATCCATATTTCCTACTGACAAGATATATTTTCCTCAGCTCTTCGATGATCGTCTAATTAAGCACTTCCAGGCGGGTTAGGGACATCTGACCTATCTCTTTTTCTTCTTTTTTTCTTCTATTACGTTGGTGTAAGAATTGTCTCATTACGACAGTGTCTTCTCTTAATACATTTGCTATATTCTAAATTTAATTTAATAAAAGTCTAAATTTAAAACTTTTTACTTATGCTACATTTTTCTTACTATACATTGCTAAAAGTATGCATTTCAATATTGTGTGATTTATTAAAGATTACATTTGTTATTAGATTCATGCAGCTACGATAATACATGTTTCTATAAAGGACATATCAGTTACTAAGCTTAATGAATCATATTGACCGATCTTCATTGTTATTTATAATAACCGGTAAATTTGATTAATATGCAATATTTATCAAATTTACTAAAGAACGCGGTTATTATTAATAATAACCGGTTATTATTCATATTTACAGAATTTATCAAATTGACTGCACCATATATATAAAAGCTACTTATTTTAATGCTGTATTTCCCATACGTGCATATTTATTGAACTTTTGAATAATTTCTTTAATACTTTCAGCTAAAGCAAAATTATATAATTATTTTTTCAATTTATTTATTATCAACTGCATTAAAACATTACTGGACTGAAAAAAACATAATGAACCTTCTAGTGAAAAAAAAAAAGAATATTTCCATATTTCTATGATCATTGATAAATATGAAAGTAAAACTTTCTTTCTTTGTATTGAATTATGCATTGATAAACTACCCCATGTTATACATAAAAATCAGAATAATGACATTTATGTATAAGCAAGGTTCGTTTGCATACTACCCAAATCGTCAGAAAGTAAAATTATTTATTCTGAAAAAAGTTTTATTTGCTTTCTCTGATAATCTAATCTACATTCACTAGATACATGTAAAGCAAATCACAATTTAATAAAAGTGCGTCTAAAAAAGAGTTATGTGTACTGAGAAATATTTTATTTCCAAAAATATTGTAAAAATTCAGTTAGCATATTTTAAGGATTTTAAAATGAAAAAGAGCCTCTTCGAACGAAGTTGACAATGGAATTTTTATTTATGAATATAAGTATATATTTGGAATATAAAATGCGATTATTTTTGTGTATTTCAGAAGAGATTTAGTTATGAGATTTTTTTTTTCATGGTTAAAAATGTTAGTAGGGGCATTTTATTTTAAAATTTTATAAGGAATATTTATTCGCATATCAAAACAGGATACGTGACACTAAATAAAAAAAAATAATAATGTACGTCATGTATTGGGTCATGAATTTCCTTTTAATTGCTTCACCTGATTTTTTTTTTCTTTAGATGATTTAGAGATAAATTACCAATTTATATGTATAAATACTATATTATTAATTATTATATACAGAGTGTGTCAGATATTTGAGAAAAATTAACAATTACTTTCAAATATGAATATACATTAGAGATAGGGTATTTTTTAACGTTCTGTACTGGTGACCACATGCACACTGGGTGACATCGTTCATTGAAACCACTACCAGCCGCAATAACCGCTCCAATAGAATGTCAAAACTGACTATAGGGAATAATCATATTAGTCTTGGGAACATTTGCCACTGCATACACATCGGCATCCTTGATAGCCGCAACATCGTTGTGTAGATGACTACTGAAGTCCCTCTCAACTACGCTACATACGTAATAGGCCGTTTGGTTAATATTTGTGTAGCTGGGGGGGGGGTGCAACATATTGATGATGGCATCGTCATGAATGCTTTGGCAATCCATTTTTAGTTTATATTTTGGTTATTCATTTCCTTTTAATTGCTTCACCAGATTTTTTTTCTTTAGATGATTTAGAGATAAATTACCAATTTATATGTATAAATAATATATTATTAATTATTATATACAGAGTGTGTCAGATATTTGAGAAAAATTAACAATTACTTTCAAATATGAATATACATTAGAGATAGGGTATTTTTTAACGTTCTGTACTGGTGACCACATGCACACTGGGTGACATCGTTCATTGAAACCACTACCAGCCGCAATAACCGCTCCAATAGAATGTCAAAACTGACTATAGGGAATAATCATATTAGTCTTGGGAACATTTGCCACTGCATACACATCGGCATCCTTGATAGCCGCAACATCGTTGTGTAGATGACTACTGAAGTCCCTCTCAACTACGCTACATACGTAATAGGCCGTTTGGTTAATATTTGTGTAGCTGGGGGGGGGGTGCAACATATTGATGATGGCATCGTCATGAATGCTTTGGCAATCCATTTTTAGTTTATATTTTGGTTATTCATTTCCTTTTAATTGCTTCACCAGATTTTTTTTCTTTAGATGATTTAGAGATAAATTACCAATTTATATGTATAAATAATATATTATTAATTATTATATACAGAGTGTGTCAGATATTTGAGAAAAATTAACAATTACTTTCAAATATGAATATACATTAGAGATAGGGTATTTTTTAACGTTCTGTACTGGTGACCACATGCACACTGGGTGACATCGTTCATTGAAACCACTACCAGCCGCAATAACCGCTCCAATAGAATGTCAAAACTGACTATAGGGAATAATCATATTAGTCTTGGGAACATTTGCCACTGCATACACATCGGCATCCTTGATAGCCGCAACATCGTTGTGTAGATGACTACTGAAGTCCCTCTCAACTACGCTACATACGTAATAGGCCGTTTGGTTAATATTTGTGTAGCTGGGGGGGGGGTGCAACATATTGATGATGGCATCGTCATGAATGCTTTGGCAATCCATTTTTAGTTTATATTTTGGTTATTCATTTCCTTTTAATTGCTTCACCAGATTTTTTTTCTTTAGATGATTTAGAGATAAATTACCAATTTATATGTATAAATAATATATTATTAATTATTATATACAGAGTGTGTCAGATATTTGAGAAAAATTAACAATTACTTTCAAATATGAATATACATTAGAGATAGGGTATTTTTTAACGTTCTGTACTGGTGACCACATGCACACTGGGTGACATCGTTCATTGAAACCACTACCAGCCGCAATAACCGCTCCAATAGAATGTCAAAACTGACTATAGGGAATAATCATATTAGTCTTGGGAACATTTGCCACTGCATACACATCGGCATCCTTGATAGCCGCAACATCGTTGTGTAGATGACTACTGAAGTCCCTCTCAACTACGCTACATACGTAATAGGCCGTTTGGTTAATATTTGTGTAGCTGGGGGGGGGGTGCAACATATTGATGATGGCATCGTCATGAATGCTTTGGCAATCCATTTTTAGTTTATATTTTGGTTATTCATTTCCTTTTAATTGCTTCACCAGATTTTTTTTCTTTAGATGATTTAGAGATAAATTACCAATTTATATGTATAAATAATATATTATTAATTATTATATACAGAGTGTGTCAGATATTTGAGAAAAATTAACAATTACTTTCAAATATGAATATACATTAGAGATAGGGTATTTTTTAACGTTCTGTACTGGTGACCACATGCACACTGGGTGACATCGTTCATTGAAACCACTACCAGCCGCAATAACCGCTCCAATAGAATGTCAAAACTGACTATAGGGAATAATCATATTAGTCTTGGGAACATTTGCCACTGCATACACATCGGCATCCTTGATAGCCGCAACATCGTTGTGTAGATGACTACTGAAGTCCCTCTCAACTACGCTACATACGTAATAGGCCGTTTGGTTAATATTTGTGTAGCTGGGGGGGGGGTGCAACATATTGATGATGGCATCGTCATGAATGCTTTGGCAATCCATTTTTAGTTTATATTTTGGTTATTCATTTCCTTTTAATTGCTTCACCAGATTTTTTTTCTTTAGATGATTTAGAGATAAATTACCAATTTATATGTATAAATAATATATTATTAATTATTATATACAGAGTGTGTCCGATATTTGAGAAAAATTAACAATTACTTTCAAATATGAATATACATTAGAGATAGGGTATTTTTAACGTTCTGTAGTGGTGACCACATGTACACTGGGTGACAACGTTCATTGAAACCACTACCAGCCGCAATAACTGCTCCAATAGGATGTCAAAACTGACTATAGGGAATAATCAGATTAGTCTTGCGAACATTTGCCACTGCATACGCATCGGCATCCTTCATAGCCGCAACATCGTTGGGTAGATGACTACTGAATTCCCTCTCAACTACGCTACATACGTAATAGGCCGTTCGGTTAATATTTGTGTAGCTGGGGTGGGGGGGGGGTGCAACAGGTTGATGATGGCATCGTCATGAATGCTTTGGCAATCCATTTTTGGTTTGTAGCGCTGTATGGGATAGTTCAGAGTCTTGGTAAAAAATGTACGGCCTTTCAGGTGTTACAAATGTGATTTAGTGTTTTAACACCATTTCATATTGCTATTAGAAATGGCGTTGACTCTGGTACTTGCAGAAAGAAATGTGGAGGCATCAGATCGCCTTCGCTTCTCAGGACCCTCCAGAATCATCAGTGAGGCTGGAAAGCTTCTTCACATGTCTTCCAGAACATCTCCGAGGCCTGTAGACCATCACCGATCTTTTTGCGGTTCCCTTTCTTGACCTTGGTAATATTTTTCTAATTAAAAAAAAGGAAGAGTATTCCTGTCTCCTCTTGATGTTTCATATTGTTAGGGAGGCGCTTCTCTTTTGTCAGACAGCTATTCCTGGATCTCTCGGACAAAAGCAGTACTCTCCTCACCATGTACTACCTCTAACGAAGGTCCTCATAAATCACACTTCAGATTGGGTCCTCATCAGCCTGAATCTCCCTAGCTAATACCAACATCGACTTCGTATGATTTTCATCTACTTGACTGACAAATTCCCACTTGTTGATTTCATATTGCTGACAATGTCGTTTCATGCATGAAACGTTTACCACATGAAACCTGGCAGAGTTACGTTCTCTCCTTACATTAAAGACAAATAACTCAGTGATTTTCAAGAATGTGTCAATCTTTAAATCAAAGTTTACTTCAGCCAATGAGCCAATGACACCATGCCTCTTCATTACATCAGTCAGTCTTAGTTCTGGCATGTTTACATGTAACATAAAAAGATTTTTAACTATGATATACAGAGTGATATTTGACCTATGATGTGTGTTCTCAAATAACTTTCGCACCCTGTAAAGTCACCGTATGAATATTTATAGCTATTGACAA
Organism: Maratus speciosus; assembly: GCA_963932465.1. NCBI lineage: Eukaryota > Metazoa > Arthropoda > Arachnida > Araneae > Salticidae > Maratus > Maratus speciosus. The sequence goes on along the minus strand of OZ010791.1, from coordinate 491,011,812 downwards.
GTATTTTATTCTTAAATGTACTGTAAAAACTTAGTTATGGAACTTCAATAATTTTATTAAAATAAAGTATCGTCTAGTTGGCTACAGGGGTAAGTAACCCTCATACTCCCTCATAGTCCTCATAACTCGCTTGTTTGTGGATATATTGCGCAACCAGTCACAGAGTACCTTTCTTCTTGCTTTTTACAATCCTCATTGTAGTTTTGCAGCGTTACCTACGTGCAGTGGACATTTATTACGATTGTGTAGCACCCATAATTCACATTGTTTTTTGCACTCATAAGTATTTTTTTGTTGCTTCATTCTTTTTCTAATTTTTAATACTTATCTTAATGATTGCGATTTAACTTGTGTAGTTTTTCTTAGTGTATGATTAACTGTACTTACCCCATAAGATTTACTTTGGTTATTTATGCTTAGATGGTTATGTGTACGTCCCTTTTGTGAAGAAATTTATTATGGGGCTAGTAGGCGCATTGAACACGGGGTAAGCTGGCTCGGTGTCTGATGTGTGCTGGTAGCTTGAAAAACAGCAAACACCGAGAAAAGTGGTTGCAATGCAAGATTTTGGGCACACGAGGCTTGCTCAAACGGAGACACACGATTTTTTATCGGTGACAACTGTAACTCTGATGATGATATCGAGTAGGATAGAAGTTAATCAATGTTAATGTTTTATTCATTATTTTTATGTCTGTATAATTTAGAATTTAAATTGTACGGCGATAACGCCTTTGTTTAAACTTACTGGTAATAATAAAATTGATTTATCTTAACTGCATGTCTTATTTGCGGTTCCTTTAAATTTTTATAAAGCGTGTGCCAACTTACCCTATAGGTACAGGCAACTTGCCCCGTGACGGGGTAAGTTGGCGCACAATTTTCCTTTTTATTTTAGGCTTCCGCCAAAAATAAGCTACAAAAGCTAAAAATGCAAAGCTCCGGGTATTTATAGCCCAATGCTTGTTCTTTAAAAGTGCAGTTAAAGTTTTTTAAAAAAAACTTAAACAAAAATTTATAAAAATCAATAACTTAAAGCTGCGGCTACTAGACCCGGTCTCCACTACTTTTTGCTCTGTTTAAACTTAAAATCCGGCTAACCGGCATTGCCCAAGCACTGGATAATAAACTTAAATATACCTAAAGTAAGATTACAGATACCTAAAATACGCTTACAGTTTACAGCGATTACTTTAAATATATATCTCATCGTTATTTTATGTTTTTCAAACAAACTTCACATCTTTCCACGCGCCGAACAACAATAAAAAAGCTCTTTGTCCCGAGGTCATGTGCATCTTCAATGTAGTACAAATTTGTAGTGATAAAAAATAAACCAATGCTGGAACTCCTTCCTCTCTGTTTCTGAACTTTTTAAGAACAAAAAATGATGTATTTTTTTATAATTATACTAGGGTGCTCAGCCCCCTGCGAGCTACTCAAACCAACCCCCGTTCAAGCCTTGCAGCCTCTAAAAATGTACTAATGTGTCATGTTTAATGAAAATATTACTAGGTTACGGAAGATTGAATACTTTTAATCATTATAACAGCAGCTTTCTTCTGTAATCGCGTTGCCATACTTTTCAGCTTGAAAGGCGAATGTTTTGACACCGTACAAGACATCAAATCTAACGTGACGGGTAAATATACGAAAATATGACTTTCATCGTTGTTTTCAGCAATGGCAGGAGCAGCGTATCAAATGTTTGTGTTCGGACAGAGCATATTTTGAAGGCGATAAGGTATATGTGTACCTACATTGTGATAATAAGAAATTACAAAAAAATTCCGAGAACTTTTTGACTGCCCATCGTATCCACTTTAGAATGATTTACAGAAAGAAATTTATATCTGCAAAGAGAATTTAAGATTTCTATTTCTTTCAAATATCATAGAAATAGAAGCTACTCAAAAATTGGAATAAAAAAACTTTGACCATTTAAGGTTCTGCTTTGTTGAAAACCGCATCGATTTTAAAAACCATTTCTTATCTAAGGAAAGAGGAAAGAGATCATAACATGAATTGTCTTCCATATTTTTAAGGAATATAGCAGTATGTTCGAAAAATGGTAAAACTGCTACGCATGATTTTTATTCCTATATTTTTTAATTGAAACATTTCTACCGACTTCAATATTAAATAGCTTTTGAAATAATATTTCGCATTTAAAAATGTACACCTTTGCGTTTTTATCAAATATTTCTCTATAAAACTACAAATTTACATATTTTTTAGGCAATACAAGGATTGGGTTGGGTTGATTTTTGCCGACCGATTATCTACTCAAGGGATATAGGTCCGAGGGAGAGTGCCCTTCGTGGGGGTCTTTCTAATGGAACCTAGCCATATATAAGAAAGGAAATCCAATGTTCGAAAAAAACCCCACGAAAACTCCGAACGATTAGAATGACGGGCGCGATTGGGTTCGAACCCATTACCTCCCGTCTATCATCTTCGAGAGCAAGGCCTCGCGGCTACTGGTGGGGCAATAATAGGGACTCAGCCGCCGACGAGCGACGCCGTCAACACCCGCTCAGGATTCGCAGCCTCAGAAAGATTACTAATGTGCCCTGATTAAGTAATATTACCAAGTTCCGAAAGATTGTATGATATTATCAGCATAACAGCGGCTATCTTCTGTAATCATGTTGTCATGCTTTTCCGTTTGAATGGGCATTTTTCTGTTACTATGACCGCATCCATCGCTGTCGTAATAAAGGATGTCAGTTTTCTGGATTGACAAGTAAGATCAACTGCACTTTTAAAAATTAGAGTGTATAAAATGGTTGGGTTCAAATGACGCTTCCTTTCTGAGTTTTATCACGATACTATGGACAATAAAATGCCTTTAGGTTTGATGTTAAGAAACTCCGTCTGCTTGGGAACGAACCACGGCTTTCAGAAACACGTATTGAAAAGCATTTGAAATTTTATGCTTATAAATATAAGCATAAAATTGAATTCTTTTCTGTATTTTACTAGGTTGAGCAAAAAGTTCTGGGAAATTTGTGAAAGTTGCGTTGTTATGCGCAAATTAACAACAAAAGCAAGAAGAACTATTCTTCAAAGTAGAGACCATCATAGTCCACGACTTACTGCCATCATTCAGCCAGATTCCGGTTTTCTGGAAGTACCATAGAATTATTTTTCATGGTTTTTCCTTGGAATCGAAAAACTCTTGACACGCTTCTTTAGCGTCATTAAAACATTCAAATTGACGGCCCTTGAAAATGTGTTAGAAAGAGGGCATAATCCAGTGTTGATTTCAGGGGGTGGCCCGGGGGGAATGTCTCCCCCGGAGCAATGAGATGCCCCCCCCCCCCAGAAGATTTGAGATTTTGTGTTTTCAATGGTCAAAAAGTGCAATCCCCCCCCCCCCGGAACTCTATAATGTCCCCCCGGGGCCACAGAAATCGCTCCCGGAGAAACGTGTTTGAATTCAACACTGGCATAATCGGATGGAGCCTTGGTCCTCTGGGCAACGTGCCATTTGGCATTGTCCTGCTGAAACAAAACGCGCTTTCGGCTGACCAATCTTGGATACTTCTGCACCAATTTGTCGTAGACGCGATCTATCTGCTGGCAATAGAGCTCGGCATTGATCGCACGACCATCATATACGATACAAATTACAGTAACTATTAGATTAAAAATTTCCCAGAACTTTTGCTCAACCTAATAATACGAAATGTTGAATATTTTCAAGTTATTTTTGCAATGTATATATTGTTTGTTTGGTACTACTTGATTGTCCCGTCGACCAAAAAACTATCGCCAAACTACAAGGTTAAATGCCAATAATGGATGATCGTAATTGTCACATTCTCTTGACATTAAACACGATACACGTGTTTGTTACGACATCAAGTGATTTTAAATTCGATTTTTTTATTTTTATTTTTATTAATGGTTACGAATTCATTTGTTCTTTCGTCATTTAAAATAAAATTATGTATGTTTGTACAATTTGGAATAAGAATACCCGGATTTTGTAATATTTATTTATTGAATAGTAATTCGTACAAGATGAATCGAAAGTATATTGCGCTTACATTTACCTGTATTTTTGCTATATCATTGATATAATATATAAGCAAATTTTCTTGGCACAATAATATTATACCATGCGACGTCAGGTTAAAAGTCTAAAGAAAAAAAATAATATATCATTGATATATATGGCGTACTTTTCCCTATTAAATGCATGTCTCATGCAAATATTTTAATACTCTTATATTATTCATATTTAACCCTTTTACTTTATATTTTTTTAGTGTGTGTGTGTGGAACCCTGTAATCAAGTCATTCTTCAAGAATTAAATATTTTTTTTCTCTACAACTGCATCTGCATTATTCAAAGAAGATATTTTTCACGATTCACAACATCTACTCATTAAATAAAAAATTATAGGTTGTTTTCACAAGAAGGAAACCAGCGTATGTCTGCTTTACCAGAAAGGTAAGAAAATAAATTTCTATCTTTCATTATTGATGTAAAAACTTTTGGTATAACAATTTTATATTTATACTGGGTCCTTAGATTCATGCTAATCGCGAACTCACCCTTTCTAGATATTTTAAAAGATTATGAGACTGAGTTGAAGGGGAAAGTAAATAAATAAATAAAAAAAAACCAGTAATAAAAATTTGTTTATCTGATTGTGATAAAATGATGAACAAGATGCACATATGAGATATGAAATATTGAAATATATACATGAAAATAAAAATAAATGTGCATGAATAAATAACGATATATATAATATCGCAAAAAAGAGTATTATTGGGAACGAATATTGATTGATTATTGTGAATAAATGATCATTTTATTTATATTTATGAATATATTCTAAGAAATTATTTTAAGAAGTCACAAACTTCTTATAGTAAATATATTTGTTATCAAAGAATTTATAAAACTTGAATAACACGCTATGTCTGCCTCAAAAGAAATTACGGCAGTAGAGAAACTAAATGATAATAATTACAATCATTGGTGTTTCAAATTAGAAAATCTGTTAATTAAAGATGACTTATTCAAATATATAACAGAATCTCCACCTGCCACACCCGATGATACATATACTAAAAACGCGGCTAAGGCGAAAGCCATAATTTGTTTGTGCATTGAAAATACACAAATTGTGCACATCAGACATTTGACATCTCCGAAAGAAATTTGGGAAAGATTAAAAAGTGTTCACCAAAGGGCGAATTTATCATCCAAATTATTCCTTTTGAGGAAACTATATTCGCAAAAGCTCAACGAGGGCGGAGACTTAAATTTACATATCAACAATATTTTAACTATCCGCGACAAACTCGCTGCCATTGGAGAGCTCATAAACGATTCGCACATTGTGGCTCTTATGCTTTACAGCTTGCCTCAGTCATACGCTCCTCTTATAACTAGCATGGAGGCTAGAGACGAAAAGGATCTAGACCTCGAGTTTGTAAAAAACAAACTCATCGACGAGTACTCTCATCGAATCGAATACAAAAACACCAGCACACGACCAAGGGACACAGCATATAAAATTATAAATAAAGGAAATAAAAAATATTGCAGCTTCTGTCAACGAGATGGGCACGCTCGTTCAGAATGTTACAAATTGAAAAACAAACAGAAAAACAATTACCAAAGAAGTGAAAATTATAACAGTAATAAATTTAACAACCATGCCAACTTTAAAGCCAATTCGGTAAACACCAAAAATCAACACAATGGTAGTAAAACCGACTCCTCGAATTTCTGTTTCAACAGTAAGTCAAATATAGAGGATGAGGTCAACCAATCGATCATTCCTCTATTCCCAGTGGAAAACAATTTTGAAATTGAGTCAGTAAAAATTAACCAAACACAAACAACAGATCCAAACACATATATCATTGACTCGGGTTGTACCAGGCACGTTGCATCAGCAAAAACAAATTTTGCTACATTCACAGCCGGGAATTTTGGGAATATAACAATCGCTAATGGAAAAAGGCTTAATTCGGAAGGTATGGGCGACGTAAAAATAAAAACAGACAAAAACCACTACATTACACTAAGAAATGTATTGTACTGTCCAGAACTAAAGGGCAATTTATTGTCAGTTAAGAAAGCCACTGAAAATAATATAAAGGTAATTTTCGAGAAAAATGCATGTTTATTTGTCAAAGATGATAATATAATCTTGACAGCTAAATTAAATGATAATCTCTACGTATTAAACCCTGAAGATGATTACGGCTATACTATAAGTACGCAAACTTTCTGTAACAATACAAATTGTATTTCATTGTGGCACCGAAGACTCGGACACAAAAATTTTGATGATATTAAATACCTTGTTAATCATGAATTAGCCAGTGGGATAACAATTAACAAATGTAAACATGACACGCGATGCACCAAGTGCATTGAAGGGAAACTTTCCGCTCTGCCCTACCCTAAAGTAGCCACAAACAGAAGCAAAGACATCGGTACCCTCGCACATTCCGATATATGTTGTCCTATGAATACTGAAACGATAGGAGGGAAAAGGTACTTTATAACATTCACGGATGATTATAGCAGGTACACAATAACATACTTAATCGCGCATAAATCGGAAGCCGTTATCAAACTGAAAGAATACATAGCGCTAACAAAAAATAAATTTGGCAAGTTGATAAAGGCAATAAGGTCCGATAACGCAAAAGAGTATATCAGTGATGAATTTGAAAACTGCCTGATAGAAAACGGGATAGAGCGTCAATTGAGTGTTCCCTATTCTAGCCCACAGAACAGCGTTTCAGAAAGAAAGAATAGAACGATAGTGGAAATGGCTAGAACCATGTTGTCGGACGCCAAGTTACCTAAGCATTTCTGGGGGGAAGCTGTGATGTCTGCCACCTACCTCATCAACCGTCTACCAACAAAGGGTAACAAAAATAACATGACACCCTATGAACTTTGGCATAAAAGAAAACCCGATCTCTCGAACATCAAAACATTCGGATGTAAGGCATTTGCCTATGTCGACAAACCTAAAAGAAATAAATTAAATGAGAAAGCCATCGAGGGAATAATGTTGGGATATGATTTCAGAAGCAAGGGCTATAGGATATATACGGGTGAAAATAAAATTATAATATCTAGAACCGTAAAATTCTTCGAAGAAGGTATAAAAGATGAGGAAATTAAACCCGCCAAAGAAAATCAAAACATCGAACAAACTCCCGCAGATAATATTGAAATTGATCTAGAATAGCGCGACGATGATCAGAATAACACCCCGACCGACACATCCCTTGAGCCGAGAAGATCGCAAAGACAAAATCGTGGCGTACCACCTAACCGTTATGGAATAAGCGCAAACCTGTGTCAAATTCAGGAGCCAAAGTCATGGACAGACCTACAAAATATCAATGACGCAGAAACTAAAGATAAATGGCTAAAAGCCACTAGTGAGGCAATAGATTCTCTGAAGCAAAATAATACTTGGAGATTAATAAAACCTATCCCGGGAAAACGCGTCATAGGTTGTAGGTGGACGTTTAAGGCAAAAAGGGGAGCCAACGGGTCTATAGAGCGATATAAAGCCAGATTGGTCGCTAAGGGATATGCTCAAAAATATGGAAGCGATTTCGACGAGACCTACGCACCCGTTGTAGCGCATACCACCCTGCGAGCATTCTTAAACGCAGCGGTGTACAAAGACCTTAAAATAACTCACCTAGATGTCAAAACTGCTTTCTTACATGGCGATTTAGAAGAGGAGGTTTATATGCATCAGCCAGAGGGATACATAACAAAAGGGGAAGAAGATAAAGTGTGTAGTTTAAACAACGATTTACGGCCTTAAGCAGGCAGCTAGGGCGTGGAACCAAAAAATAAGTAAATTTCTAAAAGAACTAAATTTCGTTGAATGCGCGTCAGACAAATGTCTGTACAAAAGAGTCCAAGATGGAAAAATCGCATGCATAATAGTGTATGTTGATGACATCTTAGTCGCAGGAGACAAAACAGACACACACGAAATATACACTGAATTATCAAAGCAATACGAAATCAAAAATTTGGGTCAAGTAACACAATATTTAGGCATAAACATAAAGGAAACAGAAAACGGTAATCTAGAATTAGACCAGGAACACAAAATAATACAAATCGCAGAAAAATTCAATTTGTTAAATGGTAAGCCTACGTATACACCCATGAATAGTAACTACTTTAATCTAGATCCAAACGGGAAACTAATGGGAGATAACGTAAAATTTAGACAGGCTATAGGAGGGCTTTTATACATTGCAACTTTAACTAGACCCGACATAGCATCAGTCGTTAACATCCTGGGAAGAAGGAATGAATCCCCAAGGGAAGTCGATTGGCAAGCTATCGAGAAATTAATTAGATATCTGCTTACTACCAAAGATCTTAAATTCGTCATAGATAAAACAAAACCTCCAATCCTAACGGCATATAGCGATGCCGATTGGGGGAACGACAGAATAGACAGGAAATCAACCATTGGAAACTTGTTTAAATTAGGAAATAATATATTGGCATGGTCATCGAGGAAGCAGAGTTGCACAGCACTCTCGTCCACGGAGGCTGAATATATCGCTGCCTTTAATGCAGGTCAAGAGATTTCGTGGTTGTTAGACCTGTTAAATGACCTCGAACTATGTCAACAACTACCCGTAACATTGTACGAAGATAACTTATCAGCCATAAGATTGACCGAAAACGAAAAGGCACAGACAAGAACTAAACACGTGGAAGTTAAGTATCACCACATCAGACATCTATGCCAGAATGACATAATCAAAATAACTTATTGCCCATCGAAGTTAATGCTGGCAGACGTGCTCACCAAGCCGCTGCCTAAGCCTCATTTCGAGTGTTTGAGAAACAAGTTAAACATTCTACGCTCGTCGGTTTGACATAAAAAGCGGGGGTGTTGGAAAACGTCACAGTGTAAGTGATTTTATGTCCAACATCACCTCGCTTGTGAAATGACAATTTCCTCGTGAAATATGCAACGCGTTTTTTAGTTGTGAAATATGTTCCAAGATGGCGACACTTCCCTGAGCTATGGTGGCGTAAGATCACAAACTAGCGAACAATTGTGTAAAAGACTTTTGTTTCGAAAAGGCGACAACAGATCGCAGCACTACAGAACTTTTCTGATAGACTCATTTTAAATAGAACCTTTTTAGGTAGCTTTCTTTACAAAAAAGCTACCTATTGCAGCCGTTCGGAGGAAAGCGATTTCAAAAAATTTTGGTATATTTTCATCGATCATGACCCCCAGACCCCGAAACCACCCTCCGTTCAAAATTGATATATATATATATATATATATATATATATATATATATATATATATATATATATATATATATCTGACCTATGTCACACTGTAACTCCCGTAATTATGAACCGATTTCGATGAAATTCGGTGTGTACATAGTACATACCAATGTCTCGACCGAGTTCGTTGGCCAGCTTCATCCGCCGTTTCGTTTCAAAATGGCGGCCATTTAAAATTTTTAAAAAATTTTAAAACTTGAAATTTGGTACCAAAAAACTAAAAATGGAAAAATATTTTTTTCTTATGTATTTTACCTTTATACAAAGATTCCGGAGCAGTTTTCGTTTCGTCTATATCTTAAAAAATGGCTGAGTTATAGCATTTTGAATTTCTAGCTTGGCTGACATTTTGAAACGTCCTGAATTTTGTCACGCGATAAAAGGCGTATTTATGAACCGATTTGGATGTAATTCAGTGTGTATATAGTACATACCAATCTCTCGACCGAGTTCGTTGGCCAGCTTCATCCGCCGTTTTGTTTCAAAATGGCGGCCATTAAAAATTTTTAAAAATTTTTAAAACTTGAAATGTGGTACCAAAAAATTAAAAATGGAAAAATATTTTTTTCTTATGTATTTGACCTTTATACAAAGATTCCGGAGCAGTTTTTGTTTCGTCTATATCTTAAAAAATGGCTGAGTTATAGCATTTTGAATTTCTAGCGTGGCTGACATTTTGAAACGTCCTGAATTTTGTCACGCGATAAAAGGCGTATTTATGAACCGATTTCGATGTAATTCAGTGTGTACATAGTACATACCAATCTCTCGACCGAGTTCGTTGGCCAGCTTCATCCGCCATTTTGTTACAAAATGGCGACCATTTAAAATTTTTTTTTAATTTAAAATTTGAAATGTGGTACCAAAAAATTGAAAATGGAAAAATATTTTTTCTTATGTATTTGACCTTTATACAAAGATTTCGGAGCAGTTTTTGTTTCGTCTATATCTTAAAAAATGGCTGAGTTATAGCATTTTGAATTTCTAGCGTGGCTGACATTTTGAAACGTCCTTAATTTTGTCACGCGATAAAAGGCGTATTTATGAACCGATTTGGATGTAATTCAGTGTGTGCATAGTACATACCAATCTCTCGAACGAGTTCGTTGGCCAGCTTCATCCGCTATTTTGTTTCAAAATGGCGGCCATTTAAATTTTTTTTAAAAATTTAAAATTTGAAGTGTGGTACCAAAAAATTGAAAATATAAAAATATTTTTTCTTATGTATTTGACCTTTATACAAAGATTTCGGAGCAGTTTTTGTTTCGTCTATATCTTAAAAAATGGCTGAGTTATAGCATTTTGAATTTCTAGAGTGGCTGACATTTTGAAAAGTCCTGATGTTTCTAACGTAATAACAGGCGTATTTATGAACCGACATCGATGTACCTTGGTGTACATAGTACATACAAATATCTCGACCGAGTTCGTTGGCCGGCTTCATCCGCCATCTTGTTTCAAAATGGCGGCCATTTAAAAAAAATTAAAAAATAAAAAAATTTAAATGAGATACCAAAAAATTGGAAAGTGAAAAAGATTTTTTTTGTATGTGTTTGACCTTAATACAAAGATTCCGGAACAGTTTTTCTTTCGTCTATATCTAAAAAAAATGGCTGAGTAATAGCATTTTGAATTTCTCTTGTGGCTGACATTTTAAAACGACCTGATTTTTGTCACGCGATAACAGGCGTAATTATGAACCTATTTGGATGTAACTTGGTCTGTACATAGTACATACCAATGTCTCGACCGAGTTCGATGGCCAGCTTCATTCGCCATCTTGTTTCAAAAGGGTTGCCATTAAAAAAAAATTAAATTTAAAATTCAAAATGAGGTATTAAACAATTGGAAAATGAAAAAGATTTTTTTATGTATTTGGCCTTAATACAAAGATTCCGGAGCAGTTTTTGTTTCTGAAAATTTGTTCTTTTGTTTATATCTTAAAAAATGGTTGATTTATAGCACTTTGAATGTCTAGCATGGCTAACATTTTGAAACGATCTTGTATTTGTCAGGCGATAACACACGTATTCGCCTATTTCGATGTAAGAAGGCATGTGGATAGTATATATCAACACCTCGACCAAGTTCGCTGGCCAGATTCATCAGCCATCTTGTTTCAAAATGGTGACCATTAAATTAAAAAATATATATATATTTAAAGTGAAGTGCAAAAAAATTAGAATTTGAAAAAGGTTTCTTTCTTAAGTATTTGACCTTGATATAAGGATTCAGGAGCATTTTTTGTTTGTCTTTACCTTAAAAAATGGCTCAGATATAGCAGTTTCAATTTCTATTGTGGGTGACATTTTGAAAAATCTGATTTTTTGCATGCGACAGCACTCCTATATATTAACCGATTCCGATGTGAGTGAGCATTTGCACAGCAATTACTAAGGTCTCGACCAAGTTCACTGCTTAGCCTCATCCACCATGTTGTCTTAAAATGACAGGCACTTTAATAAATTGCCGAATTTGGCAGCCAAATATATGTTACTTTAAAGAAAAGCAGCTTGGATAAAGCTGACTAATTTCGCGAAATTCTCATTCATTATATTGATAAAAATTAGTATTGAATCTCCTATATTCGGTTTCCATTAAATTGAGCTTCGTGTGTTTGAATGATATAATTTGGCTTTTTTTAAATAAAGATTATGAAAGCTACCTCTTCCTCCCGGCACTGGCCGGAAGGACTTTTTTTGCTTGTTAAGCAGTTTTTATTGTTTCAGGTTTTTTTTACTCTGTTTTAACTCTTGTGGGCCCCTTTTTACTTCTTCACTTGAAGGCCCGATTTTGTGAGGTCAAGACGCACGGTTTTTCGTGCGTTAACTCTTTGTCTTATGGAAGACTAATGTCTCCTACTGGATTTCCAACGTCATTACTCTTATATTATTCATATTTAACCCTTTTACTTTATTTTTTTTTAGTGTGTGTGTGTGGAACCCTGTAATCAAGTCATTCTTCAAGAATTAAATATTTTTTTTTCTCTACAACTGCATCTGCATTATTCAAAGAAGATATTTTTCACGATTCACAACATCTACTCATTAAATAAAAAATTATAGGTTGTTTTCACAAGAAGGAAACCAGCGTATGTCTGCTTTACCAGAAAGGTAAGAAAATAAATTTCTATCTTTCATTATTGATGTAAAAACTTTTGGTATAACAAATTTATATTTATACTGGGTCCTTAGCTTCATGCTAATCGCGAACTCACCCTTTCTAGATATTTTAAAATGTTTCACTATCAATTAAAATAAAAGATATTAATTCAATTACCAATATCAAATTGGCGAAAAAAAAATCTAATAATTCCTATAATTTTCCCCTGTTCTCCCCTTTAAGAAAAATGGAGTAATTTTGTTGCCATTACAGATTGTCACTACAGAAATGTAACTAAAATTAGAAAGAAAATAATACTTCGAAAACTAACTCAGATTTTAAAATTCTAACAGCACTTTTGAAATCTGTGATTCGATACGCATAATTGGTGTTAATTTCTCTGCCAAAACATTCATATTTTAGGAGAAATAGCCGTGAAGCTTAATTAGGCGTTTCATAAATTCGTTTCATAAGTATTGTATATATATAGGGTAGATTATTAAAAAAAAAATACCTTCTTTATTTGTTTCTTCTTTTACCTCTGTCCCCTATGAACTACACTCGCCAACCTCCGTTCAGACAACATATATTCTAAAAACACGCCGATAATTTGAGGGGTTTTAAAGGCTTAAGAGAAGAAATTATAATTAAAAAACCATTGGCAATCTCCTTGAATACGACTTTCCATTCATTTCCGTTTAAGTCGGAAATTTTAATGCCTAATCATCTGCTGTTAAGACATCCAGAGGCTGATTTTGTGTTTGATTAAACAAGATGAGTGAAACAATTGAAAACAGGGTAAAATAAAATATATTAAATGAAGTACCGGTATTTTTAGGGTTCCGTATTTAAAGAGTATAAACGGTATAATTATAAGATCAGTCCTGTATCCGTCTGTCTGTCACATACATTTTATTTGTAAACAATGGAGCGTGGAAAATTCAAAATGGAGGAAGTAATAAAAATTATTGGCCTACATATTTACAGATTATTAAACATTCACAAATGTATTTAGGAAAATGTAAAGGGGCTAATTAAGTTACTTGAAAAAAAAAATCTTTTCTTTGTATATCGTGTGCGATCGTGTGAAAGCTTTCGTAACGCTGAACTAAAAAAAAAAAAAAATTCTTAATTTTAGGTATTACATTTTTAGATATATCGTCGAAAATTTTAGCGCAAAATTATGTCCCCCCCCCCCCCCCTTTGTATTTCCAAATCTACAGAAACTAAAATTATGAAAAAAAAAATTAGAGGTTAATTTAATTCTTGCAGGAAAACTGTAGCGATTACCCTATGTCACCATAGTTTTTTAGAAAAGGGCATTTTCCCATTACAAACAAATTTCGATTTGCGAACATTCAGCAGCGCTGTAGTAGAAGAAGTATAAAAGCATTGTTGATAATTATTTTCGAAAAAAATCATCGGTAATTAGCAGAAATATTAACCCTTAAAGACATGGACAGTTTGGACATACATAAAGACAGAGACGGTGTGCTCTATGCACCATTGGCTTTTAATACCTAGATAACAACTTTTAATGCCATATTTGTGTAATGCAATGCCCAGTAGCAGTATAAAATCAATAAACATCAAATTGATAAAAACAGACTAATTTATTAATTGCAAATATATTTATTCATATTTCATAACGGTATTTATTGTATGTAATTAAAATAAATAATTTAGCCTAAATATTAATTGAAATATTTTATACTATTTCATATTTAATAAGAAATTATCTATTAGAGAATTTTTCACGCTTGAAGAAGAGACTGTATTTATTTATTTTTTTTTATTCTTAACCCTAAAATTAAAACAAATAAAAGTTAAAGTAATATGTTCGAAATAAATTTCACAACATAATGAAATAAATTAAATAATGGATTTAAAAAATCATACAAAATCAGTTATGTCAATTATTTAATTTAGTAATATATATTTCTTAAAAATATATTTGTTAAAAAATATTTATTATATTACGTAAACTTTCTTTGAATGTAATTATTAATATTTTTTGGATCAGATAAACTATATTACATAATTAAGAGCGAATGTCTGCAATCTGTACTTTAAAGTAAAATATTACATTACATAAATGTAATTATAATAGCTGACGCCTCTATCTGAGGTATAAAACAGTGTGATTTAATAATCTTTTCACGCAACCACAACATACGTTATAATGACCAAACATAAATAAAGAGATTTCAGATTTGCATATGAGTTCTAGTTTATTATGAAAATTAACTTATAATCTAGCCTATAAATTCTCAGATACTTACGTCATTTTTCAGCTAATTTAAGATATTAAATCATTACGTTAAACGTACAGTTGAATCATTCACTAATGTTAAAAATCGGAAATAAATATTTGACGATATCTAAACCTATAATATTAATAGAAAGAGTTCTGTAATGGCTAATTTCACAAAATTGCTTCTTCGTACCACATAAAATAGGATATCACATTCTAATATATTATAACGATTCTCATAAATTCTATTTACGTAAATTTTAAAACACGTTTCTTTCACCAATATGCCTGATACAACTTATCCTGATACTCATATCCAATAAATGAAATGTCTTTGTTTAATATAATTCATAAGGATAGTTCCATGGGTTTCTGTAGTGTAAGTCACATAGCATATAACTGCTATGCTTGATGTTCGCCATTATTTTCGAAAAGCTTGATTCGTCTAATCCAATTAATGAGGCATCGCCAATAAAATAAGTCACATTTTCCGTTCTTAAATACTGTTAGCCAAAAATCGTAGCATGTAACTTACACTACAAATACTCATTGAACTAGCCATAAATTAAAAAAAAGCAGTAGTACTTTTTATTAGGATTTTTAAATAGAAACTAATTTTATTTTACTATACTACCTTTTTTTTTTCAGATTTGACATTTTTTAGCTATAAAACAAACAAAATCAACAAAAAGTAATTCAAAAATTTATGAAATATGTGATCAGAACCTTTGTAAAAACATTACGAAACATTCATTTTTAAAACAAAAAGTGCTTATTTTCTGATAGAAAAATAGTAGTTAGAAGACAAAAGGAGTTTCCTGATTGACATAATCATCACTATATGGATACAGAATTACACAAGCTGTACTACAGCAACAAAGAAACTTTATTCTAATTTTGAGAAATCGAACAGTTCTGTAAATGGCAAACGCAAAAATGTCGAATTGAAATATCTTCACTAGAATTCTTTTCCAGAAAAGCCGGTTCCAACCAAGAATCTTTCAGCATTTGGGCATATAACAATGTTAGTAATATATTGCTTTTAAATAGAACGCTGAGGCAGAAATATGTAAAAATAAACAAGCAGCAGGTAATATGCTACAAGAGGCAGTATGACAAATGACAGTATGGCATTCTATTATTCTATATTAGGAGAAATCACATCCTTATCATCTCTACACGGTGTAGTATATAATACAGAGGAGCTTCGTGATTTTAAATTTATCATAATCTTAAAATGACACGATCTGGACTTCTTGAAGGGAAGACTTAAAAATTTCGTAACGATTGAACTCGCCTTTTCGTTCTAGGATGAAATTCTAGAAGGCATTCCAGTCCTTGCGTAATCTCAAGGGGGTTTCTGGCTCTCCAATAATTTAATACGTTTTTGTCAAAAATGGTTAGTTCTATTGGATTAGATTTTTTCTTGAGTTAAGTTTAGAATACTAAACATTAGATTTATCGTATTTTTTAGTACTTCATATTATTTTTATTAACTTTTAATTATTTAATTGAATTTTATTTTTTACAAAATAAATGAAATCTGATATTTTTTAATTAATTAATTTAATTTAATACTTCAATTAAATAATTATTACATGAATATAAGTATTTTACTTTATTTTATATTAATATTTAAATATATCTTTAAAAATATGGATTAAAGTCATAAATAACTATTTTTTAAACATTAAAAACTGATATAAGTATAATTTTTAATTAATTTTTCAATTTGTTCCTTACTTTTCATACTTTGCGTGTGCTTAAAATGTAATAAAGAAAAGTATAATAATAATACAAAATTATTTCCAAATATCAATAATTAGTACTTTTATTTATAAAATGGAGCTATTTCATCCACCTTATGACATGGGGTTAAAGTCCACAGAGTTTAAAATATCTATTTTTTACCAGCCTAATCCCCATACATTTTGTCTAATGAGCACATGGTTTAAAAAATACTTATGGGTACATCTAACAAATGTACTAAAATAATTATTTTATTTTTAATTAAATTATTTAAATAGTTGGAGTGGTCATGAAGCGGATGTTGTAAAAACATAACCTTACCTTTTTAATTGGTAAAAGGTGCTGTACAAAAATATAATAGAAGCTATCAATCCAGTTGTTGAACAAATAGCAATATGACACACTTCATCTTCCACTACACAGCAAACAAAAGCTACAGTACTGACATCTATATGCTTTTATGTTAATTAAAACATGCACATAGAGTTAATACAACACCCTGCTTACAGACGTTCAGACGTAGATTTGCCATTTAAAACTTGACAAAATAATAAAAAATCATAAAATGCTCACATCTTTCCTATGCAAATTAAAAAGAAAAAAATACTTTAATTAAGTCTAAGTGCTGAAAATAACGTGTTTCATTTATGAACCTAGGTATGGTTAAAGTCCATGGAGTTGATATTTACCTATTTCAAAATTAAATTAAAAAATAATGAGTAATTAAAATCATGATTTTATGCATGGAAAGAATACCTCTAATAATACTTCTGGTGTCACATGCAAAAATATTACAAATCGCTACAAAAATGTACATTTCTGCATAGAATGAATTCTGGTTACAACAATTATCCTAGTTTTGGAGAATGACTCGGAATATACTGGTTGATAAAAATAAAACCCCACTAAATTCGAAACATATTCATTTAAATGACAACTTTTTTTGACATTCGTACTACTTTTGCCTTTTCGGGGCAAAAGGAACTTAAGAATACCATTCAAATTTATTTTTATTTGGTCTCAAAAATAATTTTTTATATTATATACATGTAGTTTATGTCGAAACCTATTTTCTATAACTTGCCGGTCTTGTCGACCAATTTGGTCTCCCTTAAAATTTATGTTTGGGAAAGCATGCTAAGCATTGTATCATGTTACTTTTATTCACAATTTACTTTATTTGGACTCCCTTAAATATAATAAATATAATCCCTTAAGCTAAAATTAGTTTCTGTTGCATTAAAATAACTGAATTTGTTGATTTTCTGTAAGCAAGTAAAGCTATTGTTTTACAATGGAAATCTATGGGAATTTGGCGAAATATTAGAGATATCGCCAAGTTGGCGTCACTTTTGGCGACTAATATTGTTCACCAAGTTTGCGGAAACTTAGCGGCATTTGGCGACAGAACAGCCCCCCCCCCCCTATTGAAACCCCTTTTACAGGTATGGACATGATTAAATGCTGTTTAATAACCAATGAGATTCGTTTCATGCGGGGATTGCCATTAAACAATTAACAAATAATCGCGATTTCTGTGCCACATACGATAGCGTAATATATATATATATATATATATATATATATATATATTTCACTACAAAATTATAACTATTTCTTAGATATATTTGCAACGTTGGAGATTGTTTTATTTTTAAAATATGTTTTATTTTTTAAATTTAAAATAAATGCTACCAATAAATTATAAAAATAAGCTAAACCATTGTAAAATAAATTCCCTTGGAATTTTTTGGCATTTTTTAAATTCTTTTGTAATATCACATTTTTCAAATATCTTTAAAATTTCTTATTTTCACATTAATAGTACAAAAAATAATTTTAATTGTTTAATTTCCGTCTAACCTTAACGTTGGTGTTTTGTATAGTCACTTCGCTTCCGATTGAGTTAAAGCAATTTTTGTTACAGCCTGTATATGCATTTATTTTTTAAATATATTTTTCATATTAAAGATAAAGCTCACTTAACTTAAAAGGAGTCTTGTTTGTACAGCCTTCCGTAATATTAATGCATATAATACGATAAATGGAGAGACAGTTGCTCGCATTTCTTCATAGAACATTAAATAGAGTAATTAAATGGAATTTTCACACAACTATACTTTATGTTCTAATAACATCTGTATATAGTTTTAGTAAAATTTAACATTAATCTCAAATTTAACAATGCAGTTATGAAGATAAGTAAAATTTATATCTATATACTGTAGACACTAGAGACTTTTTGGATATAATATTATCTCACAATGAAAGAAAATTCGTTTTATTAACGGTTACGAAATAAATTTTTAGCAAGTAACTGAAGCATTTTTTTTCTTTTTTTAACCATTTGGAAAAATGGTTATTGTTCTCTGTCAGAGTAGGAAATCAAAAACATATCTGAGGCGTTTTATTAGTTGAATACGCATTTTATTCGTTTTCTGATTGGTCTATATGGTAATCTGTATTCCCCTTTAATTTCAACAGAGATGGATACTTCTGTTGCCGCTATGACAAAAAAGTAATAAAAACTACAAAAAAAAATTAATAACTCAGAAACAAATTGAGATACAGCTTTCAAACAAATTGCATTTAAAAGTACATTTTTTTTTCTATACGACGGTATGAAAATTAATGTTGTGGGATGTTTAGAAGTTTATGAAAGCAACTTCATTTAAAATTGGTCGTCAGATTTCTTTGAAATCTGACGATGGAAAAGCCTTTTCCCAAACAGCCAATGAAATGCTTGAATAATACGTAAGTTTCAGGTGGATAATACGTAAGTTTCAGGAAATCTGACGAGTCGCAGGCGATTTTTGTCGCTTGAAATTTTAACGTGTAATAACACTATTAATGTTTAATTCATGGCGTACGTAATGTATGATGAACTCCATGCGATTTTTTATGTCTTAAATTTTAATCTTTGCAAAAATCATTTTCCAAATGGTCGTTGTAATTTGTTAAATTGCTTTTATTTGTTTATTTATTTATTTTCGCGGAAATAGCATTTCTTTGTAAGAGAATTACCTTAAACACATACGACATAGATGTTTTCATTTTCAACTGAGTTTTAAATTGGAAAAAGTGCTATTAACAGTCTCCAATAACCTGAAAGATGTTTATTGTATGACTGTCTGTTTCGCCGTCATGCAGTGCTGTAACTCTTGTGAATAAACTCGTACTGAAATGCATTTGTTAAAATATTTAATAGAAAACTCCCTATTGAAAATGATACTTATAACATTTATAATTCGTTTACAGAGACAATCAAAAAAACTTTTTACATTATGATCTACGGGGGGGGGGGGGGGGATTGTTCCCGAAGCGTTTTAGTGATTGCATTGTATTAAACAAAATGAAATCATATGCTATGCATCACTGAGGTGGAGCAAAAAGAATTTCCTAAGACGTATAAAACAATTAGCATTTATAGTTTCTTTACAGGGACCGACTACAGAAATCCGTTAAATTATAATCTACGAGAGAAAATAATTTCCGATGCCTTTTAATGATGTTACGTTGTTTTGCACAAAAGAAAAGATATATGCATCACTGAGATGGACTATAAATTGTTTTCTACGGATAATAGAATAATTAGCCTTTATAATTCCTTTACAGAGACGAATTAAAGAATTCTATTATTTATGATTAATTTGGAAAAATCGCTTTCAATGCATTTCATTTATGTTATGATACTTCAAAAATAGTAAAATTAGAATGGATTACCGAAGTACACTGCAACACGTTTTCTATAGATTAGCTGCGCTTGGCGACTAGCTTGGTTTCCCTTAAAATTTATGTTTGGGAAAAAATGCTAAGCATTGTATCATGCTACTTTTATTCATAATTTACTTTATTTGGAGTCCCTTAAATATAATTAATATAATCCCTTAAACTAAAATTAGTTTATGTTGCATTAAAATATCTCAATTTATTGATTTTCTGTAAGCAAGTAAAACCTATTATTTTACAATGTAAGTCTATGGGAATTTCGCGAAATAATAGAGATATCGCCAAGTTGGCGTCACTTTTCGCGACTAATTTCGGTCACCAAGTTTGGAGATATATCGCCAAGTTGGAAAAAAACTTGGCGAACCCCTCCTATGGTGACACCCCTTACAGGTATGCAGATGCATTAAATGCTGTTCAATAACCAACGAGATGCGTTTCATTCGAGCATTGCCATTAAACAATTAACCAATAATCGCAATTTCTGTGCCATGTACGATAACGTAATATATATATAGATTGTTGATTGCATAGCATTTATTAATATCGTTCGTTTAGAATCACGCACAAAAATTTCCGTTGTAAGAATGACTATGATCGATTATTACTGGAAGCACGATTCCCGAAGTGGAGTGCATTTTTAATCTTATGAAATTTTTTCCGTACAATTTGTACAGATTATATATGCTTGGCTGTTCGAAGGCATTCGCACATATTATCTGAAAATTAATTTTTTCTCAGTTGAGTGCTTTTTAAACTGCTTATTTAGATTATCATTTTATTGTATAAAACATGAAATTTCATAATAATCTTCTGTAGTGTTGGAATGTACTTCAATTTCTATATGCTGGATGCAAAATGTTTCCTCTTCTTGTTATATTAGACTACTATTTAATTTAAAATTTCCTGTTCAAAAATTTTAAATATGAAATTAAGAAGACGATGATAATTACTAAACAAGAAATTAAAAATAACTGACGTTAGTAGGGTATATTTATAACACTTAAATTTTAGAAAACTGTCTCATAAAACACTTACCAAAATGTCTTATGTTTATTCATTTTTATCATAGCTTTCATGGAAAACAAAAATGTTTTGCTTTCCCTAGTTGTATTTCAGAATACATTTAAATGCAAAGTCTAGTTGTTCAAAATTCTGAAATATGAAACAAATTGAACGAGTATTAAACATTTGAATTTAAAAAGTCCTTCCGGCCAGTGCCGGGAGGAAGAGGTAACTTTCATATTCCTTATTTTAAAAAAGCCAACTTATATTATTCAAACACAAGAAGCTCAATTTAGTGGAAAACGAAGATAGGAGATTCAATACTAATTTTTATCAATACTAAATCATTATGAATGAGAATTTCGCGAAATTATTCAGCTATATCCAAGCTGCTTTTATTTAAAGTAACATATATTTAGCTGCCAAATTCGGAAAATTTCTTAAAGTGTCTGCCATTTTAAGACAACATGGTAGATGAGGCTAACCAGTGAACTTGGTCGAGACCTTAGTAATTGCTATGCACATGCTCACTCACATCGGAATATTGATATATACGAGTGCTTTCGCAGGCAAAAAATCAGATTTTTCAAAATGTCACCCACATTAGATACTGAAATTGCTATATCTGAGCCATTTTTTAAGATAAAGACAAACAAAAAATGCTCCTGAATCCTTATATCAAGGTCAAATACTTAAGAAAGAAACCTGTTTCAATTTCTAATTTTTTTGCACCTCACTTTAAATATATTTTTTTTTTAATTTAATGGCCGCCATTTTGAAACAAGATGGCTGATGAAGCTGGCCAGCGAACTTGGTCGAGATATTGATGTATACTATCCACATGCCTTCATATATCGAAATAAGCGACTACGTGTGTTATCGTGTGATAAATACAAGATAGTTTCAAAATGTTAGCCATGCTAGAAATTCAAAGTGCTATAATTCAACCATTTTTTAAGATATAAGCAAAAGAACAAATTTTCAGAAACAAAAACAGCTCCGGAATCTTTGTATCAAGGCCAAACACATAAAAAAAATCTTTTTCATTTTCCAATTTTTAATACCTCATTTTAAATTTTAAATTTAATTTTTTAAATGGCAACCCTTTTGAAACAAGATGGCGAATGAAGCTGGCCAACGAACTCGGTCGAGACATTGGTATGTACTATGTACAGACCAAGTTACATCCAAATCGGTTCATAAATACCCCTGATATCGCGTGACAAAAATCAGGTCGTTTTAAAATGTCAGCTACAATAGAAATTCAAAATGCTATAACTCAGCCATTTTTTTAGATATAGACGAAACAAAAACTGTTCCACAATCTTTGTATTAAGGTCAAACACATACAAAAAAATCTTTTTCATTTTCCAATTTTTTGGTATCTCATTTTAAATTTATATATATTTTTAAATTCTTTAAATGGCCGCCATTTCGAAACAAGATGGCGGATGAAGCTGGCCAACGAACTCGGTCGAGACATTGGTATGTACTATGTACACACCGAATCACATCGAAATCGGTTCATAAATACGCCTTTTATCGCGTGACAAAATTCAGGACGTTTCAAAATATCAGCCACACTAGAAATTCAAAATGCTATAACTCAGCCATTTTTTAAGATATAGACGAAACAAAAACTGTTCCGGAATCTTTGTATTAAGGTCAAACATATACAAAAAAATCTTTTTCATTTTCCAATTTTTTGGTATCTCATTTTAAATTTTAATTTTTTTTTAATTCTTTAAATGGCCGCCATTTTGAAACAAGATGGCGGATGAAGCTGGACAACGAACTCGGTCGAGATATTTGTATGTACTATGTACACACCAAAGTACATCCAAATCGGTTCATAAATACGCCCGTTATTACGTGACAAAAATCAGGTCGTTTCAAAAAGTCAGCCACGCTAGAAATTCAAAATGCTATCACTCTGCCATTTTTTAAGATATAGACAAAACTAAAACTGCTCCCGAATCTTTTCATCATGGTCAAACACATAAGAAAAAAATATTTTTTCAACTTTCAATTTTTCGGTACCACATTTCAAATTTAAATTTCATTTTTAAACAAGAAGACGGATGAAGCTGGCCAACGAACTCGGGCGAGACATTGATATGTACTATGTATAAACGAAGTTACATTCAAATCAGTTCATAAATACGCCTTTTATCGCTTGACAAGTTTCAGGACGTTTCAAAATGTCAGCCACTCTAGAAATTCAAAATGCTATAACTCAGCCATTTTTTAAGATTTAGACGAAACAAAAACTGCTGCGGAATCTTTGTATAAAGGTCAAATACATAAGAAAAAAAATATTTTTCCATTTTCAATTTTTTGTTACCACATTTCAAATTTTAATTTTTTTTAATTTTAAATGGCCGCCATTTTGAAACAAAATGGCGGATGAAGCTGGCCAACGAACTCGATCGAGACATTGGTATGTACTATGTACACACCGAATTACATCCAAATCGGTTCATAAATACGTGAGTTACAGTGTGACAAATGTCAGACATATATATATATGTCAACTTTTGAACGGAGGGTGATTTCGTGGTCTGGGGGTCATGATCGATGAAAATATACCAAAATTATTTGAAACCGCTTTCCACCGAACGGCTGCAATAGGTAGCTTTTTGTAATGAAAGCTACCTAAAATGCTGCAACTCAGCCATTTTTACTTTCGTTTATTACTTAACACTAGAACGCCCGGAAGGAGTCTATTCGACTCCGACCATATGATTAAATGTCAATTGAAACCAGAAATTCTTTCACAAAATAAGTTACATTTTAAAAACGCAGATTTACGTTAAATAAATCAGTCATATAAATTTAAATAAAAATTCTGGTATTAAATATTTTTATGAAACTTGAGTAAAAATCCCGGGCGTTCTAGTGTTAAAATATAAAAGTCTTCTTTTCAGAAACAAAAGTTTGTAAAGCGTTAGTGGTTCCTGCAATTATACCGTTGTTATCACTGTCCAACTCTCAGTAAGCAACAGACATTTTTTTTCTCATAGCTCAACATCACGTACCTCACTTTCATCAGTAAAATCTTCCGAATCATCTTTGTCCGCATTATTATCATTTACCTATATCATAATTTTTTTACTTTCTTCTATCTTCAATAGAAGAAAGTATTGTAATCGAAATTTTTTTCGACTTCCGGTTTTCGACGGATTTACACGTTTTAGGGGTCAGAGATCCCAAAAAACATGTTTATAGAAAATGTATATCTGTCCGTGTGTCCGTCTGTCCGTGTGTCCGTCTGTCCGTGTGTCCGTCTGTCTGTCGCCATTGTACCATCAAAAAGTGTATGATGTTATGCATAGAATTGAACCAAATTTTTATTTTAAGTTTGTGGCTATGGCAAGCAGATCCTCCCTGAATTTGGAAAAAATTCGCCGCTAGAGGGCGCTGTAACAGCGATTTTTGTGCGATTTTGAATATTGTACCATCCAAAAGTGTATGAAGTTATGCATAGAAAGGAATCAAATTTTTATTTTAAGTTTTCGGATATGCAAAGTAGGTCCTCCCTGAATTTGCACAAAATTCGCCGGTAGGGGGCGCTGTAATAGTGATTTTTGTGCGATTTTGAATATTGTACCATCCAAAAGTGTATGAAGTTATGCATCGAATTGAAACAAATTTTTATTTTAAGTTCTTGGCTATGGCAAGCAGGTGCTTCCTTAATTTGGAAAAAATTCGCCGGTAGGGGGCACTGTAATAGTGATTTTTGTGCGATTTTTAATATTGTACCATCCAAAAGTGTATGAAGTTATGCATAGAATTGAACCAAATTTTTATATTAAGTTTTCGGATATGGCAAGTAGGTCCTCCTGAATTTGGAAAAAATTCGCCGGTAGGGGGCGCTGTAATAGTGAATTTTGTGCGATTTTGAATATTTTACCATCCAAAAGTGTATGAAGTTATGCATCGAATTGAAACAAATTTTTATTTTAAGTTCTTGGCTATGGCAAGCAGGTGCTTCCTTAATTTGGAAAAAAAATCGCCGGTAGGGGGCACTGAAATAGTGATTTTTGTGCGATTTTGAATATTGTACCATCCAAAAGTGTATGAAGTTATCCATCGAATTAAACCAAACTTTTATTTTAAGTTTTCGGATATGGCAAGTAGGTTCTCCCTACATTTGGAAAAAATTCGAAGGTAGGGGGCGCTGTAACAGCGATTTTTGTGCAGTTTTGAATATTGCACCATCCAAAAGTGTATGAAGTTATGCATAGAATTGAACCAAATTTTTATATTAAGTTTTCGGATATGGCAAGTAGGTCCTCCTGAATTTGGAAAAAATTCGCCGGTAGGGGGCGCTGTAATAGTGAATTTTGTGCGATTTTGAATATTTTACCATCCAAAAGTGTATGAAGTTATGCATCGAATTGAAACAAATTTTTATTTTAAGTTCTTGGCTATGGCAAGCAGGTGCTTCCTTAATTTGGAAAAAAATCGCCGGTAGGGGGCACTGTAATAGTGATTTTTGTGCGATTTTGAATATTGTACCATCCAAAAGTGTATGAAGTTATCCATCGAATTAAACCAAACTTTTATTTTAAGTTTTCGGATATGGCAAGAAGGTTCTCCCTACATTTGGAAAAAATTCGAAGGTAGGGGGCGCTGTAACAGCGATTTTTGTGCAGTTTTGAATATTGCACCATCCAAAAGTGTATGAAGTTATGCATGGAATTGAGCCAAATTTTTGTTATAAGTTTTCGGATATGGCAAGTAGCTCCTCCCTGAATTTGCAAAAAATTCGCCCTTAGGGGGCACTGTAACAGCATTTTTTGTGCGATTTTGAATATTTACCATCCAAAAGTGTATGAAGTTATGCATCGAATTGAACAAAATATTTATTTCAAGTTTTCGGATATGGCAAGTAGGTCCTCCCTGCATTTGGAAAAACTTCGCCGGTAGTGGGCGCTGTAACAGCGATTTTTGTGATATTTTGAATATTGTACCATCCAAAAGTGTATGAAATTATGCATAGAATTGAACCAAATTTTTATTTTAAGTTTTCAGATATGGCAAGATGGTCCTCCCTGAATTTGGAAAAGAATTCGCCGGTAGTGGGCGCTGTAACAGCGATTTTTGTGCGATTTTGAATATTGTACCATCCAAAAGTGTATGAAGTTATGCATCAAATTGAACTAAACTTTTATTTTAAGTTTTCGGATATGGCAAGATGGTCCTCCCTGAATTTGGAAAAAAATCGCCGGTAGGGACGCTGTAACAGCGATTTTTGTGCGATTTTGTTTATTTTACCATCCAAAAGTGTATGAAGTTATGCATAGAATTGAACCAAATTTTTATTTTAAGTTTTCGGATATGGCAAGTAGGTCCTCCCTGAATTTGGAAAAAATTCGCCGGTAGGGGGCGCTGTAATACAGATTTTTGTGCGTTTTTGAATATTGTACCATCCAAAAGTGTATGAAGTTATGCATCGTATTAAACCAAACTTTTATTTTAAGTTTTCGGATATGACTAGCAGGTTCTCCCTGCATTTAGAAAAAATTCGCCGGTAGGGGGCGCTGTAACAGTGATTTTTGTGCAATTTTGAATATTGTACCATCCAAAAGTGTATGAAGTTATGCATCGAATTAAACCAAACTTATATTTTAAGTTTTCGGATATGGCAAGTAGGTCCTCCCTGAATTTGGAAAAAATTCGCCGTTAAGGGGCACTGTAACAGCATTTTTTGTGCAATTTTGAATATTGTACCATCCAAAAGTGTATGAAGTTATGCATCGAATTAAACCAAACTTTTATTTTAAGTTTTCGGATATGGCAAATAGGTCCTCCCTGAATTTGGAAAAAAATCGCTGGTAGGGGGCGCTGTAATAGTGATTTTTATGCGATTTTGAATATTGTACCATCCAAAAGTGTATGAAGTTATGCATAAATTTGAACCAAATTTTTATTTTAAGTTTTCGGATATGGCAAGTAGGTCCTCCCTGCATTTGGAAAACATTCGCCGGTAGGGGGCGCAGTAATAGCGATTTATGTGCGATTTTCAATATTGTACCATCCTAAAGTCTATGAAGTTATGCATAGAATTGAAACAAATTTTTATTTTAAATTCTTGGCTATGGCAAGCAGGTACTATCTTAATTTGGAAAAAAATCGCCTGTAGGGGTTGTTATAATAGCGATTTTTGTGCCATTTTGAATATTGTACCATCGAAAAGTGTATGAAGTTATGCATAGAATTGAGCCAAATTTTTTGTGTTTGTTCTTGATCATGGCACGAAGGTCCTCCCTGAATTTGGAAAACTTCCGCCTGAAGGGGGAGCTATAATTGCGATGTCTGTACCATTTTCATTATTGTACCATCGAAAAGTGTATGAAATTATGCATACAATTAAACCTAATTTTTGTGCATGTTTTTGGCTTTGGAGAACAGGTCCTCCTTGAATTTGGAAATATTGCGCAGTAAAGGGGCTCTGTGATATCAATTTTTGTATACTTTTCTTGATTTTTCGAAGTTCTATTTTCCATCGGCGGCTCGTGTAAACGCGGGAACTCGCTTCCTGCTATGTCGGCTATTCGAAAACATCTGATAACATAATAAGCAAAAACTATTAATTTTAACAAATATCATGATATAGATTAACTCGTTTTTAGTTCGTTTAATTGACTGACGCTGAAATTTAAGATGAAAATCAAAGTTGGTATAGTATTGAATTAATAATATTGAAATAGTAACATGTGTAGCTAGTTTCTTAAATATTAAGATGTATAAGATTGAAGAAAGTTTTGGGAATGGCACATCCAACTAGTTTAAGATATAGACGAAACAAAAACTGCTCCGAAATCTTTGTATGAAGGTCAAAAAGATAAGAAAAAATATTTTTCCATTTTAAATTTTTTGGTACCACATTTCAAATTTTAAATTTTTAAAAAAATTTTAAGTGGCCGCCATTTTGAAACAAAATGGCGGATGAAGCTGGCCAACGAACTCGGTCGAGACATTGGTATGTACTATGTACACACCGAATCACATCGAAATCGGTTCATAAATACGCCTTTTATCGCGTGACAAAATTCAGGACGTTTCAAAATATCAGCCACACTAGAAATTCAAAATGCTATAACTCAGCCATTTTTTTAAGATATAGACGAAACAAAACGTGCTCCGGAATCTTCGTATAAAGGTCAAATACATAAGAAAAAAATATTTTCCCATTTTTAATTTTTTGGTACCACATTTCACATTTAAAATTTTTTTTAAATTTAAATGGCCGCCATTTTGAAACAAAACGGCGGATGAAGCTGGCCAACGAACTCTGACGAGACATTGGTATGTACTATGTACACACCGAATTACATCCGAATCGGTTCATAAATACGTGAGTTACAGTGTGACAAAGGTCATATATATATATCAATATATATATATATATATATATATATATATATATATATATATCAATTTTTAACGGAGAGTGGTTTCGGGGTCTGGGTGTCATGATCGATGAAAATATACGAAAATATTTTGAAATCGCTTTCCTCCGAACGGCTGCAATAGGTAGCTTTTTGTAATGAACGCTACCTAAAAAAAAAAAGTCCTTCCGGCCAGTGCCGGGAGGAAGAGGTTGCTTTCATATTCCTTATTTTTAAAAAGCAAGCTTATATTATTCAAACACACGAAGCTCAATTTAGCTGAAACCGATTATAGGAGATTTAGTCCTAATCTTTATCAATACTAAATCATTATGAATGAGAATTTCGCGAAATTAGTCAGTTTTATCAAAGCTGCTTTTATTTAAAGTAACTTATATTTGGTTATCAAATTCGGCGATATCTTGAAGTTCCTGCCGTTTTAAGACAATATGGTGGATGAGGCTAACGAGTGAACTTGGTCGAGACCTTAGTAATTCCTGTGCACATGCTCACTCACATTGGAATCGGTTGATATATACAAGTTCTGTCGCAGGCAAAAAATCAGGTTATTCAAAATGTCACCCACATTAGAAATTCTGCTATATCTGAGCCATTTTCTAAGATAAAGACAAAACAAAAAAGGCTCCGGAATCTTTATATATTGGTCAAATACTTAAGAAAGAAACCTTTTCTAATTTCTAATTTTTTTGCACCTCACTTTAAATATAATTTTTTTTATTTAATTTAATGGCCTCCATTTCGAAACAAGATGGCTGATGAAGCTGGCCAGCGAACTTGGTCGAGACATTACGATATACTATCCACATGCCTTCTTACATCGAAATAGGTTAATAAATACGCGTGTTATCACGTAACAAATTTCAGATCGTTCCAAAATTTCAGCCATGCTAGAAATTCATAGTGCTATAATTCAACCATTTTTTAAGATATATACGAAACAAAAACTGCTCCGGAATCTTTGTATCAAGGTCAAACACATAAAAATCTTTTTCTTTTTTCAATTTTTGATAACTCATTTAAAATTTAAAATTTAACTTTTTTTTTTAAATATGACAGCCCTTTTGAAACAAGATGGCGAATGAAGCTGACCAACGAACTCGGTCGAGACATTGGTATGTACTATGTACACACCAAGTTACATCCAAATCCGTTCATAAATACGCCTGTTATCGCGTGACAAAAATCAGGCTGTTTAAATATGTCAGCCACAATAGAAATTCAAAATACTATAACTCAGCCATTTTTTTGGATATAGAAGAAAAAATAACTGTTCCGGAATCTTGGTATTAAGGTCAAACACATACAAAAAAATCATTTTCTTTTTCCAATTTAATATAATATGTCAATATATAATTTTATTTAGATCATATACAGAGCTTAACAAAAATTCCTGTTAATTTTCCCGCTGTGGACAGTGAATGCTGATGTATGATTTTCAACTGTGTCATGCGTTTTCTAAATATTTATCACTCAGATATTTTGTTTCACGTTATAAACTGTGAAGTTTCTTTAAAGTATTCTGGAAGTATTGGAAAGTGTTTCAAAATCTATAATTGATGAATGAATTTTCATTCTTATTTACTTTTTGCACTGATATTATCATTTGACATTATCTATCATAGGCGTAACCAGGGGGGGGGGTGCCCTGGGTGCCCGGGCACCCCCCGCTTGCGCAGACTCAAGCACAATTATTTTAAAAAATTGAAATCTACAAAAGAAAAAAGAAGTGAAAGCAAAGTTCAATTAGTTTAGTTCAGAAAACTAACAGCCTAAGTTTTGAAATGTGATAAAAAAAGAAACACACGTTCTTTCTTTCTTTTTTTTTTTTTTTTTTTTAAGAAAATTATGTTGTTTGTCCTTTTTAAAACTAGAATATTTATAAGAATCTGTATTAGTCATAGTAAGTGAAAAAGGTGGCTTTATAATCCCACTTTGACGTCTTTTGTTTGTGGAAGATTTTTTTTTTTAACGCCTTTCTTTCTATTGCATGTTTCTGCAATTTCATGAGAAATTAACAAAAGATCTTGACGAGGATGGAAACTATTTGTCTCTTTGCTTTCGTAGTTTAAAGTCTAGAAAGTAGGAAAAAATTGAAAGGGAATTCAGATGTAAAACGATAATTCCAAAATGCAATTTGCCGGGGGGGAAGGGGGTACACAGACCCTGCCTCCTTTGAAAATGAAAAATAATAGCACAGAAAATTCAAATTAATCCGGAGGTTGGTTGGTTGGTTGAATTTCCTGGCTATTTTTTGGCATTCGTAAATGGAATATTGTTGCAGTCTTTCAAGTCAATATAATATTTTTTTTTTTTCCTTTGGAAATTTTTATACGATTTTTAGAGTTTCTTCTCGTTTCGCGGCGTTCTTTTGAAAGTAGGAAAAACAACCCGGTTTCAATCTTTTAGCCCAGTACAGTAAATTTTGACCAAATTCGCAATTTTATTCTGCGATTATTTCATGATATTTACATCTTTTTTCCAAAATCGTTTGACGAAATTCACGTCTTTCTAATTCGTGTTCTTTACCGCGATCCTTTTGCGGAATTCGCATTTTATACTGCGATATTTTGACTAAATTGACATTTCTTCAGCACGTTCCTTCGACGAAATTCGCGTTTTCTTTCCACGATCTTTTGATAAAATTCGCTTTTTCTTTCCGCGATCTGTTGACGAAATTCGCTCTTTCTTTCTGCGATCCTTTGACGAAATTCTCGTTTTTACTTCTATCCTTTTATGAAATTTATTTTCTGTTGCGATTGATTGACGAAACTGATTTTTTTACATTTGTCGAAATTCGCGATAGTTTTGCGCGACCAATCAGGAAAATTCTCGATATCTTTCCGTACCAATTAACAAAATTCTCTACTCTTTTCCTCGACATTTTCACGAAATTTGCAAAACCTTTTTGTCAATCGTTTATCGAAATTCGTATTTTTTGCGCAGTCTTTGGACGAAATTGGTGATTACTTTCTGCACTATTTTATCGAAATTCTCGATATTTTTCCACGATCGTTTGAAGAAATTCTTACATTTTTCCGGGACCGATTCACGAATTGATTTTGAAAAATTCCATAAAAGAAATAAAAATCGTGGACTTATTTGGAGGGGGGGGGAAATATAGCACAGCATTTTTTATTATGCGGGACTTTCCTTTTCTGTGCACAAATCGCGTGATACCGCACGTTATTTCAAACCCTGTCGCTCAAAGAAAACTTCATTACTAGAGGATGTTTCGTTGGTTGTTTTTTTTTTTTTAAACGAACATATAATTAAACAAATCTACGATTTGGGGGGGGGGGGGGTGGAGGCTGCCTTCGGCAGCGTACTCCTGAGCAAGCTACAACCTCTTCCCCTTCTGTCTCGAAACAAGCGAATCTTGAATTTTGCGTTTTTTATTTAGAGCAAAAATAGATTTTCAGCTTTCTTATAAGAACTGATTTGACGTTATTCCAGTTCGAATTTAATTACGGCAATTGCAAAAATTACCGGAGAGTTTTTGCTGTTTCAAAAAAAGTAAAAAAAAAAAATCACAATTCGGAAAAGATTAAAAAACCACATAGGGAACGAAATTAGCAAAATGGATTTAAACAGAATTCCTTTTAGGAATGTAAAAAAAATATAAAAAATCACCTCGAAATGCGAAGAAAAACCTCTAAAAATAACAGTAAAAAATTGTTAAAAACTGAAAAATCGTTGAAAGAATCTCGAAAATACTTTATTGAAAAGAAGACAAAGTTTATTGAATAAAATATTGAAATCGGATTATTTTTTACTAATTTGAAAAAAATTGCCGCAAAATATGAAAAAAATCACATAAGAAATTAATTGAAAAATTCCAGAAATTGTATTCGATATGCATGAGTTCAGGCCTCAGGTCCTGTCAAATCTGACGGCTGTGCGGGATGCATTGTTTTTTCAGAGTTCAGCGCGCGCGCGTACACACACACAGAGACAGACAAGCACCTGTCTTTATTATTACAGTCAAATCATGATAGTATACTTTTTATCATCTTGATAAAATTTAGTGTATTTTATTACGACCTGCTTTACCTAATATATCGACACATTCTGAGGTAAAAACATGAATTACCGTAATTTTCGCCTATAATCCGCGGATCAAACAATTATGTTCGGAATCCCAGAAATCTCGTTTCATAAACCGTAACTTGTTAAATCGCGATAAATATTTAACTTCAATATTGAAATAAAATTTCTGGGTCGAAACATGATTGTTTGATCTGCGGATCAAACAATCCAGAAGTTACGGTATTAATGAATATTATGATTATTTATAATAATTATTTATATAGACTTTCCTACAAAGTTTCTTAGGTCCCTCCGGTCATCCCTAAGAAGTCATGAAGTCAAAAAAACTTTCGTGAGTATGTACTGGTGTACCGCATGTATTATCTGAGATTCATCATCCGGCAAAATTTCATCTACAAGACTTTGACTGGGATAATTTTAGATCTCATGTAGTGTTCCTATGCCTATAGAAGTTTATAGCATGATTAAATGCCTTTTTAAATCTTTATAAGAAGTTAGGGTGCCAAAAGGTTTTACACTTGTGACCACACTTAGTCACTGTCTTACGTCACTGCTGCAAGGGCATTTACATATCTTTATTTTTACTATTAGATTTAGTTTTGATGTTTTGAACCCCTTCTCATCCCTCCTCATACAAAGAAAAATCGCGTTTGAGCCCCTTTTAAAAGAAATATCACGCAATTGTATCTTCTATGTTGAAAACCTGTCTAAAAAGGCAATTCGACCGGTTTCATGGGGTTTCATTTTAGCAGGTTTTACTATATAATATATTGTTTGTACCCAACACGTTCAGGTTAAAAAGTCTGGGCACCTCCCCGTTCAAAAGGCTGGTTACGCCTATGTCTATCGTATAATATTATATTTATTTGAATGTTTAATATTTAAAAAAATCATGGTAGAGGTCGAAACTACCGGGTGTCCCAAAAAGGACTGACTGATTTTAAAATTCAATAACTTGCAAACGGTGACAGATATTTAAAAAATTCTTGCAGGAGGGTTATGCATAAGGTCAAAAGTTTTTTTACAGTGATTTTCAATTTTAGTTCGAATTACAAACAATAGATGGCGCTGCGATCAATAGACGATGAATTCAGGCTCGATTTTTGGTACTTCGTGGCCCGGATAATACATTTCCATCTCCTTTTTCAGCATGGAACAAGAGAAAGGACCAGAAATCGAGCCTGTATTTAGCGACTATTGCTTACAGCGCCATCTATTGTTTGTAATTCGAACTAAAATCGAAAATCACTGTAATAAAACTTTTGACCTTATGCATAACCCTCCTGCAAGAATTTTTTAAATATCTGTCACCGTTTGCAAATTATTGAATTTTAAAATCAGTCAGTCCTTTTTGGGACACCCGGTATTTGCTGAATAATAAAAATTGTAAGTTGAATGACATCGTATAAAATCTACTTCAAAAGCGAACATAAATCGGAAGTCATTGAAAGCAATTGAATATGAATTCAAAGCTATAAACTGTCAAAAGCAGAATTTAAATAGTTAGAAAAATACGTAATAGACAATTTAAGCGTTGATTAATACAATTTTTGTGATATTTTTATTATCAAAGTTTTATACATAGTTTTAACCGTGCTTTGCGTATTTTTAAACTTAATGCCTGAAAATATATTATCTTTATATTTCATTTATGAGAAATGACTGCTTGAAGGAATTTCTATCACAAGATAAATATTCGTTATACAATGGATTAATATCTAAAGTTAATCTATTATATCTTTATTCCAATACTGCATTAATTGCATTTAAATAAAAGTCTCCTACTAAGAACCTTCATTCATCTTACGCTAATGTTATCGCTTCCCACAATCAGTTAATGTCTACAACAGTTGCCCATCTAATCCATTATTTAAGATAAAACAAAATTAACTGGAACTGTTTGCATCACCAACTGAATTAGATTTATTGTGACACTGATTAATCCTGATCCTGATTTGTTCGACTTTTATAGCATTGTGTTTAGTGAACGTAGACGATAACAGTTCACTTTTTTTCTTGCATGTTTCGATTCCATATCCTTATCTGGATTAGTAATAACATGTAAACTTAGTTTATTTAATAAATATTTAAAGATAAAAATTGCTTTTTTTTTCTTTAAGAAGAAATGAAAGAGAAAAGATAAAGGATATTTAAATGTACTTGATAGTGAATAACAATAATAGATATTAGTTTGGAAAGGAAAAGTAATTTATTATTATATTATTACATGTAAAACATTAAATAGGAACTCGGGATATAAATAGGAATACATGGGGAAAATTTTTTCTTCTCGAATTTTATTAAAAATTCAATATTCATATTTTATATCTAAGAATCAAAATAAAAATGTGTGCAATTCACATTCTTATCCTTTCTCATGCTATTGACAGCTAAAGCAACAAATTTTTCAAGCATTCCCCATGCCCCTATTTGAAGAATAGTCCTAACTTCCTTTTAAACTCTTCCTGAGCAGCCGATCGTTCGCTGAATGGTTAAGGTACTGGACTCGAAACAGTGAGATCAGGTTCAACTTCAAGGTCAGCCAGAAAAAAGAGCTATTCTTTTAATCGACTGTTTCGCCAAATAACGGAACATTGATCATCTAGAACGGAAAAAGGATAATGTCTAAAGTTTCTTCAATTGCGAATATGTTCTCTCTTGTAACAGAGAATAAAGAAACGGACATTCCCCAAATAAAGGAAATATTCCTGCAGCACTGATGCTGGAATATTTCCCTGATTTGGAGAAAAAATTCCTGACAGCGTATGATTCTGTATGTATGATTTATCGTGTTTAAAATATATAAAACAACATAACATTTCGAATAAATAAAATTTTCTTTATAGTTACTATCTACTTTTTTTTTTGTTGTTGTTTCTCATACGTATTAGAAATATTAATTTTAGTTTCCGAACATATTAAAAACATGTTATTTTTTCCAAATCATTATTTCATTTAATTGAAACGTCATACATTTTTTATGTTTTCATAATTATTCTAACTTAAAACTATATTTTACTGCAACGAAACAAAGTATAGGAAATAGATATTAAAACTATACTCAGGTCAAGCGGTAGAATAATCTAACATATATACTAACGCTTCATTTAGTAGAAGGTAATTAATAAAATTTTATACACATTGTTTCACTGACTTTGAATTT
This sequence comes from Maratus speciosus, assembly GCA_963932465.1. Classification (NCBI taxonomy): domain Eukaryota; kingdom Metazoa; phylum Arthropoda; class Arachnida; order Araneae; family Salticidae; genus Maratus; species Maratus speciosus. The sequence continues at coordinate 490,976,002 of OZ010791.1, read as the reverse complement.
AATTAACATTCTGAGCTTTAGATAAAATATAATATTTAATTAAGATATAATATCTGAAGTGGCTAGGACATAATTCTGCATCTCATAAAGATAGCTATAATAGCTGTCATTTCTATTTGAAATAGTTAATAGAGTGATTTTATAGTCATTGCAGGCAACCACAATATGTCGTAAAATGACTTAAAATAAACAAAAGCGTTTTCAGCTCATTTTGATTCAAATGTTCATTATTAAATTAAGGAATAGGTTGAAAATTATAAAGTAGTACCGCCATTTCTGTTTACTTTATTGCATCATATGCAATTAAAAATGCGTTTGGTTTATGAAATTTTAAATCTTTTTTTTTTTTTTTTTTTTGTCTGAATAAATTGTTTCAGGTTGTTTTTATTTATTGCGTCACTTTCTTTTGTATTTCAATGCTACAATCAAAAACAGATAATCAATGCATTTTTATACTTAGGATTATATATACAATTTATTTGGTATTTGTTGGGTTTATTTTACATCTAAATAAAATCTGTTCTTTAAGTAAAATAAAAGGAAAAAATCGCATTGCCGCTTTACGATATAATTTCAGTTTTACAGAACCATAATATTATTTCCATATTAATTAATAATTATAAAGTTTTAATAGCAGTTCTTTCATACAGCCATTAATTTACGCACTAACAACATCATATTAAAAAGTGTTCATTTTTAAACTCGTGAATATTTAAACTCATGTTTGAGAAAGGCGATATGAAAATCTTAATTTTCTTTAAATTTCCGGATTCTGGTGTCTTTTATGGGATGTATAATACTATTATATGAAAAAGAAATTGATATTGCTTTAAACGTATAATTTTTTAATCTCTATCTGTAAATATGTTTCAAATATGAATAAAACGATGTTTTTATAAAGATAGTTATGTTTCGTAAGAATAGTCATAAAACGTCTTGTTTCCTTATTTCTTTTGCCTTTTTCAGTCCGAGAAATTTACTTGACGTTACTGGAAATATTGCACAAACCATAATAAAACCAGTTTTTATTATTTCTAAATAAGGATGAAAAATATGTGTTCGAATATATTAACACATCAAATTATAAAATTAACTATGAAAATCACTTAAAATCATCAAAACTAAGCTAAAAGCTTCAAAAAAGAATTAAAAAAAACACAATTAAAAGGCGTATAAATCCCTTTATTCAAATCTGCATGTTTCATCTCTCAAGTTTTAAAATCAGAAAATTGGTCAATAAAATCACGGACGTATAATGAAAAACAAGTTCAAAAATAAAATAAAATAAAATAAAATAAAAATGGATGTTTGTGAAAGTGGATTAATTTTTACTATTGTTCCTTATTCTACAGAACATCTCTTTCTGAATTTTAGCATAATCTGGCCAAAGCTGAAGTTTTCTTGTTGTATTTTATGCCTGGTATATCTTCTTTGATTCTAGTTTTACGTTTTCGGTTTGTCATACCTATAAAAATGGCATTTTCCATCCTCTTTTGGGGAAACGTATTTCATGTAATCCTAATAATTGATTTGGTTCAACTGAGTCATTTTTCTTACAGACCATATTTAATATATATATATATAATCTACAAGAAAATAGATTATGTATATATATATATATATATATATAGCACATTATGTATGAAATGTATTCGGCAGACCCAGAATCTCGCACCATAATTAAACCAAGAATAAACAACAAACATCAAAGAAATTTCAACAGATATAACTTGAACAAGAAAAACAAAACAGCCCTCGTCAGCAGTGGGCATTTTATAAAACCACAGCAATGTTTCAGACTAAATACAATACATTGCAAAGTATTATTCAGTAGTGGCGGTGGGTTTCGGACAGAGTGTCGTAAAGCATAAAACAAATGCATAAAAACAATTGAAAGCATATCACGAGCACTGCCCCACCTCGAACACTCGCCCGAACATATATATATGTATGTATGTATTTTTTTGTGACACCAACGGTTTGTAGTAACAGAGAAACACGCAGAGGCTCGAATTTCTGCGCCCATTTATTCTAAAGTACAAATAAAAACATATAATTATAACGTTATTAAATGCAATATCCAGCAGTAGTGCGAAAGTACTAAACATGGAATCCATAAAAAAATTTCAAGTTACTTAGAATTCATGTAACACGGTTGGTTTGTGCGTACTAACAAAAAAAAAAACACTCCATACCCTAAAGCTGTTTAATATCTGCATATCAACTTTTGCAATATTATTTTTTAATGCAATGTCTTATAATGTTATAAAAGTAATATAATGCAAATTTCTGAAAGAAATAATTGAAATAATATAGAAAATGAAATTAATTACACATATAGATGGTCCTGTATTCCGTACGGCTGTAGTGTCTTAAATAATTAAAGGGGAAATAATTGCCTCCGTCTTTTTTAAACATTGGTTGAACTTCGGTAAATGAAGGGTAATCGTGAATATTGAATATGGGGTGCAGGTGATAGTTGCACAATTCCATTACAATCCTCTGGTAATTTTTCACTACATGACGCACTCAGTAAGACGTCAGTATTTTTAAATTAACTTTTTAAGTTTATAGGGGTAGTACTTAAGTTTTTAGAAAGTAATACAAGAAATAGTTTCTTGAAAATAGAAATAATTTCCAAGAATGTATGTTTGTTGCTTCTCAAAATACTCTATTTTCCATCGATACATTTTTGGTATTCGAATAAACCAATCATCCAGTAGTAGTGCTAAAGTACTAAACATGGAATCCATAAAAGAATTTCAAGTTACTTCGAATTTATGTAACACGGGTAGTTTGTGCGTACTAACAAAAAAAAAAAAAAAACTCCATACCCTAAAGCTGACGCACTCAGCTTTAGGGTATGTACACATTTATGCCACTCTAAAAGTGGCATAGCAGAAACATAGCTTTTGTAAGCTTCAGTGGCTTCTTCCGAAATGTTCAAACGTAAGGAACGAAAGACCAGGCATTGTATTTTCTATGAACGGAAATAAAAAGTAATCATTAGGTTCTAAGTCCGGTGAATACGTGCAAAGAGTTATCAATTCGATTTTTACACGCTCTAAATAACCCATAGTTAGCGAAACAGTGTGTGTGCTGGGCTTGTGCTGGTGTAGAATGATGCGACGTTTTAATTTTTTTTTTCTTAGTTCTGCAACTACTTCCAGCAAACAAAGTGTGGTATACCAAGGGATATTGACTGTTTTATGAGCGTCTATAGGAACTGTTGCAATGTAGCCAGACTTATCGGAAAACGCCCAATCCTTGTTATATTTTATGAAGCACGCCTTGCACGAACAACTTTTGCAGGTCTAGTGTTATCTGGAAACACACAAAAATGTTGTTTTGTTTTCGGTTCATGGGAATAAATACAGGTTTCGTAAACGTTTCGATGTCGTACACCTATTTTGAGCCTTTCAAGGACCCGCGTGCATTCAATTTTACATGATCATTTAAAAGTGAAAAAGATATGTTCCCGATGGATCTAATTCAGATCTTTGGGCAAAATCTGTTGCACTCTTGTGCAAAAATGCATGAAAATAAAGTTTATTACAATTATACATATTAAATTCATTTAATACGGAAATAATATGACTCCATCATAAATAAGACGTAATCACCATGTCAAATTAGAATCTGTACCTGTCATGGCATATTATTGAATTAATTACGTATGATAGGATTTATTATAATGAAGAAATCTTTTAATGTCTTTTTAAGTTTTGATTCGATGTTCATAATATGTGATATGTCTCGCAAAATTCTGCATCTATTATGTATATAAATTTCAAACCATTGTGTTGGGTAGTTTTTGCGTTGTTGTATACGGACAGACGGACGGACTAGGAGAGGAATATAGGTGCTACGTTTTTATATAATTGCGAACGTACCTAAAAAGGAAATAAGCCAATTCTTAGTAGAAAAACTAAAGTTTATTGTTCTTTAATCAATTCGTATGATTGAAAATAAAGTTTTATTGATAATACACTGTTAAAAAAATAATGCCAGTTTTCCGGTAGGAATCGGAAAAATAGTTGCCGTTATCGTACCGGAATAATTTCCAACTCAGCTCGGAATAAAATCCGTAAAATCGGAATAAAATCCGTAAAATACCGTTTTACTGATTTTTTCCTTATTTTTACGGATTTTATTCCGAGCTGGGTTGGAAATTATTCCGGTACGATAAGGGCAACTATTTTTTCGATTCCTACCGGAAAATTGGCAGTACTTTTTTACAGTGTACAATAAAGAAATTAATTTTTGAAACTAAAAAAAATCGAAGAATATGCTATATAATAACTTTGTTTTAGTGACATATTATATTCCTTTATTTCTTTTACTGTCATGTGATTATACATTACTTAAGAAAAAGCTTCATCCGTTATGTTAAGCCAAACAAGTTCGTGCCTCACTGTAAAACAAAATCCGACTAGCTTTCCTGTAGGAATCGGAAAAATAGTTGCCCTTATCGTACCGGAAAATTTTTCTACATAGCTCGGAATAAAATCCGTAAAATCGGAATAAAATCCAAAATATACCGTTTTAATGAATGTTTCCTTTCTTTTACGGATTTTATTCCGAGCTGGGTCGGAAAATTTACCGGTACGATAAGAGCAACTATTTTTCCGATTCCTACAGGAAAACTCCTCGGTTTTTTTACAGTGCTCATACTTATACTTATTTAACAGCAAATAAATAAATAAGTAAATGTATAATTTAATTTAAATATCAGAGTCAAATATCAATTCGCTGTTCCATAAAATATGAAAAAGAATGTTAATCTGATTTATATTTTAATTATGTATTATTTATTTCTCATTAAAACCAAAATTCGGTTTGATAAGCAATTTTGTAATTAGGAAATATAATTATTTTAGATTTATAATTTATATAAATATTTTTAATATTTCAGAAATAATTCTCTGAAATAAGAGAAATCTCAATAATATTTTGTAAGTGTCTGCCATACATTATATTATTTAAGGAGTTTCCATTTTTATGTTCAAAAATTGTATAAGTATATATATATTTTGAGCTATGTAGATAATATTTAAATGAAAGATCTTTACTTCAATTATTCATTCACCTTAATCTAAAGATATTATGTCCAGGAATTATCGAATATGTACGACAGCGGCACTTTATTAAACATCAAAGATGAATAACGATAACTGACAGAATCGTCAAATGAACAAATTGATATAATTGGACATTGATTCTTCTTTCCGCCTTCTCTTGGACATATTTATAAATTTAATCTTTGTTTAGAATACACTATATAATATTCTAACAAACCTACTGGTTTAATATCAGTTCCGTCTTCTAAACAGATATTTTCTATTATACAGTGTTGCATTATGTATTTCCAAAATATAAATAAATAAAATTTTCTTTTAAACAAATGAAAAACTTTCAATTTAAAACTCCTAAATAATTTGAAATTTCAATCATCTTATAATGAAACAGTATTATATCTTAGCGAAATGTCATGGTGTTCGATAGTTACTAATTATAAAGCCATGAAAATGCAGATGAAACAGTTCAAAAACAATTTCTCAAATGAAATTAAGCAATTATTCATTTTTTTTTCAATTTTATTTATCTAAATGATCCATTCATAAAATTCATTTATGAATATATATTCTTTGTTATAATATTATTGCGTTTTCAAAATTGACGCTTATATAAATTCAGAATATGGTACAAGACTTAACAAAAATCCTTTATTTAATGTATGTCTATTCAATCTTTTCTTTTCTGGTGCATGGATTGTACTTAAACGAAAGTATTCTGATAAGGTATACCCAATCAAGTTATCGTAATGTTATATCTTCCCACAATCCGTAATCGTCTACAGGAGTTACCTATCTAATCCATTATTAATGATCAAACATAATTAACTGTAACTGTATACATCACAAGCTGAATCAGGTATTTTCTGACGCTTATTGATCCTAGGTTTGATTTGTAGGAGATTTATAGACTTGTATTTGATTAAAATTAGCGATGCCAGTTCAAAATTCTATACAGCTGTAGTGAGCAACCGTTTTCTTCTTTAAACTAAATACTGTGTATAATGAGTTTCTGTAAACGTTTTTTTTTTTTTTTTTTTTTAAGCAATTTTACATTTGTTAAACGGAAAACAAAATCCCCCGAAATGATTTAGAAAATATAGAAGAAATTTAAAATTCATAAAAAAAATAAATTTTTAGTATGATAATTCAATGAAATATAAATCGTACGATAAATTGAATAGCGTACGCGAATTATGTAAATCACTCAAATTAAGATTTGATGACATAGTTTTCTTCAAATATTATAAGTAAGTATTCATACATTTGAGGAAGTGAGTTTCAAAACTCGCCTTCTACATAAAATCAAACTTTGTGAAATCACGAAGAACCTCTAAATGCATCCATTGGTTTTAATTGTTAACCGAAATTTTACAATGGATATTGCAGAGGACAAAACTAGTTTTTTCGCACATTGTAGTATATTTTCGGAACAGGTTTACCAACAAAACATATCTATAAAGCAAAATTTAATTTTGAAATTTTGGATAAGGCAAATTTTGAATTTCGCGGACTCAATTGTACAATAAAGTAGACTTTCTTTGTTTTGGAAAATGAATAAAACAAGCGGATGGAGGTACGCGCGACGACCTTTTTAATTCACTGTTTGTTTATGTTTTGTAGTATATGCTTGTAGTTTTTCGATATTAATGTAACAATATTAATGTCTCGCATAATAAAATGTTGCTTTTTCGTTAAATACGATTTCTGAATAATTTTGAAGGTATTTAGTGAGTAAGGAACGACTTAGGTGAGATCAAATCCTTTTGTAATCTTTTATGATTTTAGAATTTCGACGCCTCTCTTGGGCCGATAATAGGCAAGTTTAATTACGAAGAAAACGTCCTAACCTAGTAAATTTATAAATTCAAAACACATAGAATATCTTTAACAGAGATTATCAATACTATTACTTAACAAGTGACTGGAAACGCAATTGATATCGATAAAATTAAAGACCTAAATTTTCATATAATTGAAAATTCAGAATATAAATATAGCGATTTTATCAGCTTAACTTATGCATGGTCTCTGTAAAGGGTCTTTTTTATGGGGTACCCCCCGATAGCTTTTTTGCCTGAACTTTCTTTTCTGAAACTAATGGAATTCTCTTTTTTCAAATTATATTTTCTTTTCCTCTTTTTTGTTTTTTCTTTCTCACTTATTATGTTATACTTAAGTACTTATGTACTTTTTATTTTGTTACTCTTCTCTTAAATTTTAAGTAAATTTAAATTTGTGGCTACCAGCCACGTCTAATCATTATATTTTTAAGGCTCTCATAATGCCCCTTGCAATGCGATCACCTCTCCACTGGGTGTAAAGTTGCCACACAACTAGGTAGTCCATAAAGCAGATTACAATGTTTCATTGTTCCATATTTTTGGATTAGATTTAAAAATTCGAAAACTTACAAATTAACTCATACACTCTCCAGAAGGATGTAGTATCCAGTCTGGAGAATCCCAAAAAATTTCCAAAGTTTAAGCTGCAAATTGATATAGACCTAAGGCAGAATGTTCCTTGGAGGCAAAAGGGAAAGAAAGTTATTTGTGACTCTCCGCTGTGCTCTGAAGAAACCACAGCACGCAAAGCTACAAAATTTGGAAGGAAGATATCTCATGTTGTGCATCTCGGAGGCCATTTTTGCATTTTTCTGTTCAATTTTTATTGATTAAATTTTTAATGCTAGTTTTAGCATTTTCTTTTGCGTTTTTGAGTAGATTTAATCGACATTCATTTTTTAAAAAAAGGTTTCAATCTATTACCCCAATATAGTAAATTGTGTGCTCTGTTCAAAGAAGTGTATTCAGATTTTGTACAGTGATTGTTGAATTTTTCGCGAATTTTATGCGATTTTTAGTGTTTTTTCGCATTTTGCAGAGAATTTTGACACTGGTAAAGTGAATTTGGTTTCAAACATTTAGCCTAAGGAAGTGAATTTTGTCCTCTACGATTTTTGAATTACAGAGATTTATAATACGGTATCCGAAGCGAATTTTAGCAATTTTATAAAATTTTTAGAGTTTTCATTTTTTTGTCATTCATGAAAGAATTCGATTACAATGTTGTTATTATGTGGTTATTATTAATATTCTTCTCCATTAGAGTAGATTTTCTTTTCTGAGAATGTTGAATATTTAGAGATTTTTAGTGTTTATCAAGTACCCGGGCGATTTTTGACTTTCGGAAATGAAATTTGGTTTTAAACTTTTATCCTACTTCAGTAAAATTTGTCGAATTTTTAATGCGCTTTTTAGGAATTTTTTGAGACCCGAGGTGATTTTTAGACATTGGTGAGGCGAAGTAGCTATCAAATATTTTGCGCAATATAGTAAATTTAATATGTCATCTTCGATTTTTGAATTTTAGCGATTTTGAATGCGATATGCAACGTGAGTTTCAGTGACTTTTAGAGATATTTGTTTCTTTCCGCGACGACTTTTCGTCATTGATGAAATATTTTTAATTACAACGTTTTACTTCATTCTAGGAATTTTTTACCCCAGAGATCTTTTGGATAATTAGAGATTTTAATACGATTTTCAAGACGATTTTTAGACTTTTTCCGTTAATCAGAAAAGGAATTTGGTTTCAAACATTTATTCTAATACAGTAAATTTTGTCCTCAATTATTTTTTGCTTTTAGCGAATTTCAATGCGATTTATTAAAATCTGAAACGGATTTCAGTTTCAAAATTTTAGCTTTATTTAATCAAATTTGTCCTCCACAATTTTTTTTCAGTTATTTATTGTCATTCCTGAGCGATTTCTGATTAGAATGTTTTTACCATTTACAGTAAATTTTGACTGCGCGATTTTTAATCCGATTTTTAATGCAATTTTCAATGAGAACTTTAGCAATTTTAGGAGTCTCGCGGAAATTTTTTGATATTTGTAAAACAAATTCGGTTCAAAATTTTACCCACTACCGTAAATATTGTTTGCTACAATTTATGACTTTTAGAATTTTTAATGTGATATTCTAAACGGTTTGAGAGATTTTTTTTTTTGCGTTTTTCATCTTTTTATTTTTTTATTTATTTATTTATTTTTTTTTTTTCGACATTTATAAAAAAATTCCGACTACAATGTTCTATCCTTTTATAGTCAATTTTGTCCCCTGTGATTTTGGAATATTTAACCCTCCGACTGTCTTGGAAAAGGGCAAAATTGTAATGTTGTTTTCTCTGCATTTTGTTTTAAATGCTAAAATAAATGACTCTTTGGACATTTTACAAAAAAACTTAATAACGAATATGAATGCAATCCTTGGAAGTATTAATCATTGTTCAATGTATTAAAAATACATTAAATCAATAGAATTATATTACTTTAAATATTGCTTGTATTGCAGTGAAACCTGGTGCTTAGTGAACGTATTAACACGGGCTTGTCAGTGAGGGGGTTAACAATGCAATTTTCAATGCAATTTTCAATGCAATTTTCAATGTAATTTTTAGCGGGGTTTTTTTCGTACCACGGGGATTTTTTGATATTCGGAAAAGGAATTTGGTGTAAACTTTTATTTTAATATACTAATAAATTTTGTGCTACACGAATTTTCAAATTTAGCGATATTTAAGACAAATTTTCAGAGATTTCTCGAGTTACGCGGAATTTTTTTGACATAATAAAAGTCATAAAAAATTACAATTTAAAATTTTAGCCTAATATGCTAAATTTGGTTTTCTACGATTTTTCAAAATTTGCGATTTTTAATGAGATACTTAATGTAATTTTTAGCATTTTTAGAGATTTTTGACGTTTCGCGTTGATTTTGTGAAATTCATGCAAGATTTTTGGTGACAGTGTTTAACCTCTATATAATAATTTTTTATCCTTGCGATTTTTGAATAATTAGCAATTTATACTGCGATTTTCAATGTTATTTTTAGCGATTTTTCTAAAATTCGGAAACGGAATTCGGTTTCAAACTTTAAGCCTAATTCATTACATTTTGTACTCCTCGATCTTTGCATTATTATTATTATGGATGTTTTGTTTAATGCGATTTTCTATGCGACTTTGCGTGTTTCATGTCTATTTTTTTTTTTAATTTGTCAAAGGAAAACTGTTTGAAACTTTTTGCCTAATAGTAATATGGTTTCAAATTTTTTGACTTCAATAGTATATTTTCTTCACCCGAATTTTTAATGCACTTTTTATTTTGCATTTAATTAAATTTTAAATGTGATGTTATCGGTTTTTTTACAGTTCGGTGGCTATTTTTTGACATTCGAAAAAGGAATTCGATTTAATTTTTTTAGCCTAATATAGTAATTTTTCTCTCGCGCAATTTTTTATTCTTTAGTAAAAATAATTCAATTTAAAACATTTCCCTTAATGCAGTAAATTTTGTCCTTCTTGGTTTTTGAATTTTTTGAGTTTTTTAAATCGCTTTTTATGTTTATTTGTCATCCGTGGTAATTTTTGGACTTATGACAAACTCTGCCATCTTTGCAATAATGTTTTTTTCGAATATGTGCGGCAATTTTCGAGTTTTTCGTGCTTTTTTATACATAGTGTTTTTTCGCGTTCCGAGAGATATTTGTCCACATTCGTAAAATATATCCCTTTTTAATAGTTTAGTCCAATGTAATACTTGTTGTCCTCTGCGATTTTTAATAATTTGTTGTTTTTTCGCGATTTGATGCAATTTTTCCATATCAGTAAAGGGATACGTTTACAGTCTTCTAACACAGTACACTGTTCAAAATTTCTGAAAACTCTCCAGTCATTCGACCGTTTTTATAGAAAACGAAACGGGGTTACATAACCGTATTTTATTTCTATTTTGACTACTAGGGGCTAGGCCCCCTACGAGCTATGCTCGCCAACACCCGTTCAAACACCGCAGTCTCTAAAAGCACGGTAATTTTATCGGATTTAAAAATATTTTGGAAGATTAAATTTTAATTTAAACAAGAGTGGCGGTACCCCTATAAACGGGTTTCTAATAATTTCTCTTTCATTGGGGAATTTTAGGACCAAATCAGCTGCTGTTAAAAGATACAATGGCTGTTTTCATCTCTGATTAAATAAAATAAGTTAAACATTTCAAAATAAGCTAATATAAAATGAATTAAGTAAACAGAGTCTTTGTCTCCCTGTATTTTTTAACAAAGCGAAAAGATCAAATAAATGTCTCGCGCAATTTCTAAATTTAAACTGTTTTGCAATATAATTTTTTTGTTCATTTTACGTAATAAGTGTAATGTGACCTAATTTCTCATATTTAAGACTTCTAACGCATGTTAATGAATTTATTATTTTACAATATCCTTTCTTTTTTTAAAATTCACGTGTAAATATAGTTTTTATGCAGTAATTTTCAATTAGTTCCTGCTTTTCATACGTAATTATTTAATTCTAATATGAAAGTTTTTATTCTGTTTATAATAGTCATGTGTAAATAAATTTTTAATTTGAAGCAAACATTATTGTTTGCTCTGTTTACACCGTTGGCAACAGTTTAAATTATTACCATTTTCTAAAATAAGTAACATGTAAAAATGCCTCTCGAAATGCTGAAAATTTGAACTTAAAATAGAAATAAAATCTCAAAAAATGAGTCAAATTAAAAAAATAAATGCAGTCTCCACACCGGGAAATTCTAACGTATAAAATGATCTAAAAATGAATTTATTCTCATGTACAATTTTTGCTCCTATAAAACTTTTTTAATGGAACGATTTTGCAACATTTCGAACAACCTTAGCATTAAAAATCTCTTAAAATAATTCTTCGATTTGAAAACTGACTGCACCAGCGTGTTTATCAAACATTTTTCTATGATACCGCCGATTTTCATATTTTTGTATGCAATATTTTTCTTAATATTAACGGAAAAAGACCTCCGGTCACAAAAAATTCAAAACCGGCGGCGGCGGCGGTGACAGCATACGTTACTTTTTTTTTAGAATAGAGAGATAATACGGGCAATAATATGTCACAGTGCAGTTTAATTACGGTTATGTAGCCATTTTCTATAAAAACGGTCTAATGACTGGACAATTTGTTGCAAATTTTTAGCAGCGCATGGTATTTTTTTTCTTCTCTTTCTTGAAGTTTATTCGGAAGTTGTGCAACAACTTTTAAATTTTTCGCCATTTTTTATTGTGAGTTTTTTTTCATATTTCGCAGAATTTTTGACAGACCTGGACCACTCCGGGCTGTCCAGCTAGTATTAAATATTCTAGCAAATCAATCAGTCTTTATAGACGATGCGTTGTTTTCAGTGCCAAGCTGAAATTAATATACAAGTAGCCATACCTTTTTAATCGCTATGTAAAATATAAGTTAAACTATCATTGAATACATGTTGTATCTGAAAAGGCAGCAAAATTTTAGGGGGGTGATAGAACACAGTTTTACGAGCAAATTTCGTCATACAGTACACCGTCGGAATGTAAGCGGTGACAAGTTAAATGGTAGTTTTCCACTGTCCCAGGGCGATGGAATAGTCGAGGTGGTCCCATAGCTTGGCCAACAAGATCTCCGGATTTCTCGTGTTTGGAATTTTCCTTGTGGGGCCATATGGAAAGCCTAATCTGCGAGTGCCCCATTGAAAACGATATGGATCTAGTCGCCAGGATTGTCGTTGTTGTCGGCGATATTCGGGAAATGCCTGGTGTCTTCGCAAAATGTTTTATGAAGTCCCTCCTCCCATTCTTGTGTTAATTCTTTAACTGCGACAGTGGAAAACTACCTTTTAACTTCTTTCAGCTTGTGTTCTGACCATACATTCTATGACGAAATTTGCTCGTATAGCTGCGTTCTATCACTGTAAAGTTCTGCACTTTTTTTCAGATACACCCCGTATAATAATAAAGCAGAAATTAAAAAAAAAATTGGTATTATGTATATAAATTGACCGTAAATAATTTACCTTGAATTGTATGTGTAAATGTAAAAACAAAAGATACATATTCTGTAATATAAAGTTGAGGGAGAGTCTTTTTAAAACTACTACTCCGCTAAATAACGAATTGCAATATCATAAAGAAATTAGTCATAATACTTGCTTGAATATATCATAAAATTCCTGTTCTAATTTGTATCTTAATAATAAATATTCCCTTTCTGAGTATCAATAAGTAATTTAAAGAAAAAAAAAATGAGTAAAATGTGTATATAAATAAAAGATTGTTATTTTATATTACAATGTAAAATATTATAACGTAAAAATCCATCACCCTATCCTACAAAAGAAATGCTGAACAATTTGTATTTGTTTTATTAAATTAGACATCACTGTGAACTTTAGTGGTATTACAAGATTCTTTTGTATATACTTGAAAAGATAGATAAATCTGAAATTATATATTCATGAAAAATAACTATCGCTCTTGCGAAAATAATTCAATCTTCACAGAATGCGTTGCAGTGACAGAAAATGGAAATTGATCGGTAGCTGAATGAATGCAAAGAATTCATAACTATTTTATTGCCCAAAGATATTGTTCTAATCAAATTTTAGGATTTTGAAAAATTTGAAAACTCGGTTTCTTCTTGTAAATACGGCAATAGAATTTTATTTCTGGTGAAAAAATAAAGTATAAAATTTATATTTATTTTTTCTAGCATTTTTTTTTAAATATGTAACTTGATTGTTATCATTATTACATGAAATATTTATTATTATTATTATTATTACTAGTATTGATATTATTACAATTATTATTATTATTATTATTATTTGCATTGTTTTTATTATTATTTTTTCGATTGTTATTATTATTAGGATATGAATTATCATCATTATTATTATCAATATGGGGAGTTTTATTGTAAATAATATTTGAATTTACGGTAACCTAGCATTATCTCCTTTTACAAATTGTGTAACTGTCAAAAATTATTCAATTCTTATTTTTTATCTGTAGAATTGAGACTATAACAACATGCATGTTTTTAATCTTTAACTTTAAAAGACTGAGGATGTATGGATTAGGGCGGATTGGAAAAATTAAAATAAAAAAATTAAAAAGCTTATATGTGGAAATGTTGCCTATTACAAAGTCTATTCATAATACAAAAAAATTCAGCTAAATTTAAAAAAAAAAAAAAAAAAAAAAATGGCTTTCAAAATAACTTCAATACTCAGCATTTTCTCCTCATTTGTCACAAAACTAACAAAAACAGATTGGTTATTTATAATGACTCTGATTGGAAACCACTATCAAAAGCTAGACGATAAACATAACATTGGAACATATGAAGTCGACCTTGAAAGACGCAGGCTGCTATATCGGCCTACCTCTCTTGTGAAAAAAAAAAAAAAAAAAAAAAAAAAAAAAAAAATTATGTCGAAGTTTTTCAAATAGAACGTGTAAAAAATAAGTTCCTTAATTCTGTTTCACTTCAAATAATTTATTGCTCTATTTAAATACAGTCATGAATGCTGTGTCTAGATTAACTATACCTAGACACTTCACGACAAGGATCACACGGACCCATCCCTCTAAATTCCTGAGTTAATATTATGTCTGGAAAACTATAAAAGATACGATCGAAACTATCACCAAGTTGTATAGCAGCATCTTCAAATGGCATCAGAAGTGGGCAGATACAATAGTCGTCTCCACAGTCGAAAATATACTAAACCACATTTTACTTCAGGAAAATATACTATTTTAGACGATATATTCACTTTACGATCTTCAACACTTCCGTTTGCAGAAACAAACACATACGATCTAACAAAAAACTTTTATAATAATGGAAACGATGACTACGCACGAGAAATAGTAAATCTAAATTTAATACGTGAATTTTTTTCACATAGCTAATAAGGGGTAAAACCAACAGAGTGAAAAGGTATCCAAGCCATGATTCAAACCTGGGTCTTTGATTCAGCACATCAACGGTCTGCCAACTAAGCCACCTAGAACAAACCCTAGTGAGTGAAGGTTTCCAGCCAAGATGGGTCGTTCCTTGTTTCTTAGTTGGCAGAGCGTTTGTGCGCTGAACCAAAGATCCTGGCCTGGATACTTTTTCGCTGCGTTGCTTTTACTTTTTATTAGCAATGTGAATAAAAAAAATTAAATTAAAAACACTTTTATTTTAAAAAAGAAAGTAACAGAAATTTCCATTATATTCATTTATCGTATTATGAATTTGAGTACAGTTAAATTTTGATTTGACAAAAATGTATTAGCCTGCATATAAATATATGATATTTAGCTTGAAGATTTATAATTTTTCTAAACACAGTATATCTCATCAGAGTTAGGTATTTTTATGTTTGCAGTTAATTTTATATCGCATGCGTGTGAACAATATGACTTTCTATACAAAACATGCTCTACAACTTTGTCATTTTACTCCTAGTCGTATTTCTTACTGCTTTCAATACGACATCTGAATCTGGAATTTACTGCGATGGAGGATGCCAGGAACCTCATCGTGTAGCTCACGCCTGTCGTACTATATACCTAGACACTACACCCATGGTTTTGACTCTGTTCGCCAATTATTTGACACCAAACGATTTTAAATAATCAGCGAAAAAGATCTTCTAAACAATTAAATATTTTTACATTTCTAATTTTTTTTTTTTATGTTTAATAGTAAATATTCTAGAAAAACATCCAGTTTTCTGTACCTAAAAATTGAAAAAAAAATGTGAGTACATTACTCAATGAATTTGTCATCGAACTAAAATTTACACTAAGTAAGAATTTACTATATCTGATATTTATTTCAAAAAAGTAGAAGCGTTAACTTATTTAATACAAAATATTTATTTTTTTTTTATTAATTTTTATTATACAATGTATTGACATCAAATTTATTAAATAACAGATCTGACACTAATATTTTTTAGCCATTTGTAAAGTGATGTTTAAAACCATTATTTGAATGTTTTAGAAATTTTGTTATACAAATATTATTTCGTAAATAATAACTTGCAATAATAAAATTAATTTTGTCAAAACCTGTTTGATATTATTATTTTTTTTTATTATTATTATTCATTTTCTATGTATGAGAAAAACATATTTGTAGAATGAGGATTTGAAAATGTAGTTTTTAAAGATGAATAAGATGAATTTATTTTCTCAGAATACGATGTGAAAGATAATATTGGTGTCGCCTGTGCATTTAATAAGAAATTTCTAAATTTTAATCAACTTAAACGACGCACGTTTAATAATATATGCATAGTTACTTTCTTAATATATTTTTTTGCTGAATATCATTTTCTGTTTATAAAAAAGATCATTTTAAAAAGTTAAAGTAATCAATAGAAGTACTATATGTTCAGAATCGTAATCTAAAATGTTCATGTTACGTGAATGATTCATGGCACATTAATTTTATTTATATTTTATAAAGAAAATCTCTAAACATTTTACTCACATTTCCTGTCTTATTATCCTTGAAACAAATAACAGCATAGTTTTTCTTAGTAAAAAGTTGAAAAACAAACATGAGGAACTTACGAAAAATCTACATTTCATAGTAATGATAGACATTTCCAACATAATATGTCATTGTGTCTCTTTGATGATATAAGTGTTTGGAACATTTTCCTTTGACATTTACAAAATTTATCGTTTATAAAGAAAACCTCTAAACGTTTTACTCACATTTCCTGACATATTATCGTTGAAACAAGTAACAGTGTTAGCAGTTTTAGTAAAAAATAAAATAAAATAAAATAAAATAAAACCACGAGAAACTTACTAAAAAACTACACTTCGTAGTAATGATAGACATATCAAACTTAGCATGTCATTGTGTCTCTTAGATGTTAAAAGTGTATGGCAAATTTCACTTTAAACATTACAAAATATGTTTACTGTCCTTTTTATGAAAAACCATATATTTTTAACAAAATGTCTTTCACAAAAATGTGAGTTTTAATATCACAATTTCAAAGTCACTTTATGCAGTGAATTGTGATTCTGCTGCTTGTATTTCAATATTTAAAATATTTTATGTTTTACAATAATACACATTTGGGTTATTCCCTTTGCTACAATTATTTCCTGTAGCAAAATTATATGAAAATTTTATACTTACGGATTATTCATTAAACATTGGAAATCCTGTAAAGATGAATAAGTAATATCATCAAGTAATTCAGTTTTAAAACTACGCTTATATACTCATTTATCGTTTGCCATTAATGCCACACCAGAAATAAAACATTTTACATAAATGTCGACGTCTTCCTTTTCTCCACCAAAGCGTTCATTCAGAATATACTACTCAGAATTATATTCTAGTACTACAAATTCATTCTTGGAATTTTTCCTTTCACTCCATGTTCAACATATCTTTCCATATATAAGAAATCATGGAATCCTAAAAGAACAATTTAATTAAGTAGATACCACGTTACTATAAAAATAAGGCCTGGTCTTATATTAAAGCGTGCTCATATATATATATACAAAATAGTGTTTGTTTTCAGAATATGCGTTTTTGATTTACAAAAATTTAAAAAAAATTCTTGTTTTTGTTTACAAAAATATTTATTCGTGCGTTTTTTCTATAAAAAATAATTGTGGCAAATACTGCCATCTCATCCTCTTCTGTGCAATTCCAAAAAAAATAAAGCAATTTTACTAGTAAAAATGGCATTGTTAATACAAAGAAACCATTTTAAATAACAAAACAGAAATATTTTTCACAACAACATTCAAATTGTGACATTTTCTTAGACATTTAATTTCTCTAGTTGCAAACATTGGAAGTCAGTTTTTTCGAACCCAAGAAAAACCAACATGTGAGAAATGTAAGTCATTTTTTTAATAAACAAATCATTAATTGGAAACACGTTGGTACGTAAATTCAGTAATCTTCTGCATTTTTACTACGATGGCAAGAAATGGACTTTTGACAACTGTATCACCAATCATAAGTCTAAAGAGATTGTAATTCATTATTTTCTCCACTCTTCTACCATTAAGGCAAACGATTGTGTCTGAGAGAATAAAGCCATGTCTAGAGGAAATCAACCATTATCTTCACCTGAATTTTCAAATTTTAATATGATTGTTCCAAAATGACATTATTTTCGACACTTTCTTTACTCCGCAACATCACACTTCATTACTCCGGACATTCAGACAATAATTTCAAAGTAGTGAATTGTAACCGTCATTGTAAGTAATGTCATGTTAAAAAACATTATACATTTTTATTCATTAATCCAAAGAAAAAGAAAAATTTTTAAAAAGCGAAGGACTATAGGATGAGGATTTTAAATGCGTTTTTTTTTTCTAAAAGTTTTTATCCGATTCTAAAATCATAACTTAAATTTTAATTTATATTGTTTAACCTTTCAGTAGGTGTGCTGTCATCATTTGCACTAGTAAGCAATCGTATTTTTTTCTATGCATAGTCGTTACACTAAAGCAAATGCAATATACAAGGTGTTTAGAACTAAATGCGTCGAAATAATAGAATGCGAAATAATTTTAATGAAAAAAGAGTAATTATGAATGGCATAGGGAATTGTCTTATAAAATTTGGAAATAGATAAAATTGTTATCAACCGCGTGATATATCTTGTCGCGTACAACGAAAATATTAAATAAAATGTCTAAATGAATCGATTGTCAGAACCATGCCTTCATAAGGAAAATATTGTATAGTTTACAGGATCGTTGTTTACTGGTGAAACGTTTTTATAGAAATGGTGATTCCACCCCAGAAGCTTTGTGAAAGTTTCGAGATTTGACAAATATTCACAGATATGCAATAAATGGAAACGGATCATTGCCAGGACTCAAGGACCGAATTTCCCATCATCCCCTCGACATTTCTAAGAATTTGCTTCGCTTGAATATTGAACATGCTATTTTGCGATTTTAAACGGTACTTGACAATAATGGTCAACATACTGAACAGTATTTTTCTAGATAAGCCAACTATAGACTGTATAAGTTTTAACTTCTTAGATTATTGGAAATAAACAAGAATACCCCCTTTGATGGCAATTTTAATTTTAATTTTATTTTATTATTTTTTTCTGGTGAAAATACTTTTTACCTCCCTTTATTTATACGCCAAATAAATTCAATACTTTTCTACTGAATAGTTTTGACTACACACACTTCTGAGTAAATGAAATTTACATGTCTACACCTTGTATTTAAAAAAATGTAAAAGAAAAAATACATTTGTCGTACTATGCGAGACACCGCATTAAGGTTTCACGATAATTGAATGCATTTTAAAAATATTTTTGATATATTAGAAATCATAACATTGAGTAAATGATAAGAGTATGTTATTGGAGTGGCTCTTATTTCTTGAAATGGAATTATTTTTGAATAGCTCTTATACTATTAGCTTTCTTGAAATTCATGCTAGTTAATATATTCCAATTAGAACATATTTAAGTACTAAAATAGGAAGGATTCATATAGTTACCAAAACTATACAAGAATTTCCAAAAGTTAAACGGCTTTCTTAAGAAAATATGTAAATGAAAAAAGAAAATACCCGTTCCCCCCCCCCCCTCCCCTCGCCATAAAAATTTATTGGTTAATTCATTGAGTTAAAAAATTCGCCAAAGTTATCATGTGAACCTTTTCAGATGCCTCAAAAAGGAGCAGAAACTTTCTGTCAAAAACTATATCTTTAAAGAAAATATGTTTAAATTGTATAATTGTATTTAAAATTCAGAGAAGGCTAGAGTAAAAGTGTAATTTTGTTGTTCAAATTTCATCGCGTTGATCATTGAAACATCCAGTTATATTTATGATAATTTTCTCTTCCAAATATTGCTTTATTTTCTCTTATATATCCCTCTTCTCTTTTATAGGAGTCAGTGATCCCAGTGATACAGATAGCTGTTTTTTATTTGATTTTCATAAAAAAATTAATTTTGAAATTCGATTTGAATAGCAAGACTTACAAAAACATCTGCAACATTATCAATAATTTCCTTTTTTATTGTAAGCAGTCATCATAAAATGTCACTATAGATTGACATTTTCAATTTTATATACATTCCTTTATAATGAGTAATATCGATAATATAAAACTCATTTTTACTCGCTTTTGATTGAGGATATTTTAATACGTATACGTATGCGAAACAAGTGCAGAAGTAAAATATATTAATTTTAGTTTCTATATGTTAGCAATTTTATTGGATATAATTACACTTTTGCATTCCCATTGCAAAAAGATTTGACAGATAATGAGATTGTACTAAAATACACGTGTGTAATAGAAAATAATGCTGCAATTCAATGTAACTAGGCAACTTTTTGACTAAAGTTTAGAACAAGATCTCAGCGCAGTTCCAAAATTATTATCCGCCTGCAACGTTTCTATTTTTATTTTTGAAGTTTGACTACATAATTAGTAAGTGTATAATATTCCAGCGATGCGAAATCACAGTCAGTTTTTAAAACATTTCTATTTTTTAAATGTTATGATAATGTTTCTATTAAAAAAAATATTGCAGTTACATCAAACCAATGTAAATTTTAAGTCAAAAACTGGTCAAGAATATTCATATTAACATAATTCCATTGATAACATTGGGGATGCTATCGACGAGTACGAGAAAATACTTCAAAATTGCAGACCTGAAAATTGTATTGTACGAGTATGTTCCATTTGTTTTAGATGCATACAATGCATTGTTAGATGCATTGTTAATGAAATATGTTACAGTTAAAAGTTTGATAAATTTCTGTAATCTCAAACTTGTATTTATGTTCACATTTCTTTTTTTATACCATTTGTATTACAATGGTCTATTCTCTATTACTTGGCGATGTCAAGTTTCTTCGCGATACTTGGACTATACCTTATCTGATAATCTATAATTACGATCGCTTATTTTATCACAACGAAAAAATTTCATTGTTATTTTCAATATATTTGATAAATTCCATTTAATAAATCACATTAAGTAAATAAAATTATATTTTTAAATATTATTTAATATAAAAAAAACGTTTTTTTTTAATCTTATGCAAAATAATTAAAAGTCTGTCTAATTCTAGAAAATGGGCTTTCAATGCATTATTTATGAAAATGTCGTATTAAATCACTAAGTTTCATTTATCATCTCATTATACTGAACTATAAAGAATGTCCTATAAATTAAGTTGTCAGAAATAACATTAAAATTAATATCACTGGGATTTCACACACTTTGTCGCGAGCAGCTATTATTAAAACTCTCATAAATTGTAAATATCGATTCATTTACACTGGCGATAAAGTATAAATATTTACTCGGATTGTACACCACTAGAACATGAAATATTTTAAATGAAATTGAGAAGAATGCTTCAAACGTCCGTGCAGTAATAATGTGAAAGTTTAATTTAAAAGCTTGTTTATTTTACGATGCATATTTATCATGAAAATTCCGATACATATATTTTTATTATTTAACTGTAGGGTATATTTTAAGGCTGACAGAGTAATTACAAACATTAAATGGTGCATATTACATGTGTTGTAAATTGTTGTGAACGGGAAACTGAAATTTATAAAGAGCACTGTGTAGGTGCATTTTGTAAGTACTGTAAATGTTAAGCGTCAAAATATAAATTATGATTGAAATAGCGCATGAATGATAAATCTGTAAATGGGAAATCACATAGTTAAGGAATTTCATTACATGAGATTAATTAATTTTTATATTTGAGAGAAATTTTAATAGCCAGTATTTTTCGACTGTATAAATGTATTAAATAATTAACACACAGTATATAACGCCGTGAACAACAAAAAACTACAAAAATGCTTTTATTTAAAATTGTTAAGCTAACAAGTACAGATTAAACACTTGCCCTGCAAAAATGTACCGCATATATATATATATATATATATAATCCTTATTTAGTACTTATTCCTAAATTTCATAAGACACCAATTAAATTCAAAACAGTTACAACTGAATGTAATACATATAACAATTATGCTAACAATATTTTATTAAAAATTCTTAGTCAAATTTATAAATTAACAACAGAAATAGATAATACACATTATATAAAAAATAGTCATCAATATTTAGTGTACTTAAAGACCTTAATTGTGTAAAAAAAATTATACGTACATATGATTTCAAAGATTTATTTAATAATATAAATCTTACAGATCTGCATAATATAATTATATACTATTTAAAACATATAAAAATAAGTTAACTCATCCTACATATATGGATATAAAATATTTTCGCACTTTAACTAATTTCGTAATATACAATAATTATATGAACGTAATTTTTGTAATCATACTATTCTTATGTATCGTTAGACTGATGACATTATTCTAATTGACACTAACCAATCAAATATATCTCAATTTCCTGTAGATTTATCCAAATCATTTAGAATTGACAGAAAACCTTTTAACAAATAATACTATTAACTTTTTAGATCTAAAAATCAAAATCGCACAAAATAAAACAATGACCTTTATGACAAATGTAAATACTTTCAATTCAAAGTTAATACATTTACTCATTTTAAATCCTGTCTACATATTTCAGTTTACCGTAAAATACTACTTAACAATTTGTATAGAATCAAGAGTTTATATTCCTCTCATCTTATAAATAAAAACATTAAACAATTAATATTTCATGCATTAAATCATGTTTTTCCTAAGAAATTAATGTGTTCCTTAATCTGCAATTAGTTAATTAATAATCTAAACAATGGATAGTAGGGAAGTTTCTTGTAAGTTACCATTAACAGTTTGCATATTTAAAAAGAAAAATATTTAGAAAACGTAAAAAAATTAAAAATAAATAAAAAATAAATAAAAATACAAAATATATTTAATTTTTTTAAACAAAATAGGTTGGCTCGGTGGCCATATGTTAAATTATGGATGAGGGAGGTGTTGTCAGGATAATTTATGTGCAAATATTGATTTCATAAAAATATTTAAAAAAAAAGAGTGAAAGGTACTTTGTATTAACGAGTTTCTATGTTTATTTTGGTCCTTATGAATTTCTTCCCCTTAGTACAGCACAAAACATTTATATTATATTAATTTACGATCAATTTTATTAATTTACTTCAAAATATTATTATTTATATATAGTGGACTCTAATAATGTATATGATACATGTATTTATAAACATGTAAAAAATGTTATATTTTGGTTATATATGAACCCTACTCCCACCCCTCACATATAAAGAAACAATTTAAAATGTATACAATTAAATTTATTAAGAGAATGATAGTATCATACTTTTCTATTATTATATTTATCATTTATTTAATATTATTATTAATTTACTTAATTTTATCTGAATTATAATTTAAAAATAGTTATAAAAACATTACATTATAGATGCTAAATGATTATTATCGATGTTATGATAAGTAGATTTATTTATAAATGTTGTGCTGATTTTTTTTTTTTTTTTTTTTTTTTTAATATGAATTAATGTGGATCAAAAATATGCAAAATGCAATTTTTCTACATAATTAATTTCAGTAATCTCCGACAGATGACAGCACTACTAATTATTTCTACTTATATTAGTTTAGAACGTGAAAATGAAAAGAAATTTTTAACTTTATGAATTATCGTTAGAGGGCAGCATTATATAATTATTTAAATTCAGTTCTAAAATAATTTTGTTGTCATCATATATTATATTATTTTTCTTCATTCATACCTATTTATTTAAGATATCTACTTCTTTTGTCCTATTTTGCAATAATTTACTCTAGGATCCTTCAGTTAGCATATAAAATAATTTATAATATTTGGACTAATTACGATAATTTATAATTATTGTATTTATATCAATAGTAATATTATTTAAATAGTATGATGGTTTAAAACCGTATGGATTCTCTTTTAGCTGTCGCTATTTAATTAGGTGTGATTTTCGCTGTGATATACCTTGCTGTGATATACCTTGTGATGCCCTTGTGAATTCCCTTGCTGAGTAAGTTTTTAATTCACATGTTCCATATATATTATGTTGTGCATGATATTTATCTGTCCGGCTCTTACACTGATTAATTATTTATTTATTTCATTTTTTATGGCGTGGTTAATTTATACTTCTTGGTTTATAGTCGATTGGGTACATAAACCAATTAACTTTTCAGCTTATAGCTTAATTATTTTACAGAAATCGACTGTGTATTGCTTATATTTGTATTTCATGTACCCCTGATCAAGTGAATTACACTATAAGCTTCTTTCTACATCCATCCAATTGATGTTATTTGTTTTTTATACTTCTTTTATTAGTTCAACATTTTTAGGTATTATTATGTATTATTAGTGCAACATAAGATTTTTGTATATTTTGTCTATAAATGGTTATTGCATCAAATTTGGTAAATCTTCATGTGTTTTAATGGTTTAATTGTCAGCAATTTCCTAATGATTTCGTAATATTGCACTTGATAATGAGTTACCAGTCATTAGTTCCATTTTCATTCGTAATTTTTCTTATGTTTTGAGATCATTTGTGATTTTTCCTTTATTGAATTAAATTTGAGAACATACATTTCAGGCAAAAGAATTGTAGATGATGACATTGATTCGTTATATCAAGTCTTATTTCATTGGATAAATTGTTTTGGTTACAATTGGTTTTTCAATGTATTTTTTTTTTATTATGATTCCCTGCATATTTAATTATTTACTGGTTATTTAAATAATTTCTCCTTCCAGTTGTTTTTCCGTTCGCCAATTATGAAAGGTTTTTAATTCATGATATATTGGTGATCAGTATATTGGCAAGTTATAGTAAACACAATTCATTAGTGATTCATTATATTAAAAAGAGATGATCCTGCTTTATTTTGTATTATGTCAGTGTAATGTATTGATGCTTAATTTATTACATTTATTTTTAATATAAAGAAAATGAGGATGAATTGTGATTATATAATGAGTGTATATATACAGGGTGATTCATAAAAGATGGGCAGTACTTTAAGGGGTTATAGTACACTTAAAGACAAATAATATTAAATAGGAGACTAAGGGTCCCAGACGTATTCCCAAGGAGATAGGGGGCATTAAAGTTTAGGGTCCGAAATTTCAAATGATTATAAAACATGGAAAAATTGGTCGATTCGTTTGCGGTTTTTGCAAAAAATTTTCTTTATGCCAGTATTTTCTTGAAATAAAATTTTAAAATTCAATTTCAAAAAATGCCGATATTGGACGCTTTAGACTTTGGAGTAACAAACAACTATTTTTTAACGTTATTTTTTGTATTTCTTTAAATGATTTCGAAAGCTTAGACTTAAACTTAAATTTTGATCTAAAAATCTGAGTCCTAACGAGTAGCTAAGTAGCGTAAACTGAAATTTGAAATTTGAAACCCTTCTCCCCCCAGAACAAAAATCAGTTATTCCCGATCTTTGTGTCGTAGATTAGGCTCTAACTACTGGCGCGTTTTGCTAAAATTATTCTTTATGTCAGTATTTTCTTGAAAATAAATTTTAAAGAAAAATTTCAAAAAATTCCGATAGAGGGCGCTTTAGACTTTGGAGTAACGAACAACTATTTTATACCGTTATTTTTTGTGTCTCATTAAATGCTTTCTAAAGCTTAGACTTAAATTTTCAGCCCAAAATCTGAATCGTTAGACGTGGTTAAGTTTCTGGGGAGAGGGGTTTGAAATTTCTACTCCTGAGCACAGTTCAGTTTACCATGTCCGCACATTGTGTGCTGTGATACGAGGTAAAAAGACACAAATTAGGATTATGTTACCAAAGCATATTTATTAACATGTAATTACAATAAATGTTCAAAATTGTGACCACCAGAGGTTACGCACGCAGAACAACGGCGAAGAATGGAACGGCGAACATTCGCGAAAACATCAGGCTTTTCGAGCACTTCCCCTACAGCGGCAGAAAGTCTGGCGACCAGTTCCTCGGGGGATTCAATGGGTGTCTCATACATAAGAGCCTTCAATCGTCCCCAAAAAAAGAAATCGAGGGGTGAAAGATCTGGCGAGCGAGCAGGCCAAGCAACAGGACCACCTCGACCAATCCATCTGTTCGGAAATGTGATGTCCAGATAGTTGCGGACGTCTCGTACGTAATGGGCTGGCGCTCCATCGTGCTGGAACCACATGACCCGCCGGATGCGTGGAGGAACAACGTTTAACAGGTCTGGCAGCACATGTTGCAGAAATGTGAGGTATGTTTTACCGTTGAGGCGTTCAGGAAGAAGGTACGGTCCGATTAGGTGGTCTCCGAGGATTCCTGCCCAAACATTGATGGAAAAGCGTCTCTGATGAGCATGTGGATACGTAGCATGTGGATTGACATCCGCCCATACATGTGCATTGTGTGTGTTAAATGTACCTTCACGTGTGAAGTTACATTCATCGGTGAAAAGCACAGTTCGTCCAAAATGTGGATTTAGCGCGTTCTGCTGCAGAAACCAGCGGGCGAATTCAATACGATTTGGATAATCCCCTGGAGACAGTTTCTGGACTCGTTGCTCATGAAACGGGAGCAAATGTTCATCCTTCAGTACCCTCCAAGTCATGGACTGTGAGGTATCCACCTGCCTAGCCACTGTTCGTGTACTTGTACTTGGCTGCGCCGCTACTACATCCAGAATGGCTTCTGCAACAACTACTGATTCGTCCTTTTTTGCACGACCTGCATTCAACCGGGAAGCGAGAAATGATCCCGTCTCACACAACTGTCTGTGCAAGCGCTCGAAAGTTTTGCGGTTAGGCAACCGCCTGTTGGGAAATCGCTCTCCGTACATTCGTTGTGCCTCTGCACCATTTCCATCTGCCGCTCCGTAAATTAAATGCATCTCAGCCTTTTCCTTATTCGTGAAGGGCACCATCTTCCGATTCATTACTACAGCGACTTACACTTGACTCACCGTTCAGGGGTTTTTATGCCTGAATCGTGTCGAAATTTTGCATACGTGTTCTTCTTCTTCCCCATTTGACATTTGCATACTTTCTGTTTCCTTCTTCACCCGGTGACTAGCGTCAGGAATGGAGCTTTAACGTTTGCATGAGCGACGTTTCCAACTGTGCCAGTGCCTTTATGAGTGAATTCCGACTATGCAGTCCTTGACGAAAGTTGTATTTTTGCCTCGTATCACAGCACAGAATCGTTGGGCATGGTTAAGTAGTGCAAACTGAACTATGTTCAGAAGTTGAAATTTGAACCCCCTCCCCTCGCTACTGAACCACGCTCAGCGATTCAGATTTTGAGCTGAAAATTTAAGTTTAAGTCTAAGCTTTAGAAAGCATTTAATGAGACACAAAAAATAACGGTATAAAATAGTTGTTCGTTACTCCAAAGTCTAAAGCGCTATCGGAATTTTTTGAAAATTTTCTTTAAAATTTATTTTCAAGAAAATACTGACATAAAGAATAATTTTAGCAAAACGCGGCAGTAGTTAGAGCCTAATCTACGATACAAAGATCGGGAATAACTGATTTTTGTTCTGGGGGGAGAAGGGTTTCAAATTTCAAATTTCAGTTTATGCTACTTAACTACTCGTTAGGACTCAGATTTTTAGATCAAAATTTAAGTTTAAGTCTAAGCTTTCGAAATCATTTAAAGAAATACAAAAAATAACGTTAAAAAATAGTTGTTTGTTACTCCAAAGTCTAAAGCGCCCCCTATCGGCATTTTTTGAAATTGAACTTTAAAATTTTATTTCAAGAAAATACTGGCATAAAGAAAATTTTTTGCAAAAACCGCAAACGAATCGACCAATTTTTCCATGTTTTATAATCATTTGAAATTTTGGACCCTAAACTTTAATGCCCCCTATCTCCTTGGGAATACGTCTGGGACCCTTAGTCTCCAATTTAATATTATTTGTCTTTAAATGTACTATAACCCCTTAAAGTTCTGCCCATCTTTTATGAATCACCCTGTATATATATATATATATATATATATATATATATATATATATATTATTCTTATTTACATATCTACGTCATTCTCAGATAATGTTAAATTTCGGTTTTTTAAATGTTTAAATTCATTCTTTTAATTCTTGATTTTTAGATTAACTTTCCCATATAATAAAGAAATGACAATTTTTTCTAAGGATTAGTATTGAAATTTCAAAAATTTCAAAAATTGTGGCTTTCCTGCTTCTGAAATCATAAACCCAAACTTGCCTTGGTAATGACCAGAGTAATGACAATTTTAAATTTATGTCTATTTAAAAAGTAAATTATAACAATTGAACTAATTTTATACTTATTCTGAAAATAGTTCCAAATATTTTAGATAATTTAATCATCTCAGTTACACTTGTCAT
Source organism: Maratus speciosus (assembly GCA_963932465.1). Lineage (NCBI taxonomy): Eukaryota > Metazoa > Arthropoda > Arachnida > Araneae > Salticidae > Maratus > Maratus speciosus. The sequence continues at coordinate 490,947,673 of OZ010791.1, read as the reverse complement.
TATCATATTCCTGAAACCATAAATCCAAGATCCTTTTTTAACGACTGTTTTAAATTAAGGCCTATTTTATGACGAAACTAGAAAATATGAAAGCTTATTGATTACTTATTCTGAAAAAAGTCCCAAACATGTTATACAGGGGGGGGGGGCATAACTAAAACACCCCTACTTCGACCTCTCTAAATATTGAACTACCAATTGTTTGACCTACAAATTTTGTGCACATGATATTCAAGAAGTGGGTTAAAGAATTACGTGAAAAAATAGTTTCAGAGTCCGCCGATAAATGGCACTTTAAAACTAAGTCATACGTTGCCTGTACAAATGTTATTTGAAAGTAACAAAGGTTTACGTGGTAAGTGTCTTATCTAGGCACGGAATGCTGTTCAATATAGTATTCTTCGTGAAGTTGTAAAACCTGCAGTCTGTTTAAAGCTTGTTCAACTGCAGATCTTAACTAGTCGAGTGAGATGCTTCTCATAAGTAGAGTGATACTTTCTTTCAGATATGCCAAGGATAATAAATAAATAATGTTTTGTAAGGAAAAAATCACACTGATTAAGATCCGAAGAATAAAATGTCCTGGTTGTCAGAAACACACGACTGGTTGTTTTGTCATTATTGAAATTGTTGCAGAAGAAATAACATTCTCCCCAGTTTTTATCCTCTTTTATACCCAGAACATGACTGCAAACAATGGCTTTTTAAACAATGGCGATTTCAAACTGAAATTGCAGTTAAAATGGCAGTTTAAGCTTATTTAATTTTTTTCCCATAAGTCATAGAAATTATACGAAAAAAGTTTATTTCACATTTATTATTATTATTGTCTTTTTTTTTTGCAATTTTCTGTTGTAAAGAGCCATCTATATAAAGTAGTACTTAAATAGTTAACTGAAAACAGGTGAAACTGTGAATGGAACTGTGAAAAAATGGAACTGTGCCATATAAGAAATTATATGAAAACGCCATTTTATAAAGACATAAGTGAAAAAATACCGAGTGCCATGATACTGACTATAACCTCAAGGGATATTGTTTACACGAAGATAATTAAAAGAAATGTTTTCCGTTTAACCTCAAGTGCTAAATATATAAAAAGTAGAAGAATAAAATATATACAGATAATAGTTGTCTTTGTTTATAATTATTAAAAATATAGGTTATTTTTAATAAAGTTGATTTTTGGGCATGCCATGAGAATGACGTTTAGAAATTTTCAAATTTTTTAACGATGATATTTTTTCAGATATAAATTTGTTCACAATGTAGTGCTTGAAAGAAAATGTTCAAGATGAAAAGTACACAGTTATGATTGACTTGTTAATCTCACAATATTATTTTCCAAGGATAAAAAATGTACCATTAATGTAGAATGACCCAGGTGCCAAGTCTCATTGTAAAATCAGATAAAAATAAAAGATAAAAAATGTACCAAGGATAAAATGTTCCTAGTATAAAAAATGTACCAAAAATAAAAAAAATACCAAGAAAATGTACCAAAAAATGTACCAAGGATAAAAAAAAAAGTTCCAAAAATGTACCAAGGATAAAAAATGTGCCATTAGTGTAGAATGACCCAGGTGCCAAGTCTCATTTCAAAATCGGATAAAAAATGTATCAAGGATAAAAAATGTACCAAAAATGTAACAAGGATAAAAAATGTACCATTAGTGTATAATGACACAGGTGTCAAGTCTCTTTGCTAAATCGTATAAAAATAACCTTTCTTTTATTTGTTTCTAGAATTTTTGTTATCGCAGTCGTTTATTAACGTTTGTAGTAAGAAATAATTTTTTTAAGTCAGAATTTGAATAGAGAAACAGAAAAACACCTTGGGTTTCCTTAAATTTTAGTGAATTATGCAATCATTCCTAGGCAGAAAACTGATAACTCTATTGATGCTTTACCGACCAATTATAATCAACAAATGAAATAAGATTCTTTTTCTTAAATACTTTTATACTTTAGTTTTAATTTTGGAAAATGTGAAAAATAATGCTAGATAAAGAGATACACATATTGTTATTCATAGCTTAAGTAATTATACTGCTGCTTGTTTTAATATGTGTCAAATAATACAATAATAATACACAAACATTTTGTGCAATTAAAAATACATTTGTGTGTACTAATAATTTAAAATCAATTACAGGTAAAAATATATGTATAAAAACCATCAGTGTTGCTGTCAGTGTATTTTTCTAAGTATTTTGAAAGAAATCTAAAGTGTAATCTAAAGTTTAATGACGGATATCAACTGCAAATATTAAAGATGTGAGTTGCATTATTTATAGGTACTTTTGAAAGCAAATTTTAGTATGTAATATATATCAATGCAAAAACCCTTGACGGGTTAAAAGTTTCTGACGCAGCACTTTATCTTATGCTCTAAGAATTTTAAATATGGAACTTAAAAATACTGATATCAAATTTTGAGTGACGTTATGCTATTTCTTAAAAAATATATTTGTATTTATTTCATCATTTTATTTTTGTTTTTATTTATAATCGCATGTGCAAAAGCTATGTTCAACATGAAAAGCTGCATAAAATTTTATTCGCTGTTGCTTTATCATTTACATCTCTCATAAATTCAAAATATGAGTTTTAAAAGATATGATATAAAATTTAAGTGACGCCTTGATTTAACTTTAAAAGGTTTGTTTTAAAATTCAATTTAAATTATTTTTGACTTGGTTAAAATATTTTTTTACATCTACAAAATACTTTTAATTTTCCAATTCACTGTTAAATATATCACTTTCATTGAATCTATACTATGCATTGAAATGTATTTATTTCAATAAATTGATTTAACTTTCGTGTCACGTCAGGCTATTCAAAATTGTGAGTAAGATTTATGTAAATGGTTTATTTGCGTCAAACTATCCTTTTTCATACATTTCATGTAGTTTGGACACAATGACGCAAAGAAACCATTTACATAAATCTTACTCACAATTTTGAATAGCGTGACACAAAAGGTAAATCAATTTATTGAAATAAATACATTTCAATGCATAGTATAGATTCAATGAAAGTGATATATTTAACAGTGAATTGGAAAATTAAAAGTATTGTGTAGATGTAAAAAAATATTTTAACCAAGTCAAAAATAATTTAAATTGAATTTTAAAACAAACCTTTTAAAGTCACATCAAGGCGTCACTTAAATTTTATATCATATCTTTCAAAACTCATATTTTGAATTTATGAGAGATGTAAATGATAAAGCAACAGCGAATAAAATTTTATGCAGCTTTTCATGTTGAACATAACTTTTGCACATGCGATTATAAATAAAACAAAACTAAAATGATGAAATAAATACAAATATATTTTTTAAGAAATAGCATAACGTCACTCAAAATTTGATATCAGTATTTTTAAGTTCCATATTTAAAATTCTTAGAGCATAAGATAAAGTGCAGCGTCAGAAACTTTTAACCCGTCAAGGGTTTTTGCATTGATATCATTACTTTTTTGTGGTTAGTGATAAAATGATTTCAAAAAAAGATACTTATGGGATTTAATGCAGATTTAATTTTTACTATTTTATTACAATTTTCCTTATAGCAGTTTGTATATAAAAACAAGTGGGTAAGTATAATCGCAGATCGCACAGATGGTTTCATTTGATATTCCTTTAAAAACACTTTATCCTTAAATTAATAAATCCAAAATGTTAATTTATAATTATTAAATCCTTACATAGATGGTGCACCAATAGTTCCAATTTTCATGGGGCAGGGGACGCACTCTTTTAAACAAACCACCTTCCAATTGAAGTCATCAAAAACCAAGTTGAATAAGCCAGACCCCGTTGTGTTGTTTGACAAACAGCAGTCTCATGTCCCCTCCTTCCCCCATTTTTCAAAAATTTTCAGACCAGTATCTAAGAATGGAACCGAAATATTTTTTTCTCTTCAGAAATTACGATAAAAAATAGTATGCAGCACTCATAAATTTATTTTAATGCTATATAGGGTGGTTATTAAGTTAATTATAACGTTTGGAATATGTTGCATTGATGTCCGAAAGGTAGTTTCTGAGTTATGGAAGCTGGACCCATAAGGCGACATAGAGGGGCGAAGCCCGCTAGTGTCTATCATAATTATATCTGCCATGTGGACTAATTGCGATATTTAATCAAAATAGTCCCCCCCTCCTCATCCCCGGAAATATAACAAATACAAAATGTGTCTTTATAAACCTATCGTCAAATAGGTTTTTATTTCTTTTTCCCTAAAAAAAAAAAAAAAAAAAAAAAAAAAAAACATGATTTTTATATCCGTAACGTAAATAGCGGACGAAGCCCGCTAGTTCCTATCATAATATATATTTTTAATAATTTTATATAGTCTATAATAAAAATCAGACTTAAAATAGTCTTGTTCCATGAGTACTTTTAGTGTCCGTTACATGCTACGATTTTTGTATACCAGTATTTTAGAACGGGAAAATGTGATTATTTTATCGGAGATATCTCATTAATTGAATAAGGCGAAGCAAACATTTTGAAAAAAAGGTGGCCAACAAGCATGGCAGTTATCAGCTATGTGACTTTGTGCTAAAGTCCATTAATTTGATCTGCTTTAAAAAGATTACGGAAGATTGAATTATAGTAGAACCTGGATTAACCGAGCTTCGATTAATCGAGGTTTCTGTTAACCGAACCGATAACAAAGTCTGATTTCTTTTTCCTTTTAAATGAGCCTTAAAAATAACCACACTCTTTAGCTCACTGTCCGTGCTATATAGGCCCTTCTGCCCCCAAAAGCACTCAACTCCAAAGAAACATTGGACCCTGAGAAGTCAATAGCGAAGAATGCTTTGTTTCCAGTGGCTGTGTGAACTTTCGTAAATTTTTCAATTTGCATTTTAAAATTTACTACTGGTAGTTGATTTTCTTTTTAAATTTGTTAAGCTGTGAAACAGAACTTTACATATATTTATTTTTATTATTTAAAAAACGTCCTATATATATTTTTTAAAGAGATGTTAAATTCGCAAGCACGGCGAGTTTTTACACACAGTTTCTATTAACCGAGATTTCCTATTCCGATTTACTAACAGTCCCAATTAGCTCGGTTAATCTAGGCTGCTCTGTATAATTAAAAAATCAATGGCGATCTTACTGTAAACGGGTTTCCCTTTTACTGAGGGATTTCAAGACCGAATCAGCTGATGTTAGTTGCTGTTTCCGTGCTTGATTAAATAAGAATAGTTAAACATTTGAAAATTACCAAATATAAAAGGAACTAAGTCAACAGAGTCTTTGCTTTATGGTACTTTTTAACAACGCTATAAGAAAATGATTTTAAATAAGAGATTTTAAATGTAACGCTTTAAATCTGACATAATTTTCACCAAACTTTCCTTTCTCTTTGTAACATTCAACTGAAAATATTTTTATTATTAGAAAGATAATATTATTATTTGCGCTACCTTAAAATTGGCAACTATAGTTAAAAATACCATCTCGAAATTTGAAATAAATCTCTCATATAAATATATTTTTTAATTTAAACTGTTTTGCAATATTATTATTTGGCCACTTTGGCCAATATGACGTAATTTCCTCCATTTACGACTTTTAACACATATCAATGAGTTTATTATTTAAAAATTTTCGTTTTCTTTTAATATTCACGTGTAAATATAATTTTTATGACGTAATTTTCAATGTTTTCCTGCTTTTAATGCGTAATCATTTAATTCTAATTTGAAAATAATTGATTATTTTATAATTTTCTTTCATTTTAAGTAAGCATGTGTAAAAACAATTTTTATGACGTAATGTTTAATATTTTCCTGCTTTTAACACGTTATCATTTAATTCTAATTTAAAAGGATTTTTTTCTGTTTATAATAGTCACGTGTGAATAAATTTTTAATTTAAAGGATATATTATTCTTTGCGCTGTTTTAACAATTGGCAACAATTTAAAATAACCTTTTCTAAAATATGTAAAAAATATCACCCGATAGCCCAAACGAATGTTTAATAATCTGCAAATATGTGGGTAACTAGTCTTTATTACTTACCCCAATTTGAAGTTTCCATGTCTCATAGTTTACGAGTAAAATAGCTGTGACAGATAAACAAGCAGACACAGGAGTGATGTTATAACGGTTCCGTATTTTCTTTTTAAGTACTGAACCCTAAAAATAAATTAGAAATTTGGTTAAATTCTTTCCATAACTGCAGACACATTTCGATCGTACAATAATGCAAAGGGCACAAAAATCGCTATTAGAGTGCCAGTTTTTGTTAGAATACTTCTAAATTCAAAAGGGCTTGCTTGTCATAGCCAAAAACTTAAATACGTAACATATTTCAACTCTGTGTATAACTTAATGAAATTGCACAAAAGCGCAATTACAGAATGCCTTTCTAACGGAATATTAACAAATTCAAGGAGGACCTGCTTGCCATAGCCGAAAACTGTCAAGTGCGAGTATTACTCGCACTCATAGGATTCCGTACAATAAATATGTGAATTAACTTTATTATTAAAATAAATTGTTGTTAAAAGAATAATAAGACTTAAAAAAAACTACACAGCGTGCGGTTGGATATAGCTGTATATACTAGAAAGGTATGAATTGGTATACTATACAAGTTCGAAGAGATATGAAGCCTAAATAATATCAAATATTGCTATTCGGTATAAGGGAATGTCCACGGTAGAAAAACTTTTTTGCTGAAATTTTTTTTTAAACGGAAATATAAGTGTGTCATCAATTTAAAGCTAAAGAGTTGAGGTATATGAAGTTGTAAGTTTTAATTTCATAAGAGCAAGTGTTTACTGAACATGAGCTGGATATTAACAGTATAAAACTACATTTACATTTGAGCTTAAAATACAACTTATTGAAATGTATGATTTTTTCACTTAGAATTCAATAAAATTACTATGCGTTCAAATCAATAAACTATTATCATATCTTTTATGATCTACATAAATAAAACCTTTTAGATAATGTCTTTAATATATTTTTGACTGTATTTAAACGTTAATACTTACTTGTCACCAGAGTAACGGAACACATACAAAAGTTTTACTAAATAAAAAACTACTTAAAATTTTTACCCAAAACTTCTAATTCTCTGATTTCGAGGTATAAGACATATTTTACATTAAATATTTTGTTTATACTATGCATGTAATAGGCTCTGGGGAGATGTCACAAGAGTAACAAACGTCTGTGTCACAAGAGTAACACATAATACTTTTGTCGATAGTTTGATATAAAACTGCGTTACAACCAAAACAAACAGAATGCTTAAGGTTTTGTTGTTTTTTCTCTGTTATTAGAGAAGTTCTTGAAATAGTTTGAGGTACAACTAAGGTGATTTTGTAAATTTTAAGGAATATAAATTATCTTTATTAGTGTTTTTTAATGGGTGGATTTATTTTTATTCATTTTTGGTATTACTTAAGTTTATAAAATAATTATGACAAGTAATTAAAGATATAATAAAACAAATGAACTCGTGTCATTTTTGTGTGCTTTCTTTTGGTTTGAAGCACATGGTCTGTGATTAGATATTTTATAGGCTTTGTAAAGCTTCGTTTACTAAATTCTGCTGTATAACCTACACAGGTTCTTATGGTAACTCTTATGGAAAGGATTCTGATAGAATATTTTAAAGGCAAGATTTTAATAGACGCTTCCTATACTCGACATTGTTTTAAAGAGCAGGAAAATTTCTGCTATGCGCCAAAAATTGTGGAGAAAAAATAGGAATGAAATTGAATATGTTGTGAAAAAGTAACAAAACAAAATATATTACGATAAAGTGATGAAAAGTCTGGGAACTAGCAAAAGCTTCAGCAAGAAAATTAAATATTAAGAAAAGGAAAAAGTAGAGAACTAGCTAACCTCAGATACTGTAACGGAAAAAATCTAACTCCACAGCTTTGGAGAATTTTATGTCGATCATGATTTAAGAAGAGGTCATTCTTCAGCTAAATCTATGTTATTTAAGCGTGAAAAAGTCACATAATTTCATCAATTCTAGGGGACATTTTATAAGAGAATACGTATTTTGTTTAAAGAAGGTTTCCTAAATTGAAAAATTGGAGATTCCTTCGCAGCTTTAAAGCCTAGTTTCATAAAACAATAGAAAATTACTCATCAGAATACCTCCATTTGTTGCTGTCACGAAAACATTCAAGCAATTTATAATGTAGTAACTGGTGTATTTCCTGCATTAAACATTCCTGTGATGGTTTTAATGACTTTGTCTGCCGAGATACATTATAATTAGAATTTAGGAATTAAGAATGTCTAGTTTGCGGTGATAACATCGAAGAATTGAATGAAACGGAAGTCCATAAAACAGAACTTCTTAGAATTTATTGTAAACAGCAAAACGTAGATAGACGTTTTGCTATTGACAAAACATTTATCAACATCTTCTCAATACTGTTACTTTTTCAAAACGTTGATAAAGGTTTTGAAAAAGTAACGGTTAAAGAAACCTTTTCTGATTGCTTAAAAATTTTCGAAAGCAACTAAATCCATTTCTGTGGCACACATTCATTGAAACTTGTACAAGGGATTATTTTCGTAATGCCAAAAAAATAACCATTTCTCAAAGAATAGACGCCAGTGCATTTTATGGAAACTGTTTTATTTTCATGCCAAGACGAAATTTTGGTATGAAATACTACATTACTGGTCAAATACACAAGCGATTGTATTTTCAGCTTTTTATTTAGTATGATCACAATAAAGGAAAGTCTTATGCTATTATTTTAGACAATGTAACTCATAATCAATTTTTTGTAAATGCTTTCGTATGTAAAATTTCAACATTGCATCTTTAAGGGAATTTGTATTTTCCTTAAATGTACCTGTTTTACTTTTTTATATGATGGTTGTGCTTTTCAATAAAAAAAATATATAACTATGCAAATATGGCTGCAATGAATGAGACTCCTTTCTCAATTAACTTAATTGGGCATATTTTTTTTTTTCAAATACTCCTGGTAAAGATGCTGTAGATTTATTTTGTGTTGTTGTATAATGATATATATGGAATGAAGTGCGTGCCAAAAAAGCAATTCTAAAATATACTGCTTATTTTGTCAAAAGAAATAAAACAATAAAGTTTCATTACTTTGCGAGAAAATACCAACAGCGAACTGCGTTCAACAAATGCACTTTGTTAAAATTATGAAAATTGACATTATCTACGACAAACCTTACACTAACACGATTCGTACAAATAATTTGTGTTTCATTAAGTAAATCATGACACAGGAGAAGTTACAAGTGATATTATTGATAATGAAGACAATGACTTATTCTGTTAAGTAGCAGAAACTGAGAGCTATATGGTTATAGTGTTTGTTTATTTCAGAATTTTTTACATTATTTTATGTTATTTTAAAATTAAACCATCATTAAAAGTTGTTCTGTATGGAAAGTGATTTTTTAACTTATTTTAATGGTTTAGTATTTAAACTGAATTTTTGATAAAACTATATTATGAACAAAATGTCACAAGAGTAACACTTAGCATTTTGCAAACTCAAATGTAACTAATTCATGTGTTATAAGATGAGTTGAATGATTAATGCTTTTTAAAAAGATAAAATTACTCTGCTATATTCTGTAAATTTTATTTCTATAATCTCATACAATCTCTCTTCACAGAGAACTCTCTTCACAGAAGTTCTGCGTCAAACACAATTTTTGAAAATTGCATTTTTTTTTTTTTTTTTTTTTTTTTTTTGTGGAGTAACAAAACTTTCATTTATTATCTAGCCAAGTAAATTGCTGCTTTTTGTTACAAATTATCTATGGTTTATGAAACTAGAGTACATGTATTTTTAAGAAGTTGCATCAAATTTATCTTAAATATATTTTGTAATAAAAGAATTGGAAATATATATGGAAATTTGCTCTAGTGGTCACAAGAGTAACAGTGGACGTTCCCATAACTCATTTTTCAATCTTATCCTAATATTTTTATAATGAACTTAATTCGGTACTGACAATAAAAGTAGTGCATATTTAAAGTTCAATTGACATTTCAAAAAACTAAATTCAGCGTAGTGATAATCTTTTCTTTTTATAGCGTAGCTAAATCAAAACCTTTGTTCAAAGTTTAAACTTGGCTTTGTGCTAACCGCGCTTCGAATGGTGGTCGTACAATTGCAATGCCGCCTTGCTCCGTGCCACTTTGTTTCAGATAGTTTGTTAATTAGCTTTCAAAAACACTGGAGGGTTATCCTGAGATCCACTCAATGCAAACTAGTGGCGAATCCCACGGTATTTATGTTATTAATTCTAATTAAATTAGTCTGTTTTAAACAATTTGGCGTTTATTGCTTTTGTACTGCTACTAAGCATTGAATTACACAACACATATATATCATTAAAAGTTGTTTTATATCCTTTAAAAGCCGGTAGTACGTAGAGTACTCCGCCCCTGTCATTATGCTTATACAAACACTACCCGTCTTTAAAGGTTAATATCCCGGCTAATTACCGACGATTTTTAAAAATCCTTATCAACAATGCTTTTTTGCATCTGCTACGATGGTACCTTCAGCACTCCTCATCACCTTTGAGGAATGCCGCAAACGGAAAATTTTATACAACGGAAAAAATGATCTTTTCTTAAAAACTATGTGATCTACGGAAGTCGGCATAGTTCTCTTGCAAGATTTCAATTAAAGTACACTACCTCTAAATATTTCATAATTTTAGTTTCATTACTTTCGGAAAAAGAGGAAGGGGGAGATATTTTTGCATTGCATTTCCGACGATATCTCTGAAAACATAATACCTAAGATTAAAAGAAACGTATTTTTGAGTTCAGCGTTACAAAATCTTTTACACGATACCACACCCGAATGTTTAATAATCTGCAAGTATGTGGGTAAATAGTCTTTATTACGTCCTCCGATTTGAAGATACCATGTCTCATAGTTTATGAGTAAAATAGCTATGACAGACACAGTAGTGATGTTATAATGGTTCCGTTTCTTCTTTTTAAGTACGGAACCCTAAAAATGAATTAGAAATTTGGTTCAATTCTTTGCATAATTGCAGACACTTTTCGACCTTACAATAATGAAAAGTCCACAAAAATCGCTACTAAATACTATAGCCAAGTTTACTATACCTTTTGTTGGACTACTTAAAAATTCAAAAGGACTTGCTTACCATAGTAAAAAAATTAAATATGTAACATAGTTCAGCTCTGTGCATAACTTAAGACACTTTTTGAAGGTACAATAATGAAAATTTCACAAAATCGTTATTACAGCACCCCCTCCTTCTAACGGAATATTAGTAAATTCAAGGAGGACCTGCTGGCAATATCCAAAATTATACACAAAAAATTTGGTTTAATTTTATGCATCACTTCATAAACTTTTCGATTGCACAATGGCGATACACAGACGCACGAAAGGACAGATTTGAAAGAAATTTCGATTACAATACTTTCTACTATTGAAAACATAATAATGTAATAAAATCAATATTTTTTCTTATTATATTGTACGGCAACTGGTTGCGCGAATCGTCGGCTTAGGAGCCTGAAATGTTTTCTTCGCTGCGCGAACCGCAGATGTACAACAGATCTACGAGAAATCGAGATAAATACACACTAATTAGTATTACAACACCCCCTTTCGGTCGAATATTTCAAAATTCAAGCGGAACGTTCTTGCCATAGCTAAAAACATATTTATGATTTTGGTTCAATTCTTTGCTTAACTGCACGGACACACGAATAGGCAGGAATTTTGTGTAATACGGTTTTTTTTTTGGGGGGGGGGGAGGGGATCTATGATCACTAAAACATGTAAATCTAGCGAAGACCGAAAATCGAAAAAAAATCGAGTATAATACTTTCTTCTATTGCAGATGGAAGAAATTTATTATGTTTTTAACGAATTTTTCAGTATAGTGAATTTAATCAGCGCTTTCCAGAGCTTCGTTGTACAGAGATTTTACTATAACAGAGGAGGAGTTATGTTAAATGTGCAAAAAAATTGTGAAGTGTATATATTCATCTAATAAAACTGAAATGGTGGATCCCTATGTGGACACATGATTTTATTTATAATATTTACGATCCAATGTGAAATAATTATTATTATGCAAAAGATTAAAAAGTAGAGGGTCTGAGGTTGGTGTCACCGAATGCGATGGACATTTCTGTATCGATAGAGTATAGTTAGTACATAAATATATGTCCGCCGTATAGCGCAACCCCCAGTGGGTCATAAGAAAATAAGTCTCAAAGTTTAAGCTACAGTTTATAATCGTATAAATTTCCTTCTTTTGCAAGCGGTTCAGTAGCACGATAGGTAGCATGCTGTATTTGAGATTTTTCTACCCGTTTTCAAATTCGGCTCAGGCTTGTTTTCCGAAACGAAAATTTTTATCAATAATTTTCAAACCGCAATTGAAAAAAATGTGTATAATAATCGAAATTTACGAAAAAATATAAGGGCTTTTTTACTACGAAATTTTGCATGTTTAAATAGATAGAGAAAAGAATAAAAAAAGCATATTTATATATCTATAGACCAGAAATTGTTTGTTGTTATTTTAAATTATTTACAGTTATTTCAATGAATTATCTACTATTTTTCACAGAGAAATAAATTAAAACAGTGATTTAATTGCGTGAATAATTATATTATTTTAATTTTGTTTCTATATGAAAGTATTTCGAATATTTGATGATTTTTAATAAACTTTTAAAAATTCTGAATATGACTTTTTTTCTGATTTTTGGTTTTATAATTATTACTAGCGTAATAAATATTTTCAGCAATTCAATATCTTTTTAGAACATTTTTTAAGCACAAACATAGTTATTCTAACTATAATCATAAGAATCCAAGATTTAAAAAATATAATAACAGTAAAAAAAAAGTAAATAACAGTAAAAAAAATGTAAATAACAGTAAATATTTTTTTTAATTAGCTTAATATTATGGTCTATAACAGTTCCAATTGACTTTTTTTAGTTTGTTATTATTATTATTTATTTATTTTATCTTCACTTTTCATTAAATATATATATATATACACGCAAATATTCACAGTTAAAATTTTATTTATTATTAAACTGCATTATATAAAATTATTAAACAAGGGAAAAAAAATGATTTTCGAAAGACATTACTACGTAGACATTTATCCTAATTAAAAAATCAAAAATCACAGACTTTAAAAAATCATGTTAATAATATAAAAGCATACTTTTAATAAACCATGAAATATTTGAAGTATTTGAATCAGGAAACAAAATGAAAATAATATAATTGTTCACTTATTTTAACTTACTTCTCTTTTAAAAATTGTAGACATTCATTGAAATAACTGTAAATAATTTTAAATAACAACAAAACACTTCTGGTCTATAGACATACATACAAATATGCGCTGTTTTTTTTTCATTATATATTTAAACATGCAAAATTCCGTACTTAAAAAAGCACTTATATCTTACAAAACATACATTTAATCCATATTTTTTGTAAATTTCGATTATTATACATATTTTTTCAATTGCGTTTGGAAAATGATTGATAATTTTTTTTTTTCGAAAAACAAGTCAGAGCGGGATTTGAACCCGGGTAGAAAAGTCTCAAATCCAGCCTGCTACCGATCGTGCTGCTGAACCGCTTGCCAAAAGGAAATTTATTCGATTATAAATTGTTGCTTAAACTTTGCGATTTATTTTCTCAAGACCTCTTGGGGATTGCCCTTTATGGCGGTCATGTATTGACACGTTATGAACGCGCCATTTTTCTTTTTATCGTAGTTACGATCGGCCGTTTGCACGTGGTTTACCCCCATGTAATTAACGTAATTTTAACTATTTTTAGTAATTTATCTTTAATATTTAATTATTTCATTATTCCCATTGTTCAGCATTCGCGATTCCCATTCATTTGGTATATCACTTTTGTTCCTACGGCAATTCGTTCATATTTTCATCCCATATAGCTACGATCGTAAGTGTTTATTTATTTCTAGTTTTATATCTGCCATTTTTGGTAGTTCGCCATGTTAGATCGACGCGAGGGGAAAGGGTTGCGAGGCTAGCCTGCTCTGTGCGTTCTGATTGGTTGGATCGCCGGTCGATTCGCCAAACAGCGCGTGTTGCTTTTCTTGGGATTTTTTTGGAGCAGTATAGGCAGTCTTGTGAGAAACCTTTCACCTAGCAGGTGACTTGTTAGTGAGTACAGTTCGCCCTGACACGGGAGATGCCGAAATGGCTCTCACCGGCGTAGCGCTTCGTAAAAAGGCCTTCCTACCATATCTTCACTTAACCGTTTTAAGTCGTAAAAATTATTTTGTGTGAGTTTGTCACCAGCCCTGAAGAGAGCTACTGAAGTATTTAATAAACTTTTTGTACAACGTCAATCTCTGCGTCTTATTTCCACGATGTCTCCTGTCATCAATAGTATCTATAGCTTAAACATGGTAATCCTGTTTATTTTTCAATGGAGCGAGGTAAGATGTTTTTCTCAAGTCACATTAATTATCCTTCTACAACATGTCAAGTTCAGCAGGAATCGCGATCAGCGAATCTCGCCTTGGATGTTGCAATGGCACTCCGCCAGCACGTGGATCGTTTAGGGCTAAGGCCAGACACGCTGCTGTAACTTCAATCTAGCCACTATAATTAATTAACATTTAATAGATCACGGAACTCCTTATAGAAATGAATATACTTTCGCGACATGTATTTATATACTAACTATACTCTATCGGTACACAAATGTTCATCGAATGCGGTGACACCAACCTCGGACCCTCTCCTTGTAAGTCATCTTTTTACTTGAAATGGACGAACCTTTATATTTTCTTCGATCGAGATTTCCTGTCAATAATGATAGTTTTCTTTTTCTAATCCCACCATCGCCGTTATATATTTGTCAATACATCTCTGCTAGTGATGGGATATTCTCGAGAATTCGACAATCGAGAAAAATCGTCATCGTAAAAAATCACAATCGATACAGCCATCGATTAATTCCTAGAATCTACAATCGAGATGTTTTACAATCGATTATAACGAGAAAAGCTAAAAACAGTTATTGGAAAACTTAGCTATTATTCTGGCCGACAATTTCATAGTAGTGATAGGGCTTAGTGATGGGCGATTCTCGAAAATTTACCAATCGAAAAAAATCGTTATCGTAAAATGCACAATCGATACAGTCATCGATTACTTTCGAGAATCTACAAAGGAGATGTTCTGGAATCGATTATTAAAATCATTGTTTTTACATATATATAAGGCAGATTTTATTAAATATAGGGTAACTGAAAACAGATGGAATAAAAAAACAACAAACCAAAGGGAGGCTATAAAGGAGCCATAAGACTGGAAAAGTCTTATAAGGTTGCCCTCTGGTTGAAAAAAGCTGAAAAAACGCGAGTAGCTATGAAGCGGTAAGGGGAGTTTAAGTATCAAAAATTAGAATTTTTCGGCAATTAGCACCAAACTGGCCAAAGAAATAAGAATCAAAAGCATCCCCTAGTGGCAAAAACATGAACTAAAGGATGATAAAAGGGATCAAAATTTTTTATTGATTTTTCTACGTCATTTGAGATTGGATCTTTAATTTCCCCATTTTTAGAAAGTCTTCGACTAAAATACATTAAACGAACCCCCGCGGGGAGCAAAGTAGGGGGCGAGGGGCAAGGAAAGTGCATAATATGAATAAGTGGTCACAGAACTTTCCAACGATATGTCACATGAGGGGTGTCGGCTAAATTTAGAAAAGTGCCCCCGCGCGGGGGAAAAGTAAGGGGAGGGGCGCTGGCGATATATAAAATGAAATAGTAGTCACAGAGCTTTCCAATTATATATCACATGAGGGGTGTCAGCAAATGATAGAAAAGAGTCCCAACTCCCAGGATTCCAATTATCGTGCCCCCCGAAATATACTCTGCCCATCCTTCTCTTTGAAATTTTCATATATTAAAAATTATTTATCTGAGGGCTCCGTAAAAAAATCCAATCTAAAATGTTTAAAAAAAATTCGATTTCAAAAAAGTTCGAAAAATGCCTCTCACGGGGTGCCAAACTAGGGAGGGAAGAAGAAAGGTTCATAATATGAAAGAGTAACTTTCCGATGATAACCGAAAACTTTCCGATGATATATCAAATGACTGGTCCAAAAAAAGTTTGAAATCTACCCCTCCCACGTGGGTTCCCAGAATATACCCGGAAATCACGCAGCCCCACTTTTAAAATTTTATATTTAATAAATAATATTTATCGGAGAGCTCCATTAAAAAACCTCATTTAATGATATTTATTGTAGAAATCTCTACAATTAAAAAAAAATCCCCCCCCCGCCCCCTTCCGGAATTCAATTCTGGGAGGAGAAAGGTTCATAATATAAAAGAATGGTGAAAGGACTTTCCGATGATATGTCAAGGAGAGGTTTGGTAAAAGTTTGAAAATTACCCGCCCCCCCCCCCCTTTGCCCACTCTCGCGCCCCCCAGAATTCACTCACCTTCCTCTTTGAACTTTTTGTATTTAATAAATAGTATTTATCTGTGTCTCCAGAAGGTATGGGGCAGCTTGGCAAAGCTAAAATAAGAGAAACATTGAAATTTCGGGGCAAAATGACACTAAATTTAACAGTAAAGTTTGAAACTAGGACTATACAGAACTGAATACATAAACCACTATGCTTCATAACCCACATCGGTTAATAGCAATAAAAAGGTAAGCGCCAGTTAAACTGATGGCATTGAGCTCACAGGTTATTCACACTAATTGCATATTATACTCTTATTTCAAAGAATAATGTCCCTCAAAAAATAAATGAAGGGAAATATTCCCCGTTTGCCCCTTTTATACTTAACCAATAAACCTCCAAATCTAAATAGGGAAACTCCTTAACTATAATAAATCAAATACTATTAACTATAATATATCAAATTTGAAGCAAATCAGATAATTCTGCATGAAAAAAAAGAAACATATCGCTAAATTAAGGGTGGTCTAACCAATTTAACCCTTTTATACTTAACTATTGAACCTCCAAATCTAATCAGGAAAGCTCCTTATCAGAACGAACATAGAAAAAAAAATTAAGGTAAATTAAATAATTCTCCATGAAAATCCATTTATCTAAATTAAGGGGAGGGGACTTGCCCCCTTTTCGCCCTTGTATACTTAACCAATGAACCTCCAAATCTAATAAAGGAAGCGCCATATCGGAATAAATCGGTATATTAAATTTGAAGCAAATCAAATAATTCTGCATGAAAAACCCTTTTATCTAAATTAAGGGGGAGACTAGCTCTTCCCCTTTATACTTAACCCATAAACCTCCAAACCTAATCAAGGCAGCTTCTTAACATAATAAACAGGTATCCCAAATTTGGAGCAAATCGAATAAATCTGCATGAAAAACACATTTATCTAAATTAAGGAGGGGGTCTACCTTCCTTTCCCCCCTTTATACTTAACTAATGAACTTCCAAGTTTAATCGGGGAAGCTCCTTAACATAATAAGCCGGTATACCAAATTTGGAACAAATCGAATAATTCTGCATGAAAAACCCATTTATCTAAATTAAGGGGGGGGGGGCGGACCAGCCCCCCTTCTCCCCCTTTATCCTTAACCAATGAACTTCCAAGTTTAATCAGGGAAGCTCCTTAACATAATAAACCGGTATACCAAATTTGGAGCAAATCGAATAATTCTGCATGAAAAGCCCATTTATCTAAATTAAGGGGGGGGGGGGTTCCAGCCCCCTTCTCCCCCTTTATACTTAACCCGTAAACCTCCAAATCTAATCAAGGCAATTTCTTAACATAATGAACCGGTATACCAAATTTGGAGCAAATCGAATAATTCTGCATGAAAAAGCCGTTTATCTAAATTAAGGAGGGTGTATACCCCCCCCCTTTCCCCCTTCATACTTAACTAATGAACCTCCAAGTTTAATCAGGGAAGCTCCTTAACATAATAAACCGGTATACGAAATTTGGAGCAAATCGAATAAATCTGCATGAAAAACCTATTTATCTAAATTAAGGAGGGGGCAGCCCCCCCCTTCTCTCCCTTTATCCTTAACCAATGAACCGTCAAAACTAATCAGCGGAACGCCTTATCCGAATGAACATAAAAAATTTGAAACAAATCGTACATTTTAATCAAGAGTTATCGCGTTACGTACATACATACGTACGTACGTACGTGCATACACACAGAACCGACGGGAACATTAGCTCTCAGGCTTAGACAGCCTGTGAGCTAAAAAGAGATTGGATAAGCAGATGGACTCCTTTGAGAAATTATGACTTAAACCAGAAATGCGGTAAGTTTGACTCTGAAAGCTTCATTTCCATCTCGCATTTCGGCAAATCTCATCTCGTTGATTTTTCCAGCATTTCGACGCTTCCAGATGGGAAGCTGCTCGATGGTTGGTTCTCTCGCTGTTTTAAAACTTTCGGGATGGGAAGCCTCTCGAGAGTTTCTGTCGCCGTTTTCAACCTTTCCCGATGGGAAGTCTCTCTCTTCTTTCTCTCGTCCTTTTCAAAATCTCCCAATGAAAAGCCTTTCGAGGATTTCTCTCGCGCTTTTCAACATTTCGCTATGAGAAGCTTTTCGAGGATTTCTCTCGTCCTCGGCAGAGAAGAAATGTAAGAAAATTTATCGAGAGTACCAAGGAACGAGATACAGAAAGAGGCATGACAATGAGCTGTGAAATGAAGCCCTAATTTTCAAAGTTTCTCTTATTTTAGCCCTACAAAGATGTCACATACCTGGAGCCCTCCGATAAAAATTATTTATCAAATATAAAAATTTCAAAGAGGAAGGTGGTCGGATGATTTCGAGGGAGGAGGACGTGAGAGTGGAGTCATGCGGGGTGCAATTTTAAAATTTTTACCGAACCCTTCCTGTGGCATGTAATCGAAAAGCCCTTTGACCACTCTTTCATACTATGAACCTTTCTTCGCCCAAAGGGGGATGGGGAAGGGCGAACAAATTTTTAAAACCGTAGCCGATTTCTATAATAAATTTAAATATCACTTTAGATGTGGGTTTTTAATGCAGTCTTTCGGTAAATATTATTTATTGAACATAAAAATTTTAAAGTGGCGGCTGTGTGAATTCCGGGGCGAAAGAGTGGGCCCACGGGGGGAGGGAGGGGGTCAATTTTCAAACTTTTTTTGGACCAGTCATGTGATACATCATCGGTAAGCTCTCGGATGACTCTTTCATATTATGAGACTTTCTTCCTCACCTCCCCAATTTGGCCCCCACTGCAAGGGTAGTTTTTTCCGTTTTTATCATTTTAGATCCCCGGAGGACACTTTTCCAAATTTAGTCAATACCCCTCTTGTGAGATATCGTTGAAAAGGTCTGTGACTACTTATTGATGTTATGCACTTCCGGTGACAGCCCCCCCCCCATTCTTTGCCCCCCCCGGGGGACACTTTTTGATATTTAGTCAAGACCCCTCGTGTGAGATATCGTTGGAAAGGTCTGTGACTACTTATTAATGTTATGTACCTACGGTGCCCCCACCACCACTTTGCCCCCCCGGGGGCACTTTTCCAAATTTAGCCAAGACCCCTCATGTGAGATATCGTTGGAAAGGTCTGTGACTATTTATTGATTTTATGCACCTCCGGTGACAGTCTCCCCCAATTTGCCCCTCCCGGAGGACACTTTTTCAAATTCAGCCAAGACCCTTCATGTGAGATATCGTTGGAAAGGTCTATGACTACTTATTGATGTTATGCTCCCCCGGTGTCCATCCGCCCATTTTGCACCCCGCGGCGGACACATTTCCAAATTTAGCCAAGGCCCCACATGTGAGATATCGTTGGGAAGGTCTGTGACTACTTATCGATGTAATGCACCTCCGGTGACCGCACCCTCCCCTTTTCCCCCACGGGGGTGTTTTTCTAAATTTAGCCGAGACCACTCATGTGACATATTGTTGGAAAGGCTTATGACCACTTACTCATTTTATCCGCCTCCCGCATCCCTCCCCCCCTTTGCCCCCACGGGGAGGGCATTTTTATAAATTCAGATCCAGACTTCTCATGTGACATATGGTTGGAAAGGCCTAAAGACCTGTGACGACTTAATCATATTATGCAGCTGCTGTGCTCCTCCGCTCGCTTTGACCCCTCCCCCAAGAGATCTGGTCCGAGGTTCATTCGTTTTGATATTATATTTTTTACAATATTTTGTAGTGCGTGCACACCACACCCGCTTGCTATCATATATCAGTGCCGTATATAGCGGGTAACCTGTTCGTGATTTCATATTACAAGATTACGTATAAATTAGAGCCCCCGATTAAAGGAGGGGCCCGCTAGCGGTCGAAGTCACCTAGTCTTTATTAACATCGACTCATTCCAGTTCACGCGCAGACGATTCTTGATAAATGTATGACGTATATAATACCTAATATATGATTTATAAAAGAAATTTGCAAACTGTAGTCATCGAGAAAAAAATTACACAATCGAAAAATATCGAGATGTCCATACAATCGAGAAAATCGAGAAAAACATCTCGTTATCGCCCATCACTAATCTCTGCTATGCAAAGCAAAAATTATTGAGAAACATAATGTGTGGATCTCAAAATTTCTCCTAGAATATTTTTGAATCAAGTAAAACTGCTGTTCTGCACCAAAATATAACCATAAAGTTTGTCCATCTTATAAATCAAATATCACAGAGTCAACTTTTTTGAAAAGAATTTTGTAGCCGTTCCTTTAATGTATTCCAATAATTAATATTATCTACATTTATATCTGTATCCAAATAATGTATAGGAAATGAAACTGAGCTATATATATCGTTATGCCCTAAGATAATCATTCTTAAGTAGATACTGTAGTTTAAAGAATTTTCTTTTTAAATTATCCGCTCATTTTATATAGAATATAAGTCTGTAAAAATGTAATCCTTGGAACTCGTTCGTTACAGAGAAGATATGAACTAAGAAAACATTACACTGTTTTTTTCTTATCTATTCATTGAATTTCTATTTGCATAACAGTAAATGCATTCGCATTTTTACCTTTTAAGGGATATATTTACCGAAGCATGGGGAAATTGTATTTAAGTTTGATTTTCTTATAAAATATATCGTTTCTTTATTTTCTAAAATAACACACGTGCTTTGTGAATAATTTGAATGATTAATAAAATATAATTAGCACATTTTAATTTCAAACAAGTTAAATAACTATAAAATAAGAACCTTTTGATTATTTTGGAGTTGTATAATTGTATAAAATTAATACCGCTGTTAAATTACTAAATGAAGAGATATTTACATATCGATTTATTTAAAAACTTATTGTTTTTACAAGGGAACCACATTTGGTGTTGCTCTCACCTAGTATCGAGACCAGATGCGTTTTGTAGCCCTATACATAAAAGTAAGAGAACCGAAAAAATTTCTGTTAAAATAACATTTATATACTTTTTAATGCATTTAATTTTTTTATTATTCATATTTATTTGTTTATTTCACGCCAAAAATGAGTTAAGTCGTCAAATATGGCGCTACAATTTTTCCGCCCGCTTTATCCAAAGAGAAAATGTACAGAACATATTACTAGAATTATATCAGATTGCGATTTTTTTTAATAATTGATAGCATAAGAGACAAATATTAGGTTTTTATTTTTTTTCTATGCAGACGATAAATATATAAGCAATAAATATAATTCTATAAAAGCTTCGAAGGTCATTGAAAACTATTTTTTAGTGAAATACAAAATAAGCAACCTATTTTCTTTTGAAATCGAATGAAATAAAGTTTCGAATGTTTAAAATGAAATATTGCTGTATGAAATTGTCCTTCGGTAAAAGTAATTATAAAGTAAATTAATATTTTTACACAATTTAGAAAAATTACAGTAGCGAAATAAGTCGGACATTGCAATTTTTAGCTATTACAAATTCAGCTATGACATTTGGCTAGGGTTGCCGGAAAGCTCTACTTTTGAAAATAAACGCCAACTGTTTCCCCGCCAAAAATATGAATATAAAGTTGCAATTTTTCAAAATCAAATTCGTGGGTTTTTGAAGGAATTTCCAAACTTTTTTCAATATTTTATACTTATTATTAACTAATTTTTAGTTTTAAATGTTTTTCTTAAAAAAAAAAATTCAATGTTAATAGTCCGATAAGTGGTCTCAAAAATTGCATTTTCAGAAAGTTATGCTGCTGTATAATCAAGAAATATTATTTTAACAGAAAAATTTTATCGATTCTCAAATTTCATAATATAGGGCTTTAAAATGCAAAAGATCTCAATGCTAGATGCGAGCAACACTAAAAGTGGTTCCCTTGTTAGTTGCCAATTATTCCTTGTTACAAATGATTATTCTATTAATGTCTAATAATAACGGGTCATTAACATCTACGTATGTACGGTCATTGAAAAGCAAATAACCATAAAGTACATAGAAGTCATAATACAGAGAAACATCTGATAATCATGTGACTTTGCAGAATAATAAAAATAGTTTTATGAAACATATATTATAAAAAGTATATTAATCATTCATTATGCAGAAACATGCAATAATTATGTCAGTTTTCAAAATAATAAATATTTTTCCGAAATTTATATTATAAAAAGTATATTAACTATGCATTATGCAGAAGTATGTAATAATCATGTCAGTTTTCAAAAAAAAAAAAAATATTTGTTTTCCGAAATATATGCTATAAAAAGTATATTTACTATGCATTCACAACACAATACAGTCGGATCTCGTTATAATGACACCCGGTTTTCACGACACTCCGCTTATCACGTCAGTTTTTTAAAGTCCCGGTTTTCTGTATATGAATTTAATGTAAATAAACTCCGGATTTTGCGTCGTTGAATAATTTTCAACTCATTATGAAAATTGTCCATTTTTCATAATCCATCTTACAAGGAAATTAAGCGGTAAGAAATAACTTAACCAAAATTTTCACAAGCGTGTCTAAAATACACATTGAGATAAAGGATATACTTCATGATCATGGGATCATTTTGAACTTTAGGCGGTATTACCGTAAACTATAGGTTAAATACTGAATAAAGGTCATTGAGGAAATTCGTGACTTCATATCGTCTCTTAATGGTGATCACCATTATCCAAAAAAGTCAAAACTAAGTCTAGCGTTTGTATAGAGTACTGTGTAGGGATACGCCATTCCCTTAGCGATGGCAGGTAACTATGATGACCGACGTCTGCACCAAGCAAAATGGGATACAAGCCGCACTGTACTTCCGGTATACATGGCGCAGTTTCTTTTGTACGTGATGATTAAATATTACTAACTTTTTCTTTTCTTTTTGCACAGACTAACCATACTAAGCATGCTATCAAGTTTACTAAAACTAAAAAAGAAAAAGCGAAAAATAAAAAGTAACAAGGCCAAGAAAGATGCAAGGTCAAGATTATAATAATGAAAAATTGGATTACGCGTAACGCAGACGTTCTTTGCAAGGAACGTTTAGAAAGCTACTCCAAAACAGAAGAAATGTATTTGACTTCGTTGCATCATGTGTCAAAGGTAGTTACATAAAGACTGTACTTTTTCGACACATTTTCTGTAGATTGTAGTCGAAAAAACAGGTATCTTATCCCATTCGCGACCATAGATGCATATAAGCGCCTTCATAAAGAGCATACAAAATTTGTTTCTGGCACCAGTAAAAAAATAAAAGTAATATTTGATTTCTTTAATTAGAGCATTTCATGATTATTTAAGTAAAGGTAACTTATTTTAAAAAAGTGGTGCCAACCGAATAAAATTTGTGTCAAAGCCATCAGTATCGAAAGCGTTAGCAAATACATTATGTAAGCACAATTTTACTATTTTTCTTTTCCCTATCTAATACATTGATGTTACGTTGTTGCTGAAATAACAATTAAAATTTAATGTAAAAAAATAAGTCAATAATTTTAATAGTGAAAGTAGGCAGACAATTAAAAATTTGAATCTACTAATACGTTTCATTGTACTCATTTAGTTTCATTTTGTTTTTACATCGTTAATTATAGTCCAGATATGAATATTTTTTTTAATATTTTTATTTATAATTTCATTCTGTTCTTATTACAAGTGCGGCATAACAACTGCGGCGTCTCATCCTGAATGTACGGATGACGCGCCGCATTCTAATGTTTTAGAAAAAAATTGTAAAAAAATATTAATGATTTGTTTTGAATTTTTTGTCGCAGTACACACGTTGTATATTTAACATTAAATAGCACAGCATGTTTTTTTTTTTTATTATGTCTACCATGGGACTTTACAGATAAATTAAAAAAAAATGTGCGGCGTAAATCCCGGAATTACCCTACTACATGAAACTAATTGTCACCAAAAACACTGTAATTGCTAAGAGAAATTATTTCAGATACCACGATTAATTGTAATATAAGAAATACCCTACCATACAAGGTATTTGCAATTGAATATAATATTTTGAATTCTTAAACTGTAGTTAAAAATTAACATTTCTGATATTTTAAGGATTCTGATCGTTTTGTCTATTCATGAATTTGAAATCTAAAAATATTAACAAAAATGTGAAAATTTAGAAATTCAATCCACAGATTACAAATAATCTTCATTAAAAAAAAGAACAAAATTTACTATATTGGACTAAAAGATTGAACTTTTATCGATTTTACGACTGACTCAAAAACAATAGGCGAACTGTAAAATTCGTAAATATATGCGAAATTACACATTTAATATAAAATAGTAAAAACTGTTATTTATCTATGTCGAACCAAACTTTCATATTTCTATTAATTTAGGCTATCCTAACTATCAAACACAAATTTACAGATAAGCTCACAAATACTTCATTGTTCATACATATATTAAATTGATTGTGTAATATAAAGCACAATTGTACCACTCAGTATTGATCAGTCTTGAATGTCACGACAAATTCAAACAATTTCTCATTTACTATGTGTACATTCGCTTCTAACTATTGCATATATTTTATCGAATAAAACAAAAACTGCATTTCATGTAAACATGTAAACGTTTGCTTGAACATAGGAACATGATTTATTAATTTCAAATTACGTTTTAAAATAGTTTTCGATAATGCTATTTTTTAATCTAACACACCTGACGTAAAAATAACGATTTATTTTGTAGAATATTGTAAAGTAAACCTTGAAGTAACATAAATATATAAAAGGCTTTAATAAAACTTGTAGACCTACGAAGAAAATGGTCGGGTTTGGAGATCAGGAGGTATATAGCTAACATGTGGAAAAGCTCCTTCTTCTGGTTTTTATAAGAATAAAATTTTCATCGTTTTTTTTTTTTTTTTTTTTAACATAAAGAAGTTCACAATAAATAACTTTGATTAAAGGGAAAAGTAATATTCCTTTGGATTTTAGTAACATTTTACTTTATTTTTTTTTCTATGTATAGATTAATATTTCTAATATTTTCGAAATTATCTTTAAGACAATATAAAATATCATTAAAATTTAGAAAACAAACTTTTAATGAACAAAATAGTTCTGTTTACACTGATTTTACTTTGATAGTATCTAATTAAAAGTCCTTCACTATTACTATAAATATATTTTTATTGGATATTAGTTTTCCAATTGTCAGATGCAGTCTCCAGCTGTTGTGCGAGTAGTGCATTCACTAAGAAAAGTAAGTTTAGCTGCAACTGTTTTCATCAGCAGCTGAAACATATATATTGTGACTTTCATTCCTTTATAGGGTTTTCTTAACTTTATTTATGGCTTATTGTTAGTATTTAATTATAAAAGATTACCTCTAAACTTTTTATTAATATTTATATTAACCCTCGTTCCAACAATTTTGTTGTTTGGAGATTAAAGAAATTGTTTAAAAGAGTAGTAGAAAACAGACTGATATTTATTATTATTATTAAAATAATAATCATTATAATTGTTTAAACTGGAAATGTCTAAAATAAAAATAAAAATATCAATAATACCCAAAACATACATGATATCAAAAAAGCGTTAATGTTATTTTTGTACATATTAAAAGTATTGCATTTTCTGGAAAATTTCCTTATCCACTTCTCTATATACAATTAATTAAATTATTTAAAACCACGCTCCTGCAAAAATACATGCAACTTTCCAGCAAAATACACAAATACTAAAATAATTGGGTTGTTTTTCAGAAGTAAATTCTAACTTGCAATTTAATGCATTTAATAATTCCTATGAAAACATAATTTTATGCATATATGAAACAAAGTATACTGTCCCGCTCTTAAATGCATTACACAACTGACTGAGAGTTCTATGAATGAGTATTCCTCGTCATGAAATTCTTTGTCAGAAACAAGTGAGATTTTAATTTTGATTGTATATTAATAATTTTTATTATTTCTTACAGCTACAATAAGAAATTTGAAATCTCGAATAAAAATTAAGGACTTTAAAAGCCTTTAAAAATATTTCTGAATACGGAAATGTTAAACTTTGAAAAACATTTTAAAATAATATTTCAATAAATTCAGGTTTTTTGTTTTTGCAGTTTTCAGAGCCGGGCTGTGTTAGTAGGAATTGTAGAATCCATTAATCTTACTCAGATGTTATCTCCTCCCACAATCCGCCAATGATTAGAATGCTTTCCAAACAGTCAATTATTTAAGATTAATCGGGATTAACTGCAACTGCTAGCATCTGAAAGATGTATTGCGATACTGATTCTTGATTAGTCGGATCTGCTGAACATTTATGTGTATTTATTTCAAGTTTAAGATAAGCTGCATAATTGACATATTTTATCTTTCGTTTTCTTATCTGAGCTGAGAATACCTTGAATATCGATGTATCAAAATATTGTGCACCGAAATAATTTAACAATATTAAGATAGAGGATAAAATATAGCTGTGATGACAATTATCTCTTAAACCGATGATTATAGTCTCATATGTCCAATTACAAAGAGTATACAAATTAAGCATACATGCAATATATATATATATATATTCTTAACCCTTAAATGCCTGATTTTTCAAAAATCATTGTAATAATGTTTTCGGCTTTCATTTTTTAAATAAATCATGGGAAAAATACTTAAAAAAATCATATTTTGTTTTAAGTATGGTTTACGGCTAAAAAATAGTTTGTTACTAATCGGCAATAATAATCTTTAATTGAAAAAATAATTTTCCTTGATAAAATTCTTTAATACTAAACACAAAAGAATTTTGAGAGCTATGATAGGAAATAAATTTTACTTGCTCACTTCAAAAGAAAATAGGGTATTTCGCAATCTTCCAAACAAAACAAAAAGAACAAGTAGCAACAATTGAAAAAATAAATCTTTCTTTATTCTTAAGCAGCAAAGGTGTTGCCATCTACAGATTGAATATCGATTTAATAATATTTTCAGAATGTAGTTTATTGGCAACATTAGGCATTATAGCTTCAGTATTATTCTAATAGTATTTTAGAAGCCTAAATTGGGCATGTTGCCGAAAAGCAACACCTGGCATTTAAGGGTAAATTTAGAAACATACAATATAAACACGAACGGTATATACTATATCCACCTCCAAGTTATACATGATTCCGAAGAGCTTTCTTTTTCATTAGAAAGCTCACAAAATAATATAATTTCGAGATTTAATTAATGATTTTTTTTTCTGCTACTGATTTTCGGAAACGTTTTCAAGCTGTTTTTGCCGTGTCTATTTAGTTTTCTGTAACCGCAATATCGGTTTTCAATATGCTATCAATTCTCAAGTAAACATTTTCTTGTTGAAAAAGCATGTTTCACAGAAAAACACCAAAAAATTACAGCATTAACCCTTAAATGACTGAGTTTTCAAAAATCATTTAAAAAATGTTTTTGGCTTTCTTTTGTTAAATATATCGTGGGAAAAATGCTTATAAAAACACATTTTGTTTTAAGTATGGTTTACGGCTAAAAAACTCTTTGTTACTAATCGGCAATACTGGTGTTTAATTGAAAAAATAATTTTCCTTGATAAAATTGTATAATATTAAACACACAAGAATTTTGAAAAACTATGATAGGAAATAAATTTTACTTGCTCGCTGCAGAACAAAATAGGGTATTTCGCAAACTTTCAAACAAAGCAAGAAAAAAAAAAAATCATGTATCAACAATTGAAAAAATAAATCTATCTTTATTCATAAACAGCACAAGTGTTGCCATCTAAATGTTGACAATCGATTTAATTATATTTTCAGAATGTATTTTATTGGCAACATTAGGCATTATAGCTTCAATATCATTCTAATAGTATTTATAAGCCTAAATTGGGTATGTTTCTGAAAGACCCATGCCGAAAGGCATTTAAGGGTTAAATTTAACAATAAAATAATTATTATTTTGTTATTTGTCCACGTATAAATTCAGTTACGCGGCTGGGAAAAACTGATTCAGAATTGATAACATCATAATTACCAATAACAATAAAATAATTATTATTTTGTTATTTTCCATGTATAAATTCGGTTACGCGGCTGGAAAAGTTTTATTGAGAATTGATAACATCGTAATTACCAGTATAGCAGTATGAGTAACCTTTCTATTCCAAAAAAAAAAAAAAAAACTACTCAGAAACTTTCCGAAAATCAGTGGCCGCAAAAAAAAATTTAATTTTTTAATTTCTTCTTTAAATCTCAAAAATACAGTAATTTTTTAGATCTTTAAAGATGAATAACGCTTTTTGGGATGTGAGTAACTCCAAAGGAGTTGTAGAATATTTGTTTTTGATTGTTATGTTGCATTTGAGTAGATTGAGAAACACATGCCTTTTTTTAAAGTGCATGTTTTAGATTTGGCATTTCTAATTCTGTTAAACTGAAACAGAATTTCTTTGTAGGAAACAAGAATTCCTCCATATAATAGAAAATGTAATTATATTCATCCAACAGCAGAAATTTTCTGCCTTACATTACTTACTTTCACTTTCTTTTTTTACACATTCTCACTGTTTTTACAAATGTGCTTTTTGTACGAGATCACTTTCATTTTCTTTTACAGGATTTCTGGTATAAATGGAATAATTAAAACAAATTTTGTGGAACAACGTTACTACAATTTTTGATAGTTTTTCTGGTATAAGCGAATTTGTTTTATTTCGAATTGATAACATCATAATTATAGATCTACCAGTTTGAGTAATCTTTCTATTCCAAAAGAAAAAAAACTACTCAGAAACGTTTCCGTAAACCAGTGGCCGCAAGAAAATCTTAATTTTTTAATTTCTTCTTTAAATCTCGAAAATTCAATGGTTTATGATGTCTTTAAAGATGAATAACGCTTTTTGGGATCTGAGTAACTCCAAAGAAGTTGTAGAATATTTGTTGTTGATTGTTATATTGCATTTGAGTAGATCGAGAAACACATGCCTTTTTTTAAAGTGTAGGTTTTAGATTTGGTATTTGTAATTATTTTAAACTGAAACAGAATCTCTTTGTAGGAAACAAGAATATCTCATTATAATAGAAAATGTTATTCTGCCCATCCAACAGCAGAAATTTTCTACCTTACATTACAAGATCCTTACTTTTTTACAAATGTGCTCTATGTACGCGATCACTCTCATTTTCGTTTACAGAATTTCTGGCATAATTGGAATCATTAAAATAAGTTTTTTGAACAACGTTACTATAATTTTTATAGTGTTTCTGGTATAAGCGAATTTGTTTCTTCGTCGAACGTGAAGAAACTTATGACTATAAATTTTTCAGCTAGAGAAAAACTATATACATCCTGCATAACGGAGAAAATCTATACTTCATATGAAAGTGGGATATTCTGTTTAAAATGCAGTAAAATATTTGTTAAAACAACAGGTATTATTAATATTGTATATTTTCCCTCTTATTAATAGAGTAATTTTCAAATAACATTCTGTTAGTTTTTAAAAAAATACACTGCAAGTATATTTCCCAAATCATTTGATACCAAATGCCAAAAGTTCTTTAGTATTTTTAAAAGTTAAAATATTGTAAAAACTTGCCTAACTGATATCGGTTAAGTAATCTCTCTATTCTAAAAAAAAGTAACTACCGCTGTCACCACCGCCGCCGCCGCCGGTTTTGATTTTTTTGTGACTGGAGGTCTTTCTTCGTTAATATTAAGAAAAATAATACATACACAAATATGAAAATCGGTAGTATTATACAGAAATGTTTTATAAATACGCTGATGCAGACAGTTTTCAAATCGAAGAATTATTTTAAGAGATATTTAATGCTAAAGTTGGACAAAATCGTTCCACTAAAAAAGTTTTATAGGAGCAAAAACTATTTTTGGGAATTTAATCATTTTTAAATCATTTTATACGTTTGAAGTTCCTGGTGTGCAGACTGTAATTCTTCTATTAATTTGACTAATTTTTTGAGGTTTTATTTCTATTTTAAATTCAAATTTTCAGCTTTTCTAGAGATATTTTTTACAGATTTTAGAAAGTGATATTAATTTAAAATGTTGCCAACTGTATAAACAGCGGAAACAATAATGTTTGCTTCAAAAAAAATATTTATACATGTAAATAAATTAAAAATTTATTTACACGTGACTATTATAAACAGAAAAAAAAAACATTTGGAATTAGAATTAAATAATTATGTACAAAAAGCAGGAACTTATTAAAAATTATGTCATAAAAACTATAATTACACGTGAATTTTAAGAGACAAAGGAATTTGTAAAATAATAAATTTATTAACATGCGTTAAAAGTCTTAAATAGGAGAAATTACGTCATATTTGCGTCACATCACAGTTATTGCATAAAATGAACACAAAATAATATTGCAAAACGGTTTAAATTTAGAAATTGCGCTAGACATTTATTTGATATTTTGAGAGGATACTTTTCAACTATTTTTGTTAGGAAAGCACAAATAATATTTCATTTCTAACACAAGTATTTTCACGTGAATATTAAAAAGAGAAAGAATAGTTTAGTCAAAATTACGCCAGATTAAAAACGATTAATTTAAAATGTCTCATTTAAAAGAACTTTCTTTTCACTTTGGTAAAAAATACGTGTCTACGTCATCAAGCTATTTTTATTTCGACGTTTTATTTGTATTTTTACTTTCTTCTGTCTTTACAAGAAGAAAGTATTGGATTCATGAAAATTTTCGAATTCCGGTTTTCGACGGATTTACACATTTTAGGGGTCAGAGATTCCAAAAAACATGTTTTTACAAAATGTCTGTCTGTGACTCTGTGAGTCTGTCTGTCTGTCTGTCTGTCTGTGTGTATGTGACACAAATTTTGTGGGCGCTCTATCTCAAGAACTAATGCACGGAATTTAATAAAAATTTATATTCTGTGAGTCCCTAATACAAATTGATGCTGATTAGTTTTTGGTGTAAATCGCTCAACAGGTGTCGCTGCTATGCTGCATTTTTCACGATTTTTGCAATAGCTCTATCTCACGAACTAATGCACGGATTTTCATCAAACTTCAGATTCAGTTAGTCCTTGATATGAATTGATGCTGATTACGTTTTGGTGTAAATCGCCCAACAGGTGGCGCAGTTATGATGAATTTGGCAGGATTTACACGATTTCCCCAATAGCTCTATCTTAGGAACTAACGCACGGATTTTCATCAAACTTCAGATTCAGTTAGTCCTTGATATGACTTGCTACCGATTATGTGTTGGTGTAAATCGCCCAACAGGTGGCGCTTCTGTGCTGCCTTTTTCACGATTGCCTCAATACCTCTATCTATAGAACTAATGGACGAATTTTCATCTAACTTCAGATTTAGTTGTATGTTGACACAGGTTGTTTTTTATTAGGTTTTGGTGTTAATCACACAATAGGTGGCGCTGCTATGCAGGAATTTTCACGATTTTCGCTATAGCTCTATCTCAAAAACTAATGCTCGGATTTTCTCCAAACTTCAGATTCAGTCAGACGTTGACATAAATTGTTGCTGATTAGGATTTGGTATAAATCACCCAATAGGTGGCGCTGCTAGGCAGCATTTTGCTGGATTTAGACGATTTCAGCGATAGTCATATCTCAAGAACTAACGCACGGAATTTCATATCTTTAGAATCCTCGTGAGATGCATAGATTGCCATTTAATTTTGGCAGTGTGATAGCGAATTTTGAAGTATTAACATGTATGAGATAGAAGAAAGTTTTGGGATTGGTACATCCGACTAGTTATTAATGTTGTACTAATTTATTTGTTCTTTCGTTATTTAAAATAAAAATTATGTCAATTTGTATAATTTGGCGAGTGGTTTGACGATTTATATAATTTGGCGAAATTGGTCAGCGGGATAATCAAGTAGTACCGCAGCCGATTTGGCGTTAAAGTTCCCCCAATCAAAGAGAAATGAATAGAAATCCGTTTATAGGGAGATCGCCACTGTTTTCTAAATTATAATTCAATCTTTCGTAATCTTTTTAAAGCCGATCAAATTAGCGTGCATTTAGAGTTTGCGGTGTCTGGACGGGGGTTGGTGAGCGTAGCTCGTAGGGTGCCGAGCCCCCTAGTATCCAAAAAAATTGTATCGATATATAATAAAGAGAAAACAAGATGAATGGGCTAATTTATTTTTTAAATATAGTTATCAAGTATTGGTTAGCAATTTTAGCATAGATATTTTGGTATTTTTAAATCGCTGAGTACATTTTCGATAATATTACATCATATATATCAGAAATAAGAAAATTTTCTATATGTTTTAAATACTACAAAATACAATGCAATTTACCGTATCCTTCTACATATAAAAAAAAGTTTTGATTTGGAAATGGACCAATAAAAATCTGCGTAGATATTCCGGCAGATCGGCATCCAATTTGAATGCTTAAGCATGGCCTTTCTTCGTTAATATTAAAAAAACTGTTGCATACAAAAATATAAAAATGGGTAGTATTATAGGGAAATGTTTGATAAACACGATGATGCAGACAGTTTTCAAATCGAAGAATTATTTTACGAGACATTTAATACCAAAGTTGGACAAAATCGTTCCATTAAAAAGTTTTATAGGAGCAAAAACTGTACATAGGAATTTAATTATTTTTAGATCATTTTATGCGTCAGAATTTCCCGGTGTGCAGACTGCATTTAGTTTTTTAATTTGACTCATTTTTTGAGGTTTTATATCTATTTTAAATTCAAATTTTCAGCATTTCGAGAGATATTTTTTACAGATTTTAGAAAATTGTATATATTTAAACTGTTGCCAACTGTATAAACAGCGCAAACAATAATGTTTGCTTCAA
This sequence comes from Maratus speciosus, assembly GCA_963932465.1. NCBI lineage: Eukaryota > Metazoa > Arthropoda > Arachnida > Araneae > Salticidae > Maratus > Maratus speciosus. The sequence goes on along the minus strand of OZ010791.1, from coordinate 490,914,383 downwards.
ATAAAAAAAAAATACACGTGACTATTATAAACAGAAAATATAAAAAGCAGGAACTCATTGAAAATTACGTCATAAAAACTACATTTAAACGTGAATTTTAAAAGAGAAAGGATATTGTAAAATAACAAATTCATTAACATGCGTTAGAAGTCTTAAATAGTAGGAATTACGTCACATTTTCGTCACATTACACTTATTACGTAAAATGAACAAAAAATAACATTACAAAACAGTTTAAATTTAAAAATTGCGTGAGACATTTATTTGATATTTTAAGATGATCATTATATTTCATTTCTAACAAAAGTATTTTTAGGTGAATATTAAAAAGAGAAAGAAAAGTTTGGTGAAAATTACGTCAGATTATAATTGTCAGTTTCAAAATATAATTCAATATTCCGAAATCTTTTTAAATCTTGTCAAATTAGCGTGCTGTTAGAGTCTGCGGGGCTGAACGGGTGTTGACGAGGGTAGCTCGTAGGGAGCAGAGCCCCCTAGTTATTAAAAATAAACGTTTGGTCAAACAAAGTAAAGTCTTTCGTAGAACTACCAAGCTTTATGATATGTTTTAACACGGAAATAGAATAGGGTGAGTCTGTCAGTAGTTGATAAAATTTTTAAATATTGCGCCATTTCAGACGGAAATAAGTTTTACACGTGGCACTGGACAAAATATTTTTGTTTAAATGTAGGGGCACCTGTTATCACATTGTTGTCAGCTGCCTGCTGTAAGAGAAGTCATTTTATGAATATATTTTTATTAGAAAATATAAAATATATTTTTTTGAATAGTTGGAGACAATTACGTTAAGTTAAAATAATCCACTTCCGTCTTGCTTATTTCCAATAATAGTTTTATATGAATTATTGTTAATCACAGCTTAAGCTTGATATTTTAAAGATAAATTTTTGAATTTTCGACTTATTTCTTCTATTGATCAACTACTGAGAAAATACCACTTAAAGAATCTATTTACTCATAATTTTGTTGCTATTTTATTTCATCAGATTTCATCTTTGCCCATTACAGATCATTCATTAAGGGTTGCACCAATCATGTTAGTTTACTTTTAAAACTTAAAAGGAAGGAAATATGTTTAAAACCCCGTAGCGTCGACCATATTTGATAATCAACTGTCTGGGTCAACATAGATCATTAGGTTTTTAAAGATAACCTTTCCGCATTTATGGCATTTAGTTTGTCGCTAATAAGTATCTGAAGAAAACTAAATCACCAAAATGCTTAGAATATTTTATAACTCTAATTTAAAAATGGGTTGCCTTTTCTTAAGCTTACATTATAGGTAAATGAAACATAAGTCGTAGTCCTTTATGTCCATAGAGTTATTTGATCTTCAAAGTTAAAAATATAATAAAAATAAAAATAAAAACTCTGATCCACTTCGGGATTTTTTGCCTCATTTAGAGAAGATGGGGGCGCTTTATAATAAACTGTGTCTATTTTAACGGAATTTTGTTTAAAAAATGTTTTAAATGCAGAGAAATGTTCCGGGTTTTGTTCCTGAAGTTCGGATGTTTCACTATATAGCATTTATTTACGAATCTTGCATTAAGACATTAAATACAAGGAAATTGTCGCATTTAAAAGTTATCACTTTTAAGCACAATGACCTTATCTCAATTTATGGAATTTTTTTCATGGTTTTTAAAATAATTCTCAAATATGAGTTTAAGAAAATCTATTTCTATCTCCTGCAGCTCGATTACCGAAGCCTAACCCGTTTTCATTTTAAACAATATAAATAGTTCAGCGCTTGTGTCTGGCTAATACTTCATAACGAAATTAAAACTTCATTAGTAAATAAATAAATAAATAAAACGCAAATTTAACAGATATGTAATAAAACTACGTTCTTAAACACTGAAATAATCAGAATAAAGAAGTATGTAGTAGCAAAATCTTTACGATTTCTTTGGCTATTAACCTCTGTCGTGCGTCTAATACAAATGTATCGCTTTTAATAAATTTGAAAACTTTAATTGAATGCATAATGCATATTTTTAATATAAAAATGCATTTTTTTGTTGTTATTGGGTAGGTAAAAAAAAAAAAATAATAAGCAAACTGAAGAATCCCATTTTAAAAACAGAAATAATAATGCAAATTCTTATTTTGGTGGATTCGTTATTTATTTAAAGGCAAAATTAATGTATTGAAAGAAACTTCTTGGTAATAGTTTATTATTTTATTTACAGAAACATTAAATGAGATATTTCTACTTGTTATCCTTTTCAATCTTAATTGGCAATTACATAATACTAGAATGAATGAATAAATTACCAGTTTATTCATTCAAACTTTTTACAAAAATATGTAAAGAGTAATCGTTGTAATGCAAGTCATATATAATTATAGAACTCATCTAATAATTATATAACTACCAAAAACTTAATTATATAACTACAAAAAACTCTTCTCATTCCTGATACTTTGGAAATTCTTAAATTAAGAATTTAGGTAAACTTTCAAAATTATCAATCTTTATATCTGATGTGCGTATCGTTAAATGTGATTTATATAAATGTCTATTTTGTAAATAAATTTCTTATATATTATTAATAAAAATGTATAAGATTTCACTTGATTTAAATGTAAAATTTTGAATTAATTAAAATACATATTAAAGATATAATTAAGAACTAGTCGGATGTGGCAATCTCAAAGATTCCTTCTATCGGATACATGTTAATACTTCAAAATTCGCTATGACAGTACCAAAATTAATGACAATCAATGCCCTTCGTGAGGATTCGGAAATTCCGTGCATTAGTTCTTGAAATAGGACTATTGCGGATATCGGGGGGAAATGCAGCATAAAAACGCCTCCTGTTGGGCGATTTACACCAAAACATAATCAGCAATAATATTTATGAAGGCATACCTAAATCTGAAGTTTGATGAAAATCCGTGCATTAGTGTTTGAGATGGAGTTATGCGGGAATCAGGAAAAATTCGGTACATCAGCGCCACCTGTTGGGCGATTGACATCAAAACGTAAACAGAAGCAATCCATATCAAGTATTATCCGAATCTGAAGTTTAATGAAAAGCCGTGCATTAATTTTTGAAATAGAGCTATTGCGGAAATCTTGAAAAATGCAACATAGTACCGCTACCTGTTGAGCGATTTACACCAAAATATAAACAGTATCAATTCATGTCAAGTACTATCAGAATCTGAAGTTTTATGGAAATCCGTGCTTCAGTTCTTGAGATACAGCTGTAGCGGAAATCGTAAAAAATGCAGCATAGTACACTGTAAACTGAAATGTCTGAAATTCAGACATTTAAGTGTCTGAAACGCAGTGTTCAATTTTCAGACGTTTTAAAATGTCTTAAAATTTTCAGACACTTAAGTGTCTGAAACAAGAGTGTTCAATTTTAAGACGTTTTAAAATGTCTTAAATTTTTCAGACACTTCTTACGTCTGAATTTCAGACATTTCAAATGTCTTAATTGCGGCCATCTTTGAACCCTCCCCCTTTTTTTTTTGACCAATATGAAGCCATCTTTGGCCACTTTTCTTTCTAAGCCATATACGCAACCATGTTTGACCACATTGAATCATTTTTTTATAAATGGGAATACTTTGTTACCATAAAGCAGAGCTGATTGCAGCGTGGGAAAAATGGGGTGCTTCTCTACCCCCTGATTTTAGGGTACCCCAAATTGGATATGAAATTTTCATAAAGCTGATATTTTAAATCAGTTTTGACCTTATGAGGATTGTAATCAGTATTTTGTAGTTTTAGGATCGGATAATTATATGTATATATATATAAATATGCATTTATGTGATATATATGCCCTACGGCATCAAAAATGTTTATTACTTTTAGTGAACTTCAGATTAATTCTAGTCCGAAGACCTAGTATTCATTCGCCCCCTTCCCCCACTGCCTTCGTATACTGTTACAAAAAAAAAAAAAAAAAAAAAAAAAAAAAAAAAAAAATGAAGCCTATTCGATGCCGTCAAATACATATTTGGATAAATATATCATTTTCTTTAACCTAATCATGTTCTAAAAGTACAAAATATTTATTAAAATAAGCATAAGATCAAAACAAACTTAAAATATCAGCTTTATGGAAATTTTATACAGAATTTAGGGGCCCGTAAAGCTAAAGGCCCATAGAAACAGCCCAGTTTTCCCATGCTGTAATCAGCTCCGCTTTATGGTAACAAATTATTCCCATTTATAAAAAGAATTCACTCCTTCAGAAAGAATTCCATCCCTGCTTTGTAGTTCAATTTTTTCCTATTTAAATAACATATTCCCAGTTCAATTCCCAGTTTAAGCATTTTTTGCATTTTTATTTCCGTGTTAAATAAAATCTAATACTAGATTCCCCAAAATTTGCAGTATATGAGAACCCAATATTTAAAAAAATTGAGTATGAAACTCTTCATTTAAAGAGTAAATTCGATTTTTTTTTTTTTTTTTTTTTTTTTTTAAGAGGGGTTTATTTACCATAAGAAAAGTTGAGAATTTAATTATAAAATATTCAAAATTTCACGATAGCTTGATTTTAATGCTTCTATGATTTGTTTTCATGTTCACACATACACACATATATAATAACATACAGGAAAAGTCACTTCTAGTTTCAAAACCTATTTTGCCTAAATATACATTTTTTTTGGCCTTGTTTGTATAAATGAACTTTGAGGAAAACCGCAATTTTTTGTGCGAAATGTAGTTATGCATGGAAATATACAAAACCCTAGCTGTTTTCTAATTTCCATTTTAAACTTGTAATAACCTTTTAACTTAAAGCTGTTCTCAACTGCTCTGCTCAACAAGCACAAAACGTTTTGACACATTTACAAATTCATTTTTTAACGGAAAGGTATAAAATTGGAAAGCCTGAGCATGGAATCGAACTGTGTTTTCCATTTTTTGATCCATAAATTACCTATTGAGTTATAAGCGATTTTGATCACATGACAAACACGTTTTTCGCCCTTTCTTGAGTGGTTATTCTTCTTTCACGCAGAAATTCGATTCAAAACGCCCACTTGGACACTATTTTCTGAAAGACCTGTTGCGTTTGAAAAAAAAAAAAAAAAAAAAAAAAAAAAAAAAAAAAACCGGAGAAAACAGTTCGATAACATAGTTTCTGAACAATAACACCAGCCAGTTTCATTCATTTCCCAACAAAAATAAATTAAAACTTGCGTCATAAAGTTGCCCTTTTGGATTTGAGAACAGCCTTAAAATAAAATGAGCTTAGTTTTCAATTTCTCATGTTTTGCAAATCCAAAATTTAAAATTTTGAACAAAAAAAATCAAAGTAAATAATGATTTTTTTTTTTTTGAGGAAATGGAATTATAGCTGTAAATAATTTATATTCTATACAATGTGCTATTAAAAAATTAAAATTTTGAAAACTGATTTTACATATAATAATCACAAAATTGCAGTACTTTTTTCCTTTCAACTGTATAGTTTAGAGAATATACGGGTGTGCCATATAATTAAAAATTGCTTTGAAACCAAATAATATCATGCAGAATATATATCTATATATATATTTAAGGTGACACAAAAAAGTTTTGACAAATCGGATTTCAAAACACAAATCAATTTTGCCAAAAACAGATTTTTGGCTAAAAAGGTTTTCCTCGAAAATTATACATCTCTAATTATATAAAAAATAAATCACGATAGATGTTTGTTAATTTTCCAATTTTTATCAAATATTAAACTTCGAGTGAATTGCATATCCTTCATAGCGAACAAACAATTAATTTAAAAGTAAGTTTAAAATAAAATGTGGTTATAACTGCGATAGAAAACGTTACAAGGAATTCAACATGTTCATCAAAACGCTAAATTAACCTTTTAAAAAACAACCTTTTTTTTTTTTTTTTTACTTCTTTTAAATCCAAACAAAGTATTTCTTCTTCAACAAAAGTTTCGACAATTTTACGTTTTTGTTTTATTTTTATAGACATTCTAAGTTAACCAATTTTTTACATAATATTACTCATGTTTTTACATAATCAAATTAGCCTACACTCACACAAAAAATATAATATATAATTCTGGACCTGCAGTTCTAGAATTACAAGTATGTAAAAATAGATATTTCTAGAATTAGCTGTTTTTTTTTTTTTCGCAAACAAATTCAAACCTAAGTTATATTTCATGCAACATTTTATGTGGTACTATAAACAAAATATCAAAAACACTTACTGATATCGATATGACTTGATTTAAAATAACTGTCATAGTGAATGAGAGACAAAAACTTGCTTCTTTTTTGAAGAAAACCCCTTCCTATATCCTGCTAGCCCTGTTAAAATAATGGAAATTTTCCATTCTGAAAACAGAGCCCGCGGGACTAGTTTGTAGGTCTGGGGTTAGTTTTCTTGTTTAACGAGATGAGTAACTATATTCTTGACGAAAAGCAATGAAAAGTAATACTGTCTCTGTTAGGAACTATTTGTAGAGTTATCCGGATGTAATTTCAGTCGTTATATCCATATATGAAGCACATAAGATCCCTCCAGCCATCCAGAATGCAAGAAACTTCTAAATATAACGCTTCCACTAATAACGCAGCCGCAGTAATAACATAATGACAACATTTTTCACAGTAAAAAATCCGGACCGGTCAAAGACGCGAACTGTTGAAGAACGTTTAAATTTGAATACGACAACGGACTCCGGACTCACAACACAGATTCGCTTCTCAAAGAAAAAAAAAGCTACGAGTCAGCATTTCCATTGGAAACAGATGGCTTTATTCATTACGTCAGTCTACGGGTTACAGTATGATAAGTTGTTAATTTTTTTTTTTTTATCAGCGGGAAAAGTGGAACGTTGTATAAGAAGAAATCAGAAGCATTTTATTTTCTTTATTTGGCGTTTTTCGCAATGTTTACACTTATAAATTATATGAATATAATTATTACAGTTTTTATTATTTCAGTAAGAGGGTAAAAAACATATTATAAATTAAAAAAATCGTCGTAACGCTAGTTAAAAAAATAACATTTATTCTTCGAAATGATTACATAATTGGACACTAAGAGAAAAAAGAACTAAGAAATTTTCGTAAGAGGAGCACCCCCCCCCCTCTCTCTTCCTAAACCGCTAATAGAAATCAATTTTTAAATATTTCCTTTTGACGTTCGTATATTTAAAATTTATCTTAGATAAGGGGTGTTCACAAGGGCAAAACCTTCTACTAGAGGGAAAGAAATGTTCTGCATTTTGAAAAATATTCTTAGAAATTTATTTTTATATATCTATTTAATATTTAATACTTCTTACTTGTTAATTTTTTTATATTCCTTTTATATAAAAATTATCTTGTACAAGGTATTCTCACAAAAGATTCTTGGTTTAGCTTATTTCATATTTATATTTTGCGTTTTAGTTAGGCGAACTAGGTAGGGGACTCCAGACACATCTGTCCATCCTCTCCCCTTTCTACATTTTTTTCTAAGAACAATCATATCTCTTTGTATTTAGGGAACGGCCTATGAGTGAGCCATGAGCATACCTATGAGTGGAAGTAGTTTTTGAGAAATTTATATTTTGGGAAAAGTTTCTTTAGCTTGTACTTTTACACTAAAAATAATTTAGTTCGAAAGTTAGTAAACGGGCATTTACAATTTTGGCAGACGTCCCCATGGTCAAATTAAGTTGCTTATTTTATACACTAATACCAAATTTAGTGGATGGCAAAGCATTTCATCCATTCGAAAACGTTTTCTGACGGTGCTGCCAGATATATTGCGATACAATTGCATATGAGGACACCAGAAGCGAAAGGCTATAAGTGACAAAATTGAAAAAACTGAGATCAGTATACAGGCTATCTGGAAATAAGGCTATTTCTTTTATGATTGCTCTCAGAAGAAAAATATAGGGAGGGGAAACGTTGGACAGATGTGCCTGAAGTCCCCTGCCTTGTTTGCTAAACTAAAACGCAAAATATAAGAGATTTCCTAATTATGTGTTGCATTCTGGAGGTCAACTACTTAAGCTCTATAAACTAAACCTCTTCAATCTGTACTTAAAATTTAAAAAATATATTGTACTTCACTTTCCTTCCACAGTTATTGAAATAAGAATTGAAAGACCGCTATGAAATTAGCAACAGCTTCATATTTTAAGTCAGTCACTTACTATTGATGTTAATCTTTAAATTCAATTTATTCCAAATCTAAATTTTTTCACTTATATCCTTTGGCCGCAGGGGTCCTCATATACAATCGTCGTTTCATCATACATATGATACAATTGTATTACATTCAGACATATAAGTGTCTGAATTTCTACATGTCTTAATTTCAGACACATGATCATTATTCAGACATTTTCTCAGTTCATTTATACCATGATCACAGTAAGACACTTAAGGGTCTTAAATTCAGACACTTATGATGTCTGAAATTTCATATTCAGACACTTAAGTGTCTGAATTTCTTTTTCAGTCACATATGTGTCTGAATTTAAGACGCCTCTATTTGCAGTGTAGCGCTACCTGTTGAGCGATTTACACCAACAACTAATCAAGATCAATTTATATCAGGGATTACCTGAATATAATTTTTTATTAATTTCCGTGCATTAGTTCTTGCGATAGAGCGCCCACAAAATTTATGTCACAAACAGACTGACAGAGTCACAGAGTCACATTTTGTAAAAACATGTTTGTTTTATTTAATCCCTGATTCCTAAAACTTGTAAATCCGTCAAAAAGAGGAATTCGAAAATTTTGAAGAATCCAATTCTTGTGCAGATCTTCTAAAGAAAGTAAAAATTTAAAATCTGAAAAATCTCAGCCATCATTAAGGAGAAAAAATCATGATTATAGAGCCTCTTTATGTGACATAAATCCCTTTCTTTAGCATTAAATAAAATTATTTCCTTTTCTAATTATATAATTGTGTAATGTCACACCAACAATGTAAAATAGATTTTACTGTATGCCTCACTATTTAAGGATTCTGTTCAAATATCATATCAACATACGAAAGAGAAAAGACAATAAAAGTGTTATTTATACTGGAAAAGTAATTCTCTTCCTCTCAAGATTTGAAGTGAAGATTCTTTTATAACTTTATTTTCTTCGTTGAAGAATGCCTACTTTTAACATAGACATCTTTTCTCCAAATCGCTACAGATTTCATGTTTTCTCATGCATTTAAAATGCCAGTAAGCTTCCGGTTCAGACCAAATAAATTACCCCCTACTTTAAATTCTATTCATGCACCAGTACAAGCATTTCTCTTGGGATGTTATATTTGAAATTTAGCTATGGCAACTGTGATTGCAAAATGTTCACGCATCAGGTGTTTGTGAAATGAGAAATTATCGCATCTATTTTCACATACTTACCATAAGAAACGATGTTAAAAAAAAATATAGATATATAATTCAATTACGAATTCCTCACTTATTAATGTACATGTAGAATTATTTACAAATATAGAGATTAATAAAAAAAAAAAAAAAAACATTAAAAAGTTATACAAAAAGATATCCCAATGACAAAAAAAGATAAAAAAAAAAGATAAGAAATCACAAATTGTTGTTTTAAATTAACTTTTCTAACTTAGATAAAAATTATACTTTTATGGAAAAATGTTTTTAACAATTTCGAAAAATGGTTATTGTCCTCTGTCAGGGTAGGAAATCAAAACCATATCTGAAGCTTTTTATTGGTTTAATCCGCCTTTTATTCGTTTTCTGATTTGTCTATACAGTAATCTGTATTCCCTTTACTTTCAACAGAGATGGATACTTTTGTTGCCACTATTACAAAAGAGTAATAAAAACTACAAAAAAATTAATAACTCAGAAACAAATTGAGATACAGCTTTCAAACAAATTGCATTTAAAAGAACATTTTTTTCTCTATACGATGGTGTAAAAAGTAATATTGTGGGATGTTTAGAAGTTTAAGAATGAAATTTTATTTAAAATTGGTCGTCAGATTTCTTGGAAATCTGACGATTAAAAAGCCTTTTCCCGAACAGCCAATGTAATGCTTGGATAATACGTAAGTTTCAGGTGGATAATAGGAAAGTTTCAGGAAATCTGACGAGTCGCAAGCGATTTTTGTCTCTTGCAATTTTTACGTGTAATAACACTATTAATGTTTAATTCATGGCGTACGTAACGTATGATCAACTCCGTGCGATTTTTTATGTCTTAAATTTTAGTCTTTGAAAAAATAATTTTCCAAATGGTCGTTGTAATTTGTTAAATTGCTTTTCTTTTTTTTTTTTTTTTTTTTTTTTTTAAATTGTTGTTTAAAATTAACTTTCTAGTTTAGATAGTTTTAGTAACCCCGGTAAAATGTTTTAGAGATAAATAACCGCATTTTGTAAGAAAAAAAAAAAAAAAGTAGAATCAATAAGTACAGTAGAGCGCCGATTATCCAAACAAGTCGGGATAAGCAAAAGCTCGGATAAATGGACAGACAATTTAAGGGATGTTCCCGACTATACTAAAACTTTCACACTTTATCCAGGCTTAGGAGTGGCAGCACCAGTTAGTGCTAGCGTGTTTAAAAACTGTTTTTTTTTTTTTTAAATCTTTTAAAATTTTCTTTTTATCATTTTCTGAACTACAGAGATTATAATTTAAGCAAAAAAGCTTTCGATTGTTGCTTGCTTCAAAGAAGACGTTCTTTCCAATGCTGCCATATCTCGAATTCCTCTTAAATACGTTAGTTGAATAGGATAAGAGTTCCTCTGCCGTTCGGGCTATTTCAGAGCCCTTTTCCAAACGTTCAAAGGCTTCGTTGTGTGATGGACCTGGGTCATTTTCAGAACATTCGTTTTCATTTCTTCAATTTATTTTTCCTCTTAAATCTCATCAACAATCTCATCATCATTAAAAATTTTTTTTTGAGAGAAATAGGCTGTTCGGATAATTGGAAGTTCGGTTAATTGGAGTTCCGATAATCGGCGCGCTACTATAATCAATACTATTCATACTATTACGTAAAATCAATGCTATCCATATTTGTATAAATATTTATTTACTATGAAAAATTATTTATATACAAATTGTTTTGACAATAAATTATTTATGCTAGTTTCAAAAGTTTTGCCAAAATACATTTCTGTGTATTTTTATGTATTATCTGCGCTTTCTGTAACCCGTCAGCTAAACTGAAATAAAAATATGTTGTTCAAGTAGGCACCTGATTAAATGTTATACATGGGAAAATTTAGGTGGATATGTCATATTTTAAACATGCAAAATTTATCGTCGAATAATTACCAATAGGTTGTGTTTCAGTTATGTCAAGACTTTGTAAATAGGATCATCACATTTCAAAAAGTAACTAGATGTAAAAACTTAATTTGACGGTTGTAATCAATCATGATAGCTGTCACACAAAGGCAAAACAACACTGAACATTATTTCTTCCACAATTCCTTTCTGCCTTTAATTTAAATTTTTTAAAAGAAAATTTTGAGAAGTTTTATCATGGGATTTTCTTTACAAATGATAAGGTTAACCATCAGAAAAAAATTTAGAATTTTAACTCAATAAATAAAAATTATTTTAAAATGTGTCCCTATCCGCCTTAAATAGCGATACACTATTAAAAATTTTCAGCAAACTATCCAGTCATTCTACCGTTTCTATAAAAATCGGTTACATGACCGTAACTTAACTCCATTTTGACCATATGATGTCCCGTAGGTCATAGCAGAGCAAAATTGTGATTTTATAACCGTTTTCCAAAAAAAAAAAAAAAAAAAAAAAAAAAAAAAACGGTGCAATGGGATAGTTTGTTGCAAATTTTTAACAGTGCAGCCAGCAGCTATGAGGTCACCTTAGAGTTACATCTTGATAATAGATGAAGCTATTCTGACATTTTTTTTGTGAAAAACTACACGTCTTTCTCAATATTTTAATTAAAATCGAATTGTGCTACAGTCTATACTTTTGGTTTTATTGAACTCTTATCTTGGAGTACGATTTATAACATTTTTACCGTTCGTTACAGCAAACGATCATGAAAATTTACACCGGAAAAATATACCAGGAAATCGTAAATAACAAAAAAAGTGGATTGACTAGCTGCATTAATTTTCAGTCAATCCAGGTACTTAAAAGTATGTATTTGAGGGACATTAAGAAAGGCGAAAAAAAATCTGAACGTATTCTGATGCAACCTATCTTTTAACCAATTCAGCATAGCTTTTACAACAATTTTATGTTTAAACAAGAAACTAAAATCTGTAATTTGATTGATAGATTTTAGTGCAGCGCTAAAAAGTAGTCTCTGAAGTGGGTAATCTGATCTCGTGATTTATCTTGCGTAAGGAGTTACAGAGCAAAATGGCAAATAGAGCAAATGGGATTTTGCGTAAGTATATCTTTTAAAGCTTTTAATCCTATTAATACTAGTTGTGAGGAAACGTGGCGTGATGTTTTCAAATATCAAGTACCTATCGTTTCTTTTGGAAAATAACAAATTTAATTTTACTGTACATTTTAATATTTAATTTATTAAATATTGAGTATAATGCGTGAAATCATAATTTAAACGCATGTAAAAAAAAAAAAAAAAATTCTTAATTTGCATTAAAAAGTGAACATTTTCAGTAAATTCATTTCCAAGAAATTTTCAAGATTTGATTTATTAATTTTTTTTTTTTAAAGTGGAATACGAAGAACGTGTTCTTTTTGAACTTACACAAAAACATTTCAAATTTATGAATGAATATAAATGCTTAATTTTATTTGCCTCGGTTAGTCATTCGTAAATTTTTTTAAATATGTTTGAAAGGGAAATTTTAATAAATAAAACAATCATTCCTGCATAGAAGTGTTTCTAATTCAATAACTAAAAGATTCTTATTAATAAAACCGTCCGATTGATAAAGGTCTACATCCTAATGTCTACACGCTTCCCCACATGAAAACTTCTCAATTACGGTCGTTGGAAGTAAATATTCTGGTGGTATGTCGCGGCTTTTCTTTTCAGTAATTTAATTGCTATCCTTGGGTAAACATGATTTTGACAAACGTTTCATATTCTAAAAGGATTAATTGAAAAATACAAACAGATAGACATGTTTAAATATAATAGTTTCACTTTAAAAGGCACTGTGGTTTTGAAGAAAATGCTTGTAAGCGGATCCAATAATTGAAGATTAAACGACCAGATTCTAAAAACTATATTTTAAAAAAAAAGAAAGAAAGAAAAACTATGTATACTTTTTTTTCCCATTTTAATTTGTTCACACTAAGCATGGAAAATTCATTGCTAATATTATAACTCTTTTTCTTATTTATTAACGTAGCAATCAAATTATTATTAATTAGCTAGATAAATAAAAGAAAACCTCATGTTCGAAAATTATTTACACATTCATAAAATCAGTAAATTGAATTGTAGTTTTCAAACGAATATCATCTAAAGGAATATTTTTACCCTATTTCATAAGAAAACCTTTTAGGTATTTGAATATTTAAAACTGAATGTATGAGTATTAAAAGCGATAGCAATTTTTCAGATAATGGCCAAAACCATCATGACAGCGATGTACCGCACTACATTTTACGATACGTTTCTAGTCAAAATAAAAACATATTTTGTACGACGCCGTAGATTTCAACAATGAAACAAACAGAAATTTTTCACTAAATATCAAGTGCATAACTTCTTACTTTTTTTTTTTTTTTTTTTTTTTTTTTTTTTCCTAATGTAGTAGTTACGTTTTTAACAGATACTAGGGGGCTCGGCCCCCTACGAGCTACGCTCGCCAACCCCCGTCCAGACACCGCAGACTCTAAATGCACGCTAATTTGATCGGCTTTAAAAAGATTTCGAAAGATTGAATTATAATTTAAAAAACAGTGGCGATCTCCCTATAAACGAATTTCTATTCATTTCTCTTTGATTGGGGAATTTTAACGCCAAATCCGCTGCGGTACTACTTGATTATCCTGTCGACCCATTTCGCCAAATTATATAAATCGCCAAACCACTTGCCAAATTATACAAATTGACATAATTTTTATTTTAAATAACAAAAGAACAAATAAATTAGTACAACATTAATAAAAATACAAATAAAACGTCGAAATAAAAATAACTTGATGACGTAGACACGTGTAACAACATTTCAAAATAAGCTAATATAAAAGGAATTAAGTAAAGAGAGTCTTTGTCTCCTGGTATTTTTTAACAAAGCGAAAAGAAAGTTCTTTTAAATGAGACATTTTAAATTAATTCTCAAAATATCAAATAAATGTCTAGCGCAATTTCTAAATTTAAACTTTTTTGCAATATTATTTTGTGTTCATTTTATGTAATAACTAGAATGTGACGTAAATATGACGTAATTTCTCCTAAGACTTCTAACGCATGTTAATGAACTTATTATTTTACAATATCCTTTCTCTTTTAAAATTCACGTGTATACTTTTTATGACGTAATTTTTAATAAGTTCCTGCTTTTTATACGTAATTATTTAATTCTAATTTGAAAGTTTTTTTTCCTGTTTATAATAGTCACGTGTAAATAAATTTTTAATTTGAAGCAAACATTATTGCTTGCGCTTTTTATACAGTTGGCAACAGTTTAAATTAGTACAATTTTCTGAAATCTGTAAAAAATATCTCTAGAAATGCTGAAAATTTGAATTTAAAATAGAAATAAAACCTGAAAAAATGAGTCAAAATAAAAAAATTAATGCAATCTGCACTCCGGCAAATTCTAACGCATAAAATGATCTAAAAATGATTACACTGCCATGTATAGTTATTGCTGCTATAAAACTTTTTTAGTGGAACGATTTTGTCCAACTTTAGCATTAAATAACTCTTAAAATAATTCTTCGATTTGAAAACTGTCTGCATCAGCGTGTTTATCAAACATTTCTGTATAAAACCACCGATTTTCATATTTTTGTATACATTATTTTTGTTAATATTAACGAAGAAAGGCCTCCGGTCACAAAAAAATCAAAACCGGCGGCGGCGGCGACAGCGGTAGTTACTTTTTTTTAGAATAGAGAGATACAGTGAAATCCCAATCCCAATCTATCGTTCCCGCATCCATCGTTTTCCCGCATTGATCATTTTTTTCTATGGTCCCTGCAAAAATTATATTTAAATAATGTTAACAAAACCCTCATATATCGTTCTTCAAAAAGTGTTTTCCCGCATTCATCGTTGTAAATTTTTTCTTCTCACCGACATGAAATTGAAGGTCAAGGGGATCCATATGTCATACAAACTGGAATTACTTCTTTTATCCTAAAGTAACTCATTTTTTTAGCCAGTGTTTTTCGACAGTAATTTCTGTCTCATTTAATGCCCATATTACACTTAAATTTTCTTATACCTATATTTCAGGCATTATAGTAGCCACCAGTATAGACACTTTTATCACATTTGTTTTACATTAATATATAAAGATTCATGACACTTAATTTTCATTTCATTTTTCCACATATTAAAATCGAAAATTATAATTTACATTTCTTTACTTTTCTTTAAAAAAGCACATTTTTTTACTTAAAAAGGACATAAATTCCGGTATATCGTTAAAACTATGCTATTTATAAATATATACTGCATTGTCCATACTCTTTGGCACTTCTCTGAAAAAACGTTTTCGTCCATTTCTTGGACTTCATCAGTTTCAATTGGCGGCTCGCAGTTTCATTTTCGACCTTTTATCATCTCTCTCTTTCCATTTTTCCCCCTTCTCCCTTTTCACTTTCCCCTTCTTTCCAGCATTTTTAGCCAACGGGAGTCAACATTTGCATGCGCCATATCGTTGCATACACTTTTTCTTTCGAGGTTAATCTCGATAGCCTCTCTCATTAGGGTGTTGTGGGGATTATCATATGCAGCTATTTTTTTCTATTTTAATTGATTGAGGTATTATGGTTTTTTTTAATTTGTTCTTGAGAAGGCTGTTGCTTGATTATTATATTTTATGTCGCGGATATGCTCCTTATATCTTTCGCTTATTTTTCGCTTGGTCATCCCGATGTATGTAATTTCCTTATTTTCTGTATCTGAGGCTTTAATTTTATATACTCCCGCTGTGTGTAATTCGTCGTATCTTTCTGCTTCATTTCGTATCGTTTTAAATAACCCTTCCCTATTTTCCCTATTCTCCTAAATTACATACATCGGGATGACCAAGCGAAAAATAAGCGAAAGATATAAGGAGCATATCCGCGACATAAAATATAATAATCAAGCAACAGCCTTCTCAAGAACAAATTTAAAAAACCCCATAATACCTCAATCAATTAAAATAGAAAAAATAGCTGCATATGATAATCCCCACAACACCCTAATGAGAGAGGCTATCGAGATTAACCTCGAAAGAAAAAGTGTATGCAACGATATGGCGCATGCAAATGTTGACTCCCGTTGGCTAAAAATGCTGGAAAGAAGGGGAAAGTGAAAAGGGAGAAGGGGGAAAAATGGAAAGAGAGAGATGATAAAAGGTCGAAAATGAAACTGCGAGCCGCCAATTGAAACTGATGAAGTCCAAGAAATGGACGAAAACGTTTTTTCAGAGAAGTGCCAAAGAGTATGGACAATGCAGTATATATTTATAAATAGCATAGTTTTAACGATATACCGGAATTTATGTCCTTTTTAAGTAAAAAAAATGTGTTTTTTTTAAAGAAAAGTAAAGAAATATAAATTATAATTTTCGATTTTAATATGTACAAAACGAAGGATAAAGGATTTTTTTAAATGAAAATTAAGTGTCATGAATCTTTATATATTAATGTAAAACAAATGTGGTAAAAGTGTCTATACTGGTGGCTACTATAATGCCTGAAATATAGGTATAAGAAAATTTAAGTGTAACTCATTTGTACTGATTTAGGGGGGGGGGGGGGGACAGGGATCAGCGCGATTAGTGAAGTTTAGTGATTATATTTTCATAGATCAAAATTTTGCGACATGCGGTGTCCTAAGCATAGAAGAAATGTGTGATGATGCAAAAAAGGAAAATAATGGCGAAGAAGTAGAGGATAATGTTCATGCTGATGAAGCTGAGTCTACACCAGTGCCAAGTCTGTCTCGTGCAATTACGGCATTTGAAACTGCACGAACTTTTATATATGCACATGAAATTACAGAAAATTACCAGAAAAATGTTGTACATCTTGAAAATTTGTTGTTTAATTTAACAAATGTACGAAAACCCCAACATAAAATTACTGATTGTTTACAATAAATATCAATTTTCTACAACTTCGATTTATTTCTTTTACAGTTTGGCAAGTAACAAATTAGTATTTATTAGTATACTGTATACAATGCATGCATTAGTAATGCATAAACGTTGTTTTTTTTTCGTGTTTTGACGTTAACCCGCATTCATCGGGGTTTTTTTACGCACCCCTAGAAACACGATGGATCGAGGTTCTACTGTATCATAGATATAAAATATCGGTACCAAAGTTTAATTTCAAGTACCGAAGCCCTCATATTCTGCAGTTCTAAAACTGCAGTGTACCACCTCCCCCTCCCACCAACCCGCCATCACTCCAATCCGCATATTTTATGTTTCATACATTATTTGCAATATTTAAAGCATCATTTTTTTTTCTTTAGCAAAATAATTTTTTAAATATATCTACCTGCATATACATAACTGTGACCGTTGTTTAGTTCGTCACTCTTTCCAATAGAAATATTTGTCTAATTTTAATGTTAATAAATCGCAGAATTCTCCAATTAAATAAGGTAAGGATTATGATTCGGAAATATTGTTAACAAAAACAAGGAAGCAGCTATGCATATATATATAACAAATGTAGATAAATGTTTTTAGCAATCTTTTAAATATTATACGCTTGCATCTCTGCTGCAATTGCGCATTTTCTTAGTGTATTATCAATTTGATTCGTTCTCTGTAGTTATCTGAAAGCTTTTCATAGAAAATTCCAATAAATATTGCATTATTATCATCGCAAATAATCGCATAAAGATTCAATAAATAAATCATAACAAATAACGTTATATCTGCTAATATATTAAAAATTTTATCTGTTAAATTTAAAATCTATGTTGAATATGTTAAGGGGAGCATTTTTATTGCCAATCAATAAATTTCTTTCGGACATGTAAATTTGCAACAAGTTGTTTTATCTGACGAATCTTACTTTAATTTGTGGTACCCATCATGGCCGCATGTGTGTTAAACGCTACTTTCCGGAGTACATAATCGAAAGTAATAGTGAACGAACACCGGGAGTTATTGTCTGGGATGCTTTGGCGCATCATGGGCGTCCGCAGCTGCTACGAACTGTGGATAATTTGAACAGGAACAGGACGTGCTTGAGCCCGAAGACATTCGTT
This sequence comes from Maratus speciosus, assembly GCA_963932465.1. NCBI lineage: Eukaryota > Metazoa > Arthropoda > Arachnida > Araneae > Salticidae > Maratus > Maratus speciosus. Next base: position 490,896,022 of record OZ010791.1, on the reverse strand, counting down.
TCCTTCAACGCATTCCTGGAGCTATCTTTAAACAGGATATTTTCCGCCCACATGTTGCAAGGAGTGTTTAATACTTCTTCTCAGAAGACGCATGCAGATTCTTGCGTGGCCTGTGTATTAACCGGATATGTCACCCATTGAACATGTGGCGGATTTCGTTGATCGGCATCTCGCTCGTTATCCTCATCCTATAGCTACTACAGAGGAACTTTGGGTACGCATACAAAGATTATGGAATACTCTTCCCCACGCAGACAATAAAAATCTGTTTGACTCCATGCCCCGTCGTACAGCAGAACATATTGCAGCGCGTGGTGGCTACAGCAAATACTGATTTCGGTCACTTAATACTGTTTTTTTACTTTGAAAATGTAATCATTTGTTTGCACCAATACCAGTCGTTTATTAATTTAATTTCATTTAATTCTCGTGATTCCTTTATGATGTTGCAATTTTCAGATTAATGCATATAATGAAATATAAATTAACAAAAAATATTTGTAAGAAAAATTTTCAGAAAATCTTGTTTGTCGTTTAATGTCAATTACCAACGAGTGCTCGTACGTGGGAGAAAAATGAAGGGTAATTTATTCATCATCGGATTTTCTGAATCGCTCTTGCACTGGGCTCTGGAGCCCTATACTTCTGAGCACCGCTCAATTCTGATCACTATTTAAACAAAAATTTTACAAAAAACAGAGAAAGCTAAAAAGGAACTGCAGTTTTTTTTTACAGAAATGAGGTATTTTTGAAGTTTTTCTACGGTCAACTGTAGTTTTTTTTTTTTTTTTTTTTTTTTTTTTTTTTTTTTTTTTTGTAGTGCAATCTCAACAGAAAAAACACTTCAGTTATTTTACAGTTATTGTCAAGTATTTTTTTAACCCAAAATTAAAAAAAAAAGAGTAATGACTTTATGTCTGCAGTAAAACGGCAGTGAATTTCAAATGATTTTACAGTAATTAATTCACAAATATATTCGGTGATGTATCTGAACCTGCAGTATAACAGCAGTTACTGAAGAACTTTACAGCTCTTAATTTTTGTAAGTATGATTATTATAATAGTAACTGTAGTATAACAGCAGTTACTGTAAGATTCTTTTGCAAGACATAATGTAGTATAATTGTGTGATATTTTCCGAAGTTTCTAAAGTGGTTAAAAATGATTTAATTTTGCGAGAGTTGTATGTGATGAAACACACTTTTTAAATACTAATAATAATTAATATTCTTTCTAAGACTTTTAAGGACTTAATTAAAAGCCACATGGGAAAACTTTATCCTACCTAACGTAAAATAGTTCCTCTTTCATTTTAAGCTAAGAGAAAAAAATAAATTTCAATATGATTTTCAAAATCAGAGAAAAAAAATTAAATTTCATAATCGAGGGAGGTGCAGTGGCATCAGCTCACCTGTGCCCCTGCCTTGAAAATTCTTAGGTTATTTTTTTTAAGTTACTCCAAACGAATAAATTTTGCTATGTTTTTTTTCAAAATCGGAGAAAAAATTATTAATTAAATTTCAAAAGCCAGGGAGGAGCAATGGGCCTCTCACTCACCAGCCCCTAATGGGAAATTTCTTCTTATTTTTTTTATTGTAAATTATTCGAAAAGTATACATTTTACTATGTTTTTGAAAATAGAAGAAAGGAAATTTTAATTAATTAACTTTTGAAATCCAGGAAGGGGCAATAGGTTTGTCCTACAGCCCTCCCCTATCCAGGGTTGGCAGGTTTTTGACACGTGTCAGTTTTTGACGGTTTAAACTGCGGTTTAAACCGTCATGTCAAAAACCCCTTGTCAAAAACCTCAAATACTACAGTGATCTGTAAAATTTCACATTAAATGTCACACATTAGATGTAATATTTAAAATTCACTATTACTGTAATTGTATAATTAGTATATAGTATTAGTAATAATTACAGGGTTGGCAGGTTTTTGACATGTGTCAGTTTATGTCGGGTTTAAACCGTACTTTAAACCTCTTGCCAAAAACCTCAAATACTAAATTGATCTTTAAAAATTCAAATTAAATGTCACACATGACAACATTACATGTAATATTTTAAATTCACTCTTACTGTATATCAGTAATTAGTACATAGTAAAAAAGTATTATTTTTAAGTACAACTTTTTAACAGGGTAAAAATTTTAATTTTTTTTTTTTTTTTTTTTTTTTTTTTGTAAAATTGTGTTTTTCTAAAAATTATACATTAAGCTCACCTGAGCTGTACATTTTTTCTCTTACTTAAAATCGTTTTAATTTCTCTTATTTTTGATAGCTTAAAGCATTAGCTAGCTTTTTTTACGGGGGGAAAAAAACTTAGAAAAGTGCAGATTTTTTTGTATATATAACAAGATAATGTGCATCAATGTTATTCTAGTCTAGGCAATAACCATTCAATTCAAAATTAAAATTGGATTATTAATTTTAAACATTTACAAAATAAGAGAAGTAATTAAAAAAAAAAGCTTAAAGTCAAAATCTTTTTAAAACATGCTTTCTTTCAATATATAAAAATGTTTTCGATTTTAAAACTGAACAAAATTGGCTCGGTCATCTAAAAGAAAATTCCTTTAAGCCCATATTCAAAAAGTGCATAATAGAAGGAATCAAATCATGAAATCATACCATTGTTTGGCTTATACTTTGCACCCCAACCATCAGGGGCAAAGGGTGACTGCTGTATCAGTTGATCTAGCTCGCGCTTGAGCTACAGAGAGAATTTATGAATGCTTACCCATACTGATTGTGTATGAAGCTAAAGAATCCCCTTTCCCGTCTTCTTATTTCAGTGCTATAGGGAGGACTCCATTGCTTGGTGGAACGGTATCATTAAATGCAACAACTTTTTGAGCCTGCTTCAAAACTTGCTCATCTAGCAATGCTTTTGCTATCAAGTCCTACTAGCAAAGCATCAATTAAGAGACAGACTATTTTCTAACGCTTCATACACTCTAAACTCAAAAATCTTTTAGGTGTAAATAAATGTGCTAAACACGTGGTGTGCTGCAACATGCTGCGGGAGTAAAATTGATCCGGATTATTTAATTGTACAAAATTATTTTCTTCTGGTTGAAAAATCAAAAAAAAAAATATTTTATTGCAAATAATATATTTTTTAAATTATTAAATTTCAATAAAAGATCACATAAATCATTGACTTATTTAATGTTTACCTATTGTTAAAATGTTTTAGTGTATTTGGCAGCTTTTGACGGTTTAAACCAGTTTATGACAGTTTTCGACGATTTAAACCAGTTCATGACAGTTTACACCAGTGTTTGACGCTTGTCATGTCAAAAACCAGTTTTTGACGTCAAAAACCCAACCCTGCCCCTATCCCTAACGGAATAACTCGGTGAATAAAATAACTCGGTTAAGCGGGACTCGAATAATCGGGACTTTACTGTACTTTAAAAAAAAAATTGTCGACAATATTTTTGAAATAGCTTTCCCGTTCGTAGAATTTTCCTTTTCGAGCCCTGCTGACAGTACAAGTAGTGCACATTTAAACTTCATTTAGTATTTCATAAAACTAAACTCTGCGTAGTAATAATCTTTTCTTTTTACAGTGTATCTACCTACTATCTATATTATAAAGGACAAACATATCTGTGCGTAACGCATACGTCATTCTGCGAATGGCAACACTTTGAAATTTGAAATGAAATTTCGGTTTTGCAATTTTTGCTACAGCAAATTTTTAAACTTCTAAACATCCCACATTTTAAATGTTTACACCGTCGTACGCAGATAAAAATGCACTTTTAAATGCAATTTGTTTAAAAGCTGTATCTCAATTTATTTTTGAGATATTAATTTTTTATAGTTTTTAATACCAATTTTCTAATCGTGGCAACTGAAGTACTTCATTTCTATTAAAAGTGGATTAGTTATCTTTATTGATTATATTCTTACTGATGCCATTTTCTCATTACAATTAAAAATATATTTTTACAAATTTGAACAGAAAATGACGTTACGCTTTAAAAAAGACACAATTTCCCTGATGATGCTGTTATATTTCACTATTTTTTCATTTCGCTGATATTGAGTTTGAGTCAATAGGCAAAATATTTCAGCGACTGAAAATGACGTCATATTTAAAAGTAAACGATAATTTTATTTGATAAAACGAGATATTTCTCCTTGAATACGTCTAAAAGTTATAAATTTCTGGAATTTTTACGCGCAAGTACAGAGATTATACTAAGACCTCAAATGACGAGTGGAAATTTTAACATGAAAAGTTGTAATAGTTTAACAAACGTGACTTCAAGCTTGAAAATGTATTTATTAATAACTTATTGCGCATTAAAATGTTTTTAAATGGTTAATATGGATGTGAAACGTGGAAAATTACTTGATTTGGTTTAGATGTGAAGGTAGAAAAATTCTATGATTATGTCAAGGTGAAATCATTTTTGCGGATTTTTCATTCCATAATATACCAAGCATCAATTAATAACTTAATCAAAATTACTTATCTTGATCATATTTTACTGATGACGTATATGAATTAAGTTTATTTTTTCAATAATTTTAACAGTTGAAGTTTATGGAAAAAGTATTTTGTTAATCTTAGGTTAAAATATATCTTTGGAGAGTTAAATTAACAAGTGTAAGATGGATTTTTTATTCTAATTATTGTTGTTGATGTATTATAAATTTGATGCAACAGTTCCTTTGTAAACATTTTCTTTCGTCGAAATTCGGCGGGTTCCACCTCGTATATATAAAATCCAAAAGGAAATTTCGTTCCGAACATCTATATTTCGCGTTTTACTGCATGGATTTTGATGGAACTTACACTGTTAGATAGATATTGTTTCAGAGAAGGTTTTAAGCTATAATACATCGTTCTATCGTTCTACGTAGATTAGTTATAGAATTATGATGGAAAGTTCTATTATTTTGGGAAATAAGGTTACCATTTTATTTCTTGGCGAACTTTATCTTTGATGAAAAATTGAAACGGCTATTACACCTCGAAAAATAAAAGAAAAAACTGTTACTAATTTTATTTAAAATTTAAAAAAAGAAAAGAATAAATCAGTTTTCACGAGTGATAATATTAAAAAATTTAAATATCTAATTTAAAAATGAAAGCGAATGCTCGTAATGCTTAAAATATTACGCAGTTGAAATATTACAATTAAAACAGGATTTGGCGATTTATCTTTCTTTTGCGTGAGGTTAAGAAAAATGCATCTGAAAAATTGATAAGATGATATCAAGGAAGTTCTTCATAAGCGCATACTTAGAAATTTTAAAAAATATATATAGAAATTTCTTCTCATGAGGATATAATTTATTAAAGAAAAAATTGGCAGAACCTCGATTTAGCTTTCGTAAAAAAAGAAAATAATAATAATAATAAAAAAAACGCGTCCACGCGTAAGTGCCCTGAATTTCCTTTAGGAATGCTGGCATTATCTCATTGAGCATGTACTGTGGGTATGCCTATTAGGGGTTGAATAAATAATTTGAAGATTTTTGTGTCCCGGACCCCCTTAACGACTATGGTAAATTTCTGTAATGTGCTTGAATGTTATCTCGAATTCCTACGTAATTGTTTGTCCACGCGTAAGTGCCCTGAATTTCCTTTATTAATGGTGGCATTATCTCATTGAGCATGTTCTGAGGGTATGCCTATTAGGGGTTGAATAAATAAATTTTAGTTATCTATATAGCAAATTTTTCGTAAGTACCATTTCTGAACCACTTGATTAAGAATTGACGTGTTATATATATTAAGGCGACCTTGCAAAATATAAATTACTAAATCAGCAGTTTAAATATATTTATTATTCATAATTGGCAGTGAGATGTTTTAATTTACATCATAGTATTAGAGATGTACTGGAGTTTGTAAGAACATGCATTAGTTAATAAAATCTCCCATATATGTATTACAAAGCAAAAATAAACGCACGACATATCGATGATAGAAGCTATAAATATAAAATAACTGCCCTATAATTTAGGGTATACAGCATTTTTTCTTATAAGCATCCCAATAATGTCGCTTTTAACCTATTAAATGAAAAAAATGCACCGTTAGTTAAAATTTGTTTTAACACTTTGCACTTAAGGGCTCCGGAGCGGAGCCATTTAAAATGTGTCTTCAAACTCGAGGGCTCCGTTAAGGAGACAATGAATATAATTTTGTGTTACCTGTCTAGAAAAGCCAAGATTACATATTAGCAATTGCTTCGAAAGGTATCACACTTTGGACGATTTCAAAATATAAAAATTTTATAATTTTTTTGTTTTATTTTATATATCATAGCATTTGTATTAATAAAAAATAAAAAAAAATAATAAGATATAACTAAAATCGCTTCGAGTTGCTGGTAATACGATTGAAAAAAAACTTCGAGTGCAAAGGGTTAATACTAAATATTAATTTGCTGATTTTAATGGGTTTTAAAGCAATACTTATGCATGAATATTATTCAATCTGCCTGTAACACAACTACTAAGCACAAACCATTTGCACATAAAACGGAACAAATAATTCAAAATTGTTTCCATGTAATATTCCATAACTAACTTGTGAAACGTGATTAAAATTTCACAAATAAATAAAACATGAATGTAGAAGATGTGCAATCGAACCATTAAACATTAAACTAATAGGATGCACAAAGGTTGCTATAAATAATGAAATGTTTCACGATTAATAGCTGACATTTGGTTGTGAAAGGTTTTTGGTGTAGTTTGTTGGAAACTTAAGAAAATATATAAATTGTAAAAAATCTACAAAAAAATTCTATTAAAAGTGTTTTTTCTTCTACGTTCCGCACGCGGACATCTTTGATCGGGATATTAGTTTTCCTGTTTGAAAGAAACTGACTTTGTATCAACTTAATGTCCGCAATGCATTTATTATGTATAAATATACTGTATAAATCAGTCTTCGGTTGCATTTTATTTTAAAAATAAAGCTTGTTCAATAATATAAAAATAAAGTTGCCCATAAATTAAATTTTATCGTTGTAACAATAATAAGAATTGATGAACTACCTTTCTGTATTTGGGTATGTAAAAAAAGGGTAGAAACACAATGGCTCATTCATTTGCATTCATTAAATGTTGTAATGATAATAATGCAAAATTTATACGATAAGGATTTTGTTCATGAGATAAATTATAATTTTGATAATGTTTATTAAAAACCATTTTATAGAAGAATATGATAAAAGAAAAGTAGATATCTTTCAAAGTGAAAAGTCTTTTTCTAAAATTTACATTGTTTAATTTAAATATATATGAAATTATACTATTCGAATTTTTTCCTGCATTTTTCGAACTATATATTTATATATATATATATATATATATATATATATATATACTCATAAATATTTAATAATTCACTGAGTAGAACTCATCAATATAAGTGTTGGGAAGCAAATGAAGTTGTTTTTACTGCGTTAAAAAATCTGTTTAAAGAAGCAGGAATTGAAAAGCTTCTTACGACTTAATTTTCTTTGACGTAAGAATTCTATTTTTAACATATGTATACATATCTTATCCCAGTAACTAAACATTTCATGTTTTCTCATGCATTTAAAAAACCAATAAGTTTCCGGTTAAGCCAAAATAAATTATTGGCTACTTTATATTCTACTGAAACACCAGTATATATTTTCTCTGGGGATGCGTTCTTGAAACTCGTGTATCGAACCTTGTATCACAAAATATTCACGCATCAGGTGTTTTGATATCACAAGTTACTCATACTCTGTTAGCATTCTCTCAAAAAATATGTATAAGAAAGCCCCCCCCCCACACACATATATATATATATTGCTCGATTATGAATTATGTATTTTTTAATATATGGGGCATTCTCACAATCTTTTGACTTTCGGGAATAAAAAATCTGGTGAAATTAAACTTACTAAAATTATTTTAATCTGATAGACGAATGCCTTAATGATTCAAAATAAAGAAAAAATGGTCAGCAGCAAAAATTTTTTTTATTTAACTGAGGTTTATGTTAAACTTGAGAGTTTAATTTTCCTTATCATTTTACCACTAAAACTTCTTATTTTCTTCTAATTTTTTACTTATAATGAATTTGCATAGTACCCACAGGACATTCAAATAAGAAATAACAACAATGTAGTATCTTTAGTACAAAATTTTGGTATAACGTTGTCTTAAAGGGGTGTTAAAGAAGGGATGGTAAGGTAAAAAAGGGGGACGGTGTAGGAAAAAAGGGACGATATGGGGAAAAAAAGAGACGGTAAGGAAAATTACCACCTATTTTAGGCAAATCATGTTAAGCCTAAGTGGTAGCCACAATGTTCATTGATTTTTAGAAGCATTTATTTACATTGGATTAAATTTAAAAAAAATTAAATTACCTGGAAAAGTGCAGAAATAAACTTTGGATACGGTAAAACTACCTATAAAGCCACAATCTTGAAATTGATATTTAAATGCTGATTTAAATTATGCAGTAAATTTCCTGTCAAAGAATTTTAGATATTCTTTCTCTAGCATACTTCTACATGAGAAAAAACTTAAAAAAAAATCTGTGGCTGCATATAAAGTGATTTTCTGTATAAGTTTAGCAAGAGAGACGGTAAGGATAAAAAACCCAGGGACAGAGTTAAAAAAATAATATCAACTGTAAAAATGTGTGCAGGTTAATTTTTTGCTACATATTTATATAACACAATTGTCACAGTTTCGGGAAAAAAATGACATCGAATTACTTTTATTGAAACAATTTTATACAGACAGCTCCAAACTTAAAAATCAGCATCAGGGACACGGGACGGTATAGGAGTTTTCCTGGATTTGGAGCCCCAACATCGTCCAAAACTTATTTATCTCGTTAATATTGTTATGCGATCAGCAATGGGATGTTCCCCAGTATATGAAATAATTAAAAAAAAAAAAAAAAAAAAAAAAACATGAAAATGTACTAAAATAAAAATTATTATTCAGGGACATGAAAGTTAAAATGCCCCATATATATAATAAAAATTACAATCAGTATTAAGTAATAAATACTAATATAGCTTTCTCATTAGCATTTATCGACGAATACATATTATTGTTAGCATTAAAAAGAATATGTATACTAATCTGTGTATGAGTAATTATACATTCTTTTCATAATACTCTATTTTAGGGATGCACAACCTATGGCACGCGATGTGTTAACTTGTGGCCCGCGAGTTTTGTACATTTATAATTGAAAAAACATGATTTTTGTCCATAGGTCGTAGGAAAAAAATCGGGAATTTCGCCAATTTGTCATGGAAAAAACGCAAATTTCGTTAATCAGTCAGACGATACCACAGATATAAACATAGGACATTCCCATGCTGCAAATTTCGTCAGTCGCTCGTCGAAAATATCTCGGATGTCGTCGTTTAAGCACAGAAAAGTCACAAGTTTCGCCGATCGGGCACGGAAAAATTTGGAGTCTCGGAAAAATCGGACGCGAAAAAATGGCGCATTTTGTCGTAGGTATGGCGCGGAAAAAGCGCGAATTTTGTCAATCAGGCGCAGAAAAATTGCGAATTTCTTAGATCGGGCTTTGAAAAATCGCGAATTTTGTCGATCAGGCGCGGAAAAATTGAAAATTTCGTTGAACGGCTGTAGAAAACTCGCTAGTTTCGTCAGTTTATCGTGAGAAAAAAATTTCAAATTTCGCCAATTAGTTCAGAATTGAGAAATTCGTTGATCGGGCGCCAAAAAAATCACAAATTTCGTTGATCGGGTGAGGTAAAATTCTGAAATTTACCGATCAGCATTGGAAAATTGTAAAATTTAGTTGATCAGTGCGGAAAAAGTGCGAGTTTTGTAAGTTTATCGCGAGAAAGCGTCGCGATTTTCGACAATTTTCCTCGGGAATAGGAGATTTTGACAGAGCCAGTTAAGAATAGCGAATTTCGTTGATAGGGCGCAAAATAATCAAATTTCGTTGATCGGCTGGGTAAAAATCGCGAATTTTGTTGATCGGACGCGGAAAAATCTCAAATTTCTTCGATCAGCTGCAGAAAAATTGCGAGTTTTGTTAATTTATCGCGAGAAAAATCGCAAAATCCGTCAAAATGTCGCTGTAAAAATTCGTGAATTTCGATAATTGATGGAAAAAATTATAAATTTCGTCAAGTGGTTGCAAAAAAATATCGCGAAACGCATCAATCGCTTGTGGAAAAAAATTGTGGATTTCGTCAAAAGTTCATGAATTTCGTGAATCGGTCATGGAAAATATTATAACTTTCGTCTGTCGGAGGCAAAAAATATCATGAAATATAAATCCATTGGTGGCAGGAAAAAATCGCAATTTTCGTCGATTTTGCGCGGTAAAAAAACCGCGATTTTTGTCAATTATATCGGGAAAAAATCGCGAATTACATCGATATATATCAGGAAAAAATCACGAGTTTCGTCAATTGGTCGTTGGACAAAATATACAAATATCGTCAATCGGTCGTGGAAATATCTCAAAATTTGGCAATCACTCGTGAAAAAACATCGGGAATTTTGTCAATCGCTTATAGGAAAAAATTGCACTTTTCGTAGATCGATCGCACAACAAAAAATCGCAAAATAATTCCATCGATCGCTGAAAAAATCGCGAATTGCGAAAATTTATTGCGGAAAAAATCGCGAATTGCGTCAATTTATCGCAGGTATCGCAAATTCGTCGTTTGAAAATACTGCAAATTCTACCAATTGGCTATGGAAAATTACCGCGAAATCTGTCAATCGGTCGTTGATATAAAATCACGAATTTCGTCAATCAGTCGCGACTGATCCGCAAAAAGCAAGAAAAAGAATTTTGTTAATCGGCCGCAGAAAAAAAAGCATAATTAATCCATCATTCTTTGTTATTCCAAAAATAAGTTTCCTTTTTTTTTTTTTTTTTTTTTTTTTTTATGAAGTTATTCTTCAATAAAAAAAAATTGTATAATTATCAATAATTTTCAATATTTTTAGAAATTTTGTGTTAATTTTTTCCTTCAACATGTTTTTATTTATTTTCTCCCTTTCGTTCGTATAGTTCACATTTTTTTAGGCACTGATTTCATGCCTATTTTTGTTTTTAAGATTTTTTAATAAAGCAAAATTTACTCCCCCGAACAAGGTCAGGAACATTTTGACTTCTTGAAAATAATCCTTGCTATATCTCTGTTATATATACAAACGTAAACTGTTGATATATCCTTGGCAAGTGAATTGGGTATGTTGTCTGGGTAGGGCAACATAGAGGGCTAAAACTGTCTCCCCTTCTGAAACTACTTTTTTTATCAAATTATAGTTCACAGAGCCCCACCCCCCGAAAAAAAAATAGAATTCTCTCTGTGTTACTGTTTTGGCCCTCGACAACCCAGACATTTTTGTAAGTGGCCCTTCTCTTAAAAAGGTTGTGCACTCCTACTCTATTTTAATATCAGTATATACCAGTATAATGTTTTAGCTGTTTATTCCCATTTGTGTGTCGCGCCCTAATTTTAGGACGCTTTATTTAAAAAAAATCCCATTTACAAAAAGAATTATGATATCCTTTTGAAAACTTTGTAAAATATATTCATAGTATTTGTTTTCCATATTTATTTATAAATGGCAGGGCATTTTTAAGAATAAAAAGGTGAAATAAATGTTTGTTGTAGCACAAAACTGGATTTTCTTGAAATAAAATGGTGTGTACGAAAAGATAAGATATTTCTTGTATTTTTTTTTAATCAATTATTCTATAAGTGGTATTTATAAGACGAAACATTATTTCAGAATACGCATTTTGCATTTTTTCAGATTTCTACATTTTTGTTCTAATTTGAACCTTTACATACCGTCCTATTTTTGGGAAGATAGGAATGAAAGGGTAGGGGTTTTCTCCGCTACTCTCTATGAATTAAATTTATGTTTTATGTCATTTATTTTGTAAGAATTCCTTTGTCATTACTATAAGGAAGGGGGTGGGCTGGGCTTGGCTCAAGAAGAAGACACCCATCTCTACCCATCCTTAGCTATTGGCTTAGTAAAAACTTATATCATACCATTATGTTTTGCACACGTTTAGTATTTGACATCCTGAGGTTACTCATATGTTATACTAATATATATACCATATATACTCGCGTATAAGTCGAAGAATTTCTGATAATTTTCTGCAAGTAAATTGGGGTCCACTTATACGCGAGTGAATTATAGAAGCCAATAAATAAATAAATAAATAAATAAATAAAACCTTCGAATACTGCAAAATTCTGGCTTTTTATGTGTATAAATAATAAAATGATATATAAGATGTACTAATAGTAAAAATTTATTATTAAAAATATGTTCAAAGATATGTTTTTGTTTACTTACTACTTTTTCGAATTAGTAAGTGAAATCTTTGGTTTGATTTTGTGCAAAATTGAAGTAAAAAGTTAGGGGGTCGACTTATACACGAGTCTTCGATTTTTGCAGAATTTGCTTTCGAAGTTAGAAGACCGACTCTTATGCGAGTATATAAAGTATGTATACTCTATTAGTAATTCTTGATTATTATAAATTTTTACTATGCCAATGGCTAAGGGTAGGGTAAAGGGGGTTTGGTTCTTGAGCCGAGCTTCGCAACCCCCCCCCCCTTATAATAAGAATAAAGAATTTTTTATAGTCAAATAATAACCCGAATTTTATATAACTTTTTATAAGAAAATAAATGGCATTTAACATAGATTTAATGCATAGACAGTAACGGACAAAATCCCTACACCTTTCTGCCTAGTGTCCCAAAACTGGGACGTCTAGATTTTATAAGTTAAATAAATATATTTTTACACATTTTTTTAAGTTCATTTTACACCATTTACTATAATTAAGCACAATATTGAATTGAAAAATAATTCAGGCACTAATGGGTTAATCAGAATATAAAATGTTCAGGTAGTTAGAAGTTTAGATTTATTTTCAGATGCTGTAAAAGTTATTTTCAGATGCTTTGATTGAGAGAAATAAAAAAGCACTTTTCATATAATTTTTTTTCTATTCTATCTGTATTGCTAGAAGACTCCGCAAGGAATTGTTTGACTATAAAACATCATTTTGTGATGGAATTAGATTTAATTCTCTTGTATTTGTATTCTTATAAATATTTATATTAAAAAAAATAAAATATGATTTAAGCATAATTATTTCCCCAATATAGCATACATGCCTATACCGCATGCAAACGTGTTACCTGAATACCACTACTTAAGCTAGGTTTAAATATAAATATAGTATTATCGAAATGAACCTACAATTATGTTCTAATACGTAGACATTTTTCATGCAAATAAAATGGAAATTGGCAATTAATTCTATTACCATTGTAAAATAATAATTTAATTGGTAAAATAATTATTTTGCCTTTCAGAATGTGAACCTAAGTAAATAGAAAAAAATTACCAAAATGGATTAGATATATTTTCCAATCAAAATAAGTATCGTACATTATGATTGTGAAAAGGCGACACGCGAATTAAGTTTTAATTTCGGTCTCATTTTCGAATGCTTTAAAGTATTTCTTTCGACGAACGTTTATGACATATTTACAGTTTATATTCCATTGAAGATTTTTTTTTTTTTTTTATTCTTGAAATATATAATTCAACTCTCGAAGGTTATAATAATTATACAACTTGATGTTTTCCGCCAGCTGCTAAATTTGTACCATAATTTGTGAATAAAATGTTTGTAACACAGTGTACGTGAATAAAAGCATATACTTATTTTCAAATACGATTTTTTCGAAAATTTTGGTGACGTTCAATCAATTTAACGCTTTATCAACAGTCCTTGAAACGGTTGAAGGTACTTGAAAGGATTCTTGTCAGAATTTTTTTAAATACATATTTTAAGTGTACAGTGGACTCTCGAAATTACAAAATTAAACTTCTGCGCATAGAATTCTGCCACTTTTCAACTTTTATCTTTTTGAACAAATTACATATTACTCATCCGCATGAAAAATGACACATCGTTAAAAGTAAATTTTTCAGGATGTGCAAAATAAAATTTGCATGAATTTACTGTAACGTGAAAATATAGTACTTAGCTCTCATGCAGGAATGAAATGTGCATAAAAGCGTAACGCCAATACGAATGAAGGTATAGACGAAGTTTGGAGCGGTGCGTAATTTTACCTTTTCATACAATCCACCCTATTCTGTGCTCACGATAGGACATGTAGCATGATAAAGCGATTTTCCGTATAACTACACTTACGAAATTTTCCCTGTAGCAAGTCTCATTTATTATAGACCTATTATTGGAATAAACGCAAAATGAATTTTTGGGAGATTTATTGCTTTTCTTGCTGTTGTGTGATATTTAAATGGTTCTTTATACTTATGATGTTTTCTGAAAACTGAAAGTTTTGCTCATTTCTAAATTTTGAAAAAATTTTCACATTCACGATAATCAGATTACTTTGAAATTTATAATGTAGATTATATGTACAATAATAAATAATTTCAAGCATAAAAGTTTGCATTTCAGAAGTATTTTTGGTGTTGAATGTTATGTGCGTATCGAAACGTATAGCTACTTTGTTAGAAAAAAAGCGTAATTATAAAAACATCTTTTTTATATTTATACATTTATACATACAGCTTTTACAATTCATGACACTTTCCATTGTAACATGTGAAAAGTATCATAAATATTTTTGATATTTTATACAAAAGGAATGTACATGAAAATTTTTGAAATATGCAATTTTGTCGTATTGAAATATTTAAAATTCAAGAAGTGAAAATATTTTTAATATTTCAATTTCACATTTTCTGCATATATATTTTAGGCTGATCTTAATAATTTCAGGTAAATTCAATAAATATACAATAGTTTTTAACGTTTTCTGTTTCCTTAAATAAAACAAAAAGTAATACAATTTGTTGAATTTATTGATATTTTTTTAATTTACTAGCCACAAGACATTAAATTAAGTAACTGAAAAGCAAATGAAATTGCTTCTTTCTTCAAGAATTCTTTTTTAAAACCGAAAAAGTGAATAACTTTTTCAGCTTTACTTTCTTTTACGAACAAATTCTATTTTTAACAAAGATAACTTACCCTTGTAACTTCAGATTTCATGTTTTCTCATGCATTTACCATATCAATAAGCTTCCGGTTCAGCCGAAATAAATTACTTGCTACTTTAAATTCTACTGATAGTTATTTGGGGATGATATATTTGTGATTTTTTCTATCGCATCTGGGATTGCAAAATATACACGAATCACGTGTTTTTAAATTCAGAAAACATTCCTGTTATTTCAGTATTCTAACAAAAGCAGGATTAATAATGAACAAGTACGAAAAATCATGCATCACGGATAGATTATGAAACACTGTCTAAAACTAATGGGATATTATTGATATTTGTTTATTTTTATTTCCTGTAAACGAATAAGATACCTAAATAAACAATTTTAAGAATAAGTGAAACGGTATAAATCTATTTTTCAGCACTTTCAGACAGTAGGCAGTTATGTGTGAGAATTATGTCACGTAGCCTTTTTTATATTAAGTGTTCAATACACAGGGTGTCCCCGATGGTACATTCCCTCGGGAGCAATGAGTTGTCACCTCCCAAGGAAGATTTGAGATTTTATATTTTCAATGGTTAAAAGTGCAATTCCTCACCCCACCACCCGGAGCCAAAGAATTCCCTCCCGGAGAAAATTGTCTGAATTCAACACTGTTGTATATGATGTATAGACAATTTATACACAACACACAAAATTAGATAAGTTAAGTAATTGGATAAGTGATTTATATCAATAACAGATTATTAATTATATGTTGCTCTCTACACAAACATTAATAAATCACTATTTTAATGACTTTTTTTATCCAAATTTCTTCACTGCTTCTTTAATTTATGGATGCGGTATATAGATTTTGTTTTATTTATTTATTTATTTAACACTAGAAATACTGTGGCGGGTCATCTGTGACCCAAGACGTGATTTTTTGCTGGTATAACTATTGTTTTACAAAATAAAGCTTTGAAACTTTTCAACTTTTCCTAAATACTGAGTCTAATGCATTAACAAAAATTTAGTTGAAATACAACGAAAACCTTTTTTATTTATAGATTTCTATACCTAGAATTGCCGTACTGGGTCATCTCAGACCCGACCGAACAAAATAACCGCGCGGGGCAAAAAACAAAAACGACAACAACAACAACAACAAAAAAAAAAAAACAGAGTTTGTTAGGGGCATTTGAATTTTTCTCATTTATAGCTAGGGCATCGCGACGAAGGTCTTTCAAATGAGGAAATTTTAAAATTGCGAAGCGATCTTTCAGAAACTGGTTGTAGGGACGAAATTACATTGATAATGATGGCAGTTTTGATACAAATGACGAAACAAATTTTGGTAAAAATGCCCATAAAATATCATCGTCCAAATCCAGTTCAAATGACAATGAGCTGAATGAAAATAGCCAATAATTGCTATGGAGGAAGTCATGAAACTCCAATAAATTGTAAGGTTTTTGAAGAAAATATAAAATAAAGGAGAAAGTGAAAAAAAAAAGAATATAAAAATACAAAATAAGTTACCCCTTCAATGTAATCAAGGAAATCCTTTAATCAAAGAAGAGAAAGATTGAACTATATGGAAGATAAAACCACTGTGCTCAATACCTTTTGATGGATAACCTATTTAAAATCTAGCAGTTCAAGATCTATCAACCCTAAATGATTCTATAGTTTTTTAACCATTTAACACGTTCTAATATATTCACTGTATGTGAAAACTGTTTATACACAGCAGAAAAAAAACGGAAACTAAGTAAAAGAAACCAAGATCACAGCATTTTGTGTGAATTGGTTTGATGGAAAATAGTACAATGCAAGAAAAAAAAATCACTGACCTATATTTATTTAAATTTATTGTGTTTTAATATCTTCTTAATCTGTAGGAAATTATTACAGAATTTAAATTGATAATATATATTTATTAATTGAAAGAGCCATGAAATTTACATCTAATATGATTTGTTTACCAATTAGAATAATTGTGTTAATATTAATCTAGTGTAATTTCGTATCCAGCGATTTCTGGAGTTCCATAACCTGAGATTTATTCTGTTGAGCTGAACCAGGTTTCAGACCAGATGCTGAAATCATCAAGGTTAGCTGGGTGAAAAAGTTCGACCAGAATCGTCCGGGATAGCTCAGATGGCAGAGCACTGGCGGCTTCAGCCAGGGAGGTCCCGGGTTCGAATCCTGGTCCGGACATTTTTCGCCCAGCTGGAAATTTACATCTAATATGATTTGTTTACCAATTAGAATAATTGTGTTAATATTAATCTAGTGTAATTTCGTATCCAGCGATTTCTGGAGTTCCATAACCTGAGATTTATTCTGTTGAGCTGAACCAGGTTTCAGACCAGATGCTGAAATCATCAAGGTTAGCTGGGTGAAAAAGTTCGACCAGAATCGTCCGGGATAGCTCAGATGGCAGAGCACTGGCGGCTTCAGCCAGGGAGGTCCCGGGTTCGAATCCTGGTCCGGACATTTTTCGCCCAGCTGGAAATTTACATCTAATATGATTTGTTTACCAATTAGAATAATTGTGTTAACATTAATCTAGTGTAATTTCGTATCCAGCGATTTCTGGAGTTCCATAACCTGAGATTTATTCTGTTGAGCTGAACCAGGTTTCAGACCAGATGCTGAAATCATCAAGGTTAGCTGGGTGAAAAAAATCGACCAGAATCGTCCGGGATAGCTCAGATGGCAGAGCACTGGCGGCTTCAGCCAGGGAGGTCCCGGGTTCGAATCCTGGTCCGGACATTTTTCGCCCAGCTGGAAATTTACATCTAATATGATTTGTTTACCAATTAGAATAATTGTGTTAATATTAATCTAGTGTAATTTCGTATCCAGCGATTTCTGGAGTTCCATAACCTGAGATTTATTCTGTTGAGCTGAACCAGGTTTCAGACCAGATGCTGAAATCATCAAGGTTAGCTGGGTGAAAAAGTTCGACCAGAATCGTCCGGGATAGCTCAGATGGCAGAGCACTGGCGGCTTCAGCCAGGGAGGTCCCGGGTTCGAATCCTGGTCCGGACATTTTTCGCCCAGCTGGAAATTTACATCTAATATGATTTGTTTACCAATTAGAATAATTGTGTTAATATTAATCATACGATAGGTTAATTTTCTAAATTGTGATGCTTAACTCTGCGTATTCGGCAAATTAGTGTTCCCGAAATCATAAAAAGAATGCTCGCCTATTTGCGTTAGATGAATATAAGTTTTGAAATGAATGTCTAACTTTTCCGAGTGTATCTTTTTCTACTCTTTTTCTATCATGTGTAATCATTATTATTTTTTTTTTTTTACCAATTTTTAATGAAGGATGTTAAGTTGTTCATTACTATATATTTTTGTTCTATGTATACCAAAGCATACATTATGAGCGGATAATCCGAGTTTTATAGTGTTTTTATAGCAAAAGTCACACACTTGTTTTACCCTAATTGTATTATTAGTTGAAATTCATTAATTGTCACAGGAGTTTTGTAATTAGGGAATAGATCTAAGTAAACATAGGATTAAAAGATAATGCTTTTTATCAAATTTATTTAATGAATCACTGGTAAGTGTCTATTTTAGACATCTTAGAGAATTTAATTTGGATTGTTTTGAAATGATAAGCAACATGTTGAGTTCATGAAGGTAGAGATTAAAATAGAAATCTACAAAGGTGTTTTTTTTTTTTTTTTTTTTTTTTTTTTTTTTTTTTTTTAAGTAAGGGTCGTTTGAAAATAAAAACAAACGAAAGACATTTTTCAAAAATCAAATTTATTTTCAGATTCGACGTACATCTTTCTATTTTTCAACATAGATGCCAAGTTTTTTTATACACTTATCATAACTTATAACTAGATTTTGAATACCCTATTTATAGAAACTTGCCACCTGTCCGATAACCAAGAGCTTACGGCCGTTTTCGCATCTTCGTTATCGTTGTAGTGGTCACCGCCGAGATGATGTTTGAGATAGCGGAAAAGATGTAAATCCCTCGGTACAAGACCAGGCTGTAGGGGTGCAGTTCCAAAACTTCCCAGCCTAAAGAGGCCAACAAAGCTCGGGTCTGAACTGCGGTGTGAGGTCTTGCATTGTCATGGAGTAGCAAAATTCCCTCTGTCAGCAGGCCGCGTCTTTTGTTATGAATCGTTTTGCGAGAAAAAAGTATCACCGACCGTACCTCGCACGGGGTGGGCGATTCGATAATCTTGAACATTTTAAAGACACAGAGCAATCCGTACAGGCTATCTACACAGCTGCAACTGAGCACGGTTGTTCCCAAGTAATGCTGAGACACGACGCAAGCACTCGTTACGGCGTTCGCGCAACCTATTTGCGCATACAACAAAACGGCCCTTACTTAAAAAGCAGCCCTCGTATGTTGATGGAACCATGATAATATAAATATGTGTATATATTTGTTTCAGATCATCCCCAAGCGTTTATGTAATCATAAACTGAGAACTGAGATAATGTGCTCTATAAACTTTAAAATGGACAATCCACCTTATCTGCATTCTCAAGTCTTGTAAGAACTGCAATTTTGTTCAAATATACTTTTATTTCTTTTAATAAAAATTATGATTTCTAATCCTTAATTAAAATTGTTTGGAGATAACAACAAATTGGTTTTTTTTTTTTTTCTTAAACCTCAATTTTGCTTGTAGTACGGGAAAAACTGATGTTGACGAACGCTGCATGTGCGCACCTTCAAGTGGAGATTCTTTCTATAAAATTGGGAATCAAATTTGCTCTCCTTTACCATATTTAGCCATTAACATATTTACTTGTAAGGAACTTAATCCAATAAAATCAAATATTTGAATGGCCAATCACAGTGAGAAAAAAATTCTCTTGACGGTCATTGTATTAATCAGACAGGCTTTCTTGTTGAATAATATGTTGAAAAAAACTATTGTCATTTCATACTTTAAAAAAAATGGGAAAATGTTGAAGAACATTTTACGTTTTTAAAACAGTCGTAGTATCATGTACACTGTTAAAAATTTTGCAGCATTCTGGCAGGTCATTCGACCGTTCTTTGAAAAAACGGTTTCATAACCATAATTTAACTATATTCTGACCATAAAATGGCCAATAATATGGTCACAATAGTGTTAAATTACCGGTTGTGTAACCGTTTTCGGAAAAAACGGTCAAATGACCTGCCAGAATGCTGCAAAGTTTTAACAGTGTATAATTCTTTTACAAGAACACCTTAAAATATTTTATATAACATCATTTGCTGAGCGTAAAAATTAGCGCAAAATTCTCAGTACTATTTAGCTATACACTATATACAAACAATGCTATTTAGCCCTTTATAACCAAACTTATGAATTTAAAAAGCTATGTCTCAAAACTTTTTCCCTTGAACTACTATGATACGTTAGAAGATATATGCATTAAATGAACTATGATACATTAGAAGATATATGCATTAAAAGAAATATATATATATATATATTTGTTAATTGCAGCTAATTACTTGATGTGGTACTTGAAAGTACCGTAAGGTCATAATGATTGGACAAAAATCGAGACTTAGAAAAAAAATTCTATATATCCAATTTTTTCTTATTGTTTTAATGTGTCTTATCATGCATATATCTATAGTGTATATATGCTACAATGTATATATAACTAGATGATGATGTTGGTGGTGCATCATCAGAAAGCATTTCGCCGCTTGAAGAATATACTAATGTCCAATGGAAAGCATAGCTGAAAAAAATTTCCAAACATTTAGTTGTAGAAAACTCAAAAAGATTCATAAAAATGCTAAAATACATTTTAGTTTTTTTTTTTTCCAATTTGTATTTTTTTCTATATATATATATATATATTTATAAAAATACAATATGTTTTTAAAAGATAAAAATAACATATTTTTTGCTTTATCTTTTCATCAGTGCCATACATAAATCATGCAATATATTCCTCTACATTGTATAAAAATCCACCTGACTAGCTCACACGCATCCCTAGTAAATATATACGTTTTTATGCACCATATTCATTCAAACGACAAAAATATAAGTAAATATTGTGTTTAACGTTATCCCGACTGTACTCAAATGTACTGCTTTGAAAAGTGCTTCGTAAAGTAAACAAACTGAAAATTATTTTTTTTACCATATCATATTGTCAACTAAGTTATTTAAAACAAGAAAAAAATATGACATCCCATCTTTAAAATTTAAGATGTCTCTAAGCAAAAGTTAGGGATACCACGTCAGACATGAAAATGGAAGGAAAATTGATTCTCATACGCACCAATATAGCTTCATGAACAATTTTCAGCTTACTGAAACTACTATTGCTATCTAGTGATGGTCAAGGGAAGTATTTAATATTGTTTCCTAAAAGTACCATTGCGATTGCATTCAATCAGTGTGTTTTAATTGGGATAGAAAACTGTGGTATTTTAAAATACCGTCGGAGCATAAAGGGTTAAAGTTATTCTGGATTACAGTCTTGCAACAGGTCGGGTATTATGTGTTTACCCGAAAGGTATCTGACGCTTATTTGGGGTTATTATTATTTTTTTCTTTGCAGGCCAGCATTAGCTCGGCTTGAACACGCTTTTTCGGGTTCAAGTCGATTTCGGGTTCGGTTTTCAGCACTTGTGAGTCACCTATAATTAGTCTTTTTTTTTTTTCAAAAAACTTTTGTATTTCTGGTGAAGCACATTGGGTTTCGACTGAGTTTTAATCTGTAAAGGACTCAATAACAATAATTAAAAATAATTATAATTATAAAGCTGCTACTTGACGTAGAATGACATAAATTTAAAAGCAACGTTAAAAACCCCAGAATATTCAAACTTTGAGCAGACTAGATTCGGTAGCCTTTAGCACACCGTTCTCAGTGCAAAGTATAACGGAAACTTACTCAATTATATAGAGGAGAAGCTGATTCAACTGAGAATTTCATTAACCAATGGAGAAACAGAAAAAATATGGGTACCAGCTATAGGAGAATAGTATATGTTGTGGTAAAATAAAGTTGTAATATTTCAACGAAATTCCTTGTAGTCGTTTTTCTTTCAGTAAATATTTATTGTTGATATCTTGGTTTTAACTTAATTGTTCGCGTTTCGTGGTTTTTATATAATTGTTCGAATTGACTTTTTTATTTGATTGTGATTATTCACCCAATAGTTACAGAACAGTCGTTAGTAGTGGTATTCTTACTATTTTATTAAATTTTATAAAGGTATTCATAACATCTTGTTTATAATGGCGTAAATAAATAATTCATACAATATTCATGTGTATATATATTTTTACTTTTTTAACTGATTTTGCAATGCTATTAAGAAAAGTTAGTACCGATACAATTTTTTTGGATATACACATATATAAAGTATTTCATACATGGTAAAGATATAAATGCAAAAAGATTTATAAATATACGAAACGTACTGAGAAAAGTATAATTTTGCTTTAATTTCACCAATATATTTAGATATTGACCTCAGACGTGATATTTAGAAAAATTAGTTCGTGAGACATATTCTAGCAATTACAAATAACAAGCGTCAGTGGAAGTTTTTAAAGCTGGCTGAAATAAAATGTAAGTTGTTTTTCTGTCTTTAATATAGCAAATATAAAATAATAGCATATTTTATTCAGTATATAAATGTGCTTGATATTTTAGTAAAGAATATACTTATTTTTATTCTATGTGAAAGCATTTTCCAATACAAAATAAGCAAATGTGTATAACGATAGGATCGGAGATAATAAAAAAATCTCAGCAAAATATAAAAAAAAATAATTATAACACAAGAATTTTATTCAAAAAAATATTTCTCTGTATCTGCTGAGAAACATATTTCTGAAAATAATTTTAGATTGCTTTCACTATTTCCGCCTAATTTTGGCACGGAGATAAATGAGCTTGATAAAAATCATTGTGCCCTTAGGAAATGATTTTCTAAGTATATAAACGTGTCCGAAATGATGAAAATGTTCAATAATCTAAACGAATTCCTGGAGCTCTGAAGAAGACATTTTCAAGCAGGAAAAATATTCGATTTCAGATCTTATTTATTCTTTTCTTTCTTTCTTTCTTTCTCGTAAAAAATAAAAAATAAAAAATAATAATAACTATATATTAAAACTGTAGTTAATATACCTATATATGTAAAAATATGCCCATTTAAAATTAAATGCCTATTTAATTAAATGAGTAAAATAATGTATATTTTCTGACATTATAGAAGGTATGTATTAAACGTCAACGAAACGCTTACCATGAGCAAGAGTATAAGTTTCAAACATCTAAAATTTATTTCAAATTTACAAATATTATTATAAATCAAATTTTTTGCACACTAATTTAAAACATGTATATTATAATTTTGATATACATTTTCTTAATATTTTATCATGTTATTTGTAAACAAGCATGATTAGAAAATTTTGAATTTTCATATTAAATCTTTTCGATAAAATCAAAACATTGTACAAAATATTTTACGTAAATATGTAGATTTATTAGAATGTATATATGTATATTTATTACAAGTCTTCGAATAACCTAAAACTATATATACCGGAATGTTGTATTTAAATTAATTTATATTAGGGGTGCACAACCTTTTTGAGAAAAGGGCCACTTACAAAAATATTTGTGTTGTCGAGGGCCACATCAGTAACACAGACAGAATTCTATATCTGGGGGGGGGGGGGGGGGATAACTCTTTATTTTTGAACAATATTGATTTTTGCTCATGAAAAAATAAACTAATACAAATAAGTAATTGTATGCAGAGCCTCTTCACATCTGTATGAATAACCATACAACGCTTTATGAAGACTAACTGCTCCTTCATAAATAGAAAATTTTGTCAAAATTCACGATTTTTTCCCACGAGCGATTGAAGAATTTCGCGATATTTTTTCCATCAATCAACAAAATTTGTATTTTTCTCCATCAATTGCCGAAATTCGTGATTTCTTTACCGCGGCAAAGTGACAAAATGCGCGAATTTTTCTCGCAATAAATGGATGAAACTCGCGATTTTTAAGCAGCCGATCAACGAAACTTCAGATTTTTCTGCGCCTGAAAAATCTCACGAAATCTGACGAAAGTTGTATTTTTTTTTCAGCGGAAATTTTACGAAATTCGCGATTTCTTCTCGGGATAAACTGACAAAACTCGCGATTTTTCAGCAACCGATCAACGAAATTTGCAATTTTTCTGCACCTCATCGACAAAATGCGCGTTTTTTCTGAGCCCGATTAACGAAATTTGAGAATTTTCATCACCGAATCGACAAAATTCGCGATTTTTCCGCACTCGATCAATGAAATTCACGATTTTTCAGCACCCGATCAACGAAATTTGTAATTATTTCGCGGCAAATTGTCGAAATTGCGATTCTTTCTTTCGATAAACTGACGAACCTCGCAATTTTCCCTCATCCGATCAAAGAAATTTGAGATTTTTTAGCACAGGATCGAGAAAATTGGCGATTTTTCCGAACCCGATGAACGAAATTCGTGATTCTTAACTGACTGACGAAATTTGTAATTTATTCCCGCGGAAAATTGACTAAATTCGGGATTTTTTCTCGCGATAAACTGACGAAATTTGCGAATTTTCCGCAACCGATCAAGAAAATTTGCAATTTTTCCGCACCTCATCGAAAAAATTCCGGATTTTTCTGTGCTTGATTAACAAAAATTTCAGATTTTTCTGCACCGAATCGACAAAATTTGCGATTTTTCCGAACTCGATCAACGAAATTCGTGATCTTTCCGTGCGTGCTGAAAAAAATTAGCGATTCTTAACTTATTCTGAAGAAATTTGAAATTTTTCGCGCGGCAAATTGACGAAATTAGCGATTTTCTTGAGATAAATGGACGAAACTCAAGATTTTTCCGCACCCGATCAACGCAATTTGAGATTTTTCCGCACATTCTCGACAAAATTCGCGATTTTTCCGAACCCGATCAGTCCAAAATTTCCAATTTTTTCAAGCGACAAATTGACAAAATTCCCGATTTTTTCTAGCGACATATCTACAAAAATTGCAATTTTCCCAGTTATAACTTGACGAAATTCGCGGGCCACAAGTTAACCCATCGCAGGCCACTTTTGGCCCGCGGGCCACAGGTTGTGCATCCCTAATTTATATCCTTAGATTATTTCAATAATTTTATGAAAGAAATAATACACATTTTTCCGCGCATGATTTTCGAACGAGAGGGGTGGATATTCAATATTCTTCAGCACTAAAAAAAAAAAAAAAAAAAAAAAAAAAAAAAAAAAGATACGCTATACGTTTGCTATGTAACTCGTATATTTTGTGAAGACTTTACTGTTTCTTTACTTTTTTTCAGTCTCAAAAAAAAAAAAAAAAAAAAAAAAAAAGGTTTACAGCACGGAGTACTGTTCATATCGCGCTCAAACTCGATCATAGTCGAATGTGCTGTAGCTTTCTTTGGATTCTTGACTATATAAACATGAAAAATAATAGTAGTTGCGTAAATTTAACAGCACAATGTGCTGGCAATTCTGACGCCAGCAGTTTGTGCTGGCTAATCTGCAAATGTGTGGCGAATATGTGGAAATGTATGGCAAATGTGTGCATTTGTGCTGGCAAATCTACAGTGGTTTTACCTACAATGTAATTCAAAAATAATTTTACCCCAGAAATGAAGTTATTTGTCCACAACCTATAAGTTGCTTTTAAAATTTGAGAAAGTACTTAATTTTAATTGTTAAACTACGCAACCAAATATAGAGTGAAAACTGGGGGAATTCTAATAGAGCTTTAAACTTTTCTATGAGTATCCTTTTATCTAAGAGCGAAGTACTAGTGACTAAAATTGTTATTGCTATTTAATTTATTGTGTACAAATGTACGAATTAATGAAAATAAAATAATACCGCTATTAGAATTAAATAGTTATGTATGGTTATATCATTTAGTGCGTGATACATAATACTTTCTGTATCGTAAGGTCTTTGTGGATCAATTTCTACTTTCTGTTTTTAATTTTGAAGTTTAATAAAGTCGTTTTTCTTTAGCAAATCATTTCTCTCTCCTACCGCATTTTCTGCACATGGGGATTCCGCACATGGATTATTGTTTAGCGTATTTTCTATGAGAGGTAATGCCACTTTGTATTATTCAATTTTTTTAAAGCATCTTTTCTCGCTTAAAGTACACGTTTAACTCATTAAACTGGGGAAAATTATATTTTATTATTCACAAATCTTTACTCAAGATGAGAGTAAAATTTTGGAGATATAGATGTAGGGTGTATCACAGCGAGTATACAATAATGAAAACTTCAAACGTGTTTTATTATTATTACTTTCTTCTATATTCAATAGAAGAAAGTATTGTAATCGAAATTTTTTCGACTTCCGGTTTTCGACAGATTTCCACGTTTTAGGGGTCAGAGATCCCCAAAAACATGTTTATAGAAAATGTCTGTCTGTCCGTGTGTCCGTCTGTCTGCCGCCATTGTACCATCAAAAAGTGTATGAAGTTATGCATAGAATTGAGCCATTTTTTTAAGTTTTTAGCTATGGCAAGCAGGTCCTTCCTTCATTCGGAAAAAAATCGCCGGATGGGGGCGCTGCAATAGCGATTTTTGAGCGATTTTGAATATTGTACCATCGAAAAGTGCATGAATTTATGCGTAGAATTAAACAATTTTTTCTTTTTTAAGTTTTTGGCTATAGAAAGCAGGTTCTCTCTTAATTTATAAAAAATTCACCGATGTGGCCGCTGTGATAGCGATTTTTGTGCGATTTTGAATGTTGAACAATCTAAAAGTGTATGAAGTTATGCATAGAATTGAACCATCTTTTTATTTTTGTTCTTGGCTATAGCAATCAGGTTCTTCCTTAATTTGGAAAAAATACGCCGGTAGAGGGCACTGTAATGGCCATTTTTGTGCGATTTTGAATATTGTACCATCGAAAAGTGTATGAAGTCATGCATAGAATTGAACCAAAATTTTTGGGTATGTTTTTGGTCATGGCAAGAAGGTCCCTCCTGAATTTGGAAAAATTCCGCAGGAAGGGAGTGCATTAAAAGCGATGTTTGTGTAATCTTCTTAATTTT
Organism: Maratus speciosus; assembly: GCA_963932465.1. Lineage (NCBI taxonomy): Eukaryota > Metazoa > Arthropoda > Arachnida > Araneae > Salticidae > Maratus > Maratus speciosus. The sequence continues at coordinate 490,868,864 of OZ010791.1, read as the reverse complement.
TCGTAGTTCTATTGTACACAAGTGGTTCGTGAAACGACGGGAACTTCCCATCCTGATAAGCCGACTATTCGCGACCATTCGCGATTTTAATAAATATCATGATCGAGATTAAGTCGTAGTTAAAATTATGGATGGGTGTGTATTGTTAACATTTTCATTTTACTTTCAATGTCAGCTAAAAACAACAAAATATTTTATACCTTAATATCTAAATAATAATTTAGTATAAATGAATCTTTAAAAATAACACTTCACATTTCTTATATCACTATACTCCCCAAAATGGCTGAAATCTGTATGAGCGGAAATGGAATCACTGTAAATTAAAATGTCTGAAACACTTAAGTGTCTGAAACGGAGTGTTCAGTTTTCAGACATTTTAAAATGTCTGAATTTTTTCAGACACTTTTCGTGTCTGAATTTCAGACACTCACTTCAAACGTCTTAATAACATCCATTTTTTTTGTAAGCATCATACGTAGCCATGTTTGACCACGTTGAATCCTGAAAAATATTTGGCTGGGGCCCTGCCCCCCCCCTACAACCTGATTTTTCTGGTGCTCCCAATTTTGGTACGCAATTTTTGTTAAGCTGATAATTTAAATCTTTTACGACATTTTACTGATTATAATCAATATTTTGAACTTCAGGAGTAGAACAAGATTAAAACAAAAAATATTTATCTAAATATTAGATTTTTAAAATTTCTTTTATTTTTAATCTTATTTTACTTTAAAAGTTCAAAATATTGATTATAATCAATACGATTTCGAAACAGATTTAAAATATAAGCTTTACAAATATTGCACATCAAATTTGTGGGCACTAAAATCGTAGGGGTGCGGGGTACGGCCCAGTATGCCCATTCTTTAATCAAGAAGTTCTTTTGCAAAAAATGCAACCCCGCATTATTGTTATCTAAATTGAGATGTCCGGTATTCGGGAGTATCCGTTGTGGAGGTTAATGGACATTCCCGAATACCTATTCTGAAACATCTATTTAGCGAATACTTTTTTAATCCGCATGGCATACATATTTGTATATTTTTACCTCACAAAAGCAGACATCTCCGATTATCGGACAAATTCAGCGGCAAGGGCTATTGAGGGCTTTTAAAGTACATGGATAAATATATATATTTCTTATAATCTTGTCCTACTCTACTTCATATAATTTAAAAATAGATTTTTTAAAAATTTATATTGCCACATAGGCAATTTTACATATATATCAGATGATAATCACAACAGCTATTTAATTATGAATAAATAAATAAATATTCTACTTTACCCTTTGCACTCGAGGGCTCCGGAGCGGAGCCATTTAAAATTTGTCTTCAAACTCGAGGACTCCGCTACGGAGACAATGCAAATAATTTTGTGATACCTGTCTAGAAAAGCCAAGATTACATGGTATCACAAAATTATTTGCATTGTCTCCGTAGCGGAGACCTCGAGTTTGAAGACAAATTTTAAATGGCTCCGCTCCGGAGTCCTCGAGTGCAAAGGGTTAATATTGAGAAAAAAATTACTTCGGTATTTTGTTTATTTATATTTTGTGTTTTTTAACCTTGTCCTACTCTAAAAGTTCAAAACTTTCATTATAATCAGTGCAAGATTTAAGGTATCAACTTTACGAAAATTTCATACAAAATCCCTCCCCCTCCCCGAAAAAAAAAATAAAAATACTTATCATTTAAAAATTAGATTTTTTAAAAATTTATATTGCCACATGGGCTTATTGTTATCATTCCTATGAGCTACTAAACAAGACATCTTTAAAGCAAAATAAAGCCAAAAAAAAAAGTTAGCACATGATATCACTATGATACAAACTTGCGATGCTTATCAGTAAAGTCTAATTCACCGCCCTCTGAATACTAGGCCTGAGCGCTCACACAAAAATGACACAAAAATGGCGGCTGCCGAAGGCGGATTTTTTTTAGCGTAGGTACGGTACCTTAAATGTAGACACCAGTATTTTATAAAAGATTTCTCTACCTTGTTAATTCTCAGAAAAATGAAGCGGAAAAAACTTCAAAAAATTATTGGTAGGAATATTTAAGGGACCGTACACACGCTGAAATAAATCCGCTTTCGGCAGCCGCCATTTTTGGTCCAGCGCTCAGGCCTAGTATTCAGGGGGCGGTGTCTAATTGGAAAATGACCTTCGAATCCACACATGCAGCGAAATCTAAAATAACAAATGATTTCCATTTTCCTGACTGGCTTACTTCTATGTTTCCAAATCAAAAGTTTTCACACATTAAAAGATTTAATAGCTTTAGAAATATATCTAAGAAATACTTGAGATAAACTTTCATTTTCAATTATATATAAATTTCATGAAAATCAATTGATTTTTTTTTTTCCAAAAGCGAAAGTTTATAAATATATTTTTTAATTTCAACTGAATATTGTTCAATGGAAAAAAAAAAGGCAATCCCGAAAATCCCGGAATTTTCCAGTAAAAATTCCGGGATTTTCGGGGTTAAAATTAAAGCGGGATCCCGGGATCTCAATCCGGGATTGTAATCCCTAACTAGGAAGTAAGAAAACTTTAGGAGATTTTTCAAAGGTTTTTTTTTTCTATTTCCTTGTGGTCGAGTATGAGATAAGCATTAGCCATTGAAATTGAAACTAAGAACTGCCATATTGAAAACAAAACAAAACAAGAGAATGAACTGAACTTTTAAATATGTCTGTTTTTTAGTGATGTTATTACTTTAAATTTGAGAAAAAAGATGAGAATAAATAATACATAATTTGTAATAAAAGACAACGTCATAAATTAAAAAATATATACTTCTAGAATTAGTGGTTTTTTTTTTTTTTTTTTTTTTTTTTTTTTTTTTTTTCAAAAAGATTCAAAACTAATTAAATTTCATGTAAGATTTTGTTTAGTACAATAAATAAAATCATAAAAGACACTAATTTTAGTACTATAAAGAAATTATAACACTTACTTCAATCGCTGTTTGCAAGAGGTAAGAAATATTCCTCGATTTGAAATTTTAAAAACTACCACCACAACCACAGTGAGGGAGAAAGACTTTCATCAGTTTAAAAGGTAATCCCATAATACATCCGACTAGCCATATATAAAGAATGAGATGTTTCATCCTCAAAACAGGACCCGCCAGACAAAAGTTTCTTGTTTTTTGCCAGCTTCGACAGGACGAAGATGAATAACACAATATTATTGATATAAATTGATACGAGTTAACACTAAGCCCATTGCACACGCTTTGTAGAATTTCCGGGTGTAATCTTCAACCGTCGTCTACTTCTGTTCTGTGTCTATCCCGCTCTTGTATCGACGACAGCTTCTAAGAGACATTTGATGTCGAGTACACACGTCAGATGTATGTATTCAATAAACAAATAATCCAAGTTAATACGAATTAAAATCACAGTACTTCACATTTCGCAAAAAACGAATTAAAATACATGCGTACATAAAAACAAACTTTGTTTGAATTACAACGTATACCACTTCGAACGAAGACATCTAAAACGCATGCGCAACTGGGAGTGCTAGTGCCCCCTGGTGATTATTGCGTCGGAAGAATCAAAACGTCTTAAATTAAGACACGTTTAAAGCAATGAAGTGTCTTAAAATAAGACGTTTGCGGATATTTTAGATATTATTCTCAGTTCGTTTACACCATGGTCATAGTAAGACACTTATGTATCTTAAATTAAGACATCTATAATGTCTGAATTTTCACATTAAGACACTTAAGTGTCTAAAATTCTTTTTCAGTCACATATGTGTCTAAATTTAAGACGCTTCTATTTGCAGTGATGACAGTGCGTTTAAGGTGAAGAATTCTATAAAAAAAAAATTGTGGTGTCAATAGGCTCCATCTCTGGGCCAATTTTTCATCACTGTGCACCGCCACTCTTCAACCATTTTCATTTATTTTTTTATGTAACCAATAGCAAATGCATAATTTATGTTATGTGTCGTTTAAACTTCGTCTGGTTCGGAGAAGCGAAGGCATGCATAAACAGACTTGCCAGTTTGGCCTCTTCTTAATTTATATATGCCGAATGGAAACCAGAAATTCCGAACAAAAATTGTGTCTTTATTTAATGACAGACATTTCTTGATTACTTACAAAATAAAATTCTTCTTTCGGAATTTCTGATATCAACTCTTCATTTCTGAATAAAAAAAGAGCCAAACTGGCAACTCTGTCAAGTAGTGATGTGCAGAATGAATGATTTTATTATTCGAATGAATTATTCTGGCATACGCAAAAGCGTAGTTGATAACCTTTGCTTTTTTTTAACTCAATTTCTGCCAGAATTTTTATGATTTTTTAAAAATTATAATCCATGTAAGGAACCCATAAAAATATAACAATTATTTTTATCTTCAAAATTTCCGAAAATAATTTATTAAAAATTTTGATCATTGATCATTCCCACCAGTACCTTTTTATTGTAAATTTTGCCTTATCTAATCGGAGCACTTTCCCGATTAAATCAGCCGAAAATCTTTGTTTTGAAAAACCGGTGACAAAAGAATAAAAATTCTTAAAAGACGCTCCTTGCGAAGGAATTAAATATGCAATTTTTGAAGCTAGTTTGATAAAACAATTACGCAGCGAGAGGGTTAAATTGACCCAGGTTATACGCGTTACTAACCAGAAAATTTATTTGATGTATTATATATTTAAAATCCTGTTTCTCCATGAAATCTATTTGAATTAATTTAGATTTTTGAATTAATTTGATTTAGTTAGATTTGAATTAATTAGTAAATTTCTGGTTCGAAACGTGTTTAACCTGGGTCAATTTAACTCACATTTCGCGGGAGTTTAAGGGAAAGTAGGCAAGTATAATCTGTGAAGAAAATATTCTTCGCTATATTTTGAATATTTGGACGTGCTCTCTCACTTTAAATATCGGAAGTATCTTTTTCGATTACAGCATGTTGAGATAAAATCCAGAGTCATACTGTGTCTTACAATGTGTAAGCCTATTGAATATTTATGTGAATGCTGCTCCGCAGTAGTGAAAAATTGACGCAGAGGTGAAGCCTATTGACACCACTTAATTTTAGAAATACTTTTAGGCTTATCTAATGAAAATTTCTGAGTTTTTATACAAATAATTCATAAAATATACAATATGAACTTTAAAAAGCTCACTGTTTTACTTAAAATGTGACTAAAATAATAGAACAGATGTTACAAGTTAAAAAGAATTTAATTTGAAACACTGTACTTCGACTGTCCAGCTACGCAATAGAAATGAAAGCGACGTATAAGAAGACTGGGATGCAATAAAATAAATGGAATGGTAGTTAATTTATATTTTCTCTACTTAAATTCAATCAAAGAAACTACTTCTTCTACTTTCAATTCTAATAATTATTGGCTTTTTCATTTCAAAAATGAAGTGACATATTTGTATAAATAAACGACAATTAGTTATCATAATTTGCTCTGGTGAAGGGCTTGGGAAAGTCAGAAAGTACTAAGGAGTTTTAAATAAAATGTCTTTTTAACAAGGAACATTTCTTCTATTATCCTCGTCGCCTTTTAAGTAAACCAGTGAGCTTTTTAAAGTTCATATTGTATATTTTATGCTTGAATAAAGGTGAAATATTGCGTTTCATCTTATGATTTTGTTTACAAGTAATTTATATTTAAAATGGAAATGTATTTTACTGACATATTATTTCTGTTAAATAATAGTCTCACAAAGTACAATATAGCTAAAGTCATTCGTATTTTCAACACATACTCCGATTTGCAGTTTTTCCCATGCACATGTTACTTTACAGACGGAAAAAAAAATTGTTTTTCTATTACTTGAAGATTTACTGCTTTTCTACATGTAAGTATGCGGATTATACAAATAAGCAAGAGGATTATTTGAAACTTTATGCTCTTTTCACTTTTTCAATATTTTTTTCTATAACAGAGCTGTCAGTAGATTTTTTTTCAGAATTCTGCCAGCAAGTTTCATGAAGATAAGGAACATTCTATACTTTGTTTGGAGCCTAATATTTTAAGTATGTTTATCTCTTACGCAGCATTTTAAAAGAGTGCTATGCGTACAAACGAAAATATTCTTTTATACATATTTAAAATAAAAACTGTGCATTTTGGTTCTTATTGAAATGATTATTTTTCAGTAAGAATTTGAAGAAAACTTGTTTATTTGGTTGAAAAATATGTTGTAATTCTATATATGCTCACAGAATCCTCGGCTTTGGCCGCATAGATGTTGAAATATATCACGTGGTTTGTATGTGCTTTTGAAATGGATGCGTAATTAATTAAAACAAAATTATATAAAATTCCATAGAAATCGTATTTTAGAACGTTTTTTGCTCATTTCACCATTTTAAATTTTTAATTATTTTAGAAACTATTCTTAGCCGGCATTTGTATTTTAAATTTAAAACCTATGCCAAATGTCTAGTTTTTAGTCTCTTCTGGATCACGACTATCGTAAGTTTAGAAAGTTGTTTTTCTCCTGCACACTTTTAAATTTAAAAATTTTTTAAACTCTTCTAATCGTCCATTTACATCTTAAATGTTTCAGCCATGCCACATTTCAACTTTCTATCGTTAATCATTGCATAGAAATAGTAATTCTACATAAATATAATATTTCATAGAAATTGTAATTATATATAAATAACTGGTCATTCTGACCAGTGATTTTTTTACAGTCTTTTGAAAGTGCAACTTTAATTGTAATCATCCGGTATATTCAAGATGTGAGAAAGTTTTTCGAGTTACAGATGTAGGGTGCGTCACAGCGAGTACACAGTAATGAAAGCACCAAACACGTTTTGTAATCTTTCTTTATATATAAAGTCATTTTACAAATAAATGAATACTCTATCTCCACTAATTTTAATTGAATCAAATTGATCTTTTTGAAAATTAATTGTCTGGTATTTGTCAAGTCCATTAAATAGGATGTATTCGGTAATTGCTATTTAACTTTCCTGTGTAACATTAAGTAAAGAAATGTTTTGTTAAAATTTGCCTTTTACTTTCAATATCAACTAAAACAAAAAACATTATACTTTAATATCTTAATAATAATTTAGTATAAATGAACCTTTAAAAACACTTCATATTTCTAAAAAAAAAAAAACCTCCCTAAGAAGCCTGAAATTTCAATGCGCCTAAGTGAGATGACAGGTATTTAAGCAAATAATTCATATTTAAAAATATCAATGCATTTTACTAATATAGTCACTATATTAAATAATATTAAAAAAAATACAATATAGTGAAATTCATTCGCATGTTGAACACAATCTTTGATTTGCAGTTTTTCCTATGCACATATTAGTTTACAGAGGAAAAAAAACTGTTTTTCTAGTACTTGAAGATTGACTGCTTCTCTACATATAAGTATATGGATTAAACAAATATGTAAGAGGATTATTTGAAACTTTCGGTTATTTTTCTTTTCAATATATTTTCGATAAAAGTGCTGTCTTTAGATTTTTTTCGGAATCCAACCAGCAAGTTTCATGAAGATATGGAATTTTCTATACTTTGTTTGCAGCTGAATATTCTAAGTACGTTTATCTTTTACACAGAATTAAAAAAAAAATTGGTAAGCGAACAAACGAAAATCTTCTTTTATGCATATTTAAAATAAATACTGCGTATTTTTGTTCTTATTCGACTTCTTATTTTTCAGTATGAATTTAAGGAATTTTTTTTTTATTAAAAAATATATTTCGAATAATATTAGAATTATACATCCAGTAGAATTCGCGGATTTAGACGCGTAGTTGTTAAAATATGCTAAGTAGTTTCTATGTCCTTTTGAAATGGATGTGGAATTAATTAACAAAAGTTATGTGAAATTCCATAGAAATCGTAATTTTGAACGTTTTTCCCTCATTCCACACTTTAAAATTTTGATTTTTTTTTTTTTTTTTTTTTTTTTTTTAAGAAACCATTCTGTGATGGCATTTGTATCTTAAAAAATAACTCCTGTGCCAACTTTCTAGTTTTCTAGACTCTTCAGTATTACAAATATTGTAACTTTAATAAGTTATTTTTCTCGTGCATACTCTGAAATTTCGAATTATTTAAAAAAAATTGTATGCGTTCATTTGCGTCTTAAATGTAGGAGTCATGCGAAATTTCAAGTTTCTATTTTGAAGAATGCTATAGAAAAATTATTTTAGAACTTTTTTGATCTCTGTTAGCGCATTTCACCTTTCTAAATTTAGAATTTCTTAGAAAACGCTTTTTGAGAGCCTTTACGCTATGAAGTAACTGACATGTACATTTGAAGTTTCTAGCCCAATCAGTATCCCAAAAATTGTAATTTTAGAAGAATTAGAATTTTACTCCTACACCCCTTAAGTACAGAGGTTCAATATGAAATATAGCCTACGAGGTATGAATATTAAATAACCGGATTGGTGTTGCCACCGGTAAAGAGCAAGCATAGTGGAGTCGAACCTTCCTTTACGCTATTACCAGATATCTCCCCTATCGTGATCGCTTGATCGTGAAGCTCACGAGTCGTATACATTAGCTGTGGAATTCGCAGGGATTGAACCGTGCGCACGTTACTCGCGAGAAAAACAATATATGTTCTTATGAAACCACTAGTTAATCTAAAACTTGAATTTTCTCGGACTAAATACCACAGAAGCTTGTGTTATGTTAAAAAAAGCGTATGGACATGAATGTGTATCGCGTACTAACTTTTTTGATTAGTTACAACAGTTCCAATTTGGGACGATACACGACCGAAGACGATACGCATCTTTATATGGCATGCACCTCAAAAACGGACGTAAACATTTAAACAATCCGCCCGTTGCTCAGAAAATATCATCTTTTGAGTATCCCAGCTCTTCTTGAGTTGACAGGAACTGACAAAGAAAACGTTCTTCATATTTTGCTTGAAATATTCAACATGAAAGATCCATAATCCTTCACGAGTACAACGCTCCAGTCCATTCTTCTTTGTCGGTGAAGGTTTCCATAAAGATGAATTGGATCTGAAAGGGGCAAGATTTCACGGCACTGAATCAATCAGAGCAAAAGCAGCGGTGGTTCTAAACAAGCTGATAAAAGAGGGCTTTAAGCAGCATTTTGAAAAATGTTTCTTCGGATGATGTGGTGCAGGGATCTTCAAGGGAGCATATTGAAAGAGATAAAGTTCCTATAATGTAATTTGTGACGAATAAAAAGAGTATGAGGTCAGTTCGGTTACTTAATAGCCACACCTCGTATGTAGGAGTAGAGACTATCACATTCAATTTGTCACCATTGCTTTCGAAATCGGGTGGGTAGATTACCTCCTACAAACAAACGTTACTCCTTTGCAGTATTAGTACAGATTTGTGAAGTTTTAATCTCGTTATGGGAAATTACCCGAAATAAATTCTGAACTGTTTATATTGTTTTAAATTAAAATCCATTTTCATTCTTCTGTATTGAGACTTGCACGCGAAGGGATAGATTAAAAAAAATCATGCTTGAAAATTACTTTAAAGGCAGCAATAATTAGGTAATTTGAGAGACATTTTTCAAACGAATAGCATTTGAAAGCATATGTATTTTCCGATACGACGCGACGCTGTAAAAGTTAAAAAAAGTATGATGTTGAGATACGTAAAAAATTAGAGTGGAAAAAATTCCAAAACTGGAATTTCATTAGCAAGTATTGCCATTCGTAAAATGACATCAGTGTTATGGGCAGATAAGTTTTTCGTTTATAATACATACATATACATATACAAGCCCGAAGACCGAGCTAATATCGGTTAAATATAGCTTTGTGTTCAACTAGATAAGGTTAGTTAGGGCAACTGGGACATGATTTTACAATGTGACTCTGGAGCTTCTGACAATTCAGCTTCAAATAAACTAATGTCAATTTGAATTAAAGTCTGAACTTCTGTAAATGTGTTCAGTTAGGTTCCCTCTATCAGATAGAAATGCTCAAAATTACATTTTAATATTTAAAAATATAAAAATATGCATATTTCATCTTTCTTTCCCCATGGGTCCAGTTGCCCCCCAAAATGGGGTAATTGGACCAGGGGGGGGGGTCTATGTTCCACACGCATTTATATTTTTTCATATCGGATATAGGGCCCTGTTTGAAAAAGTGTAAACAACTTAAAAAAATTTAAACCAGGCAGATCATGTAAATTATGTCTTAATAAACAGCGTTATAAGGGAAACCTTTGCTGTCAATATGTCTAAAAAAGCACTAAAAGTGAAAATATTAGATTTATTTATACCAAAAACATAAAACTTAAGTAAGTACTTATGTACTTTAGTATAGATAATAAGTATAAAAGTCGCATGGGTATTTTAAGGAACAAAAATAGCAAGGTAAATCTATGAACAAACGGCTACGTAAGTACATTATCTCTATCCAGGGATCGCATTATATAGGGAAATTTTTATTGTTCCTTTTAGAACCCTTAAAGAAAGGTGCGATGAAGATATTATTTTCAAAATAGTGGTAGGAACGATAAAAGTTTCCCTATAGAATTCGACCCCTGTGTATAGTACGATTTCAAGGTCTGGCTATCTCGCTTTCAGGGGCAAGGTACTTGCATTCGTAAAATGTTGAAATAATGTAATGACACCAATATTTACAAGAGTATCTATCTGAAAACAAGTAAAAGTATATTTTCGCGTACTTAATAAAGGTGAAATTTTCATTATAAAATCCAGGTGCCAATGTGGCAATTAGGAATTAAAATTAAGTGATGCCATAACGGCATCACCGCCTCTCAAGGGGCCAAAAATTTGGTTTGATACCACTCAATATGCTTTTTTTAAATTTCATTACATAATTTTAATAAGGTATTCTATCATTTTCTTTATTGTGAGCAAAAAACAATGGAGAAATTTACTTCCCGTAGTAAGAGAAACACAAAAAAATTATTTATAACTGTTGGGATAACTGGATCCAGCATGGCCCAGTTACCCTGGATACATGTCCCAGTTACCCCATTCTTGAAAAAATTATGAGGTAACTGGGACACCGGGCTTACATTTGAAACATGAAGTAAATATGCATAGATACCTAATAATATTAATGTAGTTAAATGTCTAATCTTTAAAAAAAAAAATGAATGTTTAATAAAAGTACTTACAGTATTTTAATAATCAGCCGAGGAAGTTCAACCATACAGACGTTGTTTTTAAAAAAAGAAACGTACATTTTTGACAACCTATCACAGCAAAGTGAGAGTTATGATTGAGTTGATATACGTTGCTTTAGGAAGTAGAGATTAAGGGGCATTGATCACAAAAGCTAAAACTTAAAAAACACCAACAGTTCTTTTATAAAATAGCCTATGGCCCAGTTACCTCGTGGTTCCAGTTACCCCAACTAACCTTATATCAATAAATTCTCCTATACTATTGCCATAAAGTATTTTATTTTTTAACAGTATTAGTTACAGAAACATTAATATTAAATCTATGAACATATTTCTAAATTTTTCATTGCTTACATATTTACAATGAAAGAGACTACATTTTACGTTGAACTCGGATTGGTTGAATCATGTATCTCGGCTTTTATTGAGAATTTATAGAAATTTTCTACACATTCTAAAAGCAATTTTTTTGGCTCCTTATTCAGAAAGTCTTATTTTCTAACCAGGATTCATATTTGTAATTGATTCAAGAGGTAATGTTTATTCAGAGTTACCCAGTTACTCAAATGAAAAGTTTTCGTGGAACATTTCTGCAATAGAAATCTCCGAGAAAGATATCGTTTTATATATTGGTAACAAAGTGAGTATATTTTTTTAACGTTAAGAGGCCTGGCTTACTTTACACGAACCACCAATCGTGATTAATGTACAAGGGGTTATTGAATATTTTATAGGTAATATTTAAAATGGCAGAATCTTCTGTAACGAATCAGGTGAATAGATAGTCCAACATTTAGTCGGAAGCAAATTTGTTTTTAAATATTTGTTAGTATTCATGCTTGGATGTACTGAATCTTTTTTTAAGGTTGTTGCAAAGAGACCCTTGGTAGAGCAAAATTGACATGCGTTGTGTACAATTTATCTTGATTGAAAACTAAAAAAACGAAATCTGTTGAATATAGTTCAATAAAAATTCTCAAGAATTTGCTCAGTTTTTAATACTCACAAATACGTAGTTCGAAGAATTTATTATTACAATTCTGTTCGTTAGTCTACATTTTAACTCGCGAAAATATACAAGGATTGTCAGAAATTCATAGTGATCTAGCGACTTGTTTTGTAAATCGTTATAATGTTGCACTACTTTAACAATTACGAAATTCAGAAAATCCAATTTTAACACTTTACAACAAAGTTGAAAGGTGTTTATGCATTGGGTTTGTCTGTCCGTCTGTCCGTATGGCCGTCTGGCCGCCTGTCCACGCTCTAACTCCCGTAAATATACTCGGATTTTTATGCACTTAATAATCCATATTTATGGTCACCTAGCCATTTTTGGCATTGCATGCGAAGTTTGTGGGATTAATATTTCATTTACAGGGCTACCCAAAATAATTCCATTACATTAGAGTATATGGGGAAAAATAGCTTGAAGAATATTTTTATGGCATTGCGCTGTTTCAGATGTATTTAAACTGATATAAATCACCGAATTTCACTACGATCATGTTAGAACAGGGCATTAATAGCATGTTTTATTCATTTACAGGGAGACACAAAAGAAATCGACTACAGTACTGTCTTTGAGTAATAATTGCTGAAGTGCGTTTTCAATTTCTGCTTGCGATTTTAAATTTAACTGTTTTAATCATATACAGTGCTGCTCAAAGTATTCGGATAATTTTCCGATTCTGGATGGGAACAGCTGAAATTAGGTTTCTAAATATGTTATGCATTTCCATAGGGTTGAATTAGACATAATATTTTAACTTATTAAACTATGAAGTTTTGTTGCATTATTCTGAATGTGTTTTGAAGTGTTTAATAATCTATGCTCGACGCATGATTTTTCTTTCTTGTTGATTAATTTCAGGGTCACAGAAAACACCTTGATTGCATAAATACATATAAGAATAACTGTTTTACCGCTACTTTATTAAACTGACTATAGTGCTGGAAAAAATGTAAGACCACATACTTATTTTGTTGTTTAGAATAAAATTCCAAAAGATTTATATATCTTGAATTTAGACACACATACATGATATAATATGTGAATTTTATTCAATTGGAAAAGTTAAAAATATTTTTATATGCAAGTGTTAAAATCTTGTAATTTTAACAAATGGATATAAATTTAGGACCAGCAGCTTCTTTTAAATCTAGCATAATGTTATGACGTCAAGATTATAGCCCTTTATGCGAGACTCGTATGTGATTATGTTTATCGGTTTGTTGTCGCTAGATTTGACGTTTTGTGATATGCATCTGCTGATTTCAGCATGGGTCGCTGGAAATCATTGACATGAGAAGAAAATAGTAAAAATAAGGGCTTTTTTCGGATTGCGGGCTGACTGAAATGCAAATTGCCTTAAAAATAAGTAAATTTAAACCGGTTGCGTGCCATTTTCTTTATGATTTATTGAAGTATGTTAGAAATAAAATACGCATACGGCTATCAAAACTCACATTCCGGTGTATACGGAAATTTATTAGAATGGTGGTTCAAGATTGTGCTTATTCGTCTGCTATAAGATATGTTATTGCCTATGTGTAGAATGAACTGGTATGATTTAATTACCAAGTAACGTCCAGAACTGTTAGAAATGTGCTAAAAATTTGCCAAGTGCTTGAATTATGCTAAATTCAAGCCAACCCGAAAACACAAAAGCATCACATTGACGCAAAACTAAAATCGGTATCTACCAGTGTTTTAAAATTCAATCTATGAGGTAATTTGGCCCCAGCCTTTTAAATTTGTCCGGTTTAAATTTTTGATTTTTTTTTTTCAATCTGGCTTTCGCTTTTTTTTTTCAATCTGGGCCGCTCGCCGCGGCGAGTGGCCCATCTTTGTCCGCAAACCTTTATTCTTCTACTCGACTCCGACTCTTTTGCGGAAGCAAGATTCCCAGGTGCCCAGCCACGTCCCGAATGAAAGACTCTCTAGCGAAAGCCAGATTTGAAAAAAAAAAAAAAAAAATCGAAAATTGAAACCGGACAAATTATAGCGATATATTTACTAATAGAAAATTTTCACCCTTGATAAAAGAAATGATTTAAGATATTACTGGTATGATTTAGCAAGTGATCCATATCTGCTTTCAAAACATATAGAGGGAGGTGCTTCTGTCTTGATTTGTTAAAGCTTTAATGGAATACGAAAACATGTTTGGTTTCGACCAAAACAAACCCCTTTGACTATCAAAATGTTCTTGGTAATAATTTTTTTCCACTTAAAGATGAACTTACGGATCAGAGTTTTGTATTGCTTCAAGATAAAACTCCTATTCGCAAATCTGTTTGATCTTCATCTGCTAACAAAATCAAACCTTTGGACGATTTTTGTGCGATTTATGTGTTTTATTATGAATTTAAGTATACAATGAAATATAATAAATCTTTTAAAATCTTTAGGTATATTGATGATATTTTGATTTTCAATTTTGATTTTACTAATGAATATGACATCATATATACAAATTGTTTAAAGTTGAATAGGACAAACTGTGGTGATTATAATGAAGAATATTTGGATATTTCTTTTAATATTTTTTATAATAAATTAACTTTGAATTTGTATGATAAAAGAAACAGTTTTCAATTTTTTACAAGAAGTATGCCGCATTGGTTTTCTAATTTACATTAAAAAATTACATAAATATTATAATTAATCAATTAATTCGTTTTGAAAAAAATTGTGGCAGTAATAGTAATTTTTATAAACAGAATTTAAAATTTTTGGCTAATATTTTTTACAATAATAATTATCCTATAAAGTTTTAAAAATATTATTTAAAGATTTTAAAAAAAATGAGTGGCAACATTGAGGATTGGCGGGATGAGCAACACATGGTAGCATCCTTCCTGAACATTCCATATGAAGTATGAATTCTAAAATCTTGTATAAAGAACGAGTTGACATAGATGTTTTGAATCGATGGAGGTTTGCAGATTTGGATTTAAAGATTTTTGATAATGGACTCGGAGGGAGAATTACAGTTTGCTATTATTGACAAGTGAAGGACATTATACAGGTACTTCAGTTTCATGTTTTTGTATTTTCTTGTAGGTTTGGGAGGGTGCATATTGTTCTGTACATGTTAAGTTAATTTTATTTGTTTATATTTAAATTGCAATTTTAAAGTAATTTTCTAAAAGATGACATTTTATTTTTTAAAATTGTGTTTTGTAATTAAAATATTCTTTGTTTACATTACTTTTCTGTTGAAATTTGGTTTATTTAGACTTTAAAATTTCATTTCTAAAATAACAATAGTTTTTTTTCGTATTGAATGCAGGACGGACGTGTGTTCAGAAACCTGTAGGTTTTAACAGTGGGGGTGGAGTTAAGTCTGTCTGTCCTCCCAGTGATGAAGAACATACAGTTTTTTTAACCTGTGGTTTGCTTTTTACCTGTATTTGTGAAAGTTTTTGGGTATTTTTATAGTTAAATATTGCTGATATATACCTTCTTTCGAGAGTTATGGTATTTTTGCATTTTTTATTGATGAAATATATATAAATACATGCATATATATACACACACATCAATAAGAGTATCAATACCAATCCGAGACGTTATATATATATATATATCAATTTTAATTGTGGAATAATAGCAATTTAAAAATACGTGCATTTTTTGAAAAAAAAAATTGGCAAGGACAAATTTTCAGGTATTTTTACTGGCCAGAGATTTTACTGGTCCAATGATTTTCATATGAGCTGGGACTGAATATTTCTGCCTGTTCAGACCTCAAGAACAGTCCAGCCCCAACGTGGGCCAGGAAAATAAATCTAGTACCGGCCCATCTAGGTCCGAACCTCTAGAAAAAAGCAATTCCTAAACCAAGCTGTGTGACCGAGTGTCGGGAAGGAAAATTAGGCCGGACCCATGAAGACCCATACATGGAATAACCAAATGATTAGTTCACAAAATTAAGTTCCGATATATTTAAAAATAATAATAATAAATAAACGAGTTTTTAGTGAACTTCGTTCACTTTCATAGATGAGTTTGAGTTGAGGGAGTTCGTTTCAAAAATTTTGAATTTGAACGTGAACTTGATTCACGTTTGAGAAATTGAACTTGAGTTTGAATTAGTTCGTTTCTTTTGTGAGCGTGCCCAACACTGTTGGTGTATATAAATTCTATAGATCCTATATAGGGAAGCACAAACGATTTCAAGAACATTTCCGTTTATTAAAGGAAAACACTATAGGGGAATTTTCAACTTTGCTATGCGTTTCCAAACTGAACTAAGTTTCAGTATAATATGTAGTATATATACAAATTTATAGATCATATACAGGGGTGCAGAAAAGAGTTCAGATATTTTTCCGTCTATTGGTGGTAATTTTTGAAATTTCGATTTCTAATGTTATGCGTTTTCCAAATTGGTTGCTTAGGCACCATCTTTTACCTTATTAAACCATCATTCACCTTATTTCTCTTATTTGGAAAGCGTTTCATAATCTATGCTTGACTCCTGATTTTTATGTAGTTTATTTGTCAGTATATCTCTCAAAACAGATATTTAAAACCTCACAAGACGAAAATAATTGAATGAAGATTACCAGAAGTGCCAGTACATTTCGCAGAAAATATTTTTTTTCTTTGAAGTTACTTTCCTTTACCAAATACTTCACTCTTCATAAAACGTATAGTAGTTGCAGATTTGAAAAGTGAGGCGAAATTTCGAAATCTTTTTAAAAATTCAAAAAATTGGGTCACTTTGGTTTTTAATTACGGAAATTTAAGGACAATCAATTATTCCAGTTTACCATGATAAAGTACATAAGTAAGGTGCAAGCTACGTATATTGAATTTTGTGGCATATTCAGGACTATTTGAAATATTAAAATGAGGAAATGGCCTCAGAAGGACGATTATCCGACATTTTCTGGGGGTGTCTGGTACTAATATATACGTACATACATACATATATATATATATATATATATATATATATATATATATATATACAGACACACATACACATATACGTGCCGTAAGTTTAGTAAAGTGTAATGTTATAACAGTTTTGAAAAATAAGACGATAAATACTATGCAAAATTACTGATATTAAAATTAAATTACGACCATTCTGAACGGGTTAATGCCTTAAAAAAACAAAAATAATTTCCCCAATGTTTTCTACTCGCATTTATGTAAGCTTATAATATAGTACGTTAGGTATACATAAAACATTTTAATACTTTCCATAATGTGCGCTGTTCCTTCTGAATTTTTTATACGGAAGTTGCTGTTAAATCAATAAATCATATTAAATTAATAAAAGGGTTATTTTTTTAGCATTAAATAAAATTAATGGAAGCTAATGTTAAATGACTGCGTGTGATAATGTCCATTTATCTTTTAGAAAAGGTAATAGAGATTTATGTGGATGAACACTGCTATCTTTCTATTCATTAATCAGATACATCAGGGGTTTTGTTTTGTTTTAATTCTATAATCTACTGATCTTCAAGGAAACTCATTTGACAAGCTTAACGTTAACCTCCAGATTAATAGTTCTCGATAGCAATAAAATTCATATCACATAATTATATATAATTAGTTAACGAAGAAAGGTATTTCATGTATTCTGTAAGTGAAATAAAATTATATATTATATTAGTTATTTTTACATTAGCGTGTAATCTGTTTTTGACTTACTTTATATTTAGTTTTTAAAATGTTTTATACTTTAAAAAACTTACATGATATTTTCCGTATAAATGAAAGTTGGCACAATTTTATTATTTCTCATTAAAAGTTTATTTACCACATTTAAAATTTTCATGTTTTTGGAAGTAGAATAAAATTTTTGTCGACAAAAATAACTGATGCTTAAAAATAAGGAAATCGGTTGAATAAATAGAAATCGATTTTATGATTAAGAGAGACACAACGGATAAGAAATAATAATAATAATAAAAATTACAAGTGTCAATAGTAGCGCAATGGGTTTTCCGAGAAATTCTTGCAAAAGCACTCGCAAGTTAAAATTAAACCAAAGTCACCGTTCTTTAGGGAATAGAAATTTCTCGTTTGCACGTTACTATATTTATTTATTTATTTATGTATTTTTAGTTTCTTATTTTTTTCTCTAATCCGTCCTTTTTAATACTTTCAATTTTTGTTGCAAATTATTGTTATGAGATTACCTTTGATTTTTTAATTGGTTTCAAAATCGAAAGTATCTTAACCCTCTCAGCGCAGAATTTTTTTTTTCCAATTTTGGGAAAAATTACTTTTACGCTAACAAAATTAAAAGTAGCTATCGAAATCCAAGAAATTACAGTTTACTGAAATTTAAGGAATGCGTTCGTTACAGAGACCAAACGAATGCAGTTATGTTGCGTGTTTTTCCTATAAAAATAGTCTAAGGAAGAATTTTTTAAGACGTTTGAAAAATGTCGTATTACAACCAGATTAAACAAACATAAAAAATTTAGTAGTAATTTTTATGTTTTATCACAAATTACTAATTCGCAAAAGGAGTCCCTAATTTAAATTTAAAGAGTGAAACAAAAGTTGGAATTAAAATAAACGCCAATGGTTTAATAATAATTAATAAAACTTTTATTAATACATATTATTATTATTAAATGCTGAAACATATGTAAACTCATAATAGTAAACATAATGACATATGCTATCAATATTAGATACTGGAATTAACAAAAATACTTTTTTTCTTTCAAATATTGCAATTCGAAGTAGGAGCCTCATATAAGGCTCATGGTGACGAGAGGGTTAATTAAAAAAACTGTAACCAGAATTGAAAATGCGTGAAAAAAAATGTACCTACTCAAATTTTAACCTCAGATATCCTATGCAAAAATATCATTTAAAAATATCGAACTGCAAACGAGGAATTCAAAAAGAAAGGTGTCATTAGGTTAAAATTAGTTTCTAAGTGTCGTCGAGTGACTAGCATAAGCTGAAATCAAAGGACGAATCAATGGCTGGCTATGTGTCATGTAAAGCATAAAAATTATAAACTTTTTAATAAAAAAGTAACCAACTTCAATAACTTTATTTTATATAAAACTCAAAAATTTACTAGGGGCTTTTCGCTCACCTTGTGTTAGCGTACAAATACTTCCACAGTAAAAATACAGTTCTTCAAATGAAACAAGTGTACTATAGATATGTTGGATCAATTTAAACGCTTTACAATTTTCATCTTTTTTTTAACTGATTGTTGATGTCATAAAAGTTTTTAACCATTGACTTTTGATTTTTCCCTAAAACAGTCCTGGAAACGAAACTGTATAAAGAGGGAAGAAAATCGCCGTGTAGCGACTTTCTTCCTAAGCAGATAGCGCAACGTCACTTGATGAAAATCGTTGACAATTAAATAGTTTAAAAATGCTTATTTATTTATTTATTTATTTATTTGGGGGGGGGGGGGTTGTTTGTTGAATTTCTAAAAAAGCACTGAACATATTTTGACGAAATTTAAATGTAACCAATTCAAGAATATTTCGTTTCAATGAAAAAAATATTACTCCTAGTTTCAGAGTAATCGGTGAAAATAGATACAAAAAAAGTACATACGCGTTGAATTGTGAACATTCTTCTTTTTTGAAGTCGGTTAGAAATGAATGTACTATACTATCAAGTACTACATATGTATGTACTGGGCAATACTCGTGTAGATAGTATGCAACAGATACAGTATGCAACAGATACAGTAATCCTGTTCTATTAACCCTTTGACTGCGTATACCGCGATTACCACAAGCAAGACATTTGTAGAAAAACTTATATAATATACAATTTTTGAAGAAATTTTGTTTTAAAAATTCCATGTTCTAAGTGTAAAAATGCAAATATACTAGATATGTATGTACTGGGTAATACACGCGTTGATATACACAGTGATGGAACAGTGGCGCAGCAGTCGGGCGATTGTCACCACTAAAATTTAATAGTATTCTTTGCATTTAACAAACCTCAGAAATTCTGTCCTGAAATTAGACGATGAATACTAATAAAATTTTGTGGTGTCAATTGATTCTCTAGTGCTACACTGTTCGATCACTGTATACAGATAACTGAATATGCTAGACGTGCTGTAAACATGTTCTATTAACCCTTTGACCGTGTATCCCGCAATTTGCACGGGCAAAGCATTTGTAGAAATAGTTAGATAAGATACTTTAGATATATAGATAGATTAGATAATAGTTAGATTTGTTTTATTCCATATTCAAAGGATAAAAATGCTAATATACTACATATGTATGTACTGGGTAATACACGCGTTGATATACAGATAATTCAATGTGCGACACATACAGTAAACTTGTTCTATTAACTTTATGATTCCAAAATCAACGAATTAATTTTCATTTTCTACCTGTCTCTGAACGTATTCGACCTCTAAGCTACCGTTCTTTATAGCCCATAAATACACACCTGTATCCATTGCAAAAATTAAAAGTCAAGCAATAAAGTTTAAGATTTTGTCTCGGCAAAAGACAGCAGTATTTGAATAATTATGCAAATTGTAGGTGAGTGCTCTAATTCCTTCCTTTTCCTGTTCATACGCCAGTGTTACCAATTCAGGAGTTTTTTTTTTTTTTTTTTTAATTCAAATATTCTCAATTGACACCAGAAAATTTTAAATAGTATTTTGCTAATTAATTTATTTATGGATTGTTTATCTTTATGTAAAATATAATTAGTGTTTCAATTTTCTAGTGAGAATTTTTAATATTTGAATAAAAAAAAATAAATAAAACATCCGAATTGGCAGCATTGCATACAATGGAATCTCCTCCTGTGTTTATTTTCAAAAGTCTTTCGCAAATCTCTTTTGAAAATATTGAAACTCCCCCGGAAGAATGCTTGATTGAAATATTCGTGGGACTCAAATGTTCATTGTCCCATATCAATCGCACATTGATTTAAATTTATAGCAAATGAACAAGAATGAGACTAGCTTTTGCTTAAAGGTCTTGTACCCTGATGAATTCATTGTAGATACTTAGTGAATGAAGTAATCATTATGTTTCGCTAAAACCTAAATATCTATCCTAAATAATAAACAACTGTACCTGATTTAAAATAAATCTGTTATTACATTTTTTTACATTAAACCTCTAGCTGCGCTACCCGAGAAATACTCGGGCATGCATTTTCCAGTCTAATTAATACTATTTGGTTATTCCCACCAGTTATTTTTTAGCGAAAACTTTGCCTGATTTTATCAGGACATTTTCCCCCGATTATGATATTCAAAAATTTCTGCTTTAAAGAACCGGTGATAAAAGATTAAAAATTCTGTAAAAGACGCTCATCGCGAAGAATTACTTATGCAGCGAGAGGGTTAAATGACAATAAAATATTTCTTTATGTACATGTTATTACTTAAATCTGTGGCATATGTCGATAAATGAACATATCTTGTATAAAGTTATTTCATGGTTGCTTTTTTTATGCTTGGCACTTAATAAAATTATTTTACTCATTAATTATTACATTACAATCATTCTGATACCATTTTATGTCTTAAATAATACTGATCAATTACATGGTTTAATGCAATTAATATGATACCGGTATTCAATACGGCTCTATAACCATAAGGAGAGGAAATCTGATATCGTGTGCTATCTCATGCCCAATCCTGGATAGTCGTATAATTGCATTAATAGTTAAATTTTATGCATTAATTAATACTTACATTCAAAAATTAAATTTCAGCTTCTTCCATGTAATAATATATTCAAATATATCAAATTTACAACATTTCACTGATATTTTAGAGATGCTACAATTTTTTAAATACAATATTTCGATTAAAAAGCAAGTAATATTAAATATTTTTTAAATTAATTTACTTTAAACGTTTTCTTATGATAGATAAGCCTCAATTTTAATCAAATCCATGTTACATTTTACAGACATAATAAATGTTTAAAATATATTATAATTTTCATAATCTTTATGGAAGTGTATATTCATTTTAGCAATCTTTTAAGTTCTATAATATTTCTGAAATCAGCAGATTTTTTTTTTTTTTTTTAACCAGTAAATTGTGTTTGTTTCATCATACGAAATGAATGTGGATTCGATTATTTTCACAACTATTCTGATTTCACGATTGCATAATTCCATCACATATATGTATATATATATATATATATATATATATATATATGGTTTAAAAAAATAAAAAATAAATTGTTTTTATATATCTATACGTTTTATGTTTAAAACTATACGTAATTTTTTCTTTTGTTGTATATGAGTTATAAGCGTAGAGCATAATGCATATAGTATCTCCCTTTTATTTTAAAATTTAGAAAATGCCATTGGCGTATTTTCCATCATTGAATAATTTTTAAGTGTGAATTTAAAAATATTATAACTAGCAAAAGCCATGCTTTGCTTGGATTCGCGAAGCATTATTTAATAAGAGAAATATTTGAAAATAACAATATTTTTCATGTTATTTTTTAGTCTTTATTAAGCAAAAACGTTATTTTATGTTTTGGCGCATTTTAATTTTAGAAATGTAAATTCAGCCAAATATCTAAGAATTTCCTCGGAAATTTTTATTTATGATATAACGAATTTAACAATTAATTTTATTTGTTTACGATTCTTTTGTAGCCACTTTACAAAAAAATATATATATAATTCTTTTAAAATGCATAAGTATCGTCTGCGTAAATGATTTCACATAATAAGAATAATTTGTAAATAAGTGCGAGTAGTAAATCAAAATTACATCCATTTCTAATCATATTATAATATTAAAATATATAATTGCTTAAAAGACGCTATAAAAATACATTAAAAGTAAATTAAATAAAGAGTAATAAAGAGTTTTTAATTTACTTTTAATATGTTTTTATAACGTCTTTTAAGGAAATAAATATTTTAATATTATGATAGAATAATTTGTGTATTGGAATTCTTAACACTGAAAAATACTTTTATAATTGAATGTAAATAACTGAATTTGCACAAATTTTAATCCATTGCTATAATTTTCATAAAAAAGGGTAGTTAAATTTTTTTTAAATAAAAATCGTGAAACTAATTCATCATGATTCTATCTATAATGACTAACTCCATGATTTATTTTTTCTTATGAAAATATACGTGTTTCATTTTTCATTTGCAAAAATGCGTTCGTAATGGAAGAACATGTAAAGTAAATTAATTAAAATAATACTTTTTTTAAGATTATTCTGTAAAAAAGTAATATTGTGCAAATCTACAGATCATAATTTATTTTTATGTTTAATTTCAAGTCAAAATACTGAATAGTTTTTTTGTAAAGTGTACGACAAAATGTAGTTTGTGTAGCCTAGTAGAGGATTCGCTTCGCTCATCCTAATAATAGCACAAAGATAATTATGGCAACCTTAATATTTTTATTAACTGTTTGAAATTTCCAAATAATCTTTTGGTAGATGAAATGAAACACTGTGTATAAAAGCTTCCTCTTGCTCAGGGAGCGAGCAAGAGATTCTGCCAACTTTAGAGACTGGACTATGTTATAATACTTGTTTATGAAAGAAATTCAAAGAGCGAATATGTTTTTTAAATCTATTAAACTTGGGAAGTTGAGTGTTTACAATAAAATTAGTGTATAAATCTTCATATAACAGATCATCGCGGTTTTTACATGTACCTGAAATTTGAGTTTATATTTCCGTAATTAAATTGCGCTGTGTACTTTTTTACGCGATCCTTCGTGTTCCGTATTATATTCAAACATTATACAAAATGTGTGACCTTTCGTAATTGCAACATGCATGTATACTATGAAATCATCCTATCACTATTCATAAATTCAGTTTTGAAAATTTTAAGATAGAGTCGTTTACAACAAATGTTATTGTGTGTGGACTTCTACACTTAAAAAAAAATCACAAGTGTTTCTTGATTTAGTAAGAAGTGCGTTTACGAAAAAATTATATAGCCTGTTCCAAGAAATGACAGTAAAAACTTAAAATGTGGAAATATATAATATTTTCTAGTGCGTATACTACGAACCACAAGGCAGCTCTTTCTATTAAAATATGTAGTAGCTACAATTTAAAATTTAAAAGATCGTTTAATTAGATACATGGAAGTTACGTATGGAGATCAAAAGTTATGTTTGTAAAACGTATCTTTAAAGTCACAGGAAAAAAGAAAACAATTCGAAAAAATTATTTATAAAAGAAGATAGAGGTGAAATAAAAATGAAATTTAACATTACAATGTCATGATTTACATAATCTATAGGTGTCGAACAACATGAAATTTGGCAATTGAATTATATATTTGCTCCAAAACGGAAATGTAAAACTTAATCTGTATAAAAATTTAGATAGTTTTAAAACTTAAAGATTTTAAATTACGTTTCTTATTCAATGTGAGTACGTCCCCATATACTTAAGTTTCTAATTATAAACTTAAATAAGATATATTGCCACATAAAATGGACATTTTCGTTTTCCTGTTCGATGGTTTTGCATCATAATGTAGTTTTTTAACTGCATTATTCAACATCATTTATCATTAATTTCAATTCTATTATTAGTCATTATAAAAATGTAATAAATGCACATGTTTTTAAATTTAATGATAAAAACACGTGTATCTTTTTTTAACACTTTGCAATACATTTGAAAAGTGTTTATGGATTCGGTTTGTCTTTCCGTGATCTAACTTCCAAAACGTACATGAATTGAAATATAATTTTTATGTGCTATTGATGTTTTTTGTAGAATGCTTGATCTTGAAAATGAAATGTGTAGTATTTAAAATTCGTTTACAGGGACACATAAGAATTACGTTACTTTATGGTCAGGGGAAAATATCGTTAACAGGATATTACATTAATGTTGAAAATTTTTAAACCTGATTAGATTTATTATCATTACCCCATTTGTGCGCCGCAGTTGAACGCAAATCAACCAGTACGCCGCACGCGCGGCTCTGGAGGTGGTGGTGCATGAAGTTCTCAGGTTCGAGACATTTTCTCATGAACCTGCATTTAGTAGTGTATAATATGCCGTAGTGTACTTATGTAGTAGTGTATGTATGTATTATTGTATAATATGTGTAGTGCAATATTTATGTAGGTAAGGTACTTGTGGACTGGGGGCCGAAGACGTCCGACCCCGCAGCCCATCCCTAGCGAGAGCGTGTCTATGCGCTCAAGGAGAAACTTTCCGCGAATCTCCTGGGCTCGCGAGCGGCACCTTCCCCTTTCAATCGGTTGTCCCTCATAAATGTATTTGCCGGATAATGGTATTTGATCTTGAGGCTCCTCCGTACATCAACTCCGGATCGGAAACCTCGAATTGGTTCGTGGGCCCGACTCCTTTATAGGTGCTCGGTTCCTGCGGGCTGTCGGGGCGTCCCGGGTCGGGAACCAAGAGAAGGAACCATTTGGCTCCTCTAGCTAAGTGGCGGGATCTGTCGCATGCGACCATTCATCCTCTTGGGAATGACCGGTGTGACGTGCGATGGGCAGTGCACCGGCTTGACCGGAGTTTGCGCGTGGATCGGCCCTGACGGGCCACTCCTGGCGGCGACCTTCGGGACACACCGCGGGGTGTGACACTGGGGTCGTTCTGCGTGTGAGCATATGGGTCTGCAAGGGCCTGGGACCGGGAGATGGGACCCCGTCTTGCCCCATTTGCGCCTGAATTTTTGTTTACTCAAATTAGTTGGTAAAATCACTTTAAAATGCTGCAAAATGAACTGGAACAATACTAAAAAAAGTCACACTAAAAATTTTTGGTAATTATTTGATAAAATGTAAACGTTCTAAATGTGGAAATATGCATAATATTTGGAATAATACAACATACATAATTGTATGTTTGTCTCAATTTACATAAAATAAGGTTTTAAATTGTATATTATATACTGTAATTAGTATTTTTATGAATTACTAAAAAATATATATTTATTTCTTTACAGAGTCTAATAACATTATAAGTATTAGTAATAATAAACTAAGATTAATCGTATTTGAGGATTCAAAACAGTTTGCTTCATAGTTATCTTGAAAAGGGCTTTACATAAAAAACTGTCTTCTCAATGACTAATAAAAATATGTACCCATTTTTACTTAGCGCTCTATATTTTGTACGTTACAAAAATGCATATAAAATAGGTTTGAACACAAATTAAAAAAATACGAAATTCAAAGAAGTCTGCATGTTAATATTATGACTTATTTATTTGGATCCTTGGTGGGAAAAAACACAAATAAACTTACTTTTTACATTTCGCCCCCTTGAAAAATGAAAAATCTATAAACTCCGAAAAATTCATCATTTTAAGCAAGTAAATGTTCATATTATGCTGTTATCTTTCGTTGACAGATAAAGACATTTATAGATAATTATTTCACACAAATTTCATGTTATAAAGAAGAAGAAAATATTAAAAATGTATTAAAACTCGAAGCGTCCCAAAAATGGGTCGCTAGGCATTAATGGGCTAAGCTGAACTGCATCAAAAGAATATAGGAGTTTTCTGGAGAATATAGAAAAAAAAAAACAGCATTTACATTTTGTTTAG
Organism: Maratus speciosus; assembly: GCA_963932465.1. Taxonomy (NCBI): domain Eukaryota; kingdom Metazoa; phylum Arthropoda; class Arachnida; order Araneae; family Salticidae; genus Maratus; species Maratus speciosus. Next base: position 490,842,165 of record OZ010791.1, on the reverse strand, counting down.
AGGGATGCAAAAAAAGAATTCCTTAACATTATGATCTGTGTTGTAAAATAGACTTCGGTGAAATTTAAGTCTGTTATTCAATTCCTACTATTAGTTCACATTCTCCCTATATTTATTTATTTATTTATTTATATATCTTGCTTAAATTTTCAATCGTTAATAAAATACTTATTATTCATCATATCAAGTTGAAATATTTTTTTTTAAATTGTACTGGATGACAATTGATGTTAATACAGTTTTTTCAAATATTAATTCTTTAATTAAATTTTAATTAATTAATTTTAGTTTTACATGGGAGACAAAATGGCGGTCATTGGTTATTGAAATAACATCTTTATTTCTATAAGGGGGGTTACCACAGGGGGGACCCTGTTCTGTCATTAAATATCGCCAAGTTTGTTGCCAAATTTGCGATATATAGCCAAATCCGGTGACCAAAATGAGTCGCCAAAAGTGACGCCAACTTGGAGATATCTCTAATATATCGCCAAATTACCATACACTTCCATTGTAAACCTACTTGCTTATAGGAAAACAACAAATTGAGATCGTTTAATGCAACAAAAACTACTATTAGTTTAATAGTCCAGTCAATCTGGGATTCTGCGTGGAAAGTTCTGGAGAAGTTTTTTTCTCTTTCTTCCTTTATGTTGTTTGGGGTGCTGAATACGATTTTAAACTTTGCCACCTCGTATCTTGTCTGCTTAAAAAGTTATAAGCGAAAAACCATAAAAAATTGTTTTTTTTTCAGTTTTTCCATTGTAATCGCTAAAGGGTTAAACGTTTTTGAATAAACTGCTGCACCAAATTAAACTAGAGGAAATTTTCTACATTTCTCATATGCTATGTTTTTTTCTAAGATGAATACTTTTGGTAATACGAGCAAAAATATTTTTAGCGTTATATTCAAATTCCATCATCTGAGGACGAAAACGCAATACAATCACAATGCATCCATTTCAATCACCAATTTGAAGATTTTTAGTAAATTGTAGTTGCATTTAGAATATGTTAACACTTGCTAACCACATTTTAAGCCTTTTGTATATTTATTAACAAAATAAATTGAAAAAGGAAATTAAGAAAAACATAAATCACAAACACTCCGAACTGATGAAAGTGCCAATTTTTATTTTCCTACCAATCTCATTATGACTATTACATGGTTATAATTGTACAATTATAACTATTATAAGTTTAATATAATAACATACGTGGAAGATTGTTAACAGGAAAAAAAGAAATGCAGAGTTGTTCTCCCATTAATGTCGTTTTGGTAGCTTTAAAAGGCCTGGTTGATGTTCTTCGAAAGGATGCTCATCATTATCTTGATTACTCAGTTTGGGTCTTCACTTGGCTTAAAATATCCTAATTTTGAGTAGAATTCTAATAGAATTGGCTTGTCAACCTCTATTTCCAAGTCATTTTCGGCGATGAAGTAGCTGAGATTGCCACAATGGCCAACGCAGTTCAGACGAAACAGCGAACAAAACAAACCTGCAATCATATAGCCATTTTTTCCACTGCAGTTTGTTTTGAATTTGCAGGATTTTTTTCGAAGAATACCTTCTGGTGCGTGAGTTTGACAGTTGTTATTTGTGATCCCTTGTGCTTCTCTTTGTCTTATTCCAGCCCCATTCCTTAGCTGTTTTACAGTTGCCTAGCCATAGCTTTACTGGTGGTAAATTCTTAAACATGTGTATCAACTTGCATCTTCTGTTGTAGGAAGTGACGCTATATTTTCAGCGGTCTTAAAAGAATTCTTAGTCTTACTGAAGTAATAATGCTGTAAGCTAGTGCAGTACACCCGTTCTAGCATTTTTCAAGCTCTCCTTTTCTTTTTCTTAAAAATATTGTTTCTATGAAAATCTTTATGGTTTCTGTAATGAGAGACTCATTCTCTTTCAAAACTCGTCTGGAGGAGGATATTGAGTAGATTTTTAAACCTTAGACAGAATATCTTCAGTCTCTATCCTCGCCGTAATCTGAACAATACGCCGTCATATTTCCTGTGGATATGACCATCGTTGTTGATATCAAACATCACTCAAAATCGTATGACATGTCTTCTTGAAGCAAAGAACAGGTACATTGTTTGCAGTGGTTGATATAACAATATCTTCTTCACACTTGTTTAGAAGGCTGACTTTTTTACTGCAGGACAGTATTCACCAGATTTAATCTGGTCTGTTATTTCTTCTGTTGAAAATTGGTATTGTTCTTCGTTTTCCTCCAGATAAAATAAATGACTTTCAATGCTGTGTCTATGTCAGAGGCAAATGGACTTTTCTGCGTCTCTGTGAGTTTTGCGAGCTGATAGGGCTTTTACACACATTTCAAAGGATACTGCCTATCAGCAGTAAGCAAGTCAGTCACATTATCTAGTCCGTAGATTATGGCAAGCCCCAGCTCATCATCATGATTTTCAGAAAGTAGTTTAATTTTTAAAAGGACTGTCGATGTATAATATATTTCGTTTTGTTATTACTTTATGAATTTTGCTTTAAAGTATGGTGAGATTTTTTCTAGAAACAATAGGTAACGACTTTGAAACGAAAACTATTGTACTGTTGAACGGTTGGTTTTCTACGTCTTCAGAAATCCTCTTCAAGTTGCAACGATGTTTTTTCGTTTGTGTACAGTTTACGGCCTTTTTTCTGGATCCTTAGAGACTCCTTGTTCAATAAGTAATTCCGTCTCCCATCTTTTCGTTTTTTACTTGCTAATCTGAAGAGCTCCGCACCAAACGCTTCTCTGCCATCATGAATATCACTCCATGTCTCACAGAATCGTTTTAAAACACATAATTTTTAATTAAATGCACACTGCACATACATTAAAGCAAATGCATAACATACCATCGAGACGTCTAGAAACAATCTGAGAGCTGAGTTTTAAATTTCAACACGAGCCAAAAAAGCCCTGATGGAAAGAGGAAAGAGGTGAAAGGTGAGGGCTTTCTTGTAATATCATGTGCGTGACACCATGGAAGTGTTTCTAGGACACACACCCACTCGTTTTGCATTCACAAAAGTATTACATTAAGCATTTTCGATATCCGATTATGGAATTTGGATATATCGCTAAAATCCTTTTTACTCGTATTGCCAAAACTATTCATCTTAGAAAGAAATATTGTGCAATAAACAACAAACTCGATATACATGCTTAAGAGTTTACCACCAGTACAGCTATGGCTAGGTAACTGTGAAAATGCTAAGGAATGTGTCTGGAATAAAACCAAGAGAAGCACCACACCATTAACAGCTGTCAAACTTAATGACCAGAAGCTGTTCTGCGAAAAAAAAAAACCTGCAAATGCAAAACAAACTCAGTGGAAAGTGTGGCTGTAGGAATGCAGGTTTGTTTTGTTCGCTCCTTCGTTTGAACTGCGATGGGCATTGTGACAATCTCAGCTCCTTCATCGACGAAAATGACTTGGAAATAGGTTGACAAGTAAATTATCCGGGCTATTTTAAGCCAAGGGAAGTCCCAACCTGAGCAATCAAGATAAAGATGAGCCTTCTTTCGAAGAACAGCAACCAGGGCTTCCAAGGCTACCAAAACGATATTAATGGGAGAACAATTCTGCATTTCGCTATTTTTCCTGTTTATAATCTTACACTTATGTTACTTAAATATTGAAATTATAATAGATATAATTGTACAGGTATAATCATGTAATATTTATAATCAGATTGGTAGGAAATTAAAAATTGGTGCTCTCCTCAGTTCGGAGTATTTATGTTTTATATTTTTCTTAATTACCCGATTTCAATTTATTTTGTTAATAAATATATAAAAGGTTTAAAACTTTCTAAGAAAATGTTAACGTATTCGAAATGCAAATACAATTAACTAAAAATCTTCAAATTTGTGATTGAAATGGATGCTTTGTGATCGTATTACGTTTTCGTCCTCCGATGATGGAATTTAAATATATCGCTAAAATTCTTTTTGCTCGTATTGCCAAAAGTATCCATCTTAGAAAAAAAACATAGCATATGAAAAATGTAGGACATTTTCTCTAGTTTAATTTGGTGCAGCAGTTTTTTCAAAAAACTTTAACCCTTTAGCGACTACAATGGAAAAACGAAAAAAAACCAATTTTTTCATGGTTTTTCGCTTATAACTTTATAAGCAGACGAGATACGAGGTGGCAAAGTTTAAAATAGTGTTCAGCACCACAAAAAAACATAAAGGAAGAAAGAGAAAAAACTTCTCCAAAACTTTCCAGGCATACGCATTTTTTGGTCTAATTTTACTGGACTATGAGAGTTTATGTTAAATTTTTCTTATTATTTATTAAAATTTTATTAAAAGTAGGAATTGACTTTAAAAACAAAATTTTTATATTACTTAAAACATGATGAAATTAAAGAACTGCACAGAGGTGCAAACATACAACGGAAAACAATTTCTAATTATTGATTTTTAAAGTGTTATGTGTTATTTAAATTGCGTATTTAAAAATATTATTCTAATGTATCAAAAAAGTAAAATATTTCTTAATATTAATCTATTAGTGTTACAAAATGTTCATAATCTATTCGGGATACGTGGATGTTGTTTAAAATTTTCATATGTTTGTGATCATTTGCTTTTCAAAATTAGTTAAAATTTTTTTAATGTTTTAAACTTATCCAAAAAGATAAAAAGTTTTTGGATATTTCTTTGAGAATCTAAATGAAAAATCTAAATTTTTGCGGTTCACGCATAGAATATTTGAATACAATTTGAATAAAAAATCAAGATCCCGTCTTACATTTGAATTTCTTATATAAACGCTAAAGCTCAGCATTACGTACACTGTAAAAAAAAAATCTGAAAAGTTACTAAAGTTTTTCTAGGAAACTGGGATTTCTAGAACTTTTTATGTAACGGCAACAACAAAAATTCATGTAACAGACACATTTTTGCACCGAAAATCAAAAAAATCTGTAAGGATGCTAAGAAATTTTTAGGAAACTGGGATGCCTAGAACTTTTCCATGTAATTGCAACCAGTGTTACAGATAAAATTTTAGTAAGATTACTATAATTTTAACAGATCCATTTGTAAAGCTACAGATTTCTGTAGCTTTTTTTGTTTTTGTAGAGCTTTACAGAAACTAGTTTTGTAGATTTACAACATTTTTTGTACAGTTACAAATGAAAGTTTAGTAAGCATGTAACTTTACATGTGTTGAACTACAGATTTTTTTTTTTACTGTGTACCTCACATTCTAAATTTCCTTATGTTTTTACTTTTGAAGGTATACATTTTAGAAATATCGTAATTGAGAATGCTCGTTTTTTTTTTCGTTTTTTCTTTTTTTAGATATATACGTTCGCATGACATTTGTTAAATCTTTGTTAATCTTTGCCGTTTAATAAGTATTTTTAGGTTTAAAAGTCAACGTTTAATTCACAAATATTTTCTGAAATTGCTACTTAAGAATATTTTTAGTAAGGCTCCAATTGAAGTAAGTCGATTATCTGGAAAATAAAATAAAAACACGATTCACAGAAAAGAGGTATTATAAAAATTGTTCTGTAAACGGCCATAACTCGGACTTAAAATATTTTATAAATATTAAATAAAGAGTTAAATTTATTTTAAGCGTGTTTTATTAATATGAAATTGTTAAATTTGTTTTACTTTAAACAAGAAGTATTTTACATAACATTATTATAAAAATTAACTTATGATAAACTTATATTATCAGAGTATTAAAAAGAAAAATTTACATTTCTGAAGACAGACAATAAAGTGTTTGTTAGAATAAAGAAATTGTTAATAGTACTGGATGTCTTTATTGCATATTTTCAACATGATGAGTAACGCTGTACATCCTAGGACAATAAAGTGTATAAATATATTGTGTATTTACTCACACTTCATTCATTTTCAGTTGTAACCCACTTCATTCATTTTCAGTTGTAACCCACTTCATTCATTTTCAGTTGTAACCCACTTCATTTTTTGAATATCTACAAAATGTCACTACATGTAGTCAATCTATTCATCTACTAAATAAATAAACCTTTATAACAATTTACTTTTGAAAATCTTAAATTTTAATTTGAAAAACTTGTCAAAAGTGGCCCAAATTCAGCGATTGGTGGCCTAAGTTGAACTCCCAGCCTCCTAAATTGGAAAAAATAATATTAGACTGTTTTAATAAGTAGGTCATATAACTAATTTTATTAAAAGCAAAGTTTGCGATTGATGAAACAATCAAAATAAGCAACAGTTTTGAAATATGATGAAATCAAATGTCTGAAAGAAAAAGTATTTTTTTAAATCAAAATGTATTCAAAATATAAATCAAAGTTATAAGTAATTAAGAATAAAAATTATGGAACTAATTTCCAGTTACTTTATCATGTAAAAGTGATTCAAGGTTTACAGATGAATTACCTTTGTTTATTATTCATTTCAGCGCTCACAACATGGAACCATATTTGACAATCTGAACACTGAATCATTTCTGCTATTTTTTTTTTTTTTTTTTTTTTTACAAATTAAGCAAAATTAATCACCAGTGTCTTGATTTTCCTTTTTAGATTCGGAATCATAAGACCATTTATTATTTTTATTGTTATTTTTGCAACAGAAATTTTCTTTACCTTATGGCTGTAGTTCTTCCCTTCCATCATTTTCTTTCCAGTTGAATTATGCATAATTTTCAAACTTGATGTTCCAATTGCTTTTGTGCTTTGAGAGCTTCCTATTTGTCTTATTTTTTTCATTTCAAGGTTTACATTATACGGCGAAGACGTTGACACAGGTTTTTTTCCCCCTTCTGTACTTCGACTTAACTGATTTTGGCAAGGGGAATTTCCAAAATTGATTAATTACTTTTCAAATTTATGGTTGTATATCTGGTCCATTATAAGCAGCTCAAATTGGTCTAATTAAGGCAATTGCGCCATTTTTTTTAAATTCATAATTTCAAGACTAAGAACAAAAACGAAAGCAAACAAATCCGCGGGAAAAATATGCACAATAAACACATGAATTAAAATATGTATATGAAAGAATAACAACTTACCTTAGTTTAAAAATATTCTCTTATTTTTAGTAGGAAAAGACTAGATCAAACAATTAATTTTAGGTTTTTAAAAATTGTCTGAAAACAACACGTTGAAGGCGGGTGCTTCTTCTAATCATAAATAACGTCATTCTGATGTGTAGGATTTCAGCGGTAGATGACGTCTCCTTCTGTAATTAACATCAGAATTGCAGCTGTCCAAATATGGCTACTCTTTCCGTCTAATATTGGGAAATATCACTAAAGCAACATGGTTAAAACACTGTTTTTATTATGTTTTAAATTATATAGTTTTCAGTTTAAAAATATCTGAAGATTTGTAGATTATGAAATAATTTAAAGTTATTATTTATTTTGTGTAAATTTAGTTTACGATAAGACAATTGTTTTAATTGGCAAGTAATTTTAATTCCTAACTTAAAACTACAATTACAGATAACTGACTTTTAAAGAGGTAACGTATGTGATATATTTTTATGAATATTTATAGTATTATTTTAAGTTCAGATCTAAACAGAACAATTTAAAAATACCTATAAAAGTAAAAATGTAAAAGAAATACACTCTTGAAGGATTTGCACAGCGATGAGTGGGTATTTTTCGAAAGGTTCTGTACAAAACAATTTGGATAACTTTACGAATGTAGATGTTAATTTCTGAAACTGGGTTTTGAAATGTGTTATGCGTTTTCTAAATTACATCATATTTCATTTTATTACACGTTGAGGTTTTATTGCGTTATACCTTGTGTGTTGCAAAACGTTTCATAATCTAAGATTGACGCATGATTTTTCTTTGTTGTTTTAACATCAAAAATTTATGTTTTTGGAGTAGTTTATCATTGGTTCATTCCGCAAGACTTAAAACATTTTCCAATTTCAAACTTATACCCTTCTGTCTCCTCAAATATATGTTGTTTTCATGAAAGAGTACAGCTTATATTCAAAATATTAGAATAATTGAGAAAAAGTAATAAGAAAAATTTATTTTTCATTTTTTATTTTTGATACTAAGTAAATGCAATTAAATTTCTAATAAATTAAATCTGGAATGTTTAGATAAGATTTTAACATTTATAAAATATAAAACTCAGTACAATAAATTAGTTATACAGCTTTCTGAAACACATCAAAATATTAGAATAAAATTTAGATTGTTTCAAAATATTAGAATATTTTATTTCATAAAATAATATTACCTTATGAATATGAAATAAATGGTAGTTAATATTTTGTAGCATACTCTTTAGCTTTCATAACAGCGTACAATCGATCTTGCATACTATATACAAGGTGTTTACAAACATTTCTATCAATATTAGCCCAAATAGACATAATGCGTGCCACTAACTCAGTTTTACTTGAAGGAGGACTTTCATTGAGTTTTTTCTTCATTATACACCATAAGTTTTCGATGGAATTAAGGCCTGGTGAGTTTGGTGGCCAAGGAAGTACCTTAATGTTGCGTTGGCGGAACTAGTTCTTAGTTGACACCGAGGTATGCAGTGACGTTAAATCTTGTTGAAAGATGAAATTATCTTCAAATAAATCTTCTGATGATGGAATCATGTAATATTCCAAAATTTCCTTATATATCTGAGAGTTAACCTTTTCGTAGACGATGCATAACTTTCCAGGTCCTCCTGCACTCATGCAACCCCAAACCATGGCACTAGCGGCAAATTTTACGGAGCGTTTAAGGCATTCTTTATCAAACGCTTCTTGCTTCATTCTCCAAACTCGAATACCTTGATTACCATATGAAACACAAAACATACTTTCATCACTAAATAATATATTTTTTTAATCTTCTTCGCTCCATAAACGTCTCGATTTACACCAATTCAATAGTATACACTTTTTTTTGTAGTCATGATAGGTTTTGTTTTCGGTACTCGAGATTCACACTTAAATTTATGGAGACGTCTTAATTTTGTCTATGTAGAAACTTCAATTCCTTCTTCTTTCCATTTTCGGTGCAAGAATCGCACACTTTTAAAACGGTATTTCTTAACTATACGCTTCAGTTTCCTGTCATCTCTAGCAGATGTCTTTGGTTTTCGGCCGCCCTTTCGGCGATTATTTTGAAAATTTCCATTTTTTAAATATTGTGTTAGCATTTTACTAACGCTTGATTACGAACAATGTAAATAATTCGCTATATAACATTGATTTTTACCGTGCCGATACAAATCAACCATACAAAATTTAATAGATTCAGGAATATCACTCACACGAACCATTTTAAGACGAAAAAGCAAAGAAACTTAAAAAAGAATACTGATTTTAAGTAAAATCATCTGAATGTAATCAATGATGCCACAAGTTATAAATTGGTGATAATTAAAGGAGAATTAATGCGAAATATTATAATATTTTGAACCACTTGAATAAATATTTTAATATTTTGACATTTCAAAAAAAAATTGCAATTACTATTTTCAAAAATGATATTAATTTTATGGTAATAAATAAGTTTAATCAACAATAAGTTCTTAATAGAAATATCGTTTGCATATTTGCATTAAAAAACATTAAATTACCAAACGATATTTTCAATTTGCAAAAAAAGTAATTATTCTAATATTTTGAATATGAGCTGTATAATTTCCATAAGGTGTTTTAAAAATGTTTTGTAATAAGAAATTTTAAATAATAAAAACCCGTATTTTTTTGTGTAATAGCAGGCCATTTAACAAAATTTTAATTCAAAGCAAAATCGAGTTTTTTTTTTTTTTTTTTTTTTTTTTTTTTTTACACACTTCTTTGCAATATACGTTTCAATTATTAATGCACGAGGTATTAAACCCTTTCGGGAAAACTTATTAACGGTTACTTATTAATAACTAAAATTATTATTATTATAAATTGTTTATTTATTTATAAATTTAAATGTGTAAAATATTAAAAATTGGTGTCTCATATTCTCAAGAACAATGAGAATCTCAATATTTTACTTTTAAAATATGATACATTATTTCTTAAAACCTCATTCCATAAAATAAATAAAAGATGTCAGAAACAAGTGACATATTATATTCTTCGAATCTTGTTGTCGAGGTACCTTGAGGCCGGGTCACACAAGGGTTAGCCATTGAGATAACATTTAAATTAAAACAAGCAAATTTGATAAATACATAAATAAATGAGGCTCGCAGAGGAAGGGGCTAAATTTAAGTACTGTCCTCGAATTCGTATAAATCTTGTACTAATATTTAAAAGCAATTTAAGTACCTATAACTCAACTTACGTAACAAAAATGACAGCTCAAATACTCGCAGATAAAATTCCACTGGGCGACTGAAAACCTTGAAAGCATTCAATTAAAAGTCAGCGCGAAATCCGTGTATTCTAATCTTTTTTTATTGAAATACTAAACTTTGAACTTAGTCTTACCTCAACGCTAAAGTACTGCGAATATTAAATAGGAAAAAGCTAAAATGCTCACTGGCTGAAGAACATGTTTCTATTAGAATCAACGAAAAAGTGAATATTTGGTCTCGAGTTTCTAAGGCAGAGTTCTGACCACAAAATCGCCTTTTCGAAATTTTACCTCATATTTTCCAGGTGACCACCGCAATCTAAATACCATATAATAAATAACCGTAAAACTCGGCCATAGGGAGGCACAGTGGATAGATGCCGCTGTCACGCCCACATGTTAGTACAGTAAACTCCGGACTATCCGGCATAATGTGGCGGAAGGGTAGGCCGGATAACAAAAAAGCCGGATAGGACGGAGTTCTATAAATATTTACTCAATTCCTGCCCCCTTCTCTCATTATATTAAAAACGCATGTTACATATTTTAAGATAAATTTTATATATACAATATATACAGTTTCAAAATAAGCAAAACATTAACCTAGAACGTAAGCCTAATTCGAAAAAAAAATCAGTAAATCGTTTTTTACTGTTTATTAATAAATGATTGCACAAATATAAAAAGTTATACATAAGATAAATGAGTCGAAACTTAGTTATTAGTTTTTGAAAAAATCCTTGATAGATGACTGTTTCTATCTGTTAGCCCTCTTCCGCCACGCAATGCCCCTCCATTTACGTAAGCAGATAGTATCAGCTGGCGTCGCTGCCTCCTGCTAACTCGTAGTTTCTCCTCGATAGTCACTACAGTCTTTTTTTCCCTTTATCACCCATTTCGTTAATCTTCAATAAATAAACAGAAGCACACCAAAAGACTATACGAAAGTAACCAGGATAAGCGGAAAATAACGTCCGCACTTGTTAACATCCGTTTTACAACTAACGAAACATGTTACCAAGCCTTAACCTCCCCCCCCCCCCCCCCTCTCTTTTTGTCTCTATCTGCGATTGAATTCTGCAATCTCCTCTTGCTTCTTCCTGTCGTGAGTTAGCACTTTCCTACGGAGGGGAAACTGCCTGTCTCGGTCGTTTGCAATATTTCTTATTTTTATACAAGGCCGGATAATACGGACGGCCGGATAGTCGCGAGCCGGATAATCGGGAGTTTACTATCTAATAAAATGCTCACAATCAAACTGGAATTCATTTGTATACGAGTAGCTAGGTCGTGCCAGCTGTATTGAATAATCCTTTTAATTCAAGTTTTTTTTTTTTATTATAAAGCGTTAATACTCCTTGAGAAAATTCAGCAGCAAAATTCATATATATTACAATTTAGATGAGTTAATACTTTATCTTAAGTTACATACCTTTTTGGAGAATAGTTACATAAATTTTATTAAAAACAACATATAAAACAATATGATTCTCAAAAAATAATGTATAAACTTTGATTTTACAGTAAAATATATTAAACATATCAAATTAAAGAATGTGTTCATAATAGATTTATCCACTGTTATTATAAATATCAATTCTTGCGGTAGATACATTTTTCTATTTTTTTTTTTTTTTTTATTAAATGAGTACGTAATTATTTTAGAACATCATATTCACTCCTGATGAAGAAACAAAAACATATCTACACGAATTCTTCTTTAAATCGCATAATAATGCATTGATATACATTTAAATATATTGTTACGTTCTACTGAAAAATGATATATTGAAAGCTGGAGTTGTTTCTATTTCATTTTACTTTCATTAATCAGAATTTAGATTGGTAAATATAAATCATCAGAGATTTTTGATTAATCTCTAGTTGCATGTAGTTGTGTTCTCAATAGTTAGGCATAATAAATAATCAATCAAAACAGCGTGTTTCTTTCAGTTTATTACTTTTTATTATTTAATAAACTGAAAGAAACTCGCATTATTTATTGTTTCATAATTAAATATTATTTTACTGTGTAAAGTAAATGCAACGTAAATAGTATGATAAACAAATGCAATATAATTATTTTGTATAAAATTTTATTTAAATATGCATAATTTTATATATTTTCCCCCTAATGTACATTTTTATCCGAAAATCGACAAGTAATTATGTAGAAGTATAAACAAATTTTATACTTTACTCTTTTTTAAAGGTTTTCTTTTATTATTATTTGTTCATTAAAGAAATAAAATAGGATAAAATATTATTTCAATCACAGAGATGAGGAAAAATTCCGCATAAAGAACTTTAAAATAGTCTTAAAAATGGAGATGGTCACTGGTAATTTTTTAAAGTGCCTGTGAGGGACGATATGGCACAGTAACAATTCATTGTTATCCTATTGTTTATATTTTTTTCAGAAGGAAACGTCAAGAAAATATATATAACTTACAGCGTCATTAAAATGGTTTCGAAATTAGATATAGTATTCGTGTTATAAACCATATTATTAATTTTTCTAGGAATTGTAATCTTATTAAGAAAACTCGATGCGGTATAGGGACATATACAAAATAAAAATGCATTATTATTTACCACGAAGACTCTTTGAATAAATCGTATAATATTTTAGATTTCTAGAGGCGCGTATAAAAAAGATGCAATACATTTGGCTTAATTTAGTTTTTTTTCAAATCTTAGATTGATTTCAATGTTTAATTTTCAAAACAATGGTATGCAAATTTTTCTGGATAGTCGCATTGCATTATAGTGAAATATATATATATATATATATATATATATTACGCATAAATGCTGAACTTCAAAATTTCCGGTTTAAACTGAATGAAGCATAGAATACCTTTTTTATAGCATATTCTAGCAGCAAGAAAAAAGCGCGATATTACACAAGATAGTATTTAAAAAATAATAATTATAACATACAGGAAATGCTTTATATTTGACTCCAGTACGGATATTGAAATCTTTAAAATATAATAACACCTGAAAATAAAACTTATTGCTACTGGCACATTATAACTTGGTTTTAAAAAGCTTTATTTGAATGGACGAAAAGCGAGCGATATAACGAAGGACGATGATACGCGGGCTACTCTACTATATAACATAACCGAACTTGTTTCCATATTCCTACAAGTTTCAACAGAAGTATAATAACATTTTCTTGTAACAATATGATTAAAAATTATTGCCAACAGAATTTTTTTAAACATTTTCTAACTGGGCAAAACGAATTTAATTAGAAAACTTATTGATATCTCATTACATACATGATTCACCCTCCGAGCGTCTTGAGGGCTTTCCTGTATTTTCATAAAAATGCTTGTAAAAATATTCTTAATGTAAATTTTCTTTCCCTATATCTTTCTAAAATACACTTCACACCCTTTTACTTGGTATTGCATTTAAAAATACAATTCTGTTTATTTATTTTTTTCTTTATAACATGTGATTCACGCAAGGAAATCAGAGGTTTGAAGAAAACCACGGAAAACTTCGAACGACTAGGTCGACGGACGCGATTGGGTCGGAATCCAACACCTCTCGTCTAACTGCTTTGAGAGCACAACCTGTTGGCCACTAGAGGGTCCTCATGGCGGACAACGAATGAAGACATGCACTTAAATAAGCCTCTAATTCATGGTTCCTTCTCTATTTTCACCACTGATGCCTAATATAAAACGGAGAGCTATTTTCTATACTTTAACACTAAAGCTAGCAGTGCTTATCTGAATACGATCTTGGTGTAAGTTTCCACAGTCTGTTTCACTTTGAAGGAAAATTAAGGTAAAAGAAATTCTCAAATTAGTGGAAAAGTCACTCAAAACTTACATTATTTTCTTGAAATCTACGCTATGTGTTTCATAATGTTTCATACATATATGTGCTGATTACTAAATCATAATATATATATATATATATATATATATATATATTAGTATTTGTCATAGCTTGCAATCTATCATTCAAATAAAAGATTTAAATATAACTGACTATACTGAGATATCGTAGAATCTTTTAAAACAATTAGGCAGTAGCCTCTAAAGTGTATAGTTTAAAAATTTCTTTTCGACATGCGAATAGCGTTATAAATTATTAATTAATTAATTAATTATAATTAATTAATAATTAATAATTTCTATATATTAATATAAAATGTGTTTCTCAGTAATTTATGTTATTATTGCTTACGATATGGTGAAAATTCTACACTCTGTCTAAAACTACTGTTAACATTCGTTCCAGAGGAAAAAATGTTTCGTACGTCGAAGATATTCACGAGCTAATGCTAATCCTATGGAGAGGAATTTATCTAATATCTCATTTGCATTTCAACATTTTTAATTTTAATTTTAATTTTAATTTTAATTTTTTTATTTATTTATTTATTTTATTTTTTTGCATTGATTAGTCGAGGTCCGTCTCTACATCACACCTTTTTTTACTTTTTCGATTTTGGTCGCAGATATTTTTTATAAAGTTACTTTCACTTTCAAAACCGGTTCTGAAAATGAAAACGCAATTCTAAAATATATCTGCAACCAAAATCGAAAAAGTAAAAAAGGTACGATGTAGAGATGAATCTCGGCTATCCAATACACAAAACATTATTTAAAAATGACGAAATGCAAACGAGATATTAGACAAATCCATTCCCATAGGATTAGCATTATCTCGTAAGTCCCCTCGCCGGCAGGGACAGGAGCCTTGAGCACACTTAATATAAAAGAAGATAGAGAACGAAATTTGCAAATAAATAAATAAATAAAATAGGGAATTATTAGTCATTTTTAAAGCTATGTTTTGTTCATATATTGAGCCTCAATTCTGTAAATTATTAAACGATCGATGCCCAAAGATTTTAAATGCAGATTCTTATTTATATCACATTTTTCTTATACGATTCAAAAACATATTACGTCACCTCATTTCATATTATTTTACGGTTAACTCATTCATACTTGAATTAGAGTTATATATATATATATATATTTGCTTGTTTGTTACAATGCATAGATGCTAATGGCTGTGTATTTTGTAAAGACGAATCCCGAATAGCATCATTTATAATATTTAATCTTAAGATTTTGGAATTTAAAATGGGAATTATTATTATTCGAAAACAGAGGAATTTTAAACAAACCGGTTATCATAAGTGTCTTTCTTTGATGAAATCTTATTTTCGCTGATTAAATTTTAAAGTACATAATTTATTGTAATAATTGTTGGAGGTTTATAAAAATCTCGTGCAAACTTTTATTTTAGATAGTATTTCTTTTTCACAGGAAAATAGTCTCCAAGTAAATTCTTGAAGTAAAATAAGTTTAGGTTCATCATAACTAAAAATCATATAAAAAGTAGGGGCTGTAACTTAACAGGAATTGTACCTTATATACAGGGTGCAATATGTTATCTATCGCCGACCATTAATTTCTCAACCGTTGATCGTAGGCATATAGTTCCAATTACAAAAACGTTTCAAATGAGCTAAATATTCATGTTGTGGCATTATTTAAAGGAAAAAATCAATTTTATAAAACTTACGATAACTAGCTTTTTATACGGTCTCCCAGTCCCTTTAGTTATATTTAGTAAATGTTTACTCATATCATAACAGATATAACACAAAAAGTTTCACATCTGTACTACAAAAATTGACCCAGTTACTAAATTTCAAAGTTTCAGATTTTTGCACATGATTTTGTCTTTCATTAAGGGATCAGTTAAAAGATGATTTAAAGTAATTCGAGATCAAAATCAGAGTGCAATGTCCTTTTTACGGCGAAATCACCTTTAGCCGTATCACCAAATCGGGGAATCAGCAAATAGGATTATTTCATCTAAAAATTTGAGCTAACTTTTTTGGGTCAAACAACATTAAAAAATACCGACGATACCGGATAAAAGTGGCTTCGCTGTAAAAAGGATATTGCACCCTGATTTTGATCTCCAATTACTTTAATTCATCTTTTAACTGATCCCTCAATAAAAGACAAAATCCTGCGCAAAAATCTCAAAATTTGAAATTTAATAACTGTGTCAATTTTTGTAGTACAGATGTCAAACATTTTGTGTTATATCTGTTATGATATGTATAAAATTTTACTAAATATAACTATAGGGACTGGGGGACCGTATAAAAAGTTAGTTTTCGTATTTTTTATCAAATTGATTTTTGACTTTAAATATTGCAACAACATGAATAATTACCTCATTTGAAACGTTTTTGTAATTGGAACTATATGTCTACGATCAACAGTTGAGAAATTAAAGGTCCGCGATAGATAACATATTGCACCCTGTATAACCATTTATTTTTTAAATAGTTAGCAAGTAGAAAGTTCAATATTTTCACTTACATGTTAAGACTTGAATATCAAAATTTTAAAAAGATATTTATTAGCTCATTAAAAAACTAATTTTTTCTTAGCAAATATTTTAAATTGTTGAGAATTTAATTTTTTCGTCATTATTCAATCTATTGGTTAAAGAAAAATCTCCTATTGAAAGCAAAAACCGTTTCTTTTATGTCCTTTAAAAGTGTGAATTTTCTTTTTACTTTCCTATGCATAAAGGATGTATTTTTTTTATTCCTACAAGTTTCATATACAACAAACATCTTTGAAAGAATATGCAAATTTATTTTCTTTGTTCTGCTTTGAAAACAATTCTTTTTTTCCTTTGCTTATTGTCAGTAGGATTTTTTCTGCATCCATGAATCAACACGCCCGTGAGTTTACATTTACAAAAAGTTTTAAGACGTTTTCCCCAAGGATGAGTTAAAAAAAAAATAAATGTTCTATATATTTTTTGTATTAAAAATATACATTAGCGTAGATGTGCATTCAGTTTTGTTGTTCTGCTTTCATCCATAGAAATAATTTAAGATTTCCTTAATGTTTTGTTTGAAAATATTTTGTTAAACACATACACAACATATCTTATGTGAATTTATTTTTTGTGTCAAACATTGAGACCAATGTCAGACGGGCGTCTTTTTTGCTACAAGTATATTTGCTACAAAATATTCCTATTTTTACTACAAAATATTCCTACAAGTTTCATATACAACAAACATCTTTGAAAGAATATGCAAATTTATTTTCTTTGTTCTGCTTTGAAAACAATTCTTTTTTTCCTTTGCTTATTGTCAGTAGGGTTTTTTCTGCATCCATGAATCAACACGCCCGTGAGTTTACATTTACAAAAAGTTTTAAGACGTTTTCTTCAAGGATGAGTTTGAAAAAATACATTTTCTATATATTTTTTGTATTAAAAATATACATTAGCGTAGGTGTACATTTAGTTTTGTTGTTCTGCTTTCATCCATAGAAATAATTTAAGATTTCCTTAATGTTTTGTTTGAAAATATTTTGTTAAACACATACACAACATATCTTATGTGAATTTATTTTTTGTGTCAAACATTGAGACCAATGTCAGACGGGCGTCTGTTTTGCTACAAGTATATTTGCTACAAAATATTCCTATTTTTACTACAAAATATTCCTACAAGTTTCATATACAACAAACATCTTTGAAAGAATATGCAAATTTATTTTCTTTGTTCTGCTTTGAAAACAATTCTTTTTTTCCTTTGCTTATTGTCAGTAGGGTTTTTTCTGCATCCATGAATCAACACGCCCGTGAGTTTACATTTACAAAAAGTTTTAAGACGTTTTCTTCAAGGATGAGTTTGAAAAAATACATTTTCTATATATTTTTTGTATTAAAAATATACATTAGCGTAGGTGTACATTTAGTTTTGTTGTTCTGCTTTCATCCATACAAATAATTTAAGATTTCCTTAATGTTTTGTTTGAAAATATTTTGTTAAACACGTACACAACATATCTTATGTGAATTTTTTTCTGTGTCAAACATTGAGACTAATGTCAGACGGGCGGCATTTTTGCTGTTTTTTTGCTTAAGTATTATCCATTCATTAGCATTAAGTATCATTCATTAAGTATTATCCATCCTATAGCATTGTGAATGGATAATACTTAAGCAAAAAAGCAGCAAATAAGACTCCCGTCTGACATTGGTCTGAAAGTTTTGAGAAATTTAAAGGCGTTAACAACACTTTCTTAACCTTGCTCTTAACCCTCTGTCTACCAGAAGGGTCCAATGGACCCGACATGTACATTCAAAATATCTATTCAAACCAGAAATTTCTTCAAAACAAACTAAATGTATAAACCAGACAATAATAAGTTAAATAAACAAGTTAAATAGTTTCAAGTAAAAATTTTGGTGCAGAATGTTTTTATAAAACTTGAGTAAAATTTCCGGTAGTTCTAGGGTTAAAGTACCCAAATAATGATTACTAAAGAAATGCATTCTCTAAGAGGTCTTGAAATACATACGTCGATGTTTAATATTATTTAAGCCTATTTTATTAAAAAAGCAGTTTTATTATACTGCTTTACCTACAAGAAATATAAATACTTTGGGCATCTTATTAGTTCCACAGACAAACTAACAGATCATTTTATTTAAAAAATATCCAGCAGAAGATTAAAAATATGTAAAAGTCATTATGATTTCTAAAAATTCGGCATATAAAGTTAATATGCATAAATGTGATTATCGTAGATGAAAATAGAGGTATTTTAAGCAAACGGGTAACCTTAAACTTATTTTTTGATGTAATGTTATTTTGGCTAATTTAATGTTCAAAATATAAAATTTATTGTAATAACTATTGAATCTTTATATAAATCGAAGACAAACTTTTATTTTATATGTATTTCTTCTTAATTGAAAAATAGTCTCCAAATAAATTTATGTAGTAAAATAAATGTGTCGTTCTCTATAAATAAAAAAAACATATAAAAAATGGTAAGTAACGTAGTTGTAAGACATAGAAAAACGATTATTTTATAAAATAATAAACAAGTTCATGTTCATTATTTTCATTTACACTTTAAGACTTGAATCTCAAAATTTTAAAGATATTTATTAGTTCATTAAAATTGTTTTTTCACAGCGAATAGTTGTAATTTTTGAGAATTTAATTTTTCTTTGTCGTTATTCAATCTGTCGGTTTTAAACAAAAAATATTCATATTGAAAGCAACAACCATTTCTTTTACGTGCTTTAAAAGAGTTATTTTTTTGTCTTTACTTTTCCTATGTTTAAAAGATGTATTTTTTTTTCTACACGTTTCATATTCAACAAACATCTTTGAAAGAATATGCAAAATTCTTTTCTTTGTTCTGCTTTGAAAACAATTCTTTTTTTCTTTGCTTATTGTCAATAGGATTTTTCTTCTGCATCCAATAATCAACACGCCCGTGAGTTTACATTTACAAAAAGTTTCAAGAAATTTTCCTCAAGGATGAGTTAAAAAAAAAAAAAAAAAAGTCGTATTTTTTTTTTTTTTTTTTGTGTATTAAAAATATACATTACCGTAGGTGTACGTTTATTTTTGTTGTTGTCCTTTCATGCATAGAAATAATTTAAGATTTTCTGGATGTTTTGTTAAAAAATATTTTGTTAAACACCTACAAAAGATATCTTATGTAAAAATTCTTCTCTGTCAAACATTCAAAGCATAGAGAAATTTAAATGCGTTAAAAGCACTTTGTTAATTTTGCTCTTAAGTATTTAAATAATGATATATAATAATGAAATGCATTCTCTAAAAGCACTCGAAATATTATATGGAAAATTTTAATGAAATTAAAGCATGTATTATAAATAAAAAGGAAAAGTTCCCAGTTTAACTGATGGCATTGAGCGCACAAGATATTCACACTAATTGTATATCATACTCGTATTTCAAGGAATAATGCCACTCAAAAAGGGGGATTGGCTCGTCCGTTTCCTCTCTTTACACTTAACTAATGAGCCTCCAAATGTCACTAGGGAAGAGCCTTATCAAAAAAGTCCTTCCGGCCAGCGCCGGGAGGAAGAGGTAGCTTTCATATTCCTTATTTTTAAAATGCCAGCTTATATTATTCAAACACACGAAGCTCAATGTAAAATCTGTCGTGGGTGCAAAGTCCTCCAAGTTACCTGTGAAATATACCTCTGGAGGTGCCTTGCCAGGTGAAGGTCTCGTCATCTGATCAAGGTTCTAAATTACGAGATCAACTTGAGTAGCAATGTGCAGGTACCAATCAACAGGATTGGCAACCGGCAAAACAAAGTAAACACAAACGAGCAGTAGGCACAGCAGATAGGATGACGATCGAGGCAATGATGTCGTGTTTATTCCCGTCGCACTCTGCAGCGATTCGTCTACCTTGCAATTCGGCCCAAAATTATCCCTACAGCGGTAAATCTTAGCTTTTCGGCCATTTTAATTTTAATTTTCCCTCAAAATTGCCCTCTTCTACAGCTAAGAAGTTTACCACCTTTTAGGCATCAAAAATAATCCAGCCCTTTTCCAACTGGCATGGCAAGTACGTGGTGTGCGGCACCAATCATAGTTTTGCAAAGTGCAATAATCAACCTAGACTCATCAACTTGGCTTAGTTTAGTCGGCCCGGGTGCTTGCTGGTGTGGTCCGCCGCCTGCGGCGATCTGCGTATGTACTCACAATACATCGCCCTGCTTTCCAGGCAATTACAAACCCGTTCAGCTGGGTTAACCCCGATAGGTAGGGGCCTGGTCAGTAGTCTCCGAGGCTAACCAGAGAACTTGGTCGAGACCTTAATAATTCGTGTGCACATGCTCACTCACATCAGAATTGGTTGATTTATACGAGTGCTGTCGCAGGCAAAAAATAAATATTTTCAAAATATCACCCACATTAGAAATTCAAAGTGTTGTATCTGAGTCATTTTTTAAGATAAAGAAAAAAACAAAAAATGCTCCGGAGTCCTTATATCAAGGTCAAATACTTAAGGAAGAAACCTTTTTCAATTTCTAGTTTTTTTGCACCTTACATTAAATATATATATATTTTTAATTTAATGGCTGCCATTTTGAAACAAGATGGCGGATGAAGCTGGCCAGAGAACTTGGTCAAGACATTGCTATATACTATCCACATGCCTTCTTACATCCACAACCGTTAACAAATACGCGTGTTATCGCGTGACAAATATCAGATCGTTTCAAAATGTCAGCCATGCTAGAAATTCAAAGTGCTATAACTCAACCATTTTTTAAGATATAGACGAAGCAAAAAATGCTCCGGAATCTTTGTATGAAGGTCAAACACATAAAAAAAAATCTTTTTCATTTTCCAATTTTTTGATACTTCATTTAATTTTTTTTTATGGCAGCCCTTTTGAAAAAAAGATGCCGAATGAAGCTGGCCAACAGACTCGGTCGAGACATTGATATGTACCATGTACACACCAAGTTACATCCAAATACGCCTGTTATCGCGTGACAAAAATCAGGTTGTTTCAAAATGTCAGCCACAATAGAAATTCAAAATGCTATAACTCAGCCATTTTTTTAGATGTAGACGAAACAAAAACTGTTTCGGAATCTTTGTATTAAGGTCAAACAAATAAGAAAAAAATCTTTTACATTTTCTAAATTTTTGGATCTCATTTTAAATTTTAATTAAAAAAAAAATTAAATGGCCGCCATTTTTAAACAAGATGGCGGATGAAGCTGGCCAAAGAATTCGGTCGAGACATTGGTATGTATTATGTATTCACCAAGGTACATCCAAATCGGTCCATAAATACGCCTGTTATCGCGTGACAAATTTCAGGTCGTTTCAAAATGTCAGACACGCTAGAAATTCAAAGTGCTATAACTCAGCCATTTTTTAAGAAATAGAAAAAACAAAACCTGCTGCGGAATCTTTGTTTCAAGGTCAAACACAAAGGAAAAATTATTTTTTAATTTTTAATTTTTTGGTACCACATTTCAAATTTTAAATTTAAAAAAACTTAAATGGCCGCCATTTTGAAACAAGATGGCGTATGAAGATGGCCAACGAACTCGGTCGAGATATTGGTATATACTATGTACACACCGAATTACATCCAAATCGGTTCATAAATACGAGAGTTACAGTGTGACATAGGTCATATATATATATATATATATATATATTTAAGGATATATCTATATGGATATGGATATATATATGTAATATTTCATGAGCATTCCGGACTTGTACAGGGTAGTCGCGGCCCGTTCACTTCGCGGCATGTGTCCGTACAGAGATGTAAGTCAATCTTGGGGCGTCATACTTGTATAATAATTAGACTCGGGAACCTTTTGGTGGACCGAACTCAATTATTTCGCCGCTCATCTTACAGTCCAATTCGCGAGTTCGGCCGGGGGCCCCTCGAGCCACTTATGTCGCTGATTTTAGGAGCTACATCGTCATAGGTTTCGCCGGCATCTCAAACGTGCAAAATCCCTCGTTTTTGGTGCGGGTTTTAGTTAATATCTTGGGGCTTGTCATATTTTCCAGCAGGGGACAGAGTTGCAAAATTGGGAGGAACATTTCTTTAATTGGTTGATTAGCATTTGATTGATTGCCCAGGCTCAGATGCTAGACCTAGGTTTGGCCGGTCCGGGAATCGGCTAACCACAACTGAATGAGAATTTTCCGAACGTCAGCATTTTTACTCTTAACGCGGCGTTACTCGCGCCGGACTTCCGAGTCCCGAACAGTTTTTTAAAGCTCCGTAAACCCTACCCCTTAATGCCGCACCCAGTCTAGCTGAGTTCAGTTCAATGTGACCTTCGACACAAAGGAAGTGTTTTCGGAATTTTGTTTTATTCCGTTCGGAGGAAAACTTGATTTTCGGGTCTCTCAGGCCCGACGCGATTAAACGTGTCTCCCATTTCGACTTTGAAGTGCATCAACTTCGGAGAACAATATGACTCGCAAATTAACATATAAATGATAAATGGAACGATTACGCAAATTGTTAGAAGAAGTATCGACGGATGAGGAATCAATCAAAGAAAATGATGTATTTTCTGATTGCGATGAAATGTTTAGTGCGCATGATACATCGTCGAAGAAGAAATCGAGTCTGACGAAGAGGATGCTGTTGGATCTAATTCAAATGATTGCTTTACTGGAAAAGATGGAAAGACGATTTGGAAAAAAACAAACTTGCGTCAAAATTTTCGAACTTTAGCACGAAATATTATTTCAAAATTACCAGGAAATATCGGAGAGGCAAAAGACGTAACTTCCCCTATTGAGTCATGGAATTTATTATTGGATGAAAACATCTTGAATACTATTGTCACCTGTACAAATATATATATTGACACTATCAGTGGCAATTTTCAGGGGAAACGCGATGCCAATAAAACGGAAATCTCTGAAATCAAAGCCTTTATTGGATTACTGTATTTATGTGGTATACATAAATCATCTCATGTGCATGTAAGAGATTTATGGCGCACTGATGTAATGGGACTAGAAATATTTCATAGGACCATGTCCCATAATCGTTTCTTATTTCATTTAAGATGTATAAGATTTGATGATTTTAGAAATAGGCAAATAAGAAAAGAAGTGGGCAAACTTGCCCCAATAAGGTATGTTTTTGATTCATTTGTGCATAACTGCCAGAAGTTGTACATACCTGGAAGAAAAGCACTGTAACATGTCTACCTCGACATTTGCAAGAAACACTAGCTTCCCAAAGCCCTCCTGCTAAAAGCAGAAAGTTGCTGAGAGAAAAAGGTGCTCTATTTGCCCAAGTTCAAAGGACCGAAAATCTAAAAAAAGTTGTATAAAATGCGAAAAAAAATGTCTGTGGTGACCATTCTGTTTTTACGTGTATCAATTGTACATAAAATTTGGTAAGTTTTTTTTTTTTTAATGATTCTATACATATATTAATTAAAATTACTACTCTAAGCAGTGTCTTAAATTATGTTGTTAGTTAATGCTTAATATGGTGTTTAATGCCCTGCGTGACATATAAATCCGCAAAAGGGCCTCGCAGGTCCGGCGCGAGTACATGCGTGCGTACGATTAGCGCGAGTAACGCCGGGTTAAAGATCGTCCGAATATGATAGCTGAAAGTAATAAGATGTATTGCTGGGAAACAAATATATAAGGGGTAAAACTGGTTTTAGAATGAGATTTAAAGTTAGGAGAAAGGAACTTCGGATTTTAATTTAAATTTTTGAAATTTAATTTGAATTTTGAGTTTTAAAAGGGTTTTTATCCTTTCATATCCGTCCCTCCAAGAAGAGATCCACCAGATTCGTCTGCAAATCTGGGGGGACTCACCCCGGAAAATGGTGAATACAAAGTTATATAAGAAAGACTTTCATTGGGCAATGCTACAGATTAAGGTTAAACTTAAAGTTAAGTCTAAAGTAAAATTTAAAATAAATATAATGTTAAAGTTAAGTTAAGTTTGCTAAGACGTGAGAACTGAATTTTAGTGCTGGAAAACATATTTAAAATTTTAATTTTGAGATGTAAACTTTAAGTGAAATAAATTAAGATTTTAAACTTTTATGTAAAAATATCTAAGTTTAGGATTTGGCTCTTGGGACAACCTGACCGAACTTTACATAATACTTGAAAAATTTAATGACATAAAATATAAGAATACCATTAAATATAAAGAAAAGTTAAAAATCATAAACAATAATAATAATAATACTTGATAATATATGGAACTACTATATGGGGTACTATATGGGAAAACACAGTAATAAAATAATAAATTTTACGGTAGTGTTCTAACTTATACTTTTCTTACTTGGACGTCCTCTGGTTAGTAAGTTTAGGCTTTTTTAGTTAATGTATTTGAGCAAATATTTCCCATTTTTATATACAATTAAACACTTTAAAAACAAATTTATGCAGAAATATAACAATACTGGAAACTACACATAATTATATGAAAACTTAAATTATTTTACATAAATATTGAGAAAACACTATATAGGAATGCTTTTCATGTCTTTTAAAAGATATGCCAAGTCTTGTATTGTCTCTTATGACATGAATTGTTCTGTTTTCCACAATAATTTAAATCATTTTAATAAAAATATAAAAATACACATGATTACTGGGGAAAATATGTTTTATGTACAAAATATTCAAATAGTATTGAAACGAAAAATAATGTATAGCAAAATGTAAAAATATTCAACTTAGGGAAATACTTAAAAATGCGAACTTATAAAATATTGTGAAAATTGCTTCACTTTTTATTTCAAAATGCAAAAATATTAAAAATATGTTGAAATATGAAATTGGTAAATTGTAAATATTAAATAATGTAATAAAAATATTGACATAAATATGAAAATAAAGAAAAATAATATATTGAAATCTATTTACATGGAAGACTACTTGCAAGGTAAGTAGTATTTATCCAAAACCGTTGAAGGTTTTAGCAAATCCTAAACCATTGAAGGTTTTAGCAATCCTAAACCTCAGGGAGGTTTTAGCAAAAATTAAAAATTAAAAGAAAAAGAAAAATGAGCATGAAGTTTATTTTTTGTGTGAAGATGCAGAGGCAATTTACCAGTAAGCAAAGGTATTTATTATTTTGCAAACTGAGGTATTTATTTTCCTCAGTGGCATTACTAAATCCAAGTCACAATTTAATAAACTACATCTACATGTCACTGTTAGCTCATAAAAAATTCCTATTCTAAACAAGTCAAAAAGTCAAAAAACATTTTTCCTTAAATATTAAGGCCAGAACGCTTTGAGTTTTCCTTGTTAGTTTTTACGCAAATAGTAAAAATCTTAATTTTCATGTTTTTTACTATTGGCAAAGGAAAAAATAAATAAATAAATAAAACAGATAAAAACTAAATAAAACAAACAAAAAAATTAATAAAATAATAGACCCTGGTTCAAACAAATAGGATTATGACACAGCTTTTTAAGCGTATGGCAAAACGTTGACAAAGTTTTTTAATAGTCTTGTATGTTGTTGATTGTCTGAACCCCTATTCTATCAACAGTTGCCACATTTGCTCAGATTGCACAAGTCACTGAATCCTGTAGAGGCGTCTGTAGAGGGGTGTTTTCAGTGGAAGTTAAAATTAAAAAAAAAAAACTTTGATTTAAAGACTTAATGGGTGGAACCATGGTCATCTTTATAAATGGAATATGTGGATTTAGACACTATTGGATTTACCACGGTTAAATTGAGGTTACCACGGTCATGTCTAAACCACTGATTGAATTATTAAACATATTTTTAACATGGTGGGGGCGGGACCTTCACCTGTTTCCTAAAAGTGACAGTGGTTAAATACCTGCTCACGTCTTGTTTTTATGAAATGGTAAGGACGTAACCTTCCATTTTGTCTCTTAAAAGTGGTTGGGTAGCCAACTCACTGAGGCCCTTTAATGTGATTAAATTTATTATTTTTAAAGAAAAACTAGATAAACTAATAAAAATTAAAAACTCAAAATATAACATAATGTAACATATAATATTTAGCTATACACAAAAGTCTAAAATGAGTAATATTTGGATAAAATTCTATATATAAAAAGAAATACTTTAAAGAACTGATTGAGCTTTTCTTATTATGCACAGATCAAAACAGTTATCTACACAAAAATGATTAAAATATGAATTGAAATAAAATAACACACAAACTGACATAACTTACTATTTACACACATGTAGAAATTTCAGGATGCTCATCTCTATTCTACAAAAAAGAATTACTGGAACAGGACACTAACTATTCAATGACGAAAGTATTTTTTGATAATTTTCTGTTTAAAACATGTAACTAGTACAACATTTATTCACAGTATGCCAAAAACTTTAAAATAAAATAAATTTACTTTTTGGTGATCGCACGTATGCTTCACCGGAGGAATAAGAAAACAAAAGTACTGTTATTTTAATTTATCACGATTCTAACGCGCATGTAGAATATGAAACCCAAATTTTTCTATAATTTTAATAATAAACTTTAAATCCCGCAAGAAATAAAAATAAAGCTAATAAAAATTTTAACATAATAAATTTTAATTTGTTTAAAATCCCTTTAATGCAGTACCCATATTTTAACTAAACTACTTTGACTTCGTGAACACTCTCAAAATTTTAAAATTTACACATTAATATCAGTATTTTTTGTTGCCTTTTTCATTCATAATTTTTATTCTCACGAAGAACCTTTCCTATTTCTTCCTTTGTACTTTCGGAAATAACAAATTCCGTAATCGACATTTAAAGTAAAAAATAAAAATAAATAAAAACATTGTTTAAGGTAAAGCACTTTTTTTTTCTTTCTATTTTTTCAAATAAACGTACTTTTAAACAGAAAAAAAAAACTCAATCTGAGATAAAAATAAATAAAAAGAAACATACCTGTGAATCCAATGACTTTTACAAAAATAAGAAAAACTAATTGTAACGCTACCTAATTATTATCACTTTTTTTTCATTCCCTATTTTCTAATAAATTCTGAATGATAAAGAATTATTAATAAAGATGATAAATAAATTGATAAAGAATAATCGCTCATTAATTATCCATCTGCTGAAAAATAAAAATAAATCAGCTTCAATGTTTCTATCATTCAACGATGAGTCAATTTTGCTGGGTAATACAGGAGAGAGTTAGTTGCGATTGCGACCTTTAGCCTTGAAAAGTCTGACCCACTATTTCAAGAAAGTCTAAATAATGAAGAACTTTGAGTTGCAGTTTGCAGTCCTCTTTAGACGCATAAAAGCAAACCCACAGATGGAATTAAATAGAAGTTTTACACTTGCAGTCTTTAGTGGGTACACACACGTGAATAATTTTTCTTTTTCTTCTAGATAAAAGCTCTTTATAATGTTCTTGATAAAAGTTCTTTTCCCAAAGATAGTACGATTTTTCCTTTTTTGAAAACAGTTTATGCGGTTATTAAAAATCCACTTGACTGGGATGTTGTGGTCTTTCTGAAAACTTTGATGATACGCAGTGCATAACTGTCCCAGATTTTTTTTTTTTTTTTCACCGAAGTAATATACTTTTCGCGCATAGCAGAGGGATCTTCGTAGGGAATTGCCCGAATCGCATAAGTCCAGAGATTTTTTTTTCTTTTTTCTTTTCACGATCGTTCACCTTATAATCTTCCAGTACTCGGTTGAAACTTAGCGACAAATATTTCGAAGTATAGAAGGATATTCTTTTTCTTTTATCGTCGTAGTGATATTTGTCGTGGCAGAGCAGAGGGATCTTCAGGGCGGGTAAACGTCCTACCGACTTTAAAAATGTAATGATATTTCACGAGCATTCCGGACTTGTACAGGGTAGTCGCGGCCCGTTCACTTCGCGGCATGTGTCCGTACAGAGATGTAAGTCAATCTTGGGGCCTCATACTTCTGTAATAATTAGACTCGGGAACCTTTTGGTGGGCCGAACTCATTTATTTCGCCGCTCATCTTACAGTCCGATTCGCGAGTTCGGCCGGGGGCCTCTCAAGCCACTTATGTCGCTGATTTTAGGAGCTACATCGTTATGGGTTTCGCCGGCATCTCAAACGTGCAAAATCCCTCGTTTTTAGCGCGGATTTTAGTTAATATCTTGGGGCTTGTCATATTTTCCAGCAGAGGGCAGAGTTGCAAAATTGGGAGGAACATTTCTTTAATTGGTTGATTAGCTTTTGATTGATTGCCCAGGCTCAGATGCTAGACCTTGGCTTGGCCGGCCCGGGAATCGGCTAACCCCAACTGAATGAGAATGTTCCGAACGTCAGCATTTTTACTCTTAAAGATCGTCCGAAAATGATAGCTGAAAGTAATAAGATGTATTGCTGGGAAACAAAGTTATAAGGGGTAAAACTGGTTTTAGAATGAGATTTAAAGTTAGGAGAAAGAAAGTTCGGATTTTAATTTAAATTTTTGAAATTTAATTTAAATTTTGAGTTTTAAAAGGGTTTTTATCCTTTCATATATATATATATATATATATATCAACATTTGAACGGGGGGTGGTTTCGGGGTCTGGGGGTCATGATCGATGAAAATATATCAAATTTTTTGAAATCGCTTTCCTCCGAACGGCTGCACAATAGGTAGCTTTTAGTAATGAAAGCTACCTTAGAAACCGGTATACCAAAATTTGAAGCAAATCGGATAGAAAAACGCATTTATCTAAATTAAGGGGTATTAACCCCCGTTCCTCATTTAGACAAACAAGGAATCTTCAAATCTAATCTGGGAAGTACTTTATCAGAATTAACCGGTATACTGATTTTCAAGAAAATCTGATAATTCTGCATGGAAAAACTGTTTATGGGAAGATGATTCTCTTTTAAAAGGTCACTCAAGATTAACTAATAAAATCCTAATTGAAGAGCTTAATACTAATGTTAAGGTTATCCTCTATGCAATGTTTCAAAACGAGTGTGAAGTATCTCCAGATATTGTTATTAATATTTATTCGTTAAAAATTTTAAGTAATCACAATGACATCCTAGAAGTCAGAATTGACCAGAGCGGTATGATTAAAATTACTCTAGGTAAGGAAGTACACTAGGTATACTAAGTACACTAGGTATACTAAGTATACTAGGTATACTAATGTAGAAAATATTAAAGTGACAAGTAAAAAAAAAATCATATGTTGATTCATACATGGTATTTGGGCAAATATTTATGTTTTCTTGCCTGCTTTACCTTAAAAATGAAGAATAACCTATTTCTGCAAGAAATAAATTTAATTAATATTGTAGGAAATCTTATATAAAGTTCGTTTGGGAAAAGTTTCTATTACTTTTTGTAACTTTTCAGAAATACGTAGAAAAAAATTATAAGGTGTGTGGCCGGCCACTCTTGACTCAAATACAAGCTTTACATATTTAAAAGCGTACTGTCCTCTTTTATTTCTCCAAGTAAAGGGGCAATTCTCACAATCTGTCAAATTAGTTTTCAACGTTACACTTTACAATGTTAAAATTTCCAGCAAACTGGCCAGTCATTTTACCATTTTTATAGAAAACGTTTGCAAACGTAATTTAACACTATTCTGATCTTAATTGGGCAGTAGTCGCGTGTCGGTCTTTTCGCCGCCCGTATAAATTATCTTCTCCTAACTCTTATCCCCTTAATATCAAGGGGACATATTAACAAAGGACACCTACCATATAGCTGACCTTAAATTTATCTTCAACACCATAGTGAAGTAACAAGACATCCCTGTTTTTCTTTCAGGTACATTTTATAGAAGCAAAGTTGAAATTGGTGAAAAAGTCTGCACAACGATCACTAATATCAGTTCATTTTTACTTTTCCCATTATTCCAAAGCCCCACCAGTGGTCGAGATGTTCTGCTCTCGAAGCTGGTAGACGGGAGTGCTGGGTTGGAGCCCAATCGCGCCCGTCGGCCTAATCATTCGGAGTTTTCATGGTTTTCTTCGAGCCATGGATTTCCATGCGTAAATACGGGTTAGGTACCCTTAGAAAGACCCCCACGAAGGGCACTCCCTCCTCGGGCCTATATCCCTAGAGTAGATAATAGGCCGTAAAAAACCAACCAACCATTATTCTAAATCTCATGAATTAAATGTATAATTTAAGTAATCTGGAAATTTATAACTGCATTGAAATATACCATACGTATATTAAGAGAAAAATGTGTCTTATTTTGCATTTTCTGTATGCGAGGGGGCGGAGGAAAAAAGACCTAGCGCAACTAATGACGTTCGGAAAAAAGACGCGATTACTCCCGGGTTATCATAAGCAATAAAATGGTCCGAATAACGTTGAATTGAGGTTGTGTAATTGATATAAACTCTATAAAAATGATCGAATGACTGGACAGTTTACTGCAAATATTTGACAGTGTACTAGTCCAAGAGCTGTTAAACATTTTAGGGAAGGTATTTGAGGCACCCTGGAAATTTGTGCAACACTTCTTTTGTAATGGCTGAATACAAAATCGAATGTCTGGCTGAAGGATCGTGGCCCAAAAACTGTGCCAGACACGTATCAAGTGCCATTTTTTGTCTACCCAAAAAAGTTATTTGAGGCACGCTGAGATTGAGACAGAATGATATTTATACTTAGAAAAAAATATTTTGAAAATGACAGACACTTTAGTCGGCACAAAAACTGTGCCAGACACGTGTCAAGTGCCATTTTGCCAAAGATTGCACTTGACACGTGTCTGTCATTTTCAAGATATTTTTTCTAAGTATAAATATTATTCTGTCTCAATCTCAGCGTGCCTCAAATACCTTTTTCGGGTAGTCAAAAAATGGCACTTGACACGTGTCTGGCACAGTTTTTGGGCCGACTAAAGTATCTGTCATTTTCAAAATATTTTTTCTAAGTATAAATATTATTCTGTCCCAATCTCAGTGTGCCTCAAATACCTTTTTTGGGTAGTCAAAAAATGGCACTTGACACTTGTCTGGCACAGTTTTGGGGCCACGATCCTTCAGCCAGACATTCGATTTTGTATTCAGCCATTACAAAAGAAGCGTTGCACAAATTTTCAGAGTGCCTCAAATACCTACTCAAAAATGTTCAACAGCTCTCCTACTATACCTTCCACAAGCGAATTTTTTATCGAATTTGCATATTTCTT
This sequence comes from Maratus speciosus, assembly GCA_963932465.1. Taxonomy (NCBI): domain Eukaryota; kingdom Metazoa; phylum Arthropoda; class Arachnida; order Araneae; family Salticidae; genus Maratus; species Maratus speciosus. The sequence goes on along the minus strand of OZ010791.1, from coordinate 490,810,370 downwards.
TCAATCGAAACTGAATACCATTCCGATACGTGATAAAGTTGATATTGAGCTACAAATCCTAAACATATTATTTGAATTCACTTAATAAAATATTTGTATGTAGTACCTTTATATAGTTGTTCTTTTAATTTTTACCGCTAATGTATTTTATAAACTGCATAAAATAAAAATAAAAAAATGTTAACTTCCTGAAACAACTAATGAGATCCAGATACTGTTACCATTGAAATTTTGTTTGTAAAAAACTCAATAAAAATGAAGTATTGGACATTTCTTTTGAAGCATTAAAGTTATATGGTTATTCTTTTAGTATCCATTAATTGATTTAAATATTTAAGTATTAATATGAGATAGTTTAAAATTTAATTAAATTACAGTATTAAGCATATAAGAATTAAATACCAATTACATTGAAAAAGTAATATAAAAAGTCCTGTGTAAAATGTATTGCCACATTTAGCTGCTTGGGACATCTTATTTAGCTTTGAATTTTTGTAAATGAGACAAAAATAACCCAAATATGACATTGCTCTAAATCTGTTTTAATTAAACTTAATGATTCAATTTCTTTAAAAGAACAAATTTTTAAATTAAAACCATAACATTAGATCTTCTTCTGCTTATATTTAATATTTTAATTTTTCTAAAAGAATAAATGTACCTAAAATATGGCAAACTTACTACATGTATAGATTTTGTTAAACGTTGATTAGTTTTTGAAATATTGCTGAAAGATGAATGCTTTCATCTAACGCCTGTGAAAGGCATTTATAAGATACTTTCAACTTGTTTCTGAAATGTTTAAAATTAACTAAGACCTTATATCTAGATTAGGCTAGTTTAATTTATTTACAAAATTGCCTTGTCCGGATTTAAATATGTTTGTTTCTTAATAAAAAATTTCAGAATGTGAATAGAATATATCTAAACTATATCAATATTTCTATTTAACAGAACGTTTATTTAAAAGTCTCATAGATATACTTGTTATTTATTCCAATAGAAAATAAAACAGAATGTATCAAATAACCATCTAAATTCGATGTAACCGAACCTTTAAATTCAATCAATTACATTTAAATTCAATAATAACTAGAGAACAGAAATTCTACTTTTTCAGAATTTAGTGTCGCCCCCGGCATTTCCATTACTTCATTTTCTTCTGATGGACTGGTGGCTTCTATTATTATGAAACAGCCATTATAAATGAAGCATTAGGTGAAGACGAAAGAGCAGCCATAAAAAGTTAGAATTCTGATTTTCTGGTCAGAATGGGGGGGAAATGGCAATAATTTTTTTAACTATGGATTATTAATTAAAAAATTATGGCCATTTTTTTCCCCATTTTGACCGTAAAATCAGAGTTCTAACTTTTTACGGCTGCTCTTTCATCTTCACCTCACACTTCATTTATAATGGCTGTTTCATAATAATAGAAGCCACCAGTCTATTAGAAGAAAATAACTCGGTTAAGCGGGACTCTACTGCAGTACAAAACATATTTCAATTTTAAGACTTGAAGCACACGTTTTATTTTATGTAAAATGACGTCATTCGCATCCGCTTAAGAATTCCACATTTATTGTCTACAGTTAAACATCTACAATAATGCATGCATAGCACATCACTATCGCGAAATAATGCTCAAATGCAGCAAAAAATGCTTATTTTCCCAATACGCCGGTATAAAAATTGAAAATGTGCGAGGCTTAGAAGTTAAAAAAAAATGCTATAGAGTATTTAATCGTACTGCTTTGTTTTACGGCTGGCTTCTGTAAGGTAACGTTATTTTTTTGGAATACATAAAATAAACTGGGAAAAAGAAATACCATACCATACCGGGGGCTAATTATATAGTTCATACATTGCAATTGAATTGTGATTTAAGAAAAAAAAAATTTGCTGTGATTTTGGATTTACTTTGATACGTGTTATACGGCACAGATGTATTAAAATTAATGAATTCCAATATTATTCATGAATTTATATTATAAATAAAAAAGTTATATATATGGAAAAAACAAATACATTTTACTTAGATAATACATTTATGAAGTTTGGTTAAATAATTCCTTATTTCAATAAAAATAGAATAAAATGTAGATAATTTTGAGTTTTTTGTTTCGTCAATTGCACGTTGTATACACTAGGGTAAAATTTATTTTGATAGATAAAATTATATTTTTTTGCTAAAACTGATTTTACTTTGCAAAATATTCTAATGTATGGGTTTTTGTTTTCATTTTTTTCTGATTTGAATTTCGACAATATTCATGATATTTTTTTTTTTACTTTTAACTTGCAATATAATAGAATTAAGCAATATCTGAAATTTAAAAAAAGGGATTATGTTAGTTAATTATTACAATTTTAATTAAAAACTGAAAACAAAATCAGAGAAAAATTATTTAATAAAGATAGTCAAGGAATGACTATTGCAAATATAGGTGGAGAAATATTATTTTGTAAATATTTGACTTTTCAAACTCATTGAAGATCTGTTTAAATTATGACATTATAAATATATATATATATATATATATATTATTTAATACTGTTCCATAGAAAATTAAAAAACCTATTCAGTTAACTTTACAAGCCTACGGTTTTTTACGAAATTTGTTGAGCATTGAAATAAGGAAATGGTACTATTTTATTAAACTGGGTATAGAAATAAATAATTTTTTCTGATATTGTATGTTTCCAAAATGATTTTGAGTTAAAAGTAAAATTTTTATTAAATCTACTTTAACTACATGTAAAAAAAGAGTGTGCATGAAATATAAATAGACGTTTTTCATATAGAAAAGACTTCTTTATTAAATTGGAAAGAAATTCGAATATACTCAAAAGAAAAATACAATCTTCATTTTCTAGAATCATTCGTTCTTAACGAGGAAAAAATGCTCTTCATCATATGCAGTTGTTAAAAAAGAATGCTTTTCGTCAAAATAAAACTTGTTAAATATCCGGATAAATGTTCTAAATTAAAGTTTGAAAATAATAAAGTTATTCTCGAAACATATTAGGGTAAAAGCAGCAGTATTTTGAATTTTCAATTTAATTTGTCTTTTTTCACAACTTAAAACTTCATTTTACGGCTTATTATTGAATCTTTAATTCTGTGAAAAATTTTAATCGACTTGACAATTTATGTGACAAAACTTTTTTTTTTTTTTTTTTTTTTTTTTAACAGTCGTTAAAAAATCATTTTCAAATATTTTACTTTATTCAGCAGTTTTATTTTTTTTAGAAGTTCAAACAATCTATTATAATATCATAACATATTAAAGAAAAATTTCAGCGAAAATACAGTAATTTGAAATTACTGAAATTAAATTTGTTTCGTGCATTATTTTTTAAAATATGTGCTCGCTTTAAACATAAAGCTTTCATTTCATTAACTGCGGATCTTGCAGCTCAAAATTAAAAACAGAATATATCACTGAATGCAGTTTATTTTTAGTTTCAGTAGCTGTTTTTTTTTTCTTTTTTTGTACGCTTTAAAATTGAAATAGGGCTTTCCAATCATAGTCGATAGTTAAATTTTCCATCTTTTTAAAAACTGTTGAAATATGAAAAAAGCATTTTTAAATTTGATTTGGGTGTTTGGAGTTGGTGATGTTTTTAAAAATGTGTTTGGGTCTTTCTATTATTTATATATTTTTTTTTTAACTTCGTTTTCAAATAGAAAGTATCTAACTGATTAATGTATACTTTACCGTTTCAGTTATCACATTTACATAACTGCAAATTCATACAGACTTGTAAAATAACTAGAGGTATTTATTTTTTCCTTTAATTTCATATTTTACTTATTTTTATGACTTTAATTTTTGCAATAAATGTATATTTCCATCAAATTTAGTTATTATTTGTTAATCTTAACACTATAAAACCCTTATACATTGTAAATTCTTAAAAATGCATTATTGTTTTAATAAATTAACAAAAAAGATTGTTTTAGAGTTCAGTATGTATAAAATAGTTATTTTCGAACATTGTTTCGTTCAGTTTTAAAAATAGCCCATTACATTATAAAGGTAATATAAGAATAAAAGAAATAATAGTGACAATGTTTAAGAAGAAAACGAAATCAACATAATTCCAAATTTTATTTACTAAATTAGATTTTTTTATCGCACAAATAAAAAAATAAATAAATAAATAAAAGGAAAATTTTGTGATAGAATTTAAGAATATATAAATTAGAGTTTTCTAAGAAGTAAAGAATTAAAACCTCTAGACAAATTTACACTTTATTCTAAATGTACATGTACAGTCCTCAAAAAGCAATACGCACAACACCCAAGTAACTTGGCTACAAATCATCGTAGAAAATGTGACTATTTTCCAATAAAATAGTAAATGTGCCAATTACGGGGTCTTAAGACTATTAAATTTGGAAAAAAAGAAATAAAAAGACATTTTTCAGCATTTAATATCTTATAATGTATTTGATTTAAAAACACAATTCTTATTGGAATGAAAGATAGTAGTATGTTCTTTCATTTCATGTATTTAAAAAATTGTAAGACACAGAATTAGTATGTAGAGGGAGCTCCAAACTTTCAGATATTTGTCGAGAAGAAAATTGGTATAACAGGTTACGCACAGGATTACAAAATACATTTTGCAACTAGAATGACATTTTTTGTGCCTACTTATACTTCAGATTATAATAATTACCGTGAACTTAGATAAATTTGTATTTAAAGCATTTTTATATTTGCAATACAAAGTTGTATTTAGCTAATGTAAAATTTTAAAAATTTCACCAGTATAATCACTCCAAAAAAAATTTTTTTGAACAATAAAAGTGAAATTTTATGTTCATGTTTTACAAAATAACATGAAACATACGTTTTGAAAATTTCATGAAAGAATATTCAGAAGTTTTTGAGATATCCTGCGTGTTATGCCAAAAAACGTCATTTGGAGAAAAATTATTTCAAAGTTTTGGAAACGTTGCTTCAGCTATTGTGCGGGTATAATTTTAAAACCCATATCATCTGTTCCAATGGGAATTTTAGAAAAACAATCATATCAAAATGTTCAGAATATATCCTTCAATAAATGTAACTATCGATTACTAAAAGAAACATCACTCAGTCAGTTACTTTAGGAACAATAAAATTTGAAATATTAAACTTCTAATTTAAAATTATGTTTTTCTTGTTGTATAACAGATTGCATTTCGAGTGTTTTTTTTTGAAGCATAATCAAAAAGCACGAAGGCAGCGCAACGAACTGTAATTTTCGTTTCGAATAATTAAAACTTAAAGAAGTAGATTTCCGATAAAAAATATATTTATTACAATTCATATTTTTATCGAAAATTAATTTCACAATATAGGCACTTTTGAAATATATTATTGAAACAAATATGAACTGTCACCTATATATTATATAACAGGAAAAGCTTTAAATGTACGAATCAGTGATTACTCTTTATTCCACCAGGTGGTTTTTGAATTATAGTGTTATAAACTATCCGCATTGCAATCTAATTCTCAAGCTTTAATTACTTTAATCAATGAATTCCCGTTTAGTAACAGTAATCAAAATTGTAAGGCTTGGCACAATCTATACATGGAAATTGTATTTCTATATTTAAAATGCATTCCTATTCATTTGCATTTCTATAGGGTAAGTAAATGATAGTTATCAACTCTTAAACCACCCCCCCCCCTATTTTTTTTCTTTTTTTTATAATAATGATTTTTGTAATGCACACATTTAACCTGTGTACTCAATATTTTATATAGAACTTCGTGAAACATATTACTGTAAATAATTTTAATAAGATTATAAACCAGAACTGTATAAGTTTATAAGTGTTAAGTGTATACGTTTCTAAATAAAATCAGATAAAATCAGATTTTTATCAAGAAATCTAATCAATGATTTTGGTCATCTATCCCATACCTCAGTGTTAGACGAACCCACTTGACAGGAGTAGATGCTCCAGCCAGTAACTGTGGAACAAAAAAGAATTATGGCGTCAAACTATAAAGTCACACAATATTCAATTACCTGTTTCAACAACCTTTAGAAAATATTTTGTAAAAAATCTCTAATTTATATTTAATTTGCTAATTTCTCTATCTGATGAGAACAAATGCTAAATATCAAATGCCAAACTTACGCTTTTTCATTAATCTTGCTCGTGATATAAGAAATAAATCGCTGTAACGTCGTCTACAACACTTTTGTATAACGATCCAGCTTTAACGTCGCTAGCTCCGTCATACACTGTTAAAAATTTTGTGGTGTGTTGAACCAATTTTTGGTGCTCTAGTAGCTGCCACCATAAGATGGTGAAAACTTGAACCAACATTTGGAGCTAAAGTTCAATCGGAGCTCCAAATCTTGGAGTGAGATTACGCCATCCTATGGTGGCAGCTACTGGAGCACCGAAACTTGGTTCAACCTACTACAAAATTTTTAACAGTGTATGGGCAACTAACACGATGGGGCATCTAACTCAGATTTCCTCTATGTATCTTTCTTCAGCAAAATTTAGGTACAGCATTAATCGTAAGACGTTATTAGTAACAGATTGAAAACAGTCACATTTTATATGCGATGATTTGTGTAAACAGCAGTAGGATGTAGTGCGTTTTTTTAGCCCCCGGAACGATATGCTATTTCTTTCTCAAAGCTTATTTTGTCTCCAAAAAGTAACGTTACCTTACAGACACTAGCAATAAACAAAGCAGATGTATTATTATACAATTAAATGCTCTATAGCAATTTTTTAAATTTCTAAGCATAGCACATTTTTAATGTTTATACCGTCGTATTGGGAAAAAAGTACTTTTAAATGCAATTTGTTTGAAAATTGCATCTCCATTTGTTTTTCAAATATTAATTTTTTTGTAGTTTTTAGCACCATTTGTTTAATTTTGGCAACTAATTACTCCATTTATATAGAAAGTAAAGGGAAAATAGTTGAAAAATAGCAATTATATATTTTTGTTGCCATTTTCTCATAACAACCTAAAGAAAATGTAATTAAAATGCGCGCTATTTTGAAAAAAATATATAAACGAATAATTTCTAGGAATAATAAAGCATGGAGCTATTATAAACTATATTTTATTTTAAGTATCTGTAGATCCTCTCAGTGTGACGTCAGTCATGACGTTTTGATTGGAACTGAATCCAAATAAACGGTTGCTATGCGTCATTTCTTTTTAAATATAAATCGTGGAAAATGTTACCAGTACATATCAAGTATTAAAACACTTAGATGTGAGATATAGATATAAGATATAGCTGCAACACACAAACAAAATAGAAAATACCACATAGCAACCGTTTGTTTGGAGTCAGTTTCCAACCAAAACGTCATGACTGACGTTACGACTGAAATCGTGTATATTAATATTACAAACAAATGAATGCCTATGAATCATTAGTTAGCCGTTTTTATTTTTTATTTTATTTTATTTATTTTTTTTTTTGTCCAGTTTCTTTAATGACGGCATCTTTTTGCTGCATTTGTGTATTATTTTAAGATCGTGAGATCCTATGCATACTTTACTGTAGATGTTTAAGAGTGGATCGTAAATGTCTAATACTTAAGCGGATGCGAATGACGTCATTTTACATAAAATAAAAGTTTGTGCTTTATGTCTTGTACTATTTATATATACATATATTTTTTTTCATCGGGGGCGACACTAAATTCTGAAAAAGCAGAATTCCTGTTTTCTAGTTTTTTTTTTTTTTTTTTTTTTTTTTTTTTACTTCCAGGACGGTACGGTGTTTTAGTTTACCTAATTCTGATTTTGTACGATTATTAGTTTAAAGGTTTGCGCATATTGAACACCACTAGTTTCTGTATTAGTAACTTGCGGCTTATATAATGGCAGATTTAGATAATTAAATATCACGTATATTAATATTAAAAATAGTGGTATTCAATGTCCGTGAATGTTTTAACATTTAGCTGTGTAAAATTAGAATTATGTGTACTTAATGTTAAAAATCAATGTATTATATTACATTAATTGTACTTTCTCTTTGTAATTATTTTAAATATATTTTACATATATTTCTAAAAATCATTATTATCTTTATTTTTTTTAAAGAGAAGAGATATAATCTGTTTGGAATAAGAGAACATTCACACTTCAGCATTTTTACTTCTGACTTTACCTTTTAGTTTACATATGTATTGGGCATTGTATTATAAGTATGCATTTCACAGTCAAAAAACATATTTTGTTAACGTATCAAATTTTGTTTTGTTTGCTATGCAAATAACGTTTTTTTTTATTATTATTATTTACTTTTTTCAGTAAGAATTTTCTACATCTGCGAAGAAACTCGACATGAAAATTGTTATTTATACAAAAGTATCTTCTGTAAAAAAACATTTACAAATTACAGTTTCAATTTTTAGCTTTTTTTTTTTTTTCATTCTTACGCACTCAATTCTTATCGAGGTGTATTAAAAAATTATATTTTCCATACTGAAAATTTAAAGGATAAATTATTAAAATGGGTAAACAAAAAATATATTCAATATGTTTTGCGAGTTGTTTTATTTTTTATTTGTCTTATTCAAACTACAGCTGTAAGTTTGGGCTTCATTTTTGTTAAAAAATGTCGAATTCATACCAGAAATTACAAATAATAATTTTTGATTTATTTAATGCAAATATTGTGTGATTAAAAAGTACAAATTCTTCGACGGTATGAATTTGGAGTTACTGAAAAAAATGGTGGCCAAAGTGGCTATATTATGTCAAACATAACAGTTCAACAATTTTCAGAAGGTGATTTTTTTAAATTTATAATATTATATTTGATGTTCTTTATTCAATGTGTAATGTTCCTCTGCTGATTTTTGGAAATATTGGATAGTTTCACATAATTTTTAATCTCTCATTTATGAAAAACGGATCACCATTTCAAAAATTTAAGACATCTGTCGTTTATAAATGCTTTTTCCCGTCAAATCAGTATTATAAATTGAAATTAATTTGAAACGGGAACTAATATTAACAGAACTGTAAGTATTTTTCATTTCCAATTGATTATTTTAAATAAGAAAGCATAATTTTAAAATGTCATTCTTGTACATAGAAAAAAATATTGTATAGCTACTAAAACATTTACAGGTTTACACAAAATATAGAGTACGAAAATCCATTTATTATTTTTTTGTAGAAGGGAAAGAGGCATCCATCCATTCTCTGCGTTCGTTGATAGAACACACATGCAGGCGCAGACATAATTTCTTCGCAGAACGGCTAAAAAAGGCAGCCATTCTGCATTGAAATCCCAACTCCATTGTACTGAATGCGCACGAGCTCTCCGAGAAGAGGAGTAAAGGGGTTGCTATAATCCTTGAAACACGCCAACTTTGGCTGAACGAACATACAGGCGCCTTGCATTGGCATGAAATGCAATGCTAAAGAATATAAAAAACTGCTTTAAAAAAGGAAATTTGATAGATTTCACGGAGATAAGATGCCAAACATTAGTAAAGAGTAGCAAATTTTGAAATTACGAATTAAGCTGTTTTAAATATTATTGGCTAAGGGGTGGAGCTACAAAAGGATATGACTTCACAAATAGAAAGATATGGAATTTTCCAGATAATTCTTTTACCGGAAGTACAGATTTCAAAACGGCGTTTATGATTTTAAAATGAATGAAATGCTATGCCAGAAAGAAAAATTTACAAGGGAAAGTTGAAAAAAAGGAATTAAAATAATTTTGGAATGCGAATAATAAAATTAAATGAATACAAGATTAATAAAAATATTTTCTAAATGAAATTAAATAAAAATATGGCAGTGGTTCTAAGTAACCACAACATATTAAAATGCCTGTGCTTCCACACTCCCCAAAGGAAAAAATATTTTTTTTCCTTAGTAAGAATATAGATGTATGTGTCGATCATAAAAAAAGTACATCTAAAAGAATAAGATATGTACTCTATGATAATAGGATATTTTCTGCAAAAAATTGCTTCACAAATAAAAAAAATTGCAAGGAAGATTTTTCATTTGTTTATTTTCTTTCTGCAAATGTCTCCATCATTTTTCTGTTCTTTCGGGTCAATGCAGGTAATGCTAAAAAAAATACTTATGTATTTTACATGAAAAAATGTAGTAACATGTTTATACTTACAAAGATTGTTCTAAGTCTTTACAAGCAAAAATACTTATGAATTTTAATAAAAAAATAATCACATATCTATTTTTACAGATGTTTGAATTAAACATAATTCAATAAGCATTTCAGAATATGTAGTATAAATATTTTGTGTGATAATTTTTTTATAAGACAAATGTTATTAAAGTTATATGGCACTACATTTATGAGAGCTTAAAAATCCTCTCCTTACATTTATTTTCTTTGAAAGTATTATTATTGTTGTTGTAGAATAACACGATATTAGTTGTTCATCTAAGAAAAGTTGATTTCTTAAAAAGTGCTACATTTTCTTGTATAAATATTTTTAATGAGAGTGTAAATATTCTCTCTTGACTATTTACATACATTTTGAATTTTTGTTATGGAAAATTCTCGGATGAGTAATTTATTGAAGAATTAATTAAAAAAAAAAAAAAAAAAAAAAAAAAAAAAAAAAAAAATTGAAATGTAGTTCATCGACTGTGACTTGAAATACAGTTGTGATTTAAAGGTGCTATTTTGAATTATTGCTATTTTTTTTTCAAAATAGAAATGTTTTATTGCTAATATTGTACTATATTGAATGATGCAAAGTCATCATTAATATGCATGTCAATTTGTATCATGTAATATTATTTGTCTATGTGTACATTATTACAATTTTTATCCACTCTTTTAATATACACTGATCTTACTTTACAGTGTTGTATTTGCTATTTCACATATTAGTGAATGAAGTTTTAGCAACTTTTTTATTGAAAGACTTTGTGTACCTTTGTCAGAAGAATGTAACCCAATAGTATTTTTATTTTGTTTCTCATTATTTGAAGTTATATGCATATTGTATATGTACATAGTTTAGAAAATATTGGCTCAATGTCAAAATTATTAAATTTCTCCATCTTACCAATATTTTCTTTTGGGGAGGCCGGAGTAATATGTTGTGGTTACTTAGAACCACTGTCATATTTTTATTTAATTTCATTTAGAAAATATTTTTATTAATCTTGTATTCATTTAATTTTAATATTCGCATTCCAAAATTATTTTAATTCCTTTTTTTTCTCAACTTTCCCCTGTAAGTTTTTCTTTCTGGCATAGCATTTCATTCATTTTAAAATCATAAACGTCGTTTTGAAATCTGTACTTCCGGTAAAAGAATTATCTGGAAAATTCCATATCTTTCTATTTGTGAAGTCATATCCTTTTGTAGCTCCACCCCTTAGCCAATAATATTTAAATCAGTTTAATTCGTAATTTCAAAATTTATAACTCTTTACTACTTTTTGGCATCTTATCTCCGTGAAATCTATCAAATTTCCTTTTTTAAAGCAGTTTTTTATATCCTTTAGCATTGCATTTCATGCCAATGCAAGGCGCCTGTATGTTCGTTCAGCCAAAATAGGCGTGTTTCAAGGATTATAGCAAACCCCTTTACTCCTCTGCTCCGAGAGCTCGCGCGCATTCAGTAGTGCAGTTGAGTTGGGACTTCAATGCAGAATGGCTGCCTTTTTTGGCCGTTCTACGAAGAAATTATGTCTGCGCCTGCATGAGTGTTCTATCAACGAACGCAGAGAATGGATGGATGCATCTTTCCCTTCTACAAAAAAATAATAAATGGATTTTCGTGTCTACGGTAAGAAATATTAAAAATGAAAGAATATTTCTTTGATTGTGTAATTCGGCTGCATAGTGTCGTCTTTTTTTTGTGGCGAGATGCTTTGATCAGTTACTTCTCGTTCTTCTGTAGGATGTGGATAAAGAATTCTGTTGACGGCATTATTATTATTTTTTATTCAAGTGTTGCTTTTATTTCGAGTCGTAGAATTATGATGCTATAAAAGTCATCTAAATGCCTGTGTCTCCATACTACCCAAAAGGAAAGAAATTATTTTATTTTCCTTAGTAAGAGTGTAGATGTATGTGTCGATCATAAAAAAGTACATCTAAAAGAATAAGATATGTACTGTATGATAATATGCTATGTTCTGCAAAAAATTGTTTCATAAATAAAAATATTTGCAAGGAAGATTTTTCATTTGTTTATTTTTCTTTTTGCAAATGTCTCCATCATTCTTCTGTTCTTTCGGGTCAATGCAGGTAATGCTTTTACCTTTTTATTTTTTTTTCTTAATTTCCAAATGTATGATAATTAAATTCAGATTTTCTTTAATTAATGACTGTTGTGTCAAAGTGGTCTTTGTGGCCGCAACAAAATGTTAAATATACACTATACGATCGATCCTAAAAAAATGATTTTGAATTTCAATATCCAAAATAACTTTACAATATTATTCTATCACCCCCTGTCTTCCAAACACAACACATAGAGTTAAGTGTATTTGTAAACATTTTGTGATATAATGAACGGAAAATAAATTTGAAAAATTAGATTTCGCGTTAAAGGATTTTCAAAAGTGTTGTACACTTATACAATAATTCAATTTTATGAGTATTGTGTTAGATACACTTTCCTTTTTTATAGAGATTGTTATAGTATTTCCTTGATAATCCCCTAAGGATGAATCGCCAAGAGAACGAAATGTAGCGCCAAGTAATATGATAAGTATTAGTTTATAGTAATTTCTGACGTTTTCATAAGTTATGATACATTTAACCAAGGCATAGCTATATATATATGGTGTGTGTAAATTATGTATAACACATCTCTATGACATATATTACGTATATCATATGTAGAAAACATAAAACACACATCACAAACATGACATATGAAGTAATTATTACATGTATATCACATATGTATCTCGTGTTATGACGTGTATGCCGTATATACACTTCGTACATATGGACTATATATGAGCTTGATAACGACATTGCCGAAATCCGAATTGCGACATTGCAGTAGTAATTGCTGTGGGAGCTGTAACAAGAAATAACCCTGTTTTATTTATTTTACTTGCTTATGAGTCTTATTTTATTTTTAAAAATAGAACAATTTTCTGTATTAAACATAACACAGGTATCACTGGCATAATATATATAGTCGTTTGAGTGGTGACAAATAGAAATAAATCTACTATCACGCTGGGCTTAAATCTCCCATGGATAAATCGCTACTTTGTAATTTTCTGGAATGAAATACCGAATAACTGACAAATTATTTTAGAAAAAGATAAATACTAATTCGATTTAGGAGAGATAAATCTCTCATAATCAAAGCAAAGTTATTTTGTAACTTGTTGTATATAATAACACTGCTATATAGGGCATCAGTAACCGATTTACAGTGAATGTCTTTTATTAGTATTATCAATACAGAAAAATCATTACCTTGAAATAGTAATCAAAACTAATTATATAAAAAGAGAGAAACTGTAAAGGGACGAAACTTTTCTTTAAAAAGAGATAAGTAAATATTCATGAGTAAATATGTTCATTTAAGTAATGTATTATTTCTTAGTAGATAGTTTAAGCAAAATGATCGGCATAAATAGATAAATGATTATTTAACTATAATCCTCCAGAGCTATGTAGTGGCATACAGATATAAAAGTTAGATATAAATAAATAAATAAAACGAAAATACTACATCGTAAATTCAAACCTGCCTACGTCCAACCGTTTTAGATAAAATTTTAACACATAAATCTAAGAAAAAACTAAAAATTAATTTCCAAAAAGCGCTCACCCATCGTCAGATTTTTAGTTGCCCGTTCTTTTGGTGTTTATTTATTTGAAGTTATTAGAAAATAATACTGTGTTTTCCAAATTAGGTCAAAAAGAAAATTTAGTCAGATAAATTTCAAAATTCAAGGAGCATTGTTTCATTTAAGAAATATGTACATAACAATGGAATTGAAAATATTTACAATTGATTCCCTCCCCACTCCAATAAGCACTAAAGTTTTAAAATCATAACCCCCACCTGAAATTGATAAAATCTATCCAAAATACATTTCAAAATTGTTTATTTCTATGCAACAAATAATTCAGACCATATTCATTTCCAAACCATTGATTAAACAATGAAAAGTTCAGTTGTGATTCAGTGATCAGTGAATTACATTGATCAAGTCATATACTAATAATCCATTAACCATAGCAGGACCCTAATAATATAGCTTATTAATTAAAACTTGGAAGAAATATAACAGCATCGATAAATTCCCCCTCTATCTTATAAAACTATTAACAGACAGAGAATCAACTTCATCACCCATTACCCTTATTTAAAATCGATTACAAACACGGTCTCAGTGGCCAGGTAAGTAATCGTTCAGTTCCCAAACTGCAGGTAGTGAGATCTGTCCTCCTCGGAAATAAAACCCGACAAAAATCTCCCGTAATAATGAATAGAGGTGCTTCAGAAATTCTCCAAAGCTAGATTTTTCTATGTGAGGGCAAAAACTTATTGATACCCCTCGTACATTTTGAATAAAATTATTATTTTCCATAGCTTCTAGCAGGTTATGACACAAGCTTGTCTGGCTAGATTGTCTTCAGCTTAAAGCTTATGTACGACCTGGATGTGGTATGCACGTTTCTGCAATTCGTAACAGATATTTGTAACCAGCTTCTTTTATTCACTTTTTATGCACAATTAAGTTTGCGCTTTTTATACACAGTTTACTTTGCATTTTTTATCCAGGATTATGTTTGCACTTTTTATGCATAGTCAGGGGTGCCAAATACGTTCAGATTTTGTGCACTTTTTTGCAGACATTTTCTAACTGAAACGTTTCAATGTGACCACCTTGCATGTCCAGACACAACCTTCAGCGCTACACTGTAGACTAAAAAACTTACTCATGCAGAGATGGTGTAATCTTAGCCGCTGGAATCTACTGTGTTGAGTGTTCAGTGCTGCGGATCTATACCTGGTAAATCTTAGACTCGATAACTCCCCCAGGCAAAAATTTCTAATGGCGTCTGTTCAGGAGAGCGGTGTCCCATATCCTTGGTGAGCTACATCAAATTCATCTGACGGGTAAAGCTTGATTCAGATAATCCTGATCAATTAGGGCAAAATGAAGTGGTGTCCTATCGAGTTGAAAAACAGCAGTGTCCATAACACCACCAGATATCAATTGGGGCTCCAGATAGTGTTCCAACATATCGAGGTATGTGTTTTCAGTAATGGTTTGTTCTGCGAACATGAAGAGTCCGTAAACTATTGACCTTTTTTACCCTAATAGAACATGCACTTTGGCTGTGTCTCGCTGCCACTCCTGAATCACACTTGGTTGTTCGTCTGCCCAGATCCTACAATTGTGACTGTTCAAATATCAACAGTTGTGAAATGTAGTTTCATCACTGAACAATACTAGAAGGTATCAATAAGTGCTTGCCCTCACATAGAAAAAAATGAGTAAAATTTATGAAACTGCTACATTCAATTAGTCCCTTCCTATATACCGTGCACAGTAACACATTTCTTCAAATGGTTTTTCGAAAAGACGGGGGAGGTGGTATTCCAGGAGGCGCGATAGTAAACCCAAAGGGGGCTTTTTTCTAAATTTTACCACCCCCCACATGTGACATATTTTTGGAAAGGCCTGTGACGACTTATTCATGTTATGCATATCTTGAGCCCCTCCCACAATTTGCAACTCCCCGGGGACGCTTTAAATTTTGCGGACGCATTCATGCCCCCTTGGGGGGGGGGGTGGAAATTTAAGATGTAGGGGCTCGGGGGTGCGTAGAATGAATCAGTTGTCGAAGGCCTTTCTAACAATATGTCACATGTGTTGGTCGACAAAAGTTAGAAAAACGCCCCCCTTTGGGCCTACTATCGAGTCTCCTGGAATATATCCTACCCCCTCTTTTTAAAATACCGTTTGCAGAAATGTGTTACTGTGCACGGGGACTATATAGGAAAAAACTAATACAATGTAGCAATTTCATAAATTTTACTCAATTATTTCTATGTAAGGGCAAAAACTTATTGATACCCCTCGTACATTTTGAATCAAATTATTATTTTCCACAGCTTCTGGCAGGTCATTACAAGTTTGTCTGGCTAGATTGTCCTCAGCGTAAAGCTTATGTACGACCTGGATGTGGTATGCACATTTTTGCAGTTTGTAACAGAGAGTTCTCCACGCAGTGGTTTGAGGAATACCGAGTTCCGTACTATGTCTCCTGGTAATGAAAAAAGGCTACATGTGATCGCATGCTTCACAATTTGCAGGCCTCCCTGGACGTTCTTCACTTGCAACACTATCAGTACGCTGCAATTAATTGACTGGGGTGTTGATAGCCAGGCTGGGGGCGCCTGGTTTACGACATCTACTGGCGAAGTCTGTCCGAAGCTGTTCATACATCATTCCACAAGCAGAAACAACAGCGATTCGTTTTTCTTTTGTTAGCATTCTGACGTATTATCTATAAGAAAAAATATTCAGAAAGTATATCTCTGAAATGTATAGTGACTTTAGAATCACCCTGTACTGTTAATCGCATAAGTACCTATGTGCTTGTATTTCTTTTCATTATTTCATTGCTCGCATTTTTCACACATACAAAAAATTATGAAGTAAAATTTGTTAAGCATATTCTTATTAAATGTTCGATAGCGACCTTGGTTTTCTATCCAACAAAAGTATGTTGTAGCGTACTTTACCATATCTTTAAGTTTTGAAACGTTAGACTGAAACACTGTATATCACTGTAAATATAATTATAATTTTCTCTTCCTTATAATTTTTTTAAATGCCTGATAATGTTATGATCTAGGTATATTGTCGTATGTTTTAGGAATCTCTATTTTTTCTCAGAGTCTAATAATCTAAAACGAAAAAACTTTTAATAATTAAATACTAAAACAAAATATAATTAATAATTAAAATTAATTCAGTCTTTTAATATTTTGTCTTAATATAAAATATTTCTCAATAATCATTTATTTTTTATATAAAAAATAATAGACAACAGATTGTAATTTCCATTTTCGTACATTATAAAGAATATCTGAACAAATTCCATTCGTATATTTATTTACTATTATGTAACAAAAAGAATACTCAAATATTTTTTCAAACAACTGGAAAGAGGGGGTAATTATTTATTTCCCAAACTTTGCTCATTAGCATTTGAAAAATTTCACACAAAACGAAAATACCCTATAAAAGTTTTACCTTTCATTCGTTAATATTAAACAATTCGATTGGTTCTTATTAAAAACTATTGCTTATTTGAAGAATTTTTGAAATTTCGTCACAGCTTTCAAGAAAGGTAGCCTGGTTTTAATTATTCCATTCTACCCCGAACTATTTGAATAAAGATATAGATTTAATTAAAATTTGTTAAGTTTAAAGTTAGTTTACTTCGATCGTTTCTGAAAAGTATTGGATTTTTCTTAGAAGAATATCAGCATATTCTTATAAATATTCATTAGTTATGCGAGTTTTTGTACTGATAAATTTTTATAACTAAAATTTTAATTTAGTTTCCCTATATTTTGTTTTTCAATTTATTATTTTCCGATATTTTTAAACACTAAACACCAACAAATATATCTAGAAGTACTTTTTAAAATAATCTCTTGATGCGTATTTTTTCAGCGTATTTGATTTAATGTCATGGACTTACGACAAGGTAACCTATGGCCATGGAGCTATAAAGTTTAAAAGGAGACAACATATCAATCTAGCCCCGTGAAGAGTGTTGAAGCTGAAAGACAGGTTCTTTACCCCCTCTCCAGAACCCGCCATATTTGACATTTCGGTAGTTAGTTTTCCCACACTGTCAAAAATTTGCAGCATTCTGGCAGGTCATTTGGTCATTTGACCGTTTTTTCCGAAAACGGTTACACAACCGTAATTTTAACACTATTTTGACCATATTATTGGCCCTTTTATGGTCAGAATATAATTAAATTATGGTTATGAAACCGCTTTTTACAAAAACGGTCGAATGGCCTGCCAGAATGCTGCAAAACTTTTAACAGTGCAGCGAGAACAACTGGTTCCAGCGCTGCTCACCGCGGTCAAATATGGCGGAAGCAGGGGGTAGGAACAGCTTCAAGTGACGACATTTATGGCGTCTCCTTTAGTCTTCATTCCTCCATGCGTATGGCATTATCTTCCATAAGTACTATATTGAAACATAACTAACTATAAGTAAGTTTTAAAATTAATTTTTTTTTCGTCATGATTTATAATAATTAGAAAGGTTTATTTATATAATACGAACATGTCAGAACTATAAGTAAGTTTTAAACTTAAAATTTTCTTCGTATAATCCATGATTTATAAAAATTTGAGAGGTTTATTTATATAATACGAACATGTCAGAACTATAAGTAAGTTTTAAACTTAAAATTTTCATCGTATAATCCATGATTTATAATAATTTGAGAGGTTTATTTACTTTTAATATGAACATCTTGGAAACTGTACGTCAAACGTGGCAAATGAGGTGCGTTTCGTACTATAACTAGTTTTAAAACTATTCAGATCTTCGTACAATAGCTGTTGCAGTCTTATGCAAAAATGAATAAATATATAATTTATTACAATTATATATATTAAATACAGTAATACGGGAATAATATGGCTTCATCTTAAATAGGACGTAATCACCATTGCAAACTAGAATCATTACCTATCATGGAATATAATTGAATTAATTACGCAGGATAGAATTTAATAGAATGAAGAAAACTTTTTTTACTACCTTTTTAAGTTTTGATTCGATTTTTATAAAAATTGAAAGGACTCGACAAAATTCTGTAGCGAATATATATATATTAAATATTAAAACATTCGGTTCGGTAATTTTTGCGCTGTTATATACAGATGACATACGGGCCAGACGACGACTATAGGTGCTATGTGTTTATATAATTAGGAGCGTAACTACAAACGTAATAAATGAGGTCACCCGCATATCCTTTACTCATTTTTACATACATTTTTATAGACAAATAATCATATTGCACAGTTTCAGTTATTCAATAGAGAAGCTGCATTTTTACAAAGTTTTGCAAGTACCACGAGATTGCACTATAGGGCTCTTTAGTTACCAGGATTTAAAAATTGTCATTATTGTTTTCTCAAATTAATTTGGCTGTCAAAATATTTAAAGGTAATTAATAATTTCTTTCATATAACGCCATTTATATTCGATGTTTATTCCAGCATTCGATTCACTATTTCGGTTTTCATTCAGCACCCAAACTTTTCTGCGTAATGTTGTGAAAACAAAAGAAATTTACCTTTTTTTTCAAATTTCACCGATACAGACAATTTTAAAACATGTTTTATTGATATCAGGTAATTAAGTATGAAAGATGTGATTACAAAAGGGCCAGATTGCCAACGGGGCAATATTCCACCAGTAAATTTTAATAAAAATGTCAGTCTTATATAAACGTCATAATTATGAAAAATTGCTGTCATGAATAACACAAAAATTTCTGTTCTTTTTTACTGGTGAAAGTTTGCCACGTTGGTAATCTGTTCCTTTTGTAATCACATTTTCACTGTGTAATGATCCCAAAACATTAAAAATATTATTCATCTGGTGATTTTTTTATGCTTCTGTCTGGGATACTTGAGAAAATTATACCTTTATTAAAAATGAAGTATTCTCTAACTTTAGATACTCAGTCGCGTTAATAAAATGCGTCAATAAGATAAGTTTTATTTTTATAAATTTTATAAGAATTTTAATTTCAGATTTCTACTTTTTATTTTAAAATAATTCGTAAGAATTCTTATTGCAATAATCCTGAATTAACTTAGGTTGTTTGGACAAACTGATGGTATTTTCCAATTACCATAAAACTGCATATGCGATTTGTAATGGGTCTGATATTAACAGGCTGATTGAGAAAGAAATGTTCAAATCCTCATTAAGTGGGTCCGGGACACAAAAAACTTTAAATTTTCAAAAAATAAATAAATAAATAAATAAATCAAAATTTCTCTGCCGTTTTCAGCTTCAAATGACGTTTAAAATCATGTTTCTATCTTAATTAGAACAGGAAATATTAAATTTTTTGTTTTGGTTTGTTTTCAAAATCTACCTTTCAGGCTATGGTTGTCAAGGAAACGACTTCTTGTGAAATTGCGTTTTTCTTCGAAATGGATTTTTTCACCATTACTCATATTTAAATTGTTATAAATCAAAAACAGTTACAGATAAATGGTTCAAACTTGAAACATGTCTTTTTTAGTAGCTTTAATTTAGATTCAGCAAATTAAAAAGAAAAAATTACTTTTGAGAATATGATTTTTTTTATTACATCATTTTTTTCTAATTTTTACTTTAAATATTTTTAATTGTTTTTATTAATATTTTTTAAAATGCTGAATCTGAATTAAAACTTATATATTCCTGTTTATTTAAATGAAAAAAAAATGAAATTCTATAAATAATATTTCGAGTTATAACGATTTTAAACTACCACACTTTTTTAACAAAAATTTAAATTTTTAATAAAAAAAAATTGGAGAAGTGTTATCATTCGATTTTGTTTACAAATGGTATGGTTAACAATCACAAAAAATTTCAAAATTTTAACTCAATAAATAAAAATTTTTTGAAGATGTGTCCCGGACCCTCTTAAGCCTAATGCTTCGTAGGCTCTTTAAAATAAGGTTAAATATATGGGTCATTCTTCCAAAATTGTACATTTTCAATAAAAAAATTTCCCGTAAGAAATTTCCTTTTTCAAGACAAATGTTATCATTTTTAGAAACTTATCACTTATCGCAAGAAGAAATCAGCAATGACCCAGATACATTACATTTATTTTTTTTAGAAACATAATTGTTTATTAACTTCATTCTCGGAGGTGAACGTTATGCTACAGTTATGTTTGTGTAGTAAGCATAAAAACTATTTATTCTATTAGATATATAACTAAAGAGCAAGTATAAGAATATATAATGAATTTATTTGGAATGAATAGAAAAAGAAAAAAAAAAAAAAAAAAAAAAAAAACATAAAAAATTTATCTGTTATCTGGAGCTTCTCTTCATCACCCATATTTTATATTGTATTTAATTCTTCTCTTTTACAGTTTTGAAGCAATTTTATTTATTTACAGTGATTGTAAATTCTTGCAAAGCATTTTTCTCTGAAATATATATTTCCAAAATTATGAGATTCACAGAGGTGATAATAACGCAGGTGAGGAACATGCTCTGAATAATAGCCTACACATTTATTTTTTTGAGAATTTTTTTTTTGTTCTTTAAATCAACATCTGTTGATATAATTACATAAGCAAAGTATAAGCAAATATCTTAGTGTTGATTTAGTCACCTTCACTTCTCAGTTCACGGTTGTGAGAATCCCCAATAACCATGGTTGTTTTTTCATAACAAAATCTAATATCTGGCTATAAAAACAAATTTCTGACTTATAATTTAACAACAGCAAACATACTGGTTAACTCTAGCATCATGGTAAACAAATCTGGTGATAATTTTGCCATTTTTTAACATAAAAATGCAACTTAATGTTTGATTCATGGAGGTGAGAATTTATTGTGTGACACCCATTTCCGTACTCAGAAAACAAGCAAAAATGCAAAGAAAGGAATTAACTATGCTACGTTACTTGCTCTTGAAAGAGTAGTAGCTAGAATAATAATTATTTAACCATTTTGTTTTCAATTAAACAAGTAATCAAACATTTCCCTCGGTAACATTGGGTGTGTGACATGACACGTAGGAGATCTCACATATTGTGTACTAAGAAATAAAACATTAAAAGTAATTATAAAACATTTATGAACACAACACGTTTAGTCTTCTTTCACTTTCAACAGAAAACATAAATTAATTAAAAAATGTTCATGTTAAATACTGAAAAAGGATTTGTGACTGGAATGTTATATTTTTTGGAGAATGACCCATATCAGACGGACTGAGAAACAAATGAACTTTTTCCAAGAAATCGAAAACAGCATTTGCTCTTTGCAATAAGCACGAGAAATGTCAGTCTGATTGGAAAAAGATTAATGATTTTCCAAGTAGACTGGCTCTTTGCGAAGATCCGGATCCCAATTAACCCACAACATATGCATGTATCTACTTCACATTTATTTTATGGCATCTTAAATAAAGCACATTTTCGTTAAAAAATAATTGAATAATGTTTTGTTTAATATACAACATTTATATGATGTAAATTATTAATTGCTAACTTATTTAAAATCTGAATTAAGAAAAAACAATAAAGAAATGAAAAAAGAAAAACATTTTGTTAAATGACATATGATTCACTAAAATAAAAATTTATCTCGACATCAATTAATGATTTCCAAAAACCCATACCATAAAAAAGTATTAATTTTAATTCTGTATTTGAAGTAATAGTAGAAAAAATAACGCCTACTTGTTTAATTTAAAAAAATACACTATGAAAATAATGTTTTTTTTAATTCTCAAATAAAATTTAAATCGATAACAAGAGCTGGATATGGTAAAAAAGATATTTTTTTTTATATACATTCAAATTTATGTGAATAAACAATCTAAAGGAATGTAGTAAAAAATGAATCGAAAAGCATTTTTTTTAATTATTTAGGCAATGAGTATTTATTTTCCGGATTGTTTGTTAAATACTTACACTGCGGATATAATGAGAAAAAAAATGAAAAAATATAATGGCATATTTTAGATGATAGATATTATTAAACTTCGTATAAAGCATAAATAAAATATACTAACATTGGCCTTAGGTGCATATATACATAACATAAAATTATTTGCAATATATAAAATACCTTAAAATAAATTCAAAATTATATTAAAATCCCAAAATGTTTTCGGCCAAATTTACATGGCAATCTTCAGTGCTTATTAAAATATTCTTATTTCTCTTTGCGCTTATTCGTCAAGGAGACACAATTTTAATTTAAGGGTGGTATGGAACATAAGTCAGAGGAAATGGTTTTCAAATATTTAACAAAACATGCTTTCATCGACTATGCAGCAATTCTTTCCACACTTCATAGATGTCATATGATAATGCATCGTTACATACGATATCTTTGATTGAAATTATTTCAAGGCATTATCTTATAATCACATCCTGGTAATTACTTGTAGAAAAGATAATATTGTATTTATTAAAATCTACATTTATAGGCTGAACTTGAGCTAATCTTTCTAAAGCAGTATGCGGTCAATTTAATATGAGATCTGCTTCATGTTCGAAATTTCCTCACAGTCATACCTAGATAAAGGAAGTCTTTTTTATCTTTTTTGAAAGGTATATGCATCCCTGGTCTATTGATAGATTGATTGACCCTAGCACTGATGTAACCTAGATCTACACTGTAAAAAAAGAAATCTGTAAAGTTACTGAAGTTTTTCTAGGAATCCCAGTTTCCTAGAAAAACTTTAGTAACTTTACAGATTTTTTTTTACAGTGTATTGATCTTGTACTGGATCCATTTTTGTATATAACCGATCTTTTAACTTTCGGGGAGGAACTACGATTAATTTTACATCAAAAGGGTACTCCTCATAATTTCAAAAAGCCTCAGAATGTAGTTAACTTTACAAAATTTGAATATTTTGTCTGGAACAGTGCTTTGCTTTCCATAATCTTTCACTTCAAACTTGTTTATGATTTTTTTCAACAGAACGTGATGGAGTTGCATTTTCTATTGCTACTTTTCTAATTACGTCTAGTTCTTCTTTTAAAACACGTCTTATACAAACTTAAAGTGCTCTTTTTATATAATGACTAGTGAACTCTGCCCCCTGCAAGCTACGCTCACCAACCCCCGTTCAGCACAGCAGAATCTAAAATCTCGCTAATCTGATGGGTTTAAAAAATATTAGAGAAGATTGAATTATACTGAAAAAAGGTCTGCAGATCAACCTGTAAACGGGTTTCCATTCAATTCCCTTTGATTGCAAAAATTTAAGGGCGAATCAGTTGCTGTTAAGACATCCAATGGTTGTTTTCGTTTTTGATTAAAGAGGATCAGTTAAACATTTGAAAATAAGATAAAATAAAATAAATTAAGAATAAGAGTCTTTGTCTCCCGGTATTTTAAAACAATCTCTATAACAATAGCCTAAGTCATGTGACTATCATCAACAGTTCCAGGCGGACCACTTCGCTTTTTATACTCTAGGTGCCATTTTGGTGCTTTAATGTTAGCCAGGCACAGGTGATAAGTCGACAAATATTATTCTATCGCCATCATTTCATCTATATTTTAATAGTTCAAGTCATCAACTGCCATAAACAAATGTGGTCTGATCCCTTCGCCGTTCATATGAAACATTTCCCATATTGGCGTGATTTTTTTACGACGTCAATTTGGGGAACGCATCAACAGCATAAACAGCAACATCCGGCTTACCATATGAAGCAAAATAACGATACTTTGGCGCCAATTATGTTCCCGTTCCGTATATGACACTGGCGTCAGAAAAAAAATCGCGCCAACATGGGACCATAAGTTTTCCCATTTTGATTAAAAAATCAAATTTTCTTTTTCGAATAAAACTACATAAAAGTTGCCATGGTCGCATAGAATTCTAGGTACTGTTAAGCTAGCAGGATGCAAATCTCGCCAATAGCTTTTTTCAAACTCGCCAGTTAGCATTTTTTTTTTCGAGTGGTAATATTTGGACAGATACGGTTATACAGGTTGCAGATATACTCGGTTACAGATATACAGGTTTGGCGTGATTTTTATTTTTTTACGAAAAGTAGGCGAAAACCTCGTTTTCAAATACCAGTTACATATGTATTTTTGGTATTCCTTAGATATCCTGACGACCAAAAATCTATCACCACACTATAAGATTAAATGCCAATAATGGTTGATCGTAAATGTCACATTCACTTGACTTTAAGCAAGTTACACGTCTTTACGTCATCAAGTGATTTTTATTTCGACGTTTTATTCGTATATTTATTAATGTTATACTAATATATTTGTTCTTTCGTTACTTAAAATAAAAATTATGTCAATTTGTATAATTTGGCGAGTGTCTTGGCGATTTACATAATTTGGCGAAATTGGTCGACGGAATAACTAAGTAGTACTGTATTTCTAAATTATTTTCTATTATTTTCTAAAGGAAATATCAAAAAAATAATTAATAATCCTAGAACAAAATAATTTATATAATTTGTAAAAAGAAATAAAAGTAAATAAACATTTATTATCAAATAAACAACAATAGCCGGGTTACCATGTCAACCTTTTCTGAAATATATATATATAAAAAATATCTGTTTGATTAAAATTTGAGTTGCCATCATTAGAAAAATGTATATAAAATTAGAAAAAATTAATATATCGAAAATTAATTTGAATTTAACAATTCTAATTCCAGTTTTGAAATCTGCGGAAAAATATTGATTTTTGGTGTTAATTTCATTCCAAAGTATTCCATATTTTAGGAGAAAAGGCCGTGAAACATAATCAGTTGTTTAATCAGTCGGTTCATACTTTCGTTTCATACTTCCGTTTCATA
The DNA here is from genome assembly GCA_963932465.1 of Maratus speciosus. Lineage (NCBI taxonomy): Eukaryota > Metazoa > Arthropoda > Arachnida > Araneae > Salticidae > Maratus > Maratus speciosus. Next base: position 490,784,784 of record OZ010791.1, on the reverse strand, counting down.
AATTCGTTTCATTAGGATTTTATATATATATAGGGTAGAATAAATGGGGCTAATCTGCAACTTATATGCGAACTACAAACAAAATTGATAGTGGCATTAGATCTGTTAATCATTCTTCTTAACTAACATTAACAGCACTTAATTCTGTTGACTAACATTTCGAAACATTTGTGTATCTCTTTTGCGTTTGATGAAGAATGGCAAAGTCATCTCCAAAATCGGTGCGCATTTCATATATATATATATATATATATATATATATATATATTATTAAGAGGTTTTTTTTTGGCCTTTACGTTAACATAATTTTGTTCTAACGCAAACGTGCGATATTTAAATAGTTACACCGCCTTGAGATTATTAAAAAAAAAAAAAGATCTTTTTCTTGATTAGGTAAATGGTTTATACTTTTAAGAATATTTTAATGTTTAACAATTGAAAAATTCAAATTATTTACGCAGTTATGGCGCTGCGATTATCCGAAAACTTGTGTTCTCAGCGTGTATATATAGCTAAAACATGTGCCCAATAAGACACTAAGGGCAGGGAATTGATAAGAGGTACTCAAAAGGGGTAGAAAAATATCGCGACATCACTGGAAGACGTCACATACAGTTCAGGAATCGCAGATTGAAGGGAATTAAATATATATATATTTCGTTTCAAGATGTTGACGCGGTACTTTTTTTATTTTCTATATTTCTTGAAATTACTTTTTTCAAATTGTTTTACAAGATATCTCAATATCTGATTAACCGTTTATGGTGACATTTAAACCACATATCATTATAATAATATATAGTATGTGACATAATAATTTTTAAAAGCAAGGGGATACCGCGTGCATTTAAAAAAAAATTAATTCAAAATTTTGATAACAATAATTTTTTTTTACAAACACCTATCAATTCTACAAAAAAAAATAAAATATTTTTTCCCATGCTAAATCTTAGCTATGAACTTTCTAAATAAGAAATTTTTTTATTTTTCAGACGATGTGTAACCGAGAAAAAATTACGGCATCAGCAAGGATATTCCAAAGAAAATTCTATTTGATGGCTCATATTTCCCCCATTTTTTTTTATTTTTTAATTCACCTTTTTATTGTTTATAAAACATCTATGCACATATGTGAAATTAAATAATTATATGCTATATTTACTAGCTGCGTAAATAAAAATAATGTTATTTAGGTGGTGTAACCCCTTACTAGATAATCCGATCTTATATTAACCTGTAATCAAGTACCTGTAATCTAACCTGTGACCTGTAATCAAGCGTAACCAAATGGCGTACTTCGGCGCAAGATTGTGTATTTCAGCAAAGGTGTTTTTTAACTAAAACATGGTATTTACTTTAGCACATATTTTAACCATGATTTAAACACTTTAACTGATCCCTATTACTGAAGATTATAATCATGTGTTAAATAGAAAATTATTTTTAGATATACTTTTTATATTATTTCTTGATTATTACATAGAAAGACATTACAAAAATCAGAAAGTTGGGGCACAGTTTTCAAACAAATTTGATTTGAAAGTGAAATTTCTTTTCTATACAATGACGGAAAACTAAAATAATGTATTTTGAAGTAGATGTATAGCCGATAACAGTGATAGACATAACACGCATCGTTGGCACCATCGGTGTATTGTATTAAATTTTCGGACCCATTTTCAATATTAAGTGCTACTTCACTGACTTGGAAACGTCCTCTCGCTAAATTTAATCATATAGGACAGTTCTTTTAAAATATCTCGTTTCCACTTCGGTATTTTTAAGTGTAATAGAAATGTAAAAATATCAACGTGAAAAGCACCAATAATTTTAAATTTTAAGCATACCGGTTCCGGTAGCTTATAGCACACCGTCCTCAGTACTAAAAATGGCGGAAATTTGCTCACATATATAGGAGAGATGGGAATTCAAGTTAAAGGTTTATTGGCCGATAGGAAAACAGAGGATTGCAGGTAACAGCCAATAGAAAAACACATGGGAAATTGGACCGATGTAGTCAGAAATTGCTAAAAAAAGAGTTTTTATGTAATATTTACAAGAATCTGATAATGGGGGAGTAGCGAATTCGCAACTAAAATTATTTGCAAACTTTTTATGAATATGAAATGCTTCGTGGAATTTAAGTTCGTGTATAGTCATCCTTAGCACTGACTATGGTATATTATATGCTACCGAAACCGGTATGCTTAAAATTAAATATTATTGGTGCTTTTAACGTTGATATTTTTACATTTTTATTATATTGCACCAAGCTCCAGCTTAATAATTATTTTTAAGTGTTTTTTTTTTTTTTTTTTTTTACATTGTGTAGATGGTCGATTTTTATAATCGCCGTTTTTTACATTTTCTATTCTGTTTGCGGATTTCTTTTTTCTGGGGATACTTTCACTTTCGTAACCGTGTTCCAAAGCAAAAATATCCATGATGCAATTAGCTAGATGAAATTATACAGTGCATCCACGTATAACTTGACCGACCTTTATTTTCGCAACCGTTGGTCCTAGATGCATACTTCCAATTACAAAAATGGTATAAATAAGGTAAAGAATTATTTTTAAAGCGATTTGTGTCAAGGAAAACATTTATTTAAAAATTACGAAATTTAAATTTTTATACTGTCCCCCGGTCCTATAAGTGATATTTAATAAAAATTTACTGTGACACTAACAAGTAGGACAAAAAAAGTCCCATTCATCTAACATTAAAATTGACCGAGTTATGAAACTTTGAAATGCATGACTTATGCCACTTTTTTGCAGCTCAAAACAGATGATTCCGACCATCCTTTCAGGAAACGTATATAAAGTACTTAAAGTTATTTCAAGGTATCTGCGCTTTGAAAGAAATCGTACAAATATTACGGTTAACTTTTATTAGTTAAGTTTCAGATTAGTTACAATAATTGTATTTTAACATATGTTGTATTTTGTAAGGATTTGAGGCAATGATTTTCTTTTAACATAAATCATGTTATTTTCACAAGGTTTTATTTAACTTGCAACGATCATCTTTCCAGTTTAAATTTTATACTCAAACATTAACTCACTTTCAAATGTCCGATCGAAGTTAAATTTTACATACTGACTTAAATCCTATGACAATGCTATATTAATATGATTTTCGACACTTGCCATCTTGTGCATCCTTATATTAAAGGATAACACAAAAGAATTCGGATAGATTACAGTCAACAAGTTTAAGAAAGAGTTTTAGATTAGATAACATAAACCTGCGATGGTTGTCTTTTTTAACTTTTATAATTACGTTTTAAGTATTATTTAACGTTGAATAAAAAAATTACCTTCACTTTTAACCATAATGTCATGATTTTTCGCAAATGGTAAATTTGAAGGTTAAAAAATAGCGAAAAATCTAATACTATTAAATAGATATAAGACTTTTTAATTTAGTTTTATTTTATTTTATTCAATAATTTATTCAATTTTTTGGTTTATACTGGGTTTCTTACAACTAAATAGCTTAGGGGTCCGATGAGGTTCGAATGGGAGGCGGGGGGGGGGGGTCAATTTTAACTTAAAGCTTTTAAACTTTGAATTTTGCGATTTGGGAAAAATCCTTACGTGATGGTTTAAAACGAACTTCATTTTGGGATTCAGCGCTAAAAAATACATGATAATCAATTTTCAAAAGCTAAAAAACATGGCACAACCCAAAATTTGAAAGACAGTGCAAGACTAACAGACTAACAGCATTTTGAAATATGTGTCATTTTGTAAAGAATTGAGGCTGTTGTTTTTCATCCTTTTATTTAACAAGAATTCAATTTTTTTCTTATTATATGTTTATTAAAAATTGTATATTTCGCAGTAATATTTCAGAATAATTAAAGATTTCAAATTTATATTGCAATATCAATTTTACTCTCAACCATTTTTGCAATATATCTGACGGAATTATATTTCTACTGAATTTGTGAATGACCCCTATTTTGCAGCAAAAATTATGCTCCAAATTTAAACAGCTATTACTCGGTCATTTTTAATCGCAGAATAATGGGACTTTTTTTGTCTTACTTGTCAGTGTCACAGGAAAATTTGACTAAATATAACTTATGGGTCCGGGGAACCGTATAAAAATTTAAATTTCGTATTTTTTTAATAAATGTTTTTCTTTATCCAAATCGCTTTAAAAATAATTCTTTACCTTATTTAAAACATTTTTGTAATTGGTAGTATGCATCTAGGACAAACAGTTGCGAAAATTAAGGTCGGTCAGGTTATACGTGGACACACACTGTATAGATGATTGGAAAGATACCCCGTCAAAAATGACGAAATTGAGATATAAAGATACATACAACACATGAGCAATAATGCGTTTTTATCGCTTGTTTAGCAGTGATAGATGGAAATGACACATTTTAAAAACGAAACACATTTATGAAAAACTATATATGTATTGAATGCATTAAAAATGCAATTTAAGTATAAATTAAAATTTGACAACAAAACTTCAGGATATGCGATTTTTTTTAAAACTTTTTTATTATTTAAATACTGACCTTGCTTTTCAGTATCTTCGACATAAATATTTAACTCCCTTTCCTCTTTACATCTCGAAATACTTACATATAATTGCCCATGAGAAAAAAAAAAACTGTCCTTTTAAATGCAGTCTAAGTGTAGAAAATGTTTAGTTTATGCTTGTGACATATTTAACGTCATTTCAAATGACAGTATAACTGGAAATTTCATTCATTACTCATTCATTTCAAATGTGCCGATGCAACTTAACTTTTTTATGATTTATGTTATATTATATACGTATGTATATATATGCAAAGTTGGCGCCCACGCTTTAATTTTTATCTTGGACATGAGAAAATAAAGCAATTTCTTTTCTGTCTCCAAAATTATTTTCTACTTTTTAGCGCATTTAATTCTAATTTCTACATTTTTGCAAATGTTAAAGAAAGGATGTCTTTAACAAAAATTCGCTTTTTTTATTTTTATTTTTATTTATTTTTATTTATTTATTTATTTATTTATTTATTTGTCATACAGCTCTTTTCTATTCATATTTTAAATTTTTTTAGTCTTAAATTCTTAGTCTTATAATGCTTTATAGAAATTTTAAAATTTAATATTTAAACTTCTCATCCTCCCGCTTCTGCATATAGTAGAAACTATGGTGCTGATAGTAGAAAATAATAGGGAATTTGGTACCTTTCCACTATAGGGGCCTTGGCGTTTTTTAAAAAAAGCTTGGCGGAATTCGGGCATAAGAAAGTAAGATTTATTTTGAAATGATAAAAATAAATATTTAAAAAAAATGCGTGTGCATAAAAAATGAAACAGTGAAAAGGTTTCCAGAATATATGTTGCCAAATTTCTTTCTTCGCCAAGGCAGTTTTCTCTATTTCGCAGAGGCCCCCATACTGGAAAAGTACGTAGAATTTAATATCTTCATCCGGCTGTGTAAAGCACATTAAAATCGGATAATTAGGAGCTCAGATAGTACAGCGCCGTCTAGTGACGGTTAATTATTAGTAGCATTGAGATGAAGAAGTAAAGATGAACATTTTCGTATATTACTTTTTAAATTCTGACATATAGATTTTGAAAAAAACCTTAAATGGTCTGAGTTTAAATTAAATTGTGATGAGCTCGATTATAACGATTAATCGGTTTCAATGGGATCTTTATAAATTAGTCAGCTATCGCCAAGTTGGCTTCATATATGGCAACTTATTTTTGTCACTAATTTTGGCGGTATTTCGCCATAGTTGGCGATAATTTGCCAAGTTGGCCAAAATTTGACGATATTGTAGTAACCCTGTATTAGTACTTTTTTAACAATTACTCATGGTTGAACATGACCTCGATTAATGAGGTGATCAGCCCGGAATTGTGAGGGACACACAGAGACTTGGATTTTATATAAATAGATGTAAAAAATATCATTAAGACTGCAATATCTATGAAGTTTTTGCTTTCCATAATATTATGGATTGTTTCGAAGTTTATTTTAGATATTATAAGGGTGTACTGCACAGATTATTCAAGATAAGAACACAAAAAGTACACAGTTAATAAAGGTATGTTAAAATTTTAGTGCTAAATTCATCTTGAGTAAATAATTAAAATTCATATAAAGCACAAACAAAATGTTCTAAAATTGCTTGTATGGAGTTTGGAAAGAATTGCTGCATAATAGATGAAGTCTTGCTTTGTTAAAATAGCTTGTAATAATATTAATATTTGAATAACTGTTCCTCTCAACTTATCTTCCATACCATTCTTAAATCACAATAGTAGCTCCTTGATGAATAAGCGGAAAGAGTAATAACAAATTTTAAATAACCGCTGAAGATGGCCGTGTGAATTTGGTTGAAAACGTTTTGGGATTTTCATGGATCTTTAATGTATTTTTAATGTATTTTAATGTATTTAAATAATTTCATATTATATGTTTGAACGTACAAGCAATTTTATTACTTTTTTGTGCTTTATATGCATTTTAATTAAGTACAGTGTGGAAAATAAGTAAACACCCCTACTAACTTCTTACCAAATTACCGTAGAAGAAGGTTACTAGTACCGAACGATTGGAAATAAAGTCTATTGTTAAATGATGTATATACAAATTGCTTAGGGGGCCATCTGCATATTCAAACGAACCCAAACATATTTTTTTTCAATAGCAATGCTCAATTTTAACAAGATATTTCAAATCTTCGTTTCAAACTATGCCTAGACACGAAATTTCAAGTCATGTGAATAATAAGTTTTTGAATTATAAACATTCAAGATTCAGTTTTTCTAATGTTAAATTACATTCTCAAATTTTTATTAATATCTCCTGAAATTATACTTCTACTGTGCTAATTTTTTGTGTAGCGATAATACTAAAATATCCAAACATAAATACGTTGAATTTGCAATTTTTATAATTTTATGATATAAATTATGAATTATGAAATTAATATTCGAAAAAATTGTGAATTGCAACCAACAATTTTTTTGATGAATTTAGATTTATTAATTCTTGTTTTATGGAAATCCAAAATTTCACATTTTTTTTTCCAAGTATTTTTCAAATTATCCTTAAAAACGGCAAAATGATTATTTAAGGGGCCGCCTATGATAGGAGCGACTAAATATTTTGAAATTTCTTACGCTATCCTGTAATCGAGCAGTCTTCAATGACTGCTTGAGTGGCGCTTAAGATGCCTTGATCAAGAAAGTGGCTCTCTCGTCAACAATCGAGTACCGAACTTCAATTTGGATACAGCCCCTAAAATACGCTCGTTTAAAAAAAATTAATTTCTCGGAAACTTATCGTAGGAATTGCATAAAAATTTGTTTTTAGGCTAATTGAATGGTGAAGAGTTCATTTATGCTGTCAGAATTGTGTACTATTGTGTGAAAAATAAATAGAGTTATGGTTCGTTTTAATATGTAGATGGCCCCCAATGTACATAATATAAAAGTAGACTTTATTACCAATCGTGTGGAACCAGTAACTTTCTTATACGATAAGTTTTTGCAGAGTTAGTAAGGGGTGTGTAATTTTTTCCCCAAGACTGTACATAGTTATTTCATTAAAAATATTCATTTTCATACATTACAAAAATATTGTTTAAAGAAATAAGAAAAAAATTGCACTTTTTATAATATTTTGTTCAAAAAAAAGTTAAATGAAAAATACATAGATGTATGTCGCAAATGACTCTATTTGAAAATTTTTTATTATGTAACTTATTTAATTTAAATTATACGAGAAATAAGAATCGGATTAAAGCGCCTTCGTGTGCTTCCGAACAGACATATTTTTCTATCTTGAAATATACTTATATAGATCATTAACTACATCAAATACATCATTAACTTAACACAAAAAAATTGAAAAATTTTAATTTCGCATTAAATTTTATCAATTTCGCACTTATAGCTAGAAATATTGAAAATGTTTCAATATGTTGTACCTATAAATACTTGTTTGCATTAGGTATTTGAATAACACAAGCTTCAAACAAAAGCGAATATTTTTCATTTTAATATTTTTAATTATCTGAAATCGAAAATGCAATATTAATTGCGTCGTTTTACATTAACAAGTTTTAATTTATTTGCTGTTAGGGACAATAAGCCCGTTTCCCAAGTTCTTTTCTTAAATTTACTTAACGAGTATACGTTTATTTATTTTTATAAAAATGATTTAATTTTGAAAATTAATTTTTTTTTGTTTGATTCTGGAATATTTGAAGCAAACAGAGCGTGTTTTTAATTAAAAACGCTGCAACGAATCGTATTTTCGTTAATTAGAAATACCAATGTGATATTAAAATTTTACAATTTCAACATATTTAAATTATTTTATTTTTAATTCTGCAACAATGTTAAGCGTTTCTATGGAAGTGCATGTAATTACAATTTTAGGCAAATTATCAAATGATAAAAATTCTTATATTAATTTATTTTTAAATATGCAGTGCAGTAGATGCATTCAATTATATTTAAGAAATTTTTATGAAATATAAGAAGTCTTTTCTTTTTGTTGTTTATGTGAGTATTCATACTCATAAATTATACATTGCATGTGTATATTTTATGAACTCTTTTGAATTTGTACTTGAAATCTTTCTAAGGCACTTGCAAATTAGCTTTCTTATCTGTTACAAGCTGAAAACATCATTCATAAAAATACATATAATGTAATTAAACACTTAATTTAATATATAGCTACAATTTCGGAATAAATTTTAAAACAATATATGTTTTGCACATACATATACACCTATGTGTAAAAAGACACATATATTGCATATATATATATGAATATACATATGTATATGTATATATATATATATATATATATACTTCACCATTTCAAAATGCCAAAACACATGGTGAAGTATGTTTTATTGCATTTGATATGTGCTGCTATAGCGCCATTCATGCGGTAATTTTTCATTAATTTTGAAATAATATATATATATATATATATTCAAGAAAAATTCCAAGATGGCGGCCGTGGGAACTTATGACATCTGTTCCCCATAGGGAAATCATAATAATAAATTAGTCTTATTAATTAATACTTGCAGGAATTATAACAGCATCGATAAAATTACAATCTTCCTTATAAAAATATAAACACACAGAATCCACTACATGCTTCTAAAATCACATCTATGCGAGGACCAAAAGCGAGATAGCTAAAGCAATAGACTCCTACACCCGAGATGGTGAGTTCGAACCACCCCCGGAAGAAAATGTTAGTGATTTTACTTTACCCCTGTCAATAAATACAGATGCTTCTAAACTGTTCAATAGATGGCACCACCAGCCGTTTTATTGCACCTTTCGAATAAGCACTTTTGAGGAAATTTGTATCCTCAAACAAGCAAAGAAATTTTCTCAATTTGACGAAATATTCGCTCGGAACATATCAAAAGAAACGAAGAAAATTTCGGGAAATCTGAGTATCCATTTCTGAGAGTGTAAATATGGATTTCTCTTTAGTATAAGATACTTGATTTAAATTGGATTGCTATGGATAGATAGGAATTTTGTACATGTAGCTGCGCGTGGTGGCGTAGTAAGTAGCAGATTCAATACAACGTATAAACTAATAGATTTATATATTTAATATACTCAAGAATATGCCAAAATCAACATCCGCTCATGCACAAAATTATTATTATTCTTTTTCGCTATCGTAAAACACAATAATAAGAAGCTGTTGGTCAATGAAATCTTAAATTCCCTCATTTAATTTAAAACCTACACTGTTACAAATAATCTGAAATTCACGGATATTTTTTACTGAATTTCACTGAAAATGTCCCTTTTCACGACAAAGGGGCATTTTCCGTTAAAAAACAGAAAAATTTATCATATTTCCTAAAAATAACGGAACGCACTGAGACGTATAGGTGACAACGGAGATATTCCGTTATCTGCTGCATATTTATTTCCGATCTTGAAATACACGTATTCGCAGTCAAGAGCCACATTTGTTTATCTCGATGCCGAGAAGCAACTTTTCTCTAGCAATTGTCAATCTTTCGAATTCGTTATTTGCTATTCAAGGGCAGTTGATTTCTTTGGCTGTAGATTTGAATTTGAAGTTAAACTTGACAACAACGAAACCGACTGGATTCTTTAGCAATTTCATAAAAAGATGGTACATGAAGTAATCTCGAAGCGAAGTATATATACTTTTCTACTGTCATGGATCCCAAATATTTTAAGAAAAGTGTTGCTGAGTTTGGGGATTGCTTTGGTTCGGCAGTTTAAATTAAAGGCCTTCCTTAGTGTTTTCAATTTCTGCAATAACCACGTTTCTCGGTATTTTTAAGTTAAATATTTCTAGTATCGTTAATATTTAAAACGGTATACCTATTAATATTAACTGTCAGTCTTGTTTACACATTTATAATTAAAGTTAGCGTTAATATTTTCTTTTATAATCACATTTCACTGTGTTTTTAAATTAAACATTTATTTTATCAATAATAATTTATTTCTTAGTAATTAATACAATGTATTGATGTTGTATGTCTGTCCTGCACTAAGCAATTTTTACAAATTTGTTTATGTTAAACGCTAAGTCATCATTACTGTTATGTTTTCAGTGTTGGTCCAAAGATAATCATGTTATATTTTGCGTAAATTTCGATTTGATATCGTTTATAAGTTTACGAGTAATCATCCTGCTATTATTGAGTAAATGAGAAAAAGATTTAAATCCATTTACTATGCTCAAGAACAGTAGTAATTGAAAACAAAATTTCCCCACAACCTTATTAAAATACATTTCCTGTAACTACATAGTTAACGCCTAAATATGGATTCCATTCTTTTTAATCCTGTAACTGTTTTTTTATTTGCATTCATCCAAAATTCAAAATTCCCTCTAGCTTTGCATTGTTTTAGTACGAAACTTTAATTAAAATTCGATGTTTGCAAATAAACATGTTTCTTTTGTTTACAAAATAACATGTATTTTTTTTTTAAAGCTTTAATTAATTTGCATTTTTATGTTTCTAGTTGCAAAATTGTAATATTTGATTTGTTTCAGTTAGATTTATTCTTTCTTAACACATTAGTAAATCATATCAATTTTTAAATGTGATTTGTTAAAATTTGTCTGAGATAAAAATTTCATTTAATTGTAATACATGTAAACATTATTACCCCAGTGGTAGGGGAGCAAAAAAAGGCCGAATTCGGAATTAATTAGGGGAAAGCTGGAAATTGTTTTAATCCCTTCTGTTTAGGTCTAGAATGAATATGCTATGTTTTCCCCCTCGTACTAGGTGAGCGTTAGGAAATATGTATAGATTTATAGTCAAAAAACACGTTTTTTTCATACCATAACAATATCTCAAAACAGCTAAATCTGTCAAAAAACATTGCCAATACAAATGTTGTAGAGCTTAAAATTCTGAGTAAAATGAGTACCTACACTCAATACTTATTTGAATATTAAGGTCACAATTCTACTTCAAAGTTTTAGAACCATCATCAGGTGGATGACCTCAGAATTAATTACGAGAAAACTGGAAATTGTTTTAACCCCTTCAATTTAAGTCTAAAATGAAAGTAATATGTTTTCTTCCTCGTACTTGGGTGAATGTTAGAAAATATGTACATCTTTATTTTCGAAAAACACGTTTTTTTTTAGTTTCCTTAACAATATCTCAAAACAGCTAACTCTATAAAAAACATTGCCAATACAAATGTTGTAGAGCATAAAGTTTTGAATAAAATGAAAACCATCATTAAAATTTTTGTTCAACATTAAGGTCGCAATTCCATTTCAAAATTTTGCCTTAATCACTAATCAATAGCTTAAAGCCAGGAGAGACCAAGTTAACTTAACAATATCTCAAAATAGCTAACTCTATCAAAAACATTGCTAGTACAAAAGTTATAGAGCCTAATATTCTGAGTAAAATGAGTACCTACACTTAATATTTTTGTTCAATATTAAGGCCGCAATTTGAAATATTTTTAAGTTAACTTGGCCTCTCCTGGCTTCAAGCTCTTGATTTGAAAAATTTTGAAATAGAATTGCAACATTAATGTTGAACAAAAATATTAATGATGGTACTCAGTTTATTCAGAATTTTAAGCTCTACAACATTTGTACTGACAATGTTTTTTATAGAGTTAGCTGTTTTGAGATATTGTTAAGGAAACTAAAAAAAACGTGTTTTTCGAAAATAAATATATACATATTTTCTAACATTCACCCAAGTACGAGGAAGAAAACATAGTACGTTCATTTTAGACCTAAACTGAAAGGATTAAAACAATTTCCAGTTTTCTCCTAATTAATTCTGAGGTCATCCCCCTGATGATGTGTCTAAAACTTTGAAGTAGAATTGTGACCTTAATATTCAACATAAGTATTGAGTGTAGGTACTCATTTTACTCAGAATTTTAAGCTCTACAACATATTTATTGACAATGTTTTTGACAGTGTTAGCGGTTTTGAGATATTGTTATGGAATGCAAAAAAAAAAAAAAAACGTGTTTTTTTTTACTATAATTCTGTACATATTTCCTAACCCTCACCTAGTACGAAGGGGAAAACGTAGCATATTCATTTTAGACCTAAACAGAAGAGATTGAAACAATTTCCAGCTTTCCCCTAATTAATTCTGAATTCAACTCCCTAACTACTGGGCTACATGGAGTTTTGCAGATAATATTTTGTCAAAACAAGCGTAAATAAATTTGTTAACTACTATAGACTATGTCCAGAAGTGGATCCTGTCCTCCATTTAGAGATCCGGGGAGGGGCGGAGCACGGGTCATGTCTCTATTTTTAGGAAACTTGGGGGGAGGATCAGATGTCTTCGTTAGTAGCTTTTATATATATATATTTTTTTTTATCAAAATTAGGCTATTTTCAGACATATACCTGAATTCACTTTCATTTTGTAAATGCATTAAACATTCTGGTATAAATATTGGTAAAAAGTTGCATAAAATTGGCTTATTTTAGCCATCGACTAAGATATTAGTTTCCTATAGCAGAAAAGAATCTTACAGAAAATGTCCCCAAAGTTCAAATTTTAAGACTACTTTGAGTCCTAATCAATCCGCTACTAAACAACAATGAGACAAAAAATATATTTTTCTGCTCAAGATTGTGCTACATTGAACTTTGTGTATACTATTAGAAAATTTCTGTTTAGCAGCTGAGTTTTAAAACAGAAAAACTCTATATTCATTTAAAATATTAAAATAATAGCGTTAAAAAAATATGGTTTTGAGTAATTTTCTGTTACATCTTCATATTATATTTTGAGAAGGATTTTGTGGAGATCCAATAAAAATGAAATCAAGTTGTAATGTCAATACGTTTTTATCTTCCTCAAAAATATTCCCTTTCAAGTTAGAAGCAATGACTTTTAAATCATGCTTTCATTATTTTAATGGGAATATATTTGAAAAATAATCATTTCTAAAAAAAAAAGAAATGTTATAAACAGATAGTTACCTGACAAAAGTTGATAAAAATAGCAAATATACACTTTTCTGTATATTAATTAACGGATAGAGACCTGAAAAAATTTGTTAAAAAACAGAACTATCTAACCTCTTATAGTGAGGATTAACCTTCCCTCTACATTAATTAGTGGACAATGACCTGATAAAAAACGGAAATATACCGTTTACGCTATATTAATTAACGGATGGTCACCTGAAAAAAGTTGATAAAAACGAAAATATACCCTTCTTGTTACAATAACAAACGGAAAATTACCATTCTGGCAGTAAGAAATAACGGAGAAATACCAACATTATAACGGAAAGTTACTACATCATGAAACGGAGTTTTCGCTTTTTTTATCTCCCAAAATGAAAAATTTACTAACGGAACGGAAAAAGCCCGGTAATTTTGCTGCCAGTTGTTTTATTCTGAATTCACGGATTTATTTTTAACAGTGTAAGAGATTGTGATGCTTTCGTATTTTTAATATATCTCCTCGGGAAAATAATCTTGTAACTTATTCTTTCAGTATAATGTTCTTAAAGGTTGTCTTAAAACATTTCTAAAATATATATTTAATTTACAATTTTAAGTAGCGAAACTGAGAAAACATTTCACACAAAAAATAAAATTAAGCATATGTTTTAGAAGTAGTTTGGCAACTAAAAAAAAAAAAAAAAAAAAAAAAAAAAGACACCCTTTAAGAAGAGTACACAGAAGCGAAAAGTTAAAATATTAATTTGCTCGTGAGGTATTTAAACAAGAACGAAAAAACATATGTCCAGCATAGATTATGAAAAATCTTCCAACACATTCAGAATACTGTAACAAAACTTTACAATTTATTAAGATAAAATATGTGTAAATAAACAATTTAGAAAAGGCGTAACATATCTGAAATCCCAATTTTAGCAATTATCATGAATAGTACAAAATATATCGGATTTGTTTTTGTTTAAAACTATATATTACCTATAGATTCACATGCATATTACATAGTATGCTTAAAGTTAGTTCAATTGAACACATAGCACAGTTGAAATTTCCCTTTCAGCAATTTTCGTCAATAAATATAAAGGCACTTCAGATCTTTTGTATAGCCCTGTATATGATCTGTACGATTTATACACACCAATTAATATTCAAAAAGGCAGTTAAAGTTTAGAACGCGTATTAAAACTTAAAACGCATTTCCTGCAATACTATTTTTCATAAGCAGTACTGTATCCAAATACTTTAGTGTGTCCTTGTAAATCAGCGATTAATTATATGCACACCATTTTCTACAATAAGCATTTTTTAATACATCTCAGTGATATATACAAATTTCAGAATATTTAAAATAGTCTAAAATCATTAAATTACACCGCAATCGAGTTTTACCAATAGGCCGTAACGTAACGGAATTATTTTGAGAGTTCCTGTAAATGAAGCCTTAATACTATACAATTCATTCTAAATTACGAACATGCCACCGTGAATACCAATAAAACATATCAATTTCAGGGCAATCGGTGTATATTTACGGGTGTTAAAGCACGAGCGGACAGAGAGACAAACAGAGTTCATAAACACGTTAAAATTATGTTAAAATGTGTTAAAATTACAATAGATCACATGCCCATTGTAACGATGGCCACGGGAATTTGAGATTTCAATGACCATCAGCTTTATTTTTGATTGAATGCTAAAGACAACCGTTTATGAGGGACATTAGACCAGTGATTTTCAACCTGGGGTACGCGTACCTCTGGGGATATGTGGCGAGCCTGCTGGGGGTACGTTAAAATAATATCGGTAATGGCTGAAATCACAAAAACGGTTAGTAAAGTCACAAAAATATTAGAAATGACAATGTAGTTTGTATCTGTTTATTAATTGGATGTGTTAAGATGATTACTAATGAAAACTAGTCGGATGTGGCAATCCCAAAACTCTCTTCTATCTCATACATGTTAATAATTCCTGAAAAATGCAGCATATCGGCGCCACATATTAAATGAGTTACACCAAAATCTAATCATCATCAACTTATGTCAACTTTTAATTGAATCTGAAGTTTGATGTAAATCCGTGCTTTAGTTTTTGAGATAGAGCTATTGCGGGTATTGTAAAAAATTCTGCATAGCAGTGCCATCTGTTGAGCGATTTACACCAGAAACTAATTAGGACCAGTTTATACCAGGGAGTAACTAAATCTAAAACTTGATAAAAATTCATGCATTAATCCTTGAGAAACATTTATTGCGGAAATCTGGAAAAATTCAGCATAGAAGCGCCACCTGATTTAAACAGCGCTAATTTATATCAGGGACTAACTGAGTCTCAAGAATGATGAAAATTTGTGCATTTGTTCTTGAGATAGAGCTATTGCGAGAATCATTAATAATGCAGCATAGCAGCGCCACCTGTGTAGCGATTTTCCCCAAAACATAATCAGCATCAAATTATATAATGAATAACTGAATCTGAAGTTTTATGAAAATCCGTGTAGTGCTTCCTCAGATATAGCTATTGCGGAAATCGTTAAAAATGCATCATGGCAGCGCCACCTGTTGGGCGATTTACGTCAAAATGTAATCAGAACCAGATTCTATCGAAGTCTAACTGAATCTAAAGTTTTGTGAAATTCCGTGCATTAGTTCTTGAGGTAGATCGCCCACAAATTTTCTGTCACATACAGATTCAAAGAGTGACAGAGTGACAAACAGACATTTTCTAAAAATCATCAAATCGTGTTCAGGACATTCCAAAACGTATAAATCCATCGAAAATCGGAAGTCGGAACTTTTCTGGAATCCAATACTTTCTTCTTGTAAAGGTAGAAGAAAGTAAAAAGCATGTTTGCGTTACCTAGTTGAGTGGGAAGGGGGGGGGGGGTCATGTTTATGATAAATGGGGATACTCCGAAATGAAAAGCCTAAAACATAGGTTTATGGAAGAAAAAAGGTTGGGAAGCACTGCACGTGACAAAAGAACAGGACGAGTTAATATAATTTATAACCGAAAAGAAATATTCGTGACTAAACAACACAAACTTGAGAAATATGTACAATGATGTTATAATACATCATTTTAAGCATGTAAAAAAATAGAACATAAATATAAAAATTGTATAACAGATGCTTTTTTCCTATCTGCAATAAAAATAAAATAATATACTTCTGGATAAATATTGTCAATATTCTACTACAAATTTGTAACGCACACGAACGTACCTTTGTAAAAAACCTATTTTGGACGTCTCCAGTGTTTTTTTTTTTACTTTTACATAATTTAATAAGTTCATTTTAGAAATAACGACGCATAACAGGTCAAATTATAAATACAACTTTGGCAAGAAAAATATACCCAGTGTTCAGAATTCCTTGAACAATTTATATTAACTTTTTTATTTGGCAAAAGCAACAATATGCATTGTGATTCCTAAATATCGAAACAATAGGCTATTTCCTTAAATATTGTCCCTAGACCCATACTTCCAATTGCAGAGCTTCATAAAAAAGGTGCAAAATATGATGACATTAGTTGTAACTCGCAGGGGGTGGGTCTATTTGAAAAAATACGAAAATTAAATTTTTGTGCTCCCCCCCGTAGCGTAAAAATTCCAATAAGGAAAACTTACTTTATACATTCCTGAATTAAATATAAAAAAAAATTAGTCTTCAAATCTGCAAAACTCGCAGAGTTGTGGCCGTTTATATAATTCATCAGGTTTTAAGGGATTAGACACAAATTGTAATGCTTGCAATTCAAGAAACAATGGTACGTTAAGAGTTCTAGGAAACATGTAAACAATATATTTATTGAGTAAGAATTTTGATTTTTTTCTTTTTTTTGTGATGGTTAACCATATAATTTGCAAACAAAATCACATCCTAAAATTTCTCATAAAGTTTAAGAAAATTTTAAATGATTAGTATTTTTAAGTGGGATAATTCAAAATCGTTATAACTCAAAACATTATTCATCGGATTTCAAATTTGTTTCATTTAATTAAAGAAGAAAGTGTAATTTTAGTTTTGTTTTAGGATTTTTAAAATATTAATTTTAAAAATATTAAAAATCTTTATTTAAAAAATTATATAACATATTTTTAAATAAATCATATTTTCAAAAGAAAATATTTTTTCAAATTTTCCGAAACAAAATTAATGTAAAATATTCAAAAAAGACATGTTCCAAGTTTGCACCATGTTTATTTAACGATTTTCGATTTATAATAACTAGGGGAGCGTACCCGGGCTTCCCGGGTTAAAGAATACAGGTGAAAACATTTTTTTTTTAATTGAAAAATAATAATTTTTTTATATGCAATAAATTTTTTAGATTGCCCACTTACATTAAAAAAGCATTTTTCATATTGAAAATACGAATTATACAATCAAATAAATTTTTGAAATTTATCAAAAACGATATTTTCTTATTAGCCGCATGCTAACAGTTATTTCACCAAGATTTTGCTACTTACGGAATCCTTTTATGTTCTGATAATTTCACAGCTTATACTTGTCTGTTAAATTTGTGCTTTATTTATATTATTTTATTTATTCATAGGGAAGGTTTTTTTTTTTTTTTTTTTTTTTTTTTTTTTTTTTTTTTTAATGGATATTAGCCATAAGAAAATGATGAACTCGTTATTTTGTTTTAAGGGCAAACGAATTAATCTTTCGTAATCGAGCTCCGCGCGATATAGATAAATTAAAAAAGATTTCACACTTTAAAACTGTTTTTAAAACAATATACAATCAGTAAACTGTGATGAACTTTGCAGACAAATTCCATTTGAACAAAAAAATCTGGTGATCTAAAAATTTAAATTTTACGATTACAAATATGTTAGATTGTGTTTTTTCAATATTATTCTTTTATTTGTTTATAAAGGAAGTATTAATTTCGTTTTGCAAAAATAGTCAGAAGCAAATGCTGAAAAATATCTGTTGCTTTATGTGCAAAATGTTTATTATTATTATGTATTGAAACCGGCACGTGATAAAATAAACTTTTTTAAAAAATCCTGCTTAAAATTTATTTTAGAAAATATAATACATCAGTCAATTAAGATACAGTTTTTAAACAAATTGCATTTGAAAGTAAATTTTTTCTCTATGCGACGATAATTGAAAATGTACGATGGTCAGAAGATTAAAAGATTGCAGTAGCGAAAATTTCAAGACCGCTATTATTTGCGTATCACCTCTCTTTTATAAAGACACTCTAAATTTTTCTAAAACATTGCGTTTTATCAGTGTGTGATTTCGATTACATTATTCTCAAAAGTGAAGCATTTTACCTGTGAAGAATTTCAAAGTAGCTGTGCAGTGAAAATGACGCACTTCTACAAAACGTAATTCAGGTTTAAGAATTAAAATACACGCTTTTTTATAAAATGACGTCATTTGCACCCGTTAAAGCAATCCACTTTTACAATACAGTCTTAAACTTCGCCTATAGAAAAGTATGCATATGACGTCATTAACACGGAATATCAGACAATATTCTTGACATAGCCCATATTTTAATTTCAATTTTTTTTTCAGGTTTTATGAGAAAATGGCAACAAAATGATACAGAATCTCCTATTTTCGACTATTTTTCGTTTACTTTCAATAGAAATGGGGTACTTTTGTTGCCACGATAAGAAAAATGGTATTAAAAACTACAAAAAAATTAACACCTCAAAAATAAATTGGGATACAGCTTTCAAACTAATTGCATTTAAAAGAGCAATTTTTTCCTTATACGACGGTGTAAAAATTAAAAATGTGCCATGTTTAGAAGTTTAAAAATTTGCAGTAGAGAAAATTGCAAAACCAAAATTTCATTTCAAATTTCTCAAAATGTTGCCATTCGCAAAATGACGTATGCGTTACGCACAGATATGTTTGTCCTTTATAATATAGATGCAAAACCAAAATTTCATTTCAAATTTCTCAAAATGTTGCCATTCGCAAAATGACGTATGCGTTACGCACACATATGTTTGTCCTTTATAATATAGATATAAGGGCGAGAAATGATTAAAAAAAAAAACATCATGCAGAAAATCGCGTTTAAAGATTTAAACAAAGATTAGCTCCTAATAGAATGTTTAAGCGCTTTTTAAAAAAAAATTGCACCTGAAAAAGTAACTCCTTTCTGTATCTTAAACTTCCGATTCAGTTTAACTTTTGCCTTTAAGTCTGTATTATAGGGCCGGGACGAGCCAGGCCCGGGACAGGCAACTTTCTTCAGAAGACTCGGCCAGGCCGCGCCTAATGTATTTTTTTATGTCGAACCGGGACTGGCTTCCCTCTTCCTAGGTCTGCACGGGGAAAAATTTTCAGTCCCAGTTTCGACACAACACGTACTAAAATCATGGACTCTGGCTGACCTAATCCGTGTAAAAATAAGTAAAATTTGGCTCAGCCCAAAAACGTTTACAAAAAATACATATATTTTGGGTTGCAGGAGCAAAAAAAGTAATATTTTGCGATTTTTGTGTTACTGAAGATCCTATAAACATGAAATTTGGAATGGTAGTTATAACATATAAATGATCTCTAAGAACATTTCCTAAATAATTCGAAATTTAAAAGGGGTAAATATGCACGAAAAGCGTTCTAAAAAACGTTCTAAATTGCGATTTCTACGCAATCTCAGAAAGTACCGATTCGATTTTTATTTAAAAAAATGGTGTGAAAACGATGGCAATAGCTCTCTTTTCAATGTAGGCAATTGTTATGTCGATGACACTACCCAAAGGGGGTACAGCAGCAAAAAACTTTCTAAATTTCGTTTTATGGAAAACTGCAGGGACAAGCAACTTCAATTAGGCATGGTACTTACTTATATGATATAAATGACCTCTAAGAACATTTCTTTAAAAATTTGAAATTTAAAAGGGGTGAAAATGCGCGAAAAGCGTTCTAAAAAACGTTCTAAGTTGCGATTTCTACGCTATCTCAGAACATACCGATTCGATTTTTATAAAAACTGGTATGAAAACGATGGCGACAGCCCTCGCTCCAAGATAGGCCATATTTTATGTCAATGCCACTACCCCAAAAAGGGTGCAGGAGCAAAAACGTTCTAAATTGAATTTTTGTGATACTGCACGGTCTAGCAACTTGAAATTAGGCATGGCAGTCACTTTTATGATATAAATGATCTCTAAGAACATTTCTTTAAAAATTCGAAATTGAAAAGGGGCGAAAATGCTCGAAAAGTGTTCTAAAAAACGTTCTAAATTGCGATTTCTACGCAATCTCAGAAAGTACCCAACCGATATCAAAAGTCATGGTTGGAAATTGCCGATGACAGCCCTTACTCCAACATAGGCTCTATCATGTCGGTGCCACTACCACGTAGGGGTTGCAGATGCAAAAAACGTTCTAAATTGCGATTTTTGTGTTACTGAAGGGCCTAGCCTTCTGAAATTAGGCAGGGAAGTTATTCATAAGATACAAATGATCTCTAAGAACATTTCCTAAAAACTTGAAATTTAAAAGGGGTGAAAATGAACGAAAAGCGTTCAAAAAAACTTTCTAAATTGCGATTTCTACGCAATCTCAGGAAGTACCGAACCGATTTAAAAAATAATGGTTTGAAAACGATGGTGATAACCCTCGCTCCAATATAAACTGTATTTCATGTCGGTGCCACTACCCTAAAGGGGGTGCAAGAGCAAACAAGTTGGTAAGTGTGATCATAGATCGCACAAAGTGTTTCGTTTAATATTCCTTTCTAAACGTCCAGTACATTTATCGCCATGGAACACCTTCTAAATTTTGGCAAACCCTTCCTGAACTATCGTAAAGCTTCAAACAGATTCGCCTTGTTACATTTCCTAATTTTGTTTGTGCCTCCCCCCCCGAAATGCTACGATATATCACATGACGGGTATCTGCCAAATTTAGAAAAGTGCCCCCCTTAGGGGGGGTCGAAGTGGGGTAATGGGCACCATGATTTTTGACGCATTAAAGTTTCAAATTGATCGTCCAGCTATATTTCCTAATTTTGTTCCCGCCACCCCCTCACCCCCCCTCGAAAAGCGACACGTCATTCTTCTTTATACATTTTTATCATGTGTTATAAAGTATCTTAAAGTTTAAAACAGATCACATTGTTAGATTTCCTAATTTAAATGAAATCGCGGTCTGTTAGTTCCACAATCCATCACCAGGGAGCGCACTCTATTCTTAACAAAAGCGTATCTGAACGGAACTCCTTTACACAACCTATCAATAGATATATTATTCGAGGGCGTGGCGGTCTTCAGCAAAAATTTAAGATGTTTGTTGAAATTACTATTCAGAAATGGTGGTAATTTAAGTTTTGACATATTTATATTTAATAAGTAGCATGTATCCGAGGACTCCGTCAAAAAAATGCACCTGAAACGGTATGAAACAAAAAGGTAAAAAAAAAGAAATATTTTGCCCCTCCCGCTCCCCCTCTCCCCACCTGACCGAAATTTCACGCGCTATTTCTTATAAACTATCTTAAAGTTTCAAACAGATCGCCTTGTTAGATTTTCTATTTTAAATGAAATCGTGGTCTGTTAGTTCCACATTCCACCACGAGGGAGCTCACCCTATTCTTAACAAAACTGTATCTGAGCGTAACTACTTTAAACAACCTATCAGGAGATATGCTAGTCCAGGAGGTGGCGGTCTTAACCAAGAATTTAAGATATTTGCTTAAATTACTATTCGAAAATAGTGGTATGAACACTTTTAAAATTTTCGATATTGAATAAGTAATAGTTTTCTCATCACGCCGTCAAAAAAACGCACGCAAAAGAATAAAAAACGCCCTGCTATACTGCCTAATTTTCTTCGCGCCATTTCCCCTCCCCCCCCCCCCCTCCAACCGGAATGTGACGCGCCATTCTTTTTTATAATCTTTTACTATTTGTTATAAATTATATTAAAGTTTCAAACTGATCTCTTAGTTGGAATTCCTACTTTAAATGTAATCGCGGTCTCTAGTCCCACATTCCCTCCCAGGGAGCGCACTCTATTCTTAACAAAAGTGTATCTGAACGAAACTCCTTTACACAACCAATCGGTAGATACATGGGTCGGGGGGGGGGCGGTCTTAATCAAAAATTTAATATATTTGCTGAAATTGCTATTAGAAAATAGTGGTATCAATACTTCTGACATTTTTATCTGGCATAAGTAACATTTCTGTTGTATTTTAAAAAATCGGATACCGTTCAGAAGAATATTGCAATGAAACATCACGTGACTGCCTTTTAAAATAAGTATATGTTAGAAATAACTCAATTAGAGAAATTAGCACCCCTCCCCCCTACCCGAAATTTCACGTGCCATTTTTTATAAACTTTTCCTTATGTGCTATAAACTATCTCAAAGTTTCAAACAGTTTGCCCTGTTACATTCCCTATTTTTAACAAAATCGTGTTATGTTATTTCCACATTCCACCACCAGGGAGCGCACTCTATTCTTAACAAAACTGTATCGGAAGGAAACTCCGTTAAACAACCTATCACTAGATGTGTTACTCGAGGTGGTGGCGGTCTTAATAAGAAATTAAGATATTTGCTGAAATTACTATTCGAAAATAGTGGTAACTAAACTTTAGACAATTTTATATTAAATAAGTAGCATATATCTCAGGACTACCTCTAAAAGGCACCTAAAGCGATCAGAAACGGTAACTTTTTAAATAGAAATCTAACGCCCCCTACCGGAATTTCACGCGTCATTCTTTTTTACACTTTATCTTATGTGTTATAAAATATCTTCAGTTATAAAAAACAGATCGACTGTTAGATTTCCTAATTTTAACAAAATTGCATTATGTTAGTTCCACATTCCACCACTCTATTCTTAACAAAAGCATATCTCAACGAAACTCCTTCACGCAATCTTTCGGTAGATACATGGGTCGAGATGGTGGCGGTCTTAACCAAGAATTTAAAACATTTTTTTTGGTTTAATCATCATTTTATTCTTTTTCTGATTGGTCTATACAGTAATCTGTATTTCCCTTTACTTTCAACAGAAATGGACAACAGAATGTTGCCACTGTGACAAAAAAGTAATAAAAACTACAAAAAATTAATAACTCAGGTACAAACTGAGATACAGCTTTCAAACAAATTGCATTTAAAAGTACATTTTTTTCTCTATACGACGACATAAAAATTAATATTGTGGGATGTTTAGAAGTTTAAGAAATAAATTTCATTTAAAATTGGCCGTCAGATTTCTTGGAAATCTGACGATGGAAAAGCCTTTTCCCGAACAGCCAATGAAATACTTGGATAATACGTAAGTTTCAGGTGGATAATACGTACGATTCGCAGGCGATTTCTGTCGCTTGCAATTTTTACGTGTAATAACACTATTAATGTTTAATTTATGGCGTACGTAATGTATGATCAGCTCCCTGCTATTTTTTATGTCTTAAATTTTAGTCTTTGAAAAAATCATTTTCCAAATGGTCGTTGTAGTTTATTAAATTGCATTATTTATTTATTGATTTATTTGTTTATTTATTAAGATGATTGTATTTTTTTTCAAACTCATAGAGCCGTTTTTATTCTTTAGCCAAAAGAGTTGATTTGAATTTTTTTCCGTTGCTAGAGTAACGGATGTAATGATAGATATTTTGAGGTTTAGACGCCAAAGACACCGCCAAATTAGAAAAATATGAAATGAATCATGAACTGTTAGACTTATAAAAATTTACTTGGTACCATTCGATTCAGCATACAAAACTACATTAAAATATGCTATCATTTGACGCATAATTATGTATGATATTCAATTTTTAAGGAATTTTTTCCCCTCTCCGTGCAAAACTGTTAGGGGTAACACTTTAGAAAATTCTTTCTTAGCAGAAGTCTGTGTCAAAAGAAATATTTTTACCACGATTTTCAAGATTTTAGGTTCAGTAGTTTGCGCTGTGCGTTAATTAGTCCCCTAATCCAAACTTTATTTTATATACTATATTAGATATGACATTTTGCGGTGATTCGATGATCG
This sequence comes from Maratus speciosus, assembly GCA_963932465.1. Taxonomy (NCBI): domain Eukaryota; kingdom Metazoa; phylum Arthropoda; class Arachnida; order Araneae; family Salticidae; genus Maratus; species Maratus speciosus. Next base: position 490,760,286 of record OZ010791.1, on the reverse strand, counting down.
AAAATTAGTTCAATATCATTTGAAATATTACATAACAGAGGAGAAAGTACGAAGAAAGACGAAGAAAAAAAGACTTGTAATTTTTTTTTTTTCAAAATGTTGAATTTTTTTTAATTAATAATGTATTATTGCATAAATTTCCTTAAAAATTATCTTTATTTCCTTGATTTCAAAGCTGTGAATTTTTCTATAAATGAAATTGGCGATATGACTTGAGAAAAAATGAAATAAACAATAGATAATATTTCCTTAAAAAAATGGGTAATATTCGTTGATCTGAGTTCGAGTTTATAAATATCACATGCTTTCGGAATTACGGTGAAAAACATTTTTAAAAGTATGAAATTATTTTACAATATGTATCTGTGGCAGAAATTCACATTGAAATTTAAGTATTCGATTCGATTTTTAAAATATTAACTGATATCTATATAAGTTACAATTGAATATGAAAATGTACTCAAAAAATAATCTCTTTCACTTAAAAAAACACCATTTGTGAGAACATTCTCAAGCTAATGTCACGCTTATGCATTTTTGGCTTAAAATCACATTGTTTGGCGACAAAAGAAAAATAAACAAGTTGGAAATTGCTCGTCAAACGTGGCAAATGAGGTGCGTTCGTACTATAACTAGTTTTATAATTATTTTTTGCACCCCACATTGTACTGAATGTATATTTTTTTGCGCTTCATAAGTGCATAGTCTGTAACATCATTAAAATGCACTTACAATAATTTTTTCCCCATTCCCCGTAATGTAACGGAAAACTTTTGACTGTCCCTGTAACTAAACTATACATTCGATTTTCATAAAATTTGAAATGGCTCAACAAAATTTTGCAGCAATTATATATTTAAATTTTCAGACCATTCGGAAGGCTGTAAAACCATTAAAATGCATTTGCAATAATTTTTTCCCATTGGCCATAATGTAACGGAAAACTTTTGGGTGTCCCTGTAATTAAACTATATATCCGATTTTCATAAAATTGGAAATGGCTCAACAAAATTTTGCAACAATTATATATTAAAAATTTCAGACCATTCGGAAGGCTGTAAAATCATTAAAATGCATTTGCTATAATTTTTTCCCATTGGCCGTAATGTAACGGAAAAATTTGGGTGTCCCTGTAATTAAACTATACATCCGATTTTCATAAAATTGGAAAGGGCTCGACAAAACTTTGCAGCAATTATATATTAAAAATTTCAGACCATTCGCAAGTCTGTAACATCATTAAAATTCACTTGCAATAATTTTTCCCATTGGCCGTAATGTAAAGAAAAACTTTTGACTGTCCCTGTAATTAAACTATACATCCGATTTTCATAAGATTGGAAATGGCTCGACAAAATTTTGCAGCAATTATATATTAAAAATTTCAGATCATTCGGTCGGGTAGTTTTTGCTCTGTTATATGCGGACGGACAGACAGACGGACGGACAGACGGACGGACGGACAGACGGACGGACAGACAGACGGACTGAACGACGACTATAGGTGCTACGTATTTATATAATTACGAACGCACCTAAAAATCGTAAAGAAACAAATAGTAATTATACATGTGACTCACAATTACATCTACTTGTTTCTTCTATAAGTCACGTGATGGGACAATTAGATAAAAAGAAAAAGAAAAGAACAAAAAGAAAAAAATGTCATTAAAATTTCATTGAATCAAATTTTCAGGTTCGTTTCTATAATCTAACGCAAGCGATAAAGAGCCAAATATTGCGTATCAATTGTAATTTTTCTTATTAAATTAATTTTTAAGCATTACAAATATTACTTTCAGGTTTAAATTAAATGTTTCCGTTTTTTAATATTGTCACTCATTACAACGAATTTTCTTCTTCTTTTTTTCATTTAAATAAAATTAGTAACAGTTTTTTCTTTTATGTTTCGAGGTGTAATAGCTGTTTCAATTTTTTTTATAAACGATAAATTTCACCAAGAAATAAAATGTTAAACCTTATCGTCCAAAATAACAGAACTTTCCGTCATAATTCTATAACTAATATAGGTAGAATGATATGTTATAGCTTAAAACCTTCCCTGAAACGATACCTGTCTAACGGTATAAGTTCCGTAAAAATCCATGCAGTAGATCTCGAAATCTAGGCGTTCGGAACGAAAGTTCCGTTTGGATTTTATATATATAACTGTCAGGCTATGCCCGCTACGCTGGTCTGTTTAGTTTATCCAAACGAACCTTGAATCAATCAAAATGTATCATTGAATTTGATATTGTGATTTAAAGCATTATGGTATCCTTTCCCACTTCTGGAAACGATATGAACGCCATTGGACTATTATATTTTCTAATGAGCAGACAAATTTTCAGCTATTAAGGTCTTAACCCTTTTAGCTGATGAATCACAGTAGGATTTGGTAAAGAATGACAATACAATATGCAATATAATAAAACAAACCCTGAAAAAATTTTTAAACTAATAATGCAAACATTCAAACTGACAAAATCCATCCAGGAACAGTTTTTTAAAGGCCGATCTTTCATATTGGGGTCCATCTGATTATAGAACTTTCCCCATAATTCTATAACAAAGCAATGTAGAATGATACGCAATAAACTAAAACCTCCCCAAACGTTGTCTAATCAACAAAGCAAGTATTATCAATATCCGCCATCTAGAACTTTTTGTAAAGTATAATCTTTCATAATCGGTTTCACATGATTATGGAACTTTCCGTCATTACTTTATGACTAAGAAACATAGAACAATATGCAAAATACTAAAACCATATCTGAATAGGTATGTAACTAACAATGGAATTCCTATCAAAATCCTTTCTGTAGAAGTTTTTAAAAATGCTAAACTTTCATAATCGGGTTCAACTGATTATAGAACTTTCCACCACATCTCTAATATTAAGTAATGGAGAAGGGTATAGTATATACTAAAACCCTGCCTGAAAAATTATCCAACTAATTGTGCAAATTCAATAGAAATCCATTCGGCTGAATCTTTTAAAAAGGTTAATCTTTCATAATCGAGTTCGTCTGATTATATAACTTTTAAAACATAATTCTATGTATAAGCAACGTAGAACGATATGTTATATGCTAAAATCTTCCCTGAAAAATTACCTAACTATCAGTTCGATTCTCATCAAAATCCATTCAGGTGAGCTCAATTTATATGCAGCCGGGACGAATTTCCCATGTGCATTTTACTCTCGTATACATAGTAAAAGCAGAAGTAGATAGGATAGATAAGAATATTGATTTTTAAAATTTATAAAACTACAAGTTTTTTCTCGTTGTCTCTTCTGAATAATTTAAACACTTTTCAATCGGCGAGTATTGAGATTTACGATCATGTCTACAATAAATGTATTTCATTTTGTACCAAAACATTCTTGGAAAAATGAGCCAATTTCGTGTGGGTTCCGACATTATAAAGTAAAATATTTATTAAAAAATCGCCATTTAACCTACGCACATGACATTCTAAGTGTCTCTTAGCACTGCAGTAAACATTTCCATTTTTTTAATCAGCTAGAAATGAAGTTATAACTTAATTTTACTTAATAATAAAAAATACTTTCAATTTCAAAAATAGTAAATTAAAATGTGTTGCATGGTTACGATTTAATAATAATTAAAGCCAAAAGAAATTCGTGTTCAATAAATAGCAAGCCACAATGTTTTGCACGGTTTGCAGTAAAAATTTGGTAATTTTACACTATAGGTGACTTGGCGGTTTTTTTAAATAGCTTGGCGAAATTCGCGCATCAGAAAGGGAGATTTGTTGCCAATTGATATAAACAGTAACAGAAAACAAACTTGATGCAATTTTTTGTTTGTTTATATATGTATATTATTAATGTTTTTCATATACAAATTACTCCTGTTTCTATATAAAAATAGATAAATAGCATCTTTATGGTAAATAAATTGCACAACATTGAAAAAGAGATTCCATATATTTTTTCCCTTCTGCATTTGTACTGATACTAAGTTTGAGACACTAGGCGAAATGCTTAAGTAAGTGAAAATGACGTCATATTTAAAAGAAAACAACCATTTTCTTATATAAAGCTAAATATTTTAACACAAATACGCCTAAAAACATAAATCAGGCAATTTTTACTCTCCGGTTCTGAGATTAGAATCTCAAGTGAAGAGTGCAGCTGTTCACATGCAAATGTGTTTCTGAGAATCGTTACTTGAAGTTTTGAGTTAAAATGATCAAATTAATATACCATTTTTTAATAAAGGTAAAGACGGACATGAGAAGTACGTATGTAAATTTTGAGAAGTTGAAAATGATGTCGGGTTTAGATTTCATGGGGAAGAAATTCTATGATCGTGTCAAAGTGGAATAAATTTTGCTGGTTTTCATTCCGGAATACCAAGAATAAGAGCCTCAATTGAAAATTACATCATAATAACGGATCGTTATTATATTGAACTGATTACGTATACATCTATCTATATTAGAAAGCACAAACGTATCTGTGCGTAACGCTGACGTCATATTATGAATGTCAACACTTCACGATCAAATTTCGGTTTTGAAATTTTCGCTACTGCAATTTTTTAATCTTCCGGCCATCGTACATTTTCAATTTTTAGAACGTCGTTTAGGGGAAAAATCTACTTTCAAATGTGTTTTGTTTAAAAGCTGTATCTTAATTAACTGATTCATTATGTTTTTTTAAATAATTTTCAGGCATGATTTTTTCAAATTAATGTTATCACGAGCGGGCGTCAATGCATAAAAATATTAAACATTTTGCACATAAAGGAATAAAAATTATTCACCATTTATTTCTGGCTAATTTTACACAACCAAATTAATATTTCCTCTATAAATAAATAAAAGAATCACTTAAAAAAACACATTTGTAATCGAACAATTTTAATTTTTAGATAGCCAAACAGGAAAAAAAACATTCAAATGGAATTCGTTTACAAAGTGAATATAAATGTACAAATTGTCTATGGTTTAAAAAAAAAATCAAGTATGAAATATTTTTAAATTTATCTCTATTGCGTGGAGCTCGATTACGAAAGATTAACCCGTTTGCCTTTAAAACGACATAAAGACTTCATCATTTTCTTATGTCTAATATTCCATAAAAAAACTTCTTCTATGAAAAAATATATCCTTCTATATATAGAAAAAAAAGTAACGATTTAGAAATGGACCAATGAAAATCTGCGTAGATCTTCCCGCTACATCGGACATCCAGATTTTTTGTGACCGGGAGTTTTTCTTCCTTAATATTAAGAAAAAAGTTTCATACAAAAATATGAAAATTTGTGATATTTAAGAGAAAGGTTTGACAAACACGCTGATGATGACAGTTTTCAAATCGAATAATTATTTTAAGAGATATTTAATGCTAAAGTGGGTCAAAAACGTTCCATTAAAAAAATTTAGGAGCAAAAACTGTGCATAGGAATTTAAACAGTTTTAGATCATTTTATACATTAGAAGTTTCCGATGTGCAGACTGTATCTATTTTTTTAATTTGACTCATTTTTTGAGGATTTATTTCCATTTTAAATTCAAATTTCCAGCATTTCGAGAGATGTTTTTTAATAAATTTTAGAAAAGGGTATTATTTTAAACTGTTACCAATTGTAAAAACAGTGCAAAGAATAATATTTACTTCAAATTAAAAATTTATTTACACGTGGCTATTATAAACAGAAAAACTTTCAAATTAGAGTTAAGTGATTACGTGTTAAAAAATCAGGAAAACATTGAAAATCACGTCATAAAAATTATAGTTATACGTGAATTATAAAAGAGAAACAGAAGTTTTAAATAATGAATTCATTATTATGCTTTAAAAGTCATAAATGGAGGAAATTACGTCATATTAATGTCAAATAATTAATAGTTGTCAAAACAGTTTAAATAAAAAAATATATTTGAGATAGACTTTAATTCATATTTTGAGATGATCTTTTCAACTATTATCCAGAATTCTAAGACAGCGTTAATAATATTCCGTTTCTAACAACAAAAGAATTTTTATATGAATATTAAAAAGAGAAAGCAAGAGAGAAAACTTTGGTGAAAATTACGTCAGATTAAAAACGATACATTTCAAATGTCTTATTTAAAAGAACTTTCTTATAATGTTCTTAAAAAATACCGAGAGACAAAGATTCTGTTTACTTAATTCATTTTACATTAGCTTATTTTCTAATTTTTAACTAAATTTTTATAAAAAAAAAAAAAAATCCATTGTGTCTCTTAGCAGCGGTTGATTTGAAATTAAAATCTCAAATTAAAGTAAATGAAAGAAAACCCGTTTACAGGGAGATCACCACTGTTTTTTTACCTTACTAGGGGGCTCTGACCCCTGCAAGCTACGCTCGCCAACCCCCGTTCTGACACTGCAGAATCTAAAAGCGCGCTAATTTCATCGGTTTTTAAAAGATTAGAGAAAATTGAATTATACTGAAAAAACCTGTAGCGACCTCCCTGTAAACGGGTTTCCATTCAATTCCCTTTGATTGTAAAAATTTAAGGTAGAATAAGCTGCTGTTAAGACATCCAATGGTTGTTTTCGTGTTTGGTTAAAGAAGATCAGTTAAACATTTCAAAAGAAGCTAAAATAAAATGAATTAAGTAAACAGAGTCTTTGCCGAACGGTATTTTTTAACAGCGTTATAAAACGATTGATATAATACAATTTACTACAATTTACTGCTTTAACCCCTTCAAGGGCGGTGGTTCATTTTGGAACATTTAATTTTATTTCTTAAATGCCATATTGGCACCAGAATATTGGAATGAAAATTTTCCTTTTTTGATAAAAAGCATTTTCATATTTCAAAATTTCGTTGTAAATTCTGGTGCCATTAATACAACTTTTTCTCTTCTATTTCTTTATTACCTTTCTTTACTATGGAATGTTTCTCATCTATATCTCCTTAACCTTAGAAAAAGGTTAATTATTTATTTCATTAAGAAATACTTCAGATGCAAAAACACTGCTAAGACACACTCTTAAAGGAATGAACTGCTGGCTTGACGAACACTTTTTTATTTACAGGACAAACAACACACACACAACGAATATTATAACATTAACTTCTGGTTATTTTACACTATTTCACAAAGACATTAAGATGCCGATGTTATCAAAACACAACCAGGGCGACACACCACTGATTTTCACTCCAACCTTTCACTACTCGATCTCCGCCGCGACTGCCTCCTGTTCCAGTTCGAACAGTTCTGCCTTGGCGAGAGTTCACTGTTTGGCGACCGCCAATATCCGTGCTTCGCAAATATTAAACTTAATGCGAGTCTTACACCATTCACTCGTTTCAACATTATACGAATAGAAGTAACTTGCCCCTGAAATGATTAAACGCATATTAATGTATTTATTATTTTAAAGTTTCCTTTCTGTTTTAATTTCACGTGTAAATACAATTTTCAAGTCATAATTTTCAATATTTTCCTGCTTTTAACACGTACTCATTTAATAGAAATTTTAAAGTTTTTTTCTGTTTTTAATAGACATGTGTAAATTAATTTTTAATCGTTTGGAAATATTATTCTTTGCGCTGTTTTTAGAATTGAAAACAATCTCTATAATAAAAACCTAAGTCATGTGACTATCGTCAACAATTCCTTCGTTTTTCATAAGAAAGGATTCCATCGTGATTAAAGAAACAAAGTTATTTTTCCGAATAAAGCTACATAAAAGTTGCTATGATCGCAAAGAATTCTTGGTACTTTTATGTTAGCTGGGTTAAAATCCCGCCAATAGCTTTTTTTTTTATTCGCCAGTTAGCATTTTTTTTTACTTTTCGAGTGGTAAATTATAACGGTACTACTTGGTTATCCCATCGACCAAAAATCTATCGCCAGACTCAGATTAAATGCCAATGATGGTTGATCGTAAATGTCACATTCACTTGACTGTAAGGAAGTTACATGAGTTTACGCCAACAAATGATTTTTATTTCGACGTTTTATTTGTATTTGAATTTTTATACTAATTTATTTGTTCTTTCGTTATTTAAAATAAAAATTAAGTCAACTTGTATAATTTGGCGAGTGATTTGGCGATTTATATAATTTGGCGATATTGGTTATTGACTTATAAGCGGGGCTCTCATGTCAAGCAAACAAGGCATATGTTTGTTGTTCAATAAATAGATAAATCAAATAAATGTCTCGCGCAATTTCTAAATTTAAACTGTTTTGCAACATTATTTTTTGTTCATTTTATGTAATAACTGTAATGTGACGTAAATGTGACGTAATTTCTCCTATTTAAGACTTCTAACGCATGTTAGTAAATTTATTATTTTACAATATCCTTTCTCTTTTAAAATTCACGTGTCAATATTATATCAGTACCTGCTTTTTATACGTAATTATTTAATTCTAATTCCAAGTGTTTTTTTTTCTGTTTATAATAGTCACGTGTAAATAAATTTTTAATTTGAAGCAAACATTAAGTTTGCGCTGTTTATACAGTTGGCAGCAGTTTAAATTAATACCATTTTCTAAAATAAGTAAAAAATATCTCTCGAAATGCTGAAAATTTGAATTTAAAATAGAAATAAAACCTCAAAAAATGAGTCAAATTTAAAAATAAATAAATAAAATCTGCACACCGGGAACTTTACACGTATAAAATGATCTAAAAATGATTAAAGTCCCATGCGTAGTTTTTGATCCTATAAAACTTTTTTAATGCAACGATTTTGTCCAACTTTAGCATTAAATATCTCTTAAAATAATTCTTCGATTTGAAAACTGTCTGCATCATCGTGTTTAGCAAACACTTCTCTATAATACCACCGATTTTCATATTTTTGTATGCAATATTTTTCTTAATATTAACGAAGAAAGACCTCCGGTCACAAAAAATTCAAAACCGGCGGTGGCGGTGACAGCGGTAGTTACTTTTTTTCAGAATAGAGAGATAATTCAATCTTTTTAAAGCCGATGAAATTAGCGCTCTTTTGGAATTTGGAGTGTCTGAACGGGGGTTGGCGATCGTAGCTCGTAGGGGGCAGAGACCCCTAGTAAAATAAAATAAACAAAACACAAATTTAACAGACATGCAATTGAAGTACGCGCTTGAAGCTCTGAAATTATCAGAATTCAAAAGGATGCGGTAAGTAGCAAAATCTTTGGTTAATAACTCTTAGCATGCAACTAATACGTAAATATCGCTTTCAATAAATTTCAAAACTTTATTCTATTGTATAATTCATATTTTTCACATGAAAAATGCTTTTGTTATTGTTAGTGAGCAATCTAAAAAATATATTGCATGCAAAAAACATACTAGTATTCAATTGTAACCCAGGGTGTCCGTGAACGATACCCTGGTATCTCTATATTCTAAAAAAAAAGTAACTACCGCTGTCACCGCCACCGCCGCCGCCGCCGCCGCCGCCGCCGCCGCCGCCGCCGGTTTTGAATTTTTTGTGACTGGAGGTCTTTCTTCGTTAATATTAAGAAAAATAATGCATACAGAAATATGAAAATCGGTAGTATTATACAGAGGTGTTTGATAAACACGCTGATGGAGACAGTTTTCAAATCGAAGAATTATTTTAAGAGATATTTAATGCTAAATTTGGACAAAATCGTTCCACTAAAAAAGTTTTATAGGAGCAAAAACTATACATCGGAATTTAATAATTTTTAGGTCATTTTATACGTTATAATATCCCGGTGTGCAGGATTTATTTATTTTTTTTTAATTTGACTCATTTTTCGAGGTTTTATTTCTATTTTAAATTCAAATTTTCAGCATTTCGAGAGATATTTTTTACTTATTTTAGAAAATTGTACTAATTTAACCTATTGCCAATTGTATAAACAACGGAAACAATAATGTTTGCTTCAAATTAAAAAATTATTTACATGTGACTATTATAAACAGACAAATTCATTTGGTATTAAAATTAAATAATTATGTACAAAAAGCAGGAACTTATTAAAAATTACGTCATAAAAAATATACACGTGAATTTTAAAAGAGAAAGGATATTGTAAAAAAATAAATTCATTAACCTGCGTTAGAAGTCTTAAATAGGAGAAATTACGTCATATTTACGTCACATTACAGTTATTACATAAAATGAACACAAAATATTGCAAAACAGTTTAAATTTAGAAATGGCGCTAGACATTTATTTGATATTTTGAGAGGATCTTTTCAACTATTTTTGTTAGGAAAGCGCAAATAATATTTCATTTCTAACAAAAGTATTTTCATGTGAATATTTAAAAGAGAAAGAATAGCTTGGTCAAAATTACGTCAGATTAAAAACGACTAATTTAAAATGTCTCATTTAAAAGAACTTTCTTTCCGCTTTGTTAAAAAATACCAGGAGACAAAGACTGTTTACTTAATTCCTTTTATATTAGCTTATTTTGAAATGTTGTTACACGTGTCTACGTCATCAAGTTATTTTTATTTCGACGTTTTATTTGTATTTTTATTAATGTTGTAATAATATATTTGTTCTTTCGTTATTTAAAATAAAAATTACGTCAATTTGTATAATTTGGCGAGTGGTTTGGCGATTTATATAATTTGGCGAAATTGGTCGACGCAATAATCAAGTAGTACAGCAGCGGATTTTGCGTTAAAATTCCCCAATCAAAGAGAAAGGAATAGAAATCCGTTTATAGGGAGATCGCCACTGTTTTCTAAATTACAATTCAATCTTTCGAAATCTTTTTAAAGCCGATCAAATTAGCCCGCATTTAGAGTCCGCAGTGTCTGGACGGGGGTTGGCGAGTCTAGCTCGTATTGGGCCGAGCCCCGTAGTAGATTAAAATAGAAGTTATGCGTGAGTTTTAGGATTAAAATTGAATGTTTATAAATGAGTGATTTAAAAAATAAATATGTTTTCATTTATCATGTTTGATCATACATTACGTACGCCATGGATTACATTTTTCGGTACTGTAAATTTTTAAACTTCTACGGAGCTGGTCATTCATTACGTAAGCCATGGATTAAACATTAATATTCCTGGACCAATTTTAAATAAAATTTCATTTTTAAACTTCTAATCATCCCACAATATTACTTTTTATATCGACGTATAGAGAAAAAAATGCATGTTTAATTGCAATTTGTTTGAAAAGCTGTATCTCAATTTGTTTCTGAGTTATTAATTTTTTTTGCAGTTTTTATTACTTTTTTGTTATAGTAGCAACAGAAGTATCCATCTCTGTTGAAAGTAAAGGTAAAATACAGATTACTGTATAGATCAATCAGAAAACGAATAAAATGCGGGATTCAACTTATAAAACGCTTCAGATATGTTTTTGATTTCGTACCCTGACCGAGGACAATAACCATTTTTCCAAATGGTTAAAGAAAACAAACATTGAAAATGATGTCATAGTTGTGGAACAGTGATGACATGCTTTTTAAATATAAAAATATTTCTTTTCTTTTAAATATAATGTCGTTCTTTCCGAGGAGATGCAAAATTCAGATTTTGTAAAGTAAACTTTTTTGTAAAAATATTGTATATAGCAGGGAATTTGGATTGTCATTTATAAAAATAAACGATTTTTATATGAATGCGATTATCTCAGGCCTATCCTGAACATAGATAGATAAACAAACATGGTAGGGTATTTCCATAGAGCGTAATGGTAATGCGATTGAGATCGCTGCTCCTTTAGTGACAATGGGGAAGAAACTTCCGATCCCTGTAATATATATATATATATATATATATATATATATATATATATAATAAATGTGAAATCACAAATACATGAAGAAATTGATAAATTTCTAAAGGTGATTTAGAAATGAACATAGGAAACCAGTATGTAAAGTAAGAAAATATATATACATATGTTTTCATTGAGCCTCTGCCTTATTGTGAACTTTCTTTTTTTTTAATGTTGCATGTATACGTTTTCAACAGAATCTTACACCGATACATGAATATAGTAGGATATATATTCTATTCCATATATCTAATGTCTATTCTATGTTCATGCACGCATATCTACCCTATATACAGTGGAACCCGGTTAAGACGCGTTTCAAGGGAGTGGACAAAAGTCGCGTATTAAGCGGGATCGCGTATTAAACGTGATTTGTATCATGTTGCTGGAACTGGGCTTATTTACACATTTAATCGTCTAAATGAACTTTTGAGCTTTCGCTTATATGTTTACGGTCGAAAATTGTGTCTTTTACATATGTTTAGTTTAAAATTAAATTGTATTCAACTTTAACTCCTTGTTTCTTTTGATATGACTGAATGGAATAAAAAAGGAAAATAAATGTGGACTCCTACCTGGTTTTGTTGTCGATTTGTACTTTGCAAACAAAAATAAAACAACAAAAATAATTTTCCTACTAGACTAAAATTTTTTTAACAAAAAGAATAAAACTTTGAAGCACAACCCATTTTTAAAAATCAAATTTAGTACTTGTATTAATAAGTACCATTATAATTGACCTTTCTTTTTAATATAAGAAGAAACTATTTTTATTAATCTTCGTGTACATAATATTGTTAGCATAACAAAAACTAAAGAAAACATAAAAGATCCAAACATAACATGATCCAATCGCAGTCGTATTTATTTAATCTTTACGAGTTTCATTTTTTGTTGCCTATAACATGCATTATAAAACATAGTATAGTGATATAACGTACATTTAAAAGCTCACTAACAACAGGCATGATTATCTCTAATCATAATAATTTTTATGATGTATCTGAGTAACCTGAATTCGTCTATATCTCTCTTACTACTGTAAAAACATACACGAAGCGAGAGGCAAAGAATGTTAGAAGGCGGAATCAAAGAAGAATTGCAGTTTTACTAATTTAGCGAAGCTTTGTTTAATTCAAATATCTACCACTATTTCTGATTAGTAATTTTTGCGTTAATTAATCTGTTATTAAATAAAGTAAATAATACTATTCGAAAACAGTGTTTTTTATCTGAATAAAAATAATCCGCAAAATTGCCAACACTTGAGAAGAGAGACGGAATTCGCATCTTGATCAATGAATCCGCGTCTTAAGCGTGATTATTTTCCCTCAAAGGACCAAAAATTTATCGCGTATTAAGCGGGATCGCGTAATAACCATTCGCGTATTAAACGTGATATTTTTACATTAGTCTTATGAGCGATATTCAAAAGATCGGAAAAAATCCGCGTATTAAGCGGGATCGCGTATTAACCGTGAGCGTCTTAACCGGGTTCGACTGTATATATAATCCTAATGAAACGAATTTATGAAACGAATATATGAAACGGCTGAACTGTAACGATTCTTTGAATCGACTGATTAAACAACTGATTATGTTTCACGGCAATTTCTCCTACAAATGGAATACTTTGCGATGAAATTAGCACCAAAAATCAATATTGATCCGCAGATTTAAAAACTGGTATTAGAATTTTTAAACTCGAATTAGTTTTCGATATATTATTTTTTTTCTAATTTTATATACATTTTTCTAATGATGGCAACTCAAATTTTAATCAAACAGATATTTTTTTCCGATTTTAGAAAAGGTTACTATTTTAAACTAATTTGGCGAGAAGTTTGGCCTCCCTTAAATGTATACTAAGAAATGTATCATGTTACTTTTATTCATAATTCAATTTGTATTTCATTATCATTTTATTTAATACAAACAAAAACATTTAAAATAAATGGCTTTCACTTCTGTATTTTTTTTAAACGAAATGAAAAGAAAAATATTAGGCACAGATGTCATATACGCACCGAGGTACCTAATTGGTGCCAAAATGGCATTATTTTGGTTGACATGGTAACCCGGTTATTGTTTATTTAATAACACTGATAAACAAGGTTTCTGTTTCTAACTAAGTATGTAATGACTTTTATATTTTAGGTGGTGCTGTGAAAGAATATGCCATTATAAAGTTTCCATCACCCACAGATTTTTAAAAAATTCAAAATCTTGAAAATCTGAATTTTGTAGTATTTATTCAACACATATACCTTATGAAATTTATCATTTTGTATTTTAGTAATGACAAACTTTTAAATAAACACTTATAAAGCTTAAAATTAATATTTAAAACACTGAAAATATGCATTGTTTATAAAGTTTCTGAAAAATGTAGAAGAAGTTTTGTAAAAAGAAATGATATTATTAAGAAATTTCATACTTTATGTAGCGGTAAGCGTCTAATTTGTGGATGCTGTCTTATAGGCACAATCACTAGCTTCCCTAATAAGGTTCCAAGAGTAATCTCCGAACATATTAGGGGTCCACCTGCCTTGATATCAGGTTTGATTGCAGAAATATCCTGGCGGAAGCGGTCTCCATGCTCGTCGCTCACAGCTCCCATATTTTCGGGGGGGGGGGGGGGGAATTTAGATGAGATGCTAAAAAGTGAATTTTCAACGACATTGAACATCCTAAATCTTTGTAACTTTTTAACATGTCTTTAATTAATGTTTCATAGTTAGGACTTCGATGATTTCCTAATAAATGTGTCACAACATTTTTAAAATCGATCCATGCTGCTTTTTCTAAATCACTTAATGTATCATCAAAATTTATTCCTTCATAAGGTGTCTAATTTGTGGGCCAACAAAAATACCCTCCTTAATTTTTGCTTAGCTTAGCGGTGGAAATTGTTCTTGCAGATATTGAAATCCACGAACTTCTTTATTCATAGCTTTAACGAAATTTTTCATCTATCCCAACTTTTTGTGTAAAGGTGGAAGAATAACTTTCTTTTTATCGATTAGAGGAACATTTTGGCTATTTTTTACACCTGCAATATATTGTTTGCGATATAATGCTCATGCTTTGCTCAGCTATCCCACTCGCATAGGAAACAGCAATATTTTGTATACCCTTATTGCATACCAATAAGAATGGCAATTACTTTAAAATCCGCACATATGTTCCAATCATGATGCGAGTAATTAATTTCATGAAGCAGTATCTTCATATTTTCATAAGACTCTTTCATTATGCAAGAATATGCTATTGGATCAGACAGCAGGACATTTCTATTATGAAGAAGCACAGCCTTCAAGCTGGTTTTCAAATCATCGATGAGCAATCGCCATTGTTCCGAGTTATATTGACAATTTAAAGCAGACATTAAACCACTTATATCATTACAATAGCATAAATCACCTTTTCTAGAAAAAAATGTCCAATATTTCTTGTCGATCTCGATAAATATATATCTTTGTATTGTTTTTCAGGAGATTCCAACCTTGCAATCTTGATCCAAGTAATTCTGAGTTTTTATTTGATAAATTTAAGTCTCTCACAAGATCATTTAATTTTTCAATAGTAATTAGGTGTGGTTCTTCATTTATGTCAGGAGAATAGTTTATATCAGATGTAGAGGAAGCTTCAGATTCATCAATTTTCATTTCTACTGCTGCATCGTCATATGTAAAATTCTCTGGAGATTTCGGTATTGGTAAATCCTCATTACTGGTCGCATTGCTGAATCTAAGTTCGGATACTTAATTTTATGTTTACTTCTTACAGAGAATCCTTTAATTTTTGTAATACAAAAGTAGCAGTCAGGTATATGATCCTCCGGCTCGCACCATATCATGCACAGTAAAAAATTAAACCTATTTTAGAATGTCACCCAAAATGAAACAACACCCATATTAGCTTTCGAAACTCCAATATGGGCTGTAATATACCTATTTAAGGGTATGAGACCCGTAACAGGTCTTAGATCTCTCCAAATTGGGTGAAAACGGTTACAAATTCATAGACACAGCTTTGCGATACCCAGTATGGGGACAGTGAACACCCAAATTGGATTACAGCTCTGCTGGTATGAGCAGCGGGCGCTGATTTGGGTAACGAGTACTACCCATTTATCTTGATTCGGATAAATAGCAGCGTCACTGCGCGCCATGTTTGATTTCTTCATTTCGTCTGTGTTGTGTTTGTGTGGCGTCGTGTTTACGAATTCGAATTCTTTGGATATTTACAGAACCCTCGCTGTACCATTACTGGATTTATTCGGGTATTTATTGAATTGTTTGTTACTTTATGTTATTGTAATGTTATTTGCATAAATGTTGACCTAACAAATTTGTTTTGTTACATTCCTATTTACACGCGTTTTACTATAAATGAAAGTGGATTTTATGAGTTCACTGCAACATTATTGATTGTCAGCAGGGCCGAAACTAAGGGGGAGGGGGCAGATGGGATACATTATATAACATTTACAATATAAAACAGTATTAAAAAGTCTAATATAATCTCAAAAAAGTATTTTTATTTTTTATTAATTGTGTACTCTTATTTTTGCTTTAAGTGACATAGCACAGAGGAATAACAAAACTCAAAGACTTCTTTCTTTGTGATTGATCATGAAAAATTTTTGGTTTACTAAATTGTATATTTTCTTATAATTTACTGGCTACAGATTTTTCTTTCTTTTTTATGAAGTTTTTAATTTAGACAGGTGAAAAAAAAATTGCCTGCTCCATAAAATATTAAAAATGAATGTTTTAATGCTGTTCTATATATAAATTTTCATAATTTGTAACATATTTTGTGGTGTTTTTTTTTTCTTTCTTTTTTTATAGAGCAAAAAAGGACCCAAATGATATATTTGATATTGTTTTGAATGTATTTTTGTTTCATATTTTTAAAGAATAATAATTAAATCATTAAAATCTGTTTTTTAGACAAAGATTTGAAGATTACATGCAAATGTCATAAAAGATTAAAACATATAATTATATGAAAATAAGACTAGAATAAACTATAGAACTCCACAGTTTTTTAAGGTATGATTAACTGTAACTCGGTTCCATTTTAACCCTTTAGTACGCAGCTTTACATATATGCAAACAACAGCGTTTTGAATTTAATACATTTTTTTATTCGTATACACCTAATTCACACCAAAAAATTAAAGTAGCAAAATTTATTTTAATTAATAACAAACATTCCGTATTTAAATAAAGTGAAATTAACCATTGAAACTTTCTGGTGTAAAGTCAGATTCTCTGAACTACGTAATTTCTAGAACGTATTATATCATGGGAATTAAAGGGTTAAAGGTTAAGTTTTATAAAATATATAATTATATAAAATAACGTATTTGGAGATATACTTATTAAAATATTTACTAATTTGCAATATTTTAGTGTAAAACAGCCACACGACAGTAATTTTATCAGAAGTGCAACAGAAGAAAAGATTGACGTATTATATGAAAAATGTATCTCTAATTTTTTTCATTATTTTTCCCGTATTATAAACCTTTCAGAGAATCATATATAATTTTTTTCGAAACAAAATAAAAAATCGCGCATTTAAGGGTTAAGCATGGATAATGACAGAATACCTAAATATTATAATTCACATATAAAATGCCACAAACCCATGCATGAGATAAATAACAATTATGCTTTCGGCATTCGATATAGCGGTCAAAATCACCCCAATTGGTCTTTCTAATGTTAAAAGTAAATGTATTGCTTGTGGTGAGAATTATATTCTATCAAAGAAATTTTTTAACTTTTAAAATGACAAAAAAAAAAAAAAAAAAAAAAAAAATACAAATTAGTGTTTCAATTTTCTTTTAATGTGACAAATTAAAGAAATTATAAAAGCTGGTGGCATAACACATTTAATTTGATAAGTTATCTCATAAGAAAGTCGTAATTTTGTTTCAAATCAAGATCTTCAGCAGAAAGATTCTAAATATGATAGAAAAAAATTCCAAAGTTGCCGAGAAAATTATTTAATTATTTATTATTGGAATCTCATCAAAAATCGAAATTGATCTAAGTGTTTTATATTTTAAATATCAATATTTTTTTTGGGGGGGGGGATTATTTTAACTTTGAAATTTTAATCTTACCCCTTAATAAAAGCACTAAAGTCTATAGAGTTGTATGTTAATTAACATTTAAAATAAATTCATATACATTGTATCAATCATTTGGGGTGTGTTCAAAATAATAGGTACTAAATATGCCAAGAAAAATATTTCAATTTATCCAAATTGGATGTTGAATTTATCCTAAAACAGGTATTTAAAGGCACCCAAATTGAGTATTAATGTGTCCTAAAATATATATTTAGGATTGTGCAAAATAGATGTTAGCATGACCAAACAGGGTGTTAAGTATTCTCCAAAATGGGTGCTTAGTAATATTCAGACTGGGTGTTAAGATATCCAAATTGGATATTAAACACTGCCTAAAATGGATTCTGAGTGATGTCTAAAATGTGGCTTAAGATACCCAAAATGGGTATTTAACGGTGTTTAAAATGGATACATAGTGATAACCAAAACAGGCATGGATCATGACCCAAATAATACCCAAATTGGTATAAACCCAAATTGGGTAACCTCAACCTAAGAATCTTTCAACCCAAATTGGGTTTTTTTTTTTTACCTATTTTAGGTCTTATTTTTTTCTGTGTGGGTATAGCGAAAGGCATACTCTTTCTTGTACCTTTTATCCACGCCGGGAGGTTTGTAGCGCATCGTGTACAACAAGAATGAGGTGTCCATTTCTTATCTTGTTCACCTACTTTACATCAAAAGTACATGTGATAGGCGTCTTTATTAGCGGCGTGAAAGCGCATCGATGCTTTTTCAAAGTTAGCTCCCCGCACACATAGTAAAAAGAATCGGGGTCATTAACGCATCCTCTAGACATTTTCAGATATTTTAAAGGAAAATAGGATAATTACAATCAAAATTTAAGTAAAAAGTCTTACAGAACAAAGAAATAGCAGTACACTCGCCCCGAAAGATAAGTTTCAACTGTCACGGATTTGCGTTAAAGCCAAATACTGTGGGGGCGGCTAGCACTGTCTGTTCAAGGTCGCTAACATAAAATTTATTAGGGGTGCAGCTGTTTCTACTCTCTTGCTGTATCTTCTATCGTTGTAATACGAAAAAAAGAATGTATGTGTGAATCAAACGCATGTAAGAGAATAATGTAATATAATTATAATGCATATACGATGCCTACATACTCCGAAACGTATAAATGAAATTTCTCAAAATTGGAGGGTGATAGAAAATTTTTACAAGCATATTCTTTTTCAGCAGCTTGAAATCTATAAGAATCACCCAATGTATATAGAGAAACAGAAAATTCGTTAAAATTTGTTTATCAGTGTAATGAATGCTCATTTACTTTATTTTCTTTTTTTAAATTACATAAATTGTTTTGTTCTATAGTTAATTATTTTTTGGGTTATTTTCCTTTAAAAATAAAAAATAATAGAAAATAATTAAAAAATACGGTACTACTTAGTTATTCCATCGACCCATTTCGCCAAATTATATAAACCGCCAAACCATTCGCCAAATTATAGAAATTGACATAATTTTTATTTTAAATAACGAAAGAACAAATAAAATAGTATAACATTACTAAATATACAAATAAAACGTCGAAATAAAAATCACTTGATGACGAAAATAATGATTTATCCAATAGAATTCAAATTAAAGTATCTAAACAGAATTTCCTGAAAACGCACTTTCGCCTGTTTTACGCGTTTTTCAGCTGAATCATACTTTAGTATATTATATGATGTTAATGCACTATAATATAAATAATTTCATATACACGGCTGAAAAATGTGATATGAGCAAACTGTCATATAAAAATGAAAATTTTTAGTAAGCACTCTTACCCACGGAACACAGATTCGTCCAATTTTCGCCTAAAGTACGTAATTTGGATTAATAGACGTGTCCAGTTGAGGTCTAAAAGTTCTCGGGACTTTACCTATATTTCTACAAATTACGTCCAAAAGTCACTCCCCTTTGCGTAATATGTACGTCTTTTAAGACACAAAATGTATATACAATGAACATAAAATTAACGTAATCCGGACGTTCAAAATTTGTCCGCATTACGTCCAAAATTTGTCTGCATTACATCCAAAATTCGTCTGCATTACATCCAAAAATTAGTCAGTATCACATCCAAAATTTTTCCGTATCACGTGCAAAATTTTTTTATATTACATCTTAAAATATCGTTATTTGGACGAAATACAGACGCCTTTTAGCCGTAACATGAATGTGTTTATTGAACAAAAATGCGTCGACCAAAACCAGTCGAATGTATATTATCTCCGCATAGGGAAAGATGACATCATATTAAAAAACAGATACATAATAAAAGAGCCGTAGATTTTAATTATTTAAAGTAATTAGGAAAAAATAAATCTTCCATTTTTTTTCACGACATCATATTAGACAAAAAAATAGCTATCCAAAATATTAAAATTTATCTCTTCACAGGACCCATGTATATGTCGTAGGCTAATTGCGAAATCCGGCTCTTTGAAAACAGCCAAGGCTCTTTGCAAAGAGGCGGGCTAATTGGAGTAACTTGCTTAAAGTCAAGTGAATGTGACATTTATCAACCATTATTGGCATTTAATCTTATAGTTTGGTGATAGATTTTTGTTCGACGCGATAACTAAGTAGTACCAAAAATACATATGTAACTGGTATTCGAAAACGAGGATTTCACCAAATTTTCGTAAAAAAAACACGCCAAACTGGGTGCGTATATGGCATCTGACCAAATATTAAATGATGTAACAAACGATGAGATTTAATTTCAACTTCAAAGCAATAGTTTAATTTACCACTCGAAAAAAAAATGCAAACTGGTGAGTTGAAAAATAGTTATTGGCGAGATTTGCACCCGGCTAGCGTAACAGTATCAAGAATTCTTTGCGACAATGGTTTTATGTAGTATTATTCGAAAAAAAATTGTTTTTTTTTAAATCGAAATGGAAATCTTTAGTCACAGATGCCACATACGGTCCCATATTGGCGCTATTTTTTTCTGACGCCAATGTCATATACGCCACGGGTACTTAACTGGCGCCATAGTATCGTTATTTTGTTTGATTTGATAAGCCGGATGTTGTTGTTTATGCTGCTGATCTTTTCCCCAAATTAGCGTCGGAAAAAAATCGCGCCAATATGAGGCCGTATACCTGGGCCAAACTTTCATATGGAAAGCGAAGGGATCAGAGCGTATTTATTTATGGCAGTTACATGACTTGGACTATTATAATATAGATGAAATGATGGCGATAGAATAATATTTGGCGACTTATCACCTGTACCTGGCTAATATTAAAGTACCAACATGCACCAAGAATATAAAAAGCGAAGTGGTTCGTTCGGAACTCTTGATGATAGTCACATGAATTAGGATATTGTTATAGAAATTGTTTTAAAATACCGGGAGACAAAGACTCTGTACACTTAATTCATTTTATTTTTAGCTTCTTTTCAAACGTTTAACTGATCCTCTTTAATCAAACACGAAAACAACCATTGGATGTCTTAACAGAAACTGATTCGGCCTTAAATTTTTTTAATCAAAGGAAATTGAATAGAAACCCGTTTACAGGGAGATCTGCACAGCTTTTTTCAGTATAATTCAATCTTCTATAATATTTTTTAAACCGATCAGATTAGCGTGCTTTTAGATTCTGCAGTGTCTGAACGGGGGTTGGCGAGTGTAGCTTGCAGGGGGCAGTATATATATATAGTATATATATATTTTTTCGTACATGATGATTGAACGATTTAAGTGCAACGAAAAACAAGGTAAAATTTTCTTCTTGAATGCTATATAGGAAGTAAATATGATATAATTGCATTCAAAGCTATATAAAGTAATGGTGTAATATAAAAATATACGAAGTATTGCACTTCACAAATCCCAGAAAATTTCATAAATATTCCCATTTGGTAGGAAAATTTTTATAGTCGATGTTTTATTAATTTATGAAATTTAACGTATTAAGCAATCGTTACAATAATCATTTAAAATTTACGTATTTTCACTTTCTTACAGATAAAATAAAAATAATGTTTCTAATGTAAATAACGTTCTATCAGTTCAATAATGTTTAGAATATTAACATATATAAAACTAGGGGGCTCTGCCCTCTGCGCACTAACGCTCGCAAACCCCCGTCAATTACCACACAATTCACGCTGGAACAGCTACGCATTCCCAGCTAGCTTTGCTTGCTCGACACTTATGAAATTTTCAAAACTTAACTTATGAAATTTTCAAAAATAATTTAAGGTAAAAGGAAGAGCAATCGAAAACTTCGTTGAAATCAAAATTAGTCAAGTATAAACGTCAAGTAAAATTAGTCAAGTATAAACTAAATATAAAAAATTAAAAAACCCGACTGCGTAAAAAGCGAACTAATTAATTATTTCTCATCAATTTAATACTAGTTTTTTATATTACTTACCTATTTTTTTTATTTACTTGTATTGATGACTTTTAAGTTGTGTTTCATTGTTAGTTCCTATCTATAAACACTGTTTCGATGAGGCCTATGGACCTCTATGATGATTACAGTTGCAATAAAGCTACAGATCCTACCTACATAACTTCCAGGTTGTGTAATATTTAAAGGAAGCTTCTGATTGTAAAATAGTTAATGAAACATCGTCTTCATTTTGAAAGTCCTATCTAATGATATGCCACTCAATATGATGCGTAAATTGTTTTTGTCTCTACCGCTATTTTGTATTTATAAAAACAAAACCTAGCCTATAACCATCGGACGGTTTAGACGAATCGATAGAGACCTCATTCATTAAAAGCCATCCAGCCGTTGGGATGTTTCGAGCGTATAAAGAAATCCACATACCCAGATGCGCGTGAAACACATAACCCTTCTTGGCAGCCGGGTAAAAATACATTTAATTCGTGCTACCAATAGGCATAAATCATTTTAACATTCTGAAATTTACCAATTTTGGAAATGTAAAATAATTATCTGAAAAAAATATTACCTTGGAAAACAATTAATTTAAAGCTTATTGCTAATGATTTTGTACAGAATGGCTTAAATTTATTTCGAAAAACTCTTGGAAAATCACTACCTGATACCACGATAGTTCAATATAAATCAACAAACACTATCTAAAGTTCTTTCGACGCGAAAACTACATTATCCCTCAGACATTTAGCAAGTAAACAAAACGTAAACAACACGTTTTCTGATGTGTATAAAAGAAACATTTGATCAAAATGCTGATTTTCTGAATGCATCACGTTACCGTAAAACGAACCAATGGTCATTGTTATTCTTACAACTGCCAAAAAATCGTACTGTGCTTAAAAAAGCTCATGCTTTGAATTTTAATTTGTTGAATTATATTTAAATGCCAGTGAATATGACGTCATATTTACAAAATCATACTAAAATATTTCAGTTTTATAATATAGACTCTAAAGCTTATGACATCATTGGCAGTGTCTAACAAACCATTACTGTGCATTTCCTGGATTTTTCTGCTCTTTTTCCCGGGAAGTAACTCCTTCACACTATGGAAAACTTTTCAAGGAATCGGTTGTTTGTTTGAAACAATTCTACCGTGTGCCATAATACTTTTAGAGTCCATATGAGAATGAATCCTTTCTTTTAAAAAGTAACATCATTTTCACCATCAGAAACGTAAATCTCTTCCGAGATTAAAAAGCCATTTAACACTATTTCTACCACGATTTTGTGTATACCTATTTCTGCAAAAAGGTACCCTTTGACACCTTTGAGTATGAATGCAAGTAATAGTCAAAACTGTTGGGATTTCAAATTATCAGTTAAATATCGATAATTTAAACAATATATTTATTAACACATTTATGCGTATTTATTAGATATTATTTAAGCAGGCATAATTTCTAGCTCAATTCAACAATCTTCAAATTATAAATATAATTAAATGTAATCAACATGTTTTGCGTCAACTGGAAAAACAATTTAAAAATATTATATTCTTCATTTTAAAATGATTAAAACAACAAATTTTCTGTATCATGTATAAAAATTCTATCTTTGTGACAACTATAGTAATCATAAAAACAGCACTATAATAAAATTCTTTCTTTATTCAATACCGTATTTTTTACATGAATGAAAACAAAATTCATGTGTATTGAACTCACTACCAGAATTGGAGAACAAAACGCATTATTAAATTTTTTATAACTAGTCACTGCAATGATCTACACTAAAATGCAACATGGCGGAAAACAAGCGAAGATCAGTGTTATGCAGCAACTCCTGAATTTTACGTTACAATTGAAATCGGAATTATCTAATCTCATTATAATTGATATGATGCTGCAAAATGGTATTGATATTTATATGTAAAATTGTTTGAAATTAGATATTATGAAGTCCTTTGAAATTAGAAATTATGAAATACTTAAGGTGTCAAAACACACCTTATGGTAGAAATAGGTAATCCAATTAGGTTAAAATTCCCTTTTCAAATTCTTAGAATTATATAACTCTAAAAGTTAAAAATAAATAGAGATACTGATATGCCATATGATAAAATGCTATTCGATGTGAAAAAATTATCACAAAACCTGAATTTAATTTTTTACAATTTAATCTCACAAATTTACAAATTTACGTACTTAATAGAATTTTTTAGGGGTTTTCTTTTATTATTATTATAATTATCATTTTGCAAGTTAAAAGTAAAAGATTTAAGTACGATACGAAAAACATCTGAATAAATCATGTATAAATAGAATATCATCTGCCTCTGCATCGTT
Organism: Maratus speciosus; assembly: GCA_963932465.1. Classification (NCBI taxonomy): domain Eukaryota; kingdom Metazoa; phylum Arthropoda; class Arachnida; order Araneae; family Salticidae; genus Maratus; species Maratus speciosus. The sequence continues at coordinate 490,735,675 of OZ010791.1, read as the reverse complement.
TAGGAAAGAATAGATATTCAAAACATAGAGCGTAAACATATTAATACATATTTCATCCACATAGGTGAATTCTTGTAGCTTGTTAATTCTTCTTCTTTATCGGTAGTGACGCTAGTACTGTTGCCATTACAGATTTTGTTTTAAGTGTCCTATCTTGTGTATTTATCTATGATCCTGAATGCCTTTCTCCATATTTTATAAAAAAAATTCAGTGGTTGCTGCCCAAGTTAATAGTTGGCGCTAAAAGTGAGCTTTTTGGGAATTATGTCGTACGTATGGCATAGAAAAGCCTTCCTTTTAACTGTAAACATTGCTAAATCTTTGCGCCAAAGTGTATTGCCATGGCATCAAACTATAATGATGTTTGTAATAATATATGATTGGTTTCAAACACAGCAAAAGTATAAGCTCAGTGATCTATCAAGAAGTAGTAGCATACCATAATGTTTTTGAAAATATTTAAATTAAAACCCATCTTACGGCATTTGTTAAACTATATAGGTCATTATCTAGTTTTCTGTTTAGCATAGAAGGCAAGCCGTTACTGCGATATTCGAGATCATCATTTATCGTACTGATGGTAAATGGCCATTAGTATTGGCGAGAATTCTGATATGGAAGATTAATTTAAAAAATTGGTAAAACTTACAATTTTTTCCTGAAGTGTAGACTTACTTGGATTGTTTTCCCATAATAGAATACAGAATATTTCATAAAAAGCGTAGGTATTGTTTTCGATTAATATCAACATTTTGAGTAATAATCTCCCTTTTAAACGTAGAAAGAGAATTTTTTTATAAGTAAAGACGTAAATAGAGTGTTTTTCATGTCCGAATTAATATAGGAGACAAGTTTTGTGAAAATTATTATATCCGTTTTTGATATTTAGCAGCATTTTTAAGGCTGTGATCGTTTTATCCTGTCAAATGAACTTTTCCGATTTCAAAACTTTCTTAGTTCGCTTTCTCGAGACCAATCTAGTATAGAAGGCATGTTTCGTGTACATCGCATGAGCATTTTTTAGTTTAAAGCAAACAGAAATTTCAAAGCTGAGTTTGTTTTATCCTGCCAAAACAAATTTTCGTGAATTCTAGAATTCTTTTACTCGACCTCAATATCGTACAGGACGCAAGTTCAGTTAAAATCGGTCCAGTAGTTTAAGTTAAAGCCCTATTCGGGAAAATCGCTTGCTCGTTCAATATACAATCTGTTTCCGAATTCGACCAACTAATCCAGAGGGGTTAAGCATCCAGTGTATGAAGAATTGCTGTAGAAAATGGAGTCGCAAACCACGGATTCAATAAAAAATACAAGGTGTTCTACCCTAACTCAATTTGGGTTGACGGTATTAACTTTCCGAAAACTGAAGTATATTATAATAAAACTTTTAATACATACTCTGACCGTTGTTGTAAATCCTATAATATAAAAAAAGTGGAAGAAGTTTCCATTATACGTGCCAGTAGTATGCATTTGATGCTGCACAGTTTGGACTGCGATTACCAGTTCATACGGTATCATAGATTGCTTGAGCACTCTTTTTTTCCAGAATTTTTCTTAATGTTATAACATTTCACACAAAACAAGGTATCTATCGTTCCATTTTCATTGCTATGTTTTTTTCCCCCAAAATTACTTCCGGCAACGCAGGTTCAGTTATGAGGAAACACCCTGTATTTGTGACAAAATAAATCGTTTGCGAACACATGTTCTATAGCAATATTTCCTCCTCTTGGTACTTACTTTACCCCAATGAAATAGTCGATCGAATTCGCCCTGTATACGATTAGGAATGACATATAACATCAAAATGAGTGCAATAGATCAATTTCTAAATAAATCTATCTAAGAAAAAGAAAAGTGCCCACATGAGCTGATGGCATTGAGCTCACAGGCTATTCACGCTAATTGTATATTATACACTTATTTCAATGAATAATGCCCATCAAAAAATAAATAAAGCAATATTAGCTCCCGTTTCCCCCCTTTATCTTTAACCAATGAACCTCCAAATCAAATCGGGGGAGCTCCTTAACATGATGAACCAAATTTGAAGCAAATCATATAATTCTGCATGAAAATACAATATCTCTAAATAAAGGGTGGTCTAACCCCCTTTTCCCCCTCTATACTTAACTAATGAATCTCCAAATCTAATCAGGAAAGCTCCTTATCAGAATGAACATAGAACAAGTAATATAAAAATTTTGTTTTTAAAGTCAATTCCTACTTAGGCCATCAAAGAAAAATTTAATATAATCCCTTAAGCTAATATTAGTTTTTGTTGCATTAAAATATCTCAATTTGTTGATTTTCTATAAGCAAGTAGGTTTACAATGGAACTCTATGGGAATTTGGCGAAATATTTGAGATATCGCCATGTTGGCATAACTTTTGGCGACTCATTTTGGCCGCCAAATTTGGCGATATATCACGAATTTGGCGACAAGCTTGGCGATATTTGGCGACAGAACAGGGTCTCCCCTATGGTAAACCCTTAAGGAAAATACTTTCATTGACCTTCAATAACCAATGGCCGCCATTTTGTGTCCCATGCAAAACTAAAATTAATTAATTAAAAATTAATTAATTAATTAATATTTGAAATAACTGTATTAACATCAATTGTCATCCAGTACAAGTTTTAAAAAATTATTTTAACTTGATAGGATGAATAATGAGTATCTATCTATATTATAAAGGACAAACATATCTGTGCGTAACGCATACGTCATTCTGCGAATGGCAATACTTTAAAATTTGAAATGAAATTTCGGTTTTGCAATTTTCGCTACTGCAAATTTTTAATCTTCTAAACACCCCACATTTTAAATGTTTACACCGTCGTATGCAGAAAAAAATGCACTTTTAAATGCAATTTGTTTGAAAGCTGTATCTCAATTTATTTTTGAGATATTAATTTTTTTTATAGTTTTTAATACCAATTTTCTAATCGTGGCAACTAAAGTACTTCATTCCTATTAAAAGTGGTTTAGTTATCTTTATTGATTATATTCTTACTGATGCCATTTTCTCATTACAATTAAAAATATATATTTTTTTAAATTTGAACAGAAAATGAAATTACGCTTTAAAAAAGACACAATTTCCCTGATGATGCTGTTATATTTCACTATTTTTTCATTTCACTGATATTGAGTTTGAGACAATAGGCAAAATATTTCAGCTACTGAAAATGACGTCATAGACGATAATTTTATTAAGAAAACGATAATTTTATTTGATAAAACAAGATATTTCCCTATGAATAAGTCTAAAAGTTATAAATTTCTGGAATTTTTACGCACAGGTACAAAGATTATACTAAGACCTCAAATCACGAGTGGGAATTTTAACATGGAAAGTTGTAATAGTTGACAAACGTGACTTCAAGCTTGAAAATATATTTATTAATAACCTATTGCGCGTTAAAAAAATTTTAAATGGTTAATATGGATGTGAAAGGTGGAAAATGACTTGATTCGGTTTAGATTTAAAGGGGAAAAATTCTATGATTATTTCAAGGTGAAATCATTTTTGCTGATTTTTTCGTTCCAAAATACCAAACATCAATTGATAACTTAATCAAAATTACTTATCTTGATTATATTTTACTCATTACGTATATGAGTAAAGTTTAATTTTTCAATAATTTTAACAGTTGAAGTTTATGAAAAAAGTATTTTGTTAATCTTAGGTTAAAATATGTCTTTGGAGAGTTAAATTAACAAGAGTAAGATGGATTTTTTATTGTAATTATTGTTGTCTATGTATTATAAATTTGATGCAACAGTTCCTTAGTAAACATTTTCTTTCGTCGAAATTCGACGGGTTCCACCTCGTTTTATTAACGATTGAAAATTTGAACAAGATAAATAAATAAATAAATAAATAAATATAGGGAGAGTGTGAGCTAATTTTAGGAATTGAAAAAAGATTAAAATAATTTGGATAATTCTGCATGAAAATCCATTTATCTAAATTAATGGGAGGGGACTTACCCTTTGCCTCTTTTATACTTAACCAATGACCCTCTAAATCTAATGAAGGAAGCGCCATATTGGAATAAACCGGTATATCAAGTTTGAAGCAAACCGAATAATTCTGCATGAAAAACACATTTATCTAATTTAAGGGGGGGGGGGGGGACTAGCCCCCGCTACCCTTCATACTTAACCAATAAACCTCCAAATTTAATCAAGGCAGATCGTTAGCATAATAAACCTGTATACCAAATTTGGAGCAAATAGGATAACTCTGCCTGAAAAACCCATTTATCTAAATTAAGGGGGTCTAGCCGCCCCCTCTCTCCTCCCTTTATACTTAACTAATGAACCTCCAAATCTAATCAATGCATCTCCTTAACATAATAAACCGGTATACCAAATTTGGAGCAAATCGAATAATTCTGCATGAAAAACCTATTTATCTACATTAAGGTAGGGCTAGCCCCTCTTCCCCCCTTTATGCTTAATTAATGAACCTCAGAATTTAATCACGGAATCTCCTTAGCATAATGAAGCGGTATACCAAATTTGGAGCAAATTGAATAATTCTGCATGAAAAACCCATTTATCTAAATTGAGGGATGTTAGGCCCCTTTTCCCCGTTTATACTTAACCAATGAACCCTCAAAACTAATCAGGAAAACGCCTTATAAGAATGAACGTAGAAAAAAAATTGAAGCAAATCGGATGTTTTTATCAAGAGTTATCGCGTTACGTACATACATAGATACATACAAAACCGGCGAGCACATTAGCTCTCAGGCTTTGACAGCCTGTGAGCTAAAAAGTAATCTTTGCCATTTCAAATTTTGTAGATTCATATAATGTGTACTGTGTTAATTGAAATACATATTCATTAATTATATCGATAAATATATACAGTAGATTAAGATAGCTATTTCGTTGTGAAAAAAAAAAAAAAAAGACAAATGATTCCTAATCAGGTTTCTATCTTTTAAATGTTCATGAATATAAAATATTGCTTTTACAGAGTTTCCAGTTATTCCGAAAAGTATTTTTTTTTTATCTTCAGGTGAAAAAAATCCTAATAGATATCCGAGTTTTAAGCTTTTTATGATGCAATTGATTTTCGAAACATTTTCCGAAAAGTTTTTAAACTGTATAATGAATTTTTTGACGAAATATCAGATCAAAATTATACATGCATGAATTGAAAAATAATATTAATTTAATTTTTTTTAAATATGTTTGTTGAACATGAAAATGTTCACATGAGTGGTTATCATTTGCAAAAGGTACATTCCAGATAGAAAAAACTATTATTGCCCTATATAAACAACTCGGAAGCGTTTCCGAAGATGGAAAAGTACTGGAAGGAAAAGAGATTTGTTTTGTAAATGATTTTTTTTTTTTTTATGCAGAAATTGTTTCAAGTTTTGTAAACACAAAGAAGCATCATTTTTTGAAACATTGGGTAACTCGGAAGAACTTGTTGTAGTTCATGGCTATGTTACATTTTACTAAATAAAGAAACATTTGTCTCTTTTTGCAGTGTAGATAAAATTAAATAAAGGATACAACTTATTACAAAATTGTTTTTTGTAAATGTACTTGTTTGTCATTTTGCTCTCATATTTTGAGAAATGTTTAAATGAACTACTTAATAAAGCACAAGATATGAATGACATTTTTGTAAATTAATTTTTTTTTATTATTTCGTAAAACATTAAAGATTTGCATACTGTAAAATAACATTTGAAAAAATTTAAGAAACATTGTAATTAAACACAATACTAACGATTCAAACTTTGATTTTAACATTCACAATAAAATTACAAATCCTTATAATATGTTCAAATTATACACATGCTTTCTGCTTGTGCTTTTTTTTAATTAAAAAACTGTTGTAAGATTATTCCTTAAAATTTATGCGTCCATAATCCAGAAATCGTGAGAATTTAGTTCTATGAAATTAGTTCATGAGTGTTTTAGTTCCTTTTCTTCAAAGCTCCTCCTTTATGCAGAGAATGATCACCGTGCTTTTTTGGTTGAACAATCTGACTTTCGTTGCCTTCAGCATTTGACTTCATCACCTGGAAAAAAAAAAATCATTTAATAAGTCTTCTCCTTTTTTTAATTAAAAATGAATAGAAAAATTATATCTTTGTATAGCAAAATTTTATATATACAGGTATCGACCTGTACTCCTAAAAAGTTGCGCTTTAGACGGAATATTCAAAAAAGTTGAGATAAAAATTGAATATTATTGAATAAAAACCTCAAAATTTTAGAAACATGGTGTGTGAAATGAACGCTTGTTACCACATACTACATATCAGAAAAACGTGAGTAGGTGGTAACAAGCGTGGGTCGTCAGAAGAATTCTTTATTCTTTATTCAATAGAAAAAGTACTGTAATCGAATTTTTTTTTCGAATTCCTGTTTTCGACTGTTTTAAACGTTTTAGGGGTCCGAGATACCTCAAAACATGTTTATACAAAGTGTCTGTCTGTCTGTAAGTGTGTCCGTTTGGCGCCATCGTACCATCGAAAAGCGTATGACGTTATGCATAGAGTTGAACCATATTTTCTCTGTATATTTTTGGCTGTGGCAAGCAAGTGCTCCTTCAGTTTAGAAATATTGCGCTGGGGGGGGGGGGGGGGGGTGCTGTAATTACAATTTTTATACCCTTATTATCATTTTACCATCGAAAAGTGTATGAAGTTATGCATATAACTGATCCAATTGTTTTGTGAATGTTTTTGACAGTGGACAACATGTCCTCCCTGAATTTGAAAAAAAACATCCACCGGAAGAGGGTGCTATAATTGCGATGTTTATGCCATTTTCATTATTGTACCATCGAAAAGTGTATGAATTTATGCATAGAATTGAACCAAATTTTTGTGTATGTTTTTGGCTATGGTAAGCATGTCCTCCCCTGAATTAAAAAAAATATATATATGCCGGAACGGGACGCAGTAATAGCTTTCTTGTGCTATTTAAATTATTATACAATCGAAAAGTATATAAAGTTATGCAAAGAATTTAACCAATTTCTTTTTTTATGTTTTTGGCTATGGCCAGCAGGTCCTCGTTCAATTAGGATATGTTCTGCTGGAAGGTCGGGGGGGGGGGGGGGGGAGTTCTGTGATACCGATGTCTGTGCCATTTTCAATTTTATACCTTAGAAGTTATGTATAGAATTGAAACAAATTTTTGTGTATGTTTTTGGCTATGGCAAGCAGGCTCTCCCAAAATTTGAAAACATATACCGAAAGGGCGTACTTTAATAGCGATTTTTGTGCCATTATCTTTATTGCACAACCGACAAGTGAACAAAGTTATGCATAGAATTGAACCACATTTTTTATGCATGTTTTTGGCTATGGACTCCACGCCCTGCTTCAATTTCAAAATATTCCGCGGGAAAGGGGGGTTGTGATAGCGATTTTTGAATAATTTCCTCGATTTTTCGTAGTTATATTGTCCATCGGAGGATCGTGCGGCGACTGGAACAAGCGTCCTGCTATGCCGGCTGTTAACAAACAGCTGATGACAGCAGAATAAGAAAAAAATTAATAATTTTAATAAATAACATGATCTTGAGTAACTCGTTTTTACTCCGATTAACTGACTGGAGCAGGAATTTAAGATGAAAATCAAAGTTGGTATAGTATTGAATTAATAATATTGAAGTATTAACATGTGAAACTACTTTTTGAAATATTAAGATGTATGCGATAGAAGAAAGTTTTGGGATTGGCACATCCAACTAGTTTTTACACATTTTAATGTTAGTTCTGTATTAAAGTAATTTAATTTTATCTTTCAAATATTTTTCATTGCATTCATTTATAATTTATGACATTTCGTCATTATTTTATTTAACACATTGCAGTTGGAATACTTTTTATTGAAAATATGAAATTTTATGCAAATAAATAAATAAATACAGCATTTTGTTTATTGGAGTGCCACTTTTCATGTGATGTACAACTAGAAAAGCGCGTAAGGGACATGCACAAATTTGAGCTGGGTAGAGAAAACTTCTGTATGATTTCGGCAATCATATGTTGATAAAATTTAATTTTGAAGTGAGCATTAGTAGATTAACTGTCACAATATGCCTGCAATAGCTCTGCTAAAATGATTGCCAAAACCTACGATAAACTTCTGGAAAACAGGAATCTAATGTTTGTTTAAATGTATTCTCTTGATCTCTTGTTTTAATTCCTTTGTTGGCTATTTTACTTATAAATTGAGCATTTTCATAACAAACCGTGTTAGTCATGAGGTAAAATAAATGAAAATGCACAATAATAAAAATACGGCGTTTGCAAGGATGGAACTCAGTGAGTTTGTGCTCATAAATCGTTAAAATGACATTCAGCAATAAAGCAATGTGACTAAATCATACTAATATCCTTCAAATTTATTGCTCTAAATGCATATTTACTTTGATTCTTTGACAGAAAAATCTGGGATTTCTTTGACAATACCATAAAAAATGCAAAAAGTTAACAAAATGTCGTAACATTTAATGTAAATTTATTCCGTATAGCATTATTTTTAAATGGAAACTCACACAAACACATGGAAACTTTTCACACAAAAAATTGGATCTACAATGATTACGTAATAGACAGGGGGTCGACTGCACAGACCATCACCTCATCGAGATGGCGCGGCGGCTGAAATTCCATGATTAGACAGAATTCGATTAGCATATTAAAATGTAACTGGTCTGCCAAGTCGTATCTTGGTCGAAATCACATGCAGACTTGATTTTAGTAGTTGATCGGTAGGCTTATGATAGCGTTTTCCTGTTCCCAAAGGTAGGAAAACATGGAGGACTGGTAGCAGGAAAATGAACTAGTAAACCTACCAGCCAACCACTAAAATCCGGTTTGCCGATGTTTTAAAGCAAAATATGACTTGGCAGATCGAGTCTTTCAAATCCTTAAATTTTAGCCGCCAACTTCATGATTTGATGACTTTTACATCCGCCCCCGGGTCTATAAAACTGAAATCCATTTACTGAAGCTTCATTGTGAAAAAAAAAAAAAAATCCCGTTAAAATATGGAAATTGTACTGGCCATCTAGAAGCCAGTACTATTTCCGTATTTTAACGGAAATTTTTCCTGTAAGTTCCAGAAAAACAGATTTTTTCCTGGAATTTACTTTGAAAATTTTCCGTTAAAATACGGAAATAGTAAATGGCGTCTTGATTGCCAGTACAGTTTCCGTATTTTCGCGGATTTTTTTTTACAGTGTTGCATTGCTTCATTGAGATAATAGCCAAGCAAATAGCCTGACAGTGTTTAAAGAAACATTCCTAAATCTGATTATTTCCGTGTTTAAGGTGCTACTTCATTCTCGCGAAAACACCCACTCGCTCTTGTTAATTCTAAGAAAGATTAATTTCAAATACCCGATTGCCATTTTCATAATTTTTAAATGATTTTTATTTCATTGGATATATGAGGTCGATCTCTACAAAGGCCGTTTTTTTTTTCGACTTCTTTTTGCAGGTTTTTTTATGGAGGTACTTTCACTGATGTGCAAAAGTGAAAGTATTCTGATTAAAAAAAAAAAAAAAAAAAGCCAGCAAACAAAATCGAAATAGTAAAATACGGTCTTTGTAGTTATCCACGTCAGTTATCTAAAAAATGAAAAAACAAATATGTAAAAATATGGAAATGCGATCGAGATATTTTACTAAACTTCTCATATAGTATTAACTTTTGAGAGCGAGTGTCTTCGAGTGAGTGAAGAAGCTTCTTAATCTCGTAGATTGATTTCAATTCGGTTAACTTAGTGTTTTAGGTAGCTTTCTTTACAAAAAAGCTACCTATTGCAGCCGTTCGGAGGAAAGCGATTTCAAAAAATTTTGGTATATTTTCATCGATCATGACCCCCAGACCCCGAAACCACCCTCCGTTCAAAATTGACATATATATATATATCTGACCTATGTCACACTGTAACTCCCGTAATTATGAACCGATTTCGATGTAATTCGGTGTGTACATAGTACATACCAATGTCTCGACCGAGTTCGTTGGCCAGCTTCATCCGCCGTTTTGTTTCAAAATGGCGGCCATTTAAAATTTAAAAAAAATGTAAAACTTGAAATGTGGTACCAAAAAATTAAAAATGGAAAAATATTTTTTTCTTATGTATTTGACCTTTATACAAAGATTCCGGAGCAGTTTTTGTTTCGTCTATATCTTAAAAAATGGCTGAGTTATAGCATTTTGAATTTCTAGCGTGGCTGACATTTTTAAACGTCCTGAACTTTGTCACGCGATAAAAGGCATATTTATGAACCGATTTGGATGTAATTCGGTGTGTACATAGTACATACCAATCTCTCGACCGAGTTCGTTGGCCAGCTTCATCCGCTATTTTGTTTCAAAATGGCGGCCATTTAAAATTTTTTTAAAAATTTAAAATTTGAAATGTGGTACCAAAAAATTGAAAATGGAAAAATATTTTTTTTTTATGTATTTGACCTTTATACAAAGATTTCGGAGCGGTTTTTGTTTCGTCTATATCTTAAAAAATGGCTGAGTTATAGCATTTTGAATTTCTAGCGTGGCTACATTTTGAAACGTCCTGAAATTTGTCACGCGATAAAAGGCGTATTTATGAACCGATTTGGATGTAACTTCGTTTATACATAGTACATACCAATGTCTCGACCGGGTTCGTTGGCCAGCTTCACCCGCCATCTTGTTTAGAAATGGCGGCCATGTGGTACCAAAAATTGAAAATTGAAAAAATATTTTTTTCTTATATGTTTGACCTTGATAAAAAGATTCGGGAGCAGTTTTTGTTTCGTCTATATCTTAAGAAATGGCTGAGTTATAGCATTTTGAAATTCTCGCGTGGCTGACATTTTGAAACGTCCTGATTTTTCTCACGTAATAACAGGCGTATTTATGAACCGACTTGGATGTACCTTGGTGTGTACATAGTACATACAAATATCTCGACCGAGTTCGTTGGCCAGCTTCATCCGCCATCTTGTTTCAAAATGGCGGCCATTTAAAAAAATTAAAAAATAAAAAAAATTAAATGAGATACCAAAAAATTGGAAAATGAAAAAGATTTTTTTTTGTATGTGTTTGACCTTAATATAAAGATTCCGGAACAGTTTTTCTTTCGTCTATATCTAAAAAAAAAATGGCTGAGTAACAGCATTTTGAATTTCTCTTGTGGCTGACATATTAAAACGACCTGATTTTTGTCACGCGATAACAGGCGTATTTATGAACCTATTTGGATGTAACTTGGTCTGTACATAGTACATACCAATGTCTCGACCGAGTTCGATGGCCAGCTTCATTCGCCATCTTGTTTCAAAAGGGTTGCCATTTAAAAAAAATTAAATTTAAAATTCAAAATGAGGTATTAAAAAATTGGAAAATGAAAAAGATTTTTTTTATGTGTTTGGCCTTGATACAAAGATTCCGGAGCAGTTTTTGTTTCTGAAAATTTGTTCTTTTGTTGATATCTTAAAAAATGGTTGATTTATAGCCCTTTGAATTTCTAGCATGGCTAACATTTTGAAACGATCTTGTATTTGTCACGCGATAACACACGTATTCGCATATTTCGATGTAAGAAGGCATGTGGATAGTATACATCAACACCTCGACCAAGTTCGCTGGCCAGATTCATCAGCCATCTTGTTTCAAAATGGCGGCCATTAAATTAAAAAATATATATATACTTAAAGTGAGGTGCAAAAAAATTAGAAATTGAAAAAGGTTTCTTTCTTAAGTATTTGATCTTGATATAAGGATTCAGGAGCATTTTTTGTTTGTCTTTACCTTAAAAAATGGCTCAGATGTAGCAGTTTTAATTTCTATTGTGGGTGACATTTTAAAAAATCTGATTTTTTGCATGCGACAGCACTCCTATGTATTAACCGATTCCGATGTGAGTGAGCATGTGCACAGCAATTACTAAGGTCTCGACCAAGTTCACTGCTTAGCCTCATCCACCATGTTGTCTTAAAATGACAGGCACTTTAAGAAATTGCCGAATTTGGCAGCCAAATATAAGTTACTTTAAAGAAAAGCAGCTTGGATAAAGCTGACTGATTTCGCGAAATTCTCATTCATTATATTGATAAAAATTAGTATTGAATCTCCTATATTCGGTTTCCACTAAATTGAGCTTCGTGTGTTTGCATGATATAAGTTGGGCTTTTTTTAAATAAGGATTATGAAAGCTACCTCTTCCTCCCGGCACTGGCCGGAAGGACATTTTTATGTTATTCTTTAATTTATTGGTACATGATTTTTTATCTTGGCATACGAATAACAGCAGAAAACGAAAACTTAGTAATTTATATCGTTTTAAGCGCAAACATGTCAATATTCCGCAAGAGGGCTGCAAGTACTAGAAATATATTTAAAAAAATTGTGTTTGAAAAAAAAATTATAACTAACAAATTAGAAAACAAAATATAATTCTCAAACATTTTGCATCTGAAAATACATATTTTCCCAACTCGGCAGTGCAGAAATGGAAAATCCGCGATCTTTAGAAGTTAATAAATTTTCAAATAAGTAAATTTAATATTCAGGTTGCATCGTCAATATGAGATCACAGTTACTCATGGAGATTTTTTTTTTTTTTTTTTTTTTTTTTTTTTTTTTTTTTTTTGCATAATACAATCAGTTGTTTACCCCCGATATGCTATTTCTTTCAGGCAACAATTAATGTGCCACCCAATAAAAATGACGTTCAGTTACATAAGCCAGCCATAAAACGAAGCAGATGTATCATTGTACGGCGAAATACTGATAATCTCTACTGTAAATTTTTAAACTTCTAAGCACTGCACATTTTCAATTTTTACACATTCGTATAGAGAAAAAATACTTTTAACTGCAATTTGTGTGAAAGCTGGATCTCAGTATACTTTTGAGATATTATTAATTTTATTTTTGCAGTTTTTAATGTCATTTCTGTAATGATGGCAACTGATGTACACCATTTGTGTAGAAAGTAACGGGAAAATAAATGGAATATAAAAGATTTCTATACTTTTGTGTTGCTATTTTCTCATAACAACTGAAAAATAATATTAATTTAAATACGTGGTATTTTGAAAAAAATATAAAGGAATTATTTCTGATAAAACATGGAGCTATTATAAACTATATTTAATTTTAAGTAACCGTATTAATGCTACAAACAAATGTAGGCATATGAATCATTAGATAGCCTTTTTTTTGTTTATTGTCAAGTTTACGACATTTTTTTTTTGCTGGGTCTGTGTATTATTCCGCGATAGTGACTTCATATGCATACTTTTGTATGGATGTTATTTAAAAGTGGATCGAAAATATAAATAACTTCAGCGGATGTGAAGGACGTCATTTTATATAAGAAAAAATCGTTTAATTCAGTCTTATAACTAAATTAAGTTTTGCAGAATTGCTTCATTTTTACTCAAGCTGCTTTGAAATTCTTCACATGTGGAAATCTTCGTTTTTGAAAATAACGCAATTGAAATCACACACTGATAAAACGCAAAGTCTTACAAAAATTTAGAATGTCTTTATAGAAGAGCAGTGACCTTTGGGTTGAAATAATACCTGTTTGAGATTTAGACTAACCAATATAAGATGAATTTTTGTTATTGTAACTAATTTTATAGGCTTATTATAAATTAACGAAATAGTTCCTTTTAAAAGATTTATTTCGTCAAAATTCGAAGCCCAAGTAATAATAGTATTTTTTTTCTTATTGGGGGGGGGGGGACACTAAATTCTGAAAAAGCAGTATTCCTGCTTACTTCTTCTTTTTGTTAAAGAAATAACGATTTGAAATTTTAAAAAGGGACATTGAATTTTAACGTTATATCTACGAAACATTTGGTTTGTAGTTATTCTTCAAGGACACGATTTTTGCCAGATTTATTTTTACTAAATCCATGACGGCTGTGAAAACTTTCATTGCAGTGAATTAGATGTCCATCATTTAATTAGGCGGCCATTAATAAACTTTTATTTATTATGCTGAATTAAATTGCCATCACAATGATCATCACGTTATAAGCACTTTTGAACTTCATATCTTATACGATTGAGCAAGCAAATTTTTAACTTTATTTTTTGGAAATATGTTCGATTAACCTTCCGTAACTGTGTCCATTGTCAAACGTTTCTATCATGACTGAATTATTCTTTAATGGGTCTCAGGACTTTTAAAATTGGAAAAAAATGAAAAAAAAAGTCAATATTCAACATTTAATATCTTAAAGTGTATATGATTTAAAAACAGAATTTTCATTGAGATTAAAATATATAAGTATGTCCTTTCATTTCACGAATTTAAAAAATCGCAAGTCACTGAATTAGTATTATCCTAGCTGTAGAACATTTTTCGAACAGAATATTGGTTTAACAGATTACGCGCAGAACTACAAAATACATTTTGCAACTAGAATGAAATTTTTAATGGCTAATTATACTCCAGCTTGCAATAATCACCCTGAATCTAAATAAATTTGTATTTAAAATATTTTTATATTTTAAATGCAATGCTGTATTTAGCTAATACAAAATTTTTAAATTTTTTTACGATGTAATCACCTAATATATATATATATATATATATATATATATATATATATATATATATATATATATATATATATATATATGGTATATATATATATGTATTACAATGAAAATGAAATTTTAGGTTCGGTTTATCAGGACTGACATGAAACATATGTTTTGAAAATTTCATGAAAAAATATTTAGAAGTTTTTGAGATATTTTGAGCGTTATATCAAAAAACGTCATTTGGAGAAAAATGACTTCAAAGTTTTTGAAACGCCGCTTTAGCTATTGATCTGGTATAATCCTAATAGCCATAACTTCTGTTCTAATGTGAATTTCAAGGAAATAATCATAGCAAAATGTTCAGAAAAGACACAATTTTACCATCCAAAAACAATTTCAGCTTTAAAAGCCCTTAGACCCTTTAAAATAACTGAGAATGCCAGTAAATATAGAATATAACACTCTTGCGATAAATTTCATTTGGATACTGATTGCTAAAATTAAATTTAACCCTTAAACGCCGGGTGTTGCTTTTCGGCAACATACCCAATTTAGGCTCTAAAATACTAGTAGAATAATATTGAAGCTATAATGCCTAATGTTGCCAATAAAATATATTCGGGAAATATTATTAAATCGATTTTCAACATGTAGATGGTAACACTTGTGCTGTTTAAGAATAAAGATAGATTTATTTTTTCAATTGTCGCTACTTGTTCTATTTGTTTTGTTTGGAAGCTTGCGAATATTTTGTTCTGCAGTGAGCAAGTAAAATTTATTTCTTATTATAGTTCCTAAAATCCTTGCGTGTTTAATATTATAGAATTTTAATAAGGAAAATTATTTTTTCAATTAAAGACCAGTATTGTCGTTTAGTAACAAACTGTTTTTTAGCCGTAAACCACACCTAAAACAAAATATGATTTTTTTAAGTATTTTTCCCATAATTTATTTAAAAAATGACAGCCGAAAAACCTTATTACAATGATTTTTGAAAAATCAGGCATTTAAGGGTTAAGATATCGTATATTTATTTATTTACTTACACTTTTGCTTCTGCATTGAAAAATAGGTCCGATAGTCATTTTAAGTTATTTAAATTCTACACCTAGGGAGGCCAAGCAGCTAGTATTGGATTAAGATAAAAGTCATATAAACCCCAAATAGCATGGTTAGAATGGTGCTGCTGATTTGAAAAGAATTAAAAAATAATGTCAATGAAATAAAATATGAAGTCGATCAAATGAAAAAATTAAAAAAGTTATAATTAGAAAACAACTTAAAGAAAAGCAATGGAAATTGGAAAAACCAGTATTATAGTAAAGATTAGTTGTTTCTTACTGCATTTCTCTTCTGTTTCTTGTTTTTCACAGCCTTTACACGTGTCTTAGAGTCTTGCTTTGCATTACGTTTCCTTTTCCGACTGCTTTTACCTAAAAGGAATATAAAATCTATAACAATATGACAGTTGATAAGTATTTAATATATATATATGTGTGTATATTATATGTATTAAACCTTTATAAACCATTACAAATTACCTAAAAAAATTGTGAAATTATAAATAAAAAAGGAAATTATTCATTGTCAAAATTTATCAATTTAACAATAGCAATATGGATTTTAAAAATATAGTAAAAATAGGAAAAATTGAAAATGAAAATTTTTGAAACCTATGAAGAATTTATTTAACTTCATATTTATGAACGGAGATTTGATCAGAAAGCAAATTAGGGGGCAAACAAAATATCAAAGAAAAATAATAATATTCGGGATCACCCTGTAAAAATAAAGTGCAGGAAATTGTTAGAGCTTACTAATATGTGGATATTGTGTATTCATTTGTTTAAGAATAGCACGTATATTTTTGGAGATATATAGAATTTATTTAGGTAGATTTCGTATGAAATACTACCTATTACATTCTCCACTATGTTGGAATTTTGGAAAACTTTTTGCAGATCTACACCGATCGTGGCCACTAGAAACCAGAACAACCCCCAGTAAAAAATTGATCTATCTATCTATATATATATATCACTTTTTTTATGGACACGATAACTTCCGTAATTCTGCACAAATCTCTTCCAAACAGATACATAAATTCAAGGGCCATAAAATCTCGGTCAAGTTCGTTAATGGGCAAAATCTGACCAAGTGGATGGAAATATGGAGGGGTTTTGTGAAAACCGAAAAAACCCCATAACTTCGTAATTTTTGTACATATCAAATCAGCTTAAAGTTTTTATTACTTCTAAAAATAGATCCAAAAATTTATGTATCACAGATATTTGATAAAATAAAAAATGGGCTTAAGGGACGCAAAAAACAGGGTTTTAGGGAGAAAAAAATTCATAACTTCGTCAATTCTCAAGATATCAAATCCAATTAAATTTATTATAAATCTTCATAATATTCTCTACAACTTTTATATTGACAAGTTTTTGATAGAACCAGTTCGTACCGAAAAAAAAAAAAAAAAAAAAGGGGGAGGGGGGTTGAAGAAGAAAAAAATACATAACTTCGTCAATTTACAAGATATAAATTCCGTATGAATTTATTATATATCTTCTTAATATTATCTACAATATTTATAATGACCAGTTTTTGATGGAACCAATTCTTACAGCAAAAACGAATTAAAAATACATAGCGGTTGAAGAAAAAAATCATCGTATTAAAGCGTGGATTCAAATCCAGACTGCTTATTTTTTGACTCATTTTTAAATCCATTTTTGCTCTCAAACGCATCCAATTGGTAGATACTATTATTCAGAACTATACAATACACCGTAATGGTCGAATTTTCGATAGAGGTAGGGTATATTTCAAAAACTGATATCAAATTGGGCATTTTTAACCGTAGGCCGAGCCAGCTGGGATTTGTTTAAGTTAAAAAAATTCTTCCATGTTTTTTGTTTATATGATGCAAGGTTTTTAGCCAAATGTAGCGCCAGTTTCAGAAAAATGAGCAAAATATAGTAAAAGCAAATTCGAATTAAATTTCTTGTTTTTCGTGCTTGTTTTTCGAAGATTGTGTGCTTATAAAAAAATGTATATTTGTGTTCAGCGTTACGAAAGCTTTTACACGATACCCCACACAATATGGAAAGAAAATGTTTTCTTTTTCAAGTTAATTAATTTGCCCCTCTACATTTTTCCTTAATATAATTGTGAATGTTTAATAATCTGTAAATATGTAGGTCAATAGTCTTGATTACTTCTGCCAATTTGAACATTCCACGTTCCGAAGTTTACGAGTAAAATTGCTGTGACAGACAGACAAGGAGTGGTGATCTTACAAGGTTCCATTTTTACTTTTTAAGCACGGAACCCTAAAATGTAAAAAAAAAAAAACTTTAAAATAATAAAATTATTACACTTGAAACGCATTTAAAGATCATAATTTCGTCTTATGTAAAATGCCTAAATAATATTAAATATCCTTATATTTAAAGTGTCTGAAATAATTAATTATTACGCGTGAAAAAATTTTAATGATGAATATTAGGTCATAATTAAAAGCTCAAATAATAATATCGCAAAACTGTTTTAAATTAAATAGTATATGTACCCGTGACTCTTAAAAGAGGAAAAACGTTAAAATAAGTAAATTATTACACCAGAAATGCATTTGAAAATTACGTCTCACATTAAAATGATACCTTTAAAAAGATACATTTTAAAGGATTTTCATTCGAAAGAAATTTAATTTGACGTAATATGGTATAAAGTTGGTTCGGCTGGGAAATTGTTTACATATTACATCGATGCAGCATATACAGATAAATGTATTCGTAAAATACTGTCGATTATTTTGAATGAATTATTATTTAATAAATATATGTTAGAAAATTCGGATATTCTTATTAATCAGTATAAACAATATACACTTAAAAAATAACAGGATAATATGCATGATTGTGCATTAAATAATGAAGAGTATTTATGAATAAGCTGTACATGTTCTTGAAAAACTCGATCAAGACATAAAATATAAACATAAAATTTCAAAACACAATGCTTTTCAATACGGTGGTTCTTAAAGCTATTCTCAAGCGAACGCAGTTTTTTTAACATAAAATGGAAAAATAATGTCTATAGCATTGTTATAAATGTCAGAAATATAAAGACATTTTTAACCTAACCATTTAATAAAAGCTGATTTCCGAATGTGTAATTGATCTTACTTATATGTTCTGGAAACTGCTGTCAGTTGTAATGGGAGAGACGAATGAAGCAATGGCAACCTAAAATTACCACTTTCAAACTGAAAAGCATGGCAACCCGATTTCAGAAGATAGCCGCCGTTATACTGATATCATTCAATCTCCCGAAGGGCTGAATAACATTTAGTTTTTGACTCATAAGTCAACATAAAAAAAAATCAGAAGCGTTAAAAGTGACTAAAGTACATAGTTTGGCTATTTCTTATTGTATGTTAAAAGTATAATAAATAAATATGTATCATTATTTAGCTTTTTTTAGGGTTTCGTACTTAAAAAAGTAAAAAAGGAACCATTATAAGGTCACACCTGTTTCTGTCTGTCACAGCCATTTTACTCGTAAATTATAAAAACGTACAATGTTCAAAATGGGGGAAGTAATAAAGACTATTGACCCACATATTTACAGATTATTAAACATTCACAATTTTATTTAACAAAAATGTAGATAGGCTAATTAAGTTACTTGAAAAATTTTTTTTTTCTTTGTATATCGTGTGAAAGTTTTCGTAAAGATGAACCCAAAAATACTTTTTCTTTTAATTTTAGGTATTATATTTTCAAAGATATCGTCAAAAATGTAGTACAAAAATATGTCCCTCCCCCCCCCCCCCCCACCGCCTTCTATTTCCGAATCTGCTGAAACTAAAATTATTAAAAAAAATAGAGATAGTAGACGTTAATTTAAACCTTGCTGGAAAACTATAGCGATTACCCAAGGTCAAAGATATCACACAAATTTCAATTTGCGGGTATTCAGCAAATCTTTTGAGGAGCACTGGAAGGACGTATTGAAGCAGAAGATTAAAAGCATTGTTGATAATGATTTTTGAAAAACATCGTCGGTAATTAGCCGAGATATTAACCCTCAAACACGCGGCGGTGGTTTGGACATTCATAATGACAAGGGCGGCGTATCCTATGTACCATCGGCTTTTAAAGCCCAGATAACAACTTTTACTTATATATTTGTGTATTGTAATGCCCAATACTAGTATGAAAGCAATAAACGCCAAATTGTTAAAAATAGACTAATTTAATTAGAATTAATCACATAAATACTATGGGATGTGCGACCAGTTTGCATTGAGTGGGTCTCTCACTATGCCTCTCGTTTCTTTAAAACTTAATTAAAAACCTATCTGGAAAAATGCGGCACGGGCCAAGACGGCGTTGCAATTTTTGCGACCTCCTTTCGAAGTGCGCTTAGCACAATGCCAAGTTTAAACTTTGAACAGGGGTTTTGTTTTAGCTGCACTGAAATAAGAAAAGTTTACTACAACGCTGAATTTAGTTTTATGAAATGCCAAATGAAGTTTAAATATGCACTTCTTTTATTGCCAGAACCGAATTAAATTAATCATAAGATGATTAGGATAAGATTAAAAACAAAGTTATACAGAATAGCAATATTTGATATTATTTAGGTTTCATATCTCTTTGAGCTTCTATGGTATACACATTCAAACTTTTTTAGTAGGGTAAAGTGCCCATATTTCGTTTATTCTCCTAATTTCGTCCCCCTTAACTTCTCCGCTTCTGCGAAAGTCGCGCCACATATGACGCAAGCCACAGGGGACGGTAGATAAAAGGTGTCAGTATTGAAAGTTTCGTTCGCCAAGACGCAAAACATAATTTAAAGACGCCGAATTTCCCATTTTTAGAAGACCTGGGTTCTTATTACACCGTTTGTAGAACATTATTTACTGTACTGTAAGTATTTATTTCTTATTCATTGCATGCATTTTACATATGTAAAATGCTGACAGTAGCATACAGTGAATTTTAGGACGTTCAGCTCATCTTACGTGAACTGAAGAGCCTCCATATCAGGAACTAGCATGGTCCCAATTTCCTCCCCCTTGCACTTCTTATTTTCGTCCCGGGGACGAAATTAGGAATGCTTTTTCATGACAATTTTTTCCTCATGTTTGAAGGTCTAATGTTTCGTTATGTTATTCTTCCACTGATAATTCGTACATTTCTTTCTGTCTTACTTTAATGTATGTTAAGTTATTTACTCATTCAGAAAGAAATTTTGATTTAGTTATAAGTTAATCCTCGGCGTATTGGATTTTTGGGAGGACGAAATTGGGACCATTTTTTTTTCATTTTTTAGATACTTTTGAAAAACAATTTTTCGAATTGTTAAATTTTTTTTTGCACGATATTTGCCTATGTTTTTATGTGCGGGGGTAGGTAGTCTGTGTAAAATCGAAATTTGGTAGGTTTTCACTGAAAAGTACAACATTTAGGCCCTAAAAGTGACTGGGGGGAGGGGGGGGGGTCGAAATATGGGCACTGTACCCTACATACAGTTATACCCAATTCTACGTTCTATAGTTTAGTACAAAGTTTTATTTATCTTTTAGCAACAATTTTTTAATACGAATTTTTTTAATAGTATGGAACCCTCTGAGTTCTAGTAATACTCGCACTTGACTGTGTATTTTTTAAGTAATCATTTCGGATAATATGAAGCAGTAGGTTAATTCGGAATAGGATTATAAATAATATTAAAATGGTCAGGAAACCCATGATTAAAAAAAAAAAAAAAACATGATAAGTATAATTAAACAGTAGTGCTCCAACTACATATCATCAGATTCTTAGAGTTTTTTTTTTTCTTTACATAAAAAAAAAAAAAAAAAAAATCTAGCCTGTTTTTTCTGCCTACTAATGTCCACATGGGCCACATTCCACACGTCATGCATTTTATCCACTCTTTCAATCTTCCATCCTCTGAATATTTTCTATTCCAAAACAGGTCACTGCATCTTCCTCATATGGTCTACAACCTGTCAAAGAGCCCTTCTCAGACTTTACGTCGAAGTGGAATGATTGTTTGTTTTCACTAGTCTTGTCTTGAAAAAGTTGTCTCACTAAAATTTTGTATTACCCGACACGTCATCCATAAAAAATAACCTATTCGTCTCTCAATGCATTTGCACAGAGGTAAACTGAATAACATTGCAATAGACATAACTGTTCAACTTAATAGGAAATATGGTTAACACCACTGACGAAGAGCACCGCGTCCCTACAACAACAGGTATCCAGGCAGAACTTAACGCAGTGAAGCCTGAGAGTACTAGGAAGTCATTTGGTAGATTTTTTTTTTCTGTACTGCAACACATGGCGGTGGGTATTGCCGGTTGGGGCCAAACTTCCTTTATATACGTGTACATATTGCAGGAAATTACGCAATATTGTATGAACGTTACGGTAAAAATGAAAATCCCTGTACAATAAGAATGATATTCCAAATGATTTTTTTAATGAGAGCATAGGAAATACACATGTGTTAAAATGAAAATTGCGTTACTGAATTTCATGTCTTTTTAAATTCCAATACAATGAAATTACTGCATCCATTGTTGTAACTTTATTATTTTTTAATGGTTGTGAAAATCGGAAACTGTTTTATTGTGATGACGACGTTGCCAAAACTCGTGTATTTTGGAGATTGCAGTAAAACGGGTTTGGTGAATGCATTTTTTGGTTGTTTTATGTTGTCTTCTTTCAATTTTTCAAAACACGAGGACATTACTCATTCAGTTCAATGATCCTGGCATTAGCAAATTTCATGCATTTTTGTGATTCCAATAAAATGAGGTTGCTATAATTAGCGATTTTTTTTTTTCAATGGCGAAAAGCGTTTATACAGGCGTTATAACAATAACAGCAGTACCCAATGCTGTGCCTGTTTGAGACTGACTTTCAAAGATTTTTTCAAGCGGATTTCCTTTGTAAAAGTCTTTGATGAATATCAAAAACTTTATTCAGTACAATAGAATATTGATGTCAGGAAAACTAACTATTGCATTTTTGTATATCCGTATGACGTATATAGTTATATCTACGTCGTTGCTGCATACATATATAATTATATATTTGTTTTCATCATCCTGTTGCGCTCATATATGCAGTTTATTGACCGAGGCATTACGAATTTTATATATTTATAAAATTACTGTGCAACGAGGCTATTTCCTCTTGTGATATTTTCTTTTTATTGTTTCTTTTTATTTCGCAAAGCACAAATATGTGTCATTTAATGACCATGGTTTTAGGGAATTTTATATACATTCCGGATTTCCAATTAGAATGCTGCATCCAGCATAAATTCAGTATCCCTAGTCTATATTATAAAGGACAAACATATCTGTGCGTAACGCATACGTCATTTTGCGAATGGCAACACTTTGAAATTTGAAATGAAATTTTGGTTTTGGAATTTTCTCTACTGCAAATTTTTAAACTTCTAAACATCGCACATTTTAAATTTTTACACCATCGTATAAGGAAAAAAATGCTCTTTTAAATGCAATTTGTTTGAAAGCTGTATCTCAATTAATTTTTGAGATATTAATTTTTTTGCAGTTTTTAATACTATTTTTCTTATCGTGGCAACAAAAGTACCTCATTTCTATTGAAAGTCATTGAAAGTAAACTGAAAATACTTGAAAATAGGAGATACTGTATCTTTATGTTGCCATTTTTCTCATAAAACCTGAAAAAATAGTTGAATATAAAACATGGGTTATGTCAAGAATATTGTCAGTTATTCCGTGATAATGACGTCATCTGCACACTTTTCTATAGACGAAGTTTAAGACTGGGTTGTAAAAGTAGATTGCTTTAGCGGATGCAAATGACGTCATTTTATAAAAAAGCGTGTATTTTAATTCTTAAACCTGAATTATGTTTTGTAGAAGTGCGTCATTTTCACAGCCCAGCTGCTTTGAAACTCTTCACAGGTGAAAATGCTTCACTTTTGAAAATAATGTAACCGAAAGCACACACTGATAAACGCAATGTTTTACAAAAATGTAGAGTGTCTTTATAAAAGAGAGGTTACATGCAAATAATAGCGATTTATATTACAGAAATTAATGATTCTCGCCTGGGTGGATTGACTTCGCCGAGTTAGACAAGCAAACAAATAATTCGTGGTTTAAAATAATATCGTGTTCCTGAAGTTTTTGTCAAAATATCTCTCGAATAATAAAATTTTAATGCTATTCTTTAGGACATTCTACTATAATTTTATCAAAATAACATAATTTGCTTAATTTAATTTTTCCTAATTTTATATAATCTATATATTTAAAACACAAGTGTGTTTTTTAGTCATCTGCCCTGATCTTTCTGCTGAACCAATTTTACTAATATATATATTTTTTTGACTGAAAGCTCTTCCTTTGTAGATGTGGTCGCACTATCTGTTTTTTTTTAAATATCCCCACTTTTATATTTTTATTTTAAAAGCATTTTATAAAATTTCTTCAAAATGATGAAAATTAGATAGCTTTCATTGCTTCGGACAAGTGAGAAATAATGAGGTATTTTAAACTTTATTCATGCTATTTTCTGATAAAAATTCAAAATTGTTGATAAAAATTGTTGTATAGGGTTTAGTGGCGCAAAATCCCATTAGGAGCAGTATATTATATTAGGGGAATAATAACGGAAAATGACATACTGCTTTTGAAAACACGCCTTTTTCCTCATAAATTTTCTATAGTGATTTTCCTTCTGCATGTGTACTAATACTAAGTTTCAGACACTAGGCGAAATGCTTATTTAAGTGAAAATGAAGTCATATTCAAAAGAAAACAATCATTTTCTTAGATAAAACCAAGCCTTTTAACACAAATGCGTCTAAAAACCATAAATTACGGAAATTTTTACTCTCCAAAATTGAGATTAGAATCTCAAATACAGAGTGCGTCTGTTCGCATAAAAGATGTTGCTGGCAATCTTCACTTCGAGTTTTGAGTTCAAATGATTTTTAAATGATCACACAAAATACAATTTTTTAAAAAAAATGATAAATATGGATATGAGAAGTGCGTATACAAATTTTGAGAAGGTGAAAATTGCTGTTTTCATTCCGGAAATCCAAGCCTCCATTCATAACTACATCCTAATAACTGATCTTTACTATATTTTATTGATTATGTATCTATATTATAAAAAACAAACGTATCTGTGCGTAACGCTGACGTCATTTTGCGAATGGCAATACTTCACGATCAAATTTTGGTCTTGAAATTTTCGCTACTGCATTTTTTCAATCTTCTGACCATCATATATTTTCACTTTTTGTCGCATAGGGAAATAAATGACTTTCAAATGCAATTTGTTTAAAAACTGTATTCATTGACTGATGTATTATATTTTCTAAAATAATTTTTAAGCATGATTTTTTTTTAAAGTTTATCTTATCACGTGCCGGTTTCAATACATAAAATAATAAACATTTTGCACATAAAGCAACAAACATTTTTCAGCATTTGTTTCTGACTATGTTTGCATAATGAAATTAATACTTCCTTTATAAGCAAATAAAAGAATATTAAAAAAAAACCACTAAACTAACATATTTGTGAAAGGCAAATTAACGAAATTAATACTTCTTTTATAAACAAATAAAAGAATAACATTGAAAAAACACAAATCTAACATATTTGTAATCGTACAATTTAAATTTTTAGATCACCAAATAGGATTTTTTAATGGAATTTGTTTGCAAAGTTCATCTCAGTTTACTGATTGTCTATGGTTTTAAAAACAATTTTAAAGCATGAAATATTTTTTAATCTATCTATATCGCGCGGAGCTCGATTACGAAAGATTAATCCGTTTGCCCTTAAAACAAAATAAAGAGTTCATCATTTTCTTACGGCTAATTACCATTAAAAAGAACTTCCCTATGAATAAATAAATAATATAACACAAATTTACCAGACATGTATGAGCTCTGAAATTATCAGAATATAAAAGGATGCCATAAGTAGTAAAATCTTAGCAAAGAACTCTTAGCATGCGGCTAATAAGAAAATATCGATTTGATAAATTTCAAAAATTTATTTGATTGTGTAATTTGTATTTTCCATATGAAAAATGCTTTTTTAATGTAAGTGGTCAATCTAAAAAATTTATTGCATATAAAAAAATTGTTAGTTTTCAGTTTAAAAAAAAATATATATTTTCACCTATATTCTTTAACCGGGAAGCCCGGGTACGATCCCCTAGTATCTATAACAGCTAAATTTAGATACAAGATTAATGTGCCTAAATGTGACGAGCCCAAAATGCCACAATGTTCTTGAATTTAAAATCTTAACGCCAGAATTGTATATAAATGCTATATAATCAGGCATCCGAACATTTGTCGGAATTTAAATCGTTTTCGTCAGTAAAAATTTCAATTACAAGGCATATTGTTCATTATCAAGCTCAATCCATGTTCCATAAATGCACGAAAAATCCCGAAAATATTTCATTATTTCATTTTTTGAATTTGAAGATCAAATAAAATTACGTACGTGAAGGGCTATGATCTGGTTTCATTTACCTTAAATGTAAGCTCGGGAAAAACGACAAGTGTTTGAATTAGAATTCTAAAATATTCTACGCTTTTAGGTGACTTTCTTTCTTCACAGACGTATTAGCGGCGAATTCAATGTCATCATTGTGAAGAGACATTTAGGAGATTAATTAAGGTAAATTTACATGGCATTTTCGGATTTTGTGTTAAAAGGATGTTTAAAGCAGATATTGTGTTTAATTAAGCTGTAATATCCCTTAAATGCCTGATTTTTCAAAAATGATTTTAAAAGTTTTTTGGCATTCATTTTTTTAAATAGACCATGGGAAAAATACTTTAAAAAATCATATTTTGTTTTGAGTATTGATTACGGCTAAAAAACAGTTTCTTACTAATCGGCAATACTTATCTTTAATTGAAAAAATAATTTCCCTTGATAAAATTCTATAATATTAATCGCACAAGAATTTTAAGAACTATTACAAAAAAAATAAATTTCACTTGCTCACTGCAGAACAAAATAGGATATTTCGCAAGCTTCCAATTAAAACAAAATGAACATGTAGCAAGAATTGAAAAAATAAATCTATCTTTATTCTTAAACAGCACAAGTGTTGCCATCTGCATCTAGAAAATCGATTAAATAATATTTTCAGAATATATTTCATTGGCAATATTAAGCATTATAGCTTCAATATTATTCTAATGGTATTTTAGAAGCCCAAAATTGGGTACGTTGCCGGAAGACAACACACAGCATTTAAGGGTTAAGTTAATTAATTCGCAGTTACAGCATGATCCTCCAATAGTGCTTTTCTTTAACCGGTTACTTAAAGATGCGTTTAAAATGATCAAAATTGAAAAATACGCGTATTTAAAATAATTAATTCGACCAAAAAAAAAAAAGACGTTCATTTTGAGACAGACAGCATAGACATATTATTACAGGATTAGCAATTTTATCTGCTAAAATCCTGAAAAATCTTGTATATATTGAAAACACTTAAATCGTGTTTATATGAATGCGATTAAGTTATTTTTACAAACATTAAAACGTTCGGAAGCTTAAATGACGAATCCGATTAAAGCATGATGCAGCTGGGCCCCCCAATATTTTGTTCCACATTTCTTAAAACTGATATTTTAATTCTGTTTTCAACTTTTATTCATTATAATCAATATTTTCTACTTTTATATTAGAATAAGATCAAAAGCAAAATCTATGTTTATCTAGTTGAGTACGTATGTTTCCGTATAGGCTTTCTAAGGTATAGAAGATCTTTAATTTTTTGAGAAAGTGTAAGGAAGAGAAGGAAGTCCGGTCAACAGATAATCAGAATCAGGACCAGTCTTTGCTTTAAGAATAATAGATAATAGAAGAATTGTTTTTAGAATTCTTACAAACATTGTAAACTTTTATCTGTTTTTCAGTCTAATATTTTTATTATGGGATATTTTATAATAACTAGAGTTATACGTTATACATAATCTTGTTATCAATGTCATAAATGTCTTGTAAATACTTTTTTAACCCGTGAACTCCACGCTAATGCAAATTCGCAGGGACCAAATTTAAAATGTCGACGTTATTTAAAACATTCTTAAATTAATTTGTATTTTTCATTAGCGAAATAAGATTTTGGATGAAATTCCTTATTAAATTTCGTATAGAAGTCATGTGGTTATTTTTTATTATCACTATATTGGCAACAAAATTAACCCAAAACTTCTGTTATCTGTTTCACAGGCCGCTTGTGTTTTCAATTTTCACCATTTAACTTGTAATTACAAGTTTAACTGTAGCTACTAGTGAAATTTTGTTTCGTTTGTAGTCCTAGTACTATCGTTAGAAATATTTGAATAGATGAAATTTAATTAAATTTGATCCTTTAGTGCAGATACATTATTCTATGAGTTAATAGCGTTTTTCAATCATATTTTTATCGAGCGGTCTTGGAGATCGTTCACAGTTCTTGTGTGACAATTTCTGTCACAGCAGTGAATGGATAAATGAATATTTTTAGATTAATTTGCATGCATAAAACATATTGTCACATTTTAGGACTTTGGACGTACCATTTAGGTTGTAACTTCCGTCAACAAAAATGACCTAAATGCGACATAGTATATTGTGGGTATAAACTGCAGTTAGTTATTCTATTTCGACAAAACAAATTACTTTTGAACTAAAAGCAAAGTATTCAGTTCTTTTCTGCTTATTAAAATATATATTTATTTAACAAAATGTCAATTCTACCCTAAATGCTATAAATGTATGTAGAATTGCGTCTTATTTAATTACAGTAACTTTATATACCTAATTTCAAATTTCTATGTCAACAGGAAGTGGGTGAAAAACTGTAACAATATGTGACTGCTACATACAAACAAAAGAAAGAATGTAAAAAATGGAAATAAATTCAATACGCTTTAAACAGCACTAAATCGCAGCAAGGTTCATGCATGTGATTTAGCACTAATCCAACATATATCATCATTTGATCATCTGAAATTTGTCTTGTCCTACTGGTTTGGTCAGACTTCATTTTAACCCATTTATGCCTAGCGTCCGAGTTTTTGGACGTTTCGAATTTTAACAAATTTTTATAATTTTCTTCTTTATTAGAACATGAAATTTGTATGAAATCATTGTCTATAAATGTCCTTATTTATTACCGAGGGGTGACAGCATAAGATTGATATTTATTTGCTTAAATGAAGGCCTTTTTTCGATGTTTATAAGTTTTTTCATATTTCAAGATAGCGAAATGTTTAAAGTAAGACTATTTGTATTTTTTGTATAAAGGATACAAATAAATAAGTCATAAACTTAGCTGGTAGACTTCTTTAAAATGCGTATTTTTTTAAATTGCGTAATTATATGGTCAAGCCTATTTTTTAATCATGTTTGTAACGTACAAAATATAGGGCTCTAGGCATAAATGGGTACATATTTCAATTAGCCAGATAGGGAACAGTAATTTATATAAAGTCATTTTCAAGATGATTTTGAAATAAATTGTTTTCAGCCTCGAATACGGTTATTCTTAATTCATTATTAATAATACTTATAATGTTATTAGTTTCTGTAAAGAAATAAATATGTTTTTTAATAGTTCATAAAAATACTAATTATAGTATATAATATACAATTAAAAAGCTTAATTTATATAAATTTAGGCAAAACATATAATTATGCGTTTTTCCACATATGGATATCCCGATACTTAGTACGTTTACATTTTATCAAATAAATACAAAGCTATTTTTAGCGTAATTTTTTAAAATATTTTTCTAGCTCATTTTGAAACATTTTAAAGTGATTTCACCAAGAAATTTGAGAAAACAAAAATTCAGGCATAAATGGGTTAATTTAAGTGTTTGTAAAATTGTTCCGAAATTTGATTGTAGAGTGAAACTCCTTCTGGTAACTGACTTCACATATTATAAGAAAATGACTATGTCTTCTTTATATAGGGTTGGGTTGGGTTGATTTTTGACGGCCAATTATCTACACGAGGGATATAGGCCCGGGGGGAGTGCCCTCCGTGGGGGTCTTTCTAAGGGAACCTAATCCGTATTAACGCATGGAAGATCCACGGCTCGAAGAAAACCACGAAAACTCCGAACGATTAGGCCGACGGGCGCGATTGGGATCGAACCCAGCACTTCCCGTCTACCAGCTTCGAGAGCAGAACCTCTCGGCCACTGGTGGGGCCTTCTTTATATAGGAAGCATTATTCAACGAAACACTTTAAGATGTAAAAACTTATCAAAGATATAAAGCTTTCTATCATTAAAAACTATTTCGCCTACGTGTGCAATATGATTAAGAAATACTTTAAAAACAATTAATGTTCTTAAAGTTAACCAATGAAGAAAAAAAAATATTTTATTTTTATAAATTTTAAGTCATAATTAGATGCATATATTTTTCAGAGCGCACCATGTGTGTATTTCACATAAATAAACCCTATAAGCTAATTTTATTAGTAATGCTTACAAGGAAGAGGTCCATTAGCGTATACTCAGAAAAAATTGAAAAAAATTAATGTCCCTCTCATGGGGATACATATATTTATATAAAAAAAAAACAGTAGAACCTCAATATAGCGCCCGTAAATAAAATAATAAAATAAAATTTCGTGTTCTTGGCAACTTATCGCTGGTTGACGACACAATGGAATTTTTAAAATTATATACACTTTTATGATAAACTAGCTGTTACCCGTGACTGCGTTCACGTAACATTTAAAGAAGAAGAAATCCACCAATTAAGCAAAAAATTTCGATAACTAAAATCATATATAATTAGCCTTTTATCACATTTTATAGTAGAAACGCTTCTGATGATCCCAATTTGCTTATTTTTATTTATATATATAGGGTCATTTAAATTTCTTTCGTAAGCATGAAATTTCATACACATTTTCTATGATTAAATGAAGAATAAATTTACATCTCTGTTATTCTATTTTATTATTTATATTTACCCTATTTTAAATTTATTCCGCTCAAGGACATTGATTTAATTTATGTTTTCGAGACAACGAATATTATTTTAAGAAATACATTAGTAAATATTTTTGAAGGAAAGAGGTTACTAACAGGTCACTTCAGACGTGACTTTGATAAGATTAGAATAATCGAAAAATCAACATGCAACATTATGTTTATATTCCAAAAAATCACATCTTGGAAGAAAAAAAAAAGATAAATGGTATTAAAAAGTAATAATCAAACGTGGTGAAGCATCAAAGTTCAAAAATAAATAATAAGAGTACGAGAAATATCTTTAACTTTCAAATATTTATTACACTTTAATTTCACGGTATCACACTTTTATTAACTGTAGATCTACCAATAATATCAAAATATTTATTGTGCTCTGGAGATTCTTGAACCTAAATACTTATTACAGCATACTTATTACCTTTAAGCAATAGAGTTGCTTATTGCTTTCGCAGAATAAATCTATTTATGGAAAAGCACCCCAATTATGAATTAACATTTTCATATCTATTGTTGTGCTCTAATTTTGGCTTATGAAAGCTTTGAAATTTGCAGGAATATGCTCCAATGGGGGGCCGAGATTGTGTTTCAGAGAGATTTTTAACTATAGATTTTGATATTTTAAAATCGAAAGAAAATTTACCTTCTTCCTTTGACCTTTTCGATAATCCCGATGCCTTTAAAAATTAGAGATCTGAGGCAAAAGACAAATTTATTGCTTTATTAATGGGTTTGGTTCTTTTTTACAGGTAAATGATGTCATATGTAAAGCCTAATCTCAAATTAAAATTACTTGCTAAACTTTTTAAAGTCGACTTTGATGCGCCATTTATTAAATTTTATTGAAACCAATGTTCCTGGAGATTGTACGGTAAAAGGGTGTTAAACTTATGTATTTGCTATTGTTAAGTTCTTATCAAATTAGCCATTTTGTTTAACTGCTATAAAATGCTAACATTTTCTGAAAGAAAAGCAGCTAATGATTTAAATATAACGACGCTTTCACTAGGTTAGTTTATCTTACGGAATGATACTTGTCGAAATAAAAAAAATATATATTATCTTTCACTTCATGAATCATTTAAAACTATGCATTTCAATTTGTTTAAAACATAGAATCGATTAATGAAATCCAATATTATTGTACATTTAGAAAAACATTGAAACATTATTTTTTTTAAATATACTAAATTTCAAGTAATAAAATATATTTAAAATGTAAGCTAAAATTTCATTTTGAAATAATGCGACTTTTGGTGCAAAATTTTATTTCTAAAAGGTATATAATTATTTTAAGATTTCGTTTTAACTTTCGTAGCTGGTGTAACGAAAACGACATCGCTTTCACGAAATTGAAATAAATATATGTTAATGTTGTCGTATTAAAATTAATGCTTTCCATGAAAAAATATTACATCATTTTTACACGATAAAGCTTTTACTAAAATCGCCTTTGTGACATGTTTTAACTGCCATCTTTATAAATAATTAATTAAAATAGTATATGATTTTTTAAAACATAATTCTTATGAATAGTGAGCAATAAGACCAATGTCAGACGGGCGTCTTTTTTGCTTAAGTATTATCCATCCACAATGCTATTCCAATTGTGAATGGATAATACTTAAGCAAAAAAGCAGCAAAAAAGACGCCCGTCTAACATTGGTCTAAAACCAATGTCAGATGGGCGGTTTTTTTGCTGCTTTTCTACTTAAGTATTATCCATTCACAATGCTATAGCATTGTGGATGGATAATACTTAAGCAAAAAAGCAGCAAAAAAGACGCCCGTCTGACATTGGTCTAACTATCCGCTTAAATGAACAGAAGATATATTTACATCCGCAGACGATTTTAGCTTCTGTGGAATAAGGCAGATGTCAGACGAGCGATTTTGAAAATCAGCATTTTCGACGCTCTCTCTTGAGAGCAGACGAATCTTCTGGTCTGTTCAGACGAGCGCCCACAAATCGTTGCGGTAAAAATTCCGAAAAGCTGCACGTCGAGGCTCGGCGTTTCCCCCAACTCGCTGGGAGCTGGTGGCGTGCTCAAGTCTTTTGTTTCTTCTATGTTGTCCAGACGAACCGAAGTTTTGACGCTGGCTTTAAGTTTCTTTATCAGTGATTCGTAAGTTGTTGGTTCTGGTTGCGTATCGAATTTTTTCGCTAGAATTTAAAATGGATTTAATACACGTAGATTAACTAATTTTTGAAATACAAAAGTGTTCAATATAGTTGGACACCTCATGCTTACATTATATATAGATAAAAATTAAAATATAATAACTTGGTTAAAGGCATCCCTGATTTACCAAAAAAAAAAAAAAAAAAATCAGAAAAATCTAAAGAAGATTAGGAAGTTATCGATAAATTATATGAATTAATTTTGTTTCATATAAACAAACAAGTTGGAAATTGCTCGTCAAACGTGGTAAATGAGGTGCATTCGTAATATAAATAGTTTTATAAATATTTTTTGCACCGAATTGAACTGATTGTATATTTGAGTGCATTTTATTAGTGCATATAAATTTCATTCTATTCGAAAGACTGTAACATCATTAAAATACACTTGCAATAATTTTTTTCCCATTGGCCGTAATGTAACGGAAGATTTTGACTTTCTCTGCCATTAATCTATACATCCGATTTACATAAAATTTGAAACGACTCGACAAGATTTTGCAAAAATTATATATTTAAAATTTCAGACCATTCGGAAGGCTGTAACATCAAACTGCACTTGCAATAATTTTTTCCCATTGGCCGTAATCTGACGAAAAACTTTTGACTATCCCTGTCATTAAACTATACATCCGATTTTCATAAAATTTGAAAAGACTCGACAAACTTTTGCAACAATTATATATTCAAAATTTCAGGCTATTGTTTTTGCTCTGTTATATGCGGACAGACGGACTGAACGACGACTATAGGTGCTACGTATTTATATAATTTCGAACGCACCTAAAAAATCATTTAAAATTATGCTAATGTTGCAAGTTAACGTTTTATAAGAAAAGTATTTAAATAGTAAAGTATTATTATAAGGAAAAACTGAATGTAATCTTTATCAAATACTACTAATAATAATACTATTTTGCCCTAGTATGTATACTAAATTAAATTCATGGATAATTGCAGGGGTTTTTCTTTGCGGGGTAGGGGGCGAAGGAGGCATTTTGCGAAAAGTAAATGCTAAAGTTTTCGTTTCGGGGGAACTTGTTTTTTTTACAAATTACAGATTTTTAAACCTAACAATGTTAAAATAATTAATTAATAGCATGTTTTTATGGAATATAATTTTGTGAAAGGGCCTGTTTTATAATTACGATTTTTGAGAAGCCTGTTTTATTAAATGGATTTTTGTGACGGGGACCTAAATAGACAGCAAATGTTGCATTTCTTAATAATAATGAATTCTTAATAATAATTCTTTGAAATTAAAATCATTACAAGTTATATCTGGTTTTGAAAATCCAGTATGGGAAAGGAGACAGCAAAACAGAGCCTCTGTGGTCATATCCGGTACCGGTTCTATTTACTGCGTGCATGTAGTTTTAAAAATACTGTAATTTATTTTTTATTTTTTTAGTTCACAGGCTATCAAAGCTTGAGAACTAATGTGCCCGCCGGTTCTGTTACGTACATACATACGTACGTATGTACGTAACGCGATAACTCTTGATGGAAATATCCGATTTGTTTCAATTTTTTTTCTAGTTTCATTCTGATAAGGCGCTTCCCTGATTAGTTTTGGGGATTCATTGGTTAAGTATAAAGGGAGACAACGGGGGACTAATTCCAACTTTAATTTAGATAAATGTTTTTTTTTATGCAGATTTATCCGATTTGCTTGAAAAAATTTGTCTACGTTCATTCCGATAAAGCTCTCCTCTGATTAGTTTTGGGGGTTCATTGGTTAATTATAAAGTTGGAAAAGAGGTGGGGGGGTCTAGACTCCCCTTTAATGTAGATAAATGGGTTTTTCATGCAGAATTATTCGATTTGATTCAAATCTGATATACCGGTTCAAATCTGATAAACCTCGTTAAAAGGAAATCTAACTTCTTTGCTATTTTTGAAGCAAATATAGTTAAGTTTGGTAAAGTGGCCGTTCCGTTTTCTTTCCTTTCTTTTTCTTTTCTTTTTTTTTTTTTTTTGTAAAATTTTGTGTACAGCAAAGTTAATTTTCTACCGATTACTTAAAATAGGATAAACCTAGTACCGTCTGTGTATATTTCTTTTTTCTAATTTCTTGAATAACTAATATAAAATTACAAAATCATTTATTTCATGCAGAAGATCCATTTTGCTTATTGAAAACATCGAATGGAAATCATTCTGTTGCGGCGAATAATGTCGTCTGCTCTGTGTGGCGGGAACGTTTCATAGATCGCTCGTCTGACCGGGATAGCGCAGGTGTTTATTTTTCTTGTTGAAACCACAAGCGTTAAAAAAGTCGTTCGTCTGACATTTGTCTAACTTCATTCATGAAGCTTCGATGTGTGTAAATATGTTTTCAGTTTTGGGAAATTTACTTTAATCATGTTTTTGCACCATTTATATTAATTGAAATTCAACTCTTTTTTTTATTTTAATGAGAAAATAGCGTCCAAAAATATATTAATCCGTTTTAATTCCCCTTTCTTCCACCAAAAATATCTTCTCCTTATAATCATAGCGTGAATTTTGAAAGAAAACTCTCATTTGTTTGTAACTTATATTCAAACTCTTTAATCAGTATGGATAGTACTCTTTTGACGTCACAATTTAGTAAAATGGTTGTTTTATAGCTTCGAACTGAAAGCGAGAATAGAGTCCATTAGTAAAAAATATTTCTGTTATTCGTTTTAATATGACGTCATTATTTATCTATTTTCATTATTTACTGATGTTCATGTCCCTTGCATTTTTAACGAATACATGGAAATATCTGTTTTATTTCAAATATGACGTCATATTTTACCAAGCGAATAACTTTATTAATAATATGATTCTTTTTCATTCTTTTCCCTTTTAATTATGACTCCATTTTTTACAGAAAACCCCTTATTAACGTAACTGATATTCATCCTTCATGTATAATAAAAAATTCACATTTTTCGTTTCAAATATGACGTCATAAATATTTTCTTTTGAATTCTTTTTATTTTAATTTTTAATTAATTGTAGAGGAAAAGTTATTATTCCAGATTTAGAATTTCTTGGCAACGGGAAAGAAAAATGGTCAAATTTTATCGGGAAAATGCCGATTCTGTATGAAAAAGTATGAAATTTTGAATTATTAAGTGAAATATTTGGATAAAATAAATAAAACATAGCCTATGTTCTTTTCCGTTTCATAATCTATCTATATGCAAAGATACAAAAGCATTAATTCATCCGTTTTGATGTTCACTTCATTCAAACATTCGGACACACATTGACATTTATAATGTTATAAGGATATATTCTTTAAGAAAAAAACTTTTTCGACACTTTGTATTGAACTAGTTTAAGTAAGTTATACTTAAATATATACACTTTATAACTTCAGATTTGTCATATATATTGTTTCATGAAATTCATCAATCGTTTAACGACGATTTATTACAAAATTTAAATTCATTAAAATTGTTTCAAACTCAATATTAAAGTCCGATTTTTGGCACTGTCAATTTGACTTCGACATTGTCAGTAAAGGAAACAGCAAGGTAATAGTATTGTTGCCATGGAAACAACGCCTTATTGATATCGAAATGCATAAAAAGAGCTTTTTTAAAGTGGTATTACAAGTAAAAATTTCAAGTGCCAAAAATCGCCTTCGATTCGTCAGTTTTCTCGCAACATCTGTACCGCTTTTTACGTTTTCCAATTATTTAATTGACTGTTCGGAAAAAGGCTTTTCCAGCGTCAAAATCGCTCCAACACAAGATAGTTGCTTGCTTTTGGAGCGAGTCCCTTGAAGTCATAGGATAACGTGGAGGCGCCTGGAATTTGAAGCAACTTCGTGTAATAGCCCGTTTAATCAATCACTTACGTTTCAAATACACCTAAAGCTTACGCAGCCAGTCAAACACTGTAAAATTAAATAAGTTCAGCAACAAGCAAATTGTTTATCTATACTAATATTATAAAGAAGTAAAAATTGTGTGTTTGTTATAGGTAATCTCTGGAGCTACCCAACCTATTTCAAAAGTAATGGTATAAAAATGATGGTGTTAGTCCAACATAGAACATATGCTATATTTTATATTGGTGCCACTAACTCAAAGTGGGTGCAGGAGCAAAAAACGTTCTAAAAATGCGATTTTTGTGTTACTGAAGGGCCTAGAAATATGAAATTTGAAATATTAGTTATTAGATATAAAGGATTTCTAAGAACAGTTCTTAAACAATTCGAAATTTAAAAGGTGTGAAAATGCACAGATAGCATTCTAAAAACGTTCTAAATGGTGGTTTCTACACAATCTCAGGAAATACCAAACCGATTTAAAAAATAATGGTGTCAAAATGATGGTGACAACTCTTTCTCCAAGATAGGATATATTTTATGTCGGTGACACTACCCCAAAGGGGGAGCAGGAGCAAAAAAGTTCTAAAAATGCGATTTTTGCGTTATTGAAGGGCCTAGAAATATGAAATTTGAAATATAAGTTACTTATTAGATATAAAGGATTTCTAAGAACAGTTCTTAAAAAATTCGAAATTTAAAAGTGGGGAAAATGTATAAAAAGCGTTCTAGAAAACGTTCTAAATGTTGGTTTCTACACAATCTCTGGAAACACCAAACCAATTTAAAAAATAATGGTGTCGAAATGATGGTGAGAACACTTGCTCTAAGACAGGCTATATTTTAGGTCGGTGCCGCTACCCCAAAAGGGTTGCAGGAGCAAGATGCGTTCTTAAAATGCGAATTTTGCTTTACTGAAGGGCCTATAATCATGAAATTTGAAATGGTAGTTACGGATCTCTTAGAACATTTCCTAAAAAAATTGAAATTTAAAAGGGGTGAAAATGCGTTGTAAAAAACTTTTTAAATTGAAATTCTTATGCAATCTCAGGAAGTATTGAACCGATTTCAAATATAATGGTGTAAAAAAGATGGTGACAGCTCTTGCTCCAAGATGAAATTTAAAATGGGTGAAAATGCGCGAAAAGCGTTCTAAAACGGTCTAAATATCGATATGTGAGCAATCTCAGGAAGAATCAAACTGATTTCAAAAGTAATGGTAGTAAATTGATGCTGACAACCTCTCCTCTAACATAGACGCTATTTGAAGTCGGTGTCACTATCATCTGGAAGTTGCAGAAGAAAAAACATTCCAAATTTCGATTTTTGTGTTCGGTATGGGCTAGCAACTTGAAATTAAGCAAGGTACATATTTATTAGTTATAAATGATCTTTAAGAACAGTTTATAATAAATTCAGAATAAAAAGTGTTGACGCGAAGGGGAGGTCCTAAAAACGTTCTAAAAAAGTCCTAAATTATGATTTCTTCGCAATTTCAAAGAACATAAATCGATTATAAAAGTAATAGTTGCGAATGAATGGTAACAGTCTCTGATTCTACACAGGATATATTTTATGCCGATGATTCTACCACCTGGGGTTCTCAGGAACAACAAACGTTCTAAAAAAGGCCTTTAAAAGCTTTCTAAATTACGTTTCTGTGGAATATTCGGAAATAACAAACCGATTTAAAAATTAATGTTGGCAATTTAATGGTGACAGTTCCTATTTCAACATAGCCTTTTATGTTGGAAGAGTTGGTAGGATTTGGAATTTGACATGATGGTTAATTTTAAAATGTAAGAAGATGGTTTCTAAAAAATTCAAAACTTCAAATGAATACTGAAATGAGCGTATTAATTGAGCATACAATCTTCAAAATCTTTTCTAAATTATCATTTATTTAGTTATATATATATATATATATATATATATATTATTATTATTATTTAAGTCTCATTTCTGCCTAATGTAGTGTAATAATGAAGTTTAGTCAAATTGTGTTTTAAATAGTAATTTTTGAATTATTCCTAAAAGTATAATTTCTTTTATTAAAAATTAGACATATAAATATCACTTGGCATATTTCATATATTACACGAGCAAAGCCGGGGGATTTGCTGGTAATATATAAGCTTATAGAGAAAAAAATAAACTCTTTCACCGTTAGTTTAAATTCATTCAGTACTACTCATGTAAACATTCATTTAATTAGCAATTTTCAAATACATTAAAATCGCTTCTATTTGGCGATGAAATGTGTTGCTCACCAAATCGCTCTGCGCATTCGTCTTTTCGTGCCATATATTCGAAAGTAATTTGGTTTTGTACAGAGTTTTTATTGGAATATCGTCGTTAAAGCTGTCTGATCTTTTATAACGTTCACGAGATGTTCCATTGGCATTTTTTATCAAAACTGATCAGAGTATTTGCCTTACGGAATGATATAACAATAGTAGTAATTTAAATAAAACGACAGTCACCATGAATCGAAATATTAGAAGCATGG
The DNA here is from genome assembly GCA_963932465.1 of Maratus speciosus. NCBI lineage: Eukaryota > Metazoa > Arthropoda > Arachnida > Araneae > Salticidae > Maratus > Maratus speciosus. The sequence continues at coordinate 490,696,535 of OZ010791.1, read as the reverse complement.
ATGTCTACTGTCGGTGTGATTCCACCAATTTTATTTTACTTTTTCATTATTCATTTCTGGACTTATTATAATTACGAAAGTTTAAGGGTACTTGTGTTTGTTCACAGTGATTGCATGTATATGCATCAGAACACTTAATATTGTTATTGTTCTTATTCTTTTTATTTTTTACCAGCTAAAGTACCCGGCGTTGCCCGGAATTTTAAGAATGTTTGTTTTGAAAAATCAACGATTGCGTGTTAATATACGCAATTTTTACTCATTTCTTCATTTAATCGGGGTTACAGATTACTTATTTAATTAGTAACTATAATCTGTGATCTGGATTGACACCGGGATTGAAACCTTTTGATGAAAATTTGTTTTCGAGTATTTTGTTATTTATATAATTATTTCATGATTAAAGAAAAATGTCAACTAAAAAAGTTCTATAAATTTTATTTAAAAAAATCTGAAATCTTTATTTCAGTTCTTCACTAAAATGAGCTCTCGGGACCTAAACCCATGTACAAATTCTAAAACACACGCATACACACACGTATATATATATGGAATAGATTTTAAATGGCGAAAACAAATTCATAGAACATCAAAATGCTAAAATATGACAATATTTCCATAATCGGGTTTTTATATGTTTCAATACGTTTTTTCGAACTAATATGACGTTATATATTCACCTGCTGACGTCCACTATATTTCCAATATGAAGTAATATTCACATTTTTGAAAATCTTCAAACTATTTATATCATTTTTATTTTTCACGTAGAAAACTTGCGACAGAATTGCAAAGTAATTGTTGCGGTAAGAGTTTTATTGTGCATTTTTAATTGTTGGCAATTGCTATAACGAAAAATGTTTAAATTTGATATGAAACTGCTGTTATTTTTTTTTTATTAATTAAAAATTAACTATAAATTATCTCGATTCCAGATTACTTTAGTTGCAACGGTCGTGTTTTTATACACATGTATGTAACATTTTACAATTCTGGCATCCAAACTATGGATATGTATAGCATTACAGACAGACAAATTTTCATTTTTATGTATCAGATACATAAATTCACCAAATACCCGTTTAATAAGGGTGTTGTGGCACGGTTTTCCAATTTGTGATAAAAAATAAACTGAAGTTTTTATGACTATATTGTTTTTGGTAGATCAGGGGTGATGATTCTTCATGTGAGGTCTACTGTTGAGTGGGTCGAAAAAAATAAACATTTTATTTTCGGAACGCTTTATCGCGGAAAAGTTGCTTTTTGTAAAAAGAAGAAAAACGGCGAAATTTTTTTTTAACCCGGGAGAACTCGCTGCATGAGATTTTCTCTCACAGTCGTACTTTTTAAAGACTCTTATTTAAATCATTTTTCATTTTAATTAAAATTTCAAAATGTTTTACAATTATTTTACCTATTTTGTGAATAAAAGTACTAAACCAACCAAAAAAAGTTCATATTATATGAATGTAAAGTAAAAGAAAAGCAATTGGGCATTCTCACAAGCGAGTTCTCCCGGCTTAAAATCGGTTAACATCTTCCATTCGAGCATCACACTTAAATGTAATGAAAAATTGCAAAAATCACTCCTTTTTTGTAATTAACTTTAAAAATAAACGCGCTTTAGATTTTTATGCTTGTTTTATGGTTTAGATAACCTAAATAAATTAAATTCTAATCAATGATTTATTTTGTTTCGTTCGCGCCACATCTGGGAAAAGAACATAAATTTACCAATTTTTTCGCAATTTTTTCCTTGCAACTCTTCTCTCGTTTTGGTAGAACAAATAATCTAGAACTCATCACATGGAGGTGCTTGCACATTGAGTTCCACCCACACACTACCCTACCAACCCTACACTGTTAAAACTGGATACTTAAAAATAAGCAAAATGTACTCATTTTTGAGTACTTTCCGAACTTATAATAGCTCCGAGTACTTAACTCTTAAATTTGAAAAACGCATGTACTCATTTTTTGAGTACATACAGGAACTCGAAGATAAGTATTATAGAAACACACACACGCTATAAGAAAAAAAAAAGCGAAATAACAGAGAACCGACAAATCACCATTTTTAATTGCGAAGAACTACAATTTTTGGAGTAAAGAACAACGAATTTACTATTTTAATTCTTGAAATTTTATGTATGAGCCGCCCCGTGATTTCAACTAGAGTCCTCTAGGTGGGAGATGAGTATTGTACTGACTGTGCTATAAGAGCAGTTACCAGCTTTTTCCAAATGACACCTTTTATGAATCAGCGACGGAAGATCGTTAACAGCAGAGATGAATTTTCCCTTTCTTAAATGAGCCCCACCAGTGGCTGAGAGGTTCTGCTCTTGAAACTGGTAGACGGGAAGTGCTGGGTTCGATCCCAATCGCGCCCGTCGGCCTAATCGTTCGGAGTTTTCGTGGTTTTCTTCGAACCATGGATTTCCATGCGTTAATACGGGTTAGGTTCCCTTAGAAAGACCCCCACGAAGGGCACTCCCCCTCGGGCCTATATCCCTAGTGTAGATAATCGGCCGTCACAAAATCAACCAACCCTTTCTTAAATATTCTAATTTCTAATAAAACAACTTTTAAATTAAATTTTCTTTTTTAACATTTCTAATGAAATTGTAAATAAATTTGAAAAGTGTGTATTATAAATTAAAAATTATATCAAAGATAGACATATCTTACAATAAAAGCTTGGAAAGCCCTACTGTCAATTCGGTATTAAAAAAGGGTTTTATCAGAAAACTCATATTTTTGAGCAGATAGGATTTAAACATGAATATTAAGACTTTAAAATACAAAATGTATGTTTCATTTCTGCATACATTTATAAATCAAGTATAAGTATACACTTCAAAATATCATGTACTCGTTTCTGAATTAATTGTACTAAAAAATCGAGTACAAAGAAATTTTCATTTTTAAGTAGATAAATGCTCCTTTTTGAAGCAATTGTACTTAAAAAATATGAGTAAATAGAAATGCTCATTTTTAAGAAGATTATTTTTAACAATGTACTTCTTTTTGAAACAATTGCACTTAAAAAAAATACGAGTACATGGAAGTTCTCATTTTTAAGTAAATTATTTTTGACAGTGTACCATTTTTGTGTGTGGTATTTACATTATGTTTACAACTATTTACAAAGGTTTTCACTAGTGTAGGATTCTTTGGCTTACTGTGTGTTTTTTACTTCTATTGTGTGTTTTTTACTTACTTTTTATATCTACTATACATGTAAAGCCTGATTTTCTGATTGAGTGGTTCGTGATTATATAAATACGTAGCACCTATACTCGTTGTTCGGTCCGTCTGTCTGTCCGTCCGCATATAGCAGAACAAAAACTACCCAACCGAATGGTCTGAAATTTTAAATATATAATTGTTGCAAAATTTTGTCGAGTCATTTCAAATTTTATGAAAATCGGATGTATAGTTTAATTACAGGGACAGTCAAATTTATCCTTTACATTACGGCCAATGGGGAAAAAAATATATTAAGTGTATTTTAATGATGTTACAGCCTTTCGAGCAGAATGAATTTGATATGCACTAATGAAGTGCACTAAAATATACATTCAGTACAATATGCGGTGCAAAAAATAGTTATAAAACTAGTTATAGTACAAACGCATCCCATTTGCCACGTTTGACGAGCAATTTGTAACTTGTTTTAAACTAATAAGGCATAACCAATCTAGATTCAATGTTGATCGGATATAATCATCTCTAGTTTCATGTTCATATACTTTATTCGAAGTCTGTGTAACAAGTTTGACGCACCTCTCAGAAGCCTGGGTGTGACAAGGACACGTTTGCATTTCTCTGATGAGCTCAGTGCGAGAACTGATAAGTGATTTAATATCATCTTCACTTACGTCCCAAGAATTAAGGGAGGATACTCCTTACAAGAATTCCAGTTAATAATTTCAATTTAATCGGAAGCTTGAAAGTTTACCTTCGGTGGTACGACATTTCTAACAGTCTTTTTCTTTAAGATGGCTTGTCTTTTAAGATCCTTCTGTAATGGAGCTCCCGACAATGTTATCTTTCATAGACAATCATTGCCATCATTACATTCACGAGGGGCGCAAAGAATACATTTCGTTCTATTACTGAATTGACCAGTTGAATTTATTCGTCGGATAAATAGAGTGATGTTTTGATTGCTTCAAAGACGTGTTTTGATCCGTCAATAAATTATTTACTGAATATTAAAGACGTGAATTATCACATTGCTAACTAAGCGTAAACCAACAGACTGAAAAATGTCCAAGCCGGGAATCGAACCCGGGCCCCTGAAATAGCGCTCCAGTGCTCTACCTCTAAGCCACGGAGACGATGTCCAGCTTAGGATCTCACACTCACATAAGTCGGTAAGACTGCTACCGCAACTATTAGATGGAAAAGTCTTCATGAGGAACAATCTTGCGGTGTAACATGAGACACAAATAAACCCAGTATCGGCGAATATACAGTTGTAATGAATTTTTCAACTACTTTACACCAGCGAAATTACGCTTGAAATTATTGAATATTAAAGTCGTGGATTATCACATTGCTAACTAAGTGTGAGCGAAAAATGTCCAAGCCGGAAATCGATCCCGGGTCCCTGGAATAGCGCTCCAGTGCTCTACCACTAAGCCAAGAGAACGATGCCCAGCTTGGTATCTCTCACTCACATAAGTCGGTAAGCCTGCTACCGCAGCTATTAGATGGAAAAGTCTTCATGAACACGCAATCTCGCGGTGTAACATGAGACGCAAATGAATCCAGCATCGGTGAATATACAATTTAGTTTAATTTTTGAACCTCTTTACAGGAGTGAAATTACGCTTTAAATTATTGAATATTAAAGACGTGAATTATCACATTGCTAACTAAGCGTAAACCAACAGATTGAAAAATGTCCAAAACGGGAATCAAATCGTAGTTGGTTTACGTTATTAATTATATTTAAGGGAGTCCAGGTAAATTGAATTATGAATAAATGTAACATGATAAAATGCTTAGCTTGAATCACATGTTTTATTTTCATATTTTACATTATGTATATCCATGATGGGTAAGTATTATGCTGGCCCCCAACATCTAGTTTTACTCCGCAAGTCATTGCGCCCATGATATCTTCTGAACGTACGTATGGATTTTTATGAAATTTGATATAATTAATAAAAACATATGTATTTTTAAAACGATCTGCTCTTAGGTGAAAACTTTTTTATTAACCCTATAAAAAACTATTTTTGGGAAAAAAACTATTTTTTTTTTATGAATAAAAATAGTCACGAATAAATATCTTACCGTTTTAGATACTTAAAATTAGGTCATTTTAAACCCAAGAATGTGCTTATCGTCTATTTTAAATTTTATAACATTCCAAATATACGTTCTCAAGATATCATGCGCGCAATGATTTACGGAAAAAAGAACAATTTTAATTTCAAGTTACCCAATTTGGTTTCATACACCTGTTTTGGTTACCACTGTTTATCCATATTGAACATTGTTATTTTATTTTTTTCAAAATGGGTATTAAAGAGGGCCCAAAATGGAAACACCTCATACCTAAGAATCTTTCTATCCAATTCGGATATTTTCCCATCCGTTTTGGGATTCATTTTTTTTCTTTGTATATTAAAAAGCAAAATCTATTTAATCAATAGTCAGAATTTCATGTTTATGCATAAAAAGGCTTTGAAGAAACACTAATCCAAACTTTGAAAGTTTTTGCTGATTTTTGTCGCATTTAAAAGGTAGAAGATCACTTAATGTCCACTTCCCCCTTAAAGGAAACAAATAAAGATAATTATTCGGTATTGTCTGGGTTGGTTTGTAGAAATCAGAGTGTTCATTGAATCACGTCAAATGAAGGGCTATAGGATAGATAATTATTAAAAATCAACACAGCGCAATTTAATTAGAGTCCTTAAAATGATAGTCTTTACAATAACTGTAAGCTATCTCTTGCCTATCTAGGTTATCAACGATCACTTAGACTGCTATAAAAAAAAGTCCTGGATAATACTGACTAAAATGTTTAGGTCTTGGGATCGTCCAAACCACGATTAGCTCATTGTTAGTGGTTTACTTTTCAACGACTCACAATTTATGACTTAAACTTACCTCCATCTACAGAATAAGAGTTATCTAGCCCATTTTGTCCTGGAAGACACCCAGCTGTGGGCAGATTGAGACCAGTGTTCCAGCGTCTGTTGTTTTTAATATTTTCTTGACGCCTTCTGTAAAGCTCCATATGATTTGGAAGCTGCATTGAAACGAGAAGAAATAGATTTTATCAACACTAACAGTACAAATCATTAATAAAAAATCATGCATCAGGCATAGATTGAGAAACACTTTCCAATACTAAAATAATATTATTCTATAGATTTCATATTTGCTAGTATGAAAGTAGACATCTAAACCTGAAAACCGAATTTCTACTTATTGAAAATTTAGTGTCGTCCACGATGAAAAAAAATAAAAAAATATATGAAAAATATATAAAAATATAGGCAGTACAAAACATATTTCAATTTGAAGACTTAAAGTACACTCTTTTATTTTATATAAAATGACGTCATTTGCATCCGCTGACGAATCCTACATTTACGATCCAGTCTTAAACAACATCTATAGAAGAGATTGCATATAAGGTTAATATCACTGAATAATAGACAAATCCATCCAAAAGCGATGTCGTCATTCAAGAAACTCGACAAAAACTCGGATATGTAATGATTCATATGCCTTCATTTATTATAACTTTAATATGGATGCTGAAAATTAAATATGGTTTATAATAGCTGCGTGTTGTATCAGAAATCATTCATTATATTTTTTTCAAATTTTGGAAAATGTTATTACACATGGATTAATAAAATTACATTATTTCACCTTTTTGATAGGAATTAAGTAAATGCGGGGAAAACAAGTCACACAAAAATTCTTTAAAATGCATTTTTATAGTAGAAGAATTTTCTTGGCATAGCACGCATTTTAATTGCTTTTTTTAGTTGTATTGAGATAATGGCAACAAAAGGATTAATCGACTATTTCTCCTTTACTTTCTACAGAAAAAATACTTGAGTTACCATTACACAAATAACATTAAAAACTACAAAATATATAATATCTGAAAAACAATTTGAGATGCAATTTTGAAACAAATTGCATTTAAAATGACTTTTTTTTTTCAATTACAACGGTGTAAAATTTAAAAAGTGTGATGTTTAGAATTTTAAAAAATTGCAGTAGAGTATCTGTATTTGGCCGTACATTGATACACCTGCTTCGTTTTATGGATGGCTTATGGTTAGGTGAAAAGTTATTTTTTAGTGACGACACTTTAATTGTTGTAAGAAAGAAATAGCATATTGGGAGCTAATAAGGAACATAACCTTTTGGCCCTGGCGGTCACAAATGTGTTCCTTACTTTTAAAATGCTTTAAACTGTACATAACGCGCTGCAGTTACATAAAAACCTCATAATCACATATCTGCATTTGTGATAAATAATAAAAAATACTAGTATATCTTTATGTCTGTTAAATCCTGTTCTAATACATTTTCCAAACGCCTCGAAAAATTGTTCCTTCGACTATTGTCCTATGAAAAGAACGCGAAATTACTACATTCGTTAGGTTTCAGAAACTAATATGTTTGTTAAATTTCAGTAAACTCTAACTTCTGTGATTTCGTTAGTTACTTTTAATTTTATTAGCGTAAAAGGGCGTTTTACCAGTAACTGAAAAAGAAATCAATGTGGAAAGTGTTAGAAAACAACTCAATGAAAATCCCTTTCCTGCCCGTTTCCGAAAATGTCTACGAAGTATTTCGTGTAGCCATTTATGCGTCCCTGTACAGAATTTGCATATATCGCCTAGTACACTATAAATTAGTTGATATAAAACTGAATTCCCCAGAGGTTTAGAACAATTATGGAGCATAGTCAGCCCTCTAACCGAATTACCTGTACGTCCCTGTAAACGAAAAATGAATTCTCCTTTTCTGTACATCGAATAAAGAATGATATAGTCAACCTTAATGATATACATCAAATATATTATTTTCGAAATAGAGTAACGTAATTAAAATGCACCGCCAGTAAAATAGATCACCAATATTGTTAGTAATCTCCTATCATATTCAAAAAAGCAGTTTATTAAATACAGAACATCATTAAAAATTATAAATATAAAATCAAAGTGAAACTAAAAAATAGGAATTCTGCTTTTTCAGAATTTAGTGCCGACACCGATGAAAAAAAAATGTGTATACAAATATAGTTAGTACAAAATATATTTCTGTTTTAAGACTTAAAACACTCACTTTTATTTTATACTAGCTAACTTGTCCGGCGTTGCCCGGGTACGTCAAAAAACAGCACGAATTGCGAAAAAGCTCTAAAAATCACAATAATATATCGCGAATTTTTTTTTTTTATCACAGCACAAATTTCGAAAAGAGAAAAAAAAAATTATATATTGTGTTCGAAGATTGAAAGTATATTCCTTTCAGTAATGTGGGGAAAAGGTAGCAAATCTCTAAAGTACACTGAAAATCACATCATGTATTGTATCACGATATTTGTATTCATAATTTAGATTACTTAGACTCCCTTAAGTATCTATTTATATAAAATCCAAGTCTGTGTGTGTCCCTCACTATTCCGGTAGGACCGCATCATTGAAATGAGTAATTTTTGAAAATATTAATGCAGGGTTACCACAGTAGCGCCAAATGTTAGCCAACTTGGCGATAGCTGGCTAATTTGGTGAAACTCCCATTTAAAACCCTTAATCTTTCATAATGGAGGTCACCGAAATTTAATTTAAACTCCACTCTTTTAAGATATTTTTTTCGAAATCTATAGGTGAGAATTTAATGTACATCTTTACATCTTCCTCCCGATGCTACTAATAAAATAACCGCCAATAGACAACGGTGTACTGTGTGAGCTCCTAACTGCGCGATTTTAATGTGATTTAGGTACTTTTCCAGTATAGGTGCCTTGGCGAAAAAGGAAATTTGGTAACATATTTTCCGGGAACCTATTCACTGTTTCATTTTATATGCACACGCATTTTTTCGATATTTATACGATTTATTTAACATAAAAAAGCCGTTTCTCTAATTTTATACAAAAACAGATGTAATTTGTACATAAAAACATCAATAATATACATATAAAACAAACAAAAACGCTCATTAAATTTGTTTTCATAGCTGTTTATATGATTTGACAACAAATCTCGATATTTTTACGTTATACGGACACCATGCCAAAATGTATGCTAATGCGCCAATTATTTCAAAATGCTAAAAGATATTTGTAATTTTATGCCAACAGTTGAATATGAGTTTTATTTTATTGCTTTATTTTATAGCAGCTATTTGTTCACTTATTTTAAGTATATATTTGTGATTTGATGAAATAGTTCGTAAAAGTCTGGAATTTTCAAATGTTATATTTTTTAAATGCTCACTTTAGTATCGACAATGGTTTTTCTTTCATTTTTCAAATACTTCAATTCGCGATTTTGCGCCAACTATTACGCTTGGCGACAATGGTGTCCGCATAACGGAAAAGTACCCAAATCTCACTTTCTGATGCCCAAATTACACCAAGCTTTTTAAAAAAATGCCAAAGCCCCTACAGTGGAAAAGTAACAAACTGTCTATTATTTTGCGCTATCCGTGTTATAATTTGTACTATATGCAAAGGGAGTGGAGCGAAGAGTTTAAACATTAAATATTAAAGTTTCGGCACAGATATCATATATAGCCCCATATTGGCGCGATTTTTTTCTGACGCCAATGTCATATACACAACGGGTACTTAACTGGCGCCAAAGTGACGTAATTTTGTTTGATATGGTAATCAGGATGTTGTTGTTTATGCTGTTGATATTTTCGCCAAATTGGCGTCGGAAAAAAAATCGCGCCAATATATGATAACGTATATGACAACTGTGCCAAAGTTTCTATAAAGCAGTATAAGACTAAAAAATTAAGAATAAAATAAATGCAAAATAAGACTAAAGAAGAAAGAAAAATCATGCGTTAAGCATAGAATATGAAACACTTTCCAACACATCCTGAATGCTTTGACAAAACTTCGTTATTTAGGGAAATAAGGTAAATAAGATAACGTTAATTCTTAGATATCCGTCGACCAATTTCGCCAAATTATAAAATCGCCAAATCAGTAGTAAAACATTAATAAAAATACAAATAAAACGTCGAATTAATGGTTTTATTGGCCATTATTGGCATTTAATCTTACAATTAATTAATTAATGGCAACCATTATTGGCAATTAATCTTACAATTTGGCGACAGTAATTTGGTCGACGGGATAACTAAGAAGTACCAAAATAACTAAGTAAACATTTTAGAAAACGCATAAAAAAATTTAAAAATTGATTTCAGCAGTTACCGTCTATAGCCAATAGTACCGTTATTATATGCCACTATTTAGCTAAAATTTAATTTAAACTACTCTTAAAACTACTGAAATCACATTTCCAGATATTATCATCCATAGACGGTTATGTATCCAATTCTTTGCGTGATCATTTATATCATTTTATCTATTTTCTACAAACATTTCTTAGGAAACTAAATGCAGTTCAGCGTAAAAATGCATAACTCCTTTAAAAACCACCTTTAAGCAATTTACTCTCATACTCAGTAACCCTTACGAATTCTTTTGTGTAGCCCTGCATATGAACTGTAGCATTTATACACACAGTATAGCATGCATAAATGTAGTAAAACATAAAAGCGCATATCATAATTAAAAATGCATTTCTAGCAATCATTGCTTATGTACAATACTTCGGAGAAAAGTTTCTTGGCGAGAAAGAAGTTTTCAAACGTATTTTCTGGAAACCTATTTACTGCTTCATACTCACAAGCAATTTTTTTTCCATATGTATACAATTTGGCACAGATATCATATATTGGCGCGATTTTTTTCCGACGCCAATTTGGCGAAAACATCAACAGCATAAACAACATTCGGGTTACCATTACAAGCAAAATAACTACACTTTGGCGCCAGTTAAGTACCCGGTGCGTATATGGCATCGGCGTCAAGAAAAAATCGCGCCAATATGGGCGTATATGACATTTGTGCTGACAATTTAATATAAAAAAAAAGCTATTTACCAATTTTTATAAAGAAACAGAAGTAATTTTTGCACAGATGTCATATACGCATGGGGGTTGGCGTGATTTTTCTATGACGCCAATTTGGCAGAAATCTCGCTTTCGAATACCAGTTACTTATATATTTTTCAATTATTTGCTATCATTTTGAAAAGGAAATAACTGTAAATAAATAAAAGTTTGAATAATAACTATAGAACAAAGCAGGGCACAGATGTCATATTCGCCCCATATTGGCGCGATTTTTTTCTGTCACCAATATCATATAGGCAACAGGTACTTAACTTGCACCAAAGTGTCGTTATTTTGCTTGATGTGGTAACCCGGATTATGTTGTTTATGCTGTTGATGTTTTCGCCAAATTGGCAACCGAAAAAAATCGCGCCAATATGGGGCGAATATGACATCTGTACCCAAAGCAGTTTATATAATTAAAAAACAGGAAATAAAAGTAATTAAACAATTTATTAATAAATAAAAAACAATAGCCGTGTTACCATGGCAGGCAAAATAACACCATTTTGGCGCCAGTTATGTATGCCGGTTCGGCACAGATGTCATATTCGCCCCATATTGGCGCGATTTGTTTCTGACGCCAATGTCATATACGCAACGGGTACTTAACTGGCGCCAAAGTGTCGTTATTTTGATTGATGTGGTAACCCAGATTATGTTGTTTATGCTGTTGATGTTTTCGCCAAATTGGCAACTGAAAAAAAATCGCGCCAATATGGGGCGAATATGACATCTGTGCCCCCGGTTCATATCTGAAATCTGTGCCGTAATTTGTATATAAAAAAAAAATTATATATATTTAGAAACGATTTTTTATGTATATAAGTGCATATATAAGCAAAGATAAAAGTTCATTAGATTTGTTTTCATAGCTGTTTATATATTTTCGCGATATATCTCACTTTCTGATGCTCGAATCGCGCCAAGCTTTTTTTAAAAATGCGCTATACTGGAAAAGTATTTAAATAAATAATTAACAGAAATAACAAATTATACAAACTAAAACTTTTTCTTTCGAGATCAAAGCATTGTTTTTAATTTCGATTAAAAATACATATATCCTTGAATAACTTCAATCGAAATTAGGTTCACAGCTTAATATCTCATTCCATAAACCTAAACAAACACAAGTGATTCATTCATCGTGAAATGTCAAAAATATTAAATCATTGAGGTAATCATTCACAAAGTAAGTTCTCCAACAATCAATGGGCAATATTCTAATGACGTCATAGTAGGTAAAATGGTGGCGTTATCGTTTGTTTATGGTTTGTAATCACAAAGATTTAATTTTGCAATGTCTCTTAGTTACATTATTTTATTGTCATATTTATGAGCTCAGAACAAAAGCCTAATTTTTCTTTATTTAGTTATTAAAGACGGAAAAAAATCATAAATGCATGATTTGAAAATTTTAAATAATTTTCTTTCTTAATACTAAAAAATAACACCTGGAAGTAACAGCGGGTTTAAGTTAAATACGTTTAACTGTTTAATTCTTTTGTAATATTCAAAATAACTGTATTTATTAGATTTCAGTACTCAACATCAGGGCCCGATTAAACTTTGAAGTTAGAGGAATTACAATGTCATTTCAGGACCTTTCTTTTGGAGAAGCTTTTCTAAATCCCATATATACATGAAAAATGTTCAGTGTTAGAAATATTATTCCTAGGACTGACATAACACGAGAAAGACCTGCAATTTTACACAAGTTTTTGAAAGCTACTTTATATCAGAAATTTTACTAAAAACTGGTTACTTTTTTGTTATAGCGGCCCACACTATGAGGATTATGACAAGTTGCAGCCAATTTCGCCAACGTCGTAACCAAGATCGTGAAGCACACACATATAATACCATATAATACCATTTCATGAAATCGTATACGATAATTTAATAGTTTTCAACCTTACTTCAAGTGTGTTATTTATTTATTTTTAAGGCTCAACAATCTAAATTGTCCAATATATGAATTTAAAAAAATGTAAACAAAGATTGAATAGACATGACCACAAAAAGCCACAAATCTGCATAGCACTTGGAACCAAACTGTGCAGATTAGTGGTCTTCTACTGTACACAGTTTTTCATAAATGTGTTTCGTTCTTAAAATGTGTTATTTTCATCTATCACTGCGGAACAAGCGAGAAAACTCATATTCTTGCACATGAGTTGTATATATCTTTATATCTAAATTTCCGTCATTTTTGACGGGCTACCTTTCTAGTAATTAATATAATCCCTTAAGTTAATATCAGTTTTTCTTGCATTAAAATATCTCAATTTGGTGATTTTCTGTAAGAAATTAAACCCTATTGGTTTACAATGGAAATCTATGGGAATTTGGCGAAATATTAGAGAAATCGCCAAGTGGGCTTTACTTTTGGCGACTAATTTTGGTCTCCAAATTTGGTGATATATCGCCAAGTTGGTGACAAACTTGGCGGCATTTGGCGACAGAGCTGGGTTCCCCCCTACTGTAACCGCCTTATAGGTATGGATATGCATTAAATGCTGTTCAATAATCGCATAAAAAATTCGCTAAAATTCAAAAATCGATGTACGAATTCCGAATAAACTTTTTTGAAAAGAGAACAGAATTTACTATATTGGGTTAAAAGAAAGAAACCGTATTTTTTCCCTAATGTGGAAAAAACGACTCGAAATTTAAAATAAGCTCTAAAAATCGCACAAAAAATCTAATTAAAAAAATTTATTCAAAATATGGAAAATCAGGCTTCGAGGTGCAAAACTTCATGTATAGACGTACCTTTTTCCCAAATTTTGTAGCTGTGCGTGCAGCGGTCTCTTCAGAGCACTGCCGACACACACACACACTAACACACTCACACACAAACTTCTTTCCTTATTATTATAGATAAAATGACGTCATCCGCATCCGCTGAAGAATTCTTCATTTACGATCCAGTCTTAAACAACATCTGCAGTAAAGTAAGCCTATGACGTCATTATCGCTGAATCATGCACAAATCCAAAAAAAAGAGATGCCGCTATACAAGAGAGTCGCCAAAAAAATCTCGGCTGTCTAATGATTCATTTGCTTTATTTGTAATATAAATATCCTTAAAATTAAATTTACTTTATAATAGCTCCATGTTTTATCAGAAATCATTCACCTATATTTTTTTCAAAATAGCACGTACTTTAATTACATCTTTTTAAAGTTGTTATGCGAAAATGGCAACGAAAAGATATAATTACTATTTCCCAAATATTTTTCCTTTACCTTCTACAGAAATGGAGTACTTGAGTTGCCAACGTTGAAAAAAATTCGTTACAATGTACAAAAAAATTAACATCTCAAAAATAAATGGAGATGCAGCTTTCAAACAAATTGCATTTAAAAGTACTTTTTCCCCCCAATATGAGGGTATAAAAATTGAAAATGTGCGATTCTTAGAAGTTAAAAAAATTGCATTAGAGAATTTTACAGTACAACGATACATCTTCTTTGTTTTACTGCTCGCTTATACAGTACAAAGGAATGTTATTTTCTGGAGACGACACTTTAACTTTATTTTCTAGCTCTTATTTTCTAGCTATATTTATAACCTTATCGTTGCAAACATGTGTAACGTTTGACGTCAAACCTGGCTGTGGACCCAATTACGGAAGATTGGGAAAATTTTATTGAATGAAAACTAGAAGTTCATTTTTCTGGCAGAATCAGTTATCGGGTTTTTCACCAGGTTAATAGTAACATGATTGCAACTGATATATTACAAGTAATATAAAAATTTTGTTTTTAAAGTCAATTCTTACTTAGATCATCAAAGAAAGATTTAATATAATCCGTTAAGCTAATATCAGTTTTTGTTGCATTAAAGTATCTCAATTTGTGAAATTCTATAAGCAAGTAGGTTTACAATGGAAGGCTATGGAAATTTGGCGAAATATTAGAGACATCGCCAAGTTGGCGTTACTTTTGGCGACTCAATTTGGTCGCCAAATTTGGCGATATATCGCCAAGCTGGCGTCAAACTTGGCGGTATTTGGCGACAGAACTGGATCCCCCCTATCGTAACCCCTTATAGATATGAAGATGCATTAAATGCTGTTTATAACCAATGGCCGCCATTTTGTCTCCCGTATAAAACTAAAATTAATTAATTAAAATTTAATTAAGGAATTAATATTTGAAGAATCTGTATTAACATCAGTAGTCATCCAGTATAAGTTTTAAAAAAATTATTTCAACTTGATAGGATGAATAATAAGTATTTTATTAACGATTGAAAATTTGAAAAAGATATATAAATAAATATAGGGAGAGTGTGAACTAATAGTAGAAATGAAAAAAAAAAAAAAAAAGAAAGAAACGGCAGTGACAATGACATTATTTTAATTTTATTCAAAAAATTCAGTTTTAAAAATCCACTTTTATACGATTGATATTTCTGTTAAATATGAAAGTTAAACACTGCTCTTCGTTTGCAAGTAATTTATTACGTTTTTACCTGTATTTACTTTGCTGGAATCAGAAGATAGAAAATTAACGTAAACTTTCCTGAAAAAGACGTATCTTACGAAATATAATGTAACTTAAAAAGAGATTGTGTTTAAGCTACCAAAACCACACACAGCAACAACCTGAGAAGCCCGGAGTTCAAGAAATAACAAACGAAAGTGGATAAACTGAACATTATTTAAGATTTTGATCAATCTCTGCAATCATTGTAATTATCTGTTTTATTAGTACTGTGGTAACTAGAGAACATTTCAACTTCTGATGGTTATAACGGCACACAATTCCCTCCCAAATTCTACTATTTCGATCTACTATAAAAGAGTTGCTTCTGAGTCCGAATTTTGTTTAACGGATAAGATATTATAATAGCGCAACTGTGTTCGCATCGTATTCAGCAAATGCGAAAGGACTTTCCAGCCGTGAAGGTCCATATTACTTTTAAGCACAAGGTTGAATTCACAATTTTGTTTGATTCAATTATCATTTGGAAAATGGACCGACGCAGCGGGCGTAGCCTGCTAGTTATTTAAATAAAATTTAAAAATCCGAATATTTTTAAATCCAGCAATTTCAAAAATTTAGCGCAAATATAAATAAAATATAAAATTTTTTAGCGCAAAAAATGTTTAAAACATACTTAAAATTTCAAATAATTCAGATAGTAATCCATAAAAAATATCCAAAATATCCTTGTTAATTGTTTGACTTTCCAAACACTCACTAGCTGGCACCAAAAAGGATGTTCTCATTTATTAAAATTCGAAGACAAAAAGAAGAAAAAACCTTTCAATTCCTGAATAATTCTTCTAATGATAGGATTAAAAATGCTGTCCTATTATTTCAAAAAAATGGTTAGTAGATTTCAGCTGCAAACAAAAAATATATATATATATTTGTTCTTGATTGAGATTCCAGATTTTCTGTGTCTGAAAAATATTTAAAAAGTTATCGCTGTGCAAAATAAATAAATAAATAAATAAAAATAAATAAATAAATATGTCACAAAATAAATATTATGTCACAAATTAATAAGATTTGTGGAAAAAAATCTTTTAAATAAATCCATCAGAAAAAAAGTGTAATAATAATAAAAAAAAAATCTAAATATTAAAATTCCGCCTGAGAGATCCAAACCCACAATCTTCTGCATGGAAGACGAATGCTTTACCACTACACTATGGACACTCGGGATATATGCTGATATTAAGATTATGTTTTGAAATTGAAAAAGAATGAACTCATTTAATTATAATAATATAACTTGTTAAAAAGTTTGTGATTTTGGGTATGAAAGGGAGTAATAAGCTCTAAGCAAAAAAAAAAAAGAAAAAAAAAAAAAGACTACAGATGGACAGACAGAGGAGGGAGACTATAATGGTTTCGTGGAATGAACGAAATTCTAACCAGTAGGAAATTGTACGTCAAACGTGACAAATGAGGTGCGTTCGTATTGTAAATAGTTATATAAATATTCAAATCTTGATGCAATGGATGATGCTTCTCTTTCCGTGGCCCTGTATACAATCTATATTCTACAAACATAGCATACTAAATGTAATTCAGCGTAAAGATGCATAACTTATTTCAAAACTACTTTTAAGCTATTTTTGTTCATGCTCAGTAACCCTTACAAATTCTTTTGTGTAGCCCTGTTTATGATCTACAACATTTATACGCACAACATAATATGCAAAAATTTTGTTAAACTTTAAAACTCATATCAAGTAAAATGCACCTCCAGCAATTACTGTTAACATACACAGTATAGTATCCGAAAGCTTTTGTGTGTCCCTGTAAATACTATGCACTTTCTATTGTACAGGAAGTAACTTGCAGTAAACCTCAGAAACGTATAATAAATTCTTTATCTATCTATCTATCTATCTATCTATCTATCTATCTATACTATAAAGGGCAAACATATCTGTGCGTAACGCATACGTCATTTTGCGAATGGCAACACTTTGAAATTTGAAATAAAATTTTGATTTTACAATTTTCTCTACTGCAAATTTTTAAACGTCTAAACATCGCACAGTTTAAATTTTTAGACCGTCGTATAAGGGAAAAAATGTTCTTTTAAATGCAATTTGTTTGAAAGCTGTATCTCAATTTATTTGTGAGATATTAATTTTTTTGTAGTTTTTAAGGGGTCTTGTACCTTTTAAACGCGTCGAAAATTAACGAAAAACTTCAAAGTTTGAATTAGTCTATCTTGAAAGCCTTTTTATGTATAAACATGAAATTTTGGATATTGATTAAACAGATTGTGCTTTGTAATATACTACCATTCGAAATTTATTAACCCTTTACAGAATTTGTGTATTGTTAAAATCAAAATAGCTCTTTTTTTTACCCCATAAGTCATTGCGCGCATGATATCTTGACAAAGTATGTATGGATTGGCATGAAATTCGGTAAAGATACTAAACATATATGTGTGTTTAAAATGATGTACTCTTAGGCTAAAATTATTTCATTAACTATATAAAAAAAATATTTTCGTAAAAAAAAAATAAAAATTTTGTATTTTTAATGAATAAAAATAGTCATAACTAAAAATATTACGATTGTAAATACTAAAAAGTAGATCATTTTAAACACACATATTTGTTTAGTATATTTACCAAATTTCATGACAATCCATACATACTTTCTCAAGATATCATGCGCGCAATGACTTATGGGGTAAAAAAAATGAATTATTTTGATTTCAACAATACACAAATTCTGTAAAGGGTTAATAAATTTCTATTGGTAGTATATTACTAACTACAATCTGTTTAATCAATATCCAAAATTCCATGTTTATACATAAAAAGGTTTTGAAGATAGACTAGTTCAAACTTTGAAATTTTTCATTAATTTTCGACGCGTTTATAAAGGTACAAGACCCCTTAATACCATTTTTCCAATCGTGGCAACAAAAGTACCCCATTTCTATTGAAAGTCATTGAAAGTAAACGGGAAACAGTCGAAAATAGGAGATTACTGTATCTTTTTGTTGCCATTTTCTTATAAAACAAGAAAAAAGGGGAAATTAAAATACGGGCTATATTAAGAATATTGTCTGTTATTCCGCAATAATGATGTCATATGCATACTATTCTATAGACGAAGTTTAAGATTGGATTCTACTAGTGGATTGCTTTAGCGATGCAAATGACGTCATTTTATAAAACAGCGTGTAATTTGATTCTTAAAACTGAATTATATTTTGTAGCAGTGCGTCACTTTCACATCCCTTCTGCTTTCAAATTCTTCACAGGTTAAAATGCTTCACTTTTTAAAATAATGTAATCGAAATCACACACTGATAAAACGCAGTTTTACAAAAATTTAGAGTGTCTTTATAAAAGAGAGGTATATAGCGGAATACCTCTATATAGAGGAATAATAGCGATTTATATTACAGATATTGATGATTCTCGTCTATATTATAAAGGACAAACATATCTGTGTGTAACGCATACGTCATTTTGCGAATGGCAACACTTTGAAATTTGAAATAAAATTTTGGTTTTACAATTTTCTCTACTGAAAATTTTTAAACGTCTAAACATTGCACATTTTAAATTTTTAGACCGTCGTATAAGGAAACAAATGTTCTTTTAAATGCAATTTGTTTGAAAGCTGTATCTCAATTTATTTTTGAGATATTAATTTTTTTTGTAGTTTTTAATACCATTTTTCCAATCGTGGCAACAAAAGTACACCATTTCTATTGAAAGTCATTGAAAGTAAACGGGAAACAGTCGAAAATAGGAGATTACTGTATCTTTTTGTTGCCATTTTCCTATAAAACAAGAAAAAAGATGAAATTAAAATACGGGCTATGTCAAGAATATTGTCTGTTATTCCGCGATAATGATGTCATATGCATACTTTGCTATAGACGAAGTTTAAGATTGGATTCTACAAGTGGATTGCTTTAGCGATGCAAATGACGTCATTTTATAAAACAGCGTGTAATTTAATTATTAAAACTGAATTATGTTTTGTAGAAGTGCGTCATTTTCACACCCCTCCTGCTTTCAAATTCTTCACAGGTTAAAATGCTTCACTTTTGAAAATAATGTAATCGAAATCACACACTGATAAAACGCAGTTTTACAAAAATTTAGAGTGTCTTTATAAAAGAGGGGTATATAGCGGAATACCTCTATATAGAGGAATAATAGCGATTTATATTACAGATATTGATGATTCTCGTCTATATTATAAAGGACAAACATATCTGTGTGTAACGCATACGTCATTTTGCGAATGGCAACACTTTGAAATTTGAAATAAAATTTTGGTTTTACAATTTTCTCTACTGAAAATTTTTAAACGTCTAAACATTGCACATTTTAAATTTTTAGACCGTCGTATAAGGAAACAAATGTTCTTTTAAATGCAATTTGTTTGAAAGCTGTATCTCAATTTATTTTTGAGATATTAATTTTTTTTGTAGTTTTTAATACCATTTTTCCAATCGTGGCAACAAAAGTACACCATTTCTATTGAAAGTCATTGAAAGTAAACGGGAAACAGTCGAAAATAGGAGATTACTGTATCTTTTTGTTGCCATTTTCCTATAAAACAAGAAAAAAGATGAAATTAAAATACGGGCTATGTCAAGAATATTGTCTGTTATTCCGCGATAATGATGTCATATGCATACTTTGCTATAGACGAAGTTTAAGATTGGATTCTACAAGTGGATTGCTTTAGCGATGCAAATGACGTCATTTTATAAAACAGCGTGTAATTTAATTATTAAAACTGAATTATGTTTTGTAGAAGTGCGTCATTTTCACACCCCTCCTGCTTTCAAATTCTTCACAGGTTAAAATGCTTCACTTTTGAAAATAATGTAATCGAAATCACACACTGATAAAACGCAGTTTTACAAAAATTTAGAGTGTCTTTATAAAAGGAAGATATATAGCGGAATACCTCCATATAGAGGAATAATAGCGATTTATATTACAGATATTGATGATTCTCGCCTGGATAAATTTGCTTCGCCGAGTTAGACAAGCTAACAAATAACTCGAGGTTTAAAATAATATCATGTTCCTGACGTTATTGTACAAAATTCTCTCGAATAATAAAATTTTAATGCTATTTTTTAGGACATTATATAATAATTTTATCAAAATAACATAATTAGCTTAATTTATTTTTTCGCAATTTTATATAATCTATAATTTAAAACACAAGTGTGTTTTTTAGTCATCTGCCCTGATCATTCTCCTGAACCAATTTTACTAATATTTTTTTTTCTACTGATAGCTGTTCATTTCTAGATGTGATCGCACTATCTTTTTAACCATTTAAAAAAATGGTTATTGTTCTCGTCAGGATGGGAAATGAAAAGCATATCTGAAGGTTTTTATTGGTTTAATCTGCATTTTATTCGTTTCCTGATTGGTCCACACAGTAATATGTATTTCCCTTTACTTTCAACAGAGATCTGTTGCCACTATGACAAAAAATTAATAAAAACCACAAAAAAAAATTAATAACTCAGAAACAAATTGAGATACAGCTTTCAAACAAATTGCATTTAAAAGTACATTTTTTTTCTCCATATGACGGTGTAAAAAGTAATATTGTGGGATGTTTAGAAGTTTAAGAATGAAATTTCATTTAAAATGGGTCGTAAGATTTCTTGGAAATCTGACGATGGAAAAGCCTTTTCCTGAACAGCCAATGAAATGCTTGGATAATACGTAATTTCAGATGGATAATACGTACGAGTCGCAGGCGATATACGTCGCTTGAATTTTTACGTGTCATAACACTATTAATGTTTAATTCATGGCGTACGTAATGTATGATCTACTCCGTGCTATTTTTTATGTCTTAAATTTTAGTCTTTGAAAAAATTCTTTTCCAAATGGTCGTTGTAATTTGTTAAATTGCATTTTTTATTTTTTTATTTTTAATATCTCTACTTTATTTAAATTTTAAATGCATTTTATGAAATTTCTCCAAAATGATTGAAAGTTAGATAGCTGACATTATTGCAGACAAGAGAGAAATAATGAGGTATTTTTATCTTTATTCATGCCATTTTCCAATAAAAATTCAAAATTGTTTATAAAAAAAATTGTACAGGGTTTAGTGGCGCAAAATCCCATAAGGAACATAATATTATATTACGGGAATAGTAACGGAAAATGACATACTGTTTTTGAAAAAAACATTTTTCCTCATAAATTTTCTATATTGTTTTTCCTTCAGCATGTGTGCTGATACTAAGTTTCAGACACTAGCCGAAATGCTTATTTAAGTGAAAAAAACTTTTTTACCAAAAATAAAACCGACTTCAAAAACTACTACAAAGTAAAAAATAATTTTTTTCCATAATAGTTAATAAGAAATTAAATTAAGAGCATTGTATTTATCATGCGTATTATTATATTTATGTACATTAATTTGATTTTTTGGAGTCGGTGCCAGCCAAACGAAGTTAAGTATCCAACAGACACACATCCAAATATCTACGAGATTTTTTACGATTTGTTATTTAGTGAAAAAATTTTAATTTTACCATTTTTGAAACATTTCATCTGATTTTATAAACGTGTATTTACAAGTGAGATTACCTGTAATTATGTGTGCTAAATTAAGGGTTATTATAAAATTAGTGCGTTTATACAGGCTATTATGTAAAAAAATCATAGCCAAAGACGGATTTTCAAATGCAGGATGGTGTCAAAGTTGATTGAGAATGGAATTTTTTTCCTAACCGGCTTTGCTGAATCTTGTTACGATGTGTATTGGATGAACATTTTTAATTTTGAACTTGACTTGGCTGACACCGACTCCAAAAAATCAGATTAATGTACATAAATATAATAATACGCATGATAAATACAATGCTCTTAATTTAATTTCTTATTAACTATTATGTAAAAAAATTATTTTTTACTTTGTAGTAGTTTTTGAAGTCGGTTTTATTTTTGGTAAAAAAGTTTATTTTTCACTTTTTAGTTTTTTCGCATTACAATTTTTGCATGATTCTTTTGGAGGAAATTACGGACTTTTAAAGATGTTATTTTGATAAGTAAATACTTTTGTCCAAATTTGTGTGTACATTAATAACACGGGTTTTCTGTGAAAATTCTTTATATATATATGTTACATTTATTCTTCTTCAGATTTAATAGCTTTATTTTTAAATTGAATATTTTTCTTTCTTTATTTGGACATGGGTAGAACGACAAGAGATGCTGCTCGCATGAAACAATATCGAACTTTGGAAACTGACAATAAAAAGTTCTTCGGCTTACTAAAAATGCTCTATGAAATATAGAACAAAGACCCAATGACTCATTTTTCATACTTTCTAACCAATGACCAGGCCCTTATCTTCCGGGTTGCCCTAGATGAACGGGTTTTTGATACCTGTCATTGGCGTAGGAGACCACCTAATCGCCACGTAGCGGCAATAAACCTGATGAGCGCCTAGTTCGTTTTTCTATCGGCAGTGCCTATTTCTTAATTATGAACTTTTTTATGCCAGTTAACATTTATATCTTGTTGTTTAGCACCTGTGCATTTGCTACTCATGTTAATCTCGTAATTTAGAAGCTTAATCAGATGATGAGACCTTTACCTGGCAAGGCACCTCAGAGGTATAATTCATAGGTAACTTTGAGGTCTTCACACCCGCGACGGAGTTTACATGCACCATGAGCCATTAGGGTACATGAAAACCGAATAACTTATCAAAAAATGATCGTGAAAAGACTACAGCGGAAAGTCTTAAATGGTGTTCCCTCAAATGGCTGGTCATTGATGAAATTTTTATAGTATCAAAAGAGAATTTATATATAATTCATTTGTGGCTTCAAGAATTTAAAAACAAATTATTTTTTGGTGGCATTAATGTTTTCTTATATGGAGATATCATGCAAGTGCCAATATGTAATGTATAATGTATACGCAATGCCAATGTGCTTAAATGAATGTATGCTAAGCATTTCAGCATGGTACTTTCATTCATAATTTAAATTATTTGCTTAATCTTTCGCCAAATCTAAAGATTCTGATAAAGAAATTGAGAACTCATTGCATCATGACGGCATTTTGTTTATTTTTGGTTGTTATGTATTTAATCTTTCTTGACAAAATAAGCTTAACTCACTTAGGCATTTATGCTTCTTATTGCATCATCATTTGCAATACGTTGGGCAGTGGAGATTTTAAAACTATTAAGTAATCTATCGTTATTGAGTCCACTGCCAATTGTTGTTTCTGAGCTAATATGATTTAGTGCGTTGAAACGTTTTGCGAATTAAATATTTTATGATACCCACATTTACATTAAACCACATTGCTGCTGATATTTTTTTTGTTTCACGCTAGCCTTAACTGTGGGCTCGATTCGGAAGATAATTCATCGTCATGCTCATTTAATAGTCTTGGTTAAAGTGTCATCAGTCTGCATAGTAACTGACGTATTTTAGTGAATATAGTACTGCAAAATATATAGAACTTTCGGAAGCAACTTATGATATTCGCATTTCCTTTACACCATGTTTGATGTTAGTATCGCGCACCTTTTGCTTTTATCGGGCAATCTGATTCAAATTTACTTGCTCTCATTTCTTGATACAATTCAAATGTTTTCATGACCGCGTAACTCACTGACTTGCTTTCGCAATTATGCTTATGCCTACTGATGTTTAAGTTCTGTGCCATGTAAATACACCGCAACATAACAATGCCGCCTATAATACTAATTAGAGTAACTCCTTTTATTTCTTTGTTTGTTGTTAATCCTGTAACAGCATAAGGGATCTTGGCTCATCTTGTGTTTGCATATAAAAATAGACAAATGGTGTTTAGAATAAATAAATTTATAAATATTGAAAAACTTGCTTGTGTATATGAGACAGGGGTACTACTTAGTTATCCCGTCGACAAAAAATCTATCGCCAAACTATAAGATTAAATGCCAATAATGGTTGATCGTAAATGTTACATTCACTTGACTTTAAGCAAGATACATGTGTTTACGTCATCAAGTGATTTTTATTTCGACGTTTTATTTGTATTTTTATTAATGTTATACTAATATATTTGTTCTTTCGTTATTTAAAATAAAAATTACGTCAATTTGTACAATTTGGCGAGTGGTTTGGCGATTTATATAATTTGGCGAAATTGGTCGACGGGATAACTAAGTAGTACCGAGACAGTTAATAGGTTGTTAGAAAATATGCGTGAAATTTTCATTTTCTCTCCAAAGCCCCTATACAGGAAAGTTATCATTAATGTTATCTAGTGGAAGTTGCCAATTGAGAATTTTAAATAGGACTGTCGGTTAGAAAATGCGAAGAAACAGATTGGGGAAGATCCATTACTGAATTTGAATGGGAATATCGCCAAATTAGTCAGTTACAGCAAAGTTGGCTTCATTTATGGCGACTTATTTTGGCCGCCAAATTTGGCGATAATTCACCTAACTGCGCCATGTTTGGCGACAACTTGGCGCTAACGTATATGAATACATAGTTTTATGCTTATGATTGAGAAACTGGTTGCAACAATGAAAGATAATCTGGATGAAATCCTTCATTTAATTGGTTTTTGTTGAATTATTAAAAAACTACCGAACCAATTTCGATGAAACGGAAGTGGTACCAATTCGAGAGTATCCTCTTTCAATTAAAACAAAAATCACATAAATCGGACAAAAAGTTCCGGAGCAATCGGTGAACATACATAAAAAAAAAAAAAACATACATACGCGTCGAATTGATAACCTCCTCCTTTTTGAAGTCGGTAATGAAGTCATATTTAAAAGAAAACGATCATTTTCTTAGATAAAACTGAAACATTTTAACACAAATTCGTCTAAAAAACATAAATTACGGAAATTTTTACTCCCCGGAATTCAGATTAGAATCTCAAGTAAAGAGTACGTCTATTCACATAAAAGCTGACAATGGTGACTTCCAGTTTTGAGTTAAAATGATTTTAAAATGATCAAACAAAATACAATTTTTTTAAAAACCACGAATATGGATATGAGAAGTGCGTATGCAATTTTGAGAAGGTAAAAATTGCTGTTTTTCATTCCGGAATACCAAGCATAAGTGTTTCAATTGATAACCACATCATAATAACTGATCTTTATTATATTTTACTCTTTACTTATCTATATTATAAAGAAGAAACGTAGCTGTGCGAAGAAACTCGCTGACGCCATTTTGCGAATGGCAACTAACACATCACGATCAAATTTCGGTCTTGAAATTTTCCCTACTAGATTTTTTTAATCTTCTGACCATCGTACATTTTCAATTTTCGTCGCATGGGGAAAAATTTTACTTTCAAATGCAATTTGTCTGAAAAACTCTATCTTAATTGACATATGTATTATGTTTTTTAAAATAATTTTTAAGCATGATTTTATTTTAAAGTTTACCTTATCACGTACCGGTTTCAATTCATAATAATAATAAACATTTTGCACATAAAACAAAAACATTGTTCAGCATTTTTTTCTGACCGTTTTTGCATAACGAAATTAATACTTCCTTTATAAACAAATAAAAGAATAATATTAAAAACCCCAATCAATCATATTTGTGAAAGACAAATTAACGAAATTAATACTTCTTTTATCTATAATATTAAAGAAAGAAGTTTGTGTGTGAGTGAGTGAGTGAGTGTGTCGACGGTGTTCTGAAGAGACCACTGCACGTAGAGCTACAAAATTTGGAGAAAAGGTACGTCTATGTATGAAGTTTTGCACCTCGAAGCCCGATTTTCGATTTTTTGATTAGTTTTTTTTTGTTTAATTTTTTATGCGATTTTTAACATTTTTTTTAAGTTTCGAGGCGATTTTTTCGTATAAGTGAGAAGAATATGGTTTCTTTCTTTTAACCCGATATAGTACATTTTGTTCTCTTTTCAAAAAAGTTTATTCCTAATTCGTGCAGCGATTTTTGAATTTTTAGCGAAAATTTTATGCAATTATTGAACAGCATTTAATGTATTTCCATTACTATAAGGAGGTTACCGTAGAGGGACACAGTTCTGTCGCCAAATGCCGCCCACTTGGCAATATATCGCCAAATTTGGCGACCAAAATGAGTCGCTAAAAGTGACGCCAACTTGGCAAAGTCTCTAATATTTCGCCAAATTCCCATAGACTTCCATTGTAAACCAGTATGGATTACTTGCTTACAGAAAATAAACAAATTGAGATATTTTAATGCAACAAAAACTAATATTAACTTAAGGGATTATATTAATTCGATTTTTCCACATTAGGAAAAAGAATACGGTTTTTTTCTTTTAATCCAATATAGTAAATTTTGTTCTCTTTTCAAAAAAAATTATCCGGAATTCGTACAGCGATTTTTGAATTTTTAGCGAATTTTTTATGCGATTATTGAAAAGCATGTAATGCATGTCCATACCTATAACGGGGGTTACCGTTGGGGGGGGGGGGGATCCAATTCTGTCGCCAAATAACGCCACGTTTGTTGCCAACTTGGCGATATATCGCCATATTTGTTGACCAAAATTAGTCGCCAAAAGTGACGCCAACTTTGCGATATCTCTAATATTTCGCCAAATTCCCATAGACTTCCACTGTAAAACAATAGGGTTTACTTGCTTACAGAAAATCAACAAATTGAGATATTTTAATGCAACAAAACTAATATTAACTTAAGGGATTATATTGATTATAATTAAGGGAGCCCAAGCAAATTGATTAGGAATAAAAGTAACAAGATCTAATGCTTAGCATGATTTTCAAAACATAAGTTTTAAGAGAGCCTGCAGGGCAAAGGAATTAGATTTGAAACTTTTATCCAATTATAGTAAATTTTGACTTTTGTGATTTTTGAACTTTTTGTGATTTTTAATGCGATGTTTACGTTTCTTCGCGATCTGCTGCAATTTTTTGACATTCCATTTTTGACCTAAAGTACATTCTGCCCTCATTTCCATAAATTTTATTCGGTTTCGTATAGCAACTTTCGAATTTTTCGGGAATTTTGTATGTGATTTTCAGTGTATTTTAGCGATTTACTACTATTTTTCCACATTAGTGAAAGGAGTCAACTTGCAATCTTCGAACACAATATATAATTTTTTTTTTCTCTTTTCAAAATTTGAGGCGATTTAAATTTTTTTTGCGATATCTTATTCTGATTTTCAGAGCTTTTCCGTAATACCTGCTGTTTTTTGACGTACCCGGGCAACGGCGGGCAAGTTCGCTAGAAACATTGGATATGTGTGGAGTGTGTCGGCGGTGTTCTGAAGAGACCGTTGCACGTAGAACTACAAAATTTTGGGAAAAGGTACGTCTATATATGAAGTTTTGCACCTCGATTTTTTTATTATATTTTTTACGCGATTTTTAGCGCTTTTTTATGTCTCAAAGAGACTTTT
This sequence comes from Maratus speciosus, assembly GCA_963932465.1. Classification (NCBI taxonomy): domain Eukaryota; kingdom Metazoa; phylum Arthropoda; class Arachnida; order Araneae; family Salticidae; genus Maratus; species Maratus speciosus. The sequence continues at coordinate 490,668,434 of OZ010791.1, read as the reverse complement.
CGATATTAGGGAAAAGAATACGGTTTCTTTCTTTTAACCCAATATAGTAGATTTTGTTCTCTTTTCAAAAAAGTTTATTCGGAATTCGTACAGCGATTTAAAATTTTTTCGCGATATCTTATTCTGATTTTCAGATCTTTTTCGTAATTCCTGCTGTTTTTTGACGTTGTTTTTTGAACTTAAAAAAAACCCTGCTCTGTTTGTTATTTTGCTGAAACAACAAATAAATAATACGTCGTCTGAATTTCATTTTAAATTTCAATTTCTTCTGTCCATTTCTCAGCATATATAATCCTGAAATATTTATATTTAAAAAAAAATTCAATATTTGTTGAAAAAATAATCAGTCATCTAAAATCCCCCTTGAAATTTCTGCAAAAATATTTTTACCCCCCCCCCCCCTTTTACACACAACAAAGTTCAGTTTTCTTACAGTTTTTTTTTTCTTTTTTGTATGCACATATCTTTATACACAACATCTGAATGGCTATTCTGAATATGTTAAGGAAATTAATATGTTCCTTTTTTAAAATGATCCTCAAATCGCTAGTTCAATCGCTAGATCATTTTCTTTTGAAGAAGAAGGAAAAATAAATTATTTGTGTTTTTTATTTTGCCTGTATGATGTTATTTAAAGAAAAATAACCTAATGCTTACAAAATTCGAATTTGTTGTTCAAATATAACACAGTATTTAAAAATGGGCATCTTGTAAAAACCTCTACCCTTTTTTTTATTGAAAAAGTTGAAGATCCTGTTATATTATTGCCTAAAGCTGTTATATATGTTGGATACTTAAATTAAATTAATGATGGTGGGTTTTTATTCCTTAGTTTAGTGCCTGTGTTTCCGAACAAAAATGAATTCAGAAAGGTATTTGAGAGCAGTCGTGAAATTTTCTGTCATATATTTAAAAATCGAACGGTGTTTTTAATTTTTTCATAAATAAATGGAGAGTTGTAAGCGATTGTTGTCACGGGACGACAGGTTTTTCGCCTTTCCCGCGCTGTCGCATCGAAAAATTCAGTTCGAAAAGCCAACTTTGACAGTATTTTAAAAAGATATTCTGCTTTTACTAAAAAATTGAAAACAGCATTCGATTACATAGTTTATTAATAAGAACGCCTGTCAGCGACACAAAAAACTTAAAGTAAACCTTATAAGAAAAGTTCGGAGGGGAGATGGGAGGGCGAATGTAAACGTGTGAGTGGTTAAGTGGAATTGCGCAACTTAGTCCATGCAGCACCGCACGCATGTTCCGAGGCAGATCCCCCCTTCCCCTTCATCCTAAGTCATAGTGTCATATATCTAATTTGTTGCAAATTTTGTCTACTTTCTGAATTTCTAGATACTTTACCCCTAAAATAATAAAAAAATATATTCTTTTAATAAAAACCTTTTTGGGAGGCTTTTTACCAAAGTTTGGGGGAGGGGGGTTGCCGGGGGGGAAATTTTGGTGGGAAGTTACAAATTCGGATTCAGCGACCCCAAAAACATAAAGTTAGCTGATTTCCCGAACTACCATTAATTTTGCTAGGTAAAATTCCCTATTGCCCGGACTATTATGACTGTTTCTTACCCTAGCTTTTTGTGTGTTTGAGGGGTTGACATAGGATACTGCAAAGTCTCTTATAAAGAGGAGCGTAGGTACGTAGGAGAAAATTTTAAGAAATCACGATATGTATAAAACTAGTCTGGCGGCTAGTCCTGAGTAAAGTATAGGTCAATATCCCAATATGGATGTTAGCAGTATGTATCGGGCCATCAGAGCTCTTGAAATACACTATTAAACCAAAGTTTCTGGATTGCTGGAACCATTACCAATTATAAAGTTTCACATACAGGCTTGCTGTTTCATCAGCAGATGTTTGGAACTTTTTTTCGTTAATGCGATGCCCACTTGTTATGACGTACAGTATTACTTACAATCATTTCTGCCTCTACTTCAGACTTTTTTAATTCCCTCCTTTCTCCCCTTATTTTCTACCTATGAGCCCCCGAAACTAATTGGAGAATTTTTTTTCGATAAATAAGTATTTACAATTTGAAGCCGATCTGATATTTCTATCAAGAGGTTTCGAGATGCGTACTTATGCACTTACTTACATACGTACGTACATGCATACATACAGAATCTGTAGGAGCAAAAGCTCTCAGGCAATATCTTGTAAGCTAAAAACCTGCAATACGAGAGTAAAAATATTGTTTTTATCTGTTCAATTCGGTTGCCGCAAAAAATGGGATTTAAGTGGTCCCCCCCCCCCCCGAAAAAAAAATTATATAACAAAATGGCAACAATATGCGGAAAATTTTTTTACAGAAATTGACACTCAAGACTATAACTAATACGATTATAGTTCAAACATGGTCGGGCAAAGCGCGGCACATATTTAAAAAGTTTTTGATATGTTTAAATTAGAGCCAAAAATGCTTAAAAAACAACGTTTTTACACATTTAATGCTTTTTTATTACATTAAAATCTAAACTATTTAAATTAACACATAGTGCAAGACTAAGCTCTGACTTTGTTAAACACGTACGCCCTGTTTAGTTTCAATTCAACAATTCATTGAGTCACAAAAAAAAATTATATTTAAACATAACAACAATGCCAAAAATCAACAAAAAACCACTTCTTCTCACAATGAAACTTCCTTTTCAACAAAGGCCACGAGCCAACGGATGTAACTCAGGTTCCTAAAATAAACATAGATCGAGGCACCGATTACTTAGCTATTAAAAATTATGATTTTTACAATTGTTGGCGAAATATTAATTTTTGCATTTTAGGCCAGGATTTTGGGTCAAATACTCCACTGTGCACCTGTTCTGCATGTAGTACTTATGTACGTATAAACGAATGTGCGTACGTTAAGAGATAACTCTTCGTAGAAACCTCCGATTTAATTTTATTTTTTTTTCTAGGTTCAGCCTGACAAGGCGCTTCCCTGATTAGTTTTGGGGGTTCATTGGTTAAGAATAAAGGGGGAAAAGGGCAGCTAGTCCACCCCCTTAATTTAGATAAATGGGTTTTTCATGCAGAATTATTCAATTTGCTCCAAATTTATATACGGATTTATTATGTTAAGGAGCTTCCCTGATTAGATTTGTATGTTCATTAGTTAAGGATAAAGGGGTAAAAGATGGGCTAGTCCACCACACTTAATTTATATAAATGGGTTTTTCATGCAGAATTATCCGAATTGCTCCAAATTTGGTATACCGGTTTATTATGTTAAGGAGCTTCCTAATTAGATTTGGAGGTTCAATTATTAAGTGTAAAGGGGGGAAAGGGGGGCTATCCCTCTTAATTTAGATAAATCGTTATATCATGCAGAATTATTCGATTTTCTCCAAATTTTGTATGCCGGTTTATTATGTTAAGGAACTTCCCTGATTATATTTGGAGGTTCATTAAGCATAAATGGGGAAAGGTTTGCTATCCTCCCCTTAATTTAGATAAATGGGTTTTTCATGCAGAATTATTCTATTTGCTCCAAATTTGGTATACCGGTTTATTATGCCAAGGAGCTTCCCTAATTAGATTTGGAGGTTCATTGGTTAAGCATAAAAGGGAAAATGTGGGAGCTGATACCCCCTTAGTTCAGCGAAATGGTTTTTTCATGCTGAATTTTCTGATTTGCTCCAAATTTGGTATACCGGTTTATTATGTTAAGGAGCTTCCATGATTAGATTTGGAGGTCCATTAATTAAGTAGAAAAGTGGAAAAGGAGGGCTATCCCCCCCCCCCCCCACCTTAATTTAGTTAAATCGTTATTTCATGCAGAATTATTCGATTTTCTCCAAATTTGGTATACCGGTTCAATATGTTAAGGAGCTTCTCTGATTAGATTTGGAGGTTCATTAGTTAAGTATAAAGGGGGAAAGGTATGCTATCCCTCCCTAAATTTAGATAAATGGATTTTTCATGCAGAATTATTCGATTTGCTTCAAATTTAATATACCGGTTTATTACGATATGCCGCTTTCATCATTAGATTTGGAAGTTCATTTGTTAAGTATAAAGGGGGGAAAGGCGGGCTATCCCCCCTTAATTTAAATAAATGCGTTTTCCATGCAGAATTATTCGATTTGTTCCAAATTTGTTATACCGGTTTATTATGCTAAGGAGCTTCCCTGATTAGATTTGGAGTTTCACTCGTTAAGCATAAAGGGGGAAATGGGGGAGATAATACCCCCTTAATTTAGCGAAATGGTTTTTTCATGCTGAAATTTCTGATTTGCTTCAAATTTGGTATACCATTTTATTATGGTAAGGAGCTTCCCTGACTAGATTTGGAGGTTCATTGGTTAAGTAGAAAGGGGGAAACGGGGTTATTCCCCATTCTTTTATTTTCTGAGGGCATTACTCTTTGAAATAAGAAAATAATATACAATTATTGTGTATAGCCTGTGAGCCCAATGCCAACAGATTAACTAGGCACTTTTCTTTTTATTACTTTGTCTTATAAAAGCTAAATAAAACACAATAAGAGCGAAACGAACGAGTTTTGTGGGACATGGCACCCGGTTTCTTGACAAATATACAAAAACGATAAATTGCTTACTTATATCTCGATGTTTGTTGCAATTATAGTACCTTAAAGATGTAATTTATTTAATTACACAGTTTTATATAACTTAAATTTTTATTTGTTCGTAATGTTTAATTTATAATCGGATTTTTCAATCCCTTTCTGATATGCTAGAATTTGGTAATCAACTGGGTGGTTTCTGGACATGGTCCATTCCCAGCCTACTACAGTCGCTTCCGGATGAATACCTTGGCTCGTGCCTGCCCATTTTGCTCCACTCCGAATCCGGCAGCCAGCGAACATTTTCTGGTGGTGTGTGTTGGTACTCAGCCGCTGAGAGACAGATTTCCCGAGACTGTCCGCAGCGTCAGCACGGAACTATTTCGTGGTTACGATCCTGGAAAATTCCCTCGTGGTTTTTCACAGAGTAATGGAGCCCCATCTGTGGTGTCATTACGACAGAATGTTTCTCGCAAGGACGAGCTTTAAGAGATTGGTCATTTGCACTTGTTGGTTGGGCTAACTGCGATGAAGGAGAAGTTGATGAAGAAAGAAAATTAAATTTGAAGATTAACAAGCCATATCGTTGTAGAACTCGTTACAACTCATTATTCAATTATTATTATTATTTCCTATGGTTGTCTAACATGTGTTTCTCGTGTAAAGCCATTGTAAATATTTAATTATTATTGTTAGTATTATCATTATTAATGTATGTAAATCCGCACTCGTGCGGATCCCACCCATATCGAATGTACTGTGAAGTCTTTAATAAACTGTTGAAAAATTGTGTAAGTGTCTTTATTCACAGGGTACTAGCCCAGTTTGAGGTTGTGGTCGACAAGCTAGGCAGGCCCTCCTAGTCGGAAACGTTGTGACTTCTCGCTATGTAGGTTTGCGTAATTTGGATGGTGGCCTAGTTACAGGTTAGTTGTTTGTGACAGGTGCCTAAGGCAGCTATCGTGACGATTGGATACCTAGTTTGTAAAATTTGGCGAACTATCATTGACGCATGTAAACATCTGGGTCCATGGCCCTCCGGATGCTTTGTGAGCTTGGAAAACGGCCTAAGGGAGATCCCTGCCTTGAGGATCTCATGACTGGAAATTGATTCATTCACTGCGTGGGCCACAACCTTTGTCGTATATCCTAAGGGAGGTTGCGACCATTTGTGGACAGATCCGATCAGAAATGAGTTATGGTTCTCTTGGTGGCTTGGGCACAGTGTGATGACCAGTATTGGACACCTACACGTATATAACAGTCTTATAAAACGCCTGTCCTGCCTCTATCGGGAGGAAAATGTTTTTTGTCCCTTGTCTTTAAAAATCTAGCTAGTTTTACGCAAAGACATTGAATTTCATTGACATTCATTTCACGCTAATTTCCTTGAAGCTTTTTATAAAGTTTGAATTTGTTATGTAAATTTCGAAAAACTAGTTATCTATCACGCGCTTAATACATTGTAATCTATTGCCAAATGTTACCAACTTTGGCGAAAATTTGGACTTGCGGGTATGCCTAAGTAGTTTTAAGCACATCAAGGTTATGAAAATGATTACAACAATGAACGAAAATTTGCGTGAAACCGCATTCAATAAAACTCATAAAATGCATCTGTGTATGGAGGATTTTGGCGTTATTTCCAATTATGAAACTTCTCGAATTGTCACCGAATAAAAAGAATTATGATTTAATTATTTTAGGTTTTTATCTCCTTTACATGCACTATAAGAAAATCTTGTATGCCAAAATACAAATTTCTAGATCAGCGCAGCGGTAATTATCCTACTGGTTTTACTCTCAAAACATATATGAGATACTTCACGTTGCCTTACAATCTTGTAATTTGGCACGAGGCAAAGTTTTACAACGCATGTAAGGGAAAAAAAAGACATTAATAGAAAATTCTATGCTGATTTGTCACATGAATGTTCGATATACTTTAATCCCAATTGTGGAAATTCACGACTTTATCAAGTAATAAATGACATAGAATTTCAAATATCAAAACCTATATAGCATACTTCCTGTTGATCTAGAATCTTAAAACTTGGCACAAGAAATGGACTTATAGTTCATGCAAATAGAAAAATCAGAAAATCAATAAATAATAATTCTATATTTATTTATTACCTGACAAACTAATGAATTTCCAAAATCGGGAAAATCGATCATGTAATAAATCGACAAAGAATTATAACTTTTTTCGTATTTTGTTGTCTTTGCATGTGCTCTAAAAGCTTCCTTTGTGCCAAAGTATAGAATCCCGTGTCAGCAGGAAGTATCCTATAAGTTTTACTCTCAAAACCGACAAAATAATTTTCGCAGACCCCGTTGAAACACATGAACCACCTTAAATTATATAAATAGTATAGAAAAATATAAATGAAACAGAATGAACTTATAAATACGAAAGTGAACATAAATAACGTACTTCGGTGCACATAATCAAAATAAGCACTCAAATTATTAATACAGACACGTTTGTGAAAATTGCAACACCATGAAGAAATGACGTGATTGTGCTGAAAATTTCAGAGAATGCAAAGTATAGTATTTTATGCAAATGATTCCAATTTCAGAGTCACCACGTAGGCGTGGGCTGGACAGCGCCCTCTGGACTGTTGCTGAAACCGTGTAAATAGAGAACGGTAGCGGGACGTAGGAATTTGTGTATGGTAATCTGCTAGTTGTAAACTTTAAGTGAGATATAACTGTGCCTCTTCGACAAAAGAGGGCGACATTTCAATAACTGGCGAGGTTTCAACGAGTGAGAATCATCCGCATTCGTGAAGAAGGAATTTCCTATCGCCCGCTCATCTGCAGCGTAACAGCAGCAGAGTGATCCTAACACTACACTGTTAAAAATATCGTGAAAAATTAACTCTGTTTATAAAGCTGTCTATTTTCGGACCAATGAGAACTCTACATAAAGGCCTATGGATCGTTCTCATTGGTCAGAATGTAGATAGCCTTCAAAAACAGAGGTAATTTTTCACGATATTTTTAACAGTGTAGTGTACAAAAATGCATGAATACAAAATTCATTATGATTTAGTAATATGGAAATAAAATGACTCCATGTTAAATAGGACGTAATCACCATGGCAACATAAAATCATTACGTACCACAGGATATCAATGAATTAATTTCGTAGGATAGGATTTAATAGATTTTAAATAGATTTCAAATTTTATGAAAATCAAATCAAAACTTAGAAAAAGATTAATAAAAGTTTTCTTCATTCATTTAAATCCTATCGTCATTAATTAATTCAATTTTATCTAATGGTAAGTAATGATTGCCATGGTGATTACGTCATATTAAATATGGAGACCTGTTATTTCCGTATTGCTGAATTTAATATATATAATCGTAATAAATTTTGTATTGATGTATTTTGTCATAAGAGTGCAACAGCTGTTGAAAGCAGATTTGATTATTTATAAAACTAGTTATAGTACGAACTCACCTCATTTACTATGTTTGATGTACGATTTCCAACCTGTTTAAACTGTTTTTTTTTTGTTTTTTTTTAACAAATCTTCATAAAAATAGAATACAATTTAGGAAGTTCACGAGGTTGGATTTTAAATTAAGAAATGTACAAACTTTCATACTTAAAAAAAAATTATGAATATATCCACTTAAGAATATGGCCACACCATGGAGTCATTTTTGTAATTGATTTTTCGTGAAAAGAGGTTTGTCATTCAAGTTTTAAAATTGAATGTAACTTACTGCAGTAAACAAACCAATCATGCATCTTTTTTTTTTAAGAAATTAGATACCTAACAGTAATTTAACTCTATTCTGCCTATAACATCAGCAATAGTATGATAAGAATAAAATTAAATCAAAATTATGTAACATTTTTCTGTAAAAACGGTCGAATGATAGGACAGTTTTGCAGCAAATTTTTAAGTGTGTAAAAGTATTGACGCACTCTAAAAACGACATTTTCAAAACTGAGTAAAAAATACTGAAATCTGAGTATGTTGCATAGTCAAAATGGCTCCGAAACAAAATTACTCAAGTTCAAAACATGTATATACTCATTTCTGAAAACATGAACATACTCAAATATGAGCAGATAACGATTTATTCATGATGTTTATTGAAGAATTATAAATGATGTTTGTAATTATATATTATTGATGGTTGTCAAATCCGACCTGCGAAGTCATTCCTTTACGAATTCATCCATTGTTCGATTTCGAAGGTTGAAGAATAAAATTTACGCTTTCGCGATTATATTACGACGGTTTTCAGTGTTCTTCCACGAACACGATAAAAATGTTGTTCGCTACATTTCATGTTATAAATTGTTACTGAAAGGAGCGTTTCGTTCGAAATCATAACAAATGATATAATATGAATATATTCAACTACCCTGGTAAAATTTACTACGTTTAACGAATGAAAAGTAATTTTGTTTGAAACTGAGTATTTTTGGTGTTTCAGAATTGAAAGCATTGGGTCGTCATATTTGAAACAAAAAGTTTCTAACAAAATGAAAACATAGATTTACTCAGATTTTAAAGTGTTATTTTTCTCAGTGCGCAAGGAAGATTTTTTGAAAGTAGTAATCTAAACACATCCAAACTCACCTTGATCACCTTCATCACCAGCATCACCTTCTATATCCAATGCTCTTTTACGATTCATTCTCGCTTCTTCAATCTTTCGTCTTCTTTCGTGGTAACGCTCAATTTGATTTGGAACCTTAATAATAAAATTGCATAACAAAATAAACCTACATTCTATAGCACTTTTAAGTAATTTAGCGTATCGTAATATTCCTCAGACGGATGAAATTTATTTAATACTTAAATTCTATTAACAAGCTATTTCAAAGCTATTAAATGAAACTATGTAATGCTGAATTTCAATACATAGTAAACTAGCTAAAATACCCGTCATTGCTCGGAATTTTAAGAATGTTTGTTTTAAAAAATCAACTTCAAAATTAACATACAGTATAAAACAAACAATAAATAAAGCAGTAAAGCCATCTTTACTACTGTTCTTCAATAAGAATGAGCTTTAGGGACCAAAAATCTTTATGAAAATTCTAATATACACGCATACACACTCGTATAGATATGCAATAGATTTACAAATGCCGAAAACAAACTCAGAGAATAGCGAAATATTGAAATATGCCAATATTTCCATGATGGGGTTTATATCGTGTTTTAATACTTTTTAAAACTCATATGACGTTATATATACACCTGCTGACGTCCATTATATTTCCAATATGACGTAATATTAACGTTTTTTAAAATTCACCAAGCTTTTTATTTCATTTTTAGGTGCGTTCGTAATTATATAAATACGTAGCACCTATAGTCGTTGTTCAGTCCGTCCGTCTGTCCGTCTGTCCGTCCGTCTGTCCGCATGTAACAGAGCAAAAACTACCCAACCGAATGGTCTGAAATTTCAAATATATGATTGTTGCAAAATTTTGTCGAGCCATTTCAAATTTTATGAAAATCGGATGTATAGTTTAATTACAGGGACAGTCAAAAGTTTTTCTTTACATTACGGCCAATGGGAAAAATTATTGCAAGTGCATTTTAATGATATTACAGCCTTCCGAATGATCTGAAATTTTAAAGATATAACTGTTGCAAAATTTTGTCGTGCCCTTTCAAATTTTAGGAAAATCGGATGTATAGTTTAATTACAGGGACAGTCAAAAGTTTTTCTTTACATTACGGCCAATGGGAAAATTATTGCAAGTGCATTTTAATGATATGAGAGCCTTCCGAATGATCTGAAATTTTAAAGATATAACTGTTGCAAAATTTTGTCGAGGCCTTTCAAATTTTAGAAAAATCGGAAGTATAGTTTAATTACAGGGACAGTCAAAAGTTTTTCTTTACATTACGGCCAATGAGAAAAATTATTGCAAGTGGATTTTAATGATATTAGAGCCTTCCGAATGATCTGAAATTTTAAAGATATAACTGTTGCAAAATTTTGTCGAGCCCTTTCAAATTTTAGGAAAAGCGGATGCATAGTTTAATTACAGGGACAGTCAAAAGTTTTTCTTTACATTACGGCCAATGGGAAAAATTATTGCAAGTGCATTTTAATGATATTACAGCCTTCCGAATGGTCTGAAATTTTAAAGATATAATTGTTGCAAAATTTTGTTGAGCTATTTCAAATTTTAGGAAAATCGGATGTATAGTTTAATTACAGGGACAGTCAAAAGTGTTCCGTTACATTACGGGGAATGGGAAAAAAATATTGGAACTGCATTTTAATGATGTATCAGACTATGCGCTTTATGAAGTGCAAAAAATTATACATTCAGTACAATATGGGGTGCAAAAAATAATTATAAAACTAGTTATAGTACGAACGCACCTCATTTGCCACGTTTGACGAGCAATTTCCAACTTGTCCTTTTTCACGTGGGAATTTTGCGATAGAAAAGTGATGACGTAAGATTCACATTTTTCTAAAAAATTCATCAAACTAATTATTCCATTTTAATTTTTCATGTAGAAATCTTGCAATAGAAAAGTAATTGTTGTGGTAAGAATTTTATTGTGTTTTTTTATTTGTTGGCAAATGCTATGGCAAAAAATGTTAAATTTTCATAGGAAATTAATGTTAAATTGGAAGTTTTTTATTAATTAATAATTAACTATAAATTATTTCGATTCCAAATTACTTTAGTTGCTTCGGTCCAAATTACTTTAGTTGCTGTTTTAATTACATGTACGTGACATTTCACAATTCCGGCTTCCAAACTGCGAATTTGCATAGAATTACAGACAGACAAATTTTCATTTATGTTTAGATTTAGTTACAAATAAACATTATTACGCGGAAAAAACAACTTTTCGAGTTCAATCTGAAAATACAAACATAGCGTTATATAAGAGAGGTAAGAAAGGTAGAGATGGCTGTCTATACCAATAGACAGGAACAATGAAATTTATTAAAACAATAAGAATAACAAGACATGAAATGCACATCAACAATACAAAAAATGCACAAAAGAAAATTTTCAAAAAATATTAAAAACATAGTTGAATGTGCCAGTCCCAAAACTTTCTTCTATCTCATACATCTTAGTACTTCAAATGTCGTTACACATGTTAACACTTTAATATTATTAGTTCAACACTATATTAACTTTGATTTTCATTTTAAATTTCTGCCTCAGTCAATTAATCGGAGTAAAACGAGTTAATCTAGATCATGATATTTATTAAAATCAATTGTTTTTCCTTATTCTGTTGTCATCAGCTGTTTACGAATAGCTGGCTTAACTGGACGCGAGTTCCTGCCGCTGCACGAGCAGCAGATGTGCAATAGAAGTACGAAAAATCAAGAAAATTAGACAAAAATCGCTCTCACAGCGCCCCTTTTCCGTGGAATGTTTCGAAATTCAAGGAGGACCAGCTGGCTTTAGCCGAAAACATGCACAGAAATTTGGTTCTATTCTATAGATATCTTTATACCGTTATCGATGGTACAATATTTGAAATAGCACAAATATCGTTATTACAGCGCCTCCTTCAGCCAAATTGTTTTTAAATTTAGGGAGGACTTGCTTGCCATAGCCAGAAATATGCACAAAAAATTTGGAACATTTCTATGTATACCTTCACACAGTTTTCGATGGTACAAAAATGAAAATGGCACAGACACCGTAGTTATAACGGCCCCTTCCGGCAAAATTTTTTAAATTCAGGGAGGACCTGCTGGCCATAGCCTGAAACATACACAAAAAACTGGTTCAATTCTATGTATAACTTCATACACTTTTCGGTAGTACAATATTGAAAATAGTACAAAAGCTGCTATTGCAGTGCCCCCTTCGGGCGGAATACTTCAAAGTTGAAGGAGGACCGGCTTGTTACAACCAAAATTATACACAAAAAATTTGGTTCAATTTTATGCATAACTTTTTACACTTTTCGATAGTACAATAATGAAAATGGAACAGACATTGCTATTACAGCGCCCTCTTCCGGAGATTTTTTTTTTCATATTCATTTTTCGTACTTTTGGCAGAGCCAAAAACATACACAAAAATCTTGGTTCAATTCTACGCATAACTTCATACACTTTTAGATGGTACAACGTTGAAAATTGTACAAAAATCGCTATGACAGCGCCCCCTCCCAGCGGAATATTTCTAAATTGAAGGAGGACCTGCTGGCCGCAGCAAAAATCATACAAAAAAAATTTGGTCCAATTATATACATAACTCCATACACTTTTTTATGGTACAATGGCGACATACGGACACACGGACAGGCAGACAAACATTTTGTTTAAACATGGTTTTTGGGATCTCTGACCTCTAAAACTTGTAAAGCCGTCGAAAACCGGAAATCGACAAAAATTTCGATTACAATATTTTCTTCTACTGAAGATAGAAGAAAGTAAAAAACGATATAGAAACATTATGCGCCATGCATAGATAATGAAACACCATTTAAAATCCTCCAGTTTATTTTAACACAAGTTCACATTTTCATACAGCAGAAAAGTAAACACATAACGCAGTTGAAAATCTGCTCGTAATTCAGTAAGGTAAACACATTATTTTTTCTCATTTCCGTGTGCAGATTTCTATACACATGATATAATATATTGAAATTCAGTTTAGCTAGAAATCGTATAAGATAGCTGAAAATTCATTTTCGCCCCGAATACGTATGACAATAACAATTTAAAAGGGTGCGTTTATTTCATCCTTACATTAATTAGATTTGAAGTGCAGAAGTGCTAACATTTCTTCGTAATTAAAAGTTTTCTTTTATAACTGAACCATGATTTTCTATAATCGCTGCCAGATTTCTAATCATGTGACTTTTCTGATAAAATTACTCACAATTATGAAAGATATGCTTTTTATAACGGAAATAAAATTTTCAAATGTGAAACAAAATGGCCCGAATATTATATAACCCTCTAGGTAATTTCCTTGGTATATCGCAATTATTAGCGAATATGTTGCCTGAGAATTTAAAACATATCTTATTTTCATTACACTGTATTATTTTTAGTAATAGTGGGTATTGCACAAAAATTTATTGTATCTACTTCGGTGAATGGGCGTGTTGTTTAAATAAATAACTTTGAGATTTTTTTTTTTTTAAACATTTTTGCTTTCTTTAATATTTTCAAAAATAAAGCATGTTATTTGTGAAAATTCAACTGCGAAGAATTTTGATTTTCAGTTTTTGACAGAGTTGTGTCTTTTAGAAGGTTTGAGATGGTTTGGCACATTTTATTGAGGGTTTATCCGTGAGTGTACATGTCTGTCTGACTTTCTGTCTATGTATCTAAATGTGACATAAATTTTGTGTGCGCTCTATCTCGAAAATTAAAGCTTGAAATTTAATCAAAATTCCGATTATGTTAAACCTTGGTATAAATTGGTGCTTGTTGCATGTTGGTGTAAATAGTATAAAAGCTGGATGTGCTAAGCTGAATTTTCGCGATTTCTGCTGTAGTTACACCTCAAGAACTAATACGTGGAATTTCTTAAACTTCATTTTTCGCTAGGTTGATATATATATATTGTTTATGCTTTAGAGAAGATCTTCCTGAAGGTGGCGCTGTTATGCTATATTTTTCACGATTTCGGTTGTAGCTATATCTCAAGAACTGTGCACGTATTTCAGTCAAATTTAAGATTTAGTTAAACAATGAAATAAATTGGTACTCAGTATGTTTTGGAGTAAGTGTCTTTCTATTTACATTGTTCGAAGAGATATAGATTCAGCGAACACGCCATAGGTCGGCATAGTCGCCAATAAACTACTGATGATTATGAAATTTTTTCAAACGGCAAAATACAAATTACACAAGGATGCGCCCACGACAGCCAAAGTCAAGGGAAGCCGTAACATAACGGTCACCTATGACATGTGGAAAATTCAATATTATAATACACTGTAAAAAAAAATCTGTGAAGTTACTAAAGTTTTTCTAGGAAACTGGGATTCCTAGAACTTTTCATGTAACGGCAACAACAAAATTTCATGTAACAGACACACTTTTGCGCCGAAAATCAAAAAATCTGTAAGGTTACTAAGAATTTTTTTGGAAACTGGGATTTCGAGAACATTTCATGTAACTGCAGCCAGGGTTACAAATAAAAGTTTAGTAAGATTACTGAAATTTTAGCAGATTCATTTGTAAAGTTACAGATTTTTGTAGCTTTACAAAAACTAGTTTTGTAGATTTGCAGCTTTTTTCGTACAGTTACAGGTGAAAGTTTAGTAAGCATGTAACTTTACGTCTGTAGAACTACAGATTTTTTTTTTACAGTGTACTAAATATCAATAAACAATTCCATACAATAGGAATTATTTTTCTAAAAACTGCGTACAACACTTTCTTTAAAATTAGAAATATACAACCTTCAAACACTGCGCTTATAGCTTTTTCAAAAATAAGAAAAAGATAAATTATCTCTTTATTCTAAAAAAAAGTAACTACCGCTGTCACCGCCGCCGGTTTTGAATTTTTTGTGACCGGAGGTCTTTCTTCGTTAATATTAAGAAAAATAATGCATACAAAAATATGAAAATCGGTAGTATTATACAGAAATGTTTGATAAATACGCTGATGCAGACAGTTTTCAGATCGAAGCATTATTTTAAGAGATATTTAATGCTAAAGTTGGACAAAATCGTTCCACTAAAAAAGTTTTATAGGAGCAAAAACTGTTCATAGGAATTTAATAATTTTTAGATCATTTTATGCGTTAGAATTTTCCGGAGTGCAGATTGCATTAATTTTTTTATTTTGACTAATTTTTTGACGTGTTATTTCTATTTTAAATTCAGATTTTCAGCATTTCTAGAGATATTTTTAACAGATTTTAGAAAGTGATATTAATTTAAACTGTTGCCAACTGTATAAACAGCGGAAACAATAATGTTTGCTTCAAAAAAAAAAAATATTTATACGTGTAAATAAATTAAAAATTTATTTACACGTGACTATTTTAAACAGAAAAAATATTTGGAATTAGAATTAAATAATTATGTACAAAAAGCAGGAACTTATTAAAAATTACGTCATAAAAACTATAATTACACGTGAATTTTAAGAGAGAAAGGAATTTGTAAAACAATAAATTTATTAACATGCGTTAGAAGTCTTAAATAGGAGAAATTACGTCATATTTACGTCACATTTCAGTTATTACATAAAATGAACACAAAATAATATTGCAAAACGGTTTAAATTTAGAAATTGCGCTAGACATTTATTTGATATTTTAAGAGGATACTTTTCAACTATTTTTGTTAGGAAAGCGCAAATAATATTTCATTTCTAACACAAGTATTTTCACGTGAATATTAAAAAGAGAAAGAATAGTTTGGTCAAAATTACGTCAGATTAAAAACGATTAATTTAAAATGTCTCATTTAAAAGAACTTTCTTTTCACTTTGTTAAAAAATACCAGGAGACAAAGACTCTGTTTACTTAGTTCCTTTTATATTAGCTTATTTTGAAATGTTGTTACACGTGTCTACGTCATCAAGTTATTTTTATTTCAACGTTTTATTTGTATTTTTATTAATGTTGTACTAATTTATTTGTTTTTTCGTTATTTAAAATAAAAATTATGTCAATTTGTATAATTTGCGAGTGGTTTGACGATTTATATAATTTGGCGAAATTGGTCGACGGGATAATCAGGTAGTACCGCAACGGATTTGGCGTTAAAATTCCCCAATCAAAGAGAAATGAAAAGAAATCCGTTTATAGAGAGATCGCCACAGTTTTTTTTAATTATAATTCAATCTTTCGAAATCTTTTTAAAGCCGATCAAATTAGCGAGCATTTATAGTCTACGGTGTCTGGACGGGGGTTGGTGAGCGTAGCTCGTAGGGGGCCGAACCCCCTAGTAATACAAATAATAGTTTCACGTGAATATTGTAAAACTTATATATAGATATATATACCAAACTTAACACTCAATAAATGTAACATATGTAATAAATTTAACAAAGTTAACAGTATTTAATTAAAGAAAATTCTGAAGTAAATCAAATCAATGCTCAGAACATATATAGATAGACTATATATAGATAGTATTGTTTGAATACTGATCGCTAGTTCAATGATAAAAATTTAATACTTTAATGTTGTATGTATATACAATTTCTATTTACATTGTTTGAAGAGATATAGATTCAGAGAACACGCCATAGGTCGGCATAGTCGCCAATAAACTACTGATGATTATGAAATTTTTCCAAACGGAAAAATACAAATTACACAAGGATGCGCCCACGACAGCCAAAGTCAAGGGAAGCCGCAGCATAACGGTCACCTATGACATGTGGCAAAATTCAATATTATAATACTAAATATCAATAAACAATTCCATACAATAGGAATTATTTTTCTAAAAACTGCTTACAACACTTTCTTTAAAATTAGAAATATACAACCTTCAAACACTGCGCTTATAACTTTTTGAAAAATAAGAAAAAGATAAATTATAATACAAATAATAGTTTCACGTGAATATTGTAAAACTTATATATAGATATATATACCAAACTTAACACTCAATAAATGTAACATATGTAATAAATTTAACAAAGTTAACAGTATTTAATTAAAGAAAATTCTGAAGTAAATCAAATCAATGTTCAGAACATATATAGATAGGCTAACAGCTAGATTTAGATTCTATGTGAGTCAAGAGTTGGAATTCTATTAAACAGAAAATTTTATTTTATTTGCACAATAAACTTTTCAAATAAAAATATATGCAATAATGACGATAACAATTCAACTACTTGAATGTTTCAAGATACTAGCTATTATGTACAGCAATTCTCTACTGTTAAAAGGCCAAACTTTAGACATGGAAAAAGTAACTTTACCTGTTGCCCTTTCTATTTCTAAAACTTTGACATTTTTATCAGCGCCATGTACTACTTTAATGACACGGCCTAATGCCCATGTTCCGGGAGGTAAAATGTCCTCCTTTAGGATCACAATACATCCTTCCTTAAAATCTCTTAGTAAATGTACCATTTACTTCTTTGCTGTAAATGAACTAAATAATCAGACTTTCATTTTTTTACATAAGATTTGGGTCATTTTCGTTATTTTTTACCAATTAGACAATAATGATGATAACAATTTAACTAGTTGAATGTTTCAAAATAATAGCTATTATGTATTAGCAATCTTCTAATGTTAGAGGACAAACTTTAGACATGGACAACTTAACTATACTTGTTGCTCTTTCAATTTCTAAAACTTTGACTTTTTTATCAGCATCATGTACTACCTTAATGACACGGCCTAATGCTCATGCACCGGGAGATAAATTGTTCTTCTTTAGAATCACAATACATCCTTCTTTTATGTTTTCCTTGTCAATGTACCATTTAGTTCTTTGTAGTAAATGTTCTAAATAGGACATTCGGGACTTTAATTAACACTCAATAAATGTAACATATGTAATAAATTTAACAAAGTTAATAGTATTTAATTAAAGAAAATACTGAAGTAAATCAAATCAATGTTCAGATTATATTCATATATTGTTATAGTTTTTCTTTTAATTGGACTTCCATTTTTTACATACGAATTGGGTAGTTTTTGTTACTTTTTACCAATTAGACAACCTATTATCATTATTTTTTCCGGTTCAGGAATTGAAGTGATTGGTCGGCATATTAAAAAATGCGCAGGTGTCAAAATTTCTATTGCATTTGGATCGGCGACAAAAGTACTAAGGTACGATAATTTCTTCACGGTACGAAAATTCTTCAAGTATGAATCGAGAATTGCTTAAGGTTATTTTGATATGATATTTAAAGGATTTCACATTAGTCTCCCATAATCCTTAACTGAACGAGGAGGGATAAATTTCCTGTTAACAGCCTCAGAGGCAAATAATTGGATAAAACCGCCATCGGGTTTACATACCAGGACATATAATTTTTTCAACTCGATATTTGTACTTACAAAAGTAGTTCCATTATCTGACATTATAGTTGAGCTTTTACCTCTTCTAGCGATAAATCTTTTCAGGGAGGCAATAAATGATTTAGATTTTAAATCTCTCAATATATTCAAATGGATTTCCTTTGCGAAAAGACAAACAAAAGTTGCAACATAAATTTTATTATAATTTCCCTTTCTTTAATTTTTATGCTTAATCATAAAGGGTTGACAGAAATCAATCGCACATTTTTGAAATGACGGGCTATGGTTTCCTCGTTCTGAAGGAAAATTTCCCATAATTGGTTTGGTTTCAATTGGTTTGTTTCTGAAACAGATTATACACTTATAAATGGTATTACGAGCCACAAAATCGTCTATTTATTACCCAATAAATTTGTCTTACATGGTGTAATACGTATTGTGGCCCTAGATACAAAAACTTTTGTTAAAAATATTCAAAAATAAGTTCCCTTAATTTATAATTATGGGATAACATTATAGAGTGTTTCTTTTCATAAGTAAGACTGGAATTGGCTAAAAGACTTATTTAAATTCTATTTAAAATTCTATTTAAGAGATTAATAACTAAATGCGGATAATGTCTTCAGAATATAAATAGGGATGTACAAATGTTAATTTACTATTACCTGGAAGGTTCCTCTTATTCTTCAATTATTTTATGTCTTCAGCAAATGACGAAAACTGTACCTGTTTTATAAGAAACACTTCAGCCTTTTAAAACTCATTTAGAGGTCAAAGGATCATACGTTTTTATCTTTAACTAGTGGGCAGTTTTGCACAAAACTATAAATATAACTAATAATACGAATTAATTAAAATAAATTAAGCAAATAAACAATTATACAAAGAATTGTCCGTCTTAATTGAGAGGTTAACATTCTGAACTGGTTAGAGTTCTGATGCATCGTCACCATTATTTTGCAAATCTGCCTTATAATTTTTCACATGTGGAATTTGTTCACGAAGCCGATTCGGATCACAAAACTAACTAGTCGGATGTACCAATCCCAAAACTTTCTTCTATCTCATACATGTTAATACTTCAAAATTCGCTATCATAGTGCCAAAATTAAATGGCAGATTCCGTGCATTAGTTCTTGAGATATGACTATCGCTGAAATAGTCTAAATCCAGCAAAATGCTGCCTAGCAGCGCCACCTATTGGGTGATTTATACCAAATCCTAATCAACAACAATTTATGTCAACGTCTGAATGAATCTGAAGTTTGGAGAAAATCCGTGCATTAGTTTTTGAGATAGAGCTATAGCGAAAATCGTGAAAATTCCTGCATAGCAGCGCCACCTATTGGGTGATTAACACCAAAACCTAATTAACAACAACTTGTGTCAACATACAACTAAATCTGAAGTTAGATGAAAATTCGTGCATTAGTTTTTGAGATAGAGCTATTGAGGCAATCATGAAAAAGTCAGCACGGAAGCGCCACCTGTTGGGCGATTTACACCAACACATAATCAGTAGCAAGACATGTGAAGGACTAATTGTATCTGAAGTTTGGTGAAAATCCGAGCGTTAGTTCTTAAAATAGAGCTATTGGGGAAATCGTGTAAATCCTGCAAAATTCATCATAACAGCGCCACCTGTTGGGCGATTTACACCAAAACGTAACCAGCATCAATTCATATCAAGGACTAACAAAATCTGAAGTTTGATCAAAATCCGTGCATTAGTTCGTGAGATAGAGCTATTGCGAAAATCGTGAAAAATGCAGCATAGCAGCGCCACCTGTTGAGCGATTTACACCAAAAACTAATCAGCATCAATTTGTATTAGGGACTCACTGAATATAAATTTTTATTAAATTCCGTGCATTCGTTCTTGAGATAGAGCACCCACAAAATTTGTGTCACATACACACAGACAGACAGACAGACTCACAGAGTCACAGACAGACATTTTGTAAAAACATGTTTTTTGGAATCTCTGACCCTTAAAACGTGTAAATCCGACGAAAACCGGAATTCGAAAATTTTCATGAATCCAATACTTTCTTCTTGTAAAGATAGAAGAAAGTAAAAATTACAAGTTAATTGCTCCTTATCATCCAGTCCTCGTGATATGAAATCAGATAGATTATTTTCCGTTGATATGTGTTGGCACTTATACACTTCAGTAAGGTCTTGGATAATGATAACTCTATTACTTTTAAAAGTTTTTAACAAATGCAGGTATTTTCTAATGCATCCAGAGTCAATCCAGAGAACAATCTTCTTATAGCATCTCACTATTCTAAAAAAATTAACTACCGCTGTCACCGCGGCCGCCGCCGGTTTTGAATTTTTTGTGACAGAGGGTGTTTCTTCGTTAATATTAAGAAACATAATGCATACAAAAATATGAAAATCGGTAGTATTATACAGAAATGTTTGATAAATACACTGAAGCAGACAGTTTTCAAATCGCAGAATTTTTTAAAGAGATATTTAATGCTAAATGTAGACAAAATCGTTCCACTATAAAAGTTTTATAGGAGCAAAAACTAGTCATGGGAATTTAATAATTTTTAGATCATTTTATACCTCTAAAGTTCCCGGTGTGCAGATTGTATTCCTTTTTTTTTTTAATTTGACTCCTTTTTTGAGGTGTTATTTCTATTTTGAATTCAAATTTTCAGCATTTCTAGAGATATTTTTTACATATTTTGGAAAGTGATATTAATTTAAACTGTTGCCAACTGTACAAACAGCGCAAACAATAATGTTTGCTTCAAATAAAAAAAAACATATTTATACGTGTAAGTAAATTACAAATTTATTTACACGTGACTATAATAAACAGAAAAAAACTTTTGGAATTAGAATTAAATAAGTATGTACAAAAAGCAGGAACTTATTAAAAATTACATCATAAAAACTATATTTACACGTGAATTTTAAGAGAGAAAGGAAAATTCTAAAATAATAAATTCATTAACATGCGTTAGAAGTCTTAAATAGGAGAAATTACGTCATATTTACATCACATTACCGTTATTACATAAAATGAACACAAAATAATATTGCAAAACAGTTTAAATTTAGAAATTGCGCTAGACATTTATTTGATATGTTGAGAGGATATTTTTCAACTATTTTTGTTAGGAAAGCGCAAATAATATTTAATTTCTGACTAAAGTATTTTTACGTGAATATTAAAAAGAGAAAGAAGAGTTTGGTCAAAATTACGTCACATTAAAAACAATTAATTTAAAGTGTCTTATTTAAAAGAACTTTCTTTTCGCTTTTTTAAAAAATACCGGGAGACAAAGACTCTGTTTACTTAATTCCTTTTATATTAGCTTATTTTGAAATGTTTAACTTATTTTACTTAACCAAACACGAAAACGGCTATTGTATCTTTTGTACTACTTAGTTATCCCGTCGACCAAAAATCTAGCATTCGGCAAACTATAAGATTAAATGCCAATAATGGTTTATCGTAAATGTCACATTAACTTGACTTTAAGCAAGTTACTCGTGTCTAAGACATTAAGTTATTTTTATTTCGGCGTTTTATTTGTATTTTTATTAATGTTGCACTAATTTATTTGTTCTTTCGTTATTTAAAATAAAAAGTATGTCAATTTGTATAATTTGGCGAGTGATGTGGCGATATATATAATTTGGCGAAATTTGGCGACGGGATAATCAAGTAGTACCGCAGCGAATTTTGCTTTAAAATTCTCCAATCAAAGAGAAATGAATAAAAATCCGTTTATAGGGAGATCACCACTGTTTTTTAAGTTATAATTTAATTTTCCGAAATCTTTTTAAAGCCGATCAAATTATCGTACTTTTAGAGTCTGCGGTGTCTGAACGGGGGTTGACGAGCGTAGCTCGAAGGGGGCAGAGCCGCCTAGTTGTTTAAAAAATAGCAGGTTGTAAAGATTCTGTTTACATAGCTCATTTTACATTAGCCTTTATTAAAATGTTTAACTGGTCTTATGCAATCAAACATGAAAACAGCCAGTAGATGTTTAACAGCAAGTTATCCGGCCTTAAAATTCCCAGCCAAAGGGAAATGAATGGAAACTCATTTAAAGTGAGATCGCCACTGGTTTTATAATTATAATTCAATTTTCAGTAATATTTTCAAATTAGCGTGTTATTAAAATCAGCGGTGGGTGAACGGAGATACATTATATACAAGAAAGGCAATAGAGAAGATCTTGGGAACTGACGACCGATTGCTCTCGGAAATACAATATATAAGCTTTACGCCAGCTGACTTACAAAATGTATGCACCTCTGGTTGTACAAAAACAAGATCCTCTCCCCCAATCAGAAAGGGTTTTTGCCACGCACTGATGTGTCTGAGAACAATTACATATTGGACAGCATCTCACGAATATTTAAAATTAAGAAGAAGGATTTGATTTTTGCCTCTCTGGCCGTATTAAATGCATTTGGGTCCCTTCCGCACTGGGTTATTTTTGAAGCACTCTACCATGCCGGTGCGGGGGAGGGCACTGTCAATGTAATCAAAGACGTCTACAGGGAGGTTACCACCAAATACAAGACTACCAAAGGTTTGTCCATCTCTCGTGTGGGTATCCACAGGGGTCAAAGTGAGGTTGCTGCAAGGGATCCTCGTACCAGGGAGCTGTTCCACCGCATATTGACCTACTCTGATGATGTGCTTGTTATTGCAAGAACGGCCGAGGACCTGCAGTCCATTTAATAAATGTACTCACTATGAAAATTGAACTGAAATTTAACCCTAGAAAATACATAACCTTACATTACAGCAGCAAAGTCCTTGCCGGATGTCGTCCTACCATTTTTTAACCTGGACGGATCACAGATTCCTTACCTTAAGGATAGTTGCCAAACTGTGTTCCTAGGAAAGCCTATAGGTGCCTTCCTTCCTCGGGACCCGGTTACAGTTGTTACAATAGGCAGCGTGGCATAAAAATCATGACATACATGCTTACTCCCTTTCAGAGGATTGACTGCCTAAAAACCTTTTATTTCCGTCATTGCAATTCCTCCAAAGAACTGACCAGATTTTTAAGACCGACTGTCTAAAATTGATGACACTGATTTTCACTGATGACTCTGACACACTGACACTGATCTCTGATTAAGAAGATTCTTTGCCTCCCGTCTAATTCGTTAAATGAATACCTCTAGGGTAGTAGAAATGATGGCATGTTTGCAATCCCTTTGGCATGTGAAAACAGTGACATTGCGCTCATTGACGGGGGGAGGGGGTCCAAGCTCTTAATATACATCGATAAAACAGTTCAAAGTCTGGCATGGGACGAGCTGGCCGAAGTGATCAATGGACTTTACCCACGAATGGCAACAGCCACGCCTCTGCGGGAATTTTCCATCCGAAAAAAGACTGTTTATTGGACGAAGGGGAAGCAGTGTTAAAAAGTTCTTCACGTATATTGGTGTTTTTCTTCTGCTTACCCGCGGCTGACGTCACATGGGTAAAGTCCATTGGCTCTATGAGTCCACCAGCAATTTAAATCTAAAAAAGTATCTTAGCTCTTGCACCGTCTACCTGCACCTCTGATAAATACAAGTCCCCTTCGTCGAGAGTACGACAAGCGTCTAACCCGTTGGGCGTTGAGTGAGGAATTACTGATTAAACAAAAACATAATTTGAAGAACAAATTAAAACAACAAAATTTATTTCCTGAATTGTTTAAGACCGAGAAGGGACAGATATTAAGATATTTCATCCAATTAGTTCTACATTTTTAATGTTAAATGTTTGTAACAAATAAGTTATGCCAATTGAAGATTTAAAAAAAATTAAATTCATACAATATGATTCTTAAAACACCCTAAAAAATTTAATTCCCTTCAAATGAAATCGAAATAAAACTTACACTTCTTCCATATTTAATTGAAAATATTTGTATTGCAGATTTTGTACTATGTTTAAGACGATTATACGTAAATTGATAAGATGCATGCAAAATGCAAAACTTTAAAAAAATATAAGATTTATTTCGTTTTAATTTGAAGGGAATCTAATTTTTTAGGGTGTTTTAAAAATCATATTGTATAAATTTTATTTGATACTTGATATTTGATACTTTGATTTATTTGATATTTTGACTACTTGATTATCGCAATTTGAGATTCATATAACCTTTGACTTGCATTTTATTTTATGTACACTATATAAAAGGTGTTCTGGGGTAATAACGCCACGTTAAGATTCTACCAATTTTACGGCTTAGTTTTAGATTTTTTTCCACCAAACAAACATAGGATTTGATACAGTAACCTATTGATTATGTATACAAGAAAGACTAATTTTACAGATAGCTATTCATAAAATATAGTGGCATGATTTCTTGACCAATGCTATTAAGCGTTATTACTCACCTGTTGGGTAATAAAATAGCGTCTAAATCGCGGGCCTCAAAACGGCTCTTATCACAAATGCGCCCAAGAAACTTCTTGCACTTTGCCCTGGCTCATACGATGTCATTATTATTTACTTTAGTGTTGCATTTTTAGGCTTCATAGTGTTGTCTTCATAGTGTTTAAACTTCATAAAAAATGAGAACAAGTAAAAATTTAATTTAAAAAATCAAAAAACCCGACTCCGTAAAAAGAGAACTAATTAATTATTTCCCATTTATGTGAAACTATTTATATAATACTTACCTCTTTTTTTTATTTACTTGTATGGATGACTTTTAAGTTGTGTTTAATTGTTTGTTCCTATCTATAAACACTGTTTTGATGAGGTCTATAGATGTCTATGATGGCTAGAGTTGCAGCCAAGCTAGAGATCCTACCTACACGACTTTCAGGTTGTGTCATATTTAAACGGAGCTTCTGACTGTAAAATAGTCAATGAAACATCGTCTTCATTTTGAAAGGTCTTCATAGAATGATATGCCACTCAATAGGGTGCGAAAAAAAAAAATTCGTCTTTACCGCCATTTTTTAAATTTTACGGCATCCATTTTTAATTGATAAAAACAATACCTAGCCTATAACCACCGGACGGTTAAGCCGAATCGACAGAGACCTCATTCATTAAAATCCATCCAGCCGTTGGGATGTTTCGAGTGTATAAAGAAATCCACATACCCAGATATGCGTGAAACACATAACCCTTCTTGGCAGTCGGGTAAAAAGACTTATAAATATAATTCATGCACAAGTTAAATGAAATTGATTTGCACTCATATGTTCGTCAGTGACTGCAACGTTCACGAATTTCGTTCGTTTGTGATCGCGGTTCGTTTGTGATCGGTTGTGATTTCGTACGCGGATTAGTACGTTCTTGAGACTGCTGCATCCAGTGAAATTTTTTTATGAGTGCTATGCGCTCATTCGTTCGTTAGTGTTTGCGGCGTTAACGAATTTCGTTCGTTTGAGACCGCAGCTTTCGCGAATTACCGCTTTTTTGAGACAGCTGCACGACGAGGTTGTTGCACCCAGTGATGTTTTTTTCGGTTTTCAAGAGCGCTATGCGCTCATACGCTCGTAACTGATTGCAGCGTTAACGAATTTCATTCGTTTCCCTCATAGCATGCATGGTCACGGTGACGTCGTTGTGACGTCACTGTGAGTCACTGTGGTCACGTCACATCTGTGACCAAAATGTCACCACTCAGTGATGTCACATTGTGACTGAGATGTGAACTTCTTAGAAAACTTTGAAAAATTACAAAAAAATATTCAAAACTTGTTATTTATGTAAAATTATATTTTCTGGCAGTTAGAAAAAATTGTGACACCACTGTTATGACACTGCATGTAACGTACGTCACGTCACATTTGTGACGAAAAAAATCACCATATTGTAAGTCACAGTGTGACAAAAATATGAACATCAAAAATCTTTGAAAATGAACAGAAATATTACATGCCCGAGTTACAGCGACATAAGGAATGAAAATATATTAGTGGATAGAAATAGTAAATTCGGACACGAAAAGAGAGGGGGGGGGGGGGCAGAAAAAAAAATGCACGGTAGAAGTATCAACAAACTAGATTTTCATGCTATATTTTATCAATTTCTTATTTAACCCCTTCGGGACGGGAGCCTTTTACGAAATTTTTAATCTTTTGTCACCGTTTTTTAAAAACAGAAATTTGTGTCTTGTTGAATCGAGAAAATGTGCTGATTAAATAAGGCAAATTTTACAGTAAAATTTTACTGGTGAGGTAAAACAAGAATTCTGAGCGCTTCATGCGGCACGTATACGTATCGCTCGTCCCCAAGGGGTTAAGACAGTGAAAGTATACTTTTTTATGATTTCAATTTTATCTACCATTGCAATTTAATCCTTCACTGATTGTTATTATTATAAAAATGTTTCTCGGGAAAATGGTACGTATTGGAGCAATTTGGATAACATATTTAGAATTAGGAATATTACATTTGTACACTTTACATATTTAGTTTTCAGGGAGGAAGTTGTTTTATTTATTTTTTTATTTTATTTTATTTTATTTTATTTTTTGTCGACCAGTGGTATTCTAAACCCTTCTGTGGTTTCAAACTAAAATTTTCTATTACAGTTAAGTCTGTAGCTTTTAATGAGCACGTAGAAAGAATACTCAGAGTTTAGTCATATATGCATTTCTTACTTTAGAATTTGCATTCAAGTCATATTTTTTCCTGTTAGGGTTTAACTATTTTAAATAACTATTTTTTTTTTTAATTCTACTTCTTTCAGACTTTTAAAATAAAATTAGTATTTTCCGAAAAAATATGTATACAAATTTTATACAAAACCCATGATATAATTATTCGTATTTCAAATTCGTGTTTTAAAGATATGACTTTAAAAAAAGTTATTTTAAAATTGTTTTATTCTACAGAAAATGAATATGAAAAAAATGACATATTGACAAAGAAAATTTTTTTATGCTGTATACTCTCTTTTCATTTATTAAGAAGATACGTATTTATTTATTATGTGTAAAACAAACTGTACTTTTAAAAAAAAGAAAGAAAAAAGGCAGCTGTTTCATTCAAATAGAAAATTTTCATTACAGATACTCTCATAAAGGTAAAATTACTGTGCATTTAAACTCTGTTGTGTACAAAAAAAAATTATAATAATACAGTAGGAGCACCTGCTTGGTCAAATATCGTCTGCGCTCGATGAAAACCGCAGAATAAAATAAGGATCAGAGAACTTCTGACACGGAGAGTTAGTTTTTTTAAGCTAACAGAAATATGCCTGACAATTTAGGATAAAATACGAATATTATTAAAATATTTATGGAACTTAAAAGGTATGTCTTATTTAATTTAAATTTTTTGTTCCTTTTTGACAGATTATTACATGAGTTAAATAGTTGTATGTCATATGCAATGAGACTGGTCTGGTATTCCTTTCAAAAGCAATATGGCGATGGAAAGATTTTTGAGAAATTGTTAAATGCATTTAATTCATCTATTATAGTTTGTTGTTGTTTAATAGTACAATTATAAATACTAATTATTTAGTGTTTTTCAATTTGCTATATTTTTTTTAATTGTATTTAAGCGTTTTTTTACTGTTTGTGATTTTAATCAAACATTTAATTGTAGACATTCAGAGTCAGTTATTAAATTTTCTTTGATTGTAAACTCATTTCCTACATTTTCGATACATTTATTTTATTGGCATTAAAAAATAAAATATAATATTTAAGAATTGAAATAAAGTGTTTTTCATGCCCGATAAAGTTGAAAAGTGTTTATGACTTCGGTTTGTCTGGCCGTCTGTCCGCGCTCTAATTCGCGTAAATATACTCGGATTGACCTAAAATTTTTGGATGTTATTGACGTTTACCATAGCAAGACCCCTATTTGTAATGAAGTTTGTAGCATGTTTAGTTCATTTACAGGGACAGTCAATTGTATTCCATTACATTACGGCCTGTGGGAAAAAAATAGTTTCAAATTATTTTTAATGATTTTACACGCTTTCAGACAGAATAAAATTGATATGCATTTATGAAGCGCACTAAAATGTGCATTCCATAGAATGTGCGACGCAAAGAATTGTTATTGTTCATTTACAGGGCTAAAAAAGGAATTCCAATACATAATGATATAGGGGTGGAGGGAATTGTTTGCGGCGTACTTTATTTATGTTAATCTATCTGATATGTAATGAAATTGATATACGTCGTTGAGGTTTACATACTATGAATTATTTCATGTATAATACGAAGTGTATATAGCATTTACAGGGACACACAAAATATTTCAGATACTATATTGTATCCGAAGTACTGTTCATTAGCGATGATTGCTGGAAATACATTTTTAATTATGATATGCACTTTTATGATTCACTACATTTATGCATAGTATATGGTGTATATATATATGCTATAATTCATATACAGGACTATACAAAAGTATTCATAAGGGTTACTGGGTATTGCTTAAAGGTGGTTTTTAAATAAGTTATGCATTTTAACGCTGCACTGTATTTAATTTACTAAGAAATGTTTGTAGTAGATAGATAAAATGATATACAGGGTCACGCAAAGAATTGGATACGTTGCCGTCTATGAATTATAATTTCTGGAAAAGTGATTTCAGCAGTTTTAAGAGTGTTTTAGCTTGAACTAAATTTTAACTAAATAGTGGCGTGTAATAAAGGTTCTAGGTAAACTACAGGGTTGTACAAAATTATTTAAGTATGTTTCCATATATTAGTATAAATTGCTGAAAGAGAATTTCAACCTGTTATGCGTTTCCTTGATAAACTAAATTTTTCCATTATATAGTATATATATATCAATCTACAGATCAAATACAGGACTGTTTAAAAGAATTAGAAAACATATTTGGCTGTGGATGGTAGGGTGTCAACGATTTTAATCGGTTAATTTAAATCAGCGATTAAATCATGATTTTAATCAACCGATTTTTAAAAAAAAATCATTGATTAAAATCAAAAATTTTCTAAATATTTAAAATGTCAAAAGAAGTATTAAAATCTAACATGAACATAATTTGAAAGTTTCTACAGGTATTTTGACTTATGAATAAACAAAAAAGGAGCTTTAAATAATTGTTTCTAAGCTTAATTCATTAGTATTGTAAAAAAATTAAAAACAGTTGAGTTTGTAAAAAGCATTGTTTTTAAGTTTTTATCCAAATTAAAACAGTTTCATTTAAAAATGATATTTAAATCTAACATAATTTGCAATGTCATAATTCCCTTTAGGTAATAAATCTATGCATTATTTTATATAAAATACACATAGCAAATATAATTACATTTCTACAAGTAAAAGAATAAATAGTAATTAATAGCAATCTCAAGTTAAAGAAGAATGAAAGAATGACATCTGCTCAGCAGCTAAATTGTAAATGAATGCATAAGAGAAAAAGAAATAATTGGTATAAAAATGCTAAGCACAGCAAGAGCTTCTTTGGTATAGGTTAAATAAATGTTTATTATTATTATTATTATTTTTGTAACTCATATATATTAAAAAATTAAACCATTGAAAGCTAATAGAGGTAATAATGCTGTTAGTTAAATATTTTGAGGATTTCAGATATTAGTGGCTAACTTATATTTATTCTATATGAATGGGTTTAACTCATTTTCTTTTTCTTTCTTTTTTTTTTTTTGGTTAGCATACACGTACATGTGTGTAAGTATAGATTTTGGTGGTTTACAGAAATTTTCCTAAATACAAATGCAAAATGAGCTGCAAATAATATTTGTTAGTTTTGTTATTTGTGCTACTAACTAATGAAATTACTTATTTGCAGTTTTTATTAATTCTGTAATTACTTATACTGCTTCTTCTAGGCCATTTTTTTTAATGGTGCCACACCATGCCCCTTTTGAAATTGGCAAAATGCACCCTGCCTTAAAAAAAGAAAAAAAAAAGTTGAAATTTACCTGTAGTTGTAGCCAGATTGCTTATAATGCTAAAAAATATTCTTTTTTTTTCCCTTACATCATTACTAAACACATTACTAATATATTTCCTCATGAAATAGTGCCCGTTTTTTGAACTAGCATCCTGTCCCTTTTTCTTTCTAAAATGAATTATTATCATTTTAATAATTAAGGCTTAAAAATGTATAATATGTTCCTAATTAGAGAGTTGATTGTTTAATAATTAATTTGAAGTAATGTTAGCTATTTAATATAAAATGCAGTTAATAATTTTCATAAATGTTAAGTATCAATAGTATTTATAAAGTTTTACATAATTATTACAATATTAATGTATATAACATTATTGTATAATACTACCTAATGAAACTACTAATTTGCAGTTTTTATTTCTGTAATTACTAACTAACAATTATAATTTTAATAATTAAAGTGTAAAAACATAGATTATGTTAGCAATTAGTGGTGTAATTGTTTTGGAAACCTAAAACTCATGATAGCTATTCAGTATTTGAACGCTGGGAAAAAAATCATAAAAATCTGATTTAAATAAAAAAAATCTGATTTAAATAAAAAAATCCGATTTTTTTTTATTTTTTTTTAAAAAATTATGATTTTTTTACACGTGGATGGTAAGTGCGCAAATCAGTTTTTCAAATGTTTTACGCGTTTACATGTTTACTTAGTTATCTTATTTACGTTATTTCCCCAGATGTCTTGTTAAAACATTTAGAAAGAGTTGGAAAGTGTTTTATAATCTATGCCTAACGCATGATATATCTTACTTGTTGTTTCTATTTCCCAGATCAGTCTTTTCATATAAAACATACCAAATCTAATTAGCTCATATTCACAAAATACAATATATATGGGAATAAAAAATTTAAATAAATAGGGCTTATCATGTAGTTCTATAAGTAACAGTTGTATTAATGTCCGTTAGACTCCATGTTCGTATTTAATAAAGCAATGACAAATCATAACACATTAAAAAAAGCTTACACATTCTTAATATTAATCTTGAATTCAAGATCAAGCTTAGAACTTAATAAAAAAAGATGTCAGTTAATAAGAATTGTTTTTTAAATGGAACATTAAAAATATTTTAGAAGAATAGGACTCCAAAATAGTGATATCTTGCTAAAAAGTACGGTAAAAAGATAAAATTTTATATTTCAAACAAAACTTTACTTTAAAATTATCGTAGTTTTTATGACAAGAATCATCACAGCATTAATACTTGGACATTTTTCCAGAGAGAAACATTCGCCTTGCATACAATATTTCAAATGAAATTCAAATTTCAAATAAATTGCTTAAAAGGCGCAAAGGCCAACATAGTGAAAAATATCCACGCCGGGACTCAATCCCGGGTCATCAGTATAGCGCACTCACATTCTACCGACTAAACTACATGGAACGATACCCAGCCTGGAAATTTTCTCCCTATTACATGTTGGCAAGTCTACAAACGTAGCACAAGATGGAATATTTATCGTGAGCCACCGTCATGGGGCAAACACGAAACTTAATTAAATCCAGCATCAATTGAAACTATATTAATACTTGGAAAATTTTCCAGAGAGAAACATTTGCCTTGCATACAGTATTTCAAATGAAAATCAAATTTCAAATTAAAATTGCCTTTTAAGCTATTAATTTGAAATTTGATTTTCATTTGAAATATTGTATGCAAGGCGAATGGTTCTCTCTGAAAAAAATTTCCAAGTATTAATATAGTTTCAATCGATGCTGGATTTAATTAAGTTTCGTGTTTGCGCCATGTCGGTGGCTGACGATAAATATTGCATCTGGTGCTGCGTTTGTAGCCTTGCCAACATGTAATAGTGAGAAATTTTCCAGGCTGGGTATCGTTCCATGTGGTTTAGTCGGTAGAATGTAAGTGCGCTATACTGATGGCCCGGGTTCGAGTTCCAGCATGGAATCTTTTTCACTAGTTCGCCTTTGCGCCTTTTAAGCAATTAATTTGAAATTTGATTTTCATTTGAAATCATCACAGAGTTTATGACAAGTTCGTCACAAATGACACATATTTCACAAATTGGTCACAGTGTGACTTCAAAACATTGTCACTTTCGTCACAAGTTCGTCACAAAGTTAATGCCAAAATAGTCACAAATGACACACTTTTCACAAATTAGTCACACCGTGACTTCACAGAGTGGTCACAATGTGACGTCACAAACGACCTCTAAAACGGCCATAACGACCTCGCATTCTAGTCACTGTGACGTCACATCCACGTCACGTGACGTCACATCGACGGTCACAAAATCACAGTGTGACTTCACAACGACGTCGCCGTGACGTCACCATGCCTTACGGGTTCTGATTGTGGCTTTCGCGAATTTAGTGCGTTTTCGAGAGTGCTGCACGACGAGTTTGCTGCATCCAGTGATGTTTTTTCGGTTTTCATGAGCGCTATGCGCTCATACATTCGTTGATGATTGCGGCGTTAACGAATTTCGTTCGTTCGTGATCATGGCTTTCGCGTGTACTTGCGTTTTATAGACTGCTACTCGACGAGGTTGCTGCATCCAGTGATATTTTTTTTTCATGAGCGCTACGCACTCATACGTTCGTAACTTATCGCGGCGTTAACGAATTTCTTTCGTTTGTGTTTGCGGCTTTCGCGAATTTAGTGCCTTTTTGAGACTGCTACACGACGAGGTTGCTGCATCCAGTAATTTTTTTTCGGTTTTGACGAGCACTTTGCGCTCATACGTTCGTTACTGATTGCGGTGGTAACGAATTTCGTTCGTTCGTGATCGTGGCTTTCGCGAATTACTGCGTTTTAAATGCTGCTGCACGACGAGGTTGCTGCACCCAGTGATGTTTTTTTCGGTTTTCATGAACGCTATGCATTCATACGTTCGTTATTGATCTCGACGTTAACGAATTTCGTTCGTTCGTGATCGTGTCTTTCGCGAATTACTGCGTTTTAGAGACTGCTGCACGACGAGGTTTCTGCACCCAGTGATGTTTTTTTTCTGTTTTCATGAGCGCTATTAACTCATACGTTCGTTAATGATTACGGCGTTAACGAATTTCGTTCGTTTGTGATTGCGGCTTTCGCGAATTACTGCGTTTTAGAGACTGCTGCACGACGAGGTTTCTACACCCAGTGATTTTTTTTTCGGTTTTCATGAACACTATGGATTCATACGTTGTTACGGATTGCGGCGTTAACGAATTTCGTTCGTTCTTGATCGTGGCTTTCGCTAATTTAGTGCCATTTTGAGACTGATACACGACGAGGTTGCTGCATCCAGTAATTTTTTTTTCGGTTTTGATGAGCACTCTGCGCTCATACATTCGTTACTGATTGCGGTGGTAACGAATTTCGTTCGTTCGTGATCGTGGCTTTCGCGAATTACTGCGTTTTAAATGCTGCTGCACGACGAGGTTGCTGCACCCAGTGATATTTTTTTCGGTTATCATGAACGCTATGCATTCATACGTTCGTTATTGATCTCGACGTTAAGGAAACTCATTCGTTCGTGATCGTGTCTTTCGCGAATTTAGTGCGTTTTCGAGAATGCTGCACGACGAGGTTGCTGCACCCAGTGATGTTTTTTTCGGTTTTCATGAACGCTATGCATTCATACGTTCGTTATTGATCTCGACGTTAAGGAATTTCATTCGTTCGTGATCGTGTCTTTCGCGAATTTAGTGCGTTTTCGAGAATGCTGCACGACGAGGTTGCTGCACCCAGTGATGTTTTTTCTCTGTTTTCATGAGCGCTATTAGCTCATACATTCGTTACTCATTACGGCGTTAACGAATTTTGTTCGTTTGTGATTGCGACTTTCACGACTTACTGCGTTTTAGAGACTGCTGCACGACGAGGTTTCTGCATCCAGTGATTTTTTTTCTGTATTCATGAGCACTGTGCGTTCATACGTTCATTACTGATTGCGGCATTAACGAATTTCGTTCGTTCGTGATCGTGGCTTTCGCGAATTACTGCGTTTTAGAGATTGCTGCAAGACGAGGCTGCTGCACCCAGTGATTTTTTTTTTAAAGTTTTCATGAGTGCTATTAGCTCATACGTTTTTTACTGATTGCGGCGTTAACGAATTTCGTTCGTTCGTGATCGTGGCTTTCGCGAATTACTGCGTTTTAGAGACTGCTGCACAAGTTTGCTGTATCCAGTGATGTTTTTCTTCCGTCTTCATGAGTGCTATGCGTTCATACGTTCGTTACTGATTGCGGCGTTAACGAAATTCGTTCGTTTATGACCGCGGATTTCGCGAATTTAGGGCGTTTTTGAGACTGCTGCACGATGAAGTTGCTGCATCCAGTGATTAGTTTTAGTTTTGATGAACGCTATGCGCCCATGCATTCATCACAAAAAAAAAGATAGCAAAAAACAAGAATTTTTTTTATTTTTATAAAATCGCATAATTATATCAAAACGACTGTTACTATAAAATCACAAATCTATAACAATAAGATAACTACTAAAATAACAATGATAACAAACGATTGCTTTGTCACATGTATTTAAAATATCGAATAGGGGAAAACAAGAAACCATATTTTCCCTTAAATAAGAATTGGCGCCTCATTCTGCTCATATTGTTCAAAGATACTACGAGACATAATGTAATATTTGTAATGTACTATTCGAGATAAGCAACTTATTAAAATTACATTTCGAAACTCGATTACGAGATAGTAACCCGAAAATGAAGAATTGGCGCCACGTTCTGCAAATATCTAACCACAAAATCCCAAGATAAACTGAAATATGTGCATTGTACTAGTCTAGACATGCAACATATTAAAATTTCATCCCGAAACTCGACGACATGATAGTAACGCTAAAATGACGATTTGGCGCTCCCTACTGCTGATATCACAATAAGATTTGCATTGACAGATCAGTCATTTATGTTCTGTTAATAATCTTGTCCTACATCATAATTTCACTTTGAAACAGGATGACGTAATAATTTTTTCTCTGCCCGCAGCGTTGTCTACAACGGTTAAACAAAAAATTTGAAAGGCCCACTACTAGATAATTTGGTACTTTTAACTTTACTTTCCATATGAAACAAGAATGAAAAATCTTGCATGTAGAATAGATTATAAAAGCATTTCCCATGACTTGCAGAATTCTTCAACGAAATTGAGCTTCTTTATACCGTAAAAAAAGTAAACATTTTAGAAAAGGCATAATACTTTTGAAAACCAGATTACGGCCCATAACCGAAAAAGTAGTTCAATTCTTTTGCGCAGTCCTGTATTTAATCTAAAGATTTGTATATTATTCTATACATAGTATGATAAAACTTAGTATAGAAAGAAAATGCATAACAGGTTGAAAATTTACCTTCAGCAATTTCTACCCCTATACGGAAACATACTTGAATTATTTTGTACAGCCCTGTATATTACCAATAGATTTTTATATGCCGCACATATTAAGCTAAAATTTAATTAAGGCTAAAACGTGGTTAAAACTACTGAAATGTTACTTCCACACATTATTATCCCTGGGAGGTCATGTATAAGTTCTTTGCGGGGCCCAGTATATGTTTTATTTATATTATACAAACATCTCTTAGTATAGTAAATATAGTTCAGCATGAAAGAGCATAAAAGCCTCTTTTAAGCCATTCACCCTGATACTACACAAAGCTTACAAACTCTTTTGTGTAGCCTGGTATATGATCTATATCAGTTATACGCACCGCATTGTAAGTTAAGGTTTAATCTAACTTAAAAACGCATGTCATAAACAAAATCACACTTACAGCAATTATCGCTAATAGAAAGATACAGTACTGTATTCGAATTTTTTGTGTTTTCCTGTAAATGAACGATAAATGCTATGCATATCATGTTATACAACGAGTATTTTGTAGTAAGCCTCAGTAATGTTGTATATCAATTTCATTCTATTTGATGTAGTATAAGAGAAATAAAATACGCTGCAAACTGCTTATCCCCTGACACTATTATGTAAAGGAATTCATTTGCGGGGCCCTATAAATGAGTAATACGTTCTTTGGACTCCATATTGTCTAGAATGCGTAGTTAAATGCACTTCATAAATGCATATCAATTTCATTATATTTGAAATTGCCAACATCATTAAAATAAACTTGAAGCAATTTTTCTCATTGAGGGTAATGCATCGGGATATTTTTGACTGTCCCTGTAGATGAACGATGAATTCTACACATTTTATTTTCAATAGCAATTCTGATACAGAAATCATGAACTCGGCATTTTTATGTTAGCCGAGTGCAGGTGATAAATCGCCAAACATTGTACCCGTCATATTTTTCTTATTTCATTAATTTCATTTAAAATATAATATTTTCACTCATTTTATTTAAAATACATAAGTTTAATTAAAAACTGAAATACTTAAAATTTATACCTCTAAATTTTCTCTTATTTCTTAGAAAAATTAAAAGAGTGAAAAGAAAAGAAGAAAAAGTAATAAATAATACTATAAACTATGACATTTAATTTCAACATCAAAGCTTTGTTTTAATTTACCTCGAGAAAAATTTTTTATGACAGTCGCAATGGAAGAATATTTGGCGATTTATCACCTGCGCCCGGCTAACATTAAATTACCAAATTGGCTGTTTGGCATACAAAAAGCGAAGCGGTCAACCCGGAGCTGTTGATGACAGTCACATGACTTCGGCTATTATTATAGAAATGATTGTTCGAAAGGCATTTTAATTATGATATGCGCTTTTTCAGAGTTTCGATCATCTGACGAAACCCTATTCATCTCGCTCCTATGTCTGTCTGTCTGTCAGTCTATCCGTCTATCCGTCTGTCACAGATCCCGTTCTCAGAAACTATACATGTTGGAGACTTGAAATTTTGCAAATTTATAGCTGAACATCTCACATCAAACGACAAATCATAAAATTTTGAAAAAAAAAATCATACATTTAACACTTTGGGCGCCAACATATGTATTTTAAACAATTCTTTCTAAGTGATCCCCTATTTAGGTTGGAGGCGTAAAATTTTCCTTACTTATAGCTGAACACCGCATATCATACGACAAATCATAAAATTTTGAAAAAAATCGTACATTTAACCCTTTGGGCTCCCGCATGCAGTTTTAAGCAATTCTTTCTAACTGAGCCCCTTATTCAATTGGAGATGTGAAATTTTGCATACTTATGGCAGAATACCTGACGCCAGTCGACAAATCATAAAATCTTGAAAAAGTTGAAAAAGTCTTACGTTTAACCCTTTGAGATACCACAGATGCATTTTAATCAATTCTTTCCAAGAGAGCTCCTAATTAAGTTGGAGACATGAAATTTTTCATACGTGTAGCTGAATACCTCAGACCACACGGCAAATCATAAAATTTTCAAAAAGTTTTATATTATTTACTCCTCCGGGCTCTAACTTGTGTATTTTAAGCAATTTTTCCAACCTCCGCCCTTTTCTCAGGGGGAGCACTTTTCCAACTTTTGCCGACACCAAGTATGTTTCCATCTATTAGTATAAATTGCTGAAAGATGAATTTCCACCTGTTATGAATTTTCGGTACTTGTTAGTTATCCCGCCGATCAAATTACTGTCGCCAAATTGTAAGATTAAATGCCAATAATAGTTGATTTTAAATGTCACACTCACTTGACAACACGTATTTACGTCATCAAATGATTTTTATTTCGACGTTTTATTTCTATTTTTATTAATGTTATACTAATTTATTTGTTTTTTTCGTTATTCAAAATACAAATTGTCAATTTGTATAATTTGAGTAGTGGTTTGGCCATTTATATAATTTGGCGAAATTGCTCGACGGGATAACTAACAAGTGCCGCATTTTCTTGCTAAACTAAAATTTCCCATTATATTGTATATATATCAACATACCGATCGAATAAAGGGCTGTTCAAAAGAATTGGAATACATATTTGACTATGGGCGATAACTACTGAAATCAGATTTTTAATTCTTTACTTAGTTATCTTATTTACCTCATTTCCCCAAGTAACGAAGTTTCGTTAAAGCTTTCAGGGTGTGTTGGAAAGTGTTTCATAATCTATGCTGTACGCATGATTTTCCTTATTTTTTAAACTTGTACTGTATGAGAATTCATGCTAATGCAGTTTTTTTCATATATTAATTCATTAATTACATTTTAATTAATTAATTTTAATTTTACATGGGAGACAAAATGGCGGCCATTGGTTATTGAAGCATTTAATGCATCTTCATATCTAAAAGAAGGGTTACGATAGGGGGGGCCTGTAATGTCGCCAAATACGTCAAGTTGGTCGCCAACTTGGCGATATATCGCCAAATTTCGCGACCAAAATGAGTCGCCAACAGTTGCGCCAACTTGGCGATATCTCTACTATTTCGCCAAATTCTCTTAGACTTCCATTGTAAACCTACTTGCTTATAGAAAATCAACAAATTGAGATATTTTAATGCAACAAAAACTAATATTAGCTTAAGTGATTATATTAAATTTTTCATTGATGACCTAAGTAGGAATCGACTTTAAAAACAAAATTTTTGTATTACTTGTTTGATAAATAAATTACTTACTCAGTAAACATTTGTATTTATGCAGATAAGTTTTCTTGGTACTACTCAGTTATCCCGTCGACCAATTTCGCCAAATTATACAAATTGACATAATTTTTATTTTAAATAAGGAAAGAAGGAATAAATTAGTATATCACTAATAAAAATACAATTTAAACATTGAAATAAAAATCACTTCATGACGTAAAGACGTGTAACTTGCTTAAAGTCAAGTGAATGTGACATTTACGATCAACAATTATTGGCATTTAATCTTATAGTTTGGCGATAGATTTTTTATCGACGGGATAACCTAGTAGTACCGTTTTATTATGCACATCTCAAATTGAAATTAAACCTAACATAGCTCCCTTTTTTTCGCCAACTTGTAAGATGGTTTGGTTCGAAACATGAAAAATAAATTACAAAATTTTTAAAACAGACAATAAACGTTGTTTTTTCTGTTATTTCTTGTATGAATCATTGTTTCAAATTTAACATGCGAAAACACAAATCTGCTTTTGGCGTAGAAAAAAATGCCACTTTTATGTTAAACTGGCGCAAGTGATAAATCGCCAAATATTGATCTTATCGTCACCATTATCAAAGAATATATTATATTTTATATTCACGGAACTCAATTCACTTTAAACACATAAATTTTAAATTTCATATATTACGTGCATTAAAAATACATGACTTTCAGTCCTTTCAATTAAAATACAGAAAAGTATATAAATGCATAAGTAATAAGAAATAAAAATAGTACAATAAAGCAAAAGGTTTCTAATTTGCAAACGAGAAAAAAAATATCTATTATTAGACGGTAAATCGCAGTTTACTCTCCTTCGCCAAGGCGATTCTTTTCGCGCGATAACTGCGCTAATGTGGCAACCGCGGTTTTTTGGACTGCTCTTCGTCCTCCCAATATGTCTACCCTAAGATTGGAGCTCCGTTTTAAAATCCTCGCTTTGTAAACCGTTTTAGGCAATTTTTGAAAGTCGCGCCAAGAAGGAGATTAAACTGCGATCGCACTGAATAGAAAAAAAATTATTGGCGAAATTTGCGCCATGGCCCCATATTATAGCCGGCTGGAAAGATGCCATGGTACTTGCATATTAACGCCACCGCAGACTATATATATATATATACTTATATGTATATATACTTATGTATATATATATAGTATATATATATATATATATATATATATATATATGTATGTATATATATGTATATATTCCCAAGTAGTACTATTTTTCAGTACAAAGAACTTGTGCGAAATAGCGAAAGTGGCTTTGGCGAGAGAAAAAATCTAGCAATAAATTGTCTGAAATTGTCAATTTATTTAATATAAAGAAACTATTTAGCTATTTCTATACACAAAAAAACATAAACTACATGTAAAAAAAATAATAAGTATTTCTTAGTTATCCCATCGACAAATTTCTCCAAATTATATAAATCGCCAAACCACTCGCCAAATTATACACATTGACGTAATTTTTATTTTAAATAACGAAAGAACAAATAAATTAGTAAAACATCAATAAAGATACAAATAAAATGTCGAATTAATTGTTTTATTGGCCATTATTGGCATTTAATCTTACAATTAATTAATTAATGACAACCGTTATTGACATTTAATCTTACAATTTGGCGACAGTAATTTGGTCGACGGGATATCTAAGAAGTACCAAATAATATTATACATATAAATAAAATATATATAGAAAAATACTTATAGAAAACAAAAAAAAAAAATCTCATCAGAATTGTTTTCAAATTGCCAACCATTCCTTAAAAATTTTTTTAAAGCGTCAAGGCACCTATAATGAAAAAGTACCAAAATTATGATATAATAAAGGGTACTTTTCGATTAGACGGACGCTAGTGTTGTATATACACATATATGTATATACATGCGTATACACATTTATGTACATATATACATACATACGTGCATATATATATATGTGTGTGTGTGTGTGGGTGGGTGTGTATACGTACAGATATGTGTATAATGTGTACATAAAACACTGGCAACCGGCTAACCAAAAAGTACCTAATAAAGT
Source organism: Maratus speciosus (assembly GCA_963932465.1). Classification (NCBI taxonomy): domain Eukaryota; kingdom Metazoa; phylum Arthropoda; class Arachnida; order Araneae; family Salticidae; genus Maratus; species Maratus speciosus. The sequence continues at coordinate 490,627,416 of OZ010791.1, read as the reverse complement.
TATACTTACAGTGTAAAGACCGTCTTTCAGTATTAATGTACCTTTCCTAACTGCTACTTTAAGGGACTCTTTAATATGACAAAAATTTTGACGTATTTGAACTTTTTTTGATTTGTTTAAAATGTCTAAAACAGTTTTGAGAGACACGCCATCAATGTGATCTAAGGTGTGTTTCTCAAACTCTGAAATAGTGAGGCTTTTAATTTTAGGAATTGACGCTGACGAAAAGTCGTAGTGCGGCATTTAATTAATTGCAATTACCCGAAGTAAAAATTAACGATTTCGTACAAAAAAAGAAAATACTTGTTCTTTTTAGAAAAAAAAATTAATTCAAATAGTGCATAACACTTGAACGTGAAAATTACAAGGGGGCTAGGAATATAGGTCATGCGCTTCAGAGATGGCGTTGTGCGTTTATTTTTGGTCCTGATTGTAAGAGCGATTCAAATGCGCGACGTCACAAGCGAAATCTGTGAGATTGAAATTACTCCACTTATTTTGTATAGATTGTTTACAATGTTTATGTGATACAATTTATGTTAATATTTTATAATCTACTAGCAAACGCCTCGGCTTTTCTGGCCTTGTATTTGAAATATGCCAAATGATCTTTATATGTCTAATTTTTATTAAAAGAAATTATACTTTTAAAAATAATTCAAAAATTACTATTTAAAACACAGTTTGACTATACTTCATTACCACACTGCATTAGGCAGAAAGGAGACTTGAATTTAAAAAATAGAAATAAAACTAAATAAACGATAATTTAGAAAATATTTTGAAACTTTTATGCTCAATTAATACACTCATTTCTGTATTCATTTGAAATTTTGAATATTTTAGAAACCATTTTCTTACATCTTAAAATTAACCATCATGTCAAATTCCAAGTCCTGCCACCTCTCTCAATATAAAGGGCGATGTTGAAATAGGAACTGTCACCATTAATTTACAACATTAATTTGTACATCGGTTTGCTAATGCCTAATATTCTACAGAAACGTAATTTAGAAAGCTTTTAAAGGGCTTTTCAGAACGTTTATTGTTCCTGAGAATCCCAGGTAGTAGAATCATCGGCATAAAATATAGCCTGTGTAGGATCAGAGGCTGTTACCATTGATTCGCAATTATTACTTTTATAATCGGTTTATATTCCCTGAAATTGCATAGAAATCGTAATTCAAGACTTTTTTAGAACGCTTTTCGCACATCCCCTTCGCTTCACCCCTTTTTAATTCGAATTTATTTTCGACAGTCCTTCGACAGTCCTTCGACGGCATTTATATTTTATAAGTAACTACCATGCCTATTTAAAGTTTCTAGCCTCTTCCGTATCACAGGAATCGCAATTAAAAAAGTTTTTTGCTCCTGCAACCCTCTGGTGGTAGTAGCAAAGACATAAAATATAGCTTATGTTTGAGCAGGTTCTATCACCAACAATTTGTCACCATTATTTTTTTTAAATCGGTTTTGTATTTGATAAAATTGCATAAAAATTGTAATTTAGAACGTTTTAAGAACGCTTTTCGCTCACTTCATCCTTTTAAATTTGGAATTTTCTTTAGACTGTACTTAGAAAACAGTTGCATCTGGTAAGTAAATACCATGCAATATTTCAAAATGTTAGAACCCTCAGTTGTGCAAAAAACGCAAATTAGAACATGTTTTCCTCTTGCAACCCCCAGATGTTAGTGACAGCAACATAAAATATAGCCAATGTTGGAGCAAGGACTGTCACCATCAATTTGCAATCATTACTTTTGAAATAGATTTAATATGTCCTGAGATTGAGTAGAAATCGCAATTCAGAACGTTTTTAGAACGCTTTTCGCGAATTTTCACCCCTTTTAAATTACAATTTTTTTTTAAACTTCTCTTAAAGTTCTTTTATATTTAATAAATATGTACCTTGCCTAATTTCAAGTTGCTATCCCGTACCGATCACAAAAATCGAAATTTAGAATGTTTTTTGCTCCTGCAACCTCCAAGTGATAGGACACCAACATGAAATAGCGTCTATGTTAGAGCGGAGACTGTCAGCATCAATTTCCTACTACTACTTTTGAAATCAGTTTGATTCTTCCTGAAATTGCTCGCAAATCGGCATTTAGAATGATTTCAACCCTTTTAAATTTCAAATTTTTAAAGAAATGTTCTTAGAGATCATTTATATATAATAAATATATTCCATTCAAAATTTCTTAAATCTAGGTCCTTCCACAATTCAAAAATAGCATTTTTTGAACGTTTGTTCCTTCATCTCCTCTGGGGTAGTGGAAACAGACATAAAATATAGCCTATGTTGGAGCAAGAGCTGTCACCATCATTTTTACACCATTATTTTTGAAATCGGTTGAGAACTTCCTGAGATAGCATAAAAATTGCAATTTAGAAATTTTTTACTTTTTTACGAATTATTAAGTCGTGCTTTATAGAAATCCAAAATGTGAAATTTTTCGTGCAAGTAATTTTCAAATGATGCTTAATCAAGTAAGAAAAATCATGTGTTAAGCATAGATTATAAAACACATTCCAACGCTTCCTGAATACTTTAAAAAGACTTCGTTATTTTGGGAAATAAGGTATATAAGAGAATTAAGTAAACATTTTAGAAAAGGCATAAAACATTTGAAAAACTGATTTCAGCAGTTACCATCCATAGCAAATATGTATTGCAATTCTTTTGAACAGTCCTGCATTGGATCGGTAGGTTGATATATATACTATATAATGGTGAAATTTAGTTTACTTACAAGAAAACACATAACAGGTTGAAATTTCTCTTTCAGCAATTTATACTAAAAGATGGAATCATACTGATATACTTTTGTACAGCCCGGATTGGATCGGTAGGTTGATATATATCCTATATAATGGGGAAATTTAGTTTACTTACAAGAAAACACATAACAGGTTGAAATTTCTCTTTCAGCAATTTATACTAAAAGATGGAATCATACTGATATACTTTTGTACAGCCCTGCAGTTAACCTAGTACTTTTATTGGATCGGTAGGTTGATATATATACTATATAATGGGGAAATTTAGTTTACTTACAAGAAAATACATAACAGGTTGAAATTTCTCTTTCAGCAATTTATACTAAAAGATGGAATCATACTGATATACTTTTGTACAGCCCTGCAGTTAACCTAGTACTTTTATTACACGCCATTATTTAGCTAAAGTTTAATTCAAAGTAAAAAAACTCTTAAAACTACAGGAATCACATTTCTAGAAATTACCATTTATAGACGGCAATGTATCCAATTATTTGCGTGACCATGTATATCATCTTATCTATGTTCTACAAACATTTCTTAGTAAAGTAAATGCAATTTAGCGTAAAAGAGCATAACTCATTTAAAAACCACCTTTAAGCAATTTGCAATCATACACAGTAACCATTTCGAATTCTTTTGTGTAGAACTGTATATGAATTACAGCAGTTATAAACACCATATACAATGCACAACTATAGATAAACATAAAAGCACATAACATAATTAAAAATGCAATTCCAGCAATCATCGCTACTGTACAGTACTTCGGATACAATGTATTATCTGAAATCTTTTGTGTGTTCCTGTAAATGCTATGCACTTCGTATTATAACATAAAGTAAGTTATAGTAAACCTCATCGACTTATATCAATTTGATTATACATGAAATAATTTAACATAATTAAAATACGACGGAAAAAATTCTCTCCAACGTAATCATTATGTAACGTAATTCCCTTGTGTGGCCCTGTAAATGAATAATAACTATTTTTTGCACCGCGTATTCTATAGAATGAATATTTTAGTGCACTTGATAAATGCATTACAATTTTATTATGTTTCAAAGCATGTAACAATATTAAAAACCATTTTAAACGATTTTTCCCATAGGCCGTATTGTAACGGAAAAAATTTGACTGCCCCTGTAAATGAACTAAGCATAGTACAAACGTCATTTGAAATAGGGTTCGTGCTATGGTAGAGGTCACTAACATCCAAAAATTAAAGACCGATCCGAATACATTTACGGGAGTTAGAGCGCGAACAGACGGACAGAACGCCAGACGGGCAGAAAAACCGAAGTCATAAAGACTTTTCAACTTTGTTGGAAAGTATTAAAAACGAAGTTAATCCACCCACTGGAACGTTAGCTACACTTTGTTGAATTTTGTGCCTTCATTTTTTCGTTTAAAGTTAAATAAAAAACTACTGAAAGCTACAATATATTTTTAAACGCTATCAGTTTATTAGTCTCGCTGAGTTTTATCTTTGAAAAAACACTGTCGTAAGTCAACTGGTTCACTAGAAATTTAAGAAAGTCGTTTGAATTTTCTATTTCTTAATCATATTATAGCTTAACGCTACCGAGTTAGCTATGATATATATATATATATATAAATATTTTAGGTGGGGGTGGTTCCTGGGGTCATATAATGAAAAGTTATGAAGGAATTTATCAAAAGTCGGACCATGGTAATGACAGCAATAGGTAGTATTTCTTAAGGGGACGAGGGACCTTGAAAAACCTTAAAAATCAATTCTTTATTTTTTGAAATTTTGACTTTAACTATTATTCAGGGGTACATTATACGCATTATGACAAGCATTTATCAAAAAAAAAAAAAAAAAAAAAAAATTTTTAATTATTTTTGAGAAAAAAAATAGAGTTTTACATTATTACGTCTTAGTTTTATTTATTATTATTATTATAATTATTTTAGTATTATTACGTCATTATTACGTCTTAGAAATCTTCGAAATGCCCCATGCGCATTCCAAATCAATGAAAATCCCCAATATTTTTTATAAAGTTTGGTTTATATATATAAATAAAACTATGCATCGAATTTTATATATTTGAATATAAAGGTAAAAAAAAAAAAAAAAAAAAAAATTACAAATTTCAAAATTTTTTCGAAAAAATTTCAAAAATTTTGATTTTTTTATTTTTTTACACCTTCATATTCAAATATATAAAATTCCATGCACAGAATTACTTATATATATAATCCAAACTTTTATAAAAAATATTGGGGATTTTCATTGATATAGAATGTGCAGGGGGCATTTCGAAGATTTCTACGACGACGCGTATAATGCCATTTTTTTCTCAAAAATAATTTTTTTTTTGTGATAAATGTATGCCACAATGCATATAATGTACCCTTGAGTAATATTTAAATTAAAATTTACAAAAAAAAAAAAAGAAAAAAATTAAAAAATTTTGAAATTTTGAAATTTTTTCGAAATATTTCATTTTTTTTTAACCTTTATATTCAAATATATAAAATTCAATGCACAGTTTTAATTATATATATAAACCAAACATTTATAAAAAATATTGGTGATTTTTATTGATATGGAATGCGCAGGGGGCATTTCGAAGATTTCTACGACGACATGTAAAATGCCATTTTTTTCTCAAAAATAATTTTTTTTTAATTTTTTTTTGTGATAAATGCATGCCGTAATGCATATAGTGTACCCTTGAGTAATATTTAAATTAAAATTTACAAAAAAAAGAAAAAATTAAAAAATTTTGAAATGTAGAAATTTTTTCGAAATTTTTCATTTTTTTTTTTTTTTTTTTTTTTTTTTTTTTAAACCTTTATATTCAAATATATAAAATTCGATGCATAGTTTTAATTATATATATAAACCAAACGTTTATAAAAAATATTGGTGATTTTTATTGATATGGAATGCGCAGGGGCATTTCGAAGATTTCTACGACGACACGTAACATGCCATTTTTTTCTCAAAAATAAATTTTTTTTTAATTTTTTTGTGATAAATGCATGCCGTAATGCATATAATGTACCCTTTAGTAATATTTAAATTTAAATTTGCAAAAAAAAGTGAAAAAAAAATGAAAAATTCTGAAATTTTGAAATTTTTTCGAAAAATCATATCCAGTAACCATTACGAATTACTTTGTTTAGCCCTGTGTATGAATTACAACATTTATAAACATCATATACTATGCATAAATATAGTGAAACATAAAAGCACATAACATAATTAAAAATGTATTTCCAGCAATATTTGCTACTGTACAGTACTTCGGATACAATTTAGTATCTGAAATCTTTTGTGTGTCCATGTAAATGCTATGTACTTCGTATTATAGATGAAATAAGCTATTGTAAACCTCAGCGACTTATATCAATTTCATTGCTCTTGAAATAATATAACATAATTAAAATACGCCGCAAATAATTCCCTCCACCCCTATATCGTCCTGTAACTGAATTATTTTGTGTGGCCCTGTAAATGAATAATAGCTATTCTTTGCACCGTATATTCTACAGATATTTATTCTACAGATATTTATTCTACAGATATGTATAGCATATTTTAGTACACTTTATCAATGCATATAAACTTTATTATGTTTGAAAGTATTTAACATCATTAAAAACCATTTTAAACGATTTTTTCCTTTAGACCGTAATGTAATGGAAAAATTTGACTGTCCCTGTAAATGAACTAAACATGCTAGTAACTTTATTTAAAATAGGGATCGTGCTATGGTATAGGTCACTAACATCCAAAAATTTCAGAACGATCCGAGTATATTTACGAGTGCTAGAGCGCGAACAGGTGGACAGACGACCAGACGGGCAGATGGACAGACAAACCGAAGTCATAAACACTTTTCAATTTTGTTGGAAAGTGTTTAAAGCCAGAAAAAACAGAAATTTTGCTTTTTCAGAATTTAGTGTCGCCCCGATGAAAAAAAATATATATGTGTATATATATTGTACAAAACATAATTCAATTTTAAGACTTAAAGCGTATGCTTATATTTCATGTACATAGGTGTCATTCGCATCCGCTTAAGAATTCCACATTTCCGATCTTCTCTTGAACCGCTACAGTAAAGTATGCATAGGACGTCACTATCGCAAAAGAATACACAAATGAAGAAAAGTTGCCGTTTTTCAACAAAACTCAACAAAAAAGGCTTTATTATGAATCATATGCCTTTATTTTTTGTAATATCCTTTTATATATATATATAAAAAGTAATGATTTGGAAACGGACCAATAAAAATCTGCGTAGATCATCCCGGTACACTCCTAGATCGGCATCCGTATTTCATGTGACCGGGGGTTATTCTTCTTTAATATTAAGAAAACTGTTGCATTTAAAAATATGAAAATTGGTGCTATTATAGAGAAATGTTTGATAAACACGCATGTAGACGGTTTTTAAATCGAATAATTATTTTAAGAGATATTTAATATTAAAGTTAGTCAAAATCGTTTCAGTAAAAAAAAAAAAAAAAAAAATATATGCAAAAACTATACATAGGAATTTAAACATTTTTACATCATTTAATACATTAGAAGTTCCCGCTGTGCCGACTGCATTTATTTTTTTAATTTGACTCATTTTTTTTCAGGATTTATCTCCATTTTAAATTCAAATTTTCAGTATTTCTAGAGATATTTTTTACACATTTTAGAAAAAGATATTATTTTAAACTGTTGCCAATTTTAAAAACAGCGCAAAGAATGTTTCCTTCAAATTAAAAAAAAATTATTTACACGTGGCTATTATAATGAGAAAAAAGTTTCATATTAGAATTAAGTGATTACGTGTTAAAAATCGTTAAGTTATGAAAATTACGTCACAGAAAAAATAGTTACACGTGAATTTTAAAAGAGAAAGAATTTTTTTAATAATAAATTGATTATTATGCGTTAAAAGTCACAAATGGAGGAAATTTACGTCATATTTAAAAAGACCAAATAATTGGCAGTTGGCCAAACAGTTTAAATTAAAAAACATATTTGCACGAGACATTTATTTCATATTTTGAGATAATCTTTTCAACTATTATCGTGAATTCTAAGACAGCGCAAATGATATTTCCTTTCTAACAACGATTTGTATGTTGTAACAACGATTTGTATAACAACAATTTTTACATGAAGTATTTTCATGTGAATGTTAAAAAGAGAAAGAAAACTTTAGTGAAAATTACATCAGATATAAAACGATACATTTCAAATGTGTTATTTAAAAGAAATTTCTTATAAAGCTGTTAAAAAACCGAGAGACAAAGACTTCTGTTTCTGACTTAATTCATTTTACATTAGCTTATTTTCTAATTTTTGTTTACAACAAAGACGAAAATAGCCATTGTATTCCTTATCATACGCTGATTTAGCCTTTAAAAATCTCCAATCAAAGGAATATGAATGACCTTTTTAATCAACCTTTTTAAAGCCGTTGAAATTAGTCTGATTTTAGAATCTGGGGTATCGGAACGGGAGTTGGCGAGCATAGCTCGTAGGGGGCAGAGCCCATTAGTTAATATACACAATTAAATTCAATACAGTTTATAATAGCTCCACGTTTTAACAGAAATCATTCGCTTATTTATTTTTTTTTTAATAGCACGTATTTTAATTACATTTTTTCGGCTTTTATGCGAAAATGGCAACACAAATATATAATTAATATTTTGAAACGTTTTTCCTTTACTTTCTACCGAACTGGAGTACTTCCGTTGCGAATATTAAGCAAATGGCTCTAAAAACTACAAAAAAATTAATATTTAAAATATAAATTGAGATGTAGTTTTCAATTAAATTGTACTCAAAAGTACATATTTTTCCCAATACGACGGTATAAAAATTTAAAATGTGCGAATAGAAGTATAAAAAAATTGCAGAAGAGTATTTAAAAGTACAATGATACATCTGTTTTGTTTTACGTCTGGCTTATACAACGTAACGTTATTTTTTGGAGACGACACAAAATAAGCTTCGAGAAAGAAATAGCGTACAGGGGGCCAATAAAAAAATCACAAATATTGAAATACAAACGATATATTAAAAAATTAAATCCCATAGGACTAAAGTGAGCGAGCGTTTTTTTTTTTTTTTTTTTTTTTTTTTTTTTTTTTTTTTCGTGAGTAAAGTATGTCTTTTAAATAACAATTGTGTTCTTAAACGGCGAAGACATAATTTTAAAAGAGAAGAAGCACTGAAGAAAAGATGCTATTCATAGTTACATACAATAGATCCGTTTTGAGGCTAACGAGAAAGACAGGGTACCGCGGTGGGTCCGATTCTTCTTTTTTTACAGACCGCTGGAGTCACGTGATGTTCTTTTCGCACACATTCATTGGTGCATTCGAGCATCATGTGACTCCAGCGGTCTGTAAAAAAAGAAGAATCGGACTCACCGCGGTAGCCTGTCTTTTAGAATCGGATCCGTTTCTACTGACGTTACAAACATACACCAGTCGAGAGCGATAATTAAGAAAAATAATGTAAATAAATATCTACTGAGGATTTTTTTTTCTGTTTTCATTAATATATTTTAAAATTTATTTTATAGAAATACTCGCAAACCCCGCGGCTTTGCTCGCGTAATAGTTGAAATATGTCAAGTGATATTCATATGTCTAAATAAAAGAAATTATACTTTTAAGAATGATTCAGAAATTACTTTTTATGCTCATTTCATACGTTCATTTCAGTATTCATTTGAAATTTTGAATAAACCGTTTTTAGTACGCATTTACGTCTAAAAAATAACCATCCTCTCAAATTCCAAGCTTCGTGTCTATCGGTGTACCACCTCTCTCATGGGAGTGGCACTAACATAAAACGCCTATGTTGAAATAGAAAATGTCACCATTAATTTGCCAGCATTAATTTTGTAATCGGTTCGGTATTCCTAATATTTCATAAAAATGGTAATTCATAAAGTTTTTAAAGGCTTTTTTTTAGAACATTTGTTGTTCCTCCTGCCAACCCGGTGTGGTAGTGTCACTGGCATAAAATATAACCTCTGTGCAATCAGAGACTGTCACCATTGATTCGCAACCATTACTTTTGTAATCGGTTTACTATTTCCTGAGATTTCATAGAAATAGTAATTTAGGACTTTTTTAGAATGCTTTTCACACCTTCCCTTTGCTTCACCATCGGTTTGATAATTTCTGAGTTTGCGTAGAAAACGTCATTTCGAACGTTTTTAGAACGCTTTTCGCGCATTATCAACCTTCGTAAATTTCGATTTTTTTAAGGAATGTTCTTAAAGATCATTTATGTGTTCTAACTACCATTCCAAATTTCATGTTTCTAGGCCTTTCAGTAGCTCAAAAATCGCATTTTTAGAACGTTTTTTGTTCCTGCACCCTCTTTGCGGTAATGGCATCAATATAAAATGTAGCCTATATTGGAGGAAGGGTTGTCACCATCATTTTGACACAATTATTTATTAAATAGGTTCGTTATTCCCTGAGATTGCGTAGAAATTGCCATTTACAACGTTTTTTAGAACCCTTTTTACGCATTTTCACCCCCTTTAAATTTCGAATGTTTTAAGAAATGTGCTTATAGATCATTTATATCTTATAAGTAACTACCATTCTAAATTCCATGTTTCTAGACTCTTCAGTAACACAAAAATCGCATTTTTAGAACTTGTTTTGCTACTGCACCCCTTTGGGTTAGTGGCATGGACGTGCGATATAGCCTATGTTCAAATGGGGGTCCACGCAATCATTTTGATATAATTACTTTTGAAATCGGTTAGGTAGTTTCAGAGATTACCTCGAATAAACACACAAACAAACTATTTTTTCTTCTTTATAATATAAGTATAGATTGGTAGTTGACACTTGAGTGTATGCGATTTTTTTTTCCCGATTTCTTTTTTTCTTTTACGATTCCAATAACAATAATAATGGGGAAGGACCAAAAATAGCTTTTAGATACACCATTATATAATCAACCAATGGCCCATTTGAAAATACCGCCAGTTTTTTTAACTGCAAATCACATTTTTTTCAAAAAAAATGTTTATTGCAATACATTAATTGGGCCTCGACAACGACCTCGATTATGAAAAATTCACTGTTTTTATTCACGTTTGCTAGAAAGCTCAATGCTGTGAATTTATTTAAAAAATATATTTTTTCCTATGTTTATTTATCAACAAAAGAAGAAAGAAAAAAAAATGATAAATTATTTAAATTATCTTTTCAGTCATTTAAATTTATATTTCATAATATAATTGTAAATTTATTGATATTTAATTATTAATTGATAAGCGTATTTTTTATTACACTTTTTTTATTTGTAACTTATTATACACTTTTAACTCTTTAAAGTATTTTAGTACTGTCGTTTCATAGCGCTTTTGGCATATTTTGGCGTTGTTTTTTCAACTCCCATACAATTGCACGAGTTGTACAGAATATTATCACCTGTGGCTACGTAATTGAAAAACACCTTAAAATGAATATATTAATTAATAATTAAGTTGTAAAAATATTACAATGTTGTAGTGTCATCGGGAACACACCTTTGTACGCAATGTATAAAATTCTAGCCTATTAGGAAGTGGGTTAAAAATCGATTGCAAAATCCTATGCATATCTATGCATAAGTTAAATAAACAAGCATATATATATATATATATATATATATATATATATATATATATATATATATATATATATATATATATATATATATATATATATATATATTATTATTATTATTATTATTATTACTATTATTTGCATGTCACCTCTCTTTTATAAAGACACTCTAAAGTTTAGTAAAACATTCCGTTTTATCAGTGTGTGATTTCGATTACATTATTTTCAAAAGTGAAGCATTCTCACCTGTGAAGAATTTCAAAGCAGCTGGGCTGTGAATATGACGCACTTCTACAAAACATAATTCAGGTTTAAGAATTAACCCGTTAATAGTCGCGCGTTGGCCTTTTCCCACCCGAAATTGGTTATCTTCCTGTAACTCATTTCCCGTTAATGTTACGATAGCGAAATTCCGTGTAGCTGACCTTGAGTGTTCACACTCTTGTGTAGTAAAATTGCAAGTCATTCCTGCTGTTACTTAGCATTTTATCGCATTCTTAAGTTTCAATCGGTGATCGGTTCAATCAAATGACCGCGTTGCGACCACTTGCGTTAGTTGAATTTTCCCCCCTCGTGTTCATCCTTTCCCATTTCCGCGAAATCTGTGGGGGAAAGTTTCTTCAAAGTACGGACTCTCTGCCTGTTGTTATTTCGTCTCTTTCTTTCTACTATTTTACCCGTTCATAGAGTACTTTTTTTACTTTTAGAATGTGACTTAAAATTGTTTTATTATATTAGTGGTGAAGTCAGTTCGCACAAAAATCTGATGGATGGCCACTTACATTTTTTTTTCATTGTCAAATATTGCGCGAATAAATTCTCAAATTGATAATCGTTTAAATATGGAAATAAAAGGGAAATTCATCATCATTATTTGAAAGAACTTGCTTTCCATTTACTACCGGAACATATAAATGAAAAAAACAGACAATAACACTGCCAAACCATTAAAAGAAAGAAAAGAGAATTTTGTAGGAATCAGTAAAAAAATTGCCGTCTCTCCAAAATCTGAAAAGTATCGTTTTTGTACAATAAAACAAATTCGAAAGATAAAACAATTTTCTCAGAAATGTAGTATGTATATCTGCGAAGAACATACATATAATTTATTTGTACAATAAGAAAAATAATGAGAATTTTATAATGTAGGTTAGAAATTACGCAAATAAAAATATCTTTTGGATAATTCAGTGAATGTTTATACCATGATTTTAAAAAATATTTTAAGTATTTTTCTAAAATTTATCTATTGTTAAATTTTCATACTGTAAATAAAAACACATTTTATTAACAATGCCGCAGAAAATGTTTTATTATTATTATTATTGAAATACAATAGAGGCTTGGGTACGATATCTCAAACTATTTCAAACTATTTTTCAGAATAATTTTTTCCTGAATATGAGAGAAAATTCATTTAAATTAAATTATTGCTGCATATTTATAATTTCGGAGAAAATTTTCTTATTGTTTTTATTATTTTAATGAATGTTTTTATAAAACAATAATTTATAACATTAATACCTTATTATGAAATGTACAATTGAATATTTATTTTAATTAAATAGTTGCTCTAAAATACATCCCTATTAAAATGAACCTTCCAGTGATTCTATTAATTAAAATAATTTATCCATCTTAGGATTTAAATCTACAATTGCAAATGTATTTAAATTAAATATTAAATTTCAATAACTTATTTATTATTTGCTTTTTATAAGCGAAGTTCGTATCCAGATTTTTATTCAAGGGCGCTGCTCCCACCCTAAAATAAGTAAAAAAACTACAAATCGTGCATTTTCATTTGAAAAGTGGATTTAATCACAAAATCTCGCGAGCCCCCCCCCCCCCTCCTCTCCCCCCTCATACACACACAGACACCCCACAAAATAAATAAATAAATAAAACGTAGTTACAACATTTACATTTATAATTTCGAAGTTAAGTATTTTTTACCTTTTTCTTTATTATATATATATATATAATTGTACATTTTTAATAGCATTTGGTTTATGTGGTGTTTGTGATTTCATAATTATTGGTCATTTTCATTATTTTTCAATGGTATTATTGTACAAAAAGTTTATATATATATATATATATATATATATATATATATATATATATATATTGTCTTTAATTGTTTATTGCATCAAATTTGATGGTTTTTCATATGTTTTAAATGAATTAATCGACCGCAATATGCTGCTGAATTAGTGGTATTGCATTTGATTTTCTGTTGCATGTCATAAGTTCCATTTTTACTTTCAGTTTAATTGTTCAATTTAATGTCAGTGTAATATATTGATGCTAAATTTATTAATTTTATTTTATTAAATGGATAGAGAGCGCCGGAGTATCATAAAAATCTACCTGACTCTTGATTCTGTCCTTCCAAAAAAAAAAAAATAATAATAATAATAATAAAAATAAAAATACCCCTATCACGAATTTAGATTCATATTCGAAAATGTATTCCTACTAATTATTGATTCATAGTAACATCAGAAATTCAATCAAATCATTTACTATTTACTTTTAAGTATTTATGCAAAACGAAGAAAGAGTTATAAAAACATTTATCTAGATGCCAACTGAATATATACTTAAAAAGTTGTAAAATGAATAATTGCTGTAATCTTTTAAAGTTCAGCCAACATTTTCACCCTACGTTATCCGTTTTCGATCATCTGATAACACCGGCAAGTTTCCCCTTCGTTTTCGGCCTGCTGGTAACGGCGGCAAATGGACCGAACGCGACTACTAACGTTCTAAAAAATGTCGCGACTACTCTCGGGTTAAAATACACGATTTTTTATAAAATGACGTCATTTGCATCCGCTAAAGCAATAAACTTTTACAATCCAGTCTTAAACGTCGTCTATAGAAAAGTATGCATATGACGTCATTATCACGGAATAACAGATAATATTCTAGACGTTGCCCATATTCTAATTTCAACTTTTTTTTAAGGTTTTATGAGAAAATGGTAACAAAAAGATACAGTAGCACCTATTTTCGACTATTTCCCATTTACTTTCAATAGAAACGGGGTACTTTTGTTGCCACGGTTAGAAAAATGGTATTAAAAACTACAAAAAAATTAATATCTCCAAAATAAATTCAGATACAGCTTTCAAACAAATTGCATTTTAAAGCACCTTTTTTCATTATACGACGGTGTAAAAATTAAAAACGTGCGATGTTTAGAAGTTGAAAAATTTGCAGCAGCGAAAATTGTAAAGCTGAATTTTCATTTTAAATTTGAAATTGTTGCCATTCGCAAAATGCCGTATGCGTTACGCACAGATATGTTTGTCCTTTATAATATAGATAGGTAGATACATAGATAAATAGTTATTTTACAGGGCGGACAGTGAGAAAAATTTTTAAGTATTGTTTGGTTAGTTCGTTGGTTTCTCTCTTTTCTCTTTATTATGTTCCTCGCTCTTCCTTCTGTTTTTCGATGCGCCCAGCGTCAGATATTTGGATGACCGAGCATATCATGTCTAGGCAGCAATTCTGGAAGTAGAGGAGAATGTGGTGCACAAACCAATAAAAAAGCAATCATACCAGTCATCATGAGGATGAGGTGATAAGACATAGGAGAAACAGCGGGATGGGAAGTTAATTATTTTTCTGCTCTAAAATACAGACATTGCCAGAAGATTCAAATAGTGAGAACTTTGAAGCAGGCAGTTCGTCTAAATCAGAATTTGAACCAGGGTCTTCAAAAGCAGACACTCCCAAATTTATATTAGTGTTGGCCGAAAAAACTTTTTCCGATTTTCGATGATGGGTAGTGTGGAAAAATGACCAAGGCAGCACTAAGTTCACACAAAAAGTTACAGAGTTTTTGAGCAATTCCTTCATTTTCCGCAAATGGCTTGAAGTTTTGCTCAAATGCTGATTTTTGAACTTTTATGGATTTTTTTTCAAATGTTAAATTTATTAAATTACTTGAATTTACATGAAATGTCATGTTTAGTGTACAAAATGTTTAAATAAGCTCTGGTTATGTATTATTTAATACCTAGTTTGGTGTATTTTGAATTAGGCGATTTTTATAGCCTTTTTGCGTAGAAGTGAGCAAGAATTTTAAGTATTGTTTGATTCCTTCGTCGGTTTCTCTATTTTGTCTTTATTACTTTCTTCGCTCTTCCTTCTGTTTTTCAATGCTTCTATAGTAATATATTAAAAAGCAGAATTCTATTAAAAAGCTATTTCTATTTTTATATAGTAATATATTCGGATGAAGGACCACAGCATGTTTTGACAGCAATTCTGGAAGGAGAGGAGAATGTGAAGCAGAAACTAATGTAAACGCAATCAATCATCATGAGAAAGAGCTAGGAAATAGGAGATGGGAGAAACTGCCAGATGGGCTGTTAATTATTTGTATGCTCTAAAATACAAATATTGTCAGAAGATTTAAATAATAGGAATTTTGAAGCAGGCAGTTCATCTCAATCAGAATTTGAACCAGGGCCTTCAAAAGCAGACGCTCCCAAACTCATATTCCTTTCTCACACAGACTTCACCTCATTTAGATCTGGTATATCACAAAGGTAAATTGCGTTATGAGTTTCATCCTTGCTTCAGGATTCAGGAATTGTGACAACAGGGAATAAGTATCTCGCCATCGATAAAGACAAGGTCTGTAGGCTGAAAAAGAAAATTGGAAATAAGATACAGCAGGAGGAAGACCTTGGAGAAAGAAAAATTACAAGTATATTTTTTAATAGTAAAAGAAAACAAAACATTCTTCATAGAAAAAAAGGAGACAAGCGGCATCTTCGAGAGTAAATGAAACAAATATCACCAATATTCTTTGAACGTTGTTCGGGATATTTGGGTCACTTGAGAGCTCCTTCTGGTCACTGTGGGGAAAGAACAAAATCAATTACATAATTTTCTAATCCAGAATAAAAACTGCATTGTGAAAAGTTAGGAGATAACTGGAACATTTGATATGTATTCGTCAATACGAACGAGTTTCTAATCCGACACCGACATCAACTATCTAAACTAGATGGTAGAACCACTTGACCTAAGACCTTTACTAACCCAATTTTAGCTATATTAATACATTGCTCAAATCTTCAGCCTTTTGCATTTCTGATGTCCATGTAACAGGAATAGGCTTATAGGAAGCAACACGTACATTTTCACACACCATTAGTGATATATGCTTCTTTATCGCGACGGTGCCCTTTGTGCCTTTTTTCTATGAAGATCGTTTTATCTCTTCTACAATCAAAGAATATGGTTGTAAATTTTCATCCTCTCAAGATATTCCTCCTCCTATATCTTCTTTCAAAGTTCCTTTTTTCGACACCTAACCTTGTCTTTAACGATGACAAGATTCCTCTATTCTTCTGTCACAATTCCTGCATTTTTAAGCACATATGAAGCTCTTAACACAATTTCCCTATCTGATATACCAGTTCTAAATGCGGCGAACTCTGTGTAAAAAAGGGATATACATCAAGGTGGGCCGAAAAAAACTTTTTTTCGATTTTCGATGATGGGTAGTGGGGAAAAGTGGCCTCTTGTGGCACTAAGTTCATACAAAAAGTGTATTTTTTGAGCAATTGTTTCATTTATCAACCCAACCCAAAACTCATATCCTTTTCTCACGCAGCGTTCACCGCATTTAGATCTGGTATGTCACATAGATGGCGTTATGAGTTTCATCTGTGCTTTAGGATGCAGGAATTGTGACAACAGGGAATATGTATCACGTCATCGATAGAACAAAGTCAGGAGACAGAAAAATGAACGTGGACATAAGATACAGCAGGAGGAAGATTTTTAGAAAGAAAAATCACAAGCATATTTTTTAATAGTAGAAAAAACAAAAGAATCTTCACAGAAAAAAGGGCGACAAGCGGCACCGCCGAGAGTAAGACAAAACAAATATTACCATGTTTTCTGAACGTGGTTCGGAATATTTGGGTCACTTGAGAGCTGCTTCTGGTCACTGCGGAGAGATAATAAAATCATTATATAATTTTCTAAGCCAGAATAAAGCCTGTTTTTGGAACAATTAAGGAGAGAACTGGAGCATCTGTTACATATCCGTCATACGAACGAGTTTCTAATCCGACACCGACATCAACTGTCTAAACTAGATGGTAGAACCACTTGATCTAATAATGCAGGACTCAAATTTTCAGCATTTTGCATTTCTGATGTCCATGTAACAGGAATAGGCTTATAGAAAGCGACACTTACATTTTCACATGCCATTAGTGTGCTTCTTTATCTCGAGGGTTCCCGTTTTTTCTACGATGATCGTTTTATATTTTCTACAATCAAAGAATATGGTTGTAAATTTTCATCCTCCAAGATATTCCTCCTCCTATATCTTCTTTTAAAGTTTCTTTCTTTCGACACCAACCTTGTCTTTAACGATGACAAGATTCCTCTCTTCTGCTGTCATAATTCCTGCATTTTAAAGAGCAAATGAAGCTTTAAACGCAATTTCCCAAGCTGATATACCAGTTCTAAATGCGGCGAACCGTGTGTGTAAAAGGGATATAAATTTGGTAGTTTCTGCTTTTGAAGGCCCTGGTTCAAATATTATTTAGACGAACTGCCTGCTTCAAAGCTCTCACTATTTGAATCTTCTGGCAATATCTGTATTTTAGAGCAGAAAAATATTTAATATCCCATCTCGCTGTTTCTCATATGTCTCATCACCTCATCCTCATGATGCCTGATATGATTGCTTTTTAGCTCACAGGCTATCAAAGCCTGGGAGCTAATGTGCCCGCCCGTTCTGTATGTATGTATGTATGTATGTATGTATGTACGTACGTACGTATGTACGTAACGCGATAACTCTTGATAGAAACATCCGATTTGCTTCAAAATTTTTTCCTAGGTTCATTGTGATAAGGCGCTTCCCTGATTAGTTTTGGGAGTTCATTGGTTAAGGATAAAGGGGGAAAAACGGGGTTAGTCACCCCCCCTTAATTCAGATAAATGTGTTTTTCATGCAGAATGATTCGATTTGCTCCGAATTTGGAATACCGGTTTATTATGTTAAGAAACTTCCCTGATTAGTTTTTGGAGTTCAATGGTTAAGGATAAAGGGGGAAAAACGGGGTTAGTCCACCCCCCTTAATTCAGATAAATGGGTTTTTTATGCAGAATCATTCGATTTGCTCCGAATTTGGTATACCGGTTTATTACGTTAAGGAACTTCCCTGATTAGTTTTGGGGGTTCATTGGTTAAGGATAAAGGGGGAAAAGGGGCATTAGTTCACCCCTTTTAATTCAGATAAATGGGTTTTTCATGCAGAATGGTTCGATTTGCTCCGAATTTGGTATACCGGTTTATTATGTTAAGGAACTTCCCTGATCAGTTTTGGGAGATCATTGGATAAGGATAAAGGGGAAAAACGGGGTTAGTCCACCCCCCTTAATTCAGATAAATGTGTTTTTCATGCAGAATGATTCGATTTGCTCCGAATTTGGTATACCGGTTTATTATGTTAAGGAACTTCCCTGATCAGTTTTGGGAGTTTATTGGTTAAGGATAAAGGGGGGAAAACGGGGTTAGTCCACCCCCCTTAATTCAGATAAATGTGTTTTTCATGCAGAATGATTCGATTTGCTCCGAAGTTGGTATACTGGTTTATTATGTTAAGGAACTTCCCTGATCAGTTTTGGGAGTTCATTGGTTAAGGATAAAGGGGGAAAAACGGGGTTAGTCCACCCCCCTTAATTCAGATAAATGTGTTTTAATGCAGAATGATTCGATTTGCTCCGAAGTTGGTATACTGGTTTATTATGTTAAGGAACTTCCCTGGTTAGTTTTGGGGGTTCATTAGTTAAGAATAAAGGGGGGAAAGGGGGTTCGTTCACCCCTTTTAATTCAGAGAAATGGGTTTTTCATGCAGAATGATTCGATTTGCTCCGAATATGTTATACCGGTTTATTATGTTAAGGAACTTCCCTGATTAGTTTTGGGGGTTCATTAGTTAAGAATAAAGGGGGGAAAGGGGGCTAGTCCACCCCTTTTAATTCAGATGAATGGGTATTTCATGCAGAATTATTCGATTTGCTCCGAATTTGGTATACCGGTTTATTATATTAAGGAACTTCTTTGATTAGTTTTGGGGGTTCATTGGTTAAGAATAAAGGGGAAAAGAGGGGCTAGTCCACCTCCTTAATTCAGATAATTGGGTTTTTCATGCAGAAGGATTCGATTTGCTCCGAATTTGGTATACCTGTTTATTATGTTAAGGAACTTCCCTGATTAGTTTTAGGGGTTCATTAGTTAAGAATAAAGGGGGGAAAGGGGGCTAGTCCACCCCTTTTAATTCAGATAAATGAGTTTTTCATGCAGAATGATTCGATTTGCTCCGAAGTTGGTATACCGGTTTATTATATTAAGGAACTTCCTTGATTAGTTTTGGGGGTTTATTGGTTAAAGATAAAGGGGGCTAGTCCACCCCCTTAATTTAGATAAATGTTTTTTTTTGCCGGATTATTCGATTTGCTCCAAATTTGGTATACCTGTTTATTATGATAAGGGGCTTCCCTGATGAGATTTGGAGGTTCACTGGTTATGTATAAAGGGGGAAACGGGGGGTAATTCCCCTTCACTTATTTTTTTGAGGGGAATTATTCTTTAAAATAAGTGTATAATATACAATTAGTGTGAATAGCCTGTGAGCTCAATGCCATCAGTTTAGCTGGGCACTTTTCTTTTTTATTTATTAGTTTCTGCTCCACAATCTCCTCTACTTCTAGAATTACTGTCTAGACATGATATGGCCCGTCATCAAAATATCTTACTCTGAGCGTATTGAAAACAGAAGGAAGAGCGAGGAACATAATAAAGAGAAAAGAGAGAAACCGACGAACGAACCAAGCAATAGTTACAATTTTTTCTCCCTTTTATGTGAAAAGGCTATAAAAATTGCCTAATTAAAAATACACATAGTTATTAAATAATACATTATCAGAGCTTATTTAAAAATTTCGTACACTAAACATGACATTTCAAGTAAATTCAGATAAAATAAATCTAACAAAAACATAACTGTGAAAATAAGGAACAAAGATCTGTAAAAAGAAAAAAAAATGTGGCAGAAAGGAAATGATATCTAAGTGGGGGCCAAGTTCAAATAAAATTCACTCAAACTTACCTACTGAAGTATTATAGCATTTTTTAAATTGTTTTAAAATAAAAATTATTGATAGCATATTAATAATAGATTTAGAACTTGGCAAGATTTTTATAAATGTTATGCCTATCATATTCACGTCTTAATAAAAGGATTATGATAATATTAATAGCTATGTCATTATAAAAAATTAATATAGTTATTATTATAAACAAATGACTGATGTTAAAGATTTGATAAACGAATAAACACACAGATACACTACAACTCGTCTTAGGTTATCACTCTAGCTACCCCCCCCCCTCCGGAAACTTCAATGCAAACAGACTATAAGGCCCCAGAAAGAGACAGATACACTTACGCTTGTTCTTGGTTATCACTCTAGAGACTGCACCCCTTTAAGGCGCTTACTCAAATTAAGGCTGCCAAAAATGAAATAACATGTTTTGATATAATAATGTCATTAATAAAAATAAATGACTCGTAGGTAAAAACTTGCCAAGTTCTAGATTAATTATTCATATGCTATGAATAATTTTTATTTTTAAACAATTTAAAAAATGCTATGATACTTCAGTTGGTAAGTTTGAGTGAATTTTATTTGAACTTGGCCCCCACTTAGTTATCATTTCTTTTCTGGCAGATAATTTTCTTACGGAACATGTCTCCCTTTTTTCACAGTTATATTTATGTTAGATATCATTACTTTTTGTAAAGTTACAATATATTTAGACACTTTACTTAAGGCTTTTTAATGTATTTACATGTGCCTATTTTATTCACCAAACAACATTCAAACTTAATTTAAATTCCCTACAATAAACTATTTGGTTCTCAATTTGCGGCAGAAATTTATATTTTAATACTTCTGTATTGAATACATGTTTTTAAACGAAATGTATTGATTCGAAATTTTTATTGTTTTTGAAATAACAATTCCTATTAAATTCCTATATTAAGTTTTCTTATTAAATGTTCCAATGAAATTTCCTATAGCTGGGCCTGATTTTTGTACTGTAAGTGAAAAATAAAATTATGTGCTTATGCCACACTATGTATCATTCATTCATGGCGCCGGCCAAGAGGCTGTGCAGAGGATGAAATTGCCCCTCCCTGGTATTTCAAATTTAATTAACTGAATATTTTTTTTCTCTGATGATTTTGAAAATAAAAATGAACTTTATTCTTCTGAAGTGATTTAAAGTAATTAAAACACTGAGAAAAAGAGGAACTAAAAATTTTTCTTATAGCCGAAATTTTTTGCTACAATTAACTGGATATTTCGTTTGCAAACAGGGTTTTCTCAAGTTTGAACCGTACTATCGCGTTTGAGAGTTCTAATTTTTTATAAAATTTCCTGTTTTCGAAATGAACACACGGGTTTTTGAAAAATAAGAAGGCAAATTTTCATTGAAAATTTCATAAAGTTCGGAGAAAAAAACTTGAGATTAAGTGTTTTGGGTATTTATTAACTAGTATTAAAAAATGCTCTGGCGAGCACCAAAAAAGGCTAATATGTTTTTAAGTATGAAAAAGGGTTTAACAAGTGCTTCTAATTGGGCATGAAAAAGGACAAGTGGTCCCTTCTTGGCTGCAGCTCACTGTCAATGCCAACTTTGAAAATATCATATTTGCGCTTTTTCTATATAAAATAAATTCGCGGTATTAAATCCGTTCGGTACTTCCTGAGATTGCGTAGAAATCTCAATTTAGAATGTTTTTTAGAACGGTTTTCGCTCATTTTCACCCTTTTAAATTTCGATTTTTTAGAAAAATGTTCTTATGGATCATTTGTACCTTATAAATAACTACCCTGCCTTCAGGATTATAGGCCCTTCAGTAACACAAAAATCGCAATTAAGAAATTATTTTCTTCTGCAACCCCTAGGTGGTAGTGACACCGACATGAAATAGGGCTTATGTTGGAGCAAGGGTTGTCATAATCAATTTCCAATCATTACTTTTGAAATAAGTTGGGCACTTTCTGAGATTGCGTAGAAATCGCCATTTAGAACTTTTTTAGAACTCTTTCGGTGCATTTTCACCCCTTTTAAATTTCGAATTTTTAAAGAAATGTTTTTAGAATTAGAGTTATTTATATCTTATAAATAACTACTATTGTAAATTTCCTCTCCCTTCCCTTCAGTAACACAAAAATCTCAATTTCGAACGTTTTTTTGCTCCTGCCACCCCCTTTAGAGGTATTGCCACCGATATAAAAAGTAGCCTATATTTGAGCAAGGGTTGTCACCATCATTTTGACACCATTATTTTTTAAATCGGTTTGGTACTTCCTGAAATTGCGTAAAAATCGCCATAAAGTACGTTTTTTAGAACGCTTTTTGCGCATTTTCACCCCTTTTTAATTTCGATTTTTTAAAGAAATGTCCTTAGAGATCATTAGTATCGTATAAGTAACTACCATTCCAAATTTCATCTTTCTAGGCCATTCAAGAACACAAAAATCGCGTTTTTAGAACGTTTTTTGCTCCTACAACCCCTTTTGGCCAGTGGCACGGACATAAGATATAGCCAATGTTCTAAGTTGGACTAACACCATTACTTTGATACCATTACTTTTGGAATCGGTTCGATAGTTCCAGATCTTACTTCATACAAATAAACAATTTTTACCTCTTTATAGTATTAGTATAGATTAGCAGGCTGAGCCCGCTGCGCTGGACCATTTTTCAATTAAACCTTCAATCAAACGAAATGGAAAATCCGACGCTGTATTTTAAATTAATATGGACCTTCACCTGGAAGATCCTTCCGCATTTTCTGAATACGCATCGGACGGAATTGCGCTATTATATTATCTCTTGCATTAGACTAAGTACGGGCAATTCAGAAGCAACTCTTTAGTACATCATGTAGAGTTTGGGAGGGAAATGCAGCCATTACGATCATATCACCACACTACTAAAAAAGAGAGAATTACAATGACTACAGAGATTGACCATTTAACTTAAAGAATGTTCGGGTTATTCACTTTCGTTTGTTAGTTCTTTTACTCCGGGCTTCTCAGCTTATTACTTTGTACGGATCTGATAACATAAATACATTCTTTCTCTACGTTGCATTATATTTGGTAATATACGTCTTCTTTTGGCAGGTTTTCTCTACACTTTCTTATCTTCGATTTCCAGTAGAGTAAATACAATCAAAACAGTATTTAACTTTTATATTGTAAAATATGTGAATCATGTAAAAGTGGATATTTAAAGCAGAATTGTGTGAATAAAATTAAAATAATGTCATTTTAACTGCCGTTTCTTTTTACATACCAGTTTTAATCATGCAACTATTAACCTAGGCAAATAACCTCGTTAACTAATTCAAATAGAAAACTAAACCTCTAGTTTTCATTCGATAGAATCTTCCCAATCATCCGTAATCGGATCCACAACCAAGTTTGATATGAAACGTTAGAAAATGTTCAAAACGGTATGGTTAAAAATGTACCAGAGTTAGCTACAAAGCAGGGTTAATTACGCTCCAAACTACATTCCATTAAATAATGTCAACTTGCTGTTGTTTGATTTTTAGATCTTTCACTATCAAAACTCTTTGCAAATGATAAGTAAAGTTAGTTATGCAAAAATTTTAGTAGTGATCTTTTTGGCAAACCGAAGATTTTTTTCGCATTTCTCTAATGAGCGTAATAATACGGAGAAATAAGCATGCTGTTATTTTCAAGACGTCATTATTCATCAGTTTGTTGCCTAAATAAAACTAAAAACGTTAATTTGTGACTATGATCAGGTGCTCGGGCTGTGCATCAGCCAAAATTTCTTTATAATGATTAAAATTTTATTTGAATCAGGTACTTTTTTTTTAAACCTAGAGTAAATGAACAAATATTGTTGTCATATACATTGGCCACCTTTGGCATTTGAATTTTTTTTTTTTGTACATTCAAAGTAATGCTTTTTTAGTGATAGTAAAATAAACCTAAAATTTCTCACTACGATCAGCTGCTCGGGCTGTGCATCAGCCAAAATTTTATAATGATTGAAATTTTAATTGAATTTGAGGTACTTTTTTTAAAAAACCTAGGATAAATGAACAAATATTGTTCCATTGGCCAACTTTGGCATTTGAAAAAAATTTTTTGTACATTCAAATTAATCCTTTTTTAATGATAGTAAAATAACTGCACATGAAAAATATCTATTAGTAAATCTTCTTTTGTCCGTTTGCTCCATATTAAAAAAACATAAATTTACTAATCGCTAATTACTAAAAGTACAAATTTCACGTAATCTTCTGAAATCGAATTTACCGTCCACGGTTCCTTTCAAATATAAACGAATCTTCCAACACTATATAGTACATTCAGGAAAAAAAAATAAATGACGAATGGAATGAAATATCGAAAAGTGATTTCAGAAAGCAATTTTTATTGAAATATGTCTTTTTTCGTGACAGAAATAACGCATAATTGCTTACATTTTCTTAAGAATAATCTTTACTACCTAACATTGCAAGCATTGAACGTTTGTATAAGGGAAATTGGCGATATGTTTTTTTATTAAAAAAAGAATGGACAATATTAGCTAATCTGGCTTCGAGGTTATAAAAGTCACAAATTTGGGGAAAACAAACCGACCTGCTTTCGCAGTAAAGTATGATGAGAATTTTTTTAAATGTCTGAAATTAAATTATTTTATAGTACGTATGTGCGTGTGTAGGAGACTCTATGTGCGTGTATAAGTGATAAGTATGTGCGTGTCTACTCATCCTTCAGATGATGGAAGAGTTAGAAATAAAAAAGAACAAGTCAAAAACAAAATTGTTACCACAAGGAAGGTCTCCTTAAAGAGCATACTCAAATTATTTTGAAAAGAAAAATGCTTTTAAAACTACTCATGTATGTAGTAAAACATTAGTCAAATTTGGCGGCGGAATCCCAGTAAAAATCTGAAAAAAATCTATATATATTCGAGTATTTGGAGCAAAAAAGACGAACGTTCCACGCTATTTTGCTAGCCAACACATTTCCATCCCAAATGCAAGATATTTAAATACATTTGAAAATTGCTTGTTAAATGTTTAAATGCCTAAAACTCAATGAATTTTAAACTTAAACGAAGGATTAGCGTATAATTTTTTTTTATCATTAAGCGTATATAACACACTGGTTTCCAAAAATTAAGGAAAAACAACAAAAGTAGCGATTACTCAAAATGTTACAAGTAGATTTTAATAAAACTGAGCCACAATGTACAACACATAGTAAGGTATAAAACAGCATTAAAAGAAATTACCAGACGAGTGTGGTGTTTCAGAAATTAACACAATTATAAAATAAACAAAATAAATGAGTCATTTTGGAATTGGAAAAGTACCTTTAACATGGAGTATGATCACCTCTAGAAGCAATAAAGCACATACAGCGATGTGTGATGCTGTCAATTATGCTATCGATAAGTTCTGCGATCCATTGCTCTAGTAAAGCAGTTGTAAGCGTGGCAAGTGTCCGAGGAGGGGCATTGATAGCAGCGACACATCTTCCTAATGCATTCCAAACATGCTTCACGGGGTACAAGTCCAGTGATCGAGCTGGCCAGCGTTATCGTCCTGTAACAGGAAATGATTAACTATTGAACTGGGATAAGGGCACACATAAGCATAAAAAATGTCATGTCTATAGACGTGAGCATTCACAGTTCCATGTGGAAAGACATGGAGGTCTGTACGTCCGCCCAATGAGATACCATCCCAAATACAGACACTGCCTCCTCCATACTAATCTCTTCTACGAACGTTTGATGGAAGATACCGTGTTCCATGTTCTCTCCAAATCAATCATTGCCTACTATCGCTTTGGAGGCTGAAGTGTAACTCATCCGTGAAGAGAACACGCCTCCATTGACCAGCTGTCCAGTGACATGTTGACGTGCCCACCTTAAACGTTCCCTCCAGTGACATGAGGTGAGCGGCATACAAATTTCTTGTTGCATCGCATAAAGACCACCTTCATGAAGCCTTCTACGCACAGTAGAATTTCATACCAGCCTTCCAGCGACTGCAGCAAGGGAGAATCTAAGATGAGAGGGTGTTGCTGTTCTATGGACAGTATTCTAGTGACGTCACAGTGGGAATCACGTGTTGTAAAAATAGCGGCTAGACCGTTTGTTTCGTTATTGCATCATTTGATGCAGCATAAATACAGATAAATGCATGCGTAAAACACTGCAGATTTATTTTGTACGAATTATTTTCGATCAATACTTATACACATACTAATTAAAATCCATACATACTTATTAATTAAAATTTAAAATTTTTATTTTATAAATAAAATGAAAAATGTGCATGCAATTTCTTTAAAATAGAGAAAATAATTCATGTATAACTCATACCTGTCCCTGAAAAAGTCTAAAACTTCGTATGAAAATAAAGTATAAGCATAAATTTTCTAACCACAATACTTTTCAATGGCGCGGTTATGAATGTTATTCCCAAGCAGACGAATTTATGTAGCCTCGAACCAAAAGGGAGAATATGGTCCATTCTTTCGTGCACATTACCGCAAATATCGGTCATCGGTGCTTGTCGTAGCTCTTGCCTGTCCTTGAGTAAACCTTCTGGAGTCCGAACTAGTTATTTAAAATTGTTTCCAAAGCCTATGAACAACAGAAAGACTCACATTTAGCCATCTGGCAACCTCTTTCTGACTTTGACCTACCTCCAATCTTCCAATAGCTATATATTGCAGTTATGCGGACAAATGATACCTCGAGATCACACTAACGAATTGGCTATCTCAGTTTTCTTCTATCTTAATCACAGCAACCCCAGCAGCCGTACTCTCTAGCATGCACTTTTGTGCTCCTCACAGATGATACAATCCGAATGCAGCGCCACTAATTTGCATTTTGTAATTTTATGCAGTATATTTTAGTTAACAACATATGCAAATTTCATACGGATATGTTCATTTTTGAACGAGTTATCGCTCTTTTTGTGATTTTGAAACCAGTGTATATACAAATTGCGTGTTGCAGTAGTTATTTAATTTTACATGGCTTCACCGGCTGGAAATGTTTTAAGGGTACTATTTGATTATTCATTCAACCAATATCGCCAAATTATATAAATTGCCAAACGCTTCGCCAAATTATATAAATTGCCAAACTGCTCGCCAAATTATACAAATTGACAAAATTTTTATTTTAAACAACGAAAGAATACATAAATTTGTAAACATTAATCTAACAAAAACATAGCTGTGAAAAAAGGGAGCCAAGTTCTGTAAAGACAATGGCAAGAAAAGAAGTGATATCTAAGTGGGTGCCAAGTTCAAATTAAATTCACTCAAACTTACCCACAGAAGTATTATAGCATTTTTTAAATTGTTTAGAAATAAAAATTATTGATAGCCTATTAATAATAAATCTAGAACTTGGCAAGTTTTTACATACGCGTCATTTATTTTTATTAATGACATTATTATATCAAAACTTGTTATTTCATGTTTGGAAGACATCATTTGAGTGAGCTCCTTTCCCTTGAAGGGTGGTGGGACAAAATATATCCCCCCTAATTTTAACTGCAAAATACCACATGACACTAGAATTCAGGACTAAAAAGTTTAATTTTATTAAATACGTGTAAAGAAGCTTTTACCCATTTTGAAATAAATTTGTTTTTAAATTCTGGTGTGATTCAATCATTTCAGCATGTCACGAATAAAACCTCTTTGCCCCTGAAGGGTTAAAGGGGTGCAGTCTCTAGAGGGATGACCAAGAACAAGCGTAAGGGTATCTGTCTCTTTCTCAGGCCTTTTAGTCTGTTTGCATTGAGGTTTCTGGAGGGTGGGTGCTAGAGTGATAACCAAAGGGCGAGCGGGAGTGTATCTGTGTATTTATTGGTTTATCAAATCTTTAACATGAGTCATTTGTTTATAATAATAACCATATTAATATTTTTATAATGACATTGTTGTTAATATTAACATCATCATTTTATTAAGACATGAAATTGATAGGCATAACATTTATCAAAAACTCGCCAAGTTCTAGATTTATTATTAATATGCTATCAATAATTTTTATTTCTAAACAATTTAAAAAATGCTATAATACTTCTGTAGATAAGTTTGAGTGAATTTAATTTGAACTTGGCACCCACTTAGATATCACTTCTTTTCTTGCCATTGTCTTTACAGAACTTGGCTCCCTTTTTTCACAGCTATGTTTTTGTTAGATATCATTACTTTTTGTAAAGTTACAATATATTTAGACACTTTACTGAATGCTTTTTAATGTGTTTACATGTGACTATTTCATTCACCAAGCAACATTCAATTTTAATTTAAATTTCCTACAACAAACTATTTGGCTGTCAATTTGCGGCTGAAATCTATATTTTAATACTGCTACATTGAATGCATGTTTTGAAACGAAATGTATTGATTCGAAATTTTTATTGTTTCTGAAACAACAATTCCTATTAAATTCCTATATTAAATTTTCCTATTAAATTTTACAATTAAATATCCTTTAGCTGGGCCTGCTTTTTTGTACTGCAATTGAAAAATAAAGTTATGTGCATATGCCACACTATGTATCATTCATCCATGGGTGCCAGCAAAGAGGCAGTGCAGAGGAAGGACATTGCCTCTCCCTGGATTTTCAAATTTAACTAATTAAATATCCTTTTCTCTGATGACTTTGAAAATAACAAGTGGGTAAGTGTGATCACAGATCGCACAGAGGGTTTGTTTAATATTCCTTTCAAAACACTTTATCCTTTTGAAAAATCTGTTAGTTCCACATTTCGCAACCAGGGGCGCACTATACTCTAAACAAACTTCTATCCGAACGAAACTCCGTTTTACATACTATCCGTAGATATATTAGTCGAGGGGATTGAGGCTATAGCAGCCGAGATAAGTAGGCGTCCCTGGCGGTAAAAAGTGGAACGAAAATATGCAAGGCTATGGTGCATAAGATGAAAGAATGGTGAAAGGGGTGTCGGCAAAAGTTGGAAAAGTGCTCCCCGGGTGAAAAGGGCGGAGGTTAGAAAACTTGCTTAAAATACACAAGTTTGAGCACAGAGGAGTAAATAATATAAGACTTTTTGAAAATTTTATGATTTGTCGTGTGGTCTGAGGTACTCAGCTATACGTATGCAAAAAGTCATGTCTCCAATTTAATTAGGGGCTCCCTTAGAAAGAATTGCTTAAAATACATATGTGGTAGCTCAAAGGGTTAAACGTCAGACTTTTTCAAGATTTTATGATTTGTCACCTGGCCTCAGGTGTTCTGCTATAAGTATGCAAAATTTCAAATCTGCAGTTAAATAAGGGGCTCAGTTAGAAAGAATTGCTTAAAATACGCATGTGGAAGCCCAAAGGGTTAAATGTACGACTTTTTCAAAATTTTATGATTTGTCATTTGATGTGTGTTCAGCTATAAGTATGCAAATTTTCACGCCTCCAACATAATTAGAGGCTCACTTTGAAAGAATTGTTTAAAATACACATGGGGGAGCCCAGAGGGTTAAATGTACGACTTTTTCAAAATTTTATGATTTCTCGTTTGATGTGAGGTGTTCAGCTATAAGTATGCGAACTTTCACGCCTCCAACCTAATTAGGGCGGACTTAGAAAGAATTGTTTAAAATACACATGTGGGAGCGCAAAGGGTTAAATGTACGATTTTTTCAAAATTGTAGGATTTGTCGTTTGATGTGAGGTGTTCAGCTATAAGTATGCAAAATTTCACTCCTCCAACCTTGTTAGAGGCTCACATAGAAAGAATTGTTTAAAATACACATGTGGGAGCCCAAAGGGTTAAATGTAAGACTTTTTCAAACTGTTATGGTTTGTCATTTGATGTGAGGTGTTCAGCTATAAGTATGCAAAATTTCATTCTTCCAATCTAATTAGGGCTCACTTAGAAAGTATTTTTTAAAAATACACATGTGGGAGTCCAAAGGGTTAAATGTACGACTTTTTCAAAATTTTATGATTTGTCGTTTGATGTGATGTGATCAGCTATAAGTCTGTAAAATTTCACGCTTCTAACCTAATTAGGGGCACACTTAGAAAGAATTGTTTAAAATACACAAGTGGGAGCCAAAGGGTTAAATGTACGACTTTCTAAAAATTTTATGAATTGTCGTATGATGTGTGGTGTTCAGCTATAAGTATGCAAAATTTCAAGTATCCAACATGTATAGTTTCTGAGAACGGGCTCTCTGACGGACAGAATATCTCAATTTGTTGATTTTCTGTAAGCAAGTAAACCCAGATAAACCCCCAGTAAGTAGATAGGTTTACAGTAGAAGTCTATGGGAATTTGGCGAAATATTAGAGATATCGCCAAGGTGGCGTCGCTTTTGGCGACTAGTTTTGGTCGCCAAATTTGGCGATATATCGCCATATTGGCGAGAAACTTGCGGTATTTGGCGACAGAACATAGTCCCCTCCTACGGCAAATTAAAATTTCGCCTAATAGACGTAATGTTAAAGTAAAAATGGGCACCCCCAAGTGGGTAATTCATCGATTTCACAATTTTTTAATTTTTTTCCTTAGTTTTATAGTGTAAACAAACTTCGCACCAAATTTGAAGTCTGTAGCTGCAGTAGATATACGAGATCTTTTTGATGAGTGAGTCAGTCAGTCAGTCAGTCAGTGGTAAAATTATCGATTATCAGACATTTTCAAATGTCATTTTCTCGGAAACTAATTATGCGTTATTTATAAAATTTTGGATTTTAGGTAATTAGGGTGGCCTTACTACACATTTCGTATAACAAGTACGTAGGTCTCATAGATTTTCAGTAGTAGAGCATTGAAATTTCACGAAAACGGCTCGAAATGGTTCGTGTAAATAACACACCGCTATGTCAGGCGAACTTGGCTGACACACTGCCGTGTGTCTAGATAAAATTACAAATAGAAGTGAAATTAAAAAAACACTTGATGACGCAACAAACACGTGTACCGTGTTTAATGTCAAGTCAATGTAAAATTTACGATCAGTTATCATTGGCATTTATCTTATAGTTTAGCGATAGTTATTTTGTCGACGGGATAATCAAGTAGTTAAATCACCGTTTTAAATGTGTTTTAAAAGTAGCTGGCTAATTAAAAATGCTACCATTAAACATTGTATGTTAAATACTTGTTTCCATGGCAACAAAAACATTCATTTCTTGTTTCTGACACTAACAATATCGAAGTCAAATTGCCAATGTTCCGAATCGGACATTAATTTTGAATTTGGAAAAAATTTAATGAACTGAAATTTTGTTTTAAATCGTATAATTACGATAATAAAATTTTAATATATACACATATAAAGGTATATGACAAAACTGTAGTAATAAAAATGTATTTATTACGTTAAACTTAATCTAACTATCTTCGTATGCAGAGTAGAAAAAGGTTTTACTTAAAAATTATTTCTCTCTATTCTAAAAAAAACTAACTACCGCTGTCACCGCCGCCGCCGCCGCCGCTGCCGCCGCCGCTGCCGCCGCCGCCGCCGCCACCGCCGGTTTTGAATTTTTTGTGACCGGAGGTCTTTCTTCGTTAATATTAAAAAAACTGTTGCATACAAAAATATGAAAATCGGTAGTATTATAGAAAAATGTTTGATAAACACGCTGATGCAGACAGTTTTCAAATCGAAGAATTGTTTTAAGGGATATTTAATGACAAAGTTGGACAAAAACGTTCCATTAAAAAAGTTTTATACGAGCAAAAACTGTACATAGGCATTTAATCATTTTTAGATCATTTTATGCGTCAGAATTTCCCGGTGTGCAGATTGCAGTTAGTTTTTTAATTTGAATAATTTTTCGAGGATTTATTTCTATTTTAAATTCAAATATCAGCATTTCGAAAGATATTTTTTACAAATTTTAGAAAATTGTATTAATTTAAAATGTTGCCAACAGTATAAACAGCGCAAACAGTAATGTTTGCTTCAAATTAAAAATTTATTTTACACGTAACTATTATAAACAAAAAATATAAAAAGCAGGAACTCATTGAAAATTACGTCATAAAAACTACACTGTTAGAAATTTGCAGCATTCTGTCCAGTCATTCGACCGTTTTTTGAAAAAACGGTTTCACAGCCGTAATTTAACTATATTCTGACCGTAAAATGGCCAATAATATGGTCAGAATAGTGTTAAATTACGGTTGTGTAACCGTTTTCGATAAAAACGGTCGAATGACTGGACGGAATGCTGCAAATTTTTAACAGTGTATAGTTACACGTGAATTTTAAATGCGAAAGAATATTGTAAAATAATAAATTCAGTAACATGCGTTAGAAGTCCTAAATAGGAGAATTTACGTCATATTACACTTATTACGTAAAATGAACAAAAAATAATATTGCAAAACAGTTTTAATTTAAAATTGCGCGAGACATTTACTTGACGTTTTAAGGTGACCATAATGTTTCATTTCTAACAAAAGTATTTTGACGTGAATATTAAAAAGAAAAAGAAAAGTTTGGTGAAAATTACGTCAGATTATAATTGTCAGATTCAAATTATAATTCAATCTTCCGAAATCTTTTTAAAGGCGATCAAATTAGCGTGCTGTTAGAGTCTGCGGTGTCTGAACGGGGGTTGACGAGCGTAGCTCGTAGGGTGTAGAGCCCCCTAGTATCATAAAAAAAAGTATCATTCAAAATTTTATTGTGCCACCAACCAGCATTAAATCGCCATAAAAATTAAATTTTCATTATTTTTTTACAAACGCTAAATTGAGGTTCTGCGGATTTTTTTTAATAAAAATATTATGTGTCAGG
Source organism: Maratus speciosus (assembly GCA_963932465.1). NCBI lineage: Eukaryota > Metazoa > Arthropoda > Arachnida > Araneae > Salticidae > Maratus > Maratus speciosus. Next base: position 490,594,063 of record OZ010791.1, on the reverse strand, counting down.
AGAAGAATATTCTATATATTCCGCATGAGAAGAATATTATAAAAAAAATTTCTAATATTTCTAAGCATGCACTTATCGAAACTTTCTCGATATCATCCTATCAAATTGTACAGATGCATTTTTCTTAACCTGACGCAAAAGATAAAGAGCCAAATCTCATTTCAATTGCAATATTTTAACTGAGTAATTTTTTAAGCATACGAACATTCCCTTTCATGTTTAAATTAAATATTTTCGTTTTTTAATATTATTACTCATTAAAACGGATTTTTGCCTTCTTTTTTTCTTCCTTCTTTTTTTTAATTAAAATTAGTAACAGTTTTTTTTTTTTTATGTTTCGAGGTGTAATAGTTGTTTCATTTTTTTTTAATCAACGATAAATTTCACCAAGAAATAAAATGGTAAACCTTATCGTCCAAAATAACAGAACTTTCCGTCATAATTCTATAACTAATATAGGTAGAACGATGTCTTATAGCTTAAAACCTTTCCTGAAACGATACCCATCTAACGGTATAAGTTCCGTAAAACTCCATGCAGTAGAACTCGAAATCTCGGCGTTCGGAACGAAATTTCCGTTTGGATTATATATATATACTAGCAGGCTATGCCCGCTGCGCTGGTCAATATTTCCAAATGAACCTTGGATTAAACTAAATGGTGAATTTGAACTTGTATTTTAAACAATATGGATCTTCAGCTTGACCTTACACATTACTGAAAACGATGCGAACGCCATTGCGATATAATGTTATCTTAAGCGTTGGACAAAATTTAGCAATTAAGAAGTAATTGTTTAAGTTGATTATAAACAGCGCACTTATGTTTGGGTATGACCGTTATTGGGGAGATATAATTGGGGAGGAATAATTTGGGGAGACCGTTATGACAACAGGAATTAATACCTCTGTAACTAATCAACATATAATGAAATCGTATATACTAACACCATTCCTAAAAGTGATGCAACAGGGCCACTTGTAACAAAATATGTTCTGTAGATTTTTTTTTAAGGCTAAACTTTCATAATCAGGTTCACTTAATTTTTGAACTTCTACTGTTGCTCTATAACTAAGTACCCTTGAACAATATGTATACACTAAAACCTTTCCAAAATTATTACCTAACTAATTGTGGTATATCCTACGAAAGTATTATAAACAATCGGAATGAAATAAAAATTTCCGTTGTAAATATATAGTAGATGATGATGATGCGATTTTGTGTAATAGAATTCATAGTAAAGTTTTCGCTTCAAACAAAAACGATGCTTTCAACATTAAAGCTAATACACCAATATGTGAAGTATCCGATTACGGAAGGTTAACTTGAATTCTCATGAGCAACTACTCAAAGAAAAGTGAATATGTGACTTTTGTGATACTTTTATGTCAGCCGGGCGCAGGTAATAAATCAATAAAGATTGTTTTCATAGCATACTCTTATATTATTATTTTCATTTAAAACACAAACCTTTCACTCATTTAATTTAAAATGCATGCCTTATACTAATTTCATTTATAAAACTGAAAAGATAAACAATAACAGGAAATAATGCCATAATTAAAAGCAAAAAAATATTTTTAATTTACATGCGCAAAATGTAACTACTGCTACTGGGAATTTTAAAAATGCTATCAGCGAGATGTGCGCACGGTTGTTATAAATGTACCCATTTTTTCTTCTTATCGAGGAGCAATTTATAAATCGCACAATATTATTCCAATTCCAATTTCTTTCATTGAGGAACCTATGACCGGAAAAAATGGAAAAAGACTCTTGTAGATTCCTCGGATGACGGCATCTGACGCCATAAACCGAGTTTATATATATGAAAATAATTTTTAAGTCTTTACAAACATTGCTTTCATACTTAAATATTTTCATTGGCACTACTTGTTATCCCGTCGACCAATTTCGCCAAATTATATAAATCGCCAAACCATTCGCCAAATTATATAAATTGACATAATCTTTATTTTAAATAACGAAATAACAAATAAATTAGTATAACATTAATAAAAATACAAATAAAACGTCGAAATTAAAATCACTTGATGGCGTAAACACGTGTAGTTTGTTTAAATTCAAGTGAATTTGATATTTACGATCAACCATTATTGGCATTTAATCTTATAGTTTGACGATAGATTTTTGGTCTACGGAATATCTAAGTAGTACCTTTTCCATTTTTGTTTTATAACGCTAAATTCACAGTAATTTTTTCCCTTTTATTTTATATAAAATCACTATTTAAAAAAAAAATTAAGATGCTTGCATTTTTATTTCAAACTCAGAGCCGTTTTTATTTTTTAGCCAAAAGGGTTGATTTGAATTTTTTCCGTTGCTAGAGTAACGGATGTAATGATAGATATTTTGAGGTTTAGATGCCAAAGACACCGCCAAATTAGAAAAATATGAAATGTGTCATGAACTGTTGGACTTATAAAAATTTATTTGGTAGCATTCGATTCAACATACAAAACTACATTAAAATATGCTATCATTTGACGCATAATTTTGATATTCGATTTTTTCCCCCTCCCCGTGCAAAACCATTAGGGGTGACACTTTAGAAAATCCTTTCTTAGCAGAAGTTTGTGTCATAAGAAGTATTTTTACCACGATTTTCAAGATTTTAGTTTGCGCTGTGCGTTAATTAGTCCCCTAATCCAGACTTTATTTTATATACTATATTAGATATGCGATTTTGCGGTGAATCGATGATCGAAAATTAGTCCAATATCATTTCAAATATTACATAACAGAGGAGAAAGTACGAAGAAAGACGAAGAAGAAATGACGAATTACAAAAGACTTGTAATTTTTTTTTTTCAAAATGTTGAATTTTTCAATAGTAATAACGTATTAAAACATAAATTTCCTTAAAAATTATCTTTATTTCCTAGATTTCGAATCTGTGAATTTTCCTATAAATGAAATTGGCGATATGACTTGAGAAAATAGATACTATTTGCTTAAATAAAATGGGTAATATTCGTTGATCTGAGTTCGAGTTTATAGATATCACATGCTTTCGGAATTACGGCGAAAAACATTTTAAAAAGTATGAAATTATTTTACAATATGTATGTGTGGCAGAAATTCACACTGAAAGTTAAGTATTCGATTCCATTTTTAAAATATTAACTGATATCTATATAAGTTACAATTGAATATGAAAATGTACTCAAAAAATGATCTCTTTCACCTAAAAAAACACCATTTGTGAGAACATCCTCAAGCTAATGTCACGCTTATGCATTTTTGGCTTAAAATCACATTGTTTGGCGACAAAAGAAAAATAAAAAATTGTAAAGAAACAAATAGTAATTACACATGTGACTCACAATTACATCTGCTTGTTTCTTCTATAAGTCACGTGATGGGACAATTAGATATAAAAAAAAAAGAAAAGAACAGAACAGAAAGAAAATGTCGTTAAAATTTCATCTAATGAAATTTTCAGATTCGTTTCTATATCTAACGCAAGCGATAAAGAGCCAAATATTGCGTATCAAGTGTAATATTTCTTATTAAATTAATTTTTAAGCATTACAAATATTTCTTTCAGGTTTTGATTAAATGTTTCCGTTTTTTAATATTATCACTCATTAAAACGGATTTTCTTCTTCTGTTTTTCTTTTTTTTTTCATTTAAATAAAATTAGTAACAGATTTTCTTTTATTTTTCGAGGTTTAATAGCCGTTTCAATTTTTTTTTTTTATCAACGATGAATTTCGCCAAGAAATAAAATGGTAACCTTATCGCCCAAAATAACACAATTTTCCGTCATAATTCTAAAACTAATATAGGTAGAATAATGTGTTATAGATTAAAACCTTCCCTGAAACAATACCTATCTAACGGTATAGGTTCCGTAAAAATCCATGCAGTATAACTCGAAATCTAGGCGTTCGGAACGAAATTTCCGTTTGGATTTTATATATATAATAGATAATAGAATAGATAATAGATTTTATAGAATATATATAATAGAATAGATAATAGATTATGTGTTATGAACTATCTCAAAGTTTAAAAAAAGATCGCATTTTTAGATTACCTAATTTTAACAATATCGCGTTATGTTAGTTCCACATTCCACCACCAGGGAGCGCACTCTATTCTTAACGAAAGCGTATCTGAACGAAACTCCTTCATGCAACCTTTCCTTAGATACATGAATTGGGAGGATGGCGGTCTTAACAAATAATTTAAGATAATTGCTGAAATTAGTACGAAAAATATTTTAAAGGGGCTCTACGCGGGCCCCTAATAGAGTTAGAGGAAATCGGAAGACGGCAAAATAATCACGGGCGAAAGTTTGCTTGGGTGCTCTGGAGCTACTTTTGGCGCGAGATCTAAGGTCTACGACCAATAGGAGACCAGATATTTAAGGAAATATGAAGTAAGAAAGTTCAAAATAATAGAATTTTCCGTAATAATTCTTTAACTAATCTATGTAGAATGATGTGTTATAGCTTAAAACATTCCCTGGAACGATACCTATCTAACGGTATAAGTTCCGTAAAAATCCATGCGGTAGAACTCGAAATCTCGGCGTTCGGAACGAAATTTCCGTTTGGATTTTATATATATAATAGACTAGCAGGCTACACCCGCTTCGCTGGTCCATTTTCCAAATGATCCTAGATCAAACGAAATTATGAAGTCGACTTTGTATTTTAAATTAATATGGACCTCCACCGGGAAAATCTTTCCGCATTTGCTGAATACTATGCGAACGCTATTTAGATATTATATTATCTTACGGGTTAGGCAAAATTCGGGCTATTCAGAAGAAACTCTTTTTACAGTATATATTTAAAGTAGAGGTTGGGAAGAAAATACGGCCGTTATGATAATCAGAAATGTTAAAATGTTCTCTAGTCACCACACTACTAAAATGAGAGATAATTGCAATGATTGCAGAGAGTGACCACTGAACATTAATTATGTTCGGATTATTCACTTTCGTTTGATAGTTCTTGAACTCCGGGCTTCTCAGTTTGGTGCTATGTGTGGTTCTGGTAGCTTAAATACAATTTCTCTCTACGTTGCATTATATTTTGTAATACATACGTCTTCTAGCAGGTCTACTGGAGTTTTCTGTCTTCGGATTACAGCAGTGTAAATATGGTAAAAAAATGTAATAAATTGTTTGCACACAAAAAGTCTTTAACTTTCATTAAAAGAAATATGAATCACATAAAAGTGGATTTTTAAAAATGAAGTGTTTGAATAAAATTAAAATAATGTCATTTTCATTACCATTTCCTTTTTATGTATATACCACTTGATATTATGTAACTGTTAACCTGAAAAAAAAAACTTCGATAACTGATTATGATAGAAAAATAAACCTCTTGTTTTCATCCAATCAAAATCTTCCCAATCTTCCATAATCGGGTGCACAGCTAAGATTTACAGAAAACATTAGAAGTGTTTGCAAACTATATGGTTACAAATTTACCAGAATTAACACACGTAAAACATGCGTAATTATGCGACAAACTACATTTCATTAAATAAAGTCAAATTGCTCTTGGCTGAATTATAGATCTTTCGCCAAAAATACTCTTTGTAAATGACAAATAAAGTCAGTTATACAAAATGTAATAATCTAACACGTTATAATGTAACAAAATAATCTTTTTTGATGCACCTAAGATCTTTTTTCATTTCTCTAAAGAGTACAATAACACAGAGAAATAAATACACTTTTTATTTTCAAAATTACATTATTCTTCAGTCTGCTGCGTAAATAAACCTAAAATAGTTATTTTTTCCCCAGTTTAGCAAATAGGATTGTGCGTCAGAAGTACTTGCTTTATAATGATTTCTATTTTCAATTTTATCTGCATTTCAGGTACTTTTTTTCTTATCTAGGCTAAAATGATAAATCAAGAAATATTGTTCCACCAGCCACCATTGGAATTTCAAAATTTTTTCCAAGTATTTATTTTTTAGTGACAGTAAAATAACTACAAATAAAAAATATATAATACTAAATCTTCTGTTCTCCGTTTGCTTGATAATGAAAAAACATAAATTTACTAATCGCTAAGTTCAAATTTCATGTATTCTTCTGCAATCGCGATCACTGTCCAGAGACTCTTTCAAATATAATAGAAACACCCAAATAGTTCAGTAAATACACTAATTAGCGGGTAACCTGATTACGGAAGATTAATCCAATATCAAAAACCTTTAAAAAAAACTGAAAAAGGGATGACGAATTAAAAAGATAATCGAAAGTTTATTTCAGTAAGCAATTTTTATAGTAAAATATATTCTCTTTTGTGGTATTAATAACGCAAAATTGTTTAAATTTTCTTAAGGATAACCTTTAGTACTTAGCATTTGAAAAAATAGACTTTTCTAAAAGAAAAATTGGCAATATATGTAACAAAAAAAAAAAAAAAACAAAAAAAACAAAAAAAAACAGAGTGGACAATATTTGTTGATCTGAGTTCGAGGTTATAAAAGTCATAAGTTTGGGGAAAAACAAAATAGCATGTTTCCGTAGTAAAGTACGCGAAAAATATTTTAAATATTTTTAATAAAATTATTTATAATATGTGTGTGCATGTGTGTGTGTGTGAGGGGGGGAAACGTTTGCATTAATATTTAAATATTTGAGCCCACTTTTATAATATTAACTGCTATTTATATAAGATCATCATTTTTATAATTACATCTGCTAGTTTTTTCTGTAAGAGATAAATAATAATAATAATAATAATAATAATAATAATAATAATAATAATAATTGTTACTCACAAGGAATGTTTCCTTAAAACGCATACTCAAAATATTTTGAAAAAGGAAATGCTAATAAAACGACTCATGTATGTAAAAAAGATGGGTAAAAATATTGCGGTAGAATCCCAGTAGAAAATCTGTAAAAAAAAATATTTTTTCGAGTATTTGGCGCGAAAAGACGAACGCTCTTTGGGGAACCAATACGTTTCCTCGCCAAATGCAAGAGATTGAAATTCATTTATAAATTCCTTGTTAAATAAGTAATTAAATTCCTAATGCTCAATGAATTTAAACTTAAACTGTGGATTAGTTTACTATTTTTGCTGTAAGCTTATATAATATATGCAAATTGCGTGTTATTTGTATTGAGCTATTTATTTTTATACGGTGTCACCGGCTGGATAAGTTTTAAGGGTATTTTAATTAAGAATGCTATCATTAAACATTTCGATATTAAGTTATTGTTTCCATGGCAATAAAACTCTCTTGTTGTCTCTGATACTAACAATATCGAAGTCAAATTGCCAGTGCTCAGAATCGGACCTTAATTTGAGTTTGAAACACTTTTAATCCATTTAAATTTCGTTGTAAACGGCATTAATACGGTGGTTAAATTTCATTATTACATATATAAATGTATATGACAAAACTGCAGTTATTTGTATGTATTTATTTAAGTTAAACTTACTTAAACTAACTTCGTATCGACAGTTGAAAAAGTTTTTCTTAAAGAATATTTATCATAGTATTATTCAGAATTTTATCGTGTCGCCATCCAGCGCTAAATCACCAAAAATGAAATTTTCATTATTTTTTTAGGAATGCTAAATAGAGGTTCTGCCGATTTTTTAATGGATATATATACTTAAGAGAATAATATTCTATATATATTTTTTTTTCAAATAATTCTGAGCATGCGCTTATGGGAACTTCCTTGATATCATTTTATCAATTTTTCAGATGCATTTTTCTTAATCTGATGCAAAAGATAAATTGCCAAATATTATTTCAATTGCAATATTTAACTGAGTAATTTTTTAAGTATTACGAACATTCTCTTTCATGTTTAAATTAAATATTTTCGTTTTTTAATATTATCACTCATTAAAATGGATTTATTTTTCAACTTTAAAATGGATTTTTTTTTCAATTTTTTCAACAACATAAAACTTCGCCAAGAAATAAAATGGTAACCTTATCGTCCAAAATAACAGAACTTTCCATGATAATTGTATAACTAATCTACGTAAAACGATGTGTTATAGCTTAAAACCTTCCCTGAAACGATACCTATCTAACAGTATAAGTTCCGTCAAAATCCATGCAGTAGAACTCGAAATCTAGATGTTCGGAACGAAATTTCCGTTTAGATTTTATATATATAAAGGAATAGATAATAGAATAGATAATACATTATGTGTTATGAACTATCTCAAAGTTTAAAACAGATCGTATTGTTAGATTTCCTAATTTTAACAATATCGCGTTATGTTAATTCCACATTCCACCACCAGGGAGCGCACTCTATTCTTAACGAAAGCGTATCTGAACGAAACTCCTTCATGCAACCTTTCCGTAGATACATGAATCGGGAGGGTGGCGGTCTTAACCAATAATTTAAGATAATTGCTGAAATTACTACGAAAAATATTTTTTAAAGGGGCCCTACGCGGGCCCCTAATAGAGTTAGAGGAAATCGGAAGACGGCAAAATAATCGCGGGGGAAAGTTTGCTTGGATGCTTGGAGCTACTTTTGGCGCGAGATCTAAGCTCTACGACCAATAGGAGCCCAGATATTTAAGAAAATATGAAGTAACAAAGTCCGAAATAACAGAATTTTCCATAATAATTCTATAACTAATCTAGGTAAAATGATGTGTTATAGCTTAAAACCTTCCCTGAAACCTATCTAACGGTTTAAGTTCCGTAAAAATCCATGCGGTAGAACTCGAAATCTATTCGTTCGGAACAAAAATTCCGTTTGGATTTTATATATACGAGTTGCAACCCGTCGAAATTCGACGTGCTAAAATGTTTGAAAGGAACTGTCAGATCGAAATTATAATAAACCTACAAAAATAATTACAACAAAAAAATCATCTTACATTGGTTGTCTAACTCTTAAAACAAATAATATTTTAAATCCAAAATTACCAAAATATTATTTCTAAAAACTTCAACTGCTTAAATTATTGAAAAATTAAACTGTATTAGATTACGTAATCAAGATGAGTAATTATGATGAAGTTATCGACGGAGCTCTTATGTTTGTTTTTACGGGATGAAAAATCAGTAAAAAGGATTTCGCTTTGCCACATCATAAAATTTTCCCCCATAAAATCTAAACTGTACGTTATTTTCACATTTTCGTAATTTACATACGCACCACTCAAATTCACAATTTGAAAGTATTTTAACGCGCAAAAGAATAGATTATTAATGAATGCATTTCCAAAGTTAAAGTCACGTTTGTCCGATACAACTTTTCATGTGAACATTCCCACAAACCTTAAGTTCTAATCTTAGTACCCGCGAAAAAAAAAAAATTCAGAAATTTGACTTTAGTTGTCATAGTATTCGCCCTTTATAGTATTGGTCATATATTTAATTTCATAAAAAAAAAAAAAAAAAAAAAAAAAAAAAAAATGATCGTTTTGTTTTAAATATATCATTTTTACTCACTGAATCATTTTGCCGAGCGCTTCAAACTCATTTATCAGCGTAATGTAAAAATATTAAAATGTAGCTGATTTATGAAGAAGAATGCGTGTTTTATTTAATGTCTGACATAATTTTCTGTTCAAAAATTATAAAAAAGTTACTTTTATTTGTAATGTGAAAATGGCATCAATAAGGATATAATGAATAAAAATAATAAACCATGAATATTTTCCCTTTACTTTCCATATAAATGGAGTACTTCAGTTGCCACAATTACAAAATTTGTATTAAAAACTACAAAAAAATTAATATCTCAAAAACAAATTGAGATACAGCTTTCAAACAAATAGTATTTAAAAGAGAATATTTTTCCTTATACGACGGTGTAAAAAATTAAAATGTGTGATGCATAGAAGTTTAAAATTTGCAGTACAGAAAATGCAAAACCAAAATTTTATATCAAATTTCAAAGTGTTGCCATTCGCAAAATCACGTATGCGTTACGCACAGATATGTTTGTGCTTTATAATATAGATAGATAATAGATAATAGATTATTTTAATTTCTAGAACTGTTGATTATTTTTATTTATATTAAATTCAGCAATCACACGTATAATAAGGTAAATTTATTTTATCTATTTATTTATGTATACTCCTATTATAAAGAGGAAAAAATTGTTTATTTGTAGGAGGTAAGCTCTGGAACTACCGAACCGATTCCAAAAGTAATGGTATCAAAATGATGGTGTTAGTCCAACTTAGAACATAGGCTATATCTTAGGTCGGTGCCACTACCCCAAAGAGGGTGTAGGAGCAAAAGACGTTTTAAAAATGCGATTTCAGCGTTACTGAAGGGCCTAGAAAGATGAAATTTTGAATATTAGTTACTTATAAGATATAAATGATGTCTAAGAACAGTTCTTAAACAATTCGAAATTTAAAAGGGGTGAAAATGCACAAAAAGCGTTCTAAAAAACGTTCTAAATGGTAGTTTCTACACAATCTCAGGAAATACCAAACCGATTTAAAAAATATTGGTGTCAAAATGATGGTGACAACGCTTTCTCCAAGATAGACTATGTTTTATGTCGGTGCCACTACACCAAAGGGGGTGTAGGAGCAAAAAACGTTCTAAAAATGAGATTTTAGCTTTACTGAAGGGCCTAGAAATATGAAATTTTGAATATTAGTTACTTATAAGATATAAATGATGTCTAAGAACAGTTCTTAAACAATTCGAAATTTAAAAGGGGTGAAAATGCACAAAAAGCGTTCTAAAAAACGTTCTAAATGGTAGTTTCTACACAATCTCAGGAAATACCAAACCGATTTAAAAAATATTGGTGTCAAAATGATGATGACAACGCTTTCTCCAAGATAGACTATGTTTTATGTCGGTGTCACTACACCAAAGGGGGTGTAGGAGCAAATAACGTTCTAAAAATGAGATTTTAGCTTTACTGAAGGGCCTAGAAATATGAAATTTTGAATATTAGTTACTTATAAGATATAAATGATGTCTAAGAACAGTTCTTAAACAATTCAAAATTTAAAAGGGGTAAAAATGCACAAAAAGCGTTCTAAAAAACGTTCTAAATGGTAATTTCTACACAATCTCAGGAAATACCAAACCGATTTAAAAAATATTGGTGTCAAAATGATGGTGCCAACGCTTTCTCCAAGATAGGCTATGTTTTATGTCGGTGCCACTACCCCAAAGGGGGTGTAGGAGCAAAAAACGTTCTAAAAATGAGATTTTAGCGTTACTGAAGGGCCTAGAAATATGAAATTTTGAATATTATTTACTTATAAGATATAAATGATGTCTAAGAACAGTTCTTAAACAATTCAAAATTTAAAAGGGGTGAAAATGCACAAAAAGCGTTCTAAAAAACATTCTAAATGGTAGTTTCTACACAATCTCAGGAAATACCAAACCGATTTAAAAATATTGGTGTCGAAATGATGGTGACAACGCTTGCTCCAAGATAGGCTATGTTTTATGTCGGTGTCACTACCCCAAAGGAGGTGCAGGAGCAAAAAAAACGTTCTAAAAATGCGATTTATGTGCTACTGAAGTGCCCAGAAATATGAAATTTGAAATATTAGCTACTTATTTGATATAAAGGATCTCTAAGAACAGTTCTTAAACAATGAAATTTGAGAGGGGCGAAAATGCACAAAAAGCGTTCTAAAAACGTTCTAAATGGTAGTTTCTACACAATCTCAGGATAATACCAAACCGATTTAAAAACTATTGGTGTCAAAATGATGGTGACAACGCTTGCTCCAAGATAGGCTATGTTTTATGTCGGTGTCACTACCCCAAAGGAGGTGCAGGAGCAAAAAAAAGTTCTAAAATTGCGATTTATGTGTTACTGAAGTGCCCAGAAATATGAAATTTGAAATATTAGCTACTTATTAGATATAAAGGATTTCTAAGAACAGTTCTTAAACAATTCGAAATTTAAAAGGGGTGAAAATGCGCGAAAAGCGTTCTAAAAAACGTTCTAATGGTGGTTTCTACACAATCTCAGGAAATACCAAACCGATCTAAAAAATAATGGCGTCAAAATGATGGTGACATCCCTTGCTCCAACATAGGCGATGTTTTATGTCGGTGCCACTACCCCAAAGAGGGTGCAGGAGAAAAACGTTCTAAATTGCGGCTTTTGCGTTACGGAAGGGCCTAGAATCGTGAAATTTGGAATGGTAGTTAGTTATAAGATATCAATGATCTCTAAGGACATTTCCTAAAAAAAAATCAAAATTTAAAAGGGGGTCAAAATGCGCAAAAAACATTGTAAAAAACTTTCTAAATTGCGATTTCTATGCAATCTCAGGAAGTACTGAACCGATTTCAAATATAATGGTGTAAAAATGATTGTGATAGATCTTGCTCCAAGATAGTCTATATTTTATATCTGTTTCCACTACCGCAGAGGAGATGCAGGAGCAAAATGCGCGAAAAGCGTTCTAAAAACGTTAAATGCCGATTTGTCGGCAATATCTCAAGAAGAACGAATCTGATTTCAAATGTAATGGTAGGAAATTGATGCTGACAGCCTCTGCTCTAACATAGACGCTATTTTATGTCGCTATCACTATCACCAAGACATTGCAGGAGCAAAAAAGCGTTCTAAATTTCTATTTTTGTGATCGGTAGGGGCTAGCAATTTAAAATTAAGCAAGGTACATATTTATTAGATATAAATGATCTATAAGAACAGTTTCGAAATAATTGGAAATTTAAAAAGGGGTGAAAATGCACGAAAAGCGTCCTAAAAACGTTCTAAATTGCGATTTCTACTCAATCTAAGGAAATACCAAAGCTATTTCAAAAGTAATGGTTGCAAATCAATGGTGACAGTCTCTGCTATAACATAGGTTATATTTTATATTGCTGTCACTACCATCTGAGGGTTGCAAAAGCAAAACATGTTCTAATTTGCGTTTTTTGCACAACTGAGGGGTCTAACACTTTGAAGTATGGCATGGTATTTACTTACACGATGCAACTGCTTTCTAAGGACAGTCGAAAGAAAATTCATTACCTTTTAATAAAATAAAAATTTAGTTAGTACCTTTTAATAAAAATTAGACGTATAAATATCACTTGGCATATTTCAAATGTTACGAGAGCAGAGCCGCGGGGTTTGCTAGTAAATTATAAATATGAACTTAATTTTTGTTTAAATAAAATTGTACAATAAGTAGAAATATTTCATTTTTTTTTTCAAAATCAGTGGCAAGACTTTACCTAGTAGTGATAGAGTAATAAAACAAATTTGACTAGAAATTTAATAGGTATTTTAACGAAAGTGTAAAAATTTCTATGTAGTGATTTTGCTCCAATGAGAAGAAGAACATATGGAACAAAAAATATATTTATGAATACCAAACTCTAGTAAATTAATCTCATTTATTTAAGATACTACAGTATATTGGAATATTTATTACAAAAATCGTTTCAGACATTTCGGAGATATACGAAAGATAATAACCTTTAAGTAATTAATTTTTAAAGTATATTTTTAAAGTAACACAAGGCTTCTAGAAATTCTGGAAGTGTCATTTATTTTTATATTCGTGATAACTAATAATATAATAATATATTATCAATAATATTCTAATATATATAAAAAAAAGTCATACTTCAATTCAACATTTATATATATATAACCATTAATTAAACATTACCGACCATCATCAAAAATTGCAATATTGTAAATGATTTACTACACGCCATAAACCAACAATATAGAAATGTATGTGTAAAATAAAGTACCGTATACCTAATTACAAGAATTAACATGGAAGAAAAAAAAGAAGAATATGGATTCCGAAAAAATTGAAAAACTTATATATTGAATTACGTTTTCAAGAGTACAGAATTCAATGATATAAGCAAATTGGTTGTGGGAAAAAAGCTATAAGCTGAAAAATTTTTCCCCTGTACTCAAACAACCAATATAATCAAAATTATAGTTTCAAGATGAATACAGAACATTATAAAATGGCATGAAAGGAAAAAAAAAACTGCAACCCATTAAATATTTAATTTATAGCAATAGAAAACTTACAAAACATACCGTATTAATTCCCAGTAGATTTTTAAACAACCAATATAATCAAAATAATAGTTTCAAGATGAATACAGAACATTATAAAATGTCATGAAATGGAAAAAAAAACTACAACCCATTAAATATTTAATTTATAGCAATAGAAAACTTACAAAGCATACCGTATTAATTCCCAGTAGATTTTCAAAATATATTCCCGCACATGGAATCCAAAAAGCATGATAAGATTAAGGTGAATAAAACAGTTAAGTTAACACAGAAATTAAAAGCTATGGAGTCAGTTAATTCATGTTGAAATATTGTGATAAATATAATTAATATAATATAAATAAAAAATAATTAGATTATTTATAATACCTAAAAACAATTTTAAATTGTATAATAACAATTTTACAACATTGTTAATAATCAGCATTAATTACAAACTAGTGTAAAAAATTAAAATTATTACTTTAATAGAGGCTATTTAAAAATACAAAATTTATGGTGCTGCTATCTATTATTTTATTTGAAAAACTATTATGAATATACAAATGTCACAGTAAGTAGAACGTAATACATGCAAATGAATTAATATATATATATATATATATATATATATATATATATATATATATATATATATGTATGTATGTATGTATGTATGTATGTATGTATTATAATTCTTTATTTTAAATTAAACTTAAGAAAGAAAAATAATAATAAAAGAAAATCAATGTTAAGTATTGATATACACTATATGGCCATTAATGACCGTCAACTTTCAATTTTAGACATTTTGTCGAATATTTAGAAATAGACTTGACAGATTCCTCTGGAATTTCAGAATTAAAAAGAACAGGTATGAGCTCATATTTAGCAATGTCGATTTGATAAGGGAGGCAATTAGGGGGGCAACAAAAAAATCAACGGAAAAAAAATAATACTTCGCATCACCCTGGAAAATACAATGCACGAAATGGTCTATCGCTGCCGAATATAAATAATCAGACATTGTGCAATATGTGTATTCTTTTGTGTAATAATAGCACGTATATTAATAGAGATATAGCGATTTATTTAAAAAAATAAAAAAATTCTTGCATGTTTTTTGCTTAAAACAGCAGGGTTTTCAACCAAATTTAACGTCGGTTTCGGAAAAATTGACAAAATATAGTAAAAACAATATAGTGCAATTCGAATATAAATATATTAAATATTTTAGGAAATATGAGCAGTTGTATGAAATAATTTTTATCTGCGCATGCACGAACCTATAAAAATCCCTATAAACATTTCCTATAAAAATTGAAAATGTGGGATGTTTAGAAGATTAAAAAATTGCAGAAACGAAAATTGCAAAATTGAATATTCATCGCGAATTGTTGTCATTCGCAAAATGACGTCTGTGCTATGACGGGCACATTTTTTCGTTATAATATGGATATATATGTTGCGCATATCAAAAAACTTACGCGCATGGCAAAAGTAAAGAAACGACAGCACGTGCATTCTTTCAAAGTAAGTTTGTTCCAAAGTTAACTCCGTGACAAATTTAAAATTCCTTTTAAAAATTAAAATGCACAAACTTTGTCTGACGTCACTTCAACGTGCAAAGATTCCTTTCCTTGTAACACGCGCACCTTGATTTTTATATATAATCAAAAATCAAATTTTGGACTGCATTTTAGACCATAAAATACTGGTGAATTATGAAATCTTATTTCGTCATTTACATCTTTCTTTTTCCATTTCGTATCAATTTTCTATGTGCAAAATGTACAAATTTATTTTTTCTTTTCTCAAAACATACTTCCAAAATCAAAATGGAGGTAAAAATAAAGTAAAAAATAAATTGCATAAAAAAATATGAATATTAAAAAAAGGAAAAATTAAATAGGTTTGTTTTGCATTTTACTACTGGTAAAATGACAGATAACAAAAAAGAACTCAAAAAATCGTCTGCTATAGCAAATTTACTGAAATTTTCCAAAGTTTCTTATATAAGCTATCTCCCATTTTCATCAGTGTTTAATATTCATTTGCACGTCATAGAAGGAATCTGGCTATATAAGCTGCTCATAATTCATTAAAAAAATAAGGAAAAAAAAAGAGACAAACATTACATTACAAAATCTCTTTACAAAAGAATTATGTGTGAAAACACTTGCTTTTTTCCACAAAAAGACAGAGCGATAAAAGTAAAACAGAATTCAATTATTACATTTTGTGTAACACTTTCGGCGCTAACTATACATTTATCCTAGGTATACACGAAATTTAAAGGTTTTACTTTTTTATTTATTTCAGGAAAGAAAGTCAACTTTCTCATTTTTTTTTTCTATTTTCATTTTTGTAGCTTTTTAAGACGTCTAATCAATAAAATGTGACACAATTTTCAAATAAATTATTATTCCAAAGATATATTTTTCCCCAATTCTGCTATGTAAAATTTTAATTGTTCGAGTTTTTATATGGTAAATTTGTGTTTTCAATAAATGATATTTTTTATTTATTGATTGGTGAAGTTTTAATTTCTTATGGAAAATTAGCCGGAGACAAATGATAATAATTTATTTATTTTGTTTTAAGTACAAATTTGATTCTTCCGTAACAAAGCCGTTCGGTAGAGATATATTTAAAAAATTCAGGCCTGAAATTTATTTTAAAAAACACAATAAATCAGTCAAATAAGATACTACATTTTTTAATGCATTTAAATGCAGATTATTATTATTATTATTATATATTTTTGCTATTTGATGGTGCTAAAATTGAAGATGTACGATGCTAATTGCAATAACAAATTAAAAAATTGCAAAACTGAAATTTCATCGGAAAGTGTAGACATTCGTAAAATGACGTCACTATTACGCATAGATATGTTTTTCCTTGTAAGTAAGTAGTCATATTTACAATTCGAGTTAACTAAAAATCATGAAAAATTACATGAAGCAAATTGCTATTTTAATAAAATTACATTAGAATGTCTTAATGAATAGCAGAAAAATTTGATTTGCTGAGAAACTATTGGACAAAAACTTAGGGAACTTGACATTATTTTAAAATTGGAATTATTACCAAAATCATCATTGTTTATTTGTCTAACTCGGCGAAGCAAAGTCATTCAGGCGAGAATCGCCAACTTCTGTAATATGAATTGCTATTTTTTGGACAAAATCTTTCGATCTTCTCACGCACACTAAATGTCAGTGGTTTTCTATAAATATGGGCTGAAGTTTTGTAAAATATCCTGTTTTATCAGTGTGTGATTTTAATTACGTAATTTTCAAAGTGAAGCATTTCCACCTGTGAATAATTTTAAAGTCGCTGGAGTGAAAATGACGCACTTCTACAAAACATATTCCAGTTTTAAGAATTTAAACGCATGCATTTTTTATATATATATAAAATAACGTCATTTGCATGCGCTAAAGCATTCGATTTTTAGGATCCAGTCTTAAACAACATGTATAGAAAAATATGCATATGACGTTCATATCACGTCAATAATTTTTTTGTTGTTGTTGTTTATAATAGCTCCATGTGTTATCAGAAATCGCTCATTTATATTTTTTCAAAATCCGGAAAATGTTATTTCACACGGATAAATAAAATTGCATTCTTTCAGCTTTTTGATACGAATTAAGTAAATACTAAGAAAATAAGGCACACATTTTTGTAAAGAGAAATTGATTTATTTTTTGTAAAGAAAGTTTGCAATAAACTAAAAATTATTTAATTGATACATAAAAAAGGAATTAAAACCAAAATTAAGCGGGTTTTATATCCGCCAATATTCTTGATGTTGCAGGTATTTTAATTAAAATTTTTGATGAGAAAATGACAACAAAAATATAGAGTAACCGGATATTTTTCATTTACTTCCCACAGAAATGGAGTGTACTCAAGTTGCCACCATAAGAGTAATAGAATTAAAAACTACAAATAGCCCAGTAAACTTAGACCAAAAAGGGGGTCGATAGCTGAGAAATCCATAATAAGCTAAAATTTTCAGGATTAGCTCCTGGATATGTATAGAATGGAACCTGAAAAGTCTCAAAAAATTCGATGTCGGCTTCCATCCAAAATGGCAGATCAACTGTGGTCGCCAAATAATTGCGCCTTGTTGGATGTTTTTCTTCATATTTACGTCAAAAGTGAATATTTTTCGCTTCTAAGGAAACCAATGCAGTCAGCAATTATGCTAATTTGAATATGAGCTTAGGTTTATAAAATAAAGAAATTATATATGTACGGTAATGCGATTTATTTAAACTGAAATTATTTAAAAAAAAAATAAAAATCGTTTTTTCCTTTGGAGTTTTCACCTACATTTTCACACGCAGGTATTTTTTTCAACAAAAAATGCAGATAAGAAAAAGTTAATATATATTATATCATAAATTATTATCACAGTGACTTGCTTAATCGAGAGGCTTAAGAGCACATTTTCTCACATACGTAACTCTGTATGAGAAACTTCTTCAACACTCTCTGCACGAGTTAGATGACAATACCAAAAGCAAAATTCGAGATGTTATTCATGAACTTATGGTGACAAATGGAAGCCGTATTGAAGATCTTCAAGACAACAACTGCATTGAACAGTTGATAAACTCTATAGAAAAAGCTGCTGAAAGCAGAGACTTTTCTAGAACTGGCAAGCTGTGGTTACAGTACATGGAACAGATTACACTTATTCTTTTCTATATTCAAGCAGATCGAGTTGGGAACTGGGAATTACATTTGTATAGCATTAAATCCACGAATCCTTACTTTCATGCAGTAGGCCACATTTTTTATGCCAAATGTGCCCGTTTATATATTCAGCAAATGGAAGAATTGATGGAGAAAATGGAAAGCAATGAATTTTTAAAAAATGTTGTTTGTTATTTTACTATTTGGAGAAAAGACAAGGCATGGAGTGGAGTTGCATCAGACATGATAATAGAGCAGAGTCTCATGAAAGCCATAAAAGTAGCAGGAGGCTTAACACATGGCCGAGGAATGGAAGATTCTACTTTGTCCAGATGGATTGCTTCTTGCCCAATGAACATGAAAGTATCGGAAGTATTAGAAGATTTTTGTGAAAAAAATTATGTATGCTCAGAACAACACGTTGAATTTCGGCCTTCCAGACAATCAAGGGATGATTCTGATTTAAATAAGCTATCCGAATGGCTACTACTTCACAATCCTTTCGATAATCAATGTCCTAAACATTTGTTGATGAATGTAGCTAGTGGATTGGTTGCTGATGATAAAACAAACTGTGACAATGCAAAGAAAGTTGGTGAAAATTTACTGTCTTCAAACATAGGATGTTCATTTGGGGAAATTAAATTTCAACGGAAAAAGAGAATTATACCAATTTCGGCAACAAATAACACGTTGATAATAAGGAATTCAACTGTGATATTCAATCCTTTACAGTTCTTTACCAGGATTGCTGCTGTACTCAAGTCAAATGAAAATCTACGACATTACCTCAAATACGAATTGGCTCCTCAACCTCTCTTCCTCTTTGGGGAAGTTTCGATGAGGAAGAATGTTAAATCAAGTTTAGCTGCTATCATTGAAACAACTGAGCCTTGTGTTGAACCTCCACGAACTTGCTCGTTTATTGTAAATGGAGGATTTCTTTTGCATGCATTGGTTTGGATTGAGTCTGACACCTACAGAGATACATGCCTCAAATATGTTAGATTTGTCCAGAAACACTTCTCTCCATGTGAAGCAGTTGTTTTTGATGGGTATATTTGTGCCTTATCAACTAAAAGTGTGGAGAATTAAGAAGGTTGATGTCGAAAATGTCTGCAACTATTGCTTTTGACGAAAACATGGTGGCCACAACCAAACAAGCTGTTTTTTTACGAAACTCCGAGAACAAGGCTAGGCTTATTCGAATGGTCATGGGCTACTTCCAGGCCAAAGGAATAACTGCCCTACAGGCGGATGTTGATGCTGATGCACTAATCTGTACAACAGCAATTAATTCAAGTAAGACCAATTCTAGATTAGTAACAGTAGTTGGGACTGACACAGATCTGCTGACCATTCTCATCGCACGAGGTAACCCAGGAAAGCCACTCTTCTTTCTACGACCTCGCAAACAAAAATGCTATAACATATTTAAAATTAAAAAATCTCTTGGCCCAATGAAGGATTCCATTCTCTTCCTACATGCAGCAACTGGATGTGATACCACATCAGCAATTTTTAGGAAGGGGAAATCCTCAGTTTTTAAATTGATAAAGAAAAACCATGAGCTGCTTTCTTTGACTTCCTTATTCAACAGTCCTTAATTTAAACCCCAAAAGGTAATTGAAATTGGGGAGATATTCATGAAAAACCTTTTTGGGGGAGAAAAAATTTACTCCCTAGATGAGCTGCGATACATCTGTTACAATAAAGAAGTAACCAAAAATCTCTCATCAAACTTTAACCTGGCTGTTCTTCCACTAACAAGTGCAGCAACTTCGCAGCATTCACTTCGGGTTTATCTTCAAGTCCAACAGTGGCTGGGAAACAACTTATATCCTACTGAATGGGGATGGTTCATGAAAGAAGGCAGATTAAACCCATTACCTTCAACACTTCCCGCAGCGCCCGAAGATCTTCTGTAGCTTATCTCTTGTGATTGCAAAATAACTGCTGCAAGGGACTGTGATGAAAGATGTCAGTGCAAGAAGGCAGCGCTTTACAGTTCTAGGTTTTGTACCTCTTGCTTAGGAGAAACATGCACAAATTCAGTTCGTCCTATTAACGGATTTGAATACGACGATAGCGGTTACGACGTTGAATAGGTGGCATTCTGGTAATTTTATTTTAAGTTTATTTACCACAAGATTATTAGCTTATTTATTACAAGCATTACTATAATGTTTTATTGTACTTTTACTTTGGATTTAAATCTTTGTGCCTTGTAATAAATAATTTAAACTTGTTATAACTTTCTTTCTTTTTTTCCATCACAGTCCTCTGACAAACATTTCTATGTTGA
The DNA here is from genome assembly GCA_963932465.1 of Maratus speciosus. Lineage (NCBI taxonomy): Eukaryota > Metazoa > Arthropoda > Arachnida > Araneae > Salticidae > Maratus > Maratus speciosus. The sequence continues at coordinate 490,573,061 of OZ010791.1, read as the reverse complement.
GAAATGGAATATCTGTCATTTTTTAAAAAAAAATTTTAAAAATAATCCTCACAAATAGGATTACAAACATACAGATGGCTTGTCAATAGTTTCTTAACTACGAGGCAAAACAGGCTAAGGGCAATGAAATTCTATTAATTTGACGACAAATAAATGAATGTACAACTCATTCGTAGCTTTTATTTTGATAAAAACTAGGTACAGGGCTCGACTAATCGACTGACGCCTGGGTAGGCATCTCTTTGCGGGACCCCTAGACCTTAAGGTTCTTTTACAAGACCATTAAAAAACCTTAACAGAGAGTTTTATTTTTTTTAGCAATTTTATTGTTTTATTTTTATTTTTGAGGCCTTTTCTGGCACGAGGGCTCGGGGCACATGCCCCGTGTGCCCCTGCTTTAGTAAGGCTCTATGTATACATTAAAACAGGATGTAAGTAGTGGTCTCAGAATTTTTCAGAAGTAAAAAAATATTGATATATGACTTAGAAATGGAAAAAAAAAATTGGACGATGCAAAAAGGTCTTAGCGGCCATCTTTGATCGGCCATTTTGGATAGAAGCACACATGAGAACTTCTGAGACTTTTAAGGGTTTTTTTTTACTTGTCATGAGGAGCTAATTCTGAAATTTTCAGCTCATTATGAATTACTTGGCTATCAAACCCTAAATTTACTGGGCTAAAAAGAATTAATATCTAAAAAATAAATTGATATACAGTTTTCAAGCAAATTGCATTTAAAAGTACAAGTGTCCCCAGGCTCCCCTATAAAAATACTTAATATTATAAAGAAGTAAAAATTGTTTGTTTCTTTGTAGGAGGTAATCTCTGGAAATACCGAACCAATTTCAGAGTAATGGTATCAAATGACGGCACCATTACGTCCACGTTCGTTAGTCCACGGTGTGTGATTTTCACGGTTCGTTAGTGCACGTTCGAACATAGGCTATATCTTATGTCGATGTCACTACCCCAAAGGAGGCACAGGAGCAAAAAGCGTTCTAAAAATGCGAATTTTGTGTTACTGAAGGACCTAGAGACATGCAATTTGGAATGACAGTTACTTGTAAGATATAAATTATCTCTAAGAACATTTCTTTAAAAAATCGAAAATTAAAAGGTTTAAAAATGCGCGAAAAGAGTAAAAAATATTCTAAATGGCGATTTTTACACAATCTCAGGAAGTACCGAACCAGTTTCAAAAACTACCACCTGGGTGCTGCAAGAGCAAAAAATGTTCTAAATTGCGATTTCTACGCAATGTCAGGAATAATCGAACCGGTTTAAAAAACAATGGTGTGAAAATGATATTGACAGCCTTTGCTCCAAGATAGGCTATATTTAATGTCGGTGGCACTTACCACTAACGGGCAGAAAAAGCAAAAAACGTTCTAAATTGCAATTTTTCTGTTACTGAAGGGTCCAGATACATGACTTTTGGCATGGTAATTACTTATTAGATATAAGTGATCTCTAAGAACATTTCTTAAAAAATTCGAAATTTAAAACGGATGAAAATGCGCGGAAAGAATTGTAAAAAACATTCTAAATGGCGATTTTTACACAATCTCAGGAAGTAACACACTAATTTCAAAAACAATGGTCGGAAATTGAAGATGATAGCCCGTGCTCTGCAATGGACTCTATTTTACGTCGGTGTCACTACCACCAGTGTGCTTCAGGAGCAAAAAACATTCTAATTGCGATTTCTATGCGATTTCAGGAAGTACCAAACTGGTTTAACAAATGATGGTGGCACTCTTTGCAACAAGATAGGCTATATTTTATGTCGGTGCCACTACTAAAAAGTGTCAAAACTATCACAAAACTTTCTAAATTGCGATTTTTCTGTTACTGAAGTGTCCACATACATGAAATTTGGCATGGTAGTTACTTATATGATACAACTGATCTCTAAGAACATTACCTAAAAAATCAAAATTTAAAAGGGGTGAAAATGCGCGAAAAAAGCGTTACATAAAACGTTCTAAATTGCGATTTTTACACAATCTCAGGAAGTACCGAACCGATTTAAAAACCTATTGTGTGACAATGATGGTGACAGACCTTGCTCCAAATAGGCTGTACTTTATGTCAGTGTCCCTACAACCTGGGTATTGAAGGAGCAAAAAAAGTTCAAAATTGCGATTTTTCTGTTACTGAAGGGCCTACATGCATGAAATTTGACGTGGCAGTTATTAATTAGATATAAATTATCTCTATGAACATTTTCTTTTTTTCGCAATTTAAAAGGGCTGAAAAGGCGCGAAAACAGTTCTATAAAACGTTCTAAAAGGCAATTTCTCTGCAAACTCCGCCAAGTATCAAAGATATCTCAAAAGTAATGGTTGGAAATTGATGGTGTCAGCTTTTGCTCTAACATACGCTCTATTTCATGTTAGTGTCATTACCACTTGTGGATTGCAAGAGCAAAAAACGTTCTAAATTACTATTTTTCTGATACTGCAGGAGCTAGCAACTTGAAATTAGGCACGGTAGTTACTTATATGCTATACATGATCTCTAAGAACATTTCCTAAAAAATTCGAAATTTAAAAGGGGTGAGTATGGGCGAAAAGCGTTCTAGAAGCGTTCTAAATTTCGAGTTTTACGCAATCTCATGAAATACCAAACCAATTTCAAAAGTAATGTTTGGAAATTGATGGTGAAATCCCTTGCTCCAACATAGGCTCTATTTCATGTCGGTGTCACTATACCACCTGGGGTTTCAGGAGCAGAAAACGTTCTAAATTGCGATTTCTGTAATACTGAAGAGGCTAGAAAATTTAAATATGCCATGGTTGCTACTTATAAAATATAAATGCCCTCTAAGAACTGTCGACAATGAATTCAAAATTTAAAGGAGGTGAAGCAAAGGGAAGGAACGAAAAGTTTACTAAAGTCCTAAATTACGATTTCTATGCAATCTCAGGAAATAATAAACCAATTACAAAAGTAATGGTTGCGAATCAATGGCGACAGTCTGTGATTCCACAAACTATATACTTTATGTTAGTGCCACTATCACCTGTGGTTGGCAGGAAGAACAAACGTTCCAAAAAAGCCTTTACAAACTTTCTAAGTTACCTTTTCCATGGAATATTAGAACTTACCAAACCTATTTCAAAATTAATGTTGGCATTTTGATGGTGACAATCTCTGTTTCAACATAGGTATTAGTTAGCTTTCATTACAAAAAGCTACCTATTGCAGCCGTTCGGAGGAAAGAGATTAAAAAAAAATTTGGTATATTTTCATCGATCCCCCAGACCCCCAAACAACCCTCCGTTCAAAATTGACACATATATATATATATACAGGGTGTCCGGTCTCAAAGGTGTCCAATGGCTAATTCCTAAACCGTTAGTCATAGACATATAGTTCCAGTCACAAAAATGTTTTAAATCAGGTAAAGAAATATTTTAAAAGTGATTTCGGTCAATAAAAACATTTCTTAAAAAATTACGAAATTTAAATTTTTATACGGTCCCCCGGTCCTATATGTTATATTTAGTGAAATTTTCCTCTTACACTGAGAAGTAATACAAAAAAAGTTCCGTTATTCTACGATTAAAATTGACCGAGTAATAGCTGTTTAAAGTTGGAGCATATTTTTTGCTGCAAATTAGGGTTCATTCACAAATTTAGTCGAAATATAATTTCGTCAGATATAAAAAATGTTTGGGAGTAAAATTAAAATTGCAATATAAATTTGAAATCTTTAATCATTCTAGCATATTAATGCAAAATATACAATTTGTAATAAACATTTAAGAAGAAAGAAAAAACAGAATTTTTGTTAAATAAAATGATTATAAATTAACAGCCTCAATTCTTTACAAAATGATACGCATTTTAAAACATTACTAGCGGGCATGACAGAGCTAAGCTCGGTCAAAATTAACCTTGTGTTATAGATAAAATTAGCTTGACCCAAGGTAACCCAAAAAGGACCTACTAATCTAAATTTATCGAACATCCGACCTATCCCAATGGTCTTCTAGTGCTAGGAAACGGTGTAATAAGAAATTTTGTCAAAATCGTTTGTGCCATTTTTTAGATAAAATTAGCTAAACCTTGACCAATAGTGATCCAAAATGACTGGTTAATCGAATTTTCTTCAGCATGCGACCTGGACCAATGTTCTCCTCGAACCCGAAAACAATAGAAAACAAAATTTAATCAAAATCATTAAAGTTGTTTTCTAGATAAAATTAACTTGAACCACAGTGACCCAAAAAGACCCATTAATCGTATTTTCTCGAACATGTGACCTAACCCAACGATCTTCTCGTGCCCGGAAACAGAATAATACAAAATTTTGTCAAAATCGTTTGAGCCTTTTGTTAAGATACAATTAGCTTGATCCACAGTGACCCAAAAATGACCCACTAATTAAATTTTCTCGAACATGTGACTTAGCCAAGTGGTCTTCTCATGCCCAGAAACTGGATAATACAAAATTTTGATAAAATCGTTTGAGTCGTTTTTTTAGATACAAATAGCTTGGCCCACAGTGGTCCAAAAATGACCCACTAATAGATTTTTCTCGAACTTGTGACTTATAGCCCAATGGTCATCTCATGCCCGAAAACGGTATATTACAGAATTTTGTCAAAAGGTTTTGGGCCTTTTTTAGATTCAATTAACTTGATCCTGACCCATTGTGACCCAAAATAACCCACTAATCTGGGAGCACGGCAGTGCGTCCGCCAAGTTCGCACAAGCCGTAAGCTACCTTTTCCTGAACCATTTTGGCATACTTTTCACCCCCTCATAACGTCGTTTTAGGGAGAGATATAGAAATTTTTCTTTTATGCACATGTTCGTATGGTCAAACTGAACTAAGGTTCCACGATTTCATGTTTCTATATTTAGTAGTTTTCGAAATATTAAATTCCGAAAAAGCGCTTTTTTGTCACTGACTCACTTCGCATCATAAAATAACTAAGGTACTTCTCAAAGTCGTAGAATCATGAAATTTCACAAGTAAGTCGGGTTTGTAGCACAATTAACCAGAAAAATCTGAAAACACAGAATTTCCGCCTCTAAACCCTTCAAACAGGGGGTGTTCATTTAGCCGTAAACAGTTCCTTAACACATTCAACTATCAGCTGTGCCAATGTTGGTCGCCAAAACTCGATTACAGAGTTTTGAAGAGATTCACGTGATTTCAAGCAGAATAACATTTTATATATATGCCTTTCCAAAGATGCTTGTTAAATAGAAAAAATGAATATACCTAAAAATTTTAATCAGTATAGGTTATAATATATTTATGATATTAATACAATAAAACATTTAACAAAATATAACCGCAATTCGGTACATTTCCGATACAGTAGCCTTGGAGAAATACAGAAAATAGCCTTGACGAGAAAAGAAATTTGATAATAACGTATTTTCTGGCAACCTATTTACAGTGTCATATACACAAGCAATTTTTTCCATATGTATACACTTTATTTAAAGTAAGGAACCCGTTTATTTATTTTTATATACCAACATAAATAATTTGTATATAAAAAATAATATTTTGTACATGTATAAATAAAATGTTTATATGTATATAAATACGTAATATAAATAACATAAAAGTTCATCAGGTTTGTTTTCATAGTTGATTATATCATTTGGCAATACATCTCAGTTTCTGAAGTCTGAATTGCGCCAAGATTTAAAAAAAAATGCCAAGGTCCCTACATTGGAAAAATATCCTAATTCCATATGAAAGTTTAAAAATCTTCTTTTAATTAAACTAAATGGGTAACTAATAAACTGTCTTTAACGATGTGCGACAGATGCGGCGTCCGAAATCCGCTGCTAATTTTATTATATTGTATTATTAGCCTACTTACTGTTAATTTATTGTTAATTTTAAATCTGTAAAAGAAAGATTATAGTTATAGATAAGATATGTTTGTCGCCAAAACCTAATTACAGAAAATTAGCCTGAGTTATAAAGGTGTTACATGATTTCAAGCTGAATGAATTTTTATATGCTGTTATAAAAATCTTAATAAGGCAAATCTTTCAGTTTATCTGTCCATCTTTCTATATTTTACTTCCTTAAAATAAATTTTGTTAAAGACCGGGATGCGTCTGCACAGATCATTTGCCTCATCGAGTTGACGGCTGAAATTTTAGGATTAGTTAAATATCGATTAGCGTATTGAAATGTAACTGGTCTGCCAAGTCATATCTTCGTGGAAACCACCTACAGACCCAATTTTACTGGTTAATTGTGGATTTTCCATTGTGTTTTCTTGCACCCATTCCTCCATGTTTCCAAACTTTTGAATGCAGGAAAATACAATAGTAAACCTATCAGTTAACCACTAAAATTAGGTCTTCATGTGGTTTCTACCAAGATATGGCTTAACAGACTAGTTGCATTTAAATATGCTAATCTAGTTTTAACTAATCCTAAAATTTCAGCTGTAAACTCGATGAGGTGATGGTGTGTGAAGACGCCTCCGGGTCTATTATAAATGCCGGAATTCTAATCTCAATAGCACTGTGGTCAATCTGGCAACTATACCTACTATTTACGGGACACTATTCCTTTAAGTGCGTTTTAGTGATGTTAATGAATTTATGCATATGCATCATACATATTATACATATGCATATAATACGTAATACATTTGCATCATACATATTATAGGTATGTGTATAATACATAATACATATGCATCATTATGACGTCAGAATAAACAAAACATTTTTTGTCGCCAAATTTGAGAATTGACATGATATATTACCAAATTTGGTGACACTTCGCTAAATGTCGCCAAGCTTGGCGAGTATTTGACGTTTGTGGCTATTTTTCAATGAGTTAATTATTAATGCGAGCCATCTATTTTTATTTTTCCGCATATCATCTGAATAGTTAAATGACATAACGTACTAATATTTCCAAAGTGCTAATAGTTTCGCCACTGCCCAAAACCTCTGCTATTGTTACTATATTGTACTGTTATTATACTTACTGTGACTATGTTGTTAATCTTTACACCGCTAAAACTTCTGTATTTTATAAAGACAGTTTACGGAAACTATTAAAGCATTGAAACTGCCAGTTCTCCTTATGATTATTATAATTCTATAATATGTAACCTGTTAATCGATATGTACCGTTAGAAGGAATCTTCTACAATCCGGTTCCTCGCATTTTAGTTTTCAGGTTTCGAATAAAATTAGCTAAAAACTTAAAACCATGGCAAATTGGCTAGTAATTCAACACGATTAGATGAGAAGAATGATAGATTTTCAAATGGATCATAGCAGTGAGCCCGTAGACCTTCTATTCTTCCGTAATTGAGTCTATTGAAAAGGTTAGCACGAAACAAAAAGATATTAGCATCAATATGGTTTAATGTAAATGCAGATATTATCAAAGGATTTAATAAGAATCATTTCACTTGTACCCAATCGTATCAGTTAAAATACAATAACTGGCAGTGAGCCCAATTAGAAAAGATTACTTAATACGATTAAAAATTTCCGCATTAGAGAACGAATCGTAACTGATAAGGAAACATGCATAAGTGAGTTAAGAGATATTTGTCATGAAAGAATGAAATACATAACAACACAAAATATATGATGTGCTTCCATGATCGTAAAGAGTTCTTGATTTCTCTATCAAAAGCTTCCGACTTGGCGAAAGAATGGACAAGTAAATTAAATTATTAATAACAGTAACATGATGCAACGTTTAACATGGAATTAATACGGTAACTACTGTTTGCTAGAGGCGGCTAGTACTTTAATATAAAAAGAAATAAACTATAAATTTGTAAAACTCAATAAAATAAATTTAGGTATTTTTATGTAAGCCGGGCGCAAGTGGCAAATCGCCAAATACTGTTCCCAACTCCATTGTTCATATTGCATTCATTTCATTTAATGATATATACTTTTCAGTTATCTCATTTAAAATAGATGCATTTCCCTCATTTTATTTAATAGAATATTTAACATAGAAATAAATAAATAAATAAGAAATAATAACATAAACCAAAATATTTTATTTGAAAATCAAAACATTGTTTCTAATTTGCACATGTGAAAAATGAAAACTGCTATTGGCGAAAAGACAAAAGCCTAATGAGGAGATTTGCTCCCGGCTAACATAAAAGTACCGTGATTTCATTTTTTGCATATTAATATATTTTAGAATAACAAACTTGTAAAAACATACAAAAAGTAGTGATATCCCAACAAAAAGTTTTCGGTAAAAAAAAAAAAAGCGCCAAGTTCTCCTTAATATTTCGGCCAGAAAAAGTAGTGATATCTGAAGTTCGCACAAGTTAAAAGCCAAACATCCCAAATCTTTCATTGAAAATGGCTTCCTGCGACTTGGCCGTTAATGCCTTCAAGTGAGTTTTTCAAATTTTAAAATATGCACAAATGAGCTACATGCCAACTACATTTTTTGATTATTTTAGGCATTTTGTGGCACAGAGTACAGAAATAAAATATGCATTTGAAATAAGCATTTAAACAACTTCAGTCTATTTAAATGCTTAGAAGTTAAAAATAACAAAGTAGTTGTATTCAGGAGATAATATCCCTAATTGCTAAAACATAATTAGTATCAGCTTTTAACAGTTTATAAATCGAATACCTCTTAATGTATGCAAACTATAATAAATTTTCAAACGAAAAAAATCTCTTTCGTCAATACACGAGATTTCAATATTATACAATAAAATATAATGTAACATATTGTGAGATTTGAAGTAAGTAAATTTTGTTTTATTTTTTGGGTTTTACGTTAATGACTTTAGATTTAGATGGTACAAAATTGCAATTAAACCACAAGTGGACTAAAAGATCTGTAATCAAAACTAATGTTTGTTGAAACTGAATGGTAGTTATCAGAAATCTTTTACTTATAATGTCTTTATGTGAATTTGCCTCTTTGCATTCTAATATTACTTTTAATATTTAAATAATTCATAAATGCGTAATTTTCAATCATTAATTTTGAAATGCTGTAGAAGGCATTAACGGCCAAGTCGCAGGAAGCCATTTTCAATGAAAGATTTGGGATGTTTGGCTTTTAACTTGTGCGAACTTCAGATATCACTACTTTTTCTGGCCGAAATATTAAGGAGAACTTGGCGCTTTTTTTTTTACCGAAAACTTTTTGTTGGGATAAATTTTTCTTGAACATGCGACCAAGCCCAATGGTGTTCTCGCGCCCGAAAACGATAAAATACAAAATTTCGTCAAAACCGGTAGAGCCGTTTTCTAGATAAACTTTGCTTGACCCACAGTGACCCAAAAATGGCCCACTAATCGAATTTTCTCTAATGTGTGACTTAGCCCATTGATCTTCTCGTAATCCAAAACGACAGAATACAAAATTTAGTCAAAATCGTTAGAGCCGTTTTTTAGATAAAATTGGCTTAACCCATAGTGACCCAAAAATGACCCACTAATCGAAATTTCTCGAACATGTGATCTAACCCAATAGTTTTCTCGTGCCGAAAAACGGTTGGATATAAAATTTAGTCAAAATTGAATGAGCAGTTTTTAGATATAATTAGCTTGACCCTGACCCATTATCACCCAAAATGACCCACTAATCGAATTTTCTCGAACACGTGACCTAGCCCATTGGTCTTATCATGCCCGAAAATGGTAAAATACAAAATTTCATCAAAATCGTTAGAGGCGTTTTTAAGATAAAATTTACATACACACACACACAATTTTTACTCGCATTATACGAGGGTGAGTCGGAAAATAAGTTTCCCCTGGCAACTGTGGACAGAGTTGTGTATGAAATGCAAAAAAATGTAATGAAACATTAAAGATAAGACGTAACTTTATTTTTCTACTTAAGTGCCAAGTGAGTTGAGACATTTGTCATACTCTTTATAATCTTCATAAAGCCCTCCAGGGAAAAAAACAGGGCTCTGTATACAAAAGAAGCGTTGAACGGCTTGTGTGACTTCAGCATTGCTTACAAAGAAGTAGTCAATCATTGCTTCCGTCTGTAGTGGCCAGGCACATCCGTCCAGGTCTCGGTCTGTCCAACACTTGCTGACGCCCCTCACTGAATTGGCGGCACCATCTCCGCACCATTTGTTTCGACATCTGGCCCATAGACTCCCACGTGGCGGTTATGGATTTCTGCTCCCGATACTACACGTGCCAATCCATAGCGGACAACCGCTCTCACTTCCTCCTTTGACCACGAATTCACAACGCACTTTCTCTCCATATCTACCGGGAACAGAATGATGCAGAGCCCTGATTTTTTCAAGGAGCACTTTTTGAAGCTTATAAAGGAGTATGACAAATGTCTCAACTCACTTGGCACTTATGTAGAAAAATAAAGTTACGTCTTATCTTTAATGTTTCATTACATTTTTTGTCTTTCTTACACACCCCTGTCCACAGTTGCCAGGGGAAACTTATTTTCCGACTCACCCTCGTAGTATAAGATTAGATTGCACAAGCCTGCAAAAGTTGGGTTATGTCATGATTTTTAGCTTTTGATAATTGATTCTTATATATGCTGTACCGCTGAATCCGAAATTGACCTTCATTTTTAACTATCACATCAGGATTTTTCGCAAATTGCAAATTTCAAAGTTAAGAAGTTCAATGTTAAAATTGAATTTCCTCCCCCATCTCAACGGACCACTCAGCTGTTTAGCTGTAAGAATCCCAGGATAAGCAAAAATATCGAATAAATTTTTAATCAAATCAAATAAAATAAAATAAAACAATGTTTTACATATGTTTTATAGTATGATATAGTTTTCGCTATATTTTAACTTACACATTTGCGATTTGTAAAAAAAATTATAACGTTATGGTTAAAAATGAAGGTCATTTTCAGATTCAGTGCTAAAAAGTGCGTAAAAATCAATTATCAAAAGATGAAAAACACAACCATCTCCTCTAATTTATAGTATTCGATTTTTGTTATTCTTTAAATTTGAAAATTTATAATTTGCGAAATATCATGACATGATGGTTAAAAATTAAGTTAATTTTCGGATTCAGTGCTAAAAAATACACTGCTCAAAACAATTAAAGGATATTTGAAGTTTTATATAAAATAAAGATATAAACGAAATTTTTTTTGCCGAAAATAGAAGAAGAGAATCACAAATGCAAATTTTTCTGGTTTTCAAACTGTGGAGTATGCAAATTTTGAGTTCGACGTCAAAAACGTCGCTTCAGCGGCAGCGAATGAAATTTGACTTTCAACTGGATAAAAGAGAATGAAGACAAGGATGATCGGCATTCAGTGATTGCTTTGTTTCGATGAGTACGATGTCTCAGCGAAGTCATTTGACAGATTCAGAAGTTTTGAGAATTGTTGGTAGGTTAGAAGGGGGCCAAACTCAAGCCGAAGTAGCGCAAGCCATTGGAGTGTCACAAAGTGTCATTTCCAGGATCTGGAACCGTTTTTTGGAGAGTGGATGTGCAGGCCGAAGACCAGGGCAAGGTCGTAGACGGGCAACAACACCCAATGAAGATCGGTATTTAGCGTTAACAGCTCGGAGACACCGAACCATAAACGCTACTCTTCTCCAACAACACCTTCGCTCGGCTACAGGCACCACGATTTCAACTCAGACTGTCCGAAACCGGCTCCATGCTGTAGGTCTGTATGCTCGCCGACCGATGGTATGTGTTAGATTAACATCAAGGCATCGTCGCGACCGCAGGGAGTGGGCAGCCGAGCATGTCAACTGGAGGAGAAATGAATGGAGCAATATTCTGTTTTCTGACGAGTCCCGTTTTTCTGTGCATCCGGATAATAGGCGTATTTTCATCTGGAGGGACCGTGGCAGTAGGAATAATCCTGCGGTCGTGCACGAAAGTGTCAGATTTGGCGGTGGAGGACTGTTGGTGTATGGTGGCATCTCCATTGACGGGCGCACTGACTTCTACATCATTCGAGATGGAGCTCTGACTGGTCGTCGATATAGGAATGAGATCCTCAGACCTATTGTAGTCCCTTACGCTGCAGCAATCGGAGATAACTTCATTTTAATGGACGATAACTGCAGGCCACATCGTGCAAACCTGGTGGAGGATTTCCTTTTCGAGGAAGGAATCGTTCGAATGGAATGGCCAGCGTGTTCTCCAGACATGAATCCAATGGAGCACGTTTGGGACGCTCTAGGAAGACGAGTTTCTGGCCGCCAACAACCCCCACAAACTCTCCAAGACCTGTAAAGAGCTCTTCTGGAAGAATGGGGCAGAATACCCCAACTCGTCATTAATAGCCTCATTGAGTCCATGCCTCAAAGGTGTTCAACGTTGCTGGCCGCCCGTGGAAACCATACCCCCTACTGAACATGATTTTCTTTGAAGAAAACACCTTTTCTTATTCTTTTTTTCTCATATGCACAAATTGTTTTTTTCCTTTAGTACACAAATGCGCAATAAAAAGCATTTTTTTTCTGCCAAACATGTGTAATTTATTCTCATATAACCTACTATGTCTGTCGACCATGTATCAATCAGCTAAACAGTTTACCAGATACAAAATCCACCTAAAACTGCAATATCCTTTAATTGTTTTGAGCAGTGTTCATAAAAGTTAAAAACCCAACAATCGCAGTCTTGTATTATCTAATCTAAAACTTTTTCTTAAACTCCTTGGCAGAAATCTATCCGAAAATTTTTGCGTTATCCTGTAAAATAAGTATAAATGGTAACCACCGAAAATCTTAATAATATTAAATTGTTATCGGATTTGCGCCAGTATGTAAAATGCAATCTCGATCGGATATTTAAAAGTGGGTTAAAGTTAGAGTACAAATTTTGAACTGGAAAAACATACATACGATTGTTGAAGTAACATAAAAACTTATAAAAAAACGTAATTTTTGTTTAAAGAAATCATAAGAGAAAAAGTCTCGAATCCTGACAAAATAAAACATATGTTATTTTAGCAAATTTGAGACTTAATCATAATACTTGTAGGATTTTTTTTTCAAAGTGCAGATACACATGAAGTAAGATCTTCGAATACTTTAAACACTTGGTATATGATCCCTCAAAGCCAAGCCGAACTCATTTGTTTTCAGAGTAGAAAAGTGACATAAGTCACGCATTTTTAAAGTTTCATAACTCGCTCAATTTTAGCGTTATATGAATGGGACTTTTTTTGTCTTACTTGTCAGTGTTATAGGAAAAAATTACTAAATATAACTTATAGGACCGGGGGGCCGTATAAAAATTTAAATTTCGTAATTTTTTAAGAAATATTTTTATTGACCCAAATCGCTTTTAAAATGTTTCTTTGCCTGATTTAAAACATTTTTGTAATTGGAACTATATGTCTATGACTAACGGTTTAGGAATTACCCATTGGATACCGTTGAGACCGGACACCCTGTATATATTATATATATATATATATATATATATGAACTTTGTCACTTTGTAACTCTCGTATTTATGAACCTATTTGGATGTAATTCGGTGTGTACATAGTACATACCAATGTCTCGACGGAGTTCGTTGGCCAGCTTCACCCGCCATTTTGTTTCAAAATGGCGGCCATTTAAAAAAATTTTAAAAATTTGAAATTTGAAATGTGGTACCAAAAAATTGAAAATGGAAAAATATTTTTTTCTTATGTATTTGACCTTTATAAAATGATTCCGGAGCAGTTCTTGTTTCGTCTATATTTTTAAAAAAGGCTGGATTATAGCATTTTGAATTTCTAGCGTGTCTGACATTTTGAAACGTCCTGAATTTTGTCACGCGATAAAAGGCGTATTTATGAACCGATTTGGATGTAACTCCGTTTATACATAGTACATACCAATGTTTCAACCGAGTTCGTTGGCCAGCTTCATCCGCCATCTTGTTTTAAAATGTCGGCCCTTTAAATTTTTAAGAAAATTTTAAATTTGAAATGTGGTACCAAAAAATTGAAAATTGAAAAAATATTTTTTTCTTATGTGTTTGACCTTTATAAATAGATGCATGCCCGAGCATATCTCGGGCTGCGCAGCGAGAGGGTTAAAGCTTCAAAATTTAAGAAATTTTAATTTTTTTTTAGATGTTAAACTCCTATCGTTTCTGAACATTATGATATAATTGTTCCCTTGAAATTTCCATTAGAACAGAAGTTATGGCTTTTAGAATTATACCCGCTCAATAGCTGAAGCAGCGTTTCCGAAACTTTAAAGTCATTATTTTTGAAACGGCGTTTTGGGGGCATAACGCGCAGGATACCTCAAAAACTTCTGAATATTTTTTCATGAAATTTTCAAAGGATATATTTCATGTTAGTCTGTATAAACTGAACCTAAAATTTCATTTTATTGTTCAAAAAAATATTTTTTAGGTGATTTTACTGTTGAAGTTTTCAAAATTTTGTATTAGCTAAATGCAACATTGCATTAAAAATACAAAAATGCTTTAAATACAAATTTATTTAAGTTCAGGGAAATTATTACAATCTGAAGCATAAGTAAGCAACAAAATTTTCATTCCAGTTGTAATATCTACTTTGTAATCCTGCGCGTAAACTGTTATGCCAATTTCCTGTTCGACAAATGTCTAACAGTTTCGAGCCCCCTATAAATACTAATTTTGCATGTTGCAATTTTTTTAAATACATGAAATGAAAGAACATACTAATATCTTTAATCCCAAATAAAATTGTGTTTTAAAATCATATACATTTTAAGACATTAAATGCTGAAAATGGTATTTTTTTCATTTTTTCCAATATTTAGGAGTCACGAGACCCCTTAAATTAGTATGTTTTTAACAATTTGACGTTTATTGCTTTTATACTGTTACTGGACATTACATTACACAAATATATCATTAAAAGTTGTTAACTAGGCATAGAGTACGCCGCCCCTGTCCTTGTGTATGTCCAAACTTGCCGTATGTTTAAGGGTTAATATTTCGGCTAATTACCGATGATTTTTTTCGAAAATCATTATCAATAATGCTTTTATACTTCTGCTATGATAGGTACATCCAGCGATGCTCAACAATTTTTCTGAATGCCCGTAAATCGAAATTTGTGTATAACAGAAAAATGCCAATTTCTCAAAAACTATGTGATCTAGGGTAATCGCTATATTTTTCCGGCAAGGTTTAAATGAACGTCTACTACCTCTCATTTTTCATAATTTTAGTTTCAGTAGATTAGGAATTAGATGGGGTGAGGACATATTTTTGCGTTACATTTTCGATAATATCTTTGAAAATATAATACGTAAAATTAAAGGGAATGCATTTTTGAGTTCAGCATTACGAAAGCTTTCACAAGATACCCCACATGAAATAAAAAGAATTTTTTTTTCAAGTAGCATAATTAGCCCCTCTACATTTTTACTAAATGTATTTATGAATGTTTATTAATCTGAAAATATGTGGGTGAATGATTTTATTAATTCCCGGAATTTGAACCTTCCACGTTCCATAGTTGACGAGTAAAATGGCTGTGACAGACAGACAGACAGACACAGGAGTGATCTTATAATGGTTCCGCTTTTACCTTTTAAGTACGGAACCCTAAAAATGATCATTTTGAAATGTTTCTTGTGTATTGATGTATTAATAGAAAGAAAAGGCAGTGTCCAAAGCTTTTCCACCAACTCTTACTATGTTACAAAAATGAATTTATAAAATGTGTGAATATTATCAATCCTAATGCTAAATTTAAGTCTCGTTTAAAGATATTTTTTGGACATAAACATGCTGACCATATAACACTTTTTCTTTATCATTGAGGGAAGTTGAAAAATTACAATAAAACGCCTTTTGGCACAAATGCGAAGTTGTATATATATAAAAAAAGTTTATTGTATTGCCTCATTACATTTACAGAATTGTATTAAAAACGCATTTTTGACAGAAGATTCACCTGTTTGATAAGTAAACAAGTAAGAAAAATCATGCGTTTAGCATAGATTATGAAACACTTTCCAACATTTCCTGAATGTTTTAACAAAACTTCGTTATTTATAGAAATAAGGTATATAAGAGAACTAAGTAAACATTTTAGAAAACGCATGAAACATTTGAAAAACTGATTTCTGCAGTTACCGTATATAGTGAAATATGTATTCCAATTCCTTTGAACAGCTCTGTATTGGATCTGTAGGTTGATATATATACTATGTAATGGGAAAATTTAGTTCAGCAACAAAACTCATAACAGGTTGAAATTTCTTTTTCAGCAGTTTATACTAATGGAACAAAACATACTTTTATACATTTGTACAGCCGTGTAGTTAACCTAGTACCTTTATTACACGCCACTATTTAGCTAAAGTCTAATTCAAAGTAAAACATTCTTAAAACTACTGAAGTCACATTTCCAGAAATTATCATTTACAGACGGCCATGTATCCAATTCTTTGCGTGACCCTGTATATATTTTTATCTATGTTCTACAAACATTTCTTAGTAAACCAAATGCAGTTCCGCGTAAAAATGCATAACTCATTTAAAAACCACCTTTAAGTAATTTGCAATCAAACCCAGTAACCATTACGAATTATGTTGTATAACCCTGTATATGAATTACAAAATTTATACGCATCATATACTATGCATAAATATAGTGAAACATAAAAGCACATAACATATATAAAAATGCATTTCCAGCAATCATCGCTACTGTGCAGTAGGGTGTATCGATTTTTAACTTTTTTTTCTTTTCAAATTCCAAGTTGATAAAAAGTTGCTACTAGACACCACAACTTACCACAAAAAAAATTGCATTTTTAAAAAAATGTTTAGATCTCCCGCACAAGGCCTAAAATTTAGAAATTTTACTTTAAAAGTAAATTTTTACAAAAATTAAAAAAAAAACTAAAACACTTTTTTTCTAAATTGCAAGTTAAAATTCCACTAACAATAAGCACAAAAAAATATAGAAAATGTACTTCAAAAACTTAGCACAACATTTAGGTCTCCCGCACAAGGTCTAAAAGTCGTAAATTTCAGCCAATTTTTGAATATTTTTCAGTGCTTTGATATTTGTGTTGTTGCTGGTTTAAAAATTAAACGTAACTAAAGCCTCGTTAGGCTTGATTGGAATTGTTGAAATAAGTGAAATAATAAATCACATTTCAATACGTCAAGCGTCAACTTGAAGTGATGGGGTGGGGGAAGGCCAGACTGCTGCGCCGCGGTGACGCGACACCTATGAATCACCGCGCAGACTTGTCAGTAGTCGTATGCCCGCGAGCGAGCCTTACGGTTGTGTTTTAGTGCGATAGTCTTGTTTTTAGAATGAATTGAGTGAGTGTTGTTGTTGTTCATTATGAGTAAAAAACCGCATCTAACTAGACAAATTACTGACAGGCCGGTTATCGGGCAATCTATTGATGTGAGTGAGTTTAATGTTCTGCCAACCAAGATGGATGTTTTGAAGTATTTTGAGTGGGTACGCATTGAAATGAAACAAGAGGGAATACATCAGCCTGCAAAGAATGTAATTGCGTTAAGAGTTGCTTTAAAACTTGAGGAAATATGGAAAAGAGCTCCAATTCTTGTTTGTGGCACCAAAAACACAATATTTATGGTTTTAAAACTGCATGAGCAGCTTGAGAAAATTAAAATGTGTTCAGGGCACAAAAGGAAGTATCCTAACTCCTACAAAGATGCACTAACTAGCTTTCAGTCAAAAGCTGAAACCGCATTGTTTCATATTTGTACTTGCAAATGTTACCTCAGCAACTGTATTTGCTCTATTGACAAAAAAGTCCCGGCACTAGAACACGAGTTTTTGCTCAACCAACGTAGTCCTAGATTGATGTCAATTGCAGAGTGTGACAAAAACGAGACTAAAAAGCTTAAAAAGCGATTAGAAAGAAAATCTAGGTCACAAGCTTTAATGCAGGTAGTTGTAAAAAAGACTGGGGATGAAAACTTAAAATCTGTTGATAACATTGATTCTGGTGATAGTACAGATGATTCAATGTCTCACACATCATGTCAAGATAGTGATTTTGAAATAAATGTACTTGATACGAGTCAAAAAAGTGTTTTAAGTGTAGAAGTAAAACAAGAACTGCCACAACGCTCGTCTTTGTTTTCACGAGCTTGTGACCACAGGGGCATTTCTAGTAGAGCTGGAGCTCAGTTAGCTACTGCCCTTTTGCGAGACTTAAATGTCGTTACTGCGGAGAACCAAGAAGCAGTAATCGACAAAACAAAAGTAGCACGTGAAAGACTTAAGTCTCGTAAAGAAGTAAGCTCAACTCGAACCTCCGATCTGATGGCCATTTACTTTGATGGTCGTAAAGATGAAACCATAACAAAATAAATTGTAGCTGGTAAAATTGTCCGAAAATCTTTAATGGAAGAACACATATCTATTGTTGAAGAACCTGGATCCAAGTATTTCGGTCATGTAACTCCCATAAACGGAACAGGAAAGGATATAGTTACATCACTTGTAAAGTATTGTGAAGAAAAAACTGTCGATCTTAAAAAACTAAAAGCTATTGGTTGTGATGGTACGGCAGCAAACACAGGCACTTCAGATGGAGTTATCACCGTATTTGAAAATAAAATACAACAGCCACTGCAGGCAGTTTACTACATTTAGCAGCACTACTACATTTGAATGAATTACCATTTAGAAAAATTATGGTTGCTCTTGATGGGCCAACTTCTGGACCAAACACATTTAGCGGGCCTATTGGTAAAAAACTTCTAAGCTGCCAAAACTGGATGTTGTCAATTTTGTTGCAATTGAAAGCGATATACCAGAAGCTGATCTTAAAGAGATGAGCACAGACGAAAAGTATCTGTACGAAATATCCAAAGCCGTATCAATAGGTACATGTACAGAAGAGTTGGCCAGACGAAACCCCGGAAACATCTCGCACGCCAGGTGGCTTACCCTGGCAAATCGAATCCTTCGTTTGTATGTAGCCATGGATGATCCGACCACTCAGCTGAGAAAGCTTGCAGAGTTCATAATGAAAGTCTACATACCGTCATGGTTCTCAATTAAGAACAATCCCAAAATCCCGCAGGGGTTCCATTAATTTTTTTTAAATGATTCATTTCAGAAATTACTTGGAAGACGAGCAAAACCATGTCGTCCATGCAACGTTACAGAGAAACGCATTCATAGCTCACCCAGAGCATGTTTTAATAGCTATGTTGTTTGATGAACGAAAACATATTAGAGTCTTGGCTTATAAGAGCATCCAGAAAGCTCGTGAAACAGAAAAGAAAGGGGTAAGGATATTTAGCCCCCCCTCAGATAATTTTTAATGCTAAAGACTATATAGATATGATTGACTGGTAAACCTCTTCAGTAACTGAACCCCCTCTTGTTGCCGATATGAGACTAGAAGATTTACAGTTAATTGCGGAAACGAGAAAAAGTGGAAGGGTTGAATTTACAATTCCTTCTCACACTCAAGCTGTGGAACGAATTGTGAAAGAAGTCACAGAAGCTTCAAATCGAGTTCGTGGGATGATCGAAAGAGATGGTTTCATTCGTGCCAGACTGGAAGACCGTAAAGAGCTACCTACGTTCGAGACCAACAGCCAGTACAAAACCTCAGTGAAGGATTAAAATGTAAGTAAGTGTTTTTTGTCCTACTTTGATTTGTAATGTTTTTAAATAACATCTTTATCTTACTGTCTTACATATAATATTTGAAATTCATTGGGGATCATTTCTATAATTTTGTAGAAATCTGTAGGCCTACGTAAATACTGTATATAACTTTCGTTTCAGGTTTTGAAGACAAGATGAAAGGACGAATATTTAAAACAAGTCAGTTAATTTGAAATAGAACAGGAAAACTGCGCTCATGTTCTACGAAAATACATCAGCAACATTTTGTACTTATATACTACATTTTATTCCACGTTATAATATTTTATACATTTGTAATAAACAATAGTAATCACAAATAACGATAGAGTTTATTTCAACACCTTTATCAAACAATTTACATCGTTAAACTATTTTTTTAAGGTATACAACATTTATATAATATTTATGTAGTATGTATATATATATATATATATATATATATATATATATATATATATATTTATTTATTTATTTATTTATTTATATTGTGTCATTTTATGCCTCCTGTAACAAAAATACACTTAAGTCTGGTGTTTTTAACGAAAACAGAAATGGTTCATTTACACTAAAAATTACGAAAGTTTCGTCAAAATTAACAAACTTTAGGCCTTGTGCGGGAGACCTAAATGTTGTGCTAAGTTTTTGAAATACATTTTCTATCGTTTTTTGTGCTTATTGTTAGTGGAATTTTAACTTGCAATTTAGAAAAAAAGTGTTTTAGGCTTTTTTTAAAAAAATTGTAAATATTTACTTTTTAAGTAAAATTTCTAAACTTTAGGCCTTGTGCGGGAGACCTAAACATTTTTTTAAAAATCCAAAATTTCTTGTGGTAAGTTGTGGTGTCTAGTAGCAACTTTTTATCAACTTGGAATTTGGAAACAAAAAAAAAAGTTAAAAATCGATACACCCTACTGTACAGTACTTCGGACACAATATGGTACCTGAAATCTTTTGTGTGTCCCTGTAAATGCTATGCACTTCCTGTTATACATGAAACATGTTATAGTAAACCTCAGCGACGCATATCAATTTCATTATACATGAAATAATTTAACATAATTAAAATACGCCGCAAACAATTCCCTCCACCCCTATATCGTTCTGTAACGGAATTATTTTGTGTGGCACTGTAAATGATAAATAACTATTCTTTGCATCGTATATTCTATAGAATGCATATTTTAGTGCACTTGATAAACGGATATGAATTTTATTATGTTTGAAAGCATGTAACATCATTAAAAATCATTTTAAACGATTTTTTCCTTAGGCCGTAATGTAACAGAAAACTTTTGACTGTCCCTGTAAATGAACTAAACATGCTAGAAACTTTATTTGAAATAGGTATCGTGCTAAGGTAGAGGTCACTAACATCCAAAAATTTCAGAACGATCTAACTATATTTACGAGAGTTAGAGAACGGACAGTCGGATAGACGGGCAGACAAACCGAAGTCATAAACACTTTTCAACTTTGTTGGAAAATGTTAAAAAATTCAAATTGAATAGTTATTGTTAAGGCTGTAATACCCTTCCACTGTGTGAATAGAATTCACTTTTTAAATAATAATAAAGATACATAATTTAAAGAGTCAGGGGGTGGGGGGGGGCAAGTAGATTTTACGGATGCTTTGATGGGGCGTGGCCAATAAATGGTTAGGAGCCACTGCTATATTGCTTACATGTGGCCTACGGGAAATATTTTAAAATGTACAGTAATAACGTTTACAATCACAACTTATTAAAATTTTGTGATGAATGGCCAATATTTGTGAAATCTAGATGCCAGATTTCAAAACAAAGAAAATGAACAGACTTGGCGATAAATAAACATTTTGAAATTGGCCAAAATTGATATATGTACACCACCAAAATGCACATTTACCATCTAAATAAGAATTCTGAAGTCGGAACATTCATTCAAAAATTACGCATGATCATTAGGGTGGGCCGAAAAAAACTTTTTTTTGATTTTCGATGATGGGTAGTGCGGAAAAGTGGCCACTAGTGGCACCAAGTTCACACAAAAAATTTGAGATTTTTAGAACAATTCCTATATTTGCCGCTTTTGGCTTGAAGTTTTGCTAAAAGGTTGATTTTTTAACTTTTTTAGCAAAACTTTTAAAAATGTTAAATTAAACTTATTTTAATCGTATTTACTTGAAAAGGCATATTTAATGTTCGAAATGTATAAATAAGCTCTGATAATGTATTATTTAATTACTATGTGTATTTTAAATTAAACGATTTTTATAGCCTTTTCGAGTTTAAGTGAGCAAAAGTTGCATGTATTGTTTGAATCTTTCAACGGTTTCTCTCTTTTGTCTTGTTTATGTCCCTTGGTCTTCCTTATTATTTTCGATGCTTTAAGGGTCATATATTTGGGTGACGGACAGCAGAATTCCTCAGAAACAGATCTGGAAGGAGAGAAGGGGGTGAGGCGAGAACTTAAGCAGTGACTTATCGTGATGTTGGGGGAGTGAAGGAGGAAATACAAGAGGGGAGAAAGTGCGATAGGGGATGCTTATTATTTTTCAGTGCTCGGTTTCCTTGTGGCATTTATTCAGTGCAAAAGTAAAACCTTTTTCTCGTGCAATACATTTCTTTTTGGATCATTTAACGTGCCTTTACTGTGTTTTGTGCGTTTTATTACGACGAGTTTAGAAATGGCTAGTGCAAAAGTTCATGATCACGTAAAGACATGTAATAGCGCGAAAAATAGCCATTTTGGGGCACCATGCAAATTGAAAGGCAATTGCCAACTATTGCTGACATCATGCGCCACTACTATTGGTTGCAAAGCGATATAGAAGAAAATCGAGATATTTATCTTCAATCAGTGGATGATATTATTAAAATGGTAGGTGAAAAATTTTCCGAAATCTGAATAAAATCTTCCATACCAGTGGTTTCCCAAAGAACAATTAACGGAAAGATTAAAAACTATTACAATGAGTGTAGATCACTGGAGAAATCTTGTAATCATACGGGCGTTAAAGGGAAGGCTCCTGCGAAGATTTCGTACGAAATGCGGAAACCTCTCTCGTTGACATTGCAGCTTGTAAGTGTAGAGGCTTGAACAATTGTAGCTACGACATCACACATAAAGTTCCACATCGGGAGGTGAACTTCTTGAAGGATCAAATAACTGTTCGAAAAATGTTTATCGGAAATATTGATTTAAAAACAAGCAAAACTCTTGCAAAGAAAATATCGCGGAAAATGAAAAGGGATACAATTTCAACGAGGAATAGTGGTTCTGCGACAAAGCCTTCAACGAGTGGAGTTAGATCCAGATGGAAGACAGATATATTGTTGGAATATTCAAGTAGTGGGAGCTTTCAAGCAAGCAGTTTGGCGGAATCTGAATTTGAACCAGGCCCTTCAAAGCCAAACACTCCTAAACGCATATTCCTGTCTCACACACCATCCGCCATGTCTCAGAGAAACTGAGCACTGAAAATAATAAGCATCCTTTATCGCACTTTCTCCCATCTTGCATTTCCTCCTTCACTCCCCCAACATCGCGATGAGTCACTGCGTTCGCTTAAGTTCTCGCTTCACCCCCTTCTCTCCTTTCAGATCTGTTTCTGAGGAATTTTGCTGTCCGTTACCCAAATATATGACCCTTAATGCATCGAAAAAAATAAGGAAAACCAAGGGACATAAACAAGACAAAAGAGAGAAACCGTTAAAAGATTCAAACAATACATGCAACTTTTGCTCACTTAAACGCGAAAAGACTATAAAAATCGTCTAATTTAAAATACACATAGCAATTAAATAATGCATTATCAGAGTTTATTTATACATTTGGAACATTTAATATGCCTTTTCAAGTAAATACGATTAAAATAAGTTTAATTTAACATTTTTAAAATTTTTGCTAAAAAAGTTGAAAAATCAGCCTTTTAGCAAAACTTCAAGCCAAAAGCGGCAAATATAGGAATTGTCCTAAAAATCTCAATTTTTTTGTGTGAACTTGGTGCCACTAGTGGCCACTTTTCCGCACTACCCATCACCGAAAATCAAAAAAAAGTTTTTTTCGGCCCACCCTAATGATCATGCATAAAAAATATTGTGTTTTCTCAAAAATAAAACCAATTTTAGTTATTAGACTTAACATAATTTTTCAGGATACTGTTCATATAATATCCACCCCAAAAATAAGACCTAAACGAAAAGAAATGCCGCTTGCATTTTATTAAAAGTAATCTTTTTCCTCAAATTAAAGCTTTTGAGATTCTAAGATGCATATATTAACTAGTATGTTGTGGCCATCACAAATTTTTCTTCTATATAAATGAAGTCAATTAAATCATTTAAATAATACAGGAAGTTACATCAATTTAGCACCAATTCATATCAAAGTATATCTGAATTTGAAGTTTGATGAAAATTCGTGCATTAGTTCCTGAGACAGAGCTATAGCGGAAATTCTGAAAAATGTAGCATAGCAGCGCCACCTGTTGAGCGATTTTCATCAAAACATAAACAACACTAATTTATATCAAGCGATACCTGAATCTGAAGTTTGTAGAAAATTCGTGCATTGCTTCTTGAGATACAGATATTGCGGAAATTGCAAAAAATGTAGAATAGCAGCGCTACCTGTTGTGCGATTTACACACAAATGTATAAAACGTCAATTCATGTTAAGAACTAACTGAATCTAAAGTTTGATGAAAATCCGTGCATTATTTCTTCAGATAGAGCTATTGCAAAAATCGTGTACATCCTGCAAAATACAGCATAGCAGCGCCATCGGTTGGGCAATTTACACCAAAACGTTACCAACACCAATTCATATCAATAAATACCTGAATCTGAAGTTTGATGAAAATCCATTCATTAGTTCTTGAGATTGAGCTATTACAGAAATCACAAAAAATGCGGCATAGCAGCGACATCTGTTGGGCGATTTCACCAAAACGTAAACAGCGACAACTGAATCTGAAGATTTAAAAAACTCCGTGCATTAGTTCTTGAGATAGAGCTATTGCGGTAATCCTGCAAAATGCAGCATAGCAGTGCCACCTGTTGGGCGATTTACACCAAAAACTAATCAGAACCAATTTATATTAGGAACTACTTCTTTAATTTTTTATTAAATTCCGTGATCTAGTTCTTGAGATAGAGCGCCCACAAAATTTGTGTCACATACAGACAGACAGACACACAGACTCACAGACTCACAGACAGATATTTTGTAAAATTATGTTTTTTGGAATCTCTGACCCCTAAAACGTGGAAATCAGTCGAAAACCGAAAGTCGAAAATTTTCACAAATCCAATATTTCCTTCTTGTAAAGATAGAAGAAAGTAAAAATACACCGTATTATTAAGAGGATTTGAAACTAGTCGGATGCACCAATCCCAAAACTTTCTTCTATCTCAAACATGTTAATACTTCAAAATTCGCTATCATACAAATTAAATGGCGATCTATGCATCTCATGAGGATTCTAAAGGTATGAAATTCCGTGCATTAGCTCTTGAGTTATGACTATCGCTGAAATCGTCTAAATCCAGCAAAATGTAGCCTAGAAGCGCCCCCTATTGGGTGATTTGTGCCAAATCCTAATCAGCAACAATTTATGTCAACGAAAAATCCGCAGAAAATCCGTGCATTAGTTTTTGAGATAGAGCAATTGCAAAAAATCGTGAAAATTCCTGCAAGGCAGCGCCACCTGTTGGGCGATTTACACTAAAACCTAATTCGCAACAACTTGTGTCAACGTATAACTAAATCTGAAGTTAGATGAAAATTCGTCCATTAGTTCTATAGACAGAGCTATTACGGGAATCGTAAAAAAGGAAGCACAGAGGCGCCCCCTGTTGGACAATTTACACTAACACATAATCAGCTCCAAGACATATATAGGACTAACTGAATCTGAAGTTTTATGAAAATCCGTGCATTAGTTCTTAAGATAGAGCTATTGGGGAAATTGTGTAAATCCTGCAAAATTCATCATAACAGCGTCACCTGTTGGGCGATTTATCCAAAAACGTAATCAGCATCAATTCATATCAAGGACTAATTGGATTTGAAGTTTGATGAAAATCCGTGCATTAGTTCTTGAGATAGAGCTATTCCGATAATCGTGAAAAATGTAGCATAGCAGTGCCACCTGTTGAGCGATTTACACCAAAACCTAATCAGCATCAAATTATATTAGGGACTAATTGAATATAAATTTTTATTAAATTCCGTGCATTAGTTCTTGCGATAGAGCGCCCACAAAATTTGTGTCACATACAGACAGACGCACAGACAGACAGACAGATAGACAGACATTTTGTAAAAACATGTTTTTTGGAATCTCTGAACCCTAAAACGTGTAAATCCGTCGAAAACTGGAATTCGAAAATTTTCATGAATCCAATTCGTTCTTCTTGTAAAGATAGAAGAAAGTAAAAATGTATATTTAGCTTAAAATAATATTTTTTCTTTTTCCTTTCAGGAAATTTTGTACATTTACGAATAAAAATCAATTAATGAATGTGTAATGAAACCGCCAACTAGCATTTGTAAACAACGTGAATAAAAGAGAAAAATCATCTCACTCCCGTTTTTGTTTGTTTCAGTTTCACGATTTTAACATGTCATTATTGTCTTGTGTTAGCGCATTTCGCTTTTTCAATATTAAGGTCTTAATGTCATTTCCAGCGAAATAAATATATTGTAAATGACGCCATTTTACAAAATCCTGTAATTTGAAACTTTAAGACTCTAATTTCACAATTCTGTAATGCTTCTAATTGTAAAAAAGTCACAAATTTACATGAAGGCAGATAAAAAACTAGTATGTTGTGGCCATCACAAAACTTTCTTCTATCTCATACATGTCAATACTTCAAAATTCACTAGCTCAGTGCCAAATTAAATGGCAATCTGTGTTCATCATGAGAATTCTAAAAATATGAAATTCCGTGCATTAGTTCTCGAGGTATGACCGTCACTAAAATCGTATAAATCCAGCAAAATGCAGCATAGCAGCGCCATTTATTGGGTTATTTACACTAGAACCTAATTATCACCAACTTATGTCAACGTTTAACTGAATATGAAGTTTGAGGAAAATTCGTGCATTTCTTCTTGAGATAGAGGTATTGCGCAAATCATGACAAATGCAGCATAGAAGAGCCACCTTTTGAGCGATTTGCAGCAACACATAATCAGCAGCAATATTAATCAAGTTATACTTAAATCTGAAGTTTCATAAAAATTCGTGCATTAGTTCTTGAGATAGAGCTATTGAGGAAATAGTTCAAAATGCAGCACAGCAGCGCCACCTATTGGGCGATTTACACAAACACGAAGTCAGTATCATTTCATATGAAGGCCTAACTAAATCCGAAGTTTGATGAAAATGTGTGCATCAGTTCTTGAGATAGAGCTACTGCGAAAATAGTGTAAATCCTGCAAAATGCAGCATAGCAGCGACACCTGTTGGGCGATTTACACCTAAACGTAAACATCATCCATTCATGTCAAGGACAAACGGAATCTGAAGTTTTATAAAAATCCGTGCATTAGTTCTTGAGATAGAGCTTTTGCGAAAATTCTGCAAAATGCTACATAGCAGCGCCACCTGCAGGGCGATTTACACCAAAAACTAATCAGCACCAATCTATATCATGGACTACCTGAATAGCAATTTTTATTAAATTCCGTGCATTAGTTCTTGAGATAGAGCGCCCACAAAATTTGTGTCACATACAAACAGACAGACGGACAGACAAACGGTCAGACAGACGGACAGACAGACAGACAGACAGACAGACTCACAGACAGACATTTTGTAAAAACATGTTTTTTGGAATCTCTGACCCATAAAACGTGTAAATCCGTCCAAAACTGGAATTCGAAAATTTTCATGAAACCAATACTTTCTTCTTGTAAAGATAGAAGTAAAGATACTGTAAGATACTTGTAAAGATAAAATTTGCTTCAGTGAAATAAAGATTTTTGCAGGATCCATAAATTTGTTCTAAATTAAGTTTCTTTTTTAATGAAAATATATGTTTGTTTCTTTCTTCCTCGCATTCATATATAGAGATTAATGTTGTTCTAACAAAGGAACCAATTTTGGTGCTGCTCCCACCTATTACTGAGACCTGGTGCATTTTAATGCCCTATATTACGAAGTTTGAGAATCGATAAATTTTTTCTGTTAAAATCATATTTTTACTTTCTTCTATCTTTACAGGAAAGTATTGGATTCATAAAAATTTTCGACTTCCGGTTTTTGACGGATTTACACGTTTTAGGGGTCAGAGATTCCAAAAAAGATGTTTTTACAAAATGTCTGTCTGTGAGTCTGTGAGTCTGGCTGTCTGTATGTGACACAGATTTTGTGGGCGCTCAATCTCAAGAACTAATGCACGGAATTTAATAAAAAAATATATTCCGGTAGTCCCTGATATAGATTGGTGCTGATTAGGTTTTGGTGTAAATCGCCCCGTAGGTGGCGCTGCTATGTTGCACTTTCCAGGATTTGCACAACAGCTCTATCTGAAGAACCACTGCACAAATTTTTATAAAACTTCAGATTCAGTTACTCCTTGATATTAGTTGGTGCTCTTTACGTTTTGGTGTAAATCGCCCAACAGATGGCGCTGCTATGCTGCATTTTGCAGGATTTACACTATTTTCGCAGTAGCTCTATTTCAAGAACTAACACGCACATTTTCATCAAACTTCGGATTCAGTTAGTCCTTGATATAAAATTATGCTGACTACGTGTTGGTGTATATCACCCAATAGGGGGCGCTGCTGTACTGCATTTAGAACGATTTCCTGAATAGCTTTATCTCAAGAACTAATGCACGAATTTTTATTTTCATCAAACTTCAGATTCAAGTATACCTGGATTAATATTGCTGCTCATTATGTGTTGGTGCAAATCGCTCAACAGGTAGCGCTGCTATGCTGCATTTGCTATGATTTGCGCAATAGCTCCATCTCAAGAACTAATGCAGGAATTTCTCCTAAATTTCAGATTCAGTTATACGTTGAAATAAGTTGATGATGATTAAGTTCTGGTGTAAATCCCCATATAAGTGACGCTGCTATGTGCATTTTGTTGGATTTACACGATTTCAGCGATAGTCATACCTCAAGAACTAATGCACGAAATTTCATCTTTTTTTAATCCTTATGATGAGCATAGATTGCCATTTAATTTAGGCAAAGTGATAACGAATTTTAAAGTTTTGACATGTATGAGATAGAAAAAAGTTTTGGGATTGGTACATCCGACTAGTTTTATTTTACTGCAGCATAACTTTCTGAAAATACTATTTCCGATGCCACTTACCGGACTATTAACATAGATTTTTTTTTTTTTAAAGAAAAGCCTTTAAAAATATAAATTAGTCAAAATAAATATAAAATATTGAAAAAAAGTTAAAAAATTCCTTGAAAAATCTGTGAATTTGATTCCAGGGCTCCCGAATGGTCCGCCAACTGAATACCAATATTCTTTTTTAAAAAAATTCTTTATTTCTTTTTAGATTTTTCTTACAAACCGCCCCGGTATCACCTTTGAAAGTTAATTCTAGCGCAAACCTACCATAAAATTTTCTGATAAAATTTATTGGTATTCAGTTGTTGAACCATTTGGGAGCCCTGTGATTTTGAAAAATTACAACATTAGTATTGACAGTTTTGGTGGATAAAAATTTCGCGTTTTTCAAAAGTACAGTTTTCGGCAACCGTAGCTAAATGTCTAAGGGTCTGTTCAAGAATCACGCGCACGAGCTCAGGAGACGGGAATATGGGTCTTTATCGTGGATGAAATAAACGCTCAGTGCGTTCAGGAACGGATCATGGATTTTATTAATTATGGTGCTAATTAGAAAGATAATTTGTTGCAAATGAAACGTGTACTAGATGGCTGACTGAATAAAGCACTAAACTCGAGACTAGGGGCCATGGGTTCGAATCCTTCGCGTCCCGAATTGTGTTTGAACTCTTTTTTTTATTTTATTGGTTACTTTATTTTTTTCACAATAAATAAGATAATTTTGTATATTAATAATACAGAGCTACATGTATTTCTATAATAATAATAATATACTTATTTAAATACGTGAATATTGGGTATTTCGCGATGAATGTTTTACATTTGAACGGATTACTTCTTGAGGTTTTTCTTTCTTATTTTTTAATACTTTAGGACTGAATTTTTATCTAGACTAGGATGCAAATCATATTATACGGTGTCATCATGGTAAATCAACATGGTGAATATTATATAAAAATTTTATATACTTTTACACATATTTACTACACATATACTTTTTAAAGAGATAAAATATATGTGGTTTGCCGTCTAGTTTTCTAGTGAATAAAGTATGATTAGAATGTTTATGAATTTTCTACTGAAAGTATTAAGTATTTTGCTTATACTAACATGATTATGAGCGCATTTGTTTGTTATTATGTATTTTGGTCTGTTATCCACGCAGTACTAAAATATGCAATCATAAAATAATAAATATGTATACGAAAATCTCCTCTGAAATATTGTCTAACTAACTGTGCAAATTCCATTCAAATCCATCCAGTAGATTACAAATAAATCTCGTAATATATTGCTATCACAATCAGCAGTCTATTTATCACGAAAAATATAAAGCAACTGATAAATCATTTTTAAATAAATAAAAAGAAAATTGTTAAAAAATTAAAATTTTTGATCACCAATTTAATTGTTAAATTTTATCAATCAACCTACCAAACAAAGCACAACCAATAAAATGTAAACACAAAACGCACAATCACGTGATCAAATCCCCAACAGCACAGTTTTTGGGAGGTTGGTTATCAAATTTTAAACGCTGAACGGGCTAAAGTAGATGAAGTAGGTCACGTGGTGCTTTTCCCAAATATTTTGGACTTTATCTGAGTGAACATAGGCATGTATTTCTGTTACGAAAACCATGTTTTGGAAGGATGAAGAAATATAGTCGTTTGTTTAACCTGTTTTGAACCATAAAAATAATTAAATAATTGAATTATTTTAAAATTCCTTTCTTCGAGAAGACCTACACTATGGCAAAAACTTCTGAGCGCACGCTAGGCGTTAGCTGCACAGACCCACAGCTGCTTGTCGTGTGTGAAATAAACAGTGGTTTGGACGATAGAAATTGTAATGTACGACCTAATTAAACACAGAATATTTTCTAAACTGTATCAAAATATTAATTTACTTTATGAATACTTTTACCAAAAAACAAAACATTTAATACAACATTTTATTTTAAACATTCGAATATTTATTCCATCAGGCTTCAGCAGAAAAAAAGAATTGCTTATTTTGCATTTCACTAAGCAGAAAAAAAAAATACTTTTTATACATTTATCGTCTTCACAGAAAAATATCTAGTTCTGGTTTCTTATGCTATCCATTATCAAAGAAATAGCAATCTGATTTAATTCTAATATATACCGTACTACATTCAGTATGCATACCGTTACATTCTAATGCACCGTATATATTCCGGGATAAAGTGAGCGAAAATTTCGTAGCGCCATATTTGGCGACATAACTCATTTTTGGCGTGAAATAAACAAATAAAAATCCAATAATAAAAAATTAAACGTATAAAGAGGTATATAAAATATTATTTTAACAGAGAATTTTTATCGGTTCTCCAACTTTTACACATAAGGTGTCAAAATGCACCAGGTCTCGATACTAGGTGCGAGCAGCACCAAAAGTGGTTCCCTTGTAAGTTGTGTCATTTTGAAAAGAAGCATGCAATATATTTTGGTCTTGGTGTTCTTATTAGTATATCACTTCCATTCCTTCCTACGGGACTAGCTTGTATGTTTGTTTATCTGCAGAAGTATGTATGTGTGCACGTACAATTGATGCATAATTATATCAATAGCATGACAATCAACATAAAGGAAATTTTAATCAATTTTTATGAAAACATTTTTACACTAGAATTTTTATTTAAAACTTTGCGATTTTTTAGTTCACTTTTTTATGCGAATTTTGATTTAGTTATTATACAAAGAAAGGTGAATGAAATACTTTCTTTTGGTACCTGTTGTTGATATAGTTTGTTTTTAAAATAAAGGAAAAGTAATGAAAAACATAAAAATGATTTTAATGTAAACAGTACCTATAAATAAAAGTGAAATCAGTGAAATTTGAAATCTAGTTTCTGCCTGTAAATTCACGCAGTATTCACACAGTTGTAACAAAAACGGACATATCTTTTTTGTGATGTTTTTATAAATTAAAACGTTTTAATAAAAAGGCTCCCTTTTATGATTTTGTAAGATAATGAAAATGATAAATGCAAAATAATACAGTTAAAAATAACATTTAATTGACATTGCCAAACATAAGTAAATGTTTGCTTTCATTTCAATTATTTTTGAAGATAATATATGAATAAATAAGTTCATCATTTCATAAATTAATATTTTACCCATTACTGAAAATATTTAAATATTTATTTAGAATTATTTTTTTTCAAAACAGCTAGAATTTGCACATTTAATAAGTTGATTTAAATATATATATATAATAAATATTAACTAAATAAAGCAAAAAAAAAAAAATTATATCAATTTTATTTTATATTCTTTACAAAGATTAACAGCGATATATGATTTTCTATGTCAATAAATCCTTCTCTAGAGATCTCTAAACGGTATAAATCGTTTTCTAAGATAAACATTTTATTTCAGGATATAAAGAACGATGCTATCTTTCAAATTTTATATTTGATATAAACAAAAATGTATATTTGTTGCAAATCTCAATTGTGTACTTAGATAAAAATAATGTATATTATGTAAAGACATAAATACTTTTGCATGTGAATAATAAGTTGTGTATGATATAAATGAAGTATTTGTTAAATTTCCCATGGGAAATTTAAGCGTGTTTCTGGAAGTTTTAAATTCTAGATATTATATTTATTTTCTAGAAATATATCAACCATATATAACATTTGTGACTTTTCATACGTTAAGTATTATATAGCATTTGGACTTATATACCAAACGTTATAATATCTAGATTTTTCAGAGATGAAATCTTTACATAAAATTGAATAAAAAAAATAAAAAACCCAATATAGTCGTTGAGCCAGGGCTCGTGTGATTTCATGTCAGCGGACTTGGAAAACCATATATTTTTGTATTCACCAGAACATCAACATGACATTTAAGCATGGTGTTTTCAGTACCAGGGTAGCTAATGGGTGCCACATTGGAAAATAGCCGCAGTCGTTGAGCCAGGAGTTCGTGTGGTTTCATATCAACGGACTTGGTAAACCATACATTTAGCGGATTCACTACAGCATCAGCATTTATCCATGATACTTTTAAAGTCAGAGTAGCTAATGAGCGTCATATTGAAAAATGGCGGCTGTCGTCTGTCTTGAGACAAGGGCTCGTGTGGCTTCACGTCAGCAGACTTGTTAACCATACATTTTTTGATTCACAGCAACACCAGATACATTTATTCATTGGGGCCCACCGTGGCTGAGTGGATAAGACACCACGCCGCTAATCGCTTGAGAGCGCAGGTGGGGGCGAATCCCGCCAGTTCCGTTGCACACCGTATGTGGAGCCCCCGGGGTGTAGTTCTCTGGTGTTGTAATTTCCTTGTGCTATCTCGTCCCAGTATATCGACGATGGCTTATAAGAGGGCCCTGCTGTCAAGCACACAATTCTGATATATGTGTTCAATAAAACAAACAAAAAACAAACATTTATTCATTATATTTTTAAAAACAGGTAGCTAATGGACGCCATATTGGAAAAAACCGTCGATAAACAGGGTGATCTGAAAGCTTTTCTTTGTTTTGCATGCTATGAAATTAATAAGGCGATTGCAGGGACAACAAAAAAAGACACGAAGGGGTCAAAATGTGCAACAAAGTTCAGTCAAAGGCCTGCCGCAGTTGAGAAATATTTCTGAAATGAGTGTTCTTCACATGATTCGTGAAAGAACCAAAACCAGTTCTTCAGAAAAATCTGTTCTACATCCAGATCTCTCTTTTATCAGGATCTAGGAAGACAAACGTTATATCTCAGATTTACAGAACATGATTATCAATAAATGGATAAATCTAGACATGGTTTTAAAGCCAAGTGGAGCAATGCCAAACCTAGAAATTGTCGAAGACATGGTCAAAATCCATGAGATGGATGGTGAAGCTTATCAAACTTTCAAGATAGAATATTAGTCTGAAGACTCAAAGCCAGAAGGTTTTTCAAACTTCCAGAGAAAAAGAAGCTAAAGACATTTTCTGACTTGAAGTTGAAACAGAGTGTACAGTTTAATAAATCAGAGTTTGTTGTCAAGGCAGAAAGAAAACCTGTTTGTTCAGAAGACGATCATTGCTGAGCGAAGAAATTTGGATATGAGAGCTGACTTTTCCTACCATCTAAGGCCTCTTCCATGACCCTTAGCAACACCTGATGGTTCAGTGTGAAAAACTGCAAAATGAAACTGATGGATGTTATGACAAAAGACTGCAAGTGCTGAAAGAAATCCAAACGATGGTGTTGTTAACATCATTTACGGAATGTGCTTTGTTCAAAAGCTACCGCAGGATCACCAAACATTTGGACAACTAGCAAAGTATCTGTTTTCTAAAATAATACAAGAATCTACATCCTCTCAAAGAATAGATGATGTATTTGATACATACAGGCAGGTGTCAATAAAATGTGATGAACGAAAAAAATGAGCTGTTGGTAATACTATAAAACTAATATAACTCCTGGACACCCAGTTCGAAAATGGTAGCAGTTTCTATCTGATGAGGATAACAAGAAAGAACTTATGGGAACGTCCACTGTTACTCTTGTGACCATCAGAGCAAATTTCCATATATATTTCCAATTCTTTTATTACAAAATATATTTAGGATAAATTTGATGCAACTACTTAAAAATACATGTACTCTACTTTCATAAACCATATATAGTTTGTAATAAAAAGCATTTTACTTGCCTTGATAATAAATGAAAATTTTGTTACTCTTGTGACCACAGAAAAATGCAATTTTAAAAATTGTGTTTGACTCAGAAATTCTGTGAATTATATAAGACTATAGAAATAAAATTTACAGAATATAGCAGAGTAATTATATCTTTTTAAAACGCATTAATCATTGAACTCATCTGATAACGCATGAATTAGTTACATTTGATTTTGAAAAATGCTAAATGTTACTCTTGTGACATTTTGTCCATAATGTAATTTAAGCAAAAATTCAGTTTAAATACTAAATAAAATAATTAAAATAAGTTTTTAAAAATTATTTTCCATAGGGAACAACTGTTAAGGATGGTTTAATTTTAAAATAATGTAAAAAATTCTAAAATTAACAAACACTATAGCCACACAGCAACCTCTCAGTTTCTGCTACTTAACAGAATTAGTCATTGTCTTCATTATCAATAATATCATTTGCAACTTCTCCTGTATCATGATTTACTTAATGAAACACAAATTCTTTGTACGAATCATGTTAGTGTAAGGTTTGTAGTAGATAATGTCATTTTTCATTGTTTTAACAAATTGTATTTGTTGAATGCCCTTCGCTGTAGGTATTTTCTCGCAAATTAATGATACTTTATTGTTTTATTTCTTTTGACAAAATAAGCAGTATATCTTAGAATTGCTTTTTCAGCACGCATTCACTCCATATATATCATTATACAACAATACAAAATAAATCTACAGCATTTATACCAGGAGTATTTATAAAAGAAATATGCCCTAATAAGTTAATTGGGAAAGGAGTCTGGTTCATTGCAGGCATATTTGCATAGTTATATTTTTGTTTAAATTGGAAAGAACAACCATCATATAAAAAAGTAAAAAAAAAATTTAAAAAAGTTCCAATTTTAGGAAAATAAAAATTCCCTAAAAGATGAAATGTTGAAATTTTACATACGAAAACATTTACAAAAAATTGATTAAGAGTTACATTGTCTAAAATAATAGCATAAGATTGTACTTTATTTGGGATCATACTAAATAAAAAACTGAAAATACAGTCGCTTGTGTATTTCACCAGTAATGTAGTATTTCATACCAAAATTTCGTCTTGGCATGAAACTAAAACAGTTTCCAGAAAATCCACTGGCATAACTTATTTTTGAGAAATGGTTCTTTTTGGCATTACAAAAATAATCCCTTGTACAGGTTTCAATGAATGTGTGCCACAGAAATGCACTTAGTTGCTTTCGAAAAATTTTAAACAATCAGAAATGGTTTCTTTAACTGTTACTTTTTCAAAACGTTTATCAACGTTTTGAAAAAGTAACAGTATTGATCAAGATGTTGATAAAAGTTTTGGCAATAGCAAAACGTCTATCAACGTTTTGCTATTTACAATAACTTATAAGAAGTTCTGTATTATGGACTTCCGTTTCAAATAATTCTTCGATGTTATCTCCGCAAATTAGACATTATGAATTCCTAAATTCTAATTATGATGTATCTCGGCAGACAAAGTCATTAAATCCGTCACAGGAATGTTTAATGCAGGAAATACACCAGTTACTACATTATGAATTGCTTGAATGTTTTCGTGACAGCAACAAATGGAGATATTCTGATGAGTTATTTTCGACTGTTTTATGAAACTAGGCTTTAAAGCTGCAAATGAATCTCCAATTTTTCAATTCAGGAAAGCTTCTTTAAACAAAAAAACGTATTCTCTTTTAAATGTCCCCTAGAATTCATGAAATTATGTGTCCTTTTTCACGCTTAACTAACGTAGATTTAGCTGAAGAATGATCTCTTCTTAAATCTTCATCGACATAAAATTCTCCAAAGCGTTAGTTAGTTGTAGCGTGTAGTTAGATTTTTCTCCGTTACAGTATCTGGGGTTAGCTAGTTCTCTACTTTTTCCTTTTCTTAATATTTCCATTTTCTTGCTGAAGCTTTTACTGCTTCTAAGGCTTTTCTTCACCTTATCGTAATATATTTTGTTTTGTTTCTTTCTCACAACAACATATTCAATTTCATTCTTATTTTTTCTGTACAATTTTTGGCGCTTAGCAGAAATTTTCCTGCTCTTTAAAACGATGTCGTGTATAAGAAGCAATATTTAAATCTTTCCTTTAAAATATACTATCATAATCCTTTCCATAAGAGTTACAATTAAAACCTCTCTATATTATACATCAGAATTTAGTAAACGAATCTTTACAAAGTCTATAAAATATCTAATCAAAGACCATGTGCTTCAAACCAAAAGAAAGCACACAAAAATGACACGAGTTGAGTTGTTTTATTATATCTTTAATTATTTGTCATGATTATTTTATAATCTTAAGTAATAACAAAAATGAATAAAAAAAATCCACCCATTAAAAAAATACTAATAAAGATAATTTATCTTCCTTAAAATTTACAAAATAACCTTAGTTATAACTAAAACTATTTCAAGAACTGCTCTAATAACAGAGAAAAAACAACAAAACTTTAAGCATTCTGTTTGTTTTGGTTGTAACGCGATGTTATTTCAAACTATCGACAAAAGTATTATGTGTTACTCTAGTGACACAGACGTTTGTTACTCTTGTGACAACTCCCCAGAGCGTATTCTATGCATAGCATAAACAAAATATTTAATGTAAAATATGTCTTATACCTCGGAATCAGAGAATTAGAAGTTTTGGGCAAAAATTTTAAATATTTTTTTTTATTAAAACTTTTTTGTGTTTTCCGTTACTCTTGTGACATTTAAGTATTAACGTTTAAATATAGCCTAAAATATATTAAAGACATTACTTAAAAGATTTTATCTATGTAGATCTTAAAGATATGATAATAGTTTGTTGATTTGAACTCATAGTGATTTTATTGAATTCTAAAAAGTAAGAAAATCATACATTTCAATAAGTTTTATTTTAAGCTCAAATGTAAATGTAGTTTTATACTGTTAGTATTCAGCTAATTTTCAGTAAACACTTGCTCTTATGAAATTAAAACTTACAAATTCATATACTTCAACTCTTTAGCTTTAAATTGATGTATCACACTTATATTTCCGTTCAAAAAAATTTTTCAGCAATTTTTTTTTTCTGCCGTGGACGTTCCCTTATACATTTTATTTCACGACAATAGCAAAATGAGCATTATCCTAAATTTGAATACACGAGTGATGTGCGTTACCGACGAAGAAAAATGCTATAAATTCGCGATATAGCTAGTTGAAGAAGCCACTAAATTAACGTTCTTCCAAGAAGAGGTGGATACGCGACTTTTATTTCACATACACCATGGTTAATAGCCAGAATTTAGAAATATTATTATTATCTCTATAGATACTGATGTGGCAGTTATCACACTGTTTTCTTTAGAAAACGATATGAAAAACTACAAAGGGAAAACTACAATTTGAAAAATATGAATCCAATGACAGGGTGAAGCATTACGACTTGAGTGCGATGCATGGACATCTAGGTAAAGAGGTATGGAATTGCGTAACCTGGATTGTATTCACTGTCATTGTGTGATACAGTAAGTGTTTCGCAGACAAGGGAAAATGATGATTCAGAACACTGAATTCGGGGATTCTTTAAGGCCCTTTGTACTCAAGCTGATGTATCAGAGGAAACAAAGGAACAGCTTGAGTCGTATGCTTGACAGCTGCATTATTGAAAGCACAAATACTCTTATATCAATGGATTGCGCTATGCTATTTTTTCAGCAAAAAAGGTATCTGTGGAGTTGCATCGCCTTCCGCCATGTAGTAATATACTCCACCTTCAGGTAATGAGAGCTAATTTACAGGGTCGTGTTTGGTCGTGCCTACAGACTGATCCTAATCTTACATCCCCAGATAAAAATGGTTGGATTTCTGGAATAGATAATTAGAGAAGAGGTTATATAGAGGTCCAGTGAAATGACAGTTCTCTTGCTCGTGAAGCTATATTGGAACTGATATTACTGTTCTCATTCAAGAACGCGTGTCCTGCCATCATGTGTGTATCTTTTTAATAACTTCAGATGTACCAGCATATGCAGAATACAGAACTGTTACAACTATGATGAAGGAAATGATTTGGATACATGAATATCAACTAATGATGATAACAGTGCAGAAGACTCAGATTTGTGTTATTTATTATGTCTTGAGAGACTGAGTACAATATGTTCACCAGTATTAATTATTTCTTGAATTGTTGTGTCTTATCCAAATGAAAATAATATGCATCAAACTGCAAAAGAAGATTTCGGTTTTCTTTCATCGCAAATGTCTTTCGAGCTGTTTATCGGATTGAAAATTTAAATAAACATAAAGTGAAATATAATGATAAACGTCATGTTAAAATAAAATCTTAATAAACATATAATTTGTATAACGTTTGTGTTCTACAATATTGGTTCTTTCCATTTTTGCATTGAAATCTCTTTAATTATGCGATATTTGCTAAAATAATCATTCGTATCTATGTGTGGTAGATGTTGCCCATCTTTTCAATATGGCGCCTGTAAGCTAATACAAATTCCAAAGTATCATCATAAAATGAACACGTTGGACCATAGTGAATACAAAAAGGGATATGTCATCAAATTCTTAGAGATTAAACCAAAAGCACTAATTTTGGATTCTGGCTCAGCGACTAATAGTAATACGTACAGACAATATTTTTAAACACTTTCAAGAATATTCTTCTTTTAAACTTTCTTTTTACCAAAATATTTTTTTTAATAATGCAAAGTTTTCTAAATTTTAGACTTTTTAGGTGCGTTTGTAATTATATAAATACATAGTACCTATAGTCGTTTTCTTGTCCGTCCGTCTGTCTATTCGTCTATCTGCATATAACAGCGCAAAACCACCAAACCATGTGGTTTGAATTTAATATACATAATCGCTGTAGAATTTTGACATGTTATTTCAAATTTTCTGGAAATCGAATGAAAACTTAAAGATAAATTAATAGAAGTTTTATTCATTTTATTAATTCCTATCATACGAAATCAATGATGTCCCATGATATATAATGATTCTAGATTGTCATGGGCATTACGCCATATTCAAAATGGAGACATATTATTACCGTCTTACTGAATTTATTATATATATGTAATCGTAATAAATTTTGTATTCATGCATTTTTGCACAAGAGTGCAACAGCTATTGAACCAATATTTATAAAACCAGTTACAGTACAAATTTACATCAGTTTCCACGCCAGTGTCGTAAGAAATATTTTGTTCCATTCCTCTTTAGAAGTTTTCAAAATTCCGTTAAGGATTGTAGGTCGAGGATCGTATTATGCTATTTTAATAAGTCCAACAAAATATCCATTACAAATTATCCATTCTTGATGCACCGGAAGATTTAACAGGGATATCTTGAAATTCTACGGTCTTACTTGTTTCTTCTTATATTCTTTCCAGGCAAATAACAGCGAATTGCATTGTCTGGTTTCTTGCTTTGTCTTGATGCAGTTCTTTGATTGATGAACTGTGGGCAAAGATATGGTATTTGATATTTGAAGACTAGTGATTAGATACTTTCTGATAGTATATGATTATTGCATTTACGATCACTCTATTTATTTATAATTTGCCATTATATGCAAAATCAGCAACAATAACAAATTCACTAGAATAAACTTCTTCATTATATTTTTTAAACTATATTTTAACATTTTTCACTACTCGTTGAAAAAATCAAAGAATTCCCTTTTGTTGCTGTCACTTAAATACAACAAGCTTCACGTATTGTGACAACATTTAACTATTTTCTACCAAATAAGTGCTTTTTATGAAACGTTCTGCAATGTATTTCGCATTCGGTGATACATCGCGGAAGCAGATAAAGATCATTATGTTTTTTTTTACCTTTAAGATTAAAATATGCTTTAATCATTTTTTTACGGTTTAAAAGACATTTTAATGATTTTGAACTATTCTTTTTGCTTGGAGGATTATCCTTTAACAAGAAAATTCGCACCTTCGCAATATTCTATTAATTATATTTTTCTCTTCGATACACATGTGGAATAATCTCCGTACTCGAAGACAGACCTTGACATTTTTTAGGCTTCCGTACTTAAAAAGTAAAAACGGTACCATTATAAGATCACTCCTGTGTCTGTCTGTGTGTCACAGCCATTTTACTCGTAAGCTATGGAACGTGGAAAGTTCAAATTCGGGGAAGTAATAAAGACCATTGACCCACATATTTTCAGATTAATAAAAATTCATAAATATATTTAGTAAAAAAGTAGAGGGGCTAATTATGCTACTTGAAAAAAAAAAATCTTTTCTTTGCATATCATGTGGGGTATCCTGTGAAACTTTTGTAACGCGGAACTCAAGAATACATTCCTTCTAATTTTAGGTATTATATTTTCAAAGATATTGTTGAAAATGTAGCGCAAAAATATGTCCCCCCCCCCATCTAATTCCGAATATACTGAAACTAAAATTATGAAAAAATTAGAGGTAGTAGACGTTAATGTAAACCTAGCCGGAAAATTATAGCGATTACCCTATGTCACATAGTTTTTTAGTAATTAGCATTTTCCAGTTATACACAAATTTCGATTTACGGGCATTCAGAAAAATTGGTGAGCATCGCTGAATATACCTATCGTTGCAGACGAATAAAAGCAGTGTTGATAATGATTTTTGAAAAAAATAATCGGTAATTAGTCGAGATATTAACATTTAAAGGTACGGTCAGTTTGGACATACACAAGGACAGGGGCGGCGTACTCTATGCCTAGTTAACAACTTTTATTGATATATATGTGTAATGTAATGTCCAGTAACAGTATAAAAGCAATAAACGTCAAATTGTTAAAAACATACTAATTTAAGGCGTCTCGGGACTCTAAAAAGTGGAAAAATGAAAAAAAGACAATTTTCAACATTTAATATCTTAAAATTTATATGTTTTTAAAACACAATTTTAATTGGGGTAAAAAAATTGCAAGATACAGAATTAGTATTTATCTCGAATTAGTATGGGCTCGAAACTGTTAGACATTTGTCGAACAAAAAATTGGCATAACAGTTTACGCGCAGGATTACAAAATAAATATTGCAACTAGAATGAAAATTTTGGTGCATACTTATACTTCAGATTGTAATAATTTCCCTGAACTTAAATAAATTTGTATTTAAAGCATTTTTATATTTTGAATGCAATGTTGCATTTAGCTAATACAAAATTTTGAAAATTTCGAAAGTAAAATCACCTAAAAAATATTTTCTTTGAACAATAAAAAGGAAATTTTACGTTCAGTTTATACAGACTACCATGAAATATATCCTTTGAAAATTTCATGAAAAAATATTCAGAAGTTTTTGAGGTATCATGCGCGTTATGCCCAAAAACGCCGTTTGGAAAATAATTACTTTAAAGTTTCGGAAACGCCGCTTCAGCTATTGAGCGGATATAATTCTAAAAGCCAAAACTCCTGTTCTAATGGGAATTTCAAGGAAACAATTATATCAAAATATTCAAAAATGATAGGAGTTTAACATCTAAAAAAACTAAAATTTCTTAAATTTTGAAGCTTTAAGAGCCCTGCGACCACTTAATCCTTTCCGACACGGAGTAATTCTATTTATAAACTTATGAAATAATGAACTGACACCAGAATTTATAAACGAATTTATTAGAAAATGCGAACTTGCTTATTTTCACGCACATGATAAAAGGAAAATTTTAATTAAATATTCTTGGTGCCGTTTGTCTGTTTTGGAATTAAAATTAGGTGTCTGTTTTTTAAGGGCATCGCCCTCGAAAGATTTAATTAGAATGAATCGCATAAATATTGTGGGATTCGCGATAGTTTGCATTGATTGTATCTCTCAATATGCCTCGAGTGACTTTAAAAGTTAATTAAACACCTGTCTGGAAAAACGCGACACTGACCAAGCCGGCGTTGCAACTTTGAGATCTCAATTCGAAGCGCGCTTAGCACAATGCCAAATTTAAACTTTGAACAAAGGTTTTGTTTTAGCTACGGTGTAGAAATAGAGGTTATTACTACGCTTAATTTATTTTCATGAAATGCCAAATGAAGTTTAACTATTCACTGCTTTTATTGTTAGTACCGAATTAAGTTCATATTAAACAGATTAGGATAATATTAAGAAAACAGTTATACGAATAGCTATATTTCATATTATTTAAGTTCCATATCTCTTTGAACTTTCATGGTATACCCATTTACACTTTTGTAATATATACAGTTATACCCAACCCTACGTTGTATAGTTTTTTACAAAGTCTTAGTATTCTTTTAGAAACGTATATTTTTTTGTTTTGTTTTTATAATACAATTACAAATTCATATATTTATTTTACGGAGCCCTCTGTGCGCGAGTAATTCTCGCACTTGACCGTTTATTTCCATATTCTTATTAATATGTTATCATGCCTATCGATGCTTCAGGTATTTGAATATTATTGCATTAACAGCCTTTTTTATAGAGCAATTAAAATAATTCTCTTTGAACAGAAGAAAAACTTTAGTTTTTCTCTTCAGCTATTGCTTCTGTAAAAGCAGTCGTGGTACAGTCGTATTGTACAGTCGTGGAAAAAAAAGTAAACACCCCCTACTAACTCCTCAACAAATTATCGTAGAAAAATTTACTGGTACCGAACGATTGGAAATAATGTCTACTTTTAAATGATATAGATAAAATTTGTTTAGGGGACCATTTATATATTAAAACGAACCGTAACTTTGTTTTTTTCAATAGCAGTACACAATCCTGACAGCATAAATGAACTCTACACCCTTCAATTAGCCTAAAAACAAATTTTTATGCAATTCGTACCATATTTAATTACCATAATTAATTATTTTAAAACGAGTGTATTTTAAGGGCTGTATCCAAATATAAGTTCGGAACTCGATTGTTAACTGGTTGAGCCCTCATCTTGATCAAGGCACCTTAAGAAGATAATTAAGCCTGTTAGATTACAGGATAGCATAAGAAATTCCAAAATATTTAGTCACTTCTATCATAGACGGCCCCTTAAAACATCATTTTGCTGTTTTTTAAGCATAATTTGAAAACTACTTGGTAGAAAAATGAGAAATGTTGGATTTCCTTAAAGCAGGACTTAATAAATCTAATTACATCAAAAAAATTGTAGATTGCAATTCATAATTTTTTCGAGTATTAATTTCATAAATCATAATTCATATCATAAACTTATAAAAATTGCAAATTCAACGTATTTAGGTTTAGGTATATTAGTATTATTGCTACACAAAAAATTAGCACATTAGGAGCGTAATTTCTGGAGATATGAATAAAAATATGAAAATGTAATTTAACATTAGAAGCACTAAATTTTGAATGTTTATAATTCAAAAACTTATCATTCAAATGACTTGAAATTCAGTGTCTAGGCATAGTTTGAACCGACGATACGAAATATCCCGTTAAAATTGGGTATTGTTATTGAAAGAAATGAAGTTTGGCTTCGTTTTAATATGTAGATGGCCCCCTAAGCAAATTTTATATACGTCATTTAAAAGTAGACTTTATTTCCAATCGTTCGGTACCAGTAACTTTCTTCTACGATAATTTGTTGAGGAGTTAGTAAAGGGTGTTTACTTTCTTTTCCACGACTGTACATATAGAACATTTCAGGTATGCTGTGATAATTTATACATACAAAGATAGAATTTCTATAGAGTGATATTTTTACAGGCAGACGATTTCTTTACAACAAAATAAAATAGTCCAAAACATGTGTTAACTGCTTCTACTTTATATTTTAAGTTTTTACCTGATGGAACATATCTTATTACCGTACTTTACTAATAAATTTAATTTCTTACAAGGTAACTTTTATTTGGATTCATTTAA
This sequence comes from Maratus speciosus, assembly GCA_963932465.1. NCBI lineage: Eukaryota > Metazoa > Arthropoda > Arachnida > Araneae > Salticidae > Maratus > Maratus speciosus. Next base: position 490,528,604 of record OZ010791.1, on the reverse strand, counting down.
TGATAAATATATGGAAATAAATTTATCCATTCATGGCCTAATTTTCTATTAACGTAAACATTTTTACAGACAAAGTAAAATTTAGTTGAATAGCCATATATAATTTATGAATAATTTTAAATATTTTAACGATTATTAGATATTTGTATATTTAATTTTTGTACAAATATTATAATATTTTTTATCATAAAATTCAATTAAGTGAGCAATTTGAACCTTAAAACTAAAATTATGAAAAACATTATTCTCGAAAATATAGTTGAAAAATAAATTTTAAATTATTACTGAGGTAAAAATACTAAGAATGTGTTCTCACAACTTTAAAACGTGGAGATGAACAGTTTTAAAATTCCTTGAAGTATTATATGCTTCAAATATCCATATGAGTATTAAAGCTTTCGTTTACTAAAAAATTACTACAATGAGCATTATTCACCCAATAATTCATGCATAATATTATTAGTAATATATTAAAATATTAATGCATCTTTTTTGAAAGAATAAACATTTATGTATAAAAATATGAATATGATTTGTTAATTTCATTTAACACGTTCACGCCGGCGCGGTGGGTCACACTCGACTGTTTCACAGTTGTCAAGTCTCCATCTTTTTGCACACCAGTGTTATTTAGAGAAAATGTTGTTCCTTTAAATCGCCCAATTGTTCTAATTAAATAAAACAACATTTTCTGTTTTAAAATACTGGTATCCAAAAAGCTGGAGACATGGCAGCTCTGAAACAGTCGAGTGTGACCCACCGCGCCGGCGTGAACGTGTAAAAAGAAAAATTACAATTTTACATATCCACGTAAATATACATGCATTTCAACGCAAGTATATGAATATGTATATGATAATCATTATCCCGGTGAAAAATTTGTTTTTGAAAATTTTTAACTCTCTGGTTGTCATAACAGCTCTTTCTCTCATGTTTTTATTAGCGAAGACTCCAACTAAATTTATCACACCATTCCAACAAATAGAGGTTCTTACTAGTGAAACTCGTAAATAGCATATTATTGTAAAAACTTGCAGTCGACACTATTACATACTCACAGGATCGAAGAATATTAGTGTTTCCCTATAAAATGACAAGGAGAAAATTATCCGTCGTGAAAACATAATTATTCAATCACTAGAACATTGTACGTAACGAGAATTTCCGCTACTAACTACCGAATTAATTTATTGCAATACGAATAATTACCACATTCCAACGCTTCAACTTTTAGTTCACATAACACCATACTCCATTATTAAACGATGATAATTTAGCTATTTCTTGTTATTAAGTTTAATCTCATTTCTTGGTGATGTATGTAGGTTTGAAAAACCTGAAAAACAAATGAATTTATTCCAGATCTCATGTCTGTCAATAAGTACTAGCCACCGAAGATATTTCTACGGCAATACAGGAAGACTAATAACCAATGTGATCACGTAAAAGCGGAGATACTATTGCCTAATTGTGGCGTAAAAAAGAACCGAAGCATTCTGTCCGAAAAGTGCGTAAAAAAGGCTTTTAGAATGCAAAAAATAAAAACTTTAAAAAATGAGAATTGCAGAACAGATAATATTTTAGAATTGACATCAGCATTTAAGATTGAAATAAAAATGAAAAGATTTTAAAATCAAAATAAAAATACATGTAATAAAATCAAGTTTGTTTCAAAGAAGATTTTGAAGAAGAAACAAAATATATATTTACACATTTAGATAGAAATTGAATTAAGGGAGTCCGGAACACAAAAATCTTCAAATTTTCATTTTTTTTTTAATTGGATTAAAACTTTTTCTGCCGTTTTCTGCTTAAAATGATGTTTAAATCATGTTTTTATCTTAATTAGAACAGGAAATATTAATTTTTTCGTTTTGGTTTCTTTTCAAAATCTGCCTTTCAAGCTATGGTTGTCAAGGAAACGAGTTCTTGTGAAATTGCGTTTTTCTTCATGATAGGTTTTTTGACCATTTCTCATATTTAAATTCTTATAACTCGAGAACCGTTAAAGATACAGGGTTGAAACTCGGAACATATCTTTTTCAATTATTTTACTTTACTTTTGAACCAGCATATTTGAAAAAAATATTTACTTTTGAAAATATGATTTAAAAAAAAAAGTTGCACCACTTCTTTTGTAATTTTTTCGTTAATATTTTTTTAAATGCTGGTTCTAAATTAAAATTTATATATCTCTGTTATTTAACTGAAAAAAAATTGAAATTCTATTGATAATATTTCTAGTTATAACAATTTTAAACTACCCCACTTTTTTAACAAAATTTAAAATTTAATTTTTTTAAAAAAAATTATGAGAAGTTTTATCATGCGATTTTGTTTACAAATGATATGGTTAACCATCACAAAAAATTTCAAAATTTTAACTCAATAAATAAAAATTTTTTGAAAATGTGTCCCGGACCCCCTTAACGTAAAAAAGAATGACGTGAATATTTTTTAAAGACAGGAACCAATTAGATAAACTGGGGTTATAAAATTATTTCAGATAGGACAAATGCATAGAATATGGTTAATATAGAGCGGAAACTAAAATTTTGTAATGTATATATATATATATATACATACATATATATGTATATATATATACATACATATATATGTATATATATATATATATATATATATATATATATATATATATATATATATATATATATATATACTGTTCTAATGAAGATAAGTAATTATGACGAAGTTATCAACTGACGCTCTTATGAATGAAAAATCAGCAAAAATAATTCCTTTTTGACAAAATCATAGAATTTCGTCATTCCCCATGACGTCTAATCGTAACGTCACTTTTATCGTTTCAAAATTTACGTACGCAATTCTTATAACCATATGCACCATTTAAAAATATTTTAACGCACAATGTTTTATTCATTACTTTTTCAAACTTGAAGTCACGTTTGTCAGCTATATATATATATATATATTTATCTGGATATTCGCAATCTTAATTTGAGGCTCTAATGTATGTTGAATGAGGTTCTTATGTACTTCAGACGCATTCGTAGCAAAGTATGTGGGTTTATTATTTAGTGTTTCGTTCTATCGAAGGAAATTATTATTCTCTGATAAATATGACGTCGTTTTCACCCACTGAAAAATTTCACCCAGGTTCTCTAACTCAATGTCAGCAGAATGAAAAAATATTGAATATTAGCAGCGTTATGAGTATAAATGCGTGTTTTTATAACGCGAAATCATTTTATGTTCAAGGTTAAAAAAATTGTTATTTTGAACTGTGGTGAGTAAATAGTATCAATAAATATATTATAACCAGTAAACATAAGTAAAGTTCATTTATTTTTCTGCAGGAATGGAAATAAGCCGATTACCACTATGTTGAAGAAATTCCATTACAATCTTTCAAAATAAAAATTACAAATTAAAAATGTGAATATTTAAATACGAATAGCTAGTACGAGCATAAATGAATAGCTTTCATTAAAAAAAAGTAATTAGTAAATTGGTTCAGTAGAAAGCTCAGTGAAGATGACTAAAAAAAGAGTCTTGCATTTTAAATATATAGCTGGTTATTTTAATTCCTTTCAATATCAGATTGGGTACGCTAACCTATCCTCATTCGAAATCCGACAAATTACCAATGTTTATATTTTAACTGCTTTCCTCTCCAAAGGACTCTTTAATAACAAATTATGAACTATTAAACTGTTCAATACTTGTGACAAGAGATTTTGTTCTCTACATTACCAAAAATATTATCTCCAATGTAATCCAACGCGTTAATCTGCACATTTTTTTGTCGAAACAACTAATCTCTGTCAAGGTGTATCAGTATATAGTCCATTTAACTGAATTTTTGATTTATCTCACTGAATATCATCTTTTATGGGTTATAATACAATACTATTGCAATAAACTATCGTAGTGCGTGTTGAACGTCTCACACTAAATATTCCGATACCGCGATTTACCCACATTTTTCTCATACGCCGTTTACTTACCCACCTCTCCCTGAACATTAGGCCTGAGCGCTGATACGAAAATGACGTCTATCGTAGGTGGATTTTTTTTAACGTATGTGCGGTGCCCTGAATTCAGACACCAGCACTCTATAAAAGATTTATTTGACTTGTTTAACTTTAGAAAAATAAAGCGGAAAAAACTTTAAAAAAAATATTGGTACCAAAATTCAAGGGACTGTACACACTCTGAAAAAAAATCCGCTTTCGGCATAACCTCCTGAGACCTGGCATCCATTTAAATGGATGTTTTGCTTTCTCCTTCTATTGCGTTAAATTTCATTGTAGCAATCTAAAACAAGTTTGGCATGCTAATGTATGAATCAAAAATTAACATTCAGCTTTTGGATTTTGGCAACGGTAAATACTTTGTTACAAAATGGCGTAATAAATGAGTCAAGTTGGAATTCTACATTCTGCTAGAAAGTTTTGCTTTTATGCTATTTTAATTTGTTTAAACTATTTTTTTTTTTTTTTTTTTGCAATTTTAATAGCTGATGTTAATACTTGCCTTATGTTTTTTATAATAAATTCTATTCTTTCCCATACTTTTAGCATTTTTTAAATTATTTTAAAGCGAATTATGACCTGAACAACCATTTAGATGGATGTGCTGTAAAACAAAATTAAAAAATATAAATTTATTAATTTCTTCAAAAACATCATTTTTGATGCCTATTTGTTGAAAAAAAAATTCGTATTAAAAATATATATAAGCATTATATTTTGCTTGGGTCTCAGGAGGATATATGTGCTATATTTGTGTCAGCGCTCACGCCTAGTATTCAGGTGGCGGTGATGCACCCTCAAATAACGACGACTAAATGCTGTTCATTAATAGTAATTATCCCTATTTCCAGATTTAGAATAATCAAAAATTAGTGCTTTATACGTGTGCAGATTATTGTATTGGCAGACGTTGGAGATACTATTTTTTGTAATGTAAAGAATAATATTTATAGACCGCAAACATTGAACACTTTAATAGTTAATAAATAGCAATAAAAGTGTTCTTGAGTGACAAAAGCAGTTATTTCAAACATTGGTATTGGGTGAGAGTTCGGGCGGAGATAGGGTAGAACACATAATCTCACCTCTCATTTCACCATTCACCAGAGAACTTAATCTAACATTCATTTCTCACATTGAGAGAAAAAGAATTCTTTGATGTTAGTCAAAATTTTAGAGAAAAGAAAATTTTATTTTAAAATAAAATCAAAAAAGACCTTTTCTTCATTAATTTTTAATTTTATCTTAAATTTTTAATTATTATTATCTCAGTGTATCTACGCATTCAGTTTCTATATTTTTTATGTTTAAAATAAAATTATTACTTATCATTTTACAAGAACACGTTTCTGGAAAACAAAACCTTATGTTTATTTTTATTAAAAAGTATTAAAATACCCAATGACCGTCCTTTTATCATTCTGAAGAATATTGCACTGCGTTCCCAACATCTTAATAAATACAGGAAAGTATATTTGCATGCATTAGAAACTACTTTAAAAAAAAAAAGTTACATAATCATAGTTCCTTGCAAAATTAAAATTATGATTTTTTTCCCTTTATTAGGCAACAATTACTTTAACACTACTAAAGAAATTCTTAGACATCTACAAATTCTCTCAACTTAAAAAGAAAAATTATGGCATAAAATGCTAAATCTCTAAATATATTTTCCCTGAAATCCTGCTTGGAATTTTAAATAGTAATCTTATTGAACAGACTCAGAAGTTTCCGAAGGCTAAAATGAAGGTATAAATAAAAGCTCAAAGACTCGGAAAAGAACGCAGATGCATTTTTTCTCATTTATATTTTAGTTTTTTAGAGATAAAATTTCACAACAAAATATTTGTGTTTACTAGAGAGTATTTTATAATGCTTTAAAATTATTTTTAATACATATATTTATCTTTTAACATACTATGTATTGATTCAAAAATTTTCTTTGATAATTTTATACTACATTTTGAAAATGAAATTTACTCTGAAATTAAATGAAAGTGAAATATTTTCTATGAGTCTAAATGTTTTGTTGAAATTTTGATAGTACTGTTTGAAGAAAAATGTATTTAAAACGCGGAATCATAAAAGGGATGCAAATAAACCAAAATTTATATTTGTTTACAGCGTAGCAATTTGTAAAAAATAGGCAAACTATTTCTTTCTGATAATGGTATGATATTAGTACAATGTAAGCACATCTATTTTTGGAAAACTTTGATTTGAATATTTCACATACAGTTGACTCTCTGTTTAAGGATTTTCAAGAAACCTCGAAAAATCGTCCTTAAATAGAGATCGCCCTTGAACAGAATTTGTTGTAAAATGATATATTTAAAAAACATTTCCCTTCACATTTTACAGGCTTTGGGCTGTCGATACATTTCTCAATATATTGATATGTTTGGAAATGTTTTATATATTTATTTAAATATTTATTTTATGTGTTCTTTCCTTCTTTTTTTACTGATATGAATGTAATACTACTACATATTTTTACTGCACAAATACAAAATGCATTAATTATACTGCATACAAGAAGAACATACAATGTTACTTACAGTAATAAAAATATTTATAATACATTTAATTAAACAGTGTTACTTACAGTACAATAAAAATAGTTATAATAAATTTAATTAAACAAATTAAGTTTTTAAAAAATCAAAAACTGTAGATTGTTATAATGGTGATCTAGTTTATAATACCCTTGCGTCAAGCTTCTGAGGAAGGTTGAATGAGTCCTCTTCCATATTGATGAAACAATGTACTGGCGAAGAATATCCAGGCAGAATTCGCACCTGAGTAAGAGGGAAGTGGTATCTCACTTTCTGTATCAACAACTTCATCACCATATTCTGCATATGAAGTTGAATTATCGTTTGCGATGGCTTCATAAATTTAGATCAAATTTATGAAGTCGGTTGATAAAACATCTTCGTTAAAATCGATATTTTTTTAAGGGGCAGAGGGAGAAAACTGATCATCACTTTCCAGCAATTGCACAATTCTCATTCATCTGTACTCATCTGAATTGCAAGAAACCTTGTTTTTATATCAGAGGAAGTTTCCTCGTTTAGCATATTTAAAGGGATCGGGAAAAATAATCTCTGCGAAAATCGTCGTTAAATATAAACAATTCGTCTTTAAATAGATTTTTTTTTTTACTTAAAGGAGATGGGACTGCAAAATATAGTTCTTAAATAGAGATCGTCGTTAAATAGCGCGACGTTAAACAGAGAGACCACTGTATTTGTTAAGATATTGTGAATGTTTTGTGCTCAATATGATTATGCTACTAAGTACGTCCCGTCTTGAAACGGATCATGGGTTTACACGCACCTTTTTAGGCTGTCACAGGATCAAGATATGTTTATTTCCTCTAATTGTATTGACACGTGTTTGAAAGGTTGAAAAGCTAGACTGAAAAGAAGCTGAGATTGGTACCATGGTCCGTAAATTTTGTTGGTTGTTGTTTAAAGCTAAATTCACAGTCTGGGTAAATAAATGTAAATAAATTAAAAAAATATAATTATGTGTTTCTTTTAAGCAGTTTTACTCGAAAAACTGCCTATGGGGGAGGGACTTTTCATTTAAAGTCATGTTTTTGAAATTCGTATATTTGGGTGAAGCACCGTTTTTTTTTTTTTTGGTTGCTGTACTATTGTAATCCCAAAACTTTACTTAAAACGTTGCGGTTACGAATTTCACTGCCCAGTACTTCATTGACAACAATTAGACGTACGGGTCTATTCAAAAACATTTGTTTCAAGACATGTACATGGACCTGATAGCGAGTAATGGTCATGAAACAACGGAGAAGGAAAGAAGTGCATGAACAAAACAAAATTTGGTTTGCTTGTTCTGGAAAATCACTTAAAACCGGCGACAAATTTAATACGAATTTATCATCATCAAAAGTTAAAAAATAAATACATTCCAAGTACTCTTACTGTAAGGAAATTATGGTATCTTCTAAACATGGTGTGAAAAGATCTACACAGCGGCAGGGACGGTGACAACTCGTATTCCATCCTAATTTTCATTTGTGGGTCATTTTTGACATTTCTGCCTCTGCATAAATCTTATGAATTGTTTAGACTAGCCATGTCATATTTACAAGTACGAATCCACGAAGCAATTCTCTATGCATGGTATGTAATACATACAACGGAATTTATAATATCTTTCAAAAACTCTGTCTGATATGTTTTTTTATTCAAATATTTAAAAAGTTTTTAAGAATGAAGTTGAGCATTTTAGAAGAGGGTATGGCATACGCGAAAGCAAATGGGGTATGTCATAGGCAAGGTATTAGGCAAATTCGCTTTGACCTTTACTAAGGTAACCTTGTGGGAAAGTAATTTACATGTACAGTCTAACAATGGATTACGGTGGAAAAGTTTCATGGGTAAGCTTTTATATGCTTATTCTCTAAAAAGTGAAATTCACATCAGCGCGATGCAAAATGAAGTACCCCTACACGAAATTTAAGACTTGTATTCATTTATATGACAGAACCCCTACAAAACATTTAAGACTTGTTTACTACATTAGATAATAAAAAAATATTTTTTAATGAGCTATAAAACCGTCATATCAGCAAAGTTGTGAAAAGATATGTCAACCAAGCGAGAATACAGTGTTTAGAAGCAGTTCATAAATTCTTTCTAACAATGATTTAATGAATTTCTTCGATCGGTGCAAGGCGACAACACGCCAATAAAAGCAAAGTATTTGTTTTAGTTCACCTCTGGGTTTGTATTGCTTTCCACCTCAATAGGAAACTCATGCAAGTTTTTCCCCAAATGTTTTTCTGTGGGGTTTTAATCACGACTTAATGTAGATCAGTGAAAAATGTCCAGATGACTATATATAAACCTCTCAAACATAGAATTTGTAGTGCGAAATGGGCCGTTCTCTTGCTGAAACCTGAAAGTAGCTCCATAATTTCTTCAGAAAGTGGTAACATGTGATCCTTACGAACCCTTTGTAAATATCTAGCATTCATATGATTAGTAAAAAAACGATAAATGTCTTTTCGGCATGCAAAGACTTTACAAGCTTATACCTCCTATTATGACGACTACCTATTTGCACTTTACTAAAAAAATTGTACTTTACGGCTGGAGTCATGCCACTAAAACTGCTAAGTAAAACATCTAAATAAACCATTTGTCCATCAATAAATATCAATCTACCCCGTTTTCTTTCGAAGGATTACTTCGTATCGTATCAATTTTAATTTCTTTTCTTTTTTTGTGTGTGTATGTTTTTCAGTGAGCTTTCATACTTCTTTCTTCTTTTATCCATTCACAGGCGAACTTTTTGAAGTTCCTATATAAAGCAGACAAGAATACTACCTAAAAAAAAAGTGCGATTTTTTCCAGCACATTCAGTTGCAATTTTAAAGCACCAATGCTATAAAATCGAATTCAGCGAAGTAAAAATCGAATTCTATCTGTTACGTGTACCACACAGCCAATAGCGACATGCCTTTACCAGACTTGAGTAATTTTACAGCACTCTAATAAACAGCGGGTTGTGAATTTTACAGCAACTGTGTTGACAGCCTGTGTGATCTTTTGTTGTAACATACGCATTTTTTAAGGTGCTTTCTTTCTAGATCAGAATCAGACTTCTTAGCGTTGATCTTATTTGATATATATATATACAATACATATACCTATATTACATTATATATATATATATATTACCTTCCAGATGATTTGATAACCCAATAAAAAAATTTTAAACGCAAAATTTCTTCACAACATTATATGATCAATTCAAAATTTTATGCAAATCCAATATCAGATTTACAAAGTTAGATAAAAACTATGCATTTACCTTTTTAATTTTCTGTTATGTGATTTTGTAACTTACTACGCACACAATTTAAAATTTGCTGCTTTGTAGTGTAAGCTATATGTGGAAAAGAGCATTTAATTCAATGGTCAGTTCGTAAATAAAAAAATTAAAAATCCAGTGTAATTGTGTGAAAGTGGACCGATCTTTTTGTAACATCCAGACATTTTTAAAAATGCAGTTTTTATATTTGATTCTTAAAAAAATCCTTCATTCTTATTCTCAGAAATTTAGAAAAGAAATGATCTGGAAAAGATCATGAATATTTTTATGTTTTTAAGATGCGAAATAGATTTTTAAAGGTTCACCTATCATTATGCAATGCACAGAATTTGAAGACTTTTTAAATTGATTTCTTTTGCTGTGTTGCATAATTTCTATTTTACAATTAACGTTTGTTTTCGAAAACATTTTTTAATGCATATATATCTATATATATGCAATTTTCAGAAAATATATGAAATGTATGATATGAAATTTTTTTAAGCAGAATGTAATTTCTTAATGTTTTCAACATGCGAATCCAAGCACAGTTCGTTAAACAATTTTTTTTTTTAATTTATGCTTTAAATACTACCAGTATTGTAACCTTTCTAGCAATATTTAAAAATAAGTTTAACATTAAAACTTCAAAAAATAAAATCGGCAGCATTCATAAACAACCTGATTGAAGAACTTCCTGTTTAGCGGTTGAATGTAAACTTTACTTATGAATCCCTATATGATATCAAAAATTTCGTATTAGTATTAAAAATTTCAGATTGTGTTACAATTAATTTTTTTTACACAGCTATCTGTGGCAGATCAATTAGCGATTAACAAATTTTTTTCGACGATTGTACTGCATTTTTTTGTATGTGATCTATCGAAAAAAATTTAAAGCAAACTTTCGCAACATCTTAGAGAAATATATTGCATATATCAAGTAACATTAATTTTACTTAGAATTTTTCCTTAAAAGACAGATATATTAACCGTGAATTTTTGTATAAATCAGGAGTTTAAATCAGGAAAATATTATAATTTATAAATTTACCATTCTAAGCAGTATTTTTTACTTAAATCTCCTTCTACACCTTTTTCTGTTGCATTAGAAAGGCTTAAAAATATTAAAAATGTATGCTCAATAAACGCGGAATGAATTTTCCTATTTTTTAATGCTAATAATACTTAATTAAACATCATATTACTATTAAAATTTTAAAACAAACATTTTTGATTCGCATTGCCTCTTTTAAAAACAAATTTCTAACGAATGCATGCCTTTGACAATTTTAAGATAAAATATGCTTTTGAGAAACTTTTATTTTCATATTTGTGAAAATAGTTCGAATGTAGATGAAGGATTATTATTTCTTTTGATATCATATGCCACTTTAAAATATGCATTAGGAATTTCTTGAAAATATTTTAGAGTTTTCATTAAGCTAAGTAGAATGACGAATTTAATGTTAATCTCTGAGATAAATAATTTATTAGTTTCACAAAGTAAGTATGTAGGAAGAAAATTTCTAAAAGTCTGAAATATTTATTTTAAATTAGTATCGAAATAATAATAAATTATTCTTGTAGCATAAGTTGAATTTTGATTTTCCTTATATAAAACTTTCTATTTTATAGGTATGTTAAAATAAATATTTGAAATTTCTGAGACAGACACAACCTTATTAATATAATGTTAAACTCTTGTCATAATATGCAGAAACTTAACAAAATTATTTTTTATTATAAGTAGATAGGGAGAAATCGTCTAAAACGGGGACTGCTGGTCAAATGGGGGCGTTAGAATTCTCATTGATAAATGCTGCCATCTGGAAATCCAACGTATTATATTCATTCATTTCTGCCTCTATGCCCTTTTGAATTGTGCTATTGACAATTTTGTCTAATTTGTTGTTTTTCTCAAAAGTTTCAATGTTTTCCCTTTTATCTTTTCAATTTTCGTTGTGTTGTATTATTGCTGATCAAGCCATTTTTGAACAATCGATATATATAAGAACAACCATGCTTTTTCTATATTTAACACTAGAAAGACCAAACATACTCCCTACATTAAAGCGTCAATAGCAGTCAAATTGACTGCTCAATGAATTAAATGAATATCTTAAATTGTAAATACTTTATGCTACTTTTTAACACTGTATAATATTTTAATTACTTTTAATTATTCCTTTTAAGTACGTCTTAAAAGACAAACAGTTTATTTTAAAAAAATAGATAATTTTGTAATAAATTTTTACTTACCTTTAATAAAACACGTTTTATTGCTATTCGCAATTTTTACACCACACAACTTTTTCAATGCTGGAAGTGCCTTTCCACATACACAATAGAAACATTTTTTACATACTTCATTTCTTTTGATGTTGTTACAAAGTCCAATCTGGCATTGACGTTTTTTCTTTCAGAGTCAATTGCTAGTATTGGAAATTTCTCGGGGCAATCTTGGCATTGTTTTCTATTAGAATGAAGCTGTCTTAACCCTTCGGCTAACTGAAATAGGAAGCTGTTCCTTGAAATATTTTTACAAATAAATTTTCGTGCATTTATTTTATGCATTTATTCCTGCTAAATCTAGCACATTATAGAAAACACGGACTTGTCATTTATATAAACCAGACCGAATAGAATATTTAAGCTTCATCTGGCCAACGATATCAAGTCCATATTTGGTTTTGTTGCGGATCTGTACTGTTTCTGGAAGTTTCTTCTTATTTCGTAATTTAACATTTACATTTGGATGCAACGTACTGAATAGCGGCAAATGTTTAATTTTTACCCTGATCGACCGTAAAAATAGTTTTTCCGCTCTTTAGTAAAACAGTTCCATACAACTGAATTTTATAATTCATTACTTCATGTGCAATTTCTCATAGATGTCTTCTTACTCTGCCACATTAATTGTCTTTTTCTTCATTTTGAGTCTTTTAGCCAATGAAAGTGAAGAAAAATAGTTGACCGCTGTCGCATTTCTACCAATATTCAGATAAGGGTTTAGAAGAAGCATTACTAAATTTTCAGGAAGTCTTTCAGTTTCGCTTCTTCATTGATCTTTTACAGAATATGGAAAGGCATTGCACTTAAAAATCGAGCCTATATCATACAGCATCCAAAACTTGATACCGACTTTCTCTGGTTTACTTGTCATAAACTGTATAAACTTACATCTGGATTTGGAAGGAAATAACTGCTCATCGACAACTAGATTTTCTCTTGGCTAATAGGAAATAGCGCACCCAAATTTATCCTAAATATCTGAAAACATAGCAAACTTATCGGTTTCTAAACGCTGAGTCTTAGTTGACTTCAATTCAAATCACAGATTTTTCATTATATCTCGAAATTGATTGTGCGGCATTGTTTCTAGAAGAAAAGCAGGACCCCATGTACTATTCCACAGAAAATTGTAATAGCAATAGAAGTATCAAGTTCTTCCAAAGATCTTTACTGGCTTTATTTATTATACAAAACTGCATCTGCTTCCGTGGAATTTTAATTCGCCGTTACATGGATTTATCCATAAACAACTTCTAAGCACTGGAAACATTATCCTCGACATTTCTTTTTGCATATGGCGCTGGACCTGGTATTTCTTTTTGCACATTCTGTGCTCCATCTTTCCCAGCCGTTACATTTCGCAAAAAAGGCATGAAAAATGGGTAGTGTGTGTATTTCCTCAAGAAGTAGTTCATGTTTGAAAGAAACAGTGAATGAAAGGAATATGTAGGGAATATGTGTTTTGCTAGGCAGGCCGCACATTGATGTGACAGGAGGAAAAGGAATTGTGAATTAAGAGAAATAAACAGATCGAAAGAAAGAAGAAATCTGTTTAAACCAGTTTTTTCTCGTAAATCGAGCAACATTTTCCATGTGTCTCCTCAGAGTGCGGCCTGCCGTACAGTTAGCAGAAAATGGGTGGACAGTACAAAAATGAGGGAGAAGATAGTACGTATTTCCTATTGTATGGAAGCAGTGAATAAAAAAATCCGTAGGAATTATGTATTTTCAAGAAAAGGTTTTTTGCTGATCGAAAAAAATAATTAAATTTCCCCTATTTTACTAGTAGTCAATTTGACTGCTCGTGGCGCTTCTAGGTTTAACTAAAAATACCTTCGTTAATTTTTATTTCATTCTATTCATATGTGGTAGCAATAATTTTCGAGGTTTTTTAGGAAAATTAAAGAAATTGTGACTTCCTAAGGTACCGTCGACCTTACTTTGGTCCATCACATAAAAAAGTGTTTATTCTTAGTATTGAACAAACAATACAAGAAAATTTGGTGTTTTTGCCCTTGAAAAATAGTTTATGCCCTACTATAGGATAATTGAATAGTTTGAAGTAATTTTAAATTTTGCTAATTGATATACTTGATATGTTTGTAAACAGCTGTTTTCGTATACAGATTTTAACTCTCAAAAATTTATATAGTGAAACAATCTGGATAAGATCTACAAATAAGGTAAGTGTGATAATATTACCTTTAATAACCTGTAACCCATGTGTGATCATAGTTTTTCCTTTAACCTTTCATTTTAACAGGAGATGTTTAAGTTTTCATAAAGCTAACATGAAAATAATTTTTCGGGGCTACTTTGTTCCAAACCTGGTTTGGTCCAAAGTAGCCCCAGTTACTTATAAATGCCTTTTATACAACCAAATCTCTTAAAAAATGTTTTATAAGTAAAATTTGTTTTCAAATGTTACTGTAGCAAAATGTTATATTAATTATTTTTCTTCCAATTACTGAGGATGACATGATGAAAACTGTTTCTCGTGTCTTTAATATTTACAATTGGTTTATTGTGTTTAAATGTTAAAAAAAAAAAAAAAAAAAAAAAAAAAAAAAAAAAAAAAAACATTTGTTTATCGAGTTTGTAGTGTTCATTCATTAGCAGATCCCATTGCAAGAAGGTTTCAATAGTCCAACATATGAAATGTATCCAATTTATATAAAACTAGGTGAATGGACCAAAGAAGCCCCTAACCAGGGCCTACATTGTTCCAAAACTGTAAAGATAGTTTAAAAAAAAAAGTCCTCTTGAAAACCATACAATTTGCTCCATTGTTTCATGTTAAATATTTACAACTCAATTTCGATGTTGAAAAATCATATATAATATTTTTTTTTTTTATAATGGAAATGTTAGTGGAACCAGGAAAAAGTACCCAAAGTGACGGTAGGCAGTTTTCTTTTTTTTACCCAAGCTGAAATGGTGAACACAGTCAAAATGACTGCTCTGGCGCTTCTGGTGTTAAGTTACATTTTTACACATTGCCTGTTAATTAATCTTATACCTGTACAATGTGACGCCATGTTTTTTAGCATACGTCATTGTCTGCTAAAACGGGGATATTTGAAGAGCTAGTGCTATCATCTAATTACGATGATAAATGATAATGATATGTTTCTTCCATTTTAAACTTTACGTAAACTCAAAGGACAAAGAAGGTTGGATTCAGTGTTTCAACTGTGGACGGTGTGAACTGTGTGGACGGTGTGGAGGGTGAAGCCTGTTCAAGTGCTTAAGAAGGGAATGATAAACTCATATGAGTCTAATCTATTTTGTTTTTGTTGTAGCAAGTCAGTTTCAGTTCAAAACAATAATAACAATCATGATTTCGTTTGAATTCTTATACTGTATTCATAATATCATCATTTGCCGCCCTAATAAACTTGTGATACAAAATATGTCATTAGGCTTCAAATTTATTATAGTTCTTTAACACAGTTTTTCACTCTGTTGGCTGAACACCTTTTAACAATTTAAGAAAATTTGAAATATTATAGAATGCAAGGCTTGAGAAATTTTCTAAAGGAATTTTTCCAAGAATTCTATAGATTTATAAATTTTATATTTTTAAAATATATTAAAAATGTTTCAAGATGTTATTCTGAATATTTACATTTTGTACAAGCGAAACACAATTTGTACAAATATTTTTGTTAAAATTGCTCCATCCTTCCCTAATCTCCCCTGTATTGCTTTTTATCTTTTTAAACAATTTCATTAAATAAATCTTTTTGTATAATATCTATAAAAAAACTAGTTAGATATCCAATCTCAAAACTTCATTCTTTCTCATACATATTAATATTTAAACATGTTAATACTTCAGTGTTATTACTTTAATATTACACCAACTATGATTTTCATCTTAAGTTTCTCTTTTTTACTAATCGGAGTAAAAACGAATTAATCTCAACCATAATATTTAATAAAATCAATATTTTTCGTTATTCTGTTATATATCAACTGCTTAAGAATTGCCTGGCTAGCAGGATACGAATTGTTCGTCGCTGCATGAACAGCGAATATACAATAGAACTCTGAAAAGACGAGAAAATCGCTATTACAGTACACCTTTCCGGGGGAATATTTCTAAATTCAAGGAGAACCTCCTGGTCATAGCCAAAAATATGCGCAAAAAATTTGTTTCAATTCTATGCATAACTTCATACACTTTTCGATGGTATAAAAATAAAAATTACACAAAAATCGTAATTACAGTGCTCCCTCGCGGTGGAATATTTCGGAATTCAATGAGGATGTACTGGTCATCCTCATAAACATACTAAAAATTTTGGTTCAATTCTATGCATAACTTCATTCATCTTTCAATGCTACAAAGAGGACATACAGACAGATAGACAGACATTTTCTATAAACATGTTTTTCGGTATCTCTGATCCCTAAAACATGTAAATGTGTCGAAAAACGGAAGTCGGAACAAATTTCGATTATAATACTTTCTTCTTTCTAAAGGAGGAGTTAATAAATTTTCGTTACATAAAAGAAAACATATTTCTTTAAAAAAATATCGCTAGGAAGATAAAAGAAAACATTTTAGGAACGGAATCTCTATTTAAGAAAAAGAATGAAAGCGAAAACGCGAAGTTCTCATTTCTTTGATATATTTATTAAATTATAAATCGTGAGTTGAATTTTTAAGCACATTACACATTACTTTAGAATATAAAACAGATTTCGAATTTGCCCAAAGTAGAATGGCTTCTAAGCTTTTAATATGAATTTTTATAAAGCTAAATAGATTTTTCTAATATTTTTCGTTAGCTACCGATGTTCGGAGCACCTTAAATTTAATAATACCTGGGCGTATATTAATGTTAATTAAATCCTTACATACATCTGCCAATTTATGTAAAATGTTACATTAAAGAAGCGTAATTATTTAGTAAATTTGAAATTCCGAAATTTTAAACTTACGCAATTCTTTTATTTGTATGTAATACTACATAAAAAAAATTCTGTTAGATGCGTTCCTAATTACATAAATACGTAACGCGTATAGTCATTGTCTGGTTCGTCCGTCTGTCTGTCCGCATATAACAGATCATAAATTACCCAACCGACTGGTTTGAAATTTAATATATATAATCTAAATTTTATATATATCTGAAATTTAATATATACATAATGTATTTCAGAATTTTGTCGAGTCATTTCAAATTTTATGAAATCAGAACTTAAAAGGAAATTAATCAATATTTTCTTCATTATATTAAATCCTATAATACGTAATTAAGACAATGATACTCCATGGTAGGTAATGATTCAAGGTTGCCAACTTGATTATGTCGTACTTAAGATATAATCCTATTATTTCCGTATTATTGAATTTAATGTATATAATCGTAACAAATGTTGTATTCGTGCATGTTTTGCATAAGTGTGCAGCAACTATTGCACCAAGATTTCAATATTTATAACACTAGTTAAGTACGAACGCACCTCATTTGCCATGTTTAACGACTAATTTCCGACTTGTTGGTTTTTGTGAGTTGAAGTTATCGCTCGCTAGAAATGTAATGCCATTTGTTGCATAAATATTCAGTATCCTTCTATATATATATATAAAAAGTAACGCTTTGGAAATGGACGAATTAAAATCTGCGTAGATATCTTGAAACACATCTGATTGGCCAGAGCTTTCTGACGCTATAAGAGAGGTTACTAAGGGGGGGGGGGGTGTCCCAGCTTTGTCGCCAAACGTCACCAAGTTTGTCGCGAACTCGGCGCTATTTCCAGTATTTTGCCAGATTTCCATAGACTCCAATTGAAATCCAATAGGGTTTACTTGCTTGCAGAAAATCAACAAATTGAGATATTTCAATACAACAAAAACTAATATTAGCTTATGAATAGAGATTAATTGAACTATTCACATTATTTTTAAGCACAAACACTAACTATTTACAATATTCGTAACACTATATATATATATATATATATATATATATATATATATATAATTTTTATTTAATTTATAATTATTAAAAAAAGTTATAAATTTTTGCTTTTTTTAATGTATTTAATAATTATTTTAATTATGAAACTCTGTAAGCTCTAATGATTACCTGCTTGGAGATAAGGAAATAAAATCGTCAGAGGTTGGAGAGGAGCGCGTTTATACCAAGTGGAATGTAAAAATTGAATGCATAGAAAATGAGGAATCGCTTAGCGATCCAGATTGGAAGCGCGAAACAATTTCTTCTGGGCTTGGCTAGAAAATAGGGTTTGCTACGCGATACCGAACGGAATCGCAAAGTGATTACACGGGGGGTTGGTGAGCGTAGCGAGCAGGAGGGCAGAACTTCTTTAAAAAAACTTTTGTTTCAAAATTAATATATAAAAACTAATTAAACTGCAAAAGAATTTATTACGCGTAGGTTATGTTTTAAATAATTATCATCCCACGCACCCGAAAAATGCTTAAGACTACCCATGCTTTAAATAATTAAAAATAATGATAATATTTTTAAAATGTTTGAACCTTCAAGAATATTGCACAGTTGGTCCTATATACAGTCATATTAAACGTAACTGAGGTAAATTTTAACATTTTAAAATATCGCCTGTATCTTTAAATTCGATTATCTTGAAACAGTGTTTCTCAGATTTTGTCGCAATAAGTTTTGAGTAATTTAACCTATTAGACACATTTTTATATTACATTTAAATCCTATAAAAAATACGCCTGATTGTTTCCCTTTATTAATTAATATTATAAGTTATTAATTCAAAATCGCAACGCACTGCCATCAAAATTCATTTATTTTTATTTCGACTGTCTAAAGCACTCGCGCTTGCCCCAAAACGCGATTTACTTAGCTAAACGAACATGAAGAAACGTATGTGGCGATTTTAGGTGATTTATTGTTGCCGTTTTTTTAAGTCGAACCGCCAAACTATATAGTATAGTGAAAAACGGAAGACATATTTTGAATGATCGTAAATTTAAATCTTAAATTGCGTAATTAGCGTGAGAAAACACCAATGTTAACTCTTTTAGCTTTGCATATATGCAAACAACCATGTTTTGAATTTAATAGATTTTTTTATAGATTTTAATGGATAGATTCATATATACCTAACTGACACCAGAAAATTAAAGTAGCAATATTTTCTTTAATTAATAACAGACATCCCGTACTTAAAGCAAAATCAGCCGTTAAAACTTTCCGTAGCAATGTCAGATTCTCTGAACTAAAGTAATTTCTAGAACGTATTCTTTCATGGGAATTAAAGTAGTATAGGTTATGTTTTATAAAATAAATAAATATATAAAATAAGGTATCTGGAGATGTACTTAAAAAAATATTTACTAATTTGCAATATTTTATCGTAAAACAGCCACACTACAATAGTTTTTATTTGTATTGCGCATGTGCAACAGAAGAAAAGATTGACGTATTATATCAAAAATGTATCTCTGATTTGTTCATTATTTTTCCTGTGCAAACCTTTATTAAACCTTGTTTAATCTTGTTTGCTTGATGTTTAAACCTCTCACAGAATCATATACAATTTTTTCCAAACAAAATAAAAAAAAATCAGGCATTTAAGGGTTAAACCTTTGAAAAAAAATTCAAAATAGTCTTTATCGTAGTACTTTTTTTTTTTTTCAAAAACATCATCGCTTCCTTAGGACGCAATTTTGGAAGTACAGATTAACACAAAATACGCATGTAAAGCTAAGATTTTCTTCTTTTCGAAGAAATATTTTTTTTTTTTTTCAAAAATACGAAATTTAACACTCTCGAAAAAATTCGCAACCTTACGGATGTCACTTTACGGACACGATATTTTTTCTACGACAAAAGTGTCTAAAATTTCATATTTCGACACAATATTTTCAGAGCCTCTCTGCAGACCATATTTAGATCACATACTAAAATTTTTAAGCTTTCGGACGAGGAGAAGTTTTTTTAACAAAATAAAGTGTTTGAAAATTTCGATGAAAAACAAACAAACAAACAAACAAACAACAAAAAAAAAAAAAACGGTAGAATTTCGCACGACCAAGGCTCAACTTTTCACTACTGAATATGCATATATATTTTTTTCTTTACGAAATTTGAAAGAAGGTTTGGTTCTAGCTATATTTATAATCTACTAAAATATTAGAGAAATCGGATGTTAAGAACTATTTCTTGTTTGTTATGGTAACGGAACTGAGCCGAAATCAAGATAAACAGGGACATATTCCTTTTTGAACTAGATACCGATATTTTTTGAAGATTTTTTTCTCACCAGTGCATAGGGATCCAGTGCATTAGGACTGTTGAACATTTCCAAGATTTAAGACAACGAGGACAAAACATTTAAAATACCAGACGACGCCATCCGCTTCTTCCCTTTTTCTGGGATATTTCAAAATTACTCACTAAAACCTGAAAACGAAATACGCAAAAATAAATACAAAACATCATATACTTTGAAATCTCTTTTAAACACCCCTAACTACTTAAAAAATACGAAAATTAATCCTTTCAAAAAAATTCATTCCCCGAAGTCACTTTTCGTTTTTTTTTTTTTTTTTTTTGGTTTATTTTCACGTACGATATTCATTATTTAACAAAATTTGATTAAAAAAAATATTTAATTTTATACAATGGATCTGAAATTTTAACCTTATCATTAGCTAACATTTTAGCTAATGATCGAGTATGAATTTGGTTCAGGTATAGTTTGATATAAGGGTGAAATAATCAGTCTGAAAATAAAAAAATCTCACACAGGAATTCAATGTGAAAAACTATAAATAGCTACGCGTAAATAAGTAATTTTTTCAGTTAATTACCAATATTTTATAACATTTATTAGTCGTTGGAATCCCTCACCCCTAGATTCCCGGTGCAGTTATATCAAGCCATTTTACCGCTAAATATTATTTTTTTAAACGCTTTTTCACACAGTCAGTGGACACTGTCTTCAGACAAAATTCAGGTAAAGATATAAAATTATACAAATATAAGGTGCATTTAAAAATATCATTCGGAGCCAGGACAACGCCGGGCGGTTCTGCTGGTTTAGAATGTGTTCTAAAATTACATGTATATCATTTTAAAAACCGTATTTCTGGAGCACAATATGAAATGCTGATGATGTTTTGAATTTAAAATATGCACATTAAAAGGAAGGCCTATTTCTAGATTGTGCTAATAAGGTTTGTTATCAGTGAGTACCAAAATTCCCCTCTATCATGTTAAATCTTCGGGCTTGGAATGCATCCGTATTTTTTTTTTTTTTTTTTTCTCTTCGGAAAGTTAATATTTTTCCTTTTGTTTGATGTATACACTGTTAAAAATCTGCCACTTTTTCTGCATAGTCACTCCATATCTCTTATAGAATATATCTATTCTGACCGATGAGAATGGTCCATAATATAATCAAGTAATCGTTTTCTATAAAAGCGGTGGAGTGACTATGCAGCAAAAACTACAGAATTTTAACAGTGATATCTTCTTAAGGAGTGTTGCTTTCTTTTTTTTTATTTTTTAAAAATGTTGTTAAAATATATATTTAATTTTATATTTTAAGTGTTAAATTCTAAGTAGGCCAGGAGAGTTATAAATAAGATTTTAACACTTTAATTAAACCTATCAATGCATTTAAAAAATATT
This sequence comes from Maratus speciosus, assembly GCA_963932465.1. Lineage (NCBI taxonomy): Eukaryota > Metazoa > Arthropoda > Arachnida > Araneae > Salticidae > Maratus > Maratus speciosus. The sequence goes on along the minus strand of OZ010791.1, from coordinate 490,506,793 downwards.
TTGTACCATAGAAAAGAAAAAAAAACATTCTTCAAGAAGAGCATACAGAAAACAGAAGAAAAAAATAATTTATCGAGCAGAAATTTGAAGAATACGGATACATTAAAAGCCCGTAGGTTTATCATTAGATGAGAATTTTCAGCATGAGAGATGAGGAGCCTTAAGTGCAGAAGGTGTTCTTATATTGCAAAATTCTTATATTGCTATTTATAAAATCTGCACTTTTGTAACACAATATAAACCACAGATGATGTTTTGAATTAAAATATGTACATTAAAAAGAAGGTACATATAAATATTTTACAGACATACATACAATAAATACAATAAACCCAACTGGAGTGAAAAATTAGCCAGAGCCAGGAATCGAACCCTGGACCACTGCATCTGTAAAATATTTATATGTACCTTTAACTGTTGAATGCAGGCGTTATTTATGTGTGTATGTGTTTTAATATATATTGTAGTATGAGTGTTTTATTATAATTATCGTAGATCGATGTAATAGTAAAATCTATTCATCGTTGTCCTGTCATCCTTGGCTTTCGTATAGATGGCTGGTGACTTCCCCAACATGGTTTATTAGTGAGAAATTGCAGACTCAGGCTTCGGCCGGAGTAGCTCAGTGGTTAGAGCGACTGCCTGAAATGCAGTGGTCCCGGGTTCGATTCCTGGCTCTGGCTAATTTTTCACTCCAGTTGGGTTTATTGTATGTATGTCTGTAAAATATTTATATGTACCTTTAACTGTTGAATGCAGGCGTTATTTATGTGTGTATGTGTGTTTTAATATATATTGTAGTATGAGTGTTTTATTATAATTAAAAAGAAGCTCTATTTCTAAATCTCATGATTAAATGCATAAGATGTTCTGATATTACATGTGTGCCATTTATAAAATCTGTATATCTGGAACACACTATAAAATACAAATGATGTTTTGAATTTAAATATGCGTATTAAAAGGAAGCTCTATTTATAAATCGCATTAATAAATGCTGAAGATGTTCCGATATTACATATGTGCAATTTAAATTTACCGTATTTCTGGAACACAATAGGAAATGCCGATGATGTTTTTAATTTATAATATCACATCTAAAGGAAACCCTATTTCTAGATTGTATTATTAAATTCAGAAGATCTTCTTACTTTTTTCATTTGACCTATTTATAAAATCTGCATTTCTGAAAAAAAAAATATGAAATGCAGATGATGTTTTGAATTTAGATATGCACACTTAAGAAAAAGCCATACTTATGGAGGACATTCTGAAATTTAGAAGATGTTCTTATATTACAGGTATACGATTTTAAAAGGTTGTATTTCTGGATCACAATACAGAATGTAAATGATGTTTAAAATTTATATATGCATATTAAAATAAGGTGTATTTCTAGGGAATTCGTATGCAATTTAGAAGATACAAAATCTTCTATTGCCTCTCACTGTTGTACTTCATGTCACAGTTTCAAGTTCTCCATGGCCTAAATTATTTGTTCTCCTGCATCTACCCCTCACATGAATTTTCAAGAAGCATCTTTTATTTTAAAAAATTCCAATAAACTTGTCAATGACCTCTCATCATTTCTATTTCTCTCCCCAGTTTGGATATTACTTTTGTAATTCTCAGCCCTTGTTTTCTTGTCTCTTTCCATTTTATTATAGGGAGAAAAAAAAAATCTATTATTTTTTATGTTTTTATTGTGTTTTCTCCTTAAGTTTATTTTTTAATTTACTTCTTTTATTTCTTTAATTCTTTCATTTTTTTTTTTTTTTTTTTTTTTTTTTAAATTCGTTTATTTATTACTTTCTTCTCTCTTCAATAGAAGAAAGTATTGTAATCGAAATTTTTTTCGACTTCCGGTTTTCGACGGATTTACATGTTTTAGCGGTCAGAGATCCCAAAAAACATCTTTATAGAAAATGTCTGTCTGTCCGTGTGTCCGTCTGTCCGTCTGTCCGTGTGCTCATCTGTCCGTTTGTCTGTCGCCATTGTACCATCAAAAAGTGTATGAAGTTATGCATAGAATTTAACCAAATTTTTATTTTAAGTTTTTGGCTATGGCAAGCAGATCCTCCCTGAATTTGGAAAAAATTAGCCTGTCGGGGGCGCTGTAACAGCGATTTTTGTGCCATTTTGAATATTGTACCATCGAAAAGGGTATGAAATTATGCATAAAATTGAGCCAATTTTTTTGTGTTTCTGTTTGGTCATGGCATGAAGGTCCTCCCTGAATTTGGAAAAATTCCGCTGGAAGGGGGCGCTATAATTATGATGTCTGTACCATTTTCTTTATTGTACAATCGAAAAGTGTATAAAATTATGCATACAATAAGAACCAAATTTTTTTTGCATGTTTTTGGCTTTGGCCAACAGGTCCTTCTTGAACTTGGAAATATCGCGCGGTAAAGGGGCTCTGTGATAGCGATTTTTGTATATTTTTCTTGATTTTTCGTAGTTCTATTGTCCATCGGCGGCTCGTGCAAAGGCAGGAACTCACTTCCTGCTAAGCCGGCTATTCGCAAACATCTGATAAAAACAGAATAAGGAAAAACTATTAATTTTAACAAATATCATGATATAGATTAACTCGTCTTTAGTTCATTTAATTGACTGAAACAGGAATTTAAGATGAAAATCAAAGTTTGTATAGTAATGAATTAATAATATTGAAGTATTAACATGTGTAACTAGTTTTTGAAATATTATCATGTATAAGATAGAAGAAAGTTTTGGGATTGGCGCATCCAACTAGTTTTTATTTATTTTACTCTTATCTTTTCTAATTTTTTCTATCATTTTAGAAACGCTTTCTTCTTCTGCATTTGAAACTCTGTGATTGGTGTTTACCTTTAAGAGGCCACACTAGTCACGCCTTGAAGTTCGAACGCTAATGCTAAGTCTATGGGAGCAATATTTTCAAATATCTTGCTTGATTTTTAATATTTTTAAATGATTTTTTTTTTTTTGCACAGGATAGCTGAGGACAATCTGTTTCCGGGCTATTTTTTACTTTTCCGATTTACGTTGTAGTTTAACTCTCAGGATCCTGTCAATTTAAGATCCAGTGAAATTCGAGGTGTTGTGTCCTTTTTAGCCTTATAAAATCCATATCAGCAAAATTCAGCAAAATTTAAAAAATAACAACGAAAATATAGAGTTTAAGCTTTCCAATAATATGCTTTCAATAGTTCTACTACAATTAGGCTGAGCAAAATTTGTAAAGATTTTGATGAAAAATGTGTGAAAAACGGCCTCGTAATGTTATGCTGCCCGCCTCTACCAAGACGATGAAAACCACGCCTATTAAAAATCTGATTGGCTAATATCCAAACACTTTAGCAAATGGAAACGATTTAATTGTGATTGGATTATTGTAACGTGTTAAAATAGATCACTTCTATTTTAAACCTTGCATTTATTTTTTTTTTACGATTATTGTTTAATTTCAACAAAATACTCTTGGAAGAATGAAATATTTCAATTTCTATATTTCTATGAAAAACGAAGGAAATTACGCATTTAGTTTGTATACATAAAATTTCAGAACCGCATACAGGGAAGTAAAACTTGTACAAGTTACTAGGGGACCAAATTTCAGCCCGAATTTATTTACAGTGTTGAATTCAGACACTTTTCTCCTGGAGGGATTTCCGAGGCTCCGGGGGGGGGGGGCATAATGGGGGGGGAATGTCCCCCCCAGGCCACCCTCTGAATTCAACATTGGTTTATTAAGTGAAACGGTAAAAAAATAGACGTGTTCTTTTTAAATTATTTTTTAAGTTAAAATAGCTAACAAATAATAAAATTACGAAGTCAGAATTTCCTGGAACATGTTTGTGGCCCGGCCAGGAAACTGGGTTTCAAATTTCATTTTCTTGTACATGTACTATTACTTATTCGACAATTTAACATTTTAAGTTCGAAAAACAGTTTTTTAATTAAAAATCAGCAGAACTTAAAGTTAGTAAGTTTTAAAGATTGTTAACTTTAAAATTGTAGATCAACTTGTTCAAATTTTTAAAGAAATATTTTTAATATTCATTACTTTAATATTTATTATTTTTAAGGGGACAGTACACCTTTAACAGTCGAGAACGAAATTTGTCCTGTGTAACACATCTTTTTTTAAGAGCCCACTTCAGACACGAGAAGAAAGGAAAACGTTAATGTTAAGTCTATGGGGGCGTTATTTTAAAATTTCTCGCTTTGATTTTAATATTACTGAATGATGTTTTTTGCAGAGGATAGCTGACGATGATCTACAACCAGGCTAGATTTTACTTTTTAGATTTTGGTTATAGTTATATATATATATATAATATATATATAATATATATATATATATATATATATATATATATATATATATATATATTAGTATAGTTTCAATTTCAGAATCGACTCACTCCGGTTCCGAAAGTAAGGTAATTTTTTTTTAAATATCTGAAACCATAAATCGAAAGAGTAAAAACTAGCCCGGTTGTAGATTGTCCTCAGCTATCCTATGCAACAAAAATCATTTTTGAATATTAAAAAGGAAGTACACATTTAACAGGCGCAGAAAATGCGAAATTTGTCTACATCTTTCTTTAAGAGCCCACTTCAGACACGGGAAGAGATAAAAACGCTAATTTTAAGTCTATGGGGGCGTTAATTTCAAATTTCTCGCTTTATTTTAATAGATTTTTGCATTGGATAGCTGAGGACGATCAACAACCAGGCTAGTTTTTACTTTTTCGATTTTGGTTTTAGTTTTTTTTATAATATTAGGATAGTTTCGATCTCAGAACGGATTCCAACCGGTTCCGAAAGAAAAAACTAAATATAATAATATACAAGGCTATCCAGAGAATTGTATGCATGCACGCCTATGGATGATAATTTCTGGAAGTGCGATTTAAGTAGTTTTAAGCATGTTTATACTGGAATAAATTTTATCTTAACATGTGACGTGTATAAAATCTTTTTGCTAATGTAAGGGCTGTACAAAAGAATGCAAATACACTTCCGTTAATTGGTAGAAATTCCTGAAAGTTGATTTTCATCTGTATTACTCATTTTCTTATTATATTAATTTTTAGCATATTTTTCATGCCGTTAAAACATGCCTAAGAACATTCATTGATGACTTTATTATTTTAATTTTTCATAATTTGAACAATTTAAATTTACTAAGTTTTAACAAGAACTTGGAATTCATAAGTTTTAAAGATTGTTAACTTTAAAGTGTTGATCAATTTGTTCGAAACTTAAAAAAAAAAAAAAAATAATAATAATAATAATATTTATTATTTTTAATATTTTTATGGGGACAGTATACTTTTAAAAGTCGCAGAAAATGCGAAATTTGTCCTGTGTAACATATTTTTTTTTTAGAGTCCACTTCAGACACGGGAAGAAATGAAAATGCTAATTTTAAGTCTATGGGGGCGTTATTTTCAAATTTCTCGCTTTGATTTTAATATTTTTGAATGATTTTTTTTTTCATAGGATAGCTGAGGGCGATCAACAACCAGGCTAGGTTTTACTTTTTCGATTTAGTTATAGTTTTCTTCTATTATGATAGTTTCAATTTCAGAACCGATTCCACCAGTTCCGAAAGTATAAGTAATTTTTTTTTTTAAATATCTCTAACAAAAATCGAAAAAGTCAAAAACAGCCCGGTTGTAGATCGTTCTCAGCTATCCTATGCAAAAAATTTCATTTTAAAATATTAAAAAGGCTGCGAGATATTTGAAAATAACGCTCCCATAGACTTAACATTAGCGCTTACATTTTTTCCCCTTTACTACATTGTAAAAAAGGACTAAATGACGGAAATACTACTAGCAATCTAGACGATAGTACTATTTCCGTATTTTAACGGAACTTTTTCCTTTTAAATTACAGAAAAAATTCGTTAAATTCCAAAAAAAAGGAAAATTTTGTGTAATTTACCGGGAAAAATTTCCTTTAAAATATGGAAATAGTACTGGCGTCTAGATTGCCAGTAGTATTTCCGTATTTTAGTCTTTTTTTTTTACAGTGTTGTGGGTGTTCTCAAAGGTAAACTAAAGATATTTTTTGTAACGCTAAGGAAACGCGAAAATTTATGATTAACTATAATAATGTTAAACTGAAAATAAAGAGACTGTATGGTAAAATATTACATTTTATAAATGTCTGCTCGCTAACAAATTTATTTTCTGATACGTAGCTGTAACAGAACCCTGGTTTAACGGAATTATCATTAGTCCTCTAAAAATACCCGGCAATTGTATCTGCAAAGACGCAAATAACCCATCTAAAAAGGTATTTCGCACCTATTGTTTATGTTTCCGTCTTACCAAGTTTTATAGTGTCATGTTCAGGGAAAATAAAATTTGATGTCGATACGAGTGTGTTTCGAAAGGTTATCAGCCCGACATAGAAAATAGAAAAAAATTTGACAGTATTTCATTTTTTTAGTGTAGATCCTTACAACTTATAAAATTTAAATCAACGAGTTTCCGACTTTTTATTATCTTCAGTATAATAAGCCTTATCTAACTTTGGAAATGAAGTGGTGGTCCCTGCTTTACCCCCATATTTTGAAGTGAATTTCCGGCTACCGAGCCATTTCTTCAGGCATGAGAAAAGGAAATAATTGCTGGGAGCAAAATCCGGTGCATGTGGAAGCGCTACAGAGCGTAGGTCATTGACTTTCGTAGCGAAAACTACAGGCATGTGTTAAAGAATGTTTTAAAGAACACTTTTTTTTGCTCAGCTATGGGCGTTTCGTCGGAATAAGCACTCTTTAATTGGTCCCGTAGAAATGCATAACACTGTCCGGTGACAATTCTACCTTTTGGCCGGTGGTCTATGGTCACCACACTTTGTGAATTCCCGAAAACCGTATCCATGGCTTTTCCAGCAGATGGAACCGTTTTCACTTTCTTTGGTGTAATTTCAGCTGCTCTTTCACATTGTTTAGATTGCTGTTTCATCGCTAGTGAATAATGGTGGTTTCATATTTCATCCACCGTTATAAGACGTTGACGAAAATCAGCAGATTGGTTAATCTTTCTAACTTAACTTCAAATAACCATAGTCCACATTACTAAAGACAGTGGGCCATCTGCACTACATTCTTTTGAAAAAAAAAACGAACAGTGAAGATGGAGAAACTCATAAAATGATAAAGAAAGGGGGGGGGGGGTGAAGAAGGAGACCAATTTCACGAGGTTTAATTTGATTATGTTAATAAATGAAATGTTTTCATGGAGTAATTTTCAGCAGAAAGTCCACCCAAATCAGCATTTTATTGCAAAGTATATCTATACTAATATTATAAAGAAGTAAAGTTTGTTTGTTTGTTAGAGGTAATCTCTGGAGCTACCGAACCGATTTCAAAAGTAATGGTATCAAAATGACTGTGTTAGTCCAACTTAGAACATAGGCTGTATTTTATGTCAGTGCCACTACCTCAAAGGGGATGCAGGATCAAAAAACGTTCTAAAAATGCGATTTTTGCGTTACTGAAGGGCCTAGAAATATGAAATTTGGAATATTAGTTACTTATAAGATATAAATGATGTCTAAGAACAATTCTTAAACAATTCGAAATTTAAAAGAGGTGAAAATGCACAAAAAGTGTTCTAAAAAACGTTCTAAATGGTAATTTTTACACAATCTCATGAAACACCAAACCGATTTAAAAAATATTGGTGTCAAAATGATGGTGAAAACCCTTGCTACAAGATTGGCAATGTTTTATGTTGGTGCCACTACCCCAAAGGGGGCGCAGGAGCAAAAAACGTTCTAAAAAACGTTCTAAATGGTAGTTTTTACAGAATCTCAGGAAATAACAAACCAATTTAAAAAATACTGGTGTCAAAATGATGGTGACAACCCTTGCTCCAAGATAGGCTATGCTTTATGTCGGTGCCTCTACACCAAAGGGGGTGCAGGAACAAAAAACATATAATAATGCGATTTTTGCGTTACTGAAGGGCCTAGAAATATGAAATTTGAAATATTAGCTACTTATTATTAGATATAAAGGATTTTTAAGAACAGTTCTTAAACGATTCGAAATTTGAAATTGTAAAAATACGTGAAAAGCGTTCTAAAAAACGTTCTAAATGGGGGTTTCTACACAATCTAAGGAAATACCAAACCGATCTAAAAAATAATGGCGTCAAAATGAGGGTGACAACCCTTGCTCTAACATGGGCTATGTTTTATGTCGGTGCCACTACCCCGAAGGGGATGCAGGAGAAAAACGTTCTAAATTGCGGTTTTTGCATTACGGAAGGGCCTAGAATCGTGAAATTTGGAATGGTAGTTAGTTATAAGATATCAATGATCTCTAAGGACATTTCCTAAAAAAAAAACAAAATTTAAAAGGGGGTCAAAATGCGCAAAAAGCGTTCTAAAAACTTTCTAAATTGCGATTTCTATGCAATCTCAGGAAGTACTGAACCGATTTCAAATATAATGGTGTACAAATGAAGGTGACAGATCTTTCTCCATGTTAGGCTATATTTTATATCTGTTTCCACTACTCCAGAGGAGATGCAGGAGCAAAATGCGCGAAAAGCGTTCTAAAAACGTTCTAAATGCCGATTTGTCAGCAATATCTCAGGAAGAAATCAAACTGATTTCAAACGTAATGGTAGAAAATTGATGCTGACAGCCTCTGCTCTAACATAGACGCTATTTTATGTCGGTATCACTATCACCTAGACGTTGCAGGAGCAAAAAAGCGTTCTAAATTTCGATTTTTGTGATCGGTTGGGGCTAGCAACTTAAAATTAGGCAAGGTACATATTTATTAGATATAAATGATTTCTAAGAACAGTTTCGAAAAAATTGGAAATTTAAAAAGGGGTGAAAATGCGCGAAAGCGTTCTGAAAACGTTTTAAATTGCGATTTCTACTCAATCTCTGGAAATACCAAAGCTATTTCAAAAGTAATGGTTGCAAATCAATGGTGACAGTCCCTGCTATAATATAGGTTATATTTTATGTTGCTGTCACTACCATCTGAGGGTTGCAAAAACAAACCATGTTCTAATTTGCGTTTTTTGCACAACTGAGGGGTCTAACACATTGAAATATGGCATGGTATTTACTTACAAGATGCAACTGATTTCTAAGAACAGTCGAAAGAAAATTCCAAATTTAAAAAGATGAAGTGAGCGAAAAGTGTTATAAATTACAATTTTTTCAGCAAACTTATAAAATACCAAACCGATTTAAAAAATAATGATGACAAATTGTTGGTGATAGAAACTGCTCAAAAATAAGCAATATTTTATGTCTGTGCCAGTACCACCAGAGGATTGCAGGAGCTAAAAAATTTCTAAATTGCGATTTGTGTGATACTGAAAAGGCTGGAAACTTTAAATATTTCATGGTAGTTACTTATAAAATATAAATGCCCTCGAAGGACTGTCGACAATAAATTTGAATTAAAAGGGGGTGAAGGGAAGGGGAGGTGCGAAAAGCGTTCGAAAAAAGTCCTAAATTACGATTTCTATGCAATTTCAGAGACTATAAACCGATTATAAAAGTAATAATAGTTTCGAATCAATGGTAACAGTCTCTGATCCTACACAGGCTATATTTTATGCCGATGATTCTACCACTTGGGGTTCACAGGAAAAACAAACGTTCTAAAAAAGGCCTTTAAAAGCTTTCTAAATTACGTTTCTGTGGAATATTAGGAAAAAACCGATTTCAAAATTAATTTTGGCAAATTAATGGTGACAGTTCCTATTTCAACATAGCCCTTTATCTTGAGAGAGGTGGTAGGACATAGAATTTGACATGATAGTTAATTTTAAGATGTAAGAAGATGGTTTCTAAAATATTCAAAACTTCAAATGAATACTGAAATGAGCGTATTAATTGAGCATAAAAGTTTCAAAATATTTTCTAAATTATCATTTTTTTAGTTATATTTCGTTTTATTAATTTAAGCCTCATTTCTGCCTAATGCAGTGTAATAATGATGTTTAGTCAAACTGTGTTTTAAATAGTACTTTTTGAATTATTCCTAAAAGTAATAAGTACCTTTTAATAAAATAACATATTACTTTTTAATAAAATAAAAATTTAGTTAGTACATTTTAATAAAAAATTAGACATATAAATATTACTTGGCATATTTCAAATATTACGCGAGCAAAGCCGCGGGCTTTGCTAGTATCTGATAAAATCATAATAGAACCTCCACTTTTGAGTTTGCCAAATTCGATCTATAAGCGATGATCTAACGGAGGCAAATCAGGCAAATTTCTACCACTTATTTTAAAATGTTATTATTGTCTTAATTAATTGAAGTTATTAAATAGGATAAAAAATAAAAATATGTAATAGAAGTATGCCTACTTCATCCTCGTGAAGTCGGAAGCTACGGTTCGATCCAGCACATTTCGGCCTAAAACTTTTTCTATAAGCAACCCTCTATGATTGAATACCAGTCATAATTGATTGTATCAGTTTCTAAGTCTTTGTTGTCTAAAAATTTGAAAGTATTTTCTGAGTAACATCTATTAATAAACAATTTTCTTGTCTCACTGAATGCGAAAAAAAATCTTCTGTGGGTAGGAACTGACTTTTGCTTTGATTAAAAGGCCTCTTCGATGTAGTCATCAATGTAGTCTAAATAATCATTAACATTGTTATTATTCCTTATATTCCAAGAATTACGAACATAATCTAAAAATAAAAACTATGCGTAAATCTGGTTTTTGAATAATGTAGAATAGCGTTGTTTTAAAAATATCGACATGTTTTGTAGAAATTGTGTGGGGCTAAAGTTTTAGCTTCATAAAACTGCTAATTTACCAAACTAATTTATAAACAAATATAAACAGTTTCTTAGCAACAACGAATGATAGCTTAACACTGTCATGATCGGCAAGTTCAAGTAAAGACTATAAACTAAAAGCACTGCTAATTTACCAAATTCCGATATAGGACACAGATTGGTAAAGGACAAACCTTGTGTAAAGGATATTACGGCAACTCCTCCTGATTATTAACTTGGAAGTAGAGGAAGAAGATGAAGAACCTCTGGAGATATTTGACTGTAAGCTTGCAACTGACAAGGTAAAAAAAATCTCTATCAGCAATGTGGGGAAAATAAAATTGTAACTTAATCTAAAGATAAAGATGCAGTGAAAAATAAATTTATTTTCTCTGACTTCTGATAATGAAAAAGAATGCTTTGGTAAAATTGGAAGAAATTCGAAATTTTGCTTTGAAATGGAATTCTAAGGAACTCATTATCAGAATTGCATATCAATGTAATGAAAAATCCAAGCAGTTTTCAGAGAAAATAAAAACAAAGTCTTTCTCAAACAATTGTAAAAAAAAAAAAAAAAAAAAAAAAAAAAAAAAAACTACAACTGTATTTGTTACAAAAAACTCCAATTTCAGAGTGATGAATTAAAAAAGGTTTTTATACACAATCTAAGTATAAAATCACAGATAAGATGTTTTTGTGCCTGTCCACAGATTGCTAAAGAGTGATACAAGATTTCACAGGAAGGGATTTGCTCGAAGGGTGGCAATTGCACAGACCATCATCTCATCAAGTTGAAGACTGAAATTTCAGGATTAGATAGAACTCAATTAGCATATTAAAATGCAAATGGTCTGCCAAGTCATATCTTGGTAGAAAACACCTGCAGACCGGAGTTTAGTATTTGATCGATTGGTTTATCATTGTATTTTCCTGCACCCAAATGTATGAAAACATTGAAGTTTGGGTGCATGAAAACACAATGGTAAACCTGCAGATCAACCACTAAATTGAGGTTCTGCAGATGGTTTCCACCAAGATACGACTTGGCAGACCAATGCATATAACTTGTATATAAAATAAACGGACAAGTACGAGTATTACTCGCGCTCAGAGGGTTCCGAACAATAAATTTATGAATTATTAACTGTATTATATAAAAGAATAATGAAACTTTGTAAAAAACTATGCAACGTAGAGATGGGTGTAGCTGTATATATTAGAAAAGTCCTTCCGGCCAGTGCCGGGAGGAAGAGGTAGCTATCATATTCCTTACTTTTAAAAAGCCAGCTTATATTATTCAAATGCACAAAGCTCAATTTAGTGGAAACCGATTATAGGAGATTCAATACTAATTTTTATTAATACTAAATCATTATGAATGAGAATTTAGTGAAATTAGTCACCTTTATACAAGCTGCTTTTATTTAAAATAACTTATATTTGGTTGCCAAATTCGGCGAGACATTGAAGTGCCTGCCATTTTAAGACAACAAGGTGGATGAGGCTAACCAGTGAACTTGGTCGAGACCTTAGTAATTCCTGAGCACATGCTCACTCACATCGGAATCGGTTGATATATACGAGTGCTGTCGCAGGCAAAAAATCAGATTTTTAAAAATGTCAACCGCATTAGAAATTCAAACTGCTATATCTGAGCCATTTTTTAAGATAAATTCAAAACAAAAAATGCGCCGGAATCCTTATATCAAGGTCAATTACTTAAAAAAGAAACCTTTTTCAATTTCTAATTTTTTTGCACCTGATTTTAAATATTTTTTTTATTTACTGGCCGGCATTTTGGAACAAGATGGCTGATAAAGCTGGCCAGCGAATTTGGGCAAGACATTGCTATATACTATCCACATGCCTTCTTACATCGAAATAGGTTGATAAATACACGTGTTATCGCGTGACAAATATCAGATCGTTTCAAAATATCAGCCATGCTAGAAATTCAAAGTGCTATAATTCAACCATTTTTTAAAGATATAGACGAAACAAAAACTGCTCCGGAATCTTTGTATCAAGGTCACACACATAAAAAAAATTCTTTTTCATTTTCCAATTTTTTGATACTTCAATTTAAATTTAAAATTTAAAATTGTTTTTTAATGGCAGCCCTTTTCAAACAAGATGGCGAATGAAGCTGGCTAACGAACTCGATCTAGACATTGGTATGTACTATGTACACACCAAGTTACATCCAAATCTGTTCATAAATACGTCTGTTATTGCGTGACAAAAATCAGGTCGTTTCAAAATGTCAGCCACAATAGAAATTCAAAATGCTATAACTCAACCATTTTTCTAGATATAGACGAAACAAAATCTGTTCCGGAATCTTTGTATTAAGGTCAAACACATACAAAAAAAAATCTTTTTCATTTTCCGATTTTTTGGTACCTCATTTAAAATTTAAATTTTTTTAAATGGCCGCCATTTTGAAACAAGATGGCGGATGAAGCTGGCGAACGAACTCGGTCGAGACATTGGTATGTACTATGTATACACCAAGGTACATTCAAATCGGTTCATAAATACGCCTGTTATCGCGTGACAAATATCAGGTCATTTCAAAATGTCAGTCACGCTAGAAATTCAAAGTACTATAACTCAGCCACTTTTTAAGATATAAACGAAACAAAAACTGCTCCGGAATCTTTGTATCAAGGTCAAACACATAAGAAAAAATATTTTTTAATTTTCAATTTTTTGGTACCACATTTCAAATTTAAAAAATTTCTTAAAAATTTAAATGGCCGCCATTTTGAAACAAGATGGCGGATAAAGCTGGCCAACGAATTCGGTCGAGACATTGGTATGCACTATGTATACACCAAATTACATCCAAATCGGTTCATAAATACGCCTGTTATCGCGTGACAAATATCAGGTCGTTTCAAAATGTCAGCCATGCTAGAAATTCAAAGTGCTATAACTCAGCCATTTTTTAAGATATAAACGAAACAAAAACAGCTCCGGAATCTTTGAATCAAGGTAAAACACATAAGATTTTTTTTTTTTTAATTTTCAATTTTTTGGTACCACATTTCAAATTTTAAATTAAAAAAAAATTAAATGGCCGCCATTTTGAAACAATATGGCGGATGAAGCTGGCCAACGAACTCGCTCAAGACATTGGTATGTACTATGTATACACGAAATTTCATCTAAATCGGTTCATAAATACGTGAGTTACAGTGTGACAAAGATCAGATATATATATATATATATATATATACATATATATCAACTTTTGAACGGAGGGTGGTTTCGGGGTCTGGGGGTCATGATCGATGAAAATATACCAAACTTTTTTGAAATCGCTTTCCTCCGAACGGCTGCAATAGGTAACTTTTTGTAATGAAAGCTACGTAAAAGTATGAATGAGTATACAAAAATAGTTCAAAGAGATATGAAGCCGAAATAAAATTAAATATTGCTATTTTGTATAACTCTTTTTTAAAACTTATCTTAATCTGCATGATGAACTTAATTCGGTACTGACAATAAAAGTACTGCATATTTAAATTTCGTTTGGCATTTCATAAAACTAAATTCAACATAGTAATATTTTTCTTTTTACAGTGTAGCTGAAAGAAAATACTTGTTCAAAGTTTAAACTTGGCATCGTACTAAGCGCGCTTCGAAAGGAGGTCGCAAAGATGCAACTCGACTTTGTCGTGCCGCGTTTTTTCAAATTGGTCTTTAATTATCATTTAAAGACACGGGAGGCATATTTAGAGATCCACTCAACACAAACTGGTCGCGAATCTCATAGTATTTATGCGATTAATTCTAATTAAATTGGTTTGTTTTTAACAATTTGATATTTACTGCTTTTATGCTGCTATTGGGTATTGCTACACAAATATATCATTAAAAGTTGTTATCTAGTATTTAAAAACCGATGGTATATAGAGTAAGCAGCCTCTGCTATTATATATGTCCAAACCAACCGTGTCTTTAAGGGTTAAGGCTCCTGCCCCTGCCAGCGAAGGCACTCACGAGCTAATGCTAATCGTATGGGGAAGGATTTTTCAATATCTCTTTTGCATTTCGATATTTTAATTTTTTTTTTTTTTTTTTTTTTTGCATTGTATAGCCGAGATCCGTCTCTACATCGCAACTTTCTTTACTTTTTCCTCCCCATAGGATTAGCATTAGCTCGTTATTGTCTTCGCCGGCAGGGACACGAGTCTTAATATCTCGGCTAATTACCGACGATTTTTTTTCCGAAAATCATTATAAACAATGCTTTTATACTTTTGATACGATAGGCATCTTTAGCGCTCTTCGATACCTTTGCTGAATGCCCGCAAATAGAAATCTGTATGTAATAGAAAAATGCGCTTTTATGAAAAACTATGCCACCTTGGGCAATCGCTATAATTTCCCTGCAAGTATTAAATTAACCTCTACTACCTCTAATTTTTTTCATAATTTTAGTTTCAGTAGATTTGAAAATAGATTGTGGGGGGGGGGGGGTGACATATTTTTGCACTACATTTTCGACGATATCTCTGAAAATATAATATCTAAAATTAAAAGAAATGTATTTTTGAGTTCGGCGTTACGTAATCTTTTAACCGATACCCCACACGATATACAAAGAAAATATATTTCTTTTTCAAATAACCTAATTAGCCCCTCTACGTTTTTCCCCACATATATTTGTGAATGTCTAATAATCTGTAAATATGTGGGTCAATAGTCTTTATTACATCCCCCAATTTGAACTTTCGACGTTCCGTAGTTTACGAGTAAAATGGCTGTGACAGACAGACACAGGAGTGATCTTATAATGATTCCGTTTATACTTTTTAAGTACGGAACCCTAAAATCATGATTATTGCAACTAAGAAATACAAAAACATAAGAAGATGAATTATTGACAATAAATAAAACAAGAAAGGAAAACCATGTGCCAAGTATGGATTATGAACCCTTTCCTACATTTTTAGTTCAGTTAGAAAAACATAACACATTTGAAAATACACATTTATTAATTCCTAACAATAGACGGAAACGTACTTCAATTGTTTTGTGAAGCTCTGTATGTTTCTTACAAATTTTTATACACGCCACATACTGAGCTGAAATTTAATTCAGAAATAAATACGCTGAAAATCATTGAAATCACACTTCTAAGGTTAACATTAGCCTAAGAATTGCTATCCATGGACGGCCATGTATCCAGTTTTTTGGCATACCACTATTTATTTATATGCTACAATGTCATTTAGCCGACGAGACATTTAGCAGACAGCAATTAGACGACAGGATGTTTAGCCGACATGACAATTAGTCGACAGCGACAGTTAGCCGACAAGATAGTTAGCCGATAGAGGACAATTATTCGACATGGAAATTCATCCGACTTAACTGTAACGTAACTGTAACCTGATCTTAACCTAATTATAACCTAAGTATAAAGTAACTCTAGCATAACTGTAACTTAACCAATACCAAACTGTAACATAGCTATAACCTATCTGTAACCTAAACGTAACCTAAGTGTAACATAACCGTAACCTAACTGAAACCTAACAGTAACCTAACTGTAGCCTAAATGTAACCTAACTGGGACGTAACCGTAATCTAACTGTAACTAACGTTTACCTAGTTATAACCTAATCGTATGCTAACTGTAATGCACCTGTAAACAATACCTGCAACATAACTTTACCATGACCAAGCTGTAACCTAAGCGTATTCTAATTATCTCCTAAACGTAACCGAATTATAACCTAACAGTTATTTAACCGTAATCTAAACGTAACCTAAGTGTAACGTAACCGTAACCTAAGGGTAACCTAATTATAAAGTAACCGTAACCTAATTGAAACATAACAGTAACCTAATTGTAGCCTAAATATAATCTAACTGGGACGTAACCGTAATCTAACTGTAACTAACGTGTACCTAATTATAACCTAATCGTATGCTAGCAGTAATGTAACTGTAACACAATTTTACCATGACCAAGCTGTAACCTAATCGTAATCTAAGTATCACCTAAACGTAACCTAATTATAACCGAACAGTTACCTAACCATAATCTAAACGTAACATAAGTGTAACCTAATTATGAAGTAACCGTAACCAAACTAAAACCTAACAGTAACCTAATTGTAGCCTAAATGTAACCTAACTGGGACGTAACCGTAATCTAACTGAAACTAACTTTTACCTAGTTATAACCTAATCATATGCTAACTGTTATGTAACTGTAACATAACTTTACCATGACCAAGCTGTAACCTAAGTGTAATCTAATTATCACCTAAACGTAACATAATTATAACCTAACAGTTACCTAACCGTAATCTAAGAGTAACTAATCGCAACTGTAACCAAACTGCAAATTAACTGTAACCTAGCGGGAGGTGCATAATATGAAAGAGTGATCAAAGGGCTGCCCAGTCCAATGATATATCACTTGAGGGATGTCGGAAAAGTCAGAAAAATGCTCCCGGTGATACAAATTGGGGGAGGGGGAACGGGAGGTACATAATATGAAAGAGTGATCAAAGGGCTCCAATGCGGTGTATCTCATGAGGGGTGTCGAAAAATGTTAGAAAAGTGCCGGCTAATTATACTATCAGCTAAATGTCCTGTCGGCTAATCGCCTTTTCGGCTAAATGTCCTCCCGGCTAATTGCCACGTCCGGCCAGTTGCCTGTCGGCCAATTGTCTGTATTGCTAAAATTATTGTTATATGTCCGTTTCGGTCAATTGTCCTGTATGCTGTATGTAAATTTCAGCTAATCGTGTTGTCAGCTATATGTACGTATCGGCTAAATGCACGTGTCAGCTAACTGCTATCTGCTAAATGTCTTGACGGCTATTTGGTTGTAGGCTAAATGTCTGCCACCGGCTACGGGTCAAACATCTATACGAAAAGTAGTTGAGCTTGAAAATGCATAAATCAATTTAAAAAACATCTTTAAGTAATCCATGGTCATTCTCGGTACTACTGATGAAATCTTTTGTGTAGTGTATATGCAATTCATATACACCACCTATGTGCCTGTGCAAAAATATTAGTTTAACTTAACTTATACCATAACTTATCATAAATCAAACATATCATAATTTAAAACTCACTTTCAGCAATCATCCCTAATGTTTCCCTGTAAATGAACAATAAATGCGATGCACACCATATTTTTATCCAAACATCTTGTACTCTTTGTCTCCCCTTCTTCCGAAATTTCGCTTCCCGTTTTGCTCCCTTTACAGTATCAAGGTTTAAAATCTTTAGAATTCCTTAATGTTTTCTTTAATTTTCTGTTTTATTTGTTACTTTAAACTAACAATAAATAATCAGTCATAAATTTCATTATCAATTTATTTCACCACATTCATTTCATTAAAAGTTCTTGTAAATTGCCCCTTCCGAAAATGTCATTTCTCCCTTTTGCTCCCTCACCCACGGTACCCATATTTTAAAATAAAAACCCTTTAAAACTCTTTAAATTTTTTAAATCTTTTCTGCTCAATTTGCCACTTTATTTTAACAATAAACAAATGATCATAAAATTTCTCCCCCCCCCCACACAACTAAAATTGGTATTTCCTTCTCGCCTCTCCCTCTTACCAAGCATCTGAAATTTAAATTTAAAGCCCTTAAAATTTTTTCGTTTATTATTTTTTTAACCTATTTGTAAATATTTTTTAAGGTAAGTAAATAATAAGTCACCAATAAACTTCTCTCCCCCCCTCCCGCAAAAAAGAACTAATTCTGCTTATTCCTCTTTTTTCATTCAGGTCACAAAATTTTAACCTTAAAAGTCGTTGCTTTTTCTAAAACATTTTGTACTCTATCTGTTAATTTATTGTAATCATAAATAATCAATCATATAACTATACTCCTCCCCCACCAAAATTGACGTTTGTTCTGACTCTACCCTTACCAAGAACACAAAATTTAGTCTTTTTTTTGTCCTATTTCTTATTCTTTAGTAAGGTAATTAAATAAGTCATCAAATAAAATCCCCCCCCCCCCTTTTTCCTTCTTTCCCTTATTTAAGTTTAAAATCTTTGAAAATCTTTTTTTAATACATTTTCAGCTTTATCTGTTTCATATTGAACAATAAATAATCGATTATATAATTTCTTCCACCCCCATATAAAATTGACGTTTTCTTTTCTCCCTCTATTATTTCCATGCTCATAAAATTTAAAGTCTCTAAAACTCCTGATTTCAATGTTTTTGCCCTATTTGTAAATCTTTAATAAGTTACATAATCAGTCATCTATTAAACTCACCCCCCCCCCCCCCGAAAAAAAAAATCTGTTTCTTCCCTTGTCTGACCCTCAACTCATGAAGTTAAAAAATCTAATTTACAGTCTTTAAAACTTTTTAATTTTTACTTTTTTTGGTCCTAATTATAAATCTTTACTATCTATAATATTAACTAAATCTTTTCAACTATGTGCGAAAGTGTTAACAATAAAGCGATAGGTATACATTTAATTATGCACAAAACACATTTTAACTGTATTTCTGAAAGGAAAATGTCTATAGAGATATATTTCAAAGGAAAATATTGTGGTTTCTAGTCAACGTGCAAGTACATTCTCAAAATCTTTCGAAATCCTTTCATTCCGACTAGCTCAGAAAGAACCACCAAACTTAGATACCAAAGGTGTTATCGACTAAGCCGAATACATCCATAAACAAAAAAAGAAAAATCATGCTTCAAAACTTTCCAACACTTCCAGAACACTGTAACGAAACTTCGCCGTTTAATAAAGTAAAGAAGTTACCTAACTAAACATTTGTAAAACGTATGACACATTTGAAAAGCAGATTTCAGCAATTGCGCCCATAACCCGGAAGATATTCCAATTCTTTTGTGCAGCTCTGTATATGATATATCTGTACTGCATATATTTGTAGAGATTCTACATACTATGTTAAAATTTAATTCTGTAAGAAAATACATAAAACAGTTGAAAATTCAACCTCGGCAATTTCTACCAATAGACGGAAACATACTTGAATTATTTTGTGTAGCCCTGTATATAGCATACAGATTTTTATACACGTCAAATATTAAGCTGAAATCTAATTCAAGCAAATACATGCTTAAAATTACTGAAATCACACTTCTAGGAATTATTTTCCATAGGCGGCAATGTATCCAGTTTTTTTAATATCCCTGTATAGGATTTTATTTGTATGATACAAACACCTCTTAGCATAATAAATTTAGTTGATCTTGTACATTTATAAATAAAAAAACCAAGCATCTTTAAGCCATTCATACTCATTCTCAGTAATGTTTACGAATTCTTTTGTGTAGTCCTGATCTGTAAAATTTAAGCACACCATGTAGTACGCAAAAATTTAGTTAAACTTAAAAACGCATTCTGTAATTGAAAACGCACTTTCAGCATTAATTTTTAATAGCTAACACGTCGGATACAGTATTGTATCAAAATATTTTATGTGTCCCTGTAAATGAACGCTAAATGAAATGCAAACCATATTCGAATGCAAGCATCTTGTAACAAATCGAAGTAATGTGTATCTATTTCGTCATGTTTGAAATAATGTAACGTAATCGAAATACACTACAAACAGTTTTTCCTCGTACACCATATATAACCAAGCTCTTTTGTCTGACCCCATAACTAATTGTTAAATGCTCATGTTGTACAGAAAGTAGGCTTAGGAAACCTCAGAAATTCATATAAATTTTATTATCATTGTGACAGAGTAATATAAATCAAATACTCCGCAAACGATATTTCGTCATGGGCTATAACATAACGGAATACTTTTGAGTCCCCTATACTCGTACTTTAAGCGTTACACATAATTTAGTCTATAGTAACCATTTTAAAGTGTATCTCAAAGTACATAAAATTAACTATGTTTAAGATTGTGTAACACTATTAAAATGTACCCTAAATGATCCCCCCCCCCATAGACCATAATGTAAGAGAATACGTTTGAGTGCGTCTGTAAATGAACCATGAATGGTAATTCATTCGATATTCATTTTGAATACCGAACATACCATGATGATTTTGAATATCGTATATCAATTACATGGCAATCCGACTACATTTACGTTATTTAGAGCACGGACAGACAGACAGACGGACGGACAAACCCAATTCATAAACACTTTTCAACTTTCTTGGAGAGTGTTAAAAATGAAAAAAAAAATAATGAAAATAAAAGTATTTTAGTGTTATTTAGATTACGAACCGCTACAAAAACATTCTTATCTGACTGCATCATTTAAAAAATATTTTGTGTTCAGAAATCCCCCCTCCCACACACACACACACTTATAAATAGTTCTTATAAATTTCTTGATAAATTTTATGTTTTAAAAAGAATCCCCACAAAAGATAGTTATTTTAGAATATTTGTACCTGATATTTCCCCCCTCATTCAATATCTCCCCCTTGATTTTAAATGTAATTGCGTTATGTGAAATAAAATAGTGTTTATACGGCAATAATTTCAATTTTATGTTTGTAAAAACTGTAAAATGAATCTGAATATAAAAAAAAGAAATATATCTAAATAAAATATTCATTTATTTTCTGAAATCGTTTTAGTTTTTGCACTCTTATCATAAACAGATTAAAATTCTTTTTACGGCTTTTAATGTTATCGAGGGTCTCCACAAAGCAGCGGCTTTGATCTACGCTAAAAGCGAAGACGGTTGAAAAAAAAAAAATTCTTTAGATCTGAAACCCACTGGAAATGATCAAATGTAGCGCTCAGCCGAAAGGGGGTGGGGGGTGGAATCGAGACAGATAATTGGCCATTTGCTGATTGGAAGAGTTCCCTTGTCAATCATTTGAATTTAGACCATCCTTCCAATTTAGCTAAAATGCAAGCGGCCATCTTGTTTTCATTTTGCCTGTGACTGCAGTGTCCTCTTAAGCTAGCTCCACCTGTCGCATTCTTTGTAAGCACCCCTCACCGCACTTTCTTTCCATATGAGATCATGCCCTTCACGTACACTTCTTTACACTGGCTATGACGAGCCGTTAAAATTTCCAACCTGAAACTTGTCTTGTGTGTTTCTTTTGTTTTTGATGATTTATACAAAGTTTTACTATTTTTTTTTTTGATTTATTGCCAGTTTTTCGGTGCTATTTTATCTAGAAGATATTCTTATATTACAGTTACACCATGTTTTTCTTAAAAAGATGTATTTTTAGAACCCAGTATTAAGTGCAGATGATATTTAAATATTTCAATATACATGAAAATCATATTTCGTATTGTAGTGTGAAATATAGAAGAGATTTTAATGTTTAATAATTATTTTAATGTAACAATTTATCGTAAAGCAATATGTACATATGCAATGCCCATTAATTATTGTGCAACTTCTTGAAAGAAACTCAAGGAAGAAATGGGGCAGTCTCATAATCTTTCGACTTTCGGGAATAAAAAATCTGGCGATATTAAACTAGCTAAAATAACATTTCAACCTGATAGACGAATACCTTAACGATTCAAAATAAAGAAAAAATGGTCAGCAGCGAACATTGTTTTATTTAACGGAGGTTTATGTTAAGCTTGCGATTTTAATATTCTTTATTATTTTTCAACTAAAACTTTTTATTTTCTACTAAATTTTTACTCATAATGAATTTGCATAGTACCCACAGGACATTCAAATAAGAAATAATAACAATGTAGTACTTTTAGTACAAAATTTTCGTTTAAAATTGGCTTAAAGGGTAGTTAAAGAAGGGACGGTAAGGTAAAAAAAGGGACGGTGTAGGAAAAAAGGGACGAAATGGGAAAAAAATGGGACGGTAAGGATGGAATAGTAAGGAAAATTTCCACCAATTTTAGGCAAATCATGTTAAGACTAAGTGGTAGCCACAATGTTCATTGATTTTTAGAAACAGTTATTTACATTGGATTAAATAATAAAAAAATTAATTTACCTCGAAAAGTGCAGGAATAAACCTTGAAGACGGTAAGACTACCAATAAAGCCACGATGCATGAAATTGATATTTAAATGCTGATTTAAATTCTGCAGTAAATTTCCTGTCAAAGAATTTTAGACCTTCTTTCTCTAGCATACTTCTGCATGAGAAAAAACTTGAAAAAAATTCTGTAGCTGCATCTGAAGTGCTTTTCTGTGTAATTTTAGAAGAGTAAGGAATCTAAATCCCAGGTATAGAGTTTAAAAAATAATATCAATCCTAAAAATGTGTGCAGGTTAATTTTTTGCTAAGTATTTATATAAAACAATAGTTCTACTTTCTGAAAAAAATTACATCAAATTACTTTTATTGAAACAATTTTATACACACTACTCCAAACTTAAAAATCAGCATCAGGGGCACGGGACAGTATAGGAGTTTTCCTGGTATTGGGACCCCCAAAATCGTCCAAAACTTATTTATCTCGTTAATATTGTTATGCAATCATGCAATGGGATGTTCCCCAATATATGAAAGAAAAAAACACAAGAACATGCACTAAAATTAAAATTATTATTCAGGGACATAGTCAAAAGATTGTGAGAATGCCTGAAATATGTAGGATAATTTATGCTGTAACTGAAAATTAAAAGATCATTTAATATACCATGCTATGAAAAGAAATCACAGGAATCAGAGATGGAATGTAACACTGATTACTATAATTACAATACATAAACTAACTGCAAAACCTTTTTTTTTTAATTTGAACATCTGTGTAAAAGTAGAATCCAGGTTTACATCACCCGAAACTTCCTCTGGCAACAAGCCTGTTAATAGATTAAAACAAAATGAGTTTTTTTAATAAAAGCAATATTTTTTTAGTTCATTATTCATTGAAATACATTTTAAAAGAAAATGTTACTTTTTGTTTTTTATTGAATGATAACTAAACTTTACATCTTCTTTAAACATTAATTTCTTTCACGAAACTTTAATAAAAAATAATCATAAATACTAAAATAAAATTTATTAGAGTCCTTTAAAAATATTTCGATATCTAAGACTCAAAAATGAACTACTTTTTACAGCTTATTTTCTACGATGAAAAAATTCTATTTTTACAAAGATATTTTTATTCCAATATCCACAGATTTCATGTCTTCTCATGCATTTAAAATACCCATAAGCTTCCGATTCAATACAAATAAATTACCTGCTTTAAATTCCACTCATGTACCATTTCCCTGTGGATCTTATATTTGGAATTCTGTTTTCGCTTCTGTGATTGCAAAATATTCATGCATCAGGTGTTTGTGAAATAAAATCATATTGCTTCTATAAAAATTCCGTGGAAGAAATGATAAGTAAAGGCATTAAGTATATATAGATACAACTTTATACAACAAAAATGAATTAAATGATTTACAGATAAATACATGGTAAGGTAAACTTTAATGATAGTATTTAAGATTGGTTTGGATACTAATAAGATTATGAAGCTAATGTTATCAAAATATCCTTTAAATCTTGACATAATTTTATTTGAACATTACATAGAACGTTCTTTATTTGAATTTTTCTAAAAAATTAATGCATTGTTATCATTGTGAATTATTGTCACGTTTTTTATATTAAATGAAATGTTTGCGATACATTTCGAAAAGTAATCATTTGGTAGCATTGAATAATATTAAAAGATTTATTTAATAACAAAAAATTATTTTACTTTCCGACTCAAAAAACAAAACAAAAAAAAAAAAAAAAAAAACGAGTCAGATGTACAAATCCGGGAATTTTCTTCTATCGCATACATGTTAAAACTTCAAAATTCGCTATCACACTGCCAAAATTAAATAGCAATCTATACCCATCATGAAGATTCTAAAGATATAAAATTCCGTGCGTTAGTTCTTGAGATATGATTATGACTGAAATCGTGTAAATCCAGAAAAATGCAGCCTAGCAGTGACACCTACTGGGTGCTTTACACCACAACTATGTTACACCAAAACCACCAAACAATTTCTTATGTCAACGTCTAAATAAATTTGAAATTGCTAAAAATGCAGCATAGCAGTGACAACTGCTGGGCGATTTACACCAAAATCTAATCAGCTTCAATTTATATTAGTGACTGCTTGAATATAAATTTTATTAAATTCCGTGCATTAGTTCTTGAGATAGAGCGTCCACAAAGATTTTGTCACATTACATGCAGAGTCACAGGCTCACAGACAGACATTTTGTAAAAACATGTTTTTCGGTATCTCTGACACCTAATACGTGTAGTAAATCCGTCGAAACCCGGAAGTCGAAAATTTTCACGAATGCAACAGTTTCTTCTTGTAAAGATAGAAGAAAGAAAAAGCATATGTATACACAATAAATATCGGTTACAAATAACTCTTCCACAATTCTAACCATTTTCTTTTGTTCTAATTTATGACAAGATCGCTTTTTCTACCACTCAGCAACATTATAAAATTTCATATGACGCAGGTTTTTGTGAATCTAATGTGACTCATAGTATTGTGAAAGGCTTTTCGTTCATGTTTTATGTTCCACAATTTAGTAAATTCTTTGATTTCTAAACTCTAACGAGAAATAGCAGACTACTGAGTTATGTTAATGTCGGTTGTGATAACAAGTTTTAATTCCTCTTGGTGCACGCTTTTACATTCAGCGTTTGTCGATTTTACGTATAAGGTCGTTGAGTCTTTCATGAAAGTAAATAAAATAAAGAATCATGCAGGATCTTTCTTAATATTTCCAAAGCTTGAAGATCCTACTATTTTATATAGAACTAGCTGACCCGCCCGGCGTTACCCGGGTCCGTGGTAATATTCATAAAGAAACCTTTAATTTATTTAATTTATATGATTTTATATGTAACTCGATTTTGTCTGAAATACGTACCTACTCACAGTGTGAGAATGGGGGAGAAGCAGTTGCAAATTGTTGAGATGCTATGCAAATTTTATTCATAAATTTTTGTAAAATTGTATGCCATAGTTATGAACCAATTAAAATTTTAAAACACCTTCTTCTGATGAAAAAATTAGTTAAGAGGAGAGGAGTGAGTGCTAAGTAATGTACAGGCCAAAAGCTTTAAAACGACCTCTGTCAGAAAACAACATATAAAGGATACTCATCGAAGAAAACGCTACAGTTGTAAGGACAATTATCGTCACTCGCCTTCCAAAATCGAAATTCAACTCTCCCACCTTCTTTAAAATCTTAAAGTGTTTTCATTCACGTAAGTTAATTTCAATTGTATTCGTTCTTCGTGATAATGACAATTTACATATGCATAGTCGCCCAAGCATGGAACGTATCTCTTGAACTTTTTATGAAGTAAATAATTTCCGTTCTTGAGCGAATAAGAGTCCATTCACATGCGATTCTTATAAAACACCTAATATATCACAAAATGCACACCATATTAAGTATTTCATGAACTCAAGCATTTTTCACTCAGTTCTTATTCTTTTGTTAATATTTTCTCATCCTAATGAAAACATATGTTATAAATTATTGAATGTTTTCACATTGAAAGTGCAGTGTAAAGTTTAGGCATAATTCAATAAAGCGAAAATTTTGAGTGTTCGTTATTTATAATCTATCTTCCTGTTAAAATTGTTGACTAAATTTTTAGACACCCATGAACGGTGAACACATAACATGCGATAAATTGTCACAAATTTAAAAAAAATCACAAATTTTGTCATAGATCGTTGAAAAAAATTGTGAAATGATCATTAGGAAAAAAAAAGAATTTCATCCAACGATCTTGGAAAAATAATCATGAATTTTGTGAAATAATCGAAGAAAAAAATTGCAAATTTCATCAAAAGATTGCAGAAGCACATTTTGAATTTTTCCAATCAATCTGTCACTCATCATGAATATCGGGAACTTCGAAAAATAGTCGCAGAAAAAAAATCAAATTCGTCACAGATAATTGAAAAAAAAATGCAAATTTCGCCAAACAATCTTGGGAAAAAATCATGCATTTTGTGAAACGATCGCTGCAAAATGCCCTCGAATTTCAGTAAACAATCGAAGAAAAATATTGCAAATTTCATCAAAAAATCGCGGAAAAGTATAGCAAAATTTGACAAAAGAGTGCCGAAGCGCACACTGAATTTTGCCAATATGTCGCTGAGAAATAACGGGAACTTTGGCAAATAGTCACCAAAAAGAAATAAATAAAATCACAAATTTCATCATAGATCGTTGAAAAAAAAAACGTGAATTTCGTCAAACGATTGCTGAAAAAAATCCCGCGAATTTCAGTAAACAATCGAAAAAAAATATTGCAAATTTCATCAAAAGATAGCGGAAATGTATTGCAAATTTTGACAAAAGAGTGCCGAAGCGCACACTAAATTTTGCCAATCTGTCGCTGAGAAATATCGGGAACTTTGGCAAATAGTCACCAAAAATAAATAAATAAAATCACAAATTTCATCATAGATCGTTGAAAAAAAAAACGTGAATTTCGTCAAACGATTGCTGAAAAAAAACCCGCGAACTTCAGTAAACAATCGAAAAAAAATATTGCAAATTTCATTAAAAGATCGCGGAAATGCATGGCAAATTTCGTCAAAAAAGTGCAGAAGCATATGCCAATTTTGCCAGTCTGTCGCTGAAAAATATCAAGAACTTCGACAAATGGCCGCGGAAAAAAAAACACAAATTTTGTCACTGATCGTTGAAAAAAAAAAAAAAAATGCAAATTTCATGAAACGATTTGGGGGGGGGGGGGGGGGGAATCGTGCATTTTGTGAAACGATCGCTGAAAAAAAAACGTGAATTTCAGTAAACGAAGAAAAATATTGCAAATTTCATCAAAAGATCGCAGAAACGCTTAGCAAAGTTTGTCTAAAGAGCCACCCCAGATAGCATTTTTAATTTGCAGAAAATTTGCAGCAATCTTGCTTTGAAAACTTGCAAAGTTGCAGCAAGCTCAGAATGACAAGACTGAAAGTTCATAACAAGACTGCAGCAAGATAATGCAAACGCCAAAGTCACCCCACTTTGAACTTGCAGCTAACTTGTCGTGCAAGTTAAATTCATGCTGTATCAAATTTATTGCAAATTAACAGCAGACAAGTAATCAAATATACTGCAAAGTAGTAATCTTTCCACACCCCACTATTTGTTTACAACTGTTACCCTATAATTTAACCTCTTGGGAGGGGTCCATAGACCTGTCAGGTCTATTGATGCGAAAACACCGTCAGAAGGTGCATGCATTTTTTTTATTACCATAAACAAGTTAAGGTAATATTTGTACTTTTCAATACGACCCTTTTTTGGTATTTGACAAGTATAGTGTTCACAAAAAACGGTGTCTTACGAATAAAATTTCTGCAATTTCTGCGTATGTGCTGATTGTCTATTCTCTCAACAGAGGGACTTTCGCTTTCGTCACTTTCGTGAAACAAAGGCGGTCTTGTTATGAGATTCACAACAAACTACTCATGCAAGTGGGGGATGGTATACCTTGCGGGAAATTTGCTGCAAATTTCTCAATTCAAATTTGTCATGCCAAGATAATGTCAGACAAAATCAAGCTTGCTGTTAATGTTCATGCTATCTGGGACTATGCCGCTGAGCCAATATGTTTGCCAATATGTCGCTGAGAAATATAGGAAACTTCGACAAATGGCCACGGAAAAGAAAAACAAATTTTGTCACTGATCGTTTAAAAAATATCGTGAAAAAAAACGCGAATTTCGTCAAACGATTGCTGAAAAAAAAAACCCGCGAATTTAAGTAAACAATCGAAGAAAAATATTGCAAATTTCATCAAAAGATAGCGGAAATGCATGGCAAATTTCGAAAAAAAAGTGCAGAAGCATATGCCAATTTTGTCAATCTGCCACTGAGAAATATCGGGAAGGAATGACCGCGGAAAAGTAAAACACAAATTTTGTCACTGATCGTTGAAAAAAAAAAAAAAAAAAAAAAAAAAAAAAATGCAAATTTCATGAAACGATTTGGGGGGGGGGGGGGGAGAATTGTGCATTTTGTGAAACGATCGCGGAGAAAAAAAACGTGAATTTCAGTAAACAAAGAAAAATATTGCAAATTTCATCAAAAGATCACAGAAACGCATAGCAAAGTTTGTCTAAAGAGTGCACATTACGAATTTTGCCAAATGGCCGCGGAAAAGAAAAACACAAATTTTGTCACTGATCGTTAAAAAAACCCCACAAATTTCATGAAACGCTTTTTTTTTTTTTTTTTTTTGGGGGGGGGGGGGGGATCGTGCATTTTGTGAAACGATCACTGAAAAAAAAAAAGCGTGAATTTCAGTAAACGAAGAAAAATATTGCAAATTTCATCAAAAGATCGCAGAAACGCATAGAAAAGTTTGTTTGAAGAGTGCAGATTACAAATTTTGCCAATATGTCGCTGAGAAATATAGGAAAGTTCGACAAATGGCCACGGAAAAGAAAAACAAATTTTGTCACTGATCGTTTAAAAAAAATCCTGAAAAAAAAACTGCAAATTCCGTGAAACGATTTGGGGGGGGAGGGGGGGGGAGATCGTGCATTTTGTGAAACGATTGCTGAAAAAAACGTGAATTTCAGTAAACGAAGAAAAATATTGTACATTTCATCAAAAGATCGCAGAAACGCATAGCAAAGTTTGTCTAATCTTTGGCTAATGGTCGCAAAAAAATAACGCGAATTTCATGAAAAATCTTGTAAAAATAATCACTATAAAAATAAAACACAAAATTTGATAAACAGTCGAGGGAATAAATTGCAAATTTCATCAAAAGGTCGCGGAAATGTATAGCAAATTTTGACAAAAGAGTGCAGAAGCACACGCTGAATTTTTCCAATCTGTCGCTGAGAAATGTCGGAAACTTTGACAAATGGCGACAGAACAACAAAAAAAAATTCATAATTTCTCTTCACTGAATTACGCCTAAACTTTAAACTGCTATGCCTGGCACCACAGTTGCAGAAAATTCTCCAAGTGTCTGTGACAGATACTTCAGTGAAAGAAAATAATCTGCTGGTAAAATATTTTATAATTGAAGCATTAATTAATCAAACCACCACTTACCTGCAATGTCTTTAAGCATTTTATTAGTTTTTATATATAATAATCTTAGTTTTGTATTAAGTAATAAAGAGCTAAACATAATTGTAAAGCGAAATAATAAAGGTTTGATGGAAAAATAATCTGCAAAAAAGATAAGAAAATCTGTGACGTCTGTCTCCCATCTTGAATTTTCTGCTACTGGACCTGGCACTATGAAAACATTCAGCGAAGTGCAAGATATGTTTTCATTACGATTTCTTATCAGTGGGAAAGTGGAGAGAAAAGATTAATAAAAGGAAAAGAACTGAAAATGGAAAATTCTGAGTGCGTAAAATAGTTATGATGTGCATTTTGTGACATGGAGTTTCATAAGAATCGCACATGAATGAACTCTTAATCGCCCAAGAACGGAAATTATTTACTGAATGTTTTAAAAAAACAGTCGATTCTTGGGGCGATTAGACAAATTTGGAGTTTCAGAATAATCGTCCAAGAATGGACATGCAGTCAGGTATAAAATGTACGTTGTCATCGCCCAATAACGTCAACAATAATAAATCAAAACAATGAATATTTGTATATGAAGCAAACTGAGTTCAATAACAATTTTAAAAATGCAGAATCAAAATTAAAACTTATATTTTTGTTTATTTAAATGAAAAAAAGTTAAAATTCTACATATAACATTTCGAGTTATACCGATTAGTAAGTTTTATCATGTTATGGTTAAGCATCACAAAAAATTTCAAAATAGTAACTCAATAAATAAAAATTATTTTAAAATAGGTATGTCACGGACTTCCTTAAATAAAACAGAGTTCAATAACAAATCTTAAAATCAAAACATACATCTTATACTTTTGCTAAGAAATGAAAAGAAAACATTCAGTGAAGCGTTGATTCAGCAAATATGTGAAAAGTTTAGTTTTCAGGTGAAAAAATTTGTAAAAAGCCTACTTTTATGACAGTTTTGTGAAGGGTCCTGCTTTGATTTGAAAAAAGTGTGCAGGGTCCAGTTTTGACATAAAAAATGTTGTGAAGGGTCCAGTTTTGACATAAAAAATGTTGTGAAGGGTCCAGTTTTGACATGAAAAATGTTGTGAGGGGTCCTGTTTTGAAATGAAAAATTTTGTGAGGAGTCCTTTAAAGAACCCAATTTTTCCTAAACAGATCCCTGTGCTTGTTACATATCATGACTTTGATAAGAAATGAAAACACTCAGTAAAGTGTAAAAAATATGTTTTCATTGGGATTTGTTATGAAACTCATAATATATGGGGAAGTGGGAAAAAAAGATAAAAGAAAAACCCAAATAACTTCATTCATTTCCCCTGAAAAGAAATATTTGTTTTATTCCTATTCTTGGGCGATGACAACATACATCTCTTAATCACCCGCGAACGGAAATTATTTACTGAATGTTTCATTTCTATAGAAAGTACAGTTTTCATCTTACACTTTACTATAAAATGTACAGTTCTATTTTTACTAAGAAATGAAAACATTCAGTGAAGCGTTGATTCAGCAAATTTAAAAAAAAAATCAGCAAATTTGAAAAAAAAAAAATTACTTTAAGATCCCAGAAAGTTCAAGAAACATTATACTATTTCATTCTTGGGCGACTACGCGTATGTAAATAGATATTAATACGAAGAACGAATACAATTTAAAGTAACTTACGTGAATTGTATTATATCATTTCTTATAAACAATATAAAAAACATTGTAAAATAATGTCAATAAGATTAATTATAAAATAATGTCAATAAGATTAAAACTTATAGTAACAAAATAAATAAAGCATGGAAAATAAACAGTGCAATTTCCCGCTACAGTTAGGCTAGGAAATGCAGCCGCTGTATCTCATATTTACCACCTGCTCTCATTGGTTGGTTTCTTCTTTGCCGCGGATTGGCTTAGAGCTGTAAATAGCCTGTAACCCATAACGTTTTATTGCAGCGGATTGGCTTAGAGCTGTAAATAGCCTCTAACACATAACGTTTTAATTACGTTTTAAGTTTTTTTAAAATATCTAAATTGAAATTTTAAAATCCGGCGGTGAAGTGCACTTTCCGGTAATAGCATCTACACATGACAAAAATTTCAGAGGCCTAGGTGTTATGATTTCGGCGCTTTCCGCGGCCAGGCAGGCAGGGAGACAGACATCTCTTATTATATATATATAGATATTTATTAAACTACATCTTCCTTTTCTCGCAGAAATCTGATTTTTAGGTGCGTTGGTAATTATATAACTACGTAGAACCTATATTCGTCGTCGGGTCCGTCTGTCTGTACACATATAACAGCACAAAAACTACCCAAACGAATGGTTTGAAGTTTAATATATATATATTCGTTGCAGAATTTTTTGGGTCATTTCAAATTTTATGAAAATCGTATGAAAACTTAAAAAGATATTAAAAGTTTTCTTCATTCTATTAAGTCCTATCAAAGGTAATTAATTCAATCATATCCCATGATAGGCAATAATTTAGGCTGTCATGGTGATTGCGTTTTATTTAAGGAGGAGTCATATTATTTCGGTATCATTGAATTTAACCTCTTCAGTCCCGAGAAAAATCTTCTGCATAGAAAAATTATTTTATCAGCAATTTATGACACTTTTAGCTTCAGAAAAGAGAAAACAAAATTAGTTTTCTCTTTTTTAAATTTTCAAATAGTAAAAATTTATGTCTCCATTTGGGTACATTGGGTCACCATTGGATAAATAAACGCCAAACTTTAAATAAAAAATACCTCTTTTGTTTTACTTTAAATTGACCTATTTATTGTTTATTAATTATATTTTTATAATATAACGGTATTTTTTCCTGTGTACAAGAGAAAATTCAAACTACACATCATTTGAGGAGAGAACAAAATTGTTTATACCCCAGGGGTTGATCTTCGAAGGAAGATATTAACGGAAGACACATCTCCCAAAAAATGGGATCATTTGCTCATCAATTGAGCAAAATTTGACCTGGGATTTTTTAAACAGTCATTTCTGACCACATTTAGTAAAGGACGTACTCTCCACAGGCGATCTTCGGTATCAAAAGAATGCATTACAGAATCAGCAAAGTGTAATTTTGATAGCAAAAGGAAGAATCTATCTCTTTGCTTTACATTTGCCACTAATGGTATGAGTGACTGTTCATTTGGTTGTTGTGAAGATGGATTTTCTCCATTGTATATACCTTAAATACTTATTTATATTTTTAAGCAGATGCTATTATCGTATTTGAAAACGTATATTTTTAGTTCAAAATGTTAAATATTTTTAATGTTACTAGAAAGTGTGACATCTTTTAGCAGTAAATTCTGTATATTATTTTATATTATTTAAAAAAATGAAAAAAAATTTCAAATTGTTTTGTAAATCTAAAAGAAATAAATTATTATTTCCTAAAAAATTTTGGTGTTAACCGAGTGTATAAAATAGTTACACAGATTTTATTTTCTTTAGCTGGAAACGTATAGTAATGACCCATTGTACCCAAATGGGTACAACATATTTACAGATGTTTTCAACATCCATGCACATATGAACAACATTTATAAACAATTCCAAATCATTCTTGGAACAGCTTAATTTATAAAAAATGCAATAATTTGTTTTAAATTCACTCACAAATTTGTTTTATTCATTTAATTTGACGTAAAGTCGTTGGTAAATTGCTTCTGTCATCCATCTTGGACATGTCTTCTTTTCAAAGTCATATGGTTCTTCCGTCTTTAAACTTGTAGCGGCATGTATTGGTGATATAGGACACTTTGATGTATCCGAAGAGTGATAAAAGGAATTTATGCATTTATTTAAATTTTTGGGGGGTAATTTTGCCTTTTTATTTAGTGTACCCAAATGGGTACCCCTGGAATGAAGAGGTTAATATATATAATCGTAATAAATTTCGTATTCATGCATTTTTTTTTCATAAGAGTGCAACAGCTATTGCACCAAGCTCTGAATATTTGTAAAATTAGTTATTGTACGAACGCTCCCTATTTACCACGTTTGCCGTACAATTTCCGACTTGTTTATTACTTAAAATATAAAAGTCTTCTTTTCAGAAACAAAAGTTTGTAAAGCGTTAGTGGTTCCCGCAATTATACCGTTGTTATCACTGTCCAACTCTCAGTAGGCAACAGACATTTTTTTCTCATAGCTCAACATCACGTACCTCACTTTCATCAGTAAAATCTTCCGAATCATCTTTGTCAGCATTATTATCATTTACCTATATCATCATTTTTTTACTTTCTTCTATCTTCAATAGAAGAAAGTATTGTAATCGAAATTTTTTTCGACTTCCGGTTTTCGACGGATTTACATGTTTTAGGGGTCAGAGATCCCAAAAAAAACATGTTTATAGAAGATGTCTGTCTGTCCGTGTGCCCGTGTGTCCGTGTGTCCGTGTGTCCGTGTGCCCGTCTGTCCGTGTGTCTGTCGCCATTGTACCATCAAAAAGTGTATGAAGTTATGCATAGAATTGAACCAAATTTATATGTTAAGTTTTTGGCTATGGCAAGCAATCCTCCCTGAATTTGGAAAAAATTCGCCGGTAGGGGGCGCTGTAATAGCGATTTTTGTGCGATTTTGAATATTGTACCACCCAAAAGTATATGAAGTTATGCATAGAATTGAACCAAATTTTTATTTTAAGTTTTTGAATATAGCAGGTAGGTCCTCCCTGAATTTGGAAAAAATTCGCCGGTAGGGGGCGCTGTAATAGCGATTTTTGTGCGATTTTAAATATTGTACCATCCAAAAGTATATGAAGTTATGCACAGAATTGAACCAAATTTTTATTTTAAGTTTTTGGATATGGCAGGTAAGTCCTCCCTGAATTTGGAAAAAAATTCGCCGGTAGAGGGCGCTGTAACAGCGATTTTTGTGCGATTTTGAATATTGTACCATCAAAAACTGTGTGAAGTTATGCATAGAATTGAACCAAAATTTTTTTTAAGTTTTTGGATATGGCAGGTAGGTCTTCCTTGAATTTGGAAAAAATTCGCCGGTAGGAGGCGCTGTCACAACGATTTTTATGCGATTTTGAATATTGTACTATCTAAAAGTGTATGAAGTTATGCATAGAATTGAACCAAATTTTTAATTTAAGTTTTTGGCTTTAGCAGGCAGATCCTCCCTGAATTTGGAAAACATTCGCCAGTAGGGGGTGCTGTAACAGCGATTTTTAATATTGTACCATCCAAAAGTGTATGAAGTTATTCATAGAATTGAACCAAATTTTTATTTTAAGTTTATGGCTATGACAAGCAGCACCTTCCTGAATTTGGAAAAAAATTGCCACTAGGAGGCGCTGTAATAGCGATTTTGCATATTGTACCATCGAAAAGTGTATGAAGTTATGCATAGAATTGAAAAAAATTTTTATTTTAAGTTCTTAGCTATGGCAAGCAGGTCCTTCCTTAATTTGGAAAAAAAATTGCGGGTAGGGGGCGCTGTAATTGCGATTTTTGTGCCATTTCGAATATTATACCATCGAAAAGTGTATGAAGTTATGCAGAGAATTGAGTCAATTTTTTGTGTTTCTTTTTGTTCATGGCATGAAGGTCCTCCCTGAATTTTGAAAAATTCCGCTGGAAGGGTGCGTTATATATACGATGTCTGTACCATTTTCTTTATTGTACAACCGAAAATTGTATAAAATTATGCATACAATTGAACCAAATTTTTTGTGCATGTTTTTGGCTTTGGCCATCAGGTCCTCCTTGAATTTGGAAATATCGCGCGGTAATGGGGCTCTGTGATGGCGACTTTTGTATACTTTTCTTGATTTTTCGTAGTTCTATTGTCCATCGGCGGCTCTTGCAAAGGCGGGAACTCACTTCCTGCTAAGCCGGCTATTCACAAACATCTGATAACAACAGAATAAGGAAAAACTATTAATTTTAACAAATATCATGATATAGATTAACTCGTTTTTAGTTCATTTAATTGACTGAAGCAGAAATTTAAGATGAAAATCAAAGTTGGTATAGTAATGAACGAATAATATTGAAGTATTAACATGTGTAACTAGTTTTTGAAATACTAAGATGTATAAGATAGAAGAAAGTTTTGGGATTGGCACATCCAACTAGTTTACTCTGGATATGGTGTTCTTTCACAGTTCATTTTAACATCAATTATCTAAATTCTAAATCAACTGCGGATGAGATAAGTTATTATCAAAAAAGTGCGTCATATATCACAAGAATCTAAAACAACCTTTTTACTAGCATGCAGCTCACCATCATTAGTTAAAAAATAAGTAAGGGATTTAGCTGCTATATATAGCGGAGAGGCTGACTGTAACCACATTGCATAGTTATATTCACTATATTCTAGTTACATTAGAAAAAGAATTGCCTGATACGAAACAGAAAATAAGAGAAAAAGAGAAACAAATGGAAGAAATAAGTTCTTTGACCCACAAAACCTAATTACAGTGCTTGTAACAGCCACTGGAAATTCACACAGATGAAACAATAGGAAAAGTACCTTACAAAAAGAGTACTTAATGCAAGATTATCATGAGCACTGAACTAGAATATTTTCATGGAACTGTACAGAGTATCCTCTAAACCTTGCCAAATTAACTCAAAGTTTGAAGATATTCGGTTCATTTAGCGTTAAGATATAATGACGACAGGGCAATAAACGATGTTACCTAACGATGTTAACCTATTACGCCTTCAAGAGTTTATGATAACCCTCCACATTTTCAGTTGATTTATGAATATTGAAATGTACAAAATGCCTTGGAGTCGAAAATTAATTCTTTTCACTTTTGTTAGAATGTAGTTATTTGAAGATTAAAGAATAAAAATGTCTTTATTTTCCTTTTTATCAGATTTCAGGTGACAATATCATTTGTTAGCCAATGTGTTACTAGCACTTCGGAAATTGTATGTATACAAAGTTAATGAAAACATATTTGAAGATGAGTGTGACAGCGCCGAAAATAATGAATGCTTTTTTAATTAAGGAAAAGAAGGATAAATGGCTAGCTTGTAACTTTTGTCTTTTTTCTCAATTACCGTTCAATTTTCTCAGCTTATGAAAAATAATTATGTTGTCCAGCGATATAGGATTTTTAAGTTTAAGAAATATTTCAGACTTTTTAATAATTAGTTAAGAATATAATAACACAATTAGCATGACAATCCCTATATTAAAAATATATTTACTTTAAGGAAACACTTTTATGACTGAAAGCATAAACATGTTGTGCGATTATATATTTTTTTTAAAGTTTGCTAAAATTTCCTTAAATATGCTAAAATAATCGAAAGTTTCGAAGCTGATTTTGATTTAGACTGTAATTATGTATATATTTATTTAATTTTATGATTTAGGTGATGAAATAAACACGAACCTCCTTTGTCCTTTTTAAATTTGCTAATTTTATTTTCGTTGTGGAATTTAACCGCAGTCATTGAAAGAGACAGGCCGCGGCATTCAACCGATCTCAGCTGCTTTTCACTCCTCCTTAATCTTATAGCAGTTCGAAAATGGCTTAAAATCACTGATCAAATGGCAGTGTGAAATTAGAGCGAAAAGTATTTCAATATCTTTACGACTGGCATAATTATAATCCTCATCTGTGCTGAAAAATAGTGATAATACAGATAACTAATTCTAAGGATGAAGCATGTGCATGTGCCTGTAATAGTATTTTAAGAAATACTAATTTAAATTTTGAAGGATGGTCAACTTTTATATTTTAATACTTCGTCGTGGAATTTAACCCCAGTCATTGAAAGAGACAGGGCGCGGCATTCAACCGATCTCAGCTGCTTTTCACTCTTCCTTAATCTTATAGCAGTTCGAAAATGGCTTAAAATCACTGATCAAATGACAGTCTGAAATTAGCGCGAAAAATGTTTCAAGATGTTTCCGACTGGCATAATTATAATCTTCATCTGTGCTGAAAAATAGTGATAATACAGATAACTAATTCTAAGGATAATGCATGTTCATGTGCCTGTAATGGTATTTTAAGAAATACCAATTTAAATTTTGAAGGATGGCCAACTTTTATATTTTAATACTTATTATGTCATAATATGAAGGCTTTTTCTTTCTGTATTCTTTTTTTTTTTTTTCTTTTTTTGACATCCAATTGTGTTGACATAAGTATCTGCAAAATGCAACACTATTATATACCCAACTCTCTTTTAATATGGGGAAAAGAGAGCTATCTGAAAATTACGCTGGACGTAAGACGAATTATGCTAAAATTTTGAAATGCAAAATGTTACTTAATTTTCGAGAGTAATAAAAAAATAGCATCATTATTTGAAGTTTACGCATATAAAAAATTCAGATTGAAATATGACGCATTTTATATTAAAATGATAATCAAAAGATAATCATGAAAATTAGCAAGGTTTTTATGGCTGATTTTATTTTTCCGATTGCCATAGTTACATAAATATACACCATTCAAATCCTACCCTATATTAAAACTAGTTTCAGTACATATTTTTGTTACAACTGTGGTCTCCTATATTACAAAATTTGACGATATTAAATTGGATTCATTATCTTACAAGGAGAGGGCCAACCTTGTTAACCACAGATTTTGATTATTTTAATATATGTTGTAGGGTAGAGACCCCTTAGTCTCAGGTTCAACAGATTTTATCCAACGCTCCTTAGTTCTTGAGAAACCGGTGGGTTCTAATAGGAGTACACAACTTAAATACTTACTTTGTAACAAAAAGTATAGGTTGGTCGTAGATCAGTTGGTACGGCGTTTGAAGGCTGATCTGCGGGCCCGGGTACGGAACCCGGAAGCGTTACATTTGTTTTTCTCATTTTTTGTTTTATAAATATACTTGTAATTTAATAATTTAATTTAAAATGTTAATACCATGCATTAATTATAATGTTAACAAACTTAAATTTATCATTTTTTATTTGTAAACTATCATTTCTCACCCTTTAAAGAGGTTTAAAAAGAAATTGGATCTATTATTGAATGATGAAAATTTCAAAATCGTGACAAAACCTGTTGTGGTGCCGTCTAGTTATGATAAAATAAAAGAATATCCAAATAAAATAAAAATAAAAGCAGAAAGAAGATACAGGGGGAAAGCGAAATAATTGAAAGTGCAAGCATACGTATTACAAATTTAAAAATCTTTAATGTTCAAAAAAAGGTTGTAATTTAATTTTGATGCTAATTTTTAATATAATTATGCTTCTTACTTTAAAAACAGATTAATAGTATTATCACATTGACTTCCTTTCTTAAAGCAATGCGTAAATGATGTTCCTTTAAAATCACGAATTGACACAATTGCTCAATATCATTCCATCGATAAAGAATATATGAAATAAATTTTAAAAGTGATTAAAAAAAAATAACTGTTTTATGATGTTTTATACAACTGTTTAGTTAAAAGTAAAAAAAAAATAAATAGGTTAAAATTATAATTGATATAAAATATTATACATTTTAATTGACAATGAGATTATTAAGTTATACTTACAAATATATTTATAAAACAAAAAAATGAGAAAAACAAATTTAGCGCGTTCCGGTATCGAACCCGTGCCCGCAAATCAACCGGCTAACGCCATAACAACTGAGCTACGACTAACCTATTCTATTAGTTACAAAGTAAGTATTTAAGTTGTGTACTACTATTAGACACCCCGGTTTCTCAAGAACTAAGGGGCGTTGGATAAAATTCGTTGAATCTGAGACTAAGGGGCCTCTACCCTACAACATATACTAAAATAATCAAAATCTGTGATTAACAAGGTTGGCCCTCTCCTTGTTAGACGGATTCGATCTCTGATGAAATTCTAACTTGACTATATTAAAATTCAAGAAATGCACATTTTGCCAAAAATTCACTCAACGAGGCACATTTTACTGCCATAAGTCACTATTGTGATCAATAAAAGTACTATTTCATACGTATCTTAAAATTTGAAATTAATAAAATAAATCTATTTGAATAATGTAAAATTTAGTGTGCGCAAAATATCCAAAGTGAAACTTACATCAGAATATTCTTATTCCGTAAATTTTATTATGATGGCAGAATCCCTTTTCAGGAAATGAACTTCTCTCACAATTTTAGCCTTGCTATTTAAAAAGTTATAAAAGATTACGTTGTCATAGACAGAAGTATCTTAACATTTATGAAAATACAAATCATTTATTAATAAAAAAAATTAAAACTTACCGTCATTATAATCATACAATAGGTTACTTTCCTAAATACATCCTTTTAGAGCATTTGAACAGAGTTTAATATCATTACATTCATAACGCTTTCCTTTATGATGTTTTGTATTACAGCAAAATGTTAAAAATCTGATTTTGAGTAACACATGCAAAATTATTTTTACTCCATATTCTACCTTTACCATTACTAATATTAAAATCTTTGTAATTCACAT
Source organism: Maratus speciosus (assembly GCA_963932465.1). NCBI lineage: Eukaryota > Metazoa > Arthropoda > Arachnida > Araneae > Salticidae > Maratus > Maratus speciosus. Next base: position 490,466,587 of record OZ010791.1, on the reverse strand, counting down.
TCTAAGGAAGACAGAAACAAAACTCAAAATGATCTAAAAAATTAAAAAATCGGAAATGGGAACATCTATTTTTCTTTTCTGACAGAAATTTTTGTTTTAATAGTGGCCGCGTATCTTAAAGAGTATTCATATATTTTTTTCAAGGAAATGAATCTTTTAGAAAATATACCCATTTAACCTCAATAAATAATTCAGAATAACGCAAAGTATACTTTGGATCGGTTGATTGGTTGCTGGCGCTACGCTCGTATTTTGCCGACGCGACAAAAGCTAAGCAGACAGTGACCTCCGTTTCAACAACCGACAGAAAATATCCATTCTTATCTCAGGATTCGAACATATTAACCCTGCACTTTTTTACTTTTTTACTTTCTTCTATCTTCAATAGAAGAAAGTATTGCAATCGAAATTTTTTTTCGACTTCCGGTTTTCGACGGATTTACCTGTTTTAGGCCAGAGGTCCTAAAAAACATGTTTATACAAAATATCTGTCTGTCCGTGTGTCCATATGTCGCCACTGTACCATCAAAAATTGTATAAAGTTATGTATAGAATTGAACCAATTTTTTTTTTTTTTTTTTTTGGCTATGGCAAGCAGGTCCTCTATTAATTTGGAAAACATCCGCCGGTAGGGGGCGTTATAATAGCGAGTTTTGTGCGATTATTATGCATTTTGAATATTGTACCATCGAAAAGTGTATGAAGTTCAGTATAGAATTGAACCAAATTCATTGTGTATGTTTTTGGCCATAGCAAGAAGGTCCTCCCTGAATTTGGAAAATTTTCGCCGTTAGGGAGTGCTGTAATAGCGATTTTTGTGTATTCTAAATATAGTACCATCTAAACGTGTATGAAGTTATGCATAGAATTGAGCCAAATATTTTTGTATATGTTTTTAGCCATGGCAAGAAGGTTCTCCCTGAATTTGGAAAAGTTACGACGGTAGGAGGCGCTGTAATAGTGATTTTTGTGCCATTTTCAATATTGTACCATCGAAAAGTGTATGAAGTTGAACGAATTGAACGAATTCTTTGTGTATGCTTTTGACCATGGCAAGAAGGTTCACCCTGAATATTGAAAAATTCCACCGGAATGGGGCGCTGTATTAGCGATTTTTGTGCAATTTTTCTTATTGTATTATCGAAATGTGTATGAAATTACGCATAATTCTAATAAAAATACTAATAAAACTAATAAAAATGAATTATTGGTATTTGTAACAGCATTTTGAAATATTAATATACATGAGATAGAAGAAAGTTTTGGGACTGGCACATCCGACTAGTTTCTAGCTGCCAGAGACCTAACTAGACAAGAAGGTGGGACACTTTTATTTGGATATATTGTAACTACTTTCATTACCTTAAAAGAATCACTATGACAAATATACGTTAGTAAAAATTAAGCATTCCATGAATTTATATTAGATCGTTTGATTTATTTTACGTGAGCATCATGAAGAAAATTATTACGTTCGTAAATATCACAAAACGCAAGTAAATGCAAATTTTCTCGAAGACACTTCTTCTCAAAGCTAGTCATGTAAAACTTTTTTGAAGCAATTTATAAGCAATACGGTATAACCTGAGAATTACAACATTTTTAAAATTGCACTTCAAAACATTTTTTTAAGATATGAAGACTCGATGATTTTTTTTCAAATTTTACAAAGGTAATATTTGAATGCTGTATTCGTTTTCTGCCTCATACAACCTTCGTAGTAAAATTCCCCAATTTTGAAACGTAGTTAAAATATTTAAAAGACTTACAAATTCTTTCAAGCTTACCGGAAAAAATCAGATATGAAGTTTTAAACTCCAGTTTGTTTTCTTGAAGCATCTGCTTAGAATTTTAAATCATGTGTCTTTTGCAGGAGATTATTAAGTTTATTAGTATTCAAAAGTGCACTTAAATGTTATTGTTAATTTCATGCTTTTTTCATAAAGCTTCTTTTAAAAAATTTAAGCATAGTAAAGATGTGATCAATATGTATTTTGTGTACATTTTTTATATACAAATTAAATACTGAAGTAGGACCTCGGTACTCTTCATTTTTAAAAATAAACACGTAAACAACTTTTTTTCTTAAACTGAATTTAGACATCGGCATTATATTTTGATAGCGTTTTATAAAAAGCCAATAATTATAAATATCTAAAAATACTTTTTACTACATCGATTTTCCATTAGCTGGATCAAAGTTGCAAAAATTAAATTTGTCTTGTCACTTAATGTTTTAAAAATATGCCAGTAGACAAAGTTCTAAAACTTGAATAGCTTCCAATTGACTCGCTATTTTTTGGGGTAATATTTAACGTGCAATTCATAAAATTAAAGATCGGATTTTTAATAGTATGGATACAGACAAAGTCGGTTAATACGACCATGGCTAATGCGAAATCACGGTTGAAACAAGGAATTTTCTCAATGAGATAGGTTCATCATTAAATTATTCTACGAGTTTTCCGCTTATTACTAGCTAGAAAAGGATTACGGCTAATTTAGAGCAAAACAACTGTTCATTTCAATGTGTAGAATGATAGGAGGAATTAATTAAGGAATCCTGTTGTGTGATTGTAGGATCCACAGTGAATCAAACTGTTCACGGAATTTTGGTTTTACAATTCTACTTTTAAGTGATATTTACCGGAAGAATAGTAACAGAAAGTTGCCAAGGAAGCACACCTAGCAACCGTCCATTTGCGTAATCACGTCAACGTCACTCTCTTCTCTTCTGAACAATGGAATACGCATTTTATTCTTACGATTTCGTCTTTTCGGTTGCATTGACTGCCTAAAAGGAACATCTCAGACGTGGGAACTACGTCTGTTTATCATAGATTTATCCCTTCCCTCCGGCCACCTTTATTAAGGGCTTAAAAAAGAAGTACTGCAATGATTCCACAAACTCAAGCCGCCGAAAAAGAAAGCGAGCGATGGACGACTGTATGAAACATAATAAAATACATAAAGATGTTACAGACTATAGTCACAGATAAGATCTCCATAAACGCCAAAAGGGGCAAGTCTAAAACAACAACTGTTTAAGTTAAGAGACAACAATCTAAAGTGATAGGAAAAAAATTATTTATGTAACAAGTATATTATTTATTGTTAGATAGGTCCATTAGAAAACTAAAAATCTGTTTTAATTTTGAACGAAGTGCTAGACGAGAAAAAATTACTAAGTCAATTTATAAGGATTGATATGGGCGCCGAATGTGCCAGTAATGTAAGTGGGCAAGGGTAATGAGAGGCACTTGCTAAATTGCCACATTCGCATGCAAACGAGTTTGAGCAATGGAATTTAAGGAGATACTCCCTAAATGGACAATGTCCTCAAAGGAATGCAGGAGAGAGGAGAAGAAGCTCTAAGGAGACAATTGGAACCACATCATGTGTGTATCATTCCTTGTCCGAATAGTCCCAATGATCCTGCCACTGCTTCAACAATTTTGAGTGCAAAATGTTCTTAAAATATGAGTGCGACGATGGCAGAGAGTAGACAACTACGGAAAAGTTGGTTGCGTTTTTAGAAAGTATACCTGCATATTCATTATCAAATATCCCCTCATGTACTAAGACATGACCAAGCCAGGACTCATGTAAAATGTTTCAGTTGGATTTTAATTTCCAAAACTCTTGGGTTTGTTGATTTAGACACACTGGAAACTAGAAAGATTATCACTATAATAGAAATTTTGAAAGAAATATTAGATACGTAATCCACAGCTTTGTTAATGGCAAATAATCCTTCTCGAAAAACGTGAGAAACTGGCATCCAATGCTTTTGTCATCCAATATATAGGCCAATTCATGGGTCACAACGCCCCCTTCCGCTGCGCATAAAGCTGCACCAACACCAGTTTCAGTACATGAACCGTCCGTGAAACACCGTAAGTAAATTTGAAGGTTTAAAAGAATTACAGAAAGGATTTTCTTGTATATAAGTAGTATCTTCATATGGGAGGAGTTTCCAGCTTGGAGTCTTTTTTTGAATTACTGCAATTAGAAAATGTAAAGCAGTTATTTTATTTTCAATGTTAAATCCATGTTCTAAAGTGATAGTGATGGGAGGAATACCAGTGATGACGTGCAGGGCATCACTGAAAATAGCCCTGTAGACCCTAAACAATTCCAATAAAAGCATTCTTTGGATAGAGAGTAATTTTTCTTTTCGGCTTTTGTTAAACTACATCCCCAAATATCCGACCCATAAGTGATAATTTTCCATGTGATAGTTATGTACCAAATATCTAATATTTTTTTCTTAATGTCCTAAGATTTTGTAGTAAGCATAGTAGAGTTATGATAATAATTGATAAATTTTAATTTAAAAAAGTTAATATGCGAAAACCAATTGAGATGCTTATCAATTACAATTACCAGGAACTGCAGACTATGTACATGATGAACACTGGTTTCATTGATTCTGATTGCTGATTTTCTTTTGAAATTATGGGGTTTTACGAATGGCTACGAATATTTGCTTTTGACGATGGCAACTGTAGACGAAATGATTCCAAGATCTGTGTAAAGATCGCATGTATATTACGGATAACGGTACGGAATCTACCTACATTAAAATATCCCTTTTCGTGAAAACTTTCGAAGCAGTTTCATTTGAATGAGCAATTTTATAACAAAATCTAATAAATATATAACAATACTAATAAACCATAATTGACATTTCTAGATTAATTGCATATGTATCTAAAAAAAATATAAAAGAAATCTTCAAATACGATTTCTGGAAAATATTTTTTGTGTTATCCCCATGTTCGATAAACTTCATTACATAAAATGTTTTAAACATATTTCAGTGAAATTTTCTCAAAATGCTTTCCATATTACTCACTATGTTATAAACTAGAATCTAAGCTCTATTTGATAATGTAATTATTTTCTAGGTACTCGGCCATAAAAAGTCGTAATTTTTAATAAAAATGAGTATCTTCTGACATATTTTGAAATATTACAGTTAATTTTAAGGATATTGAAAACTCATAGTTCAATGCACAGGTAAGTGTAATAGTTGTATTCATACTAAGAGAACTGAAATATATTTAGTTGAATTGACAGCACATTGTACGGCTATGGCAAAACCCCTCAGTTTTTTAAGGTTATGAAGATATTGCTTGGATTTATTATTTTTTCATCATTCTGCATTATAATTAAACTAAAAATATGTGTATGTATTCGTTATTGTACATAAAAAAAGCGTTCTGAAGGAAACGCAAATACCTTAATATAAGGATTTTTAAAAATCCCTTGCTTCTCGACTGTAGTTTGAAAAATAAAAATGTTGAATAGTTATTTTTTACTGCATTTTTCCATAAATAATAAGAGTTTATTTTTTGTTAAAAAACTTAACTTTTCGGAAGTCTGGAATCCTTACAGTCATGGCATTTTAAGCAATGTTTTTAAAAAAGTTGAAAATTACACGTATTGGTTTAAAATTTTCAGAATTTATTTAGTTTTTTTTATTATTTTCTCAATTTCACCAAGAGGTTTCTGTTTTTACTTCCTGAAATAAATTTTCTTTATACAGCCGCTTAAAAATATGAGAAGAATTATTTTAAAATATTTCAATAAGAAAATTATATACAAAAGATACAGAGTCTTTTCAAAACAATTTTGAAAAACATCTATTTAAAAAATATATGGAACACAGACACGATAGATTTTTAGTAGTTACTAGGCGTTCAAACCCAGATTTCCATGATTAAAGAAAAAAAAAATTAAAGCTTTTTTTTAAATCCTTTAATATATATTTTAAATTTAATATACTTTTGTAGATTTCAGAATAACAATAGCAAAGATAACTTTCGTATGAAAAATAGAAATTATGCATTCAAATTAAGTTTTGTTTTAGTATTGACCTCGTGCCAGATGTTAACAGCTGAAAATATCGCCAAGCACGTAGTACAATAACATGTTTGAAATTGGTGTTTTTTTATTACTATTATTTCAGTTATTTATTGAGGACATTTAATTTTGTCATCGAAAACAAGTTGTTAACAAAAGCTTAACTATATATATTAATTCAAGAGCAAATGAAATTATCTTTCATAAACGTCTATTCGCGATATAGATTTGTTTAAAATCATGCTTGAAAGTTATTTTAAACAAAAAAATGAGTAAATTGCAGGTCAATTTTCACACAAACTGCGATATAATTTTCAAACGAATCGAATCTTAAAATACATCTTTTTCCTTTTAAACGGTGTAAACATATCAAATGTGCGATGTTTATAAGTTTAACAAATTGCAGTAAAATAAAAAATTTATAGTCTGATTTTGTCAATGGCAAAATGATGTCAGCATTAAGCAGGAACACGATTGACCTTTCTAATATACCACTAGCAAACTTCAGCGCTATACTGGTCAGTTTTTCCGAACGAACTTTGAATGAAACGAAATAAATCCATGAATCTGACTTCGTCTTGTAAAGCAATGTGGACTTTTTATTGGAATGTCATTCCACATTTTTGAAAATGATACGAATGGCATTGCGCTATCATTTTTTCTAATGTTTAGAAGAACAATTATAGTATTAAGGACTAATTATTTCAGCTGATCATATACATTATGATTCGGTAAAAAAATAATTGAACGAAATGCAATATTCTAAGTGAATAATAAACTGTTCACAGTAAATTTCTGAGTTTTCAGATCGATCATGTGGGTCAATCATTTCAACATGAATAAATATATTAAATTAAAAAAAATCAAGATACCCGACTGCGTAAAAAGCGAACTAATTAATAATTTCTTATCAATATGAAACTATTTTTTTATATTACTTACCTTTTTTTATTTACTTGTATTAATGACTTTTAAGTTGTGTTCAATTATTAGTTCCTATCTACAAACATTGTTTTGATGAGGCCTATAGATGTCTACTATGAAGGTTAGAGTTACAATAAAGGTAGAGATCCAAAGTACACAACTTCCAGGTTATGTAATATTTAAACGGAGCTTCTGACTGCAAAATGGTCAATGAAACATCGTCTTCATTTTGAAAACCTATACAATGATATACCACTCAATAGGGTACGTAAAAAAAAAATTTCTGCCTCTACCGCCATTTTGTACTTTACTGCCGCCATTTTGTAGTTTACGGCTGACATTTTGAATTTATAAAAACAAACATATCCTATAACCATTGGACGGTTAAGACGAATCGATAGAGACCTCATTCATTAAAATACATCCAGCCGTTGGGAAATTTCGAGGGTATAAAGAAATCCACATACACAGATACGCGTGAAACACACAACCCTTCTTTTCAGTCGGGTAATAACTAGCTCAAAATTCCATCAGACGCTGATCATGAACTTCTTTTCAATCCACCCTTGTATTGCAACCGATTGGGCTTATTCGCGCACATCCAACCATTATAGTCTATTATATGGATTTCGTATTTATACGTTTTCCTCGTCACATGTCACTGTCCGTTTGAAAAATCTGAAATTTTGTGTGTCTTCCAGAGAAGTTTTTCACATTTCTGCTCTGTGACTTTCTTGCTGTATAGTCAGTTCATAAGGAATATTTCAAGAGTTCTTGTACAGTCGTGGAAAAAAAAAAAGTAATCACCCCCTATTAACTCCTCAACAAATTATCGTAGAAGAAACCTACTGGTGCCAAACGATTGGAAATAAAGTCTACTTTTAAATGATGTATATAAAATTTGCTTAGGGGCCCATCTAAATACTAAAACGAATCATAACTTTGTTTTCTTCAATAGCAGTACACAATTCTGACAGCATAAATGAGCTCTACACCCTTCAATTTGTCTAAAAACAAATTTTTACGCAATTCGTACCATAAGTTTCCGAGAAATTAATTATTTTAAAACGAGTTTATTTTAAGGACTGTATCCAAATTGAAGTTCGGTATTCGACTGCTGACCGAAAGATCTCCCTTCTTGATCAAGGCACCTTAAGCAGTCAATTAAGCCTGTTAGATTACAGGATAGCGTAAGAAATTTCAAAATATTTAGTAACTTCTATCATAGACGGCCCCTTAAAACATCATTTTGCTGTTTCAAAACTACTTGGTAGAAAAATGAGAAATGTTGGATTTCCTTAAAGCAGGACTTAATAAATCTGACTCCATCAAAAAAATTGTAGGTTCCAATTCATAATTTTTTTTATATTAATTTCATAATTCATAATTCATATCATAAAATTATAAAAATTGCAAATTCAACGTTTTTATGTTTGGGAATATTAGTATTATTGCTACACAAAAAAATAGAACATTAGGAGCATAATTTCAGAAGTTATAAATAAAAATATGAAAATGTAATTTATCATAAGAAGCACTAAATTTTGAATGTTTATAATTCAAAAACTTATCATTCAAATGACTTGAAATTTGGTGTCTGGGCATAGTTTGAACTAAAGATTTCAAATATCGCATTAAAATTGGGTATTGCCATTGAACGAAATGAAGTTTGGATTCGTTTTTAAATGTAGATGGCCCTGTAAGCAAATTTTATATACGTCATTTAAAAGTAGACTTTATTTCCAATAGATCGGTACCAGTAACTTTCGTCTACGATAATTTGTTGAGGAGTTAGTAGGGGGTGTTTACTTTTTTTCCCACGACTGTACGTTTTCTGTAGTTTATGAATAGCTCGGCATGTGGTGTCCTTGGACTGCACTATGTCCTCTGAAAATTTACGTGTGCTGATGGTTAGATTCATCTCCACTTTTTGCTTCATTTCAGGAGACAAACCTCACTTAAAACCCTCTTGACAGTCTTGACAGTCCTGAAAAAGGAGAAAATTGTAGTGTTGTTTTCTGTGCATTTTGTTTTAAATTCTAAAAAAGATGATTATTTCAATATATTATAAAAATAAAATTAATGACGAATATGAATACAATCCATGGAAGTATTAGTCATTGTTCAATGTATTAAAAATACATTAAATCAATAGAATGATATTACTTTAAATATTGCTTGTATTACAGTGAAACCTGGAGCTTAGTGAACGTATTGACAGGGGCTTGTCAGTGAGGGTGTTAAAAATTTTGAATTAGTTTTGGACTGTACTATCGCTGAGCGTATCATCCCTTTCAACTTTTCATATTTTAGGAGCTTTTTCAGCAGCTTTCTGATCCATTTGGTAATGTCATAAGATGGATAATACTTCAGTTTTTGTATGAGCCATCGTTTAACCTAGAAATATAAAATTATAGGCATTAGTGTAATACAATATGGAGAAACATGTACGTTTTAATATAACACCTTCCATTGGTCATTAATTATAAAATAGTACCATCTATAGCCTTTCATACATAGTTATTCAAAACGAAAATACTTTTGATACACACTAATAAACTGATGTAATATTTCGATAGTAGTTTATACAAGTTAGATGAAAGGCAATCCATAACTCTTCAACCATTCGAAAATTAAAAATAATATGCCTTTAACAAATATTAATATTTTAAATTATTAATTAATGTATTTCAGTGCAGTTTTCCTCATCACAAGCAAATTACTTAAAAAATGATATTGTAATTTCGAATTAATTATTAACAAATACATGAACAAAAAAAAATCATGTATAACAGTAAATTACTCAGAAAGAAATTTAAATATATTTTTTAAATAGTAGGATAAGTATTATTAACGTAGAAAATATTATTAACTGATGAAATATTTAAAATATTAATAAATATTTCTGTATCAACATTATGCATTCCCATTCCTAGACATTTATGCCTTTGATAACTCTAAATTAGTTTATGAAAAATGTTATCATAGAAAGAATTTGCCGTTTAATATCTGTAAAATTAGTTTGAAAAGTTATCAAGTCATTTCCAGGCATCTTATGTATTATTTCATTTCGAAATTGGTATTCGGATTTTTCCGAAAATAAATTTCAGATATTATAATTAAGAACCACAAAAAGAATATTATACCTCACTTATGCATATTCTGAATTTAATTTTAGAAATTTGAAGAATAAAAAAAACTTAAAACTATTTTTCAGTAAAGTAGAAAATACTTGAAATTTCTTCAATAATATCTAATTGCTTATTTTAGTTTCGATAGACTTATTTTAAAAATGTTCCTTTTTCATTTTTAAGCAATTACATTTGATTTAGGAACATGAAGTTATGATATTTTCAATTAATAATAATAAATTAATATAATTGATTAATTTAGGAACAATTAGGAGCATTTACGTTTTATTTAGGAATATCAAGTTATGATATTTTCAGTTAATTATATTAACTTTGGTTTATTTTAATAATACAGCGTGTTCAAAGTAAAAGACTAGTGAGATGTCGAAAAAAATACAAAGAAATTTGGAAAACTTTTTGTTTTTTCTAAACTACACAAAATGTTCCATTTGAACTTTCTGCAATTTCTAGACATGCATTTCCTATAGAATTATGAATAAAGAGGGACTGACATACACTGAAAATAGTGTAGCTTCAACTGTAACTGCTTTCGCAGTGCTTGATAACCGCCGGGTCAAACTCCCACCAGTAAATGTAATAAAACTTTTCATCGTAATTAAACGCCTTTTTATTGCAGAATTTTATTCCTAATTTATAGCAAGAAAAAATATTCATTTTTACTGGTGCAAGTTTATTTCGCCAGTAGTCAGGCCCTGCGTTTTCGCCAAATGGAGACTACCTAAACAACCTACTGTCAGAGTCAGTGAAAAATATTGTAATATCTGGGTAAACCACCAGTAAAAACAAATAGACATTTTGCCTATTTATAGACAGAGAAATGTTTCACAAATAAAGTGCTTAAATAAGACGAAATTTTCTATTCAAATTTACTGCTGGTAGATTTCCCTGGCGATAATCAGAAACTGCTGATTCGATTTAAAGAAACAGCCACCATCTTATGATAACCTCCTCAGTTACTTCAGTCAAAATTGGTAGACAATACACTATATATCATCTCCTCTTTATTCATAACGCCACTGCATTTTCATGCTTAATCATGCTCAAAACGTTTGCATTTCAGGTTTTATAAGATTATTAACCCCTTAATTCTCGCTCCCGTCAATATCACGGGCTGGGGCGTCGTTCGTTATTTCTCGTGCCCGTCATATTTCCGGGCTGGAGATTTAATGCTGGAAAAAACTTCTGAAACCAGAAAAATTTAACTAGCACTGTGAAGTCTTTGAATAATAGCGTTTGAGTTTGGTTTTTGGCGCTGACTGTGATGTTAGACTTGGTATTGCATGTTTCGTATATGACACTCAAAAAAATTATTAATAATCAAAATTTAATGTGTATTATATTATTTCAAATATTATTTGTAAAAATTTGTTTGGAGATGATAAATGAAGATTTAAGATGTGGAAAATAAAGGTCTTATTTGCATTAATTTGTATGGTGTAAGACAAACATTAAAACACAGAATTCTCGCATGATGGCTTTTCCACAAATGTGAATTTGTTCTATAACATTTTTTTTCGACTTAAAAAAAACTAATTGCATATTTCATATAGAAACCTTATAATTATTCAATTTCTGTAATAAAAAATAGGTACTTTTTTGATGGATTTTCCAAATATTAAGCGATCGTTAAAAGGTTAAGAATCCCGCAGCCTTATTCGGTTTATTGTTGAGTCGGATGGCGGATACGTGTCATTAGATTTTTTGAGAAAGCGTCTTTTCACCTCTTTGGACGATTTCTTTTTTGAAAAATAAACTTTCACATTCATCGTTAATGTTTATTAATCTTTCAAGATTAACTCCATTTTGACGCAAGTTATAAATTCTGATTATCATGCTTATGTAGCAGACGACAGTGTTCTTATCGCTTTTAAAAGACTCTCCAGATTGTTTTAGTAAAATATCGATTATTTAAATTCCTATTATTGGGCTTGTTTTAAATTTACCTAATTATATTTATTTAATTATTAGTATTGTATTAGAGCTAAGAATTATTATTGTTGTACTTGTATATCGAATTTAAAACTTGGAATTCGAAAACAAACAAGAATAAACAATCAACGAATCGTTAAAGAGCATTTACAGACAAGGCAGATTCTGTATCATCTTTTCAGTGTTGGTCTTCTTATTTTCATGTACCTGCACATAAAAGATAATTTTTTTACAGAAATTAGTACATAAAGAACTACTGTATCTGAGTTATATTTAAGTTTAAGCAAAGAGTTAAAATTTTCGTTGAAATGTTCTAAAACTTTAGAATAATGATAATATTAGTAATATTAATAATATTCATTTAACTCATCCCTTCTTATGGAGTTAAAGTTAAGTAGTAAAAATGAATGCTATAGAATATATATAAATATATATATATATATTACGTAGCAAATGAATGGGTTAAGACGAACAATCACGTCGTGCTTTTTAAGACATATTGCTGGATTAGTACTATATATTAATCAGCCATTGGTGAGGTTGTATAACAGTCGTATCTCTTAGTACAAGCATCGCTATTGGAGGTGTCAACGTGTAAATTTACCAGCTGTGGATAAATGGAATACTACACTTGACTTATTTAACCAAATCTATCGATTGTTGATAGCGGTGAGATTGATGAATTCCAATCAAATAACCATTGATTCATGATACAGTCAAGGCAGATAAGCCGCATGAGTGGTTAAGAAAGGATGAAGAAATCCAGAGTTTTCCCAATAAAACGTAGGCTGAAGTCATTGGAAACTGTTTATTTCATCACAACATATCAACGTAATCAATTCCCACAGGGTAAGAATTTATAAGAGCCATCACGCTTGAGCACGAACTAATTATTCATGCGAAAAAGATGTTAAAGAACGATTTAAATATTCTACGTGACTTTGGACACCAGGTAACAAATTAGGAAAACAATCAAACAGCACAAAAATCTTCTTCTGAGCTCATGCTCGAGCTTTTTATTAGAATACGCAGAGGAATTACGATTGAAATATAAACTTCATACTAACAAAACAATTTTATGATAGGGAGTATTAAGACATAGGGAAATAATGTATACGCCGTCAATTTAGAATCTTTTAAATGAATAATGAAAGCAAAATTTTTATACAACATATATATGAGTAAAATAGGGCAATTTACTATATTTAGTAAAAAACGCGATTAAACATTTTTTTAAATTATTAAACAATGTATAGACCAATCAAGGGATTCTCATGTAATATTTGATAAGAAATGTTCTATTTATGGAAGAATAACGGATGGAGTGGAATAATTGGTAGTGATACTAAGGAAATAAACATGTGTATTTACTGTAATACTATAATCGGAGATGAATCGCTACATTTTACGAATTTTTGACAATTTGTTGATTTTTAACAATCCATTTTCAAGCGAAACGTCTATAATGTTTAAGAGACCGAGGTCCTAAGTGTCATACAAGGGAATATATACAGAATTTCCTGGAAATCTGGGATATGTATAAAGTTTTTTATCACTAAATATAAATGAAAACTTACCTTATTTCTTATCAAAAAGACGTTTTACATTATAGGAGCAGCTTTTTAAATATTTTTATGGTAATTGTATCATGAGAGCTTGGAAAAAGCATTTGTGGGTAGGACTTTAAAGCAATTTGAATAAACAGAGGTCCTTCAAATTTACTTACGAATTTATTTTCATCAGAACAAAAGTTGTACAATACATTATTACAGTATTTATTAAATTTTAACAAACAATTTTTATACAACTTGTTTTGATTTAGCACACTCCGTTAGCAATTCCCATACAGGATAAAGTAAAAGAAATGTGTTGCATACTATGCAACAAGAAGCAATAAAAATAAAAATCAAAGAATTGGTTCACATAAACGCATGCAAAAATATGCATATACATTTCGTAAATACTATGCTGTATTCAAATTTTACTTTACTTAATCTCAAACGATTGATTTTAGCTACTGGAATAAATTTTATTTTTTATTTCACAGAATATAAAGTGGGAGGGGGATGGCTATTTAAAGCGTCAATATGCTAATTAATTAATATAAAAAAATAAACCGTATATGTGTTATTTTTCCAATCTTGATTTCTTCTGTACTGTACGTTGGCACATTTCTTTATTCAACAGATAACCATACAATACACATATTAAAAATTCAATTTTATTCCTATCCTTTATCGTTGTTTTTAATACGTGCAGTTATATATTAATCAAGAGTTCCCAGACTTCATTTATTTTCTCCATAATCTTTTTTATTTACTTAAGAATGTTGAATTTCAGTTATTCTAATAAACTGTAACGCATAGTAATGATAAAAAATATGTATACAATTATACAATCGGGAATTTTGTATGCACGTTATGCATATAACACAGCGGAAAGCATAAAGGGGATTTGTTTCTGAAAATGAAAAGTTATAACTGATACAACATCCAACTACTACATAAAATATACAATGCAAATGAGAATATGGTTCCGGCTGAACTTGAGTTCCTCAGAATAGATCCAAGTGCGCACTGTTAGATAATTTTTCAAAGATATGTTTTGTACATTGTAAATTGTTCTATCGTTGCTCTAGAATTTGGTGAACTTGATTATGAAGGATTAGCCTGAAGGAAAATTCTTACTGGATGATTTTGATAAAAACTTGTATTGTTAGTCAGATAATGTTTCAGGTATGGTTTTAGTGCATTACATAACGTTCTATTGTTCTTTTTAAACCCTACTGCAAATGAACAACTAAAAAGTTTTGTCCTTAAAAACCCCTGATACATTAGAAAAAAGATTAGCGCAATATCATTCGTATCGATTACCGCAATGCGGCAGGACGTTTCCGGAGATATCCATATTGCATTAAAAACATATTCAATCTAACCGAAATACTTCGTCTGCTTCAAGGATTGTTTGGTGGAACTACCAATGTAGCGGGCAAAGCCTGCATATAATTTCATTAGCATTCACGTAAAAATACTGCGAATAGAAATAATTGTTGGTTCTTTTTATTTCGTTCCTTTTATTTCGTTCACTCGTGATTCTTTACATTTTGGACTTTCCCATTTTCTAAAATTTTCAAAAATTCAACCTTTACAGCTATGCTTTTTACTTGATGTATAACAAAATTGATGATAAGAAAGCCATTTTCTAGCAAAGTACAGAAACTCACAAATCTAAGCTGAACATTATGTGAATTCTTAGCTGTTTTTTCGTTAACACGCAGAAGTCCATCGGCGACTGTGCTACTTGCAATAGTCCGTTTCTTAAATGAAATTTTCTGTATGAAACTTTTCTTTCTCAAATCTTAGAAACTTCTGCAGTTTAAGCCGAAAAGTACCAGAAACCTCCAAGCAAACCAAGGCAATTTCGTGAAATCACAGATGTGTTCCGAACCTTGCCGGTACCTTTTTTGCATTTTCTGACGAAATTTTATTTAGAGCAAATAATTTTTGCTTTAAAGTCCCTAACAAAACTTTCTTATTTAGATACAAAGAACAAAAATCACTTGTTTGTTATAGAAAATTATTTTACAGCAAGTACATATTTCAATTAACGCTTAAAATAAACAAACATTTATTACAATAGTTTATTTTTCAGTATCTAAATTAGCTTAAATAAGAACACTTCATGATATATGCCTAACAAATTTTTGTGAAATTTCATTTTTTGTTAAACGCTAAATTGGATCAAAAAAAGGTTTTTAATGCATGGTTTTTGTGAACTACATAAAATATGATACATGACAATTATTTTCAGTCTATAAGAATATAATTTATTATCTTCAGAAAACTTTTGCTGCTCAGTAATTAAATACCACAGTTCTTTTGTTTACAAAATAAAAAATCAACCTTTACAGCAACGCTTTTGACTTGATGTATAACAAGATTGATGATAAGAAAATAGCTCTTATATTTTCTAAGCTGTTTTGATAGAAAATGTCGTTAAAAGATCGACAAAAATTATTTTTCGCAGATTTACAATTTAAAATTTAATAAAGTGGAAAATTTAATGATGTTACAAGCTAAATGGAATTTTATATAATTTATTACTAAGTGATTTTTAAATATTGTAATCCATAATTTATAATATGATCTTTTGTTTAATATTACGTACGAAATAAGGTATAAAATAATTGCATTTGTAGCTTATGATAATATCTTTATTTTTATAATTTTTAAAAAAATTGTGCACAAGTTTTAATATAGATAAAGCACAGAGGTATACTCTGTTCTTTCTCTCTATTCTAAAAAAAGTAACTACCGCTGTCACCGCCACAGCCGCCACCGCCGCCGCCGGTTTTGTATTTTTTGTGACCGGAGATCTTTCTTCGTTAATATTAAGAAAAATAACAAATACAAAAATATGAAAATCGGTAGTATTATACAGAAATGTTTGATAAACACGCTGATACAGACAGTTTTCAAATCGAAGAATTGTTTTAAGAGATATTTAATGCTAAAGTTGGACAAAATCGTTCCACTAAAAAAGTTTAATAGGACCAAAAACTATACATGGGAATTTAATCATTTTTATATCATTTTATACGTTTGAAGTTCCCGGTGATCAGACTGTATTTCTTTTCTTAATTCGACTCATTTTTTGAGGTTTTATTTCTATTTTAAATTCAAATTTTCAGCATTTCTAGAGATATTTTTTACGTATTTTAGAAAGTGATATTAATTTAAACTGTTGTCAACTGTATAAACAGCGCAAAAAATAATGTTTGCTTCAAATTAAAAAAAAAATATTTATACCTGTAAATAAATTTAAAAAAAAATTACACACGACTATTATAAACAGAAAAAAACATTTGGAATTAGAATTAAATAATTATGTACAAAAAGCAGGAACTTATTAAAAATTACGTCATAAAAACTATATTTATACGTGAATTTTAAGAGAAAAAGGAAATTGTAAAATAATAAATTCATTAACATGCGTTAGAAGTCTTAAATAGGAGAAATTACGTCATATTTACGTCACATTACAGTTATTTCATAAAATGAACACAAAATAATATTGCAAAACAGTTCAAATTTAGAAACTGCGCTAGACATTTATTTGATATTTTGAGAGGATACTTTTCAACTATTTCTGTTAAGAAAGCGCAAATAATATTTCATTTCTAACAAGGTATTTTCACGTGAATATTAAAAAGAGAAAAAATAGTTTGGTCAAAATTACGTCAGTTAAAAACGATTAATTTAAAATGTCTTATTTAAAAGAACTTTCTTTTCGCTTTGTTAAAAAATACCGGGAGACAAAGACTCTGTTTACTTAATTCCTTTTATATTAGCTTATTTTGAAATGTTTAACTTATTTTATTTAATAAAAGACGAAAATAGCGATTGTATCTTTGGTACTACTTAGTTATTCCGTCGACCAAAAATCTATCATTTGCCAAACTATAAGATTAAATGCTAATAATGGTTGATCGTAAATGTCACATTAACTTGACTTTAAGCAAGTTACACGTGTCTACGTCATGAAGTTATTTTTATTTCGACGTTTTATTTGTATTTTTATTAATGTTGCACTAATTTATTTGTTCGTTCGTTATTTAAAATAAAAATTATGTCAATTTGTATAATTTGACGAGTGGTTTGGCGATTTATATAATTTGGCGAAATCAGCCGACGGGATAACCAAGTAGTGCCGCATCGGATTTGGACTTAAAATTCCCCAATCAAAGAGAAATGAATAGAAATGCGTTTATAGGGAGATCGCCACTGTTTTTTAAATTATAATTCAATCTTCCGAATTCTTTTTAAAGCCGATCAAATGAACGTACTTTTAGAGTCTGCGGTGTCTGAACGGGGGTTCACGAGCGTAGCTAGTAGGAGGCAGAGCCCCCAAGTAGTAAAAAAAAACTAGGAAAAATATGAATAGTTCCTACATATTCGGAAAAACTTGATTTAATATATTTTTAATTGTCTGAGCGAAGCGAAGGCTAATACTCAGCGAAATATTACTGTCCGGACACATTACTACTACGATGGATATTAACGCCATGTCCTACTAAAAAAAAAGCCTAATAAAAACCTTTCGTCAAGCATAACTCGAAAAATATTTGTCGGATTTTGTTTCTGATTGCACCAGAAGGTACTTATGAGGGTCGCCTACTGAATGCACCTACTATGAAAAATAAGTTCCAAACCGTTTAAAAATTATATAGAAAACACTGATAAAAAAGCACAATTTATCTGTATACATCACAGAAATTTGGTGTGCTTCGCTTTCACCGGTTGATGGTTTCGTAGACAACTGGTTTGAACACATGGAGCAAATAAAAAAAAAATACGCACGCATTAATATTGAATAGATCAGTTTTAACCACGTGATCACAAACCTTGCAACAACCCGTGGCAACCAGTTTTTGTGGGCAAACAAATAATAATACAGTACTCCGTACCACGGTGACCGTTTTTAGCCTGTTGTATAAAATCTGGCCTGTTGTATGACATACAATTGTGGATGATTAAAACAAAAGACATGAGTGTTTATTGCTCCGGGAGGTTATCTTTCTCTGGATGTCTGTCTGTCTATCATACAGCATGCAATTTTCTTGTAATGGATGATATTATTATGCAGTAAAACCTCCATAACGGACACTCCCGATTAGTGGATACCTCTATTTAGTGGGCATTTTTTCGATTACCAACCCTTAAATAACTGTACATTTGTTACCCTCAGTAGCGGACACCTCCAAATAGAGGACAAATTCTGCCCTCCCGAGGTGTTCGCTATTCAGAGGTTTTACTGATAAAACCTCCATAGCGGACACACCCTATTAGCGGATACCTCTATTTAGCGGGCATTTTTTCGATTACTAACTCTTAAATAATTGTACATGTTTTACTCTCAGTAGCGGTCACCTCTAAATAGAGGACAAATTCTGCATTCTCGGGGTATCCGCTATTCAGAGGTTTTACTGTATATAATATTGATAGTTATTTTACAGGGCCACACAAAAGAATAAGAGTATATGAAACGAATATAAACTAAATTCGGGATTGGTAGATCGCTGATGGTAATGTAATTTTAGGATGTTGTTACAGTCATCCGCAGCATGATTTTAGAGTTTCGTTCATCTAACGAAACCCTACCTGTCTCACTCCTTTGTCTGTCTGTCTGTCCGTCTGTCACAGAGCCCGTTCTCAGAAACTATGTATGTCGGAGACTTGAAAATTTGCATACTTATAGCTGAACACCACACATCAAACGGCAAATAATAAATTTTTGAAAAAGTCTAATATTTAACCCTCTGGGCTCTAACTTGTGTATTTTAAGCAATTTTTCTAACTCAGCCCCTAATTTAATTAAGTTGGAGACATGAAATTTTGCATATTTATAGCTGAACATCTCACATCAAACGACAAATAATAAAATTTTGAAAAATGTTTAATATTTAACCCTCTGGGCTCTAACTTGTGTATTTAAAGCAATTTTTCAAACTCAGCCCCTAATTAAGTTGGAGACATGAAAGTTTGCATACTTATAGCTGAACACTTGCGATAACACGATAAATCATAAAATTTTGAAACAGTCATATTTAACCCTCCGGTCTCTAACTTCTGTATTTTAAGCAATTTTTCTAACTCAGCCCCTAATTAAGTTGAAGACATGACATTTTGCATACTTATAGCTGAACACCTCACATCAAACGACAAATAATAAAATTTTGAAAAAGTCTAATATTTAACCCTCTGGGCTCTAACATGTATTTTAAACAATTTTCTAACTCAGCCCCTAATTAAGTTGGAGATATGAAATTTTGCATACTTATAGCTGAAATCCTCACATCGAACGACAAATAATAAAATTTTGAAAAAGGTCTAATATTTAACTCTCTGGGCTCTAAGTTGTGTATTTTAAGCAATTTTTCTAACTCAGCCACTTATTAAGTTGGAGACATGAAAGTTTGCATACTTATAGCTGAACACTTGCGATAACACGATAAATCATAAAATTTTGAAAAAGTCATATTTAACCCTCTGGGCTTTAACTTGTGTATTTTAAGCAATTTTTCTAACTCAGCCCCTAATTAAGTTGGAGACATGAAATTTTGCATACTTATAGCTGAACACCTCACATCAAACGACAAATAATAAAATTTTGAAAAAATCTAATATTTAACCACTAATATTTTGTCTCGCGCAATTTTTAAATTTAAACTGTTTTGCAATACTATTTTTTGTTCATTTTGCATAATAAGTGTAATGTGACGCAATTTCTTCTATTTCAGACTTCTAACGCATGTTAATGAATTTATTTTACAATATCCTTTCTCTTTCAAAATTCACATGTAAATATAATTTTAATGGCGTAATTTCCAATAAGTGTCTGCTTTTTATACCTAATTATTTAATTCTAATTTGAAGGTTTTTTTCTGATTATAATAGTAACGTGTAAATATTTTTTTTTTGAAGCAAACATTATTGTTTGCGCTGGTTATACAGTTGGGAACAGTTTAAATTAATACCATTTTCTAAAATATGTAAAAAATATCAGTCAAGATGCTGAATATTTGAATTTAAAATAGAAATAAAACCTCAAAAAATGAGTCAAATTAAAAAAAATTAATGAAATCTGCACACCGGAATTTTCTATTGAATAAAATGATCTAAAAATGATTAAATTCACATGTATAGCTCTTTTGCTCCTATAAAATTTTTTTTAATGGAACGATTTTGTAAATCTTTAGCATTAAATATCTCCTAAAATAATTCTTCGATTTGAAAACTGTATGCATTAGCGTGTTGATCAAACATTTCGCTATAATACCACCGATTTTGATATTTTTGTATGCAATCGTTTTCTTAATATTAACGAAGAAAGACCTCCGGTCACAAAAAATTCAAAACCGGCGGCGGCGGTGACAGCGTTAGTTACTTTTTTTAGAATAGAGAGATATATAAAAATGAAAACTTGTCTATCTGTCTGTTTGTAATTCTATAAAAATCCACAATTTGGGAGCCAAAATTGTGAAAAGATACGTACATGTGTATTAAAACATAGCCGAGGCAACTAAAGTAATCCGGAATCGAAATAATTTATAGTTAATTTTTAATTAATAAAAACCACCAATTTAACAGCAATTTCTTATCAAATTTAAACATTTTTCGTTATAGCAGTTGCCAACAATTAAAAAACACAATAAAATTATTACTACAACAATTAATTTTCTACTGCAAGATTTCCACGTGAAAAATGAAAATGAAATAAATAGTTAGACGAATTTTTAAAAAAGGTGAATATTATGTCATAACTTTTCTATTGCAAGATATTCACGTGAAATATGAAAATGAAATAAATGGTTTGACGAATTTAAATGAAAGTGAATATAACTTCATAACTTTTCTATTTCAAGGTTTCCACGTGAAAGAGGAAAATATTACGTCATATTGGAAATATAAAGGACGTGGTGGATATAGTATAACGTCATATGAGTGTGAAAAATGTATTGAAGCATGATAAAAACCCGATTAGGGAAATATTGGCCTATTTTAACATTATTGCTCCAATTATAAATAGAAATAAGTTCATTTATAGCTGTATTCTTTTGCGTCTTTTATATACATTTATACATTTTTATATAGCGTTTTCATATGATTCATTCATACAACATTTAGACTGCTTTTTTAATGTTTGTTTTGTGATGTTGTATGTTAAATTTTGAAATTGATTTTTCAGAACAATCATCCTTCAAATTCTGGGCAACGCCGGCACTTTAGTTTGTAACAGATAAATGGTTTTTGTATCTGTACATCTAATGCTAATATTATAAAGCGTTATAATATTATAAAGTATATAATATTATTAATGCCTGTACGTTTGTGAGGTGTTATCTCTGAAACTACATAGCCAACTTAAAAAAATGTTGGTGGCCATCTCTGCTCCGAAAAAAAGACTATTTTATGTCAGTGCAAGAACCTACATCGCTGCAGGATCCAAAAAAGTTCTAAAATTGCGATTTCTGTGATATTGATTGGGTTAGAAACTTTAAATTTGGTGCGGTAGTTACTTTTAAGATGTAAATACTCGTAATGAACGCTCTTTAAAAGGTTCAATTTGACGGATAAACGTAAAAATTTCTAGAAAGGTTCTAAACTATGATTTATTTGGAATACTGAAATTTTTGAGATACTGTTGGTGTTAGAAACTGGAACTTTGGCATGGTAGTAATTAATAAGATCTAAATGCTCGTTGTAGAACGAATTTTAAAAAACAGAAAGACTAAACAAAGCGAAAAAAGATCTAAAGATGATCTAAGTAACGAAGTACATGGAATTGTTAGGAATATAAACATGGCTGTATTTATCATGACGTAAATTCTCGCAATAGAACAATTTATAAAAATGTCGCTATATAAAACAGTGCAAAAACAAAAAACTTTCAAAAATTTTCTATTTCTGTGTTACTGCTGAGCCCAAAATCTTGAAATTTTGCTTCGGGTTAGTTTTCAAATATACAATTGTCTCTATGAATGGTTTCTAAAAAATTAAAAATTTAAAAAGATGAAATTAACGGAAAGCGATCTCAATTACCATTAATTTGGAATTATTAGGTACAGCAACTTTAAATATTTCATAATGCTGCATTTCCTCCGCAAAACATGGGATTTAAATGCAACAAAACTGATAGATACCCACCTAGCATTAAATAAATTGTGTAAATATTGAATAAAGACCTGTATGAAACAGTGAGTAGGTTGCCCGAAAGTACTTGTTAAAGTGTTCCTTCTCTAGGAGGCTTTTCTCTCTCGCCAAGGCCACTAATAGAGGGAAGTGCCGTTTTAAACGTGATATGAATTTTTTATCCGATTCATTTTTCTAGACATTTTATCATAAGGTCATATTCTCAATTATCATTAGTAGCTTTTTTATATATTAACTTATTCTGGTGAAATTTTATAATCGGGTTCATATTGGCGTATGTTAGCTTGCATGATTTCCTGAACAAGTATGTATGGATTTCTAAATTACTTCAAATGACACTTTGACACCTCAAAAGTTATGCAGACGATATATTCAGATCTTGTGTCATACTTTATGTTGTAATTATTGCCGATTTCTTTTATTTAATACATGCTAAATACAGCTCAACTTGTGCAGAATATGTTTGAAAACAAAACAATACAGCGTATGTAGTGGCCAGCATACACTCATCATTTAAATCCGATCGAGCATATCTAAAACACACTCTAACGATTCATTGCATGCCACTGTTGATGTATTCGGTACTTTGATACTATATTAGATTTTGAGGAGAGAATTCCTTAAATGTTATCGACAACCTCATTGCATCCGTGGAAAACAGATATTGTACAATATTAACTGTTCCGGGGGAGCACACACCATATAAAGTATAGTCCATTCTTTTTAAACATCATATATTTGTCATTTAAAGTTACTCAAATTGGTGCGGAGCGTCTGATTATGCTCTTGACATCATTTAATACAGTTAAAATTCCGATATAAGTAATTTAGTGTTTCATATTCTATTTTACTTTTAATATATTGCGTACTTTCAATTTTATATCCATGCATGGCTGTCTTGAATGGTTTGATTTCCCATTTTTTTAAACAGTGTATACGAATTTATATATAAGATTTTGTAATTCTACGATTCGTTTATTTTCATCATTTCAGTTTATCGCAGTATATGGGCAATTAAAGATAACATCTCATTTTCTTTGCTTCCACATGTTATTATTAAATCTATGTTCTCAGTAATATCGCTCAGACTAATCCCTCTGAGGGAAGTCCTAGTAACTATTAAATATTAATACAAAATTCCTTAAGGCATTTTTCTCTTAAACCTGTAAGAATTCAGAAGCGATTTGTGCACGTGGTTACTGTTAAAAATTATTCTTCAATGTTAAACCCTTCTGTGATATAATGTAATTAGATGAAGCACAATATTGTTTTCTTAACTTTCTAAGCATTTTCCTCGTAGTTCCACCAAGAAAAATACTTTCTCCGGAAAATGGAGCAATTCAACTGATAATTAACAGAAATAATTATATGCAATTTTAACATGGTTTTTGAGATATAAAAAAAACTATCTTCTTGTCTAATTGTTAGACTACTAGCTGAAATTCAAGAGATATGAGACACGGATTTTGCCCATGTTTCAGTAATCATAGTACATCGGATTTCTTTTTAGCACATGTCCCCCATTTAATATTAGCCTTGTTAAAAATGCATACCGGTCGCCACTTTATGATTTAATATATGACAGTTAGTTTTTCGGTACTATACAAAGACAGTTTACTAATTAATAGTTAAACTTAAAATAGAAGGATGGTTCGATATTGTGCCGTTTCATGTTTGGTGTTAATTATCAAATTAAAGTAAAATATTTGGAGTCTTACAATCGTGCTACTACAAAACCAAATTGTGGTTCAAACTTGATGGGAATTTTGAATATTGTAATCTAATGATGAGAATTCTTGGCATTGGCTCTTCGTCTACGAAACTACGAACATAATAAAGACTCTCCAGGAAGCAAAAAATACAAAATAGGACGTAATTATTATTTCGGCTTGAAACTTTTGAAATCAATGTCTAACATAAAATATGTAATTTATAAATCTGTTTATACAGATGAAATTCATAAAACCGCTGTTGTTCGTGTGCTTTCTTTTAGAGTTAGAATAACTTTCAAGAATTACCACGTTAAAGAAAATTACATTAGTTTTTCTGTAATACACAAATCTCAAACACATCCATTCCTCATGATGTAAATAGAGTTCTTCCTATTCTTACCCGACTGCCAAGTAGGGTTATTTGTTATACACGTATCTGGATATGTGGATTTCTTTATACCCTCGAATCATCCCAACGGCTGGATGATGTTGGTGTTGTTTATGATGGCCAATTATCTACACGTGGGATATGGGCCCGAAGGGGGGGGGGGGTTGCCCTCCGTGGAGGTCTTTCTAAGGGAAGCAAACGCGTATTTCCGTAAGGAAATCCAAGGTTCGAAGAAAACCACGAAAACTCCGAAAGATTAGGCCGACGGACTCGATTGCGTTCGAACCCAACACCTCCCATCTACCAGCTTTGAGAGCAGAACCTCTTGGCCACTGGTGGGGCTAACGGCTGGATGGATTTTAATGAATGAGGTTTCTATCGATTCGTCTTAACCGTCCAATGGTTATAGGCTTGGTTTTGTTATCCGAAGGATTATATAATTGATTTATTGGCACATGACCATACTTTAAAATATAAATGGAAATATAATTTTCAAATTCATTAATGAAACCTTTGAATAAGGGAAAAAAACAAACTTTAAAAAATATTTTAAATCTAATTTAAATAATCACTAAATGTTACACGTTCTATTTTCTAAACGAAAGATGTTATCGGGTGCGTGAAAAACAAATACTTCAAACAGTTACTGCCCACGTAGTAAACTTCGTAATCTTTAACCCTTTATCTGCGGCATTCTGATCTACTACAATATTTTCATGTAATTATTTTTCGGTTGCTACAATGAAAATTAAAGGATATTCAGAAAAAAATATTCACCCCTAAGAAATTTAATTCGTTAGAGCTAATTGATTAAAGTGGTTCTTTAAAGTACCGTCAGTACACGATGCCTAAAATATTCTTGTAATAGAAAAACCCACATTAAATTTCAAATAAAGTTTAAACTCTTAAAAATGCTAAATAACCAGAAAATACTCATAAGTTAACAATAAAAAAACATTAAATTGACAAATTTTATTTCACACGTGAAAAATGAGTAAAAATTAAAATTTGATAGCGTTAAAAAAAGTTATTTTTTTTTTTTTTTAGGTTTCAATCTTGTTAGCAGACCTTTAGTTTATTTATTCATTTATTCATTGAACACATGCATCGGACTTGTGTGCTGGACATCAGGGACCCGCTTGTAAGTCATCGACAGTATATAAATACGAGATAGCACAAGCAAATTTACCAAACTAGAAAACTACATCCGGAAGCTCCATAAAGAGAGTGCAGCGGACCTAGGGTGAGTTAATTCCGCAGCCCACCTACGCTCTCAAGCGGTATGATGCCTTAATCACGCAGCCACGGCGGGCCCGGTCCTTTAGTCATGCGATGCCTATATTCCAGGGACAACATGTTCTCTCGCATCTCCACATATGCAATATATGAATTTACATATGTCATTTATAGCATAGCGAAAAAGAGCCGGTGCCACAACTTTTTCGATTTCCTATGAAAAATAATAATGGAACAGAAAGGAAATTTCAGAAAAAATATTACTACACTACAATTTAGTAATTACATTATAAAGCATATAAAAAGAAGGATAACTACACAGAAGAAAAGTAAATAAGAAATTTTCCTCCAACTCCCAGTGTACTGGCGGTACTTATAAGTACCACCGAGTAATTCAACTGTGAAATCAAATACATACACCACTCACTTAAAATAGCTAGTCAAATTGTATTCTAGGATCATAATGAGCACATAGAAAAATCTAACACTCATCGTTTGTCCTTTACTATGTTTGCAGAAATAAAAGGACAAGAGTGACAATCTGTACAGAACACTTCCACTGTTTAAAAGATAGCTTATTCCTCGCTAAAATAACGAACCTAGAACTATTTCTGCCATTATTCTCATAAAGTGAAGTTAAAAGAGTATTTTTGCAAAGTACCATTAGAATATTTATAATATTCACTATGGATGAAAGATTAATGTGAGTGGTACTTATAAGTACCGTCAGTAGATAAAGGGTTAAAGTAGTGAAATATTATTAAAATTCTATTTAAACATTTATCACACATCAGCGATAATTTTTCCTATTTTTAATATATTTGAAAACAAATTAAAAATGATACACACTTCATTTTATATATGATGCATACTTTAGTGATCGTCAATAACAGAAATCAATTTCATGGCAGTCTATGTGTGGTTGCTAAATATAGAGAGGTGAATAGATTTCTGCACGGGCCGACATTTCCAGGCTCGGGCATGGCCCGACTGAGAAAAAAAACATTCGGCCCGGCCAGGTCCGTACAAAAAAAATATTGGCCCGGCCCGGTAGAAAAGTTAAAAGTTCGGCCCGAGCCCGGACGGGCCCGAACAGCTAAAAGTTCGGCCCAAGCCCGGCCCGGCCCGAAAAAAGTTAAAATCTCGGCCCGAGTGAATTTTTACAAAACATTGATTTTTACGTCGATTTGGTTAAAAATTTGTCTCGTACGAGGAGTTCAGGCCAAAAATATTTATCTTAACTTTTCTTTTCATGTGTATAATCTTCATTTTTATAGAAGTGCCACAGGGTGCGATAGTTATTTTTTTAATGAATCTCTATTTCTCGTATGTAAATGTTTCAGTTATCATTAATATTGTATATCCATATTCCACGTATTGAAGTATTAAAAATCTGAAAAATGCTATACAGTAAAATCTAAGATGGAATTGGATAGAAAAGATAAAAAAATGCGCTATAGACAAGTTCTCTTTCTTAGCAAGTGTAAATGCATTATAGCGGGTGTCCAAAAAAGGACTGACTGATTTTATAATTCAATAACTTCGAAACGGGAACAGATATTAAAAAAATTCTTGCAGGAGGGTTATGCATAAAGTCAAAAGTTTTATTACAGTGATTTTCAATTTTAGTTCGAATTACAAACAATAGATGGCGCTGTAAGCAATAGTCGCTAAATACAGGCTCGATTTTTGGACCTTTCTGTTGTTCCATGCAGAAAAAGGAGATGGAAATGTATTATCCGGGCCACGAAGTACCAAAAATCGAGCCTGAATTTAGCCTCTATTGATCGCAGCGCCATCTATTGTTTGTAATTCGAACTAAAATCGAAAATCTCTGTAAAAAATCGTTAGACTTTATGCATAACTCTCCTGCAAGAATTTTGTCATTATCTGTCACCGTTTGCAAGTTTTTGAATATTAAAATCAGTCAGTACTTTTTGGGACACCCGGTATATTCTTTTCTTACGTAGTAGTATATTAATTTGGCATGGACCAACACGTTTTTCAGTTTAAAACAAGATTCCGTCACAGGCAGGTTCTTTTTCACACGTTTTACTATATTTTAATTTAACTAAATTTTAATAAGCGTAGAAATCTACTATTCCTTAAAAAGGATGAATTTTAATGCTTAATTGTAGAATAATGGCGATTTAAAAATGTATGCATTTTTTTTTAATTGTGCTAAGCCTAATTTTACTGACCTTTGAACGGACTAGGCCACGCCGAGACAATGATTTTCATACGGGCTGGTTCAAAACTAGGAATGAAAATTTTTGGCCGTGAAGATTAGGAATGAAACCATTACCGGCTCTGTGCAGAAAAATAAGTTAGGCCCGGCCCGAACCATCAGGAAAAAAGTAAGGCCCGAGCCCGGTCCAAGTCTTCAGAAAAAAGTATGGCCCGGGCCCGGCCCGGTCCGGCCCGAGTGCCGGGAAGGAAAATAGGCCCGAGCCCGGCCCGTGCAGATCTCTAGAGGTGATAGGCTTATAGCCAGGCGGGGAATCTACCCGGAATAAGAACCACAGTAATAAACACTACTCGTTTGTATAGAAATCCTTAAATATATGATCTAAACACAAAAAATTATGTGTTTTTTAGTTTTGTCGATTAGAAAGGTTCTATAAGGTTTTAAATCTAATTAAATACATGAAACTTTTTGAAAAATATACTGTTTTAATGTCATTTTTTATATTTGAAATATATAGTATCTATATATAAAAATAATATGTGCACCATTCAAAAACAAATTCAAACATTTGATTCTTTAGAAGAAATTAGAATAAATGTTCCGAAGGAATTCCGTGTACATTTCCTGTACAAATGCGTCTTCCACATCAGTTTATATTACCAAACCATTATTTGTTAACGTATATCAGGAATTTTTTAAACAAATTATTGTACATTTAAGCAAAATGTTGAAATGCCTTATAAAAATAATACTCTGTAGTTTTGATTTTCCTAGAAGGATGGAAGCCTAAAACATTTTCTAAAAAATGAGAAATGCTCTAATTTGATAGTTACTATATAAAAAAAAAATATCTGTACCACTCAAAAATAAATTCAAACATTTGCTTCTTTTGAAAAAAATTGAATAAATCTCCCGAAGGAATTGTATGTACACTCACTGCCCACATGCGTCTGCAACATCATTTCATATTATTAAAGTTTATTTTTGTTAACGCATATCCTCGAAGTTTTTTTAAAAATTATTATTCTAAATATTTCGATCAACAAAAAGTTGTAAGTGTAAACAAATTATTGTATATATAAGAAAAATATCGAAATACCATATAAAAATATTAATCAATATTTTTGTAGTGTCTAAAATGAAACTTCAAACTTTTATTAAGAAAGGAGCAATGTTCTATTATGATACTTACTATGTAAAAAGTATTTGTGCACCACTCAAAAACAAATTCAAACATTTGTTTCTTTTGAAAAAATGTGAATAAATGTCCCATGGGAATTACATTTACATGTTCTGTTCACATGCGTCTGCAATATCAGTTAATTTTACCCAAGCTACATTTTGTTAAAATATATCAAGCATTATTTTACGATAATTTTAAATATTTATTCAACAAAAATTTAAGTTAAATTATTACATATTTAAACAAAATGTCAAAATATTTTTTAGAAATTATAATCAGTAGTTTGGAATTGCGTAAAAGAATGCAAGAGTCAAATCTTTTCTAAGAAATTAACAACGCTCTATGATGCGTATATTTTTGGGATGAATTAAATGATTTTTACGTGCCCATTTTTTCTGTTACTATGAACGGTAAGTACCGAAACCGAAATAAGTGAGAGAAATATTACTTACACAGGTTTTCAAAGAATTAATTAAATTAAACTTAGATAAACTTAGAAAATACATTAAATGTTTCGGCAAAAAGAAGGAATATAAGAAAATTCCGAGAAATACAAGATTTCGAGATAGACTAATTTGAAGTACACTGGTGGAAATTGATTTATGAAACCACGGTTTTTTAACAAGAACTTCTATAATATTCATTAAAAATGGATGACATTTCATGGGGTATACATAGTATGTATAACAAATGAGTTACAAAAATAAAATTTCATGGGGTATACATAGTATGTATAACAAATGAGTTACAAAAATAAAATTTCATGCATAATATTAAACAAAAATAAAAAGTCAAAAATTAGATTTTCGTAATATGCAAACATGGAAATTGATTTATGAAATATCACATTTCATTGGCTATTCCGAAGTAATATGACAAAAATTTGCATAAAATAAGGTGACGTGATATGCACAGTAGACATAAAAAGTGTTATATTTTGGAAGCAATACGTTTCAGTTATACTTTTCACGATTGGTAAACGAAAGATGTTGTCTGAGGAAAAAAGAGCTAAAATCAATGCATATATAGGATGTGGAATGTCTGTTACGGAAATTAGTAAAATTAATTAAAAGACTAGTTGGTGTGATATATAACTACAGAAAAGATCCAGCCAATTATGGGAAAAATTTTAACAAAAATGTAATCCACGTTTAAGTAAGAGAGAGAAAAGGGGGATTCTTCAACTTGCATGGAAAGCCGACCACACTACAAAGAAGATTTGTGCAGATCTATCCCTTCATGTTACTTCTAGAAGCGTTAGGCAAATTTTACATTCTTCACAAAGCTTGAGTTGGTCGAAAATGAAGTCTGGTCCAAAATTACTTCTGCATCACAAGCAGATGCGTTTGCAGTATTGCGAGAAGTATATGACATTGGGTGACAATTGGAAGAAAGTCATTTTCTCCGACGAAAAAAGGTTTAACTTGGATGGCCCGGATGGTTTGACGTATTATTGGAGGGATCTCCGAAAAGAATCAAAATCTGCATTCAGCAGAAATTTTGATGGCGGAAGTTAGATCATTTAGGCAGCGATCGCTTATGATGGCAAAAATGAAATTGTATTTTTAAAAGGTCGCCAGACTTCTTTTGATTACAGTTTTGTTTTATAAAATTCACTTCTTCCATTTGCATGGCAATATTACGGTTTAGATTACATCTTCATGCAAGACAATGGAAGTATTCACATTTCAAATGCAATGAAAGGCTGGTTTGATGAACAGAATATTGTTCTTTTAGATCATCCACCTATTAGTCCTGATCTGAACACCATCGAAAACGTTTGGGGACAGCTTGTTCGAATTATTTATGCAAATGGGATTCAGTATACGTCACTTATAGAACTGAAAGCTTCAATCTGACAAAACTGGACATTAATTGATGAGAAATGCATTCAAAATCTTGTTTTATCAATGCCATCTAGAATAAAAGAAACTCCGATGAATAAAAGCGGCTTTACTAACTGTTAATTTCCATTAAATGTGATATTTCATAAATAAATTTCCATGATTTTATGTTACTGAAATCTAATTTTTGACCTAATGTTTTGGTTTATTAATAGGTATGAAAATTTATTTTTCTAAATTATTTGTTGTACATAGCATATATAACGTATGAAATTGCATTCGTTTTTAATGAATGCTATAGAAGTTCTTGTTAAAAAACCGTGATTTCATAAATCAATTTCCACCAGTGTATGTAACAATACAATTGATCGACGAGTTTTGTTTTTAATCTTTACCGTATATAGTAAAATTTTAACTACCCCAGAAGCAGTAAATAATATAGTTGCTTTTATAAAGAATAGATTTTTTTTGTTTGTTCCTAAGATATCTAAAATTGATTATTAAATATATTTTTATATTCTGTTACTATATGGATCAATTCAATGGATGGTACTTTTTATTGCTTATGAGTTAAGCTATAGAATGAATTAAAAAATAACTACTATTACTTCTAATTTTCGTTATTTTCAAGTTGATCTTCTTATCTAACAGATAATTTTTACCTACAAAAGAAAGTCTGTACACTGAAAGTTTAATGAATGCGAAGTGTTAAAAAAACCTAAACATAGTTCTTTATATATTCTTTTGTAGTTTACTTTGCCGTTTAAATTTTTCTATTATAATTTTATATGTTGAACCAGAAATAATTCTCTAATTTTTAAAATGTCTCTTCTAAAAAATACGTTGCACAAGACTTTACGTTTTTAATAATAAAAAAAGAACAAGCTTGTATTGTAAATTCATAGATTTATGGTAGAATTTCTTGCAACAATACAAAAATAATCAAATGCTCAAAGCGAAAGGCAAAGTTCTAAGCAAGATGAGGACTGAGTGGCTACAAATATTTACGTATAGGGATCATTGTAATACAAGTGAAGGAAATCCTAAGAATTGCTGGACAATAATTGAAAATAAGCATGAAAGTCAATTTTTGCAAGTAATGTAAGCATTTTTCTTACGTTGTGAAAAGGGACTATTACGGTTGAAATATACAAAAAAACTATTTATAATTAAAAATAAAAGGATAAAAATCTTGTTTTTGCAGAAAAAAATTAAACTGGTATCGTCTATTCAGAAAGTTTGTAGTTTTCCGTTTGAGAATCATTTACCAAAAGGTTTCAAGAAAGGAAAATAAATAATTCGAACAAAAGAATATGAATGGAACTGTAAAACACAAAGCTCTTTGTCTTGTCATTTGCAGTTTCATACAAAAATCTATTGTCCATTGTATGACAATAATAGGAGGTAAAAATAATTTACAGAAACATTTAAGAGTTTGGAAAGATGATCAATGCATGTGTATTAATAATTTACACCTTTCACGGAAATCACCACTCAAAACTTATACTACTCAAGTTGTATACTAATTGCTTTTATACAGTTGAGAAAAGCAATTCTGTCAGCTACAAATATTAATACGATTCAAAAATTATGAAACTACCGAGACCGACAAAATTGAAAAAAATAATAAATGTAAGAATATTTTTACAAAGTGTAATTTGAGAAGTGAACAAAAAAAATTACCCTTTTCTGTCACTCAGTATTTAACAAATGCAGTGAAACTAAAAATAAACATAAATGAAAAAAATCATGTATCAATTATATATTATGAAACATTTTCCAACACTAAAAGAACATTATTATATTTTTTCAATAAAATGAAATAGATCATAGTCCACCCTGTGACTGAAGTGTTTTGTGCACGTCTGTAAAATAATGATAAGTGGCACCCACTCTATAATCTGTAAAAAATATGTTGTACTATTCTTCAGTGAAACTCTCGGAAATTCACTATGTTTCAAATATCATAACGACATTAAAATGAATTGCAAACGATATTTTAACATAGATCATAACGCAAAAAAATTCATTTGTGCATCCCTATAAACTAATTAAAAGTGGTATATATTTTATACTCTTGAAAAAGTGTGTTTTAGTCTACCTAAGCAGATGTATTTTAATATGTTCGAGGTACGGCAACTTCATTAAAATGTATCGGAGACCCCCTTTTACCCATAGACCATAATATAATGGAATTAAAAACTGAAAAAAAAGAAAAAGAAATGAAAATTATGATCGACTATTCTGAAAGTGTGTAGTTAATATTTTCTGCATGTCTGTAAAGGAATGATGATACGCACTCCATAATGTGCAGAAAATATGTTGAACTGAACTCCAGTGATATTGTGGTACGTTCATTGTGTTTGTGGTGTCATAACGACATTAAAATGAATTGCAAGCGATATTTTACCATAGTGCATAATGTAGTGAATTTTATCTGTGTGTCCATGTAAGCAAATTATAAATGATACGCATTTTGTACTCCTGAAAATCTATGTTTTAGACTACCTAAGCATGCATATTTTTAATATGATCCAGGTGGTTCGACTTCATTAAAATATATTGGAGAATCTTTTTCACCTATAGACCATAATGTATCTGAATTATTTTGTGTGTCTCTGAAAACAAGTTAAGAGTGCTGCAAACTTAATTTTCAAAACAAAGCATTCTACAAATAACATCAACAAATTATAAACTGCACGGCAATCTAAATAGGTTTAGAAAAATTATGTAACAGACAGCCGAACAGAGAAACAATGAGACAGACAAACCCTATTCATTACCACTTTTTTTACTGGAAAGGTTTAAAAAAGAATTAAAAAAAGTGAATATAAAGTAAATGAAAAATATCACAATCCGTAGCATTTTATAATACACATCAACGAAATGTAAAAATTTCATGCCAACCCAAGTATATTTTCATAAATTAAAAAACGGACAGACAGCCGAACGGCCAAACATACATACAGACAAACCGTATTCATGAACACTTATTAACTATTAAGATAGCAATCTCTTCTATTCCTTCTTTACCCAATCTAATTGCTCCTATTGAAAGGGCCTTTAAGCATAGTGCTCTATCTTCTTCTCAAAAAGAGTCCACCAGGCATCTCATTGCCAATGCTGTTGATTTCAATTCTAATGTTTATAAGCCCAATCTTTAAAATCCAGTTAAACAATGTCTGAAAAATTTGCGTTCTGATCCAAACTTAATCATTACTTGCTCAGCCTTGCTTTTTCTAGCACGCTGTTCCCTTTTCCTTATCTGGCACTGAAGAAGAATCTCGCTAGTAGATTCGAAACAGCTGTTTGCTGCTTTTCACGCATTATTTGTGCATTTTAAACGTTGGTTTACTGCTTTTTAATACTTATTAACTATGTTGGAAAGATTTTAAAAATAATAAAAACAGTGGCTATAACTTAAATAAAAATATAAAAGGAAAAATAATCCATGTTTAGCATCGTTTAATTTAATTTATACACTATTTTAAATTAATGTTGTCTCTGATTTCGCGTTTTTGTACTTTTGTCATAATTTGAATTTATAAAGTTAATATTTACTGTTAACGAAATAAATTATTATATTAGATTTTACAAGATTGTAAATATTTTTTTTTTTTTGTTCAAACTTCATAAAGGTTGTTGTTCGTAATTACTTCAGTGAATAATTGTATATATATATTGAAGTATATTTGTGCGGATAATAGCGAAAAATATTTAGTTATACATATTAAGTTAAATAAAAGGTAATATAAGATCGCTTGTTTGAAATGTCTCATAAAATTTTGCATTCTTATAGTAATTTTTTTTTTTGAAAATAAATAAATTCAAAGTATTTTTATTTTTGTTTCAAAGATATATTACTGAAATTCAAGTAAATATTTACTTCTAAAATGTATAATACACATGTAAAGGAAATAACACATTTTCAGTTTATATAATAATCAAGTGTGAATAGAAAGCATAATGTCCGGGATGTATTGCAAACACTTTTCAAAAAAAAGTCAGAAATGTATTTTTCATGAAAAATATAATATCAGAAATATCATGCAATAAATCTTTTGCAATATTTATAAATGTGCAAAACACATAAAAATAACTGTTATATTTTATTATTTTCCTTGTTTTTCTATAAGTTAAATTATTTCTTTGCAGGAAATTATACATTAAAATAAAATCGAATGTTAATTCTGAAAAAATAAATATCAGACATTTCCAGAACTAATTACCTAGAATAGTTCAATATACTCCCAATGCCTGTTATTATTGCTAGCATGTGATTTAGAAACATCCTGACTGCTGCCTTCTGCTCTACGATGTCGAATTTCTGATGTGACCAGTCCAGGAATAATTCATTAGATGATGGTATGAGCAATACTATTTATTTATTTATTTATTTGTTGTTACAGACGATGAAATTTTAGTCCAGGCAGTAGAGACCGTACAGGGGCTCTACCTAGCAAAATTCATGGTAGTTCTGGAAAAAGGATTACAATATCTTTTTGGGGTCACTGAATCCAAATTTTTAACTTCCCACCAAAATTTCCCCTGGCAACCCCCCGCCCAAATTTGGTAAAATGCCCCCGAAAAAGGTTTTAATTAAATAAAATCAATTTTTTAATTGTTTAGGGGAGAAGTGTCTAGAAATTCAGAAAGTAGACAAAATTTGTAATAAATAAGATATATGACATTATGACGTAGGATGAATGCTGAGGGGGGGGGGGGGGGATCTACCTCAGAACATGCGCCACGGTGCTGCGTAGAGTAAGTTGCGCAATTTCACTTAACCACTCACATGTAACATTCGCCTTCCCGTCTCCCCTCCGAACTTTCCCTATAAGGTTTACTTTAAGTTTTTTGGGTCACTGAATTCGAATTTTTAATTTCCCACTAAAATTCCCCCCCCCCCCCCCACAACACCCACAAAATAGTTGTTTTTAAACTAAATGTTTTATTGTTTCAGGGGGAAATTATGTAGAAATTCAGAAAGTAGACAAAATTTGCAACAAATAGGATATATGTCATTATGACGTAGGATGAACGGAGAGGGGAAGGGCAGCTCTGAACAAGCACTGCGGCGCTACGTATGTGAACGATGTGAGTGGTTAAGTGGAATTGCGCAACTTAGTCCACGCAGCACCGCGGCGCATGCTCCGAGGCAGATCCCCCCCCTCCCCATTCATCCTACGTCATAATGTCATATATATTATTTGTTATGGTATATGGTATATGGTAAATATGGTACATTAGACCGCTTTTCATAACGTCTTATAAACAGACAAAGAACATTTAAAACAACGCATACCAAAGTTGAAAATTCCCGTTCAGCAACATTCTTCAATAAGCGGCAATGTGCTCGAGATCTTTTCTGTGGCCTGTATATGAGCAATGCAATTTATATACACCATGTAAAGAAATATATTTTTTAAAGTTACATCTAAAAAAGCGTACCACAGTTGAAAACGCACTTCCAGTAATTCTTCATAGATAGTAATATAACCGAATTCTTTCATGTGTTCCTGCAAACGAAGGATGAATGCTATCCACGCTCTGTTCTATAGTAAGCCTATTTTATGAACTTCAGTGATGTATATCAATTTCAATATGTTCAAAACGGTGTAACATAATTAAAATACACCGCAGCTGATTTTCCCCATAGACAGTGATGTAACGGAATTCTTTTGAATGTCCCTGTAAACGAACTATAAATGCTATGGATTTCACGAACGAACTGCCTTCTGCGTACAAGTTTGAATTTGAAACCAAAATTGCCGATAACCACTATATTTAACCGGACAGGCAAATACTTATAAAGTAGTCATCAGAAAACCCCTTAGATACAATAATACTGAACTAATTAAAGAAACTTAACTTGCAGAGTGTTCAGTATTATCAAAATCTCACAAATAACAAGTAGAAGGGATAAGAGATGGCTCTGAATGTTCCTCACCGAAATACCACAAAAACGAAACATCTAACTAAATTTATAATCTCAGATCCCTATTCAAAATAAGAGCCTAAGTTTAAAAGCTTAGAACTGCGAAAAAACCACCACATTGCTTCAGCTGCTCGAAATGTTTAAACGTCGCAAGCCATTGTGAGATAAATACCCTCTGTGTTGGATGTAATAAAAACCACTTCTCGAAAGATTGCTCTTAAAAGCCACCTCTGAACAGACAAAAAGTTCAATTAATCTCTCGCATAATATTCTCACGATTGCTGAAATCTTCAAAAAATATATATAACGCGAATTGCAATATAAGTCTTTTTCCGAAATCTTCGAGAAACTCAACAGTAAATTTCAACTAAAAAAGGTATTTAGAAAAATATTTTTGTATTCAGCGAAATGGTGACTAATTCTATCATTACTATTTAACTTAAATATTCTCAGGTAATTTATCTCAATTATGCTTCTAAATTTGTGAAAAAAAGTGTTATTCTTAAAATATACCCGTTATATTAAATAATTAGTATGATTGATTGGTTGGTTGGTTGATTTTGTGACGGCCGATTATCTACACTAGGGATATAGGCCCGAGGGGGAGTGCCCTTCGTGGGGGTCTTTCTAAGGGAACCTAACCCGTATTAACGCATGGAAATCCATGGTTCGAAGAAAACCACGAAAACTCCGAACGATTAGGCCGACGGGCGCGATTGGGATCGAACCCAGCACTTCCCGTCTACCAGTTTCCAGAGCAGAACCTCTCAGCCACTGGTGGGGCAATTAGTATGAAAATATATATTAAAAATATGTGAAAATGAAAAGCGCATTTGTTTATATTTCTGTGGCTTTTCGAGCCTCCTTTTTGTTAGACTCCCGTTAACGCAGCATTTTCTAAACTAATGCTTAGCTTAGCTTATTCATTTTTAATACAAAATCTAATTTTTTTTTATACTCTATTTTCTTAAATTAATCGTTTTAGCTAAAAACTTTCCGTCTTATTTCTCTCCCTAGAGAAGTCATCTAACTACA
Organism: Maratus speciosus; assembly: GCA_963932465.1. NCBI lineage: Eukaryota > Metazoa > Arthropoda > Arachnida > Araneae > Salticidae > Maratus > Maratus speciosus. The sequence continues at coordinate 490,428,478 of OZ010791.1, read as the reverse complement.
ATTCTACTTTTTTTAGCTTCTAATCTCTCCACATATTGAAAGACTAATCATTTATAAGATGGGCATAAAGTTGTCTTCAACTGGGAAGCTCCTAAAAGCTGCTTACACTGTTCTGCACTGTTTAACAACGTTTGTAATTGTATCCATAATAAGGTAAATATTTCGCATTTGGAATTTTCAAATATCACATTTATGCTATAAATTCTTTTGAATTCATTGTAAAAAATTATTGAAAATATTACGGGTCTTAGATTCTACGTTCATTTTTTTCTCACCTACGTAAGAAAGTTTTTTCCAGCGAATAAATATTAATGTCGTTTAATGATGTTCATAATAATCGTTTTGTTTTTGCCCTTTTCATGGATATAAGGCAAAGGGTGTTTGAAAATTCAGTTTCCATTTAGAAAATTCATGATAAATTAACAGATTATTTGATCAGAGGTCGGTTTACACTGTAAGATGTATTAAATTATCGGAGTTATTAAGTCAAAGCCAAGAAAAAGTTCAATATTTACTTTCAATATCTTTCCCATGAAAATATCATCTATTTTACAAGTTTCGTGTTACAAACTACACTTCCTATATGACTTTATATGTGCATAGTTTATGTAAATATTTGCGATTTTATGAGGCACCCTATATCTTCCAGTAAACAATGTCGGATTTTAATATTAAGACAATAAGTTTATCAAATGCAAATAGACTACAAGTGAAAATACATACCCTTTCAGTAAAAGTTTCATTTTCTGATTTTTAGCTACTGGGTGAGATTGCTAGAAAATTTCACTCATGTAAAAATGAAAATCTCTGAAGCTCCAGAACACAGAAATCTTTGTATTTCTATCAAAACTTCCGCATGAGAAATACAATTTTAATATTAAAAAAAACTACGCGACGTCGACGGATCTACGGAAGAGAGACCTCGTCCCTCACCAAGTAGTGGATGTTAATGGCAGGTGTCACATATTCTCTGAACTTGAATTCAGTTAAAAAATACAGTAATCTGTGATTTTGAACTGGCGATAAACTACGTTTTTAAATTGAGAAATTTTCTAACCCTAGATTGTTTGGTTACCTGCAAGTACAGTCGTGGAAAAAAAAAAGTAAACACTCCCTACTAACTCCTCAACAAATTATCGTAGAAGGAAGTTACTAGTACCAAACGATTGGAAATAAAGTCTACTTTTAAATGATATAGATAAAATTTGCTTACGGGGACATCTACATATTAAAATGAACCGTAACTTTGTTTTTTTTTCAATAGCAGTAGGCAATTCTGACAGCATAAATGTACTCTACACTCTTCAATTAGCCTAAAAACAAATTTTTATGCAATTCGTACCATAAGTTTTTGAGATATTAATTATTTTAAAACGAGCGTATTTTAAGGGCTGTATCCAAACTGAAGTTCGGCCCCACCAGTGGCCGAGAGGTTCTGCTCCCGAAGCTGATAGACGGGAAGTGCTGGGTTCGAACCCAATCGCGCCCGTAGGCCTAATCGTTCGGAGTTTTCGTGGTTTTCTTCGAACCTTGGATTTCCAAGCGTTAATACGGGTTAGGTTCCCTTAGAAAGACCCCCACGAAGGGCACTCCCCCCCTGGGCCTATATCCTTCGTGCAGATAATTGGCCGTCATAAATACAACCAACCAACCAAATTGAAGTTCGGAACTCGATTGTTAACCGAGAGAGCCCCCATCTTGATCAAGGCACCTTAAGAAGTCAATGAAGACTGCTAGATTACCGGACAGCAGAAAAAATTTCAAAATATCTAGTCACTTCCATTATAGACGGCCTCTTAAACCATCATTTTGCCGTTTTTTAAGCATAATTTGAAAACTACATGGAAGAAAAATGTGAAATTTTGGATTTCCATACAGCAGGACTTAATAAATCTAAATCCATCAAAAAAATTGTTGGTGGCAATTCATAATTTTTTCGAATATTAATTTCATAATTCATAATTCATATCATAAAATTATAAAAATTGCAAATTCAGCGTATTTATGTTTGGGTATATTAGTATTATTGCTACACAAAAAATTAGCACATTAGGAGTATAATTTCAGGAAATATAAATAAAAATATGAAAATGTACCAGATTAATATTAATTTGTAATTTACCATTAGAAGCACTAAATTTTGAATGTTTATAATTCAAAAACTTATCATTCAAATGACTTGAAATTCGATGTCTAGGCAGAGTTTGAACCGAAGATTTGAAATATCTCGTTAAAATTTGGTATTGTCATTGAAAAAAATGAAGTTTGGATTCGTTTTAATATGTAGATGGCCCACTAAGGAAATTTTATATACATCATTTAAAAGTAGACTTTAGTTCCAATCGTTCGGTACCAGTCTTCTACGATAATTTATTGAGGAGTTAGTAGGGGGTGTTTACTTTTTTTTTCCTCGACTGTACATGCAGCATGGTGTACAACAGCACTGTCTTTGAACGATTTAGCTTGTAGAAAAATTTAAAACTGTAAGAAAAATTGCAGAGTAAGCATTTTTCATAATACACAATAATTTTAGATAAACAAGGGATGCCTCTGTTGAATATTTTTAGATTTTAATTGTACCCGTAATCGCAAAATTTATTATGCAATATATATTTCTAAAATAAGTTAAAGATATATTATAGGAACATTGTTGTTTAAGGACAAAGATAGCAATAATAAAAAAATTATATAGTCGCTATTTTTTGTTTTCGCTGCTTTTATTAAATCCCTGTTATCTTAAAATTGTTCACGTATTCTCACATAACTTGTCATTTTTAATCATAATAAATATTCCTAGTTTTAATACTTTAACTATTACAAACATTTAAAATAACTTAACTAGTAAAATATTTACTTAACGTCACGAGAAAATGAGAAATTTTAACAGATCAACAATTGATTATAATTATATTTAGATTGCGTTTTTTTTAACTGCATATAAAACTCTTAACAAAAATTTATTTATAATGTTATTGTATTCATAACGAATTTCTTATGATGAATATTACTTTCAATATACACGTTAAAATATTTTATCATTTAAAAAATAAGACTTACACCGACGCATATATTACAAAGAGAATACATTTATAATATCTAACATAAATTCTTAACGTCCAACATAAATATATTCCGTGCTTTAAAAGGATCCCTCTGAAATTTGAAAATTAATTCGTGAAAAGAGTTTTTGCATGAATTACATGAAAGTATATTACAATACATATTTTGCTGTTAAAAAAAAAAAAAATGTTTTTTGTAAAGTTAAAAACGTGACACTTAGACACGGCATTCATTCTAAATAAAATACAGCTATTTTTAGTAGTTTCTAAAAATGTTTTAAGGCTAAATTCACTCAACTGTGAAGGAGAAAAAGTGAGAGATAAATTTAAATCTCCAAATAAATTTTTCTTGTAGTATCTGCAGGGAATTTAAAACAGTATGCCTCGTGAAGGAAATTCTTTCTGAATATACAAAATTCACTTTAAATGGCAGTGTAAATATCATGCATTTTCCACAACAGTTGCTTCAAATAAAAATGCGTATCTATAGTATTACAAAGTAAAATAACCGGTCATGTGCGAGTATGACTCAAGTACAGAGGGTTCCGTTCAATAAATTTATGAATTAGTAATTGGGCATTACATTACAAAAATATATCATTAAATGTTGTAATTTAGACTTTAATAGAGTTCGCAGTCAGTGATTTTATGTGTGTCCAAAGCGTTCGTCGTTTTAAGGGTTAATATGCCGGCTAATTACCAACACTTTTTTTCAAAAATCATTATCAACAATTCTGTTATACTTCTGAGACGATAGGTACCTCCAGCGTTCCTCAATTCTTTTGCTGAAGGCCGAAAAATCAAAATTTGTGTATAATTGAAAAATGCGATTTCCTCAAAAACTAGGTGACTCAAAAACTAGGTTTAATCGCTATAGTTTTCCTGCATGTTTTGAAGTAACTTATACTATCCCTAATTTTTTCGTAATTTTAGCTTCAGTAGATTCGAAAACAGACGGGAGGACGGCATATTTTTGCATTGCATTTTCAACGATATCTCTGAAAATATATTAACTTTTAAATTAAAAGAAATATATATTTTTGAATTCGGTGTTACGAAAGCTTTCACACGATAGACAAAGAAAAGATTTTTTTCAAGTAACTTAATTATCCCCTCTACATTTTTCCTAAATATATTTCTGAATGGTTAATCTTCTATAAATATGTGGATCAATAGCATAACTTTCGTCGTTCCATACACTGTTAAAAATTAACAGCATTCTGTCCACTCATTTGACCGTTTTTATCGAAAACGGTTACACAACCATAATTTAACACTATTCTGAACATATTATTGACCATTTTATAGTCAGAATATAAATTACGGCTATGAAACCGTTTTTTCAAAAAACGGTCAAATAACAGGGTAGAATGCTGCAAATTTTTAACTGTGTAGTTTACGAGTAAAATGGCTGTGGCAGATGTACAGACAGACACAGGAGTGATTTTTAATGGTTCAGTTTTTACTTTTTACGTACGGAACCCAAAAAAATAAACACACCTCAAAGATTTGTTTCTTAACTTTTCATTTTACCCTCAAACCTTTCTTTTTTATCCAGATTGCAGTCATGCACGTGTTGGTTATGATCGACTAAAAATGGAAATCATATCTTCAGTCGACCCGAAAATGGACCTGAACCCAACGCACCTTAACTGACCAGAAACTAGAAATGAAAGTATATTAATCCATATTTTAATGCTATTGAGCAATACTGTTTACTTATATCTGTAACATAAATGTAACTTTTAATATGTATACATACGCTTATTTCTTTTTCAAATGAGGACGTGAGTTTCAAAACTCGCCTTATTTAAAGTTTAAAAAGTCGAGTTTTCTCAATCAATCTATTCTATTGATGAACCTGCATCGAAAAAACACTACAATCTGCAAAAAATTGTTTTCAGTGTACACTGTTAAAAAATTGCAGCATTCTGGCAGGTCATTGTAACCGTTTTTTCTGAAAACGGTTACACAACCGTAATTGTAACACTATTCTGACCATATTATTGGCCATTTTATGGTCAGAATATAGTTAAATTATGGTTATGAAACCGTTTTTTTCAAAAAACGGTCAAATGACCTGCCAGAATGCTGCAAAATTTTTAACAGTGTACTTCTGGCACTGTACGAACTTGAATTACAATGAAAACCAATGAACGCATCAGAGGTTTTTTGCAGTTTCCCATAATTTATTTTCTAGATAAAACAAGTTTTGAAATTCATGTTTTCAAAAATATGATTTTTTAACAATCAAAGAATAATCTGAGCTTTCTTCTCAAAAAATAAATAGATAAGTAAAAGAGGTACCAAACCGAGTCGCAAGTCTCAAAACCCGAACCGAAGAAAAATAGAGTCAACCCGACACGAAACCGAATATGGAAAAGAAAGTTAGCGCCGAATCATTTCGAAGATATCCTGATACATAGATATGAAAAAAAATAATACAGTATACTGTCTAAAGTAATAATTATTTTTTTTAACTTTAAGGTAGTGGGATGCATTTTTTAATACAAAAGACATAATATATAGCCAAATGTCACTGGGAACTTTCGATTTTAGACGTTTTGTCGAGTGTCTTAAAAATTTTTGACGCATTCTTTTGGAACTTCAGGAATATAAAAACATATATTAAGACAGACTTGAACACAATTTATACAATAACCCAACAGAAGTTCACTCCTGTTTAATTATTGTATTAATTGTGTTTAAGTCTTTCTTAATGTATGTACTTTTAATTCAGACGTAAATTTATGTGGTTTTTAATTTAAAAACATGTATGACATCATATTTTAACCACGAAGGAAATTAGATGAGTAACAATAAATTGAATAAAAACATAATATTTGAGATCATCCTGTAAAATAAAAACTCGGAATATCCTGCAGTTGTCCCACATGACTATGTGAAACTTGTGCAATATTTGCTCATTTTTTGAATTTACAAGGAGATTCTAATCATTATTTTATGATTCAATTAGTTGTTGGCCCCCTAGCTACTTTAATGTTAAAATTTTGTGAAAATATGTGAGGTTAAATATGTTGTTTATAGTACTGAAACGTCAGAAAAAAAATTCATGTGTTTATCTACGATATTCTTCAAAACATCTGCAAGTGACAGCGTCCGCTGCATTTCTGCCATATAGTAAAGTGAGGACAGATGCCGCAGTTTTACTTTTCTTCTTTTAAAATGTACAATAAAGTAAAATACAACAAACTAAGCACCAGAAATCATTAATCAAACCCTTTAGAATCGAATTTCTATGTTAAACAAGTTAAAGCCCTCTTAATAAAGCAGGCATAATAATTTTCCCAAACGACCTTTTTTAACATCATTTTTTAAGTGCTGGGTAAGATGCCGCATGGGATGTGGTACAGATGCCGCTTGGAGAAAAAAGTTATGCTGTTTATTTATTTTCAGGTAAATCACATTTTTATTTCTATAAACTACTTAAAATGAAAATAAATAACAGTAAACTTACATAAATTATATATATCACTAAATTGTGAAAAGTTTAACGAAATTGCAAAAGTGTAAGCTCGAAAAATAAAACTTAAGACAAAAAATGAAAATGAAACGAAAAACATTTGAGTTTGTGTGAATGGATAGCATAATTACTGGAAACAATAGACAGCATAATTACAAAAAAAGATATAAATCACTGGTTTACATCCAGGCCAACATTGCAGTTTGCTCTTAATATAATCATTAGTTATATTCTATTTAGGCCCTAGTCTAATTTTTTTTTGCCTTTCCTCTCATTCTTTAATTTTGTATTTCCATTCATTCACAATCACATCACACTTTCTGTTGCAAAGTTAAAGTGAGCCTTTGTCATGCAGCTATCGATTGAATTTGATGCATTGAACCCTGTCCGCTTTAGACGTTTTATTATAAGACTCCAGACACTCGGTGCATTCAGAGTCATCAAATTCTAATCCATTACTGTCATCAGAATCTATAAAAGAACAATTCTGCCATTATCGGAAGATGACTCATATTTTAGTTTCATCCTCAAGTAAGGTGTGTTCAAGTTGATATTTCCTTTCCGTTTTTTAAACATTTTACTTCCACCAAGCTGCCGTTCTTTGATGCTTTTTAGTTTCTTTTGCTTTTTATTTCCTTCTTCTTTTTTATTGTTTATAAACTCTCTGCTTGTAATATTTGCATCCTTTTGATTTCTCTTGGCTGTATGGGCCTTCTGACCATTGGGATAGAAGATATTTTGTTTATCAGTTTAGATGGTGAGAATTGTAAAGAGCCTATGTTTTCGTTATTCACACATAGAGAACCAACATTGTTGCTGAGAATATTTTGATAAATAGCAGAATGTGCTAATATACCTTCATTTAAATGATAGTTATATTTAAATCGCAGTGATGAATTTATTGAACCGAAAAACAAAAATATATTTTGCGGCATCTCTCCCTCAACCTCTGTGCGGCATCTGTCCCATAGTGGAGGGTAAGATTCCGCGCCACCATTTTGTTTCATGTGAGCGACGCGAGAGAAAGGCAAGCACATGTCTGTATTCTACGATGATCTATTCTACAGTTGCAATTGTTTTGTGATGAAATCTCTGCTTATTGGGCTTAAAATATGCAATAAAACTATATTAAAATAATTTTAGCAACTTACCACGCAGGTCTGAAGCATAAAAGCTGGCAGAAATATTTAAATACTAATAGTTAAGCAGTGGAAACGCATACAACACAGCAGACAGCACTTAGGCACACAACGAAATTCTTAATTTGGCCTAGGGAGCGCTAGTGTCGCCATTACAATCTCTGCGGCATCTGTCCCACCACGGCGTCTGTCCTCACTTTACAATATAAGGTTTGTGTGCGATCCAAATGTTTAAAATACACATTGTGTGTGCTTAAAATTATTAAGTATTTCTACAGATGCGTTTTTGAGAGATATTATGTACATACACTGAATTTTAACTTATCTATAATGGTGATTTATTTAATTATTTTAACACACTATCTCAAGTTTCACGACAAACATGATATTTTTTTTAACTTCAGCCTCACATATTCGAAATAAAAATTTTTATGACCAGTGTTATATTTCTTGAACTTTAATTCCCCATATCAAAAAATAATGATTATGTTTTACTACTAACATCTACAATGAATCGTTGATTTAACTTCTCACTTATTCTTATTATGAAGCTGTGTCAATTCAGAAACAATTTTATTGTGAAACTCGGAAAATAGTCAGAAAATCTTATTATATGTAAAAGAAATGTAGGCATGTAAATGTTTAGGAGGAATTTTTTTTATTTTTTTTATTATTTTTTTTTAAATAATTTATTTATTTTTTGAGCGGTTTAAAGGTTTAAAGAGGCACGGTACACCACCGAAGACTATGCGTGCCCATGACGTGCCCGCACGCCAAAAACAGACACAAATATTTAAAAATATATATATCATTTTATTCGAAACTCATTGAACATTACTCTAGTGTGGCTTTAACTGCCCACCGTGAACAGATAAGGAAACGAAGACAGTATTTGTGGAAGAATCGTTTCTGGATTTTTAACCAGTTCATCTTACGACATAACATGCCACTTTGTCTGATAAAACGGAGCATCCTCGTGTTGATCATCCACCGTACTCGTCCAACGTTACCCCTTATGACCCCTTTTTTATTTCCAAGTATCAAATCGGAGCTGAAGAAGACTAGATTTGTAAGCGTGGAATCCCTCAAAGCATAAGTAGCTGCGACTCTCAATAAGCTAACAGAAAGAGATTTCCAGCACTGTTTTGCAGGGTGGAAAATTCGGATGGAGCGGTGGTGCAGGGATTGCCGTGGGGAGTATATTAATGACTATAAAATTGTTTTACGTAGATGGGAACGAGTAAAATGTTTTACGACGTCAGTCAGGCTATATAATAGCCACACTTCGTATCTTATACTAAACTTTGTATAAAAATTATAGATTGAATAATGATTCTTTAAATGTCTCTTCTCTACGTGATGCTTTCAGTGCGCGATCACATCAGCATTCCATATTCGCAAACTACGGGACATTCCCTATCACATCTGGTTCGCAGTAGAGTCATCATGCATCAGGATGAGTAACCCGATTTTACTCGAACCCGTCTAAACTCAAGGTTGAGATGGGGTAGGGTGAAGCCAAATTTTTTTGGGGGGGAATAGGTTCGGTTCGGGTTGATTATAAATAGTTTGGTTTCGGGTCGGTTTCGAATTGATCTTTGACACTTTCTGGTCGGATTCGGGTTAATACGATCTTTCAAAAGCATGTCATGAATATTTTTCGAATGGAAAAACAATATATTTGAATATTAGCGAATTTTTATATGTTATTTTTTTTATGAGATAACATTGATATTACATTTAAAATTGTAGATTACTTTTCCATAACTGTATTAAAATAGGAATTTTTTTTTTTAAGTACGGCTTCAGGTCAAGCTCGGGTTTGAATATCTTGGTTTTTTGTTCTATTGAAATTGAAACGTGTGGAGTTCGAGTAGGGTTTCAGGTAGGTGCATTTTTTAGCGTATTGAACTGACTTAACAGGCTTTTCGCGTTCGAGCCTGGTTGCACGCCGTTAATGAATAATTTGCAAACATTGAAAAGTCTTCACATTTACTGGACAAAATAATGAATATTTAGGGACTGTACAGGAAAGATATCCATACATAGTAAAGGAAGTATAAAGAAAAAAAGACAACATTGCTTCTTTACCCAGGTGAGCTTTTGATGGGCCAGGCTTTAGACATCCCGCTGACTATACAAGAAAAAGTCTTAATTGGATTAAAATAACAATCAAACTGTTGCTTTATTTAATTAATAGTACTTATTTAAATGAATAGGTGTTGCACCTAATAATTGTAAAATTTAAGTGTAATATTTTATATAACTGAATATAAGTAACTGTATATCAATTCCGAACCAGTTTTATTATGTGAAATATTGTACAACATATAACAATCTTTTTTTAATGTTTATTTGTCCAAGATGTATCAATTTTTAACATTTCCAACAAAGTTGAAAAGTGTTTATGCATCAGATTTGTCTATCCGTCTGGCCCCGCTTTAACTCCCGTACAGATACTCGGATTTTCATGCAATTGATGAAGGTTATTTATGGTCACCAAAGCTTGTTTGGTATTGTATATGAAGTGTGTAGGATTAATAGTTCATTTATAGGGCCACTCAAAAGTATTCCATTACATTATGGTATATGGGGAAAAATCGTTTGCAAAGTATTTTAATGAGATCATGCTATTTAAAATGTATTGAAACTGATATAATTCACTAAATTTCACTATTATCACGTTAGAACAGGGCATTAATAGCCTTTTTCATTCATTTACAGGGACACACAAAAGAAATCGGTTACAGACTGTCTTTGAGTAATAATTGCTGAAGTGTACGGTAATTCAATTTAAAAATCCGACATGTGCTTTTATATTTTTTACATGTTACTCGATATATATAAATTCTATACCTTATATACAGGGCTGCGCAAAAGTATTCACGTACCATTCTCCTTATTAGATGAAATTGCTGAAGGAGAATTTTCAACTGAAGTACAGTCGGACCTCGATTTAACGAAGTCGGTAAATCCCGAGAAAAAGTTCGTTATATGGGAAATTCGTTAAATAGGGATTCATCTTTTAAAATACTTTAAGCTACATGAAACAGATTTTTTAAATTCATAAACACTATATATTATTAAAGAAACTAATTAATCACACTTTTAAAAATAAATTATATGTATTTTATTTATTTACTCCATCAAAAAGAAATCTGCAAAGAAAACAAGAATAAAACAAAACATTGTATTTTCGCACATTGTATCTTCAGTTTAAGAAAATAATTTTATATTAAAATTTATGAATTTTAATGACATTATCGTATTTATTATAATAAGTAATTTTAAGCATACATTAATTACTACATGTGTCCTTAAGGTTAATTGCTAAAAAAGTCTGTTAATTCTTTCCAAATTTTCAGTTTGAAAAAATGTTCTCATATAATACGTATGGCATGTTTGCAATGTAACCAAAATTATCTATAGGCATATTTTCTTCAAACTGTAATCCGCGTCGTATGGATGAATGTTTTGGCTTTCTTGGTGAAATGCAAAAAAGACAGAGATTTTGTTGCTCTTGTTGTTGTGAGTTAGGCGCTTGGTAAAACCAGGTCAAGGTTATTTATCATCATAAAATGTCTTAAAAGAAAGAAAAAGTCAAAATGTCCAGAAATATTTTGAGAGACAGGGAGTAAAAAAAATTATATCGCATGAAAAAGTTCGTTAAATAGAGAATGCACTTCGGTATTTGGAGGTTATTTTACGAAGAAATTTGCAAAATTTCCTTGGTTCCAAGGAAAAGTTCGCAAAATAGAGAAATTCGCAAAATAAAGGTTCGTTAAATAGAGGTCCGACTGTACATGTATTTCTTAAGTGAACTAAATTTTTGCATGCATATAGTTAATAGATACAAATCTATATAACATATTCGGAGCTGCTGAAAAAAATACGATAATTTTACGATTATAGATGGGATCAGCTGAAAATGGCTTTTGAAATGTGTTATGCGTTTGCATATGGTTGAATTAGAGTTAATCTTTTAATTTTTTAAACGGTGCAGTTTTGTTACATAATTCTGAATGTGTTGGAAAGTGTTTCATAATCTATGCTTGACACAGGATTTTTTCTTTCTTGTTTAATCTTATTATCTCTAACAGAGTTGATATGTTTAAATATTTCTAAGGTAATGAGCTCTGTTTTGTCCGATCTTGATTAAAATTGCTTTGCTGAACATAGTAAAAAAAAACTAGTGTGTTGTGGCCATCACAAAACTTTCTTCTATATAAATCACGTCAATTAAATCATTTAAATATTAAAAGAAATTACATCAATTTAGAACCAATTCGTATGAAAGTATACCTGAATTTGAAGTTTGATGAAAATTCGTGCATTAGTTATTGAGATAGAGCTGTAGGGAAAATTCTGAAAAATGCTGCATAGCAGCGCCACTTGTTGAGCGATTTGCACCAAAACACAAACAGCACTAATTCATATTAAGGTATACCGGAATCTGAAGTATGATGAAAATCGGTGCATTAGTTCTGGAGCTAGAGCTATTGTGGAAATCACAAAAAATGCAGCACAGCAGCGCCACCTGTTGAGCGATTTACACGAAAAGGTACAAAACAGCATTTCATGTCAAGGACTAACTGAATCTGAAGTTTGATGAAAATCCGTGCATTAGTTCTGGACATTGAGCTATTGTGGAAATCGTGAAAAATGCTGCATAGCAGCGCCACCAGTTGAGCGATTTACACCAAAACATAAACAGCACTAATTCATATCCAGGTATACCTGAATCTGAAGTTTGTTGAAAACCCAAGTATTAGTTCTTGAGATAGAGCTATTGCGGAAATCTCAAAAAATGCAGCGTAGCAGCGCCACCTGTTGAGCGATTTACACCATAAGGGGCAAAACGTCAATTCATGTCAAGCACTAACAGAATATGAAGTTTGATGAAAATCCGTGCATTATTTCTTGAGATTGAGCTATTACGAAAATCGTGTAAATGCTTCAAAATGCAGCATAGCAGCGCCATCTGTTGGGCGATTTGCACCAAAACATTACCAGCACCAATTCATATCAAGGATTAACGGAATCTGAAGTTTTATAAAAATCCGTGCAATAGTTCTTGAGATAGAGCTTTTGCAGAAATCCTGCAAAATTCTACATAGCAGCGCCACCTGCAGGGCGATTTACACCAAAAACTAATCAGAACCAATCTATATCAGGGACTACCTGAATATAAATTTTTATTAAATTTCGTGCATTGGTTCTTGAGATAGAGCGCCCACAAAATGTGTGTCACAGACAGACATTTTGTAAAAACATGTTTTTTGGAATCTCTAACCCATAAAACGTGTAAATCCGTCTAAAACTGGAATTCGAAAATTTTCATGAAACCAATACTTTCTTCTTGTCAAGATAGAAGAAATTAAAAAAAAAAAAAAAAAAAAAAAAAAAAAAAAAAACATAGAAAGTGGGAGAGTCGTGATTTTATGAAAGCAAAATTAAATTTAAAATTAATAGATGCGTTCAAGAAAGCTAACATTAGCCATAAAAGCTTTTTTTTTAAAATATAGATTAACTAAATGCTTACAAAAACATAATTAATTTTTTATCTTTTATTAATGAGTTAATCTCAACTTGAATAATGTATTTAATAAACTATACCTGGGACATTTTTGTGAAATATTTTTTTTTGCTAAATAATAATCAGAACAAAACAAATATTTCACCCTGACGCCTGCGACCCACATGAAATAGTGCAATAAATTTTATGAGAAAGGTTTTAGATCATCAAAAAATAATTTATCTTCTCCAAAAGTTGCTAAGTAATTAAAGATCGATGTTCTTTTCCTGTTTAGAAAATAATAAAAGTATTTTCTTTTGGAATGACGCTATTCACTTTATTTCTAACATGATTAATGGTCTGGAACTAGCGCTTATATTTTTGTTTCTAAAATATACTTATTTTTTTGCATAATATTGTTGCAAAATATTTTGTTTTTAACAACAACATATATCCATTCGTTTAACGAAGACAAAAGATTAAAGGTGGCATGAATTAAATGAGAAAAAATTCAAACTTTATCTAATATATACATGTTAAAATAAATTAAAATATTAACTACCGGATGTCCCAGAAATGTCCGATGATTTAAAATTCAATAACTTGCAAACGGTGACAGATATAAAAATTTCAGGAACTTGTATGCTGCGATTCTGAGTTTTAGTCATAAACATCATCGATAGATGATGTTGCAAGCAATAACCGCTATTTCCAGACTCGATTTTTCGGTCTCTCTCTTCTTCCGTGCCAAAAAAGGAGATTAAAATGTATCGAATGGATCCCCGAAGTACCAAAACACGGGTCTGGACTGAGCACCTATTGCTCTCAGCGGCAAATATTGTTTTAAATTTGAACTAAAATAAAGAATCATAGAAAAAAATCCCTGCCATCACACATAACCCTCCTGCAAGAATTTCTTAATATCTGTCACCGTTCGCCAGTTATTAAATTTTAAAATCCTTCGTCATTTTTGGAACACCCGGTATTTTTTGACTGGGTATTGTATGACAATTTTTTATTTTTGAAATTTAGCGTTATTTAGTAAATGAAATCTTACGTATGTATTAAAGTTTTTTTTTTACCTTTTGAAATACTCTTTGTATTTCTTATTTAAACGATATACCTTTGAAATTTTAGATTATTTTTTACAAAAGTGAGGTTGCATGTATAAAGCGGCGTTATTTGATGTTTTCTCTTACAGTCATCCTACTTAATACTAATTAGCATACTAAGAAAACTTATTAAAAAACAGGCGACATGTAAGTTAGCAATCCTCTTACAATTAAATAGGAAGATAAACGAAATACACATAAATCTGGTAATTTATGTATTTTGTAGCTATTAATTGATAAATATTATGAATTTATTGGTACTATTTATACCAATACACATTGGATTATTGACACGAACTTTGTATTCTAAAGTACAATTTACTGAAGAATCCATACACGATGTCGCACTTACGTAATAGTATTTATTGGTATTATTGTATTAATCTATCAAAATTTTAGCAAAAATCGATTCTTAGAAGCTTCAAATATGCAAATCGCAGTGTCAGATTTTTTTCAAGCCAAATATGTTTTGTGTTGTACGTCAAAAACTACACGCATTACAGTTTGCTTTCACAACGTTTAAAAATGAATTTAATGTTGAGTTCAAAATTTAAACCGTTATCATTACTAAGTTACTCGACCGAATTACTTCCCGTTTTGAATTCCAAAGTGCAATTTACCGAAGAATATGGTGTCAAAATTAGGCTGTAATATTGAAAATTTTATAGTTCGCTACAATTTCAACATTTAGACAATCTCCTAAACACTGATTCGAAGAATAAATTAGTAGACGTTATTTCTAATCGACTCTTATTAGTCATATTTTTGTACAGTGAATCTGGAACGCAGAAATAGAGAACGGGATATTCCTTACTTCTGCATGACTGTACTTTCGTTATCATAGATTTCACATTTTTCACAATACAATGTACATTTTCTCTAATAAAACGACTATGGCTAAAATACCTTTCATGCTTGTCAAGAAATACTATGCTATATATTTTACTATATATAGCAATATAAATATAAATATATGTATATAAATACTATACAGGGTGTCCGGTCTCAACGGTGTCCAATGGCTAATTCCTAAACCGTTAGTCATAAACATATAGTTCGAATTACAAAAATGTTTTTAATCAGGTAAAGAAACATTTTAAAAGCGATTGGGGTCAATAAAAACATTTCTTAAAAAAATACGAAATTTAAATTTTTATACTGTTCCCCGGTCCTATAAGTTATATTTAGTAATTTTTTCCTATTACACTGACAAGTAAGACAAAAAAAGTCCCATTCATATCACGCTAAAATTGAGCGAGTTATGAAACTTTAAAAATGCATGACTTATGCCACTTTTCTACTCTGAAAACAAATGAGTTCGGCTTGGCTTTGAGGGATCATATACCAAGTGTTTAAAGTATTTGAAGATCTTACTTCATGTGTATCTGCGCTTTGAAAGAAAATCCTACAAGTATTATGATTAAGTCTCAAATTGGCTAAAATAACATGTTTTATTTTGTCAGGATTTGAGACTGTTTCTCTTATGATTTCTTTTAACAAAAATTATGTTTTTTTTATAAGTTTTTATGTTACTTAAATAAAAGTACGTATGTTTTTCCACTTCAAAATTTGTACTCGAACTTTAACCTACTTTTAAATATCCGATCGAGATTTCATTTTAAATACTGGCGCAAATCCGATAACAATATAATATTATTAAAATTTTCGGTGGTTATCATTTATACTTATTTTACAGGATAACACAAAAAATTTCGAATAGATATCTGACAAGGAGTTTAAGAAAAAGTTTTAGATTAGATAATACAAGACTGCGATTGTTGGGTTTTTTAACTTTTATGTGTGTTTTAGCACTGAATCCGAAAATTACCTTAATTTTTAACCATTATGTCAGGATATTTCGCAAATCATAAATTTTCAAATTTAAAGAATAACAAAAATCGAATACTATAAAGTAGAGGAGATGGTTGTGTTTTTTAACTTTTGATAATTGATTTTTACGCACTTTTTAGCACTGAATCTGAAAATGACCTTCATTTTTAACCATCACGTTAGAATTTTTTTGCAAATCGCAAATGTGTAAGTTAAAATATAGCGAAAATCTCATACTATAAAACCTATGTAAAACATTTTTTTTTTATTTTTTTTTTATTTTATTAAAAAAATTATTCGATATTTTTGCTTATCCTGTGATTCTTACAGCTAAACAGCTGAGTGGTCCGATGAGATGGGGGAGGAAATTCAGTTTTAACATTGAACCTCTTAACTTTGAAATTTGCAATCTGCGAAAAATCCTGATATGATAGTTAAAAATGAAGGTCAATTTCGGATTCAGCGGTACAGAATATGTAAGAATCAATTATCAAAAGCTAAAAAAACATGACATAACCCAACTTTTGCAGGCTTGTGCAATCTAATAATATTTTAAAATACGTATCATTTTGTAAAGAATTGAGGCTGTTAATTTAGAATCATTTTATTTAACAAAAATTCTGTTTTTTCTTTCTTCTTAAATGTTTATTACAAATTGTATATTTTCCATTAATATGCCAGAACGATTAAAGATTTCAAATTTATATTTCAATGTTAATTTTACTCCCAAACATTTTTTATATCTGACGAAATTAGATTTCGACTAAATTTGTGAATAACCCCCAATTTGCAGCAAAAAATATGCTCCAACTTTAAACAGCTATTACTCGGTTAATTTTAATCGTAGAATAGCGGGACTTTTTTTGTATTACTTGTCAGTGTAAAAGGAAAATTTCACTAAATGTAACTTATAGGACCGGGGGACCGTATAAAAATTTAAATTTCGTAATTTTTTAAGAAATGTTTTTATTGACACAAATCGCGTGTAAAATGTTTCTTTACCTGATTTAAAACATTTTTATAATTGGAACTATATGTCTATGACTAACGGTTTAGGAATTAGCCATTGGACACCGTTGAGACCGGACACCCTGTATATTTTATGAGTATGTGTTATGAATAATTTTGAAACAATTTGTTTATTTCTACATTTATTTGTTTTTCAGACGATCTGGTAAGTAAACATAACCGCATTTAGTCCTTCGAAAATTATCACGGTAATCATCGAGTTTTATTTTTATAATCTATATTATAAAGGACTAGTCTGTCCATAAAGTTCACGCCATTTTGACGTTGACAACATTAAACTTCTAAACATTCCAGTTTTTACACCGTCGCATAGAGATAAGTGTGTACTTTCAAATGAATTTTGTTTGAGAACTGAGTCGCAATTTACTCATTTTTTATGGTTTTCAAAATAATTTCCAAGCATGAATTTTCTTTATCTTCATCGTATGCAGCCTATTACAACAGATAAATCCGTTTGCACTTAAATTAGAATAAATAGTCCAACATTAATTTCCAGATTTTATTCCACAACAAATTTAAAAATCCATCCATAAATAAGTAAAATACAAATAAAATAGAAATCTAAAACATAAAATCAAACTACGCTCTTAAACCACTGACATTACATGAACAAAAGACGCTGCTGTTATCTTTGGCGATTTCTTTTTCTATTCCAGGCACAAGGCAAATACGAATGTATCGCTTTAAATAAATTTCAAAACGTTATCTGAATGCATAATTGCTATTTTCCATCTAAAAATTATGTTTCATATTATTAGTGAGCGATCTAAAAAATTTATTAAATGTAAAAATTCTATTAGTCTTTGATTTTTAAAAAAGAGTTTTCACCTATATTTTTAACCCGGAAAGCCTGGGTTAGATTCCGTAGTTATAAAAGAAGAATTAAAAAAAAAATTATTATAGTAATCCTATTCAATCATTTGTAATGTTTAACGTATTAAACAAATTAAAGACAAGTATCAAAAATTGATACCGGGAAAAATTAATTGAAAAAAAATAAATATTAATGTAACATATTTTGAACAATTGCACAGAACTATTATGTTTAGCATCAAAATCTTTTATTACTATTATTATTGTTATTATTTTTTTTTTAAAGAAGAGTAGAGCAAAATACTACAAAAACGAACATCCAGATGAATAAATGTGTAATCTTATATTGTACTTTCTGATCATTTAAGAGTTTAAGAGCGTATTTGCTCTGTCAATGAATTATTATTTTTACTATTACTAACTTTAATTTTGAAGAACAATACTGTACTACAGTCCTGACGAATAAGGTGCAATTCATCTTGATACTTTCTGCTCGCTTAAGGATCTTAAGGACATAATGTTCTAACAATTGACTTCTACATATACTATGAAGATTAATTTAGATTTAAGATTTCAACTTATTTTTAATAGTATGATAGAAAACATTTCCACACATATGAGAACACTGTATTATAATAGCGGGACATTCTACAAATAATTATCTTTATAAAAATGTAGTAAAAATTTTTTACTGTAAGCACTTTCGTGGGAAACATTACCTAAATGATCAAGAAAACCCCTGTACTATTTTTTCTTATATACAAATTAAATAAGTAAGTAATTGGTAATGACACAATTATAACCTATGCTAATTTAGCCAGAAGTTTTCCACTAAAACAATTTATACATAATTAAAACTATTCTGCCGATTACATACATATTTATCATTTTACACAGTTTCATGTTCTACAGATGACATTAATAGATTCAGATTTATCGGAGATTTTATTATTATTATTCTATATTTAATTTATTTCAATAAATGATTTATGAATTTGAACAATATTTTACTTTGACTTGCTGGCAGAAATATTTCCTTGTTCTACCAAATCTATTACTAAACGTAAATATTATAATAATGTGTTGACCAGGTTTAAATTTAGCTCTAACCAGAAATAAAATGAGCAAAAATATTAAGATAAAAATCATAGTTACTTTTAATAATAAAATTTTATTCAACTCCATAAATTTAAATATTTTAATCTAAATTTAAAAAAATATTTAATTTTTCAAGCATTTAATCGATTTTATATCATTTAAAAAAAAAAAACGAACAATAATTATTACTACATTTTTTCCAAAATATTTTACCTAGTTTTAGGAACTCTTAAAATAATGAAGTTGCATTTCTATAATTCAATTGCTTTATTGTAAAAAAAGGGTTAAACTCTTCACTAGTTTTTCATGGTATTTTATCAATATCATCAACATTAATTGCCAAATAAATCTATTGCTTGTTAAAAACTTTAATTTTCAAACCCTCATTTAATACGAGAATACAAAATATTTTCAATATATTATCAAAGTAATAACAATAACAAGCATTTTCAAACAACACAGATATATTTTATATAAAAATATCTTCTTGTAATACCTTTAACTTATATTCCAAATTTTAACTATCATCATAAAGGCTGCTTACTCCTTATTAATATAGTTTTATTTTTCACCAGTAAAAGTCGGTTTATCATTTATTTCTTACAAAAACAAAATGTTCTACCAATTACTAAAATGTTTTATAGAACTTGAAGATCTGTTAAGTTATAAATATCTCAATTGATTGTATTTTTTATGTTAAATAATTTTTATATTAAATTTTTTACCTATAAGTCAATAATAGGATTCTGAATTAAAATTGGTGTAAAATACTACAATTATATGCAACTTTCGAGAACTTTAACCATTCTAAAACTATATGAATTCGAGAAACTATAATAAAAAAATCTTTCTTTTACTATTTCAAATTAATATTGTTTTTCACATCGTAAAGTCATATATCATTAGAGAATAAGAATGTTTTCCTCGGTCTGTCATATTTTGGTTATTTACATACCTATGGACATGGACTTGGACATCCTCTAGTATTATTACGGAGATTAATGTACTTGTATGACATCACGGATCTTCTGAAATGTTGATTTTATTAAGTTACTTGACTAATAATATGTTCCAATAATCCTGCCGGCTTCTAAAGTTTTGGCGACGTAACTGACTCATGTAAATATTGAAAATGGATTTCTCGTACAGTCGTTTTGAGTGAGACTATACGAAACTCGAAAAATTAGGAGATCCACATTTTTATTTAGTTTTGAAAGATAAGAGATTTCAGCAGCCAAACTAAAAATAGAGTTCAGAAATCCTCCGCTAGTTCAAATTCAGCGCATTTATTAAGTTGTAGCATTTTACAGTAATTAACAGTAATTACGGATGTCTCTCAGCATAAAATCACCATGTTTCCAACATATCAAAAGTTGATAAGTAATTAAAATATATTAAATTAAAATATTTAAGTTAAAACTGAATCTAAAGTGCGATTTATCTTATATCCATAATAAACACAAGGATTTAAAAAAAAAAATGTTGTTGATTGCAGAAATATTAAAAATCAAGAAAAAACTGCTAAAGTGTTTCCAGTGGTCAAGAATTTAATTATATCTTTCATAGCATGCAGAAATGAAATGAAGTAAAATCAACAACTGCATTATAATTATGGTGAATATTACATGTGGCATTAAAAACAAGAAAATACTGTAATGTAAAGGAGGGCACCAGATAATCAGCGTGTTTATCGCCATTCTTCACTTGCGTATGAGAAAAAACAACATCAATCATATATATTAAAACATAAAACTGATTCTGTAAGACCAGAGTCAAAAATTTTCACATTTACGCATGCGTGAAGTTCAATTTACCAGCTCTTCTATTTAGAAGTAGATATGAGCCGATCTGGTTAGCGGAGTGGTCTAAAGCACCAGTTTAAAGATCTGAACTTTTGTAGAAGACCCGGGATCGACCCCAACACCCGGCTAACTGACCTCTGTAATATTTTTGGTGATAATTCATTTCAATAATGACATATTTTAGTAGGAAGAGAAGTAATAGGATTTTTATTTTTAAATTATTATTATTATTACTATTTGAAGGGAATGTAATTAAATAATATTTAACGCTCAACGGAATTTCGAAAAAATAATAATTTTATATTTAAAACATTCAAGTTAAAATATTTTGCATGTAATTATCAATTTAAAAAAATGAGCCCATCTACCATTTTTGTTATATTTTCTGACCATTATCAAGAATATATATAAATGTATGTCAGAAAGAAAAGTTTCGCATTCTCTTCCATAAAAAAATAAAACGGCAAGAAAGTAAAATATTCATATAAGATCTCTAAAAGATATTACTTTGATATGCCTCGTTTAATATTTAAAAAATGTATAAATTATAATATTTTTAAAATATAAAATAAAATTATAGTAAATAATGTATGTACATTATAAATCATTATTTGCATCAAGTTTCAAATTTGGGCCTTTAGAGAATAAGACTGATGAAAATAAAATTCATGGCAGCTTTTAATGGTCGTAATATTGTTATTAAAAAAAAACAGGCCGTAGTAAGTAAAAATAAATGCTCTACTCTGTATTTTTTGGTAAATTTCTGATAAAAAGCATGCTTAATTTTGTTGTAAATCATAAACTTAAATGTGTTTCACTTCATTGAATAGGTTAGATTGATTGCATCCTCTATCTTCTTAAATCAATAGGAATCATTTATGGAATATAGAAATTTCTCCCGATTACAATAATTTATTTAAAAGCAACTATGATAATGTAACATTCATTTACCGTCAAATCTTGACGGGTACTATCTAGTAAGGTATTAAATTTAGATTGAAAACTTTACAACGCATCCCATGTAAACCAGGATTATAACAGAAAAGGAATGTTCAAAATGAGTATGTTTTTTAAAATCTTTTAACGAGTTGTGGTCTAGAAAACGAAAATTCATTCTGCTCTATCAATTTTATGAAATTTATAATTATGATGTTAATATTTGACGATTTAGTACATACTTTATCAGGCTTTACAAGATTTATATTGTTCTTGTAGAGCCTGGTAATGATACCTTGGAATGTACTTGATCTGATTAATTTCTTTTAAAAAACTAGGAAGTTTTTACTGAATTCTAGAATTTATAAAAATAATAGTTTAAGGGTTCTAAATTTTATAAGCCTTTATACCAGAAAGTCTGTCAGACGAGATTTAAAGAGTCACATAATTTGTTGAAATTTTCCATAGAACTGTGTTATTAATGGAAAAGAGTTCCGTATTGTAGGCACGATTTTCTGCTGCTCGCAGTAGTTATTTTCTGAAATCTAGCAACATTTAAATCCAAATATTTAAGCTCAAAGTAGGTCATTATATAAATATTTCCTATGAAAATTGTAAAGTGTACATATTTATAAAATATTTAAACATGAATTTTAAAAAAAACACTAATTATCTTATTACTTTTTTCAAGAATCATTATATAATTTTCTTTAGATGGGTTATCATAAATCAGAGATACAAATAGAAGTTGCGATCTAAACAATATCTAACGTATATGAAGAATACATGAGAAAATTCTGAAATGAAATCGTACTCAATTTTAGTACGCGAAATTGGACGTAGCTTCTGAATTTGGAATAAACTCTTTTGAAGTTTTGTTACCACAAATATTTTTTCTTTTGGAAATATTTATTTCCTGGTTTTCAATATTTATTATAATGTTCAGCATCAGTTTTCCAAACTACAACCATCTATATCATCCAGAGAAACATGAAAGCAGCAAGAGAAAAGACCGAAACAAAAAATCGTCAGTGTTTTCTCCGGTCTAAAATGCTTGTTTGCACATACATGCGTAATCACGATCCCATCAAAAAATAAAATGGTTATTACTTTAACTTTAAATCGTTTACAATAAATTGTTGTGCGAAAGTTCCATTACTTTTTCAACAAGGGGGCTCTGGTCCCTACGAGCTACGCTCGTCAACCCCCGTTCAGACACCGCAAACTCTAAAAGCATGCTAATTTGATCGGCTTTAAAAAAATTTCGGAAGAATGAATTATAATGGTTATTTTCGTCTTTGATTAAATCAGATCAGTGAAATATAGGAAAATAAGATAATATGAAATGATTTAAGTAAACAGAGTCTTTGTCTCCCGATATATTTTTTTAACAACGCAATAAAAAAGTTTTTTTTTCTTTTTCTTTTTCTTTTCTTTTTTTTTTTTTTTAATATCACATTTTAAATGTATCTTTTTAAATCTGAAGAAATTTTCACAAAAGTTTTCTGTCTCTGAATAGTAAAATATGCAAGTGAAAATACTTTTGTTGTTAGAAAGGAAATATTATTTGCGCTGTCTTAGTATTCTCAACACAAGAGAAATGCGACTCTTGTAGGCACTTCAATAATATCTGCATTGGTTCATTAGTTAAAAATATCTAAATTTGTTGATTTCTTGTAAGCATGTAAACCCTATTGGTTTACACTGGAAGTCTATGGGAATTTGGCGAAATATTAGAGATATCGCCAAGTTGCTGGCACTTTTGATGACTAATTTTGGTCGCCAAATTTGTCGACAGAACAGGGTCCCCCCTATGGTCCCCCCCCCTTATAGGTATGGAGATGCAAGCTGTTCAATGTATATGCAGATTAGTGTTAAAATATTATCTCAAAATATAAATTAAATGTCTCGCGTAAGTATATTTTTAAATTTAAACTGTTTGGCAATATTAAATATGACGTAATTTCCTCCATTTACACATTTTAACGCATGTTAATGAATTTATTATTTTACAGTATCCTTTCTCTTTTAAAATTCACGTGTAAATATAGTTTTTATGACGTAATGATCAATATTTTCCTGCTTTTAATGCGTATTCATTTAATTCTCATTGAAAGTTTTCTTTTGTTTATAATATTCGCTTATTAATATATATATATATTTTTATCTAAAGAAAATTTTATTCTTTGCGCTGTTTTTAAATTTGGCAACAATTTAAAATAATACCCGTTTCTAACAGTTGTAAAAAATATCTGTCGAAATGCTGAAAATTTGAATTTAAAATAGAAATAAAACCTCAAAAAATGAGTCAAATTAAAAAAAATAAATGCAGTCTGCACACCGTGAAGTTCTAATGTATAAAATGATCAAATTCCTGTGAATATATTTTTTCTCCTTTAAAACTTTTTTTATTGTTACGATTTTGGCCATCTTTAACGTTGAATATCTCTTTAAATAATTCTTTGATTTAAAAACTGTCTGCATCAGCGTGTTTATAAATTATTTCTCTATAATACCACCGATTTTCAAATTTTTGTGTACAATATTTTTCTTAATATTAACGAAGAAAGACCTCCGCTCACAAAAAATTCAAAACCGGCAGCGGTGACAGCATTAGTAACCTTTTTGTTACAATAGACATATTAGTTATAAGGGCTTACAATTGACATTTGCTGCAACTACAGTTAACCAGCAATTTTATGTAATTTAGTATAATGTCAGCAAAATGTTCTTTATTTACTTTCTAAATAGATACATATTTTGTCCTTGGTCATTTCATTAACAAAAAAATTAATATTAAGGTATGAATTTCCTTATGATATTTGTGCTTCCCACCAGACTTTTCATTAAGGTGCCAGATGCAACATGTTAGAATTTATTTAGATTGCATGTTTATTATAGTTTTTATTTCTAAATTAGTTATTAATATCAAGAGTAATTATACAACATATATACTTAAACCTTTCTTTTTTCATTTATGTATTGCTTGACAATAAAGCGAACCACTTAAACAAAACACAGCACTATTGAAGAATAATACGCTAGATAATTCTAAAATGACCATCTATGCCTACTTTAAATCTTTCTCTTTTCTGTTTTTTTACCTGTTACATAAAAATAACTAAAAACAATGATATTAACAACTACGTGAAATATTTTTGACAAGAAATATATTTAAAATAACTTACTTGTGCTAGCCATTTTTCTGAAAACTACAGTGAGCTAAAGTCATGTATTTCTTAGAAAAGATCAGGTGTCAGTTACAGGGAAATGCGTTAGCAGTTTCTTTCAAGCAGAAATATTTCGGAATGTGTTTTTAAAAATGCATTTTGAGAAATCTTTTTTGGATTAGAGAATACATTTGCCTCGTAAAAAAATATTTTGGAAAAACTCAGATGGTAATTTAAATTACAGTATGCAAATTTTACGTTGTTTTTATTAAAAAATTTAAAGTAAATGAAACATCTTTATTTATGTCACAAACTAAGATAGCAAAATTTTTTATTACGAACTTACATCATAATTGAAATCCTCTATAGACTACAGGGGAAAAAAAGGACCTTTTAAAATCTACGTAAGAGGAAGTTTTTAATAGAAAGTATAACGATTCAGATTTTTTGTACCACGTTTTCCGGGAAAACAAGGAATATTATTTTCATGTTTAATGGAATACGAAGGTGTTGCGACAATTCGAACTTTTTTAATTTGAACGAAACAGAAAATCTCGAAAACCTTGCTTAATTTTTTTTAAATCATTTCTCAATAACAAATTGTTTTTAAAATATTTTTGCAAAAATATTTCATCAAGAATGATTTTGAAAATTGCGTCATTTGTGCGATGAAACTTGCTAATCTAAATAATGCTATCTTATCACTTTTATAACATTTTTAGCTTAGTTTTTTTTCATTACAAGTGATTATCATATATATATTTATATAATGTCTAACTAAACTATTTGGAAACGCATAACACATTTAAAATCCCAATTTTAGTAATTCTCATCTACAGTCGGAAAAATATCCGATTTCTTTGAGCAGCCCTGTATATGATATATAAATTTGTATATATTAACTACACGCATGGAAAAATTTAATTGAGATAGGAAATACATACATCAATTGAAAATTCCCCTTCAGCTATTCCCGCTAATAAGTAGAATGGTACGTGAATTCTTTTGTGCAGGCCTGTATACGAGGTATAAAATTTATTCATACAGAGTAACATGCAAAATAATTGTTAAATTTAAAAGCACATACCGAAATTGAAATTGCACTTCCAGCAATTATTGCTCAGAGACAGTACTGTAACCGATTTATTTTGAGTGTCCCTGTAATTGAATGACAAATGATATGAATGTCCTCATTCTATATTAATCATCTTGAAGTGAAATGCAGTGATTAATACATTTGAAATACCGTAATGCCATTAAAATTCTCTGCGAATGATTTTCCCCATTGACCATAATGAATCGGAATTTTTTTGAGTATCTCTGTAAATTATATATTAATGCTACACTTCATATTCCATACTGAACATGTCATGGTAAACATCCTTAACATATATAGATTGCTTGAACATCCGAGTATATTTACGCGAGTTAGAGCGTGAGCAGACTAACGAACAGACAATCCGAATTTATAAACTATTTTCAATTTTATTCGAAAGTTTTAAAAAGGAAATGAACGCCTAATTTTACATTCGAATGGGGAAAGGTAAAAAATGCATACTTAACAAAAGTACGTTCACCGCAAATTATATCTAAAGTCTATCTCTTGTTTTAAAAGACAACCCAACACCCTAAAAAACTATCACAAACTCTTTAGACATCTGACCGCCTAATGAGAAAACGCGTTTATCAGCGTAAAACTATTGCTTCATGCTATAAGACTGCAAATTGTTCTATGAAAATTATTTGGTTGAGCAGAAATGGAAATATCCAGGTACAATTCTTAAGGTTTTTATATATTTATCTAAATGTAAAAGAAAATTTTCGATTTACTACAGAAAAACAGGAGAAAAACAGCTAAAAGTTTGTTTAAGTGCAAACAAGGCTAAAGGTTTTATGATTATTCTCGTATAACGGAAAACTTAATATAAGGAATGTACAAAAAATGTTCAAACTAACTCGAGATACTTTCAGAAATATGTTTTATTCTATTTTCAAAAAAGTCATTCTATTTTTTTTTTCAAAAAAAAAATCGTCATTATGTTAAGCTACATCAGGATAAGGCTAACAGTCATAACTAAAAATCTACTGTTATACTTTTGGAAAAACTGAGAAATGAAGCAGGAATTGAGCCTATTCCGATTAAATGTACCTCACCCAAGTCCACCGGTTTGTCTCCTTTGGATTACTGTGTATTTGGACTTTTAAAATAAGATTTTTAATTTCGGTAGAGTAAATTATTGGATGGACTCTGGAAGACTGTGGTCCAGCAGTGGAACCTTAAAATGAGTGGAACCAGAAAATAAGCCTTTATGTTTTTTAAAAAAAAGCTATTTTACCTTGGAAATCAAAATTTAACATGAAAGTTCATCAAAGAGGCTATCAGGTTGATCATATTAGACAGTAAAATTCTTATATTTGATTATATATTTCTTTTTCCAAAATCGTTACAAAAGTGTGTGAATTTTTCCTCTGAATTTTTCTAAACTCGATTTAAAAGCATTCACGTCATTTATTTAATAAATCATACAGAAAGAGGTTAAATATTGGTGGGTATTTTTGTTCGAAAATTTTAAATATATATTGAGTGAAATATTTCGATTCACGTTTAAATAACACCAAGAACATTAATAATCTTTATATAGAAATGAACTTAAACTTTGAATTTTTAAAAACAGCATGTATTATAGCATGGCACAGCAGTGCCATGCTTTTTTTATTTCCAGCTCCTCCAATGCTATTCTAACACAGTATGTTCCGTTGAACGAGTTATTTACTAGAACTTTTCCCCACTTTTCTCACCTTTGTAACCGTTTCCACAAATTTTCTTGAAACACCTAATTGCTTAAAAAAATCATCATCCTCCAATAAAAATAGAATGGCACTCTATAGGAGAGTGGCGCCCTGATCAAATGCTCAAACTGAATATTTTGTTCAAATTATGAGAGCACGATATACAGAACTTCGAGATGGAGATAATCTCTGGAAGAGTTCAGTTAGGCGAAAGAGATATCAACAAACATTTCCTTGGCAATTTGTTTTTCTCTAAAGCCGTCTAGTTAAATCAAACTTTAATTCTCGAATGTCCCAAAATCTTTGAGGCATCCTAGTGGAGAGGATCTTATCGATTTTGTCTTTCATTATTGCTCTTAGACCATTAGTCTGATCAAGTTACACCGTATTTACCACATACCTCGACTGTAGGTCAGTATAAAAATATCGGTCAAACTTGGAAGTGGACATAATCTCTGGACGATTTCAATCACACATAAACACACAATTAGAATGAGATATCAACAAACATTTGATTGGCGATTTTTTTTTGTCTAAAGTCATCTAGACCAATCATATTTTAATTCTCGAATGTCACAAACTCTTTGAGGCACCCTAATGGAGAGGATCTATTTTGTCTTTCATAATTGCACTTAGACAATTGGTCTAATCAAATTACACCGTATTCAACACCTACCATGACTACCGGTTAGCACGAAAACCTCGATCGAACATTGCAATATTATATTAATCTGATTGAGGATAATTGCAGGATTCGGGATAATGTTTTGTTATCTTGCTTTACTCCAGCCCCTCTTTAATGGTCTATGGAGTTTAAGTATGAAAGAAGCGACATATGATACTCAGACTGTTCTTAGACAAACGCGTATGTCCAAATTATGGCAAACCTAGGTATTATTTATTTCAAAACTTGTGGATTTCTTGGGGTTTTACATTTCGCTAAAAATCATTTTTTCTATAATACTGTTTGTCGTATATTATTTGCTTTTTCTTTGCCCCTTCATCGTTTTTAGACTTATCCGTCTAATCTAAAGTTATCTGTTTTTAATACACATGTGTGTCGTATCTTATGCGTATCGCAGCTTTTTAGAGAATTTACTTAGAATAGAAATAAGCTATTTTAAGTCTGTTGCTATTGACCTCAGTTTCTCAGATGGATTCATTGATTCAATTAATAACAAACTAATGAAAAATACCCATACACGCGTCAAATCTGTTCTTAATAGGAATATAATTACACTTACATTCTTCCAAAAAAAGAGCCATCAAATTTCAAAATTCTGGTGAAATTCAATTTTAATGTACTCAGTCTTAATACAATTATAATTGTAATAATATTAAATAATACAAATTTTATTACAGTAATCTTTATTTGTAGTTTTCAACTATACAACTTTCGAGGAATTATGGTGTGAAATATTATCTATGATGTTCTTTGGCAAAACAGTTTTCCATGTTAATTAGCACAAAGGATACATAATTTTTTCTCAGGGGAATGCAATATACATGTTATCATAGGATAATTTTATTTAATTTTTTTTCGTTATCTATAACGCTTTTCATTAAGAGTTATATATGAAGATAATCTAATTTAGCAAAACACATAAAAATTTCAGATTTTTTTAAATACAGCCATAAACATAGAATGACGTTTTCAACAAAAACTTGATTTCGCTATTATTTGTAACGGACCACTTTAGACCGCTTTATATTTTATATGAGATTGTTTTATTGTACTTTTTTGTTCGCAGTTTTTACGCATGAATTTTCTTTTCCATCAGATCCACTTTAATGCATGTAATTTTGTTCAAAAATGTAAAAACTTTTCCAACTGAATGGAAGCTTTATCGATTCGCTGACAAAATATTATTTTACATTTAAATCGGGATTAATGCTACACAAAAATTTTCACTGTATTTCGCTTTTGTTTGTTAACAAACTGTTTTTTGCCCATAAATGATGTTATGTTAGAATAACTATTCAAACATATGCTATAATAGAATTTTAATGATATTTTTTTTTATATAATGCTATCTACAAATAAAAAATAAATTTATTTCATTATCCTGTTTATTAGTTCATTATTTCACTATTCCGTTCAACAACTGATAGATTTTTTTTTGGTCAAATTTTAGTATGTTTAAATAATAAAATTTTAAAATGTTTTTATGGTATAAGTTTATACCTAACAATAACATAAATCAGCCTTTATTCATTTTCTGTACTATATGCCACTATGTTTTTTTATTATTATTATTAGTAGTAGTATTAAGTAGGAAATTTTTATTTAGCATATGTGACACTCAGTGAATTGTGATTTCCATTTAGCTAACCGTCTTCACTGCGACAATACTTTTAGATTTTTATATTGAGAAAGGGAAAATTTAGCACAATCACATAAAGTATTCGAATTCATGGTCAATTTAAGGTAATCTCAGTCTTTTATGATTTCGAAAAAATTGTTAATGTATTTATGTCAAATTTTCAAATAAATTCTGGTTATTTTGTAGACAGGCAATATGCTTTACAAAAGACATACATTTTGCTGTAAAATCTCATATACATTGAAACATAATGTGTTTGGATTTCAGTGTATTTTTCTTCTCATTATATTTTCTTCTATTTAAGTTTGTAAGTGTAAAAGTTTTTATTCATCAATAATTATTCGATATTTTTTCGTGTAAATAAAATATTATTATTTAATGCTAGTCTAGTTAATTAACTGAAATTACTTTAATATTTTATGCATAGAAAATATGGCACCTATAAATGATAATAGCCATTATAAGAACTGGGAGCAAAGCATTTAAAAAGTAATAGTTTACCTTAGAGCAACGTTACATCGACGTTTATTTATTGATTTATTTTTTAGTTAGATTTCGTATGAAATAATACCTCCTGTAATCTCCCCTATGTTGTAATTTCTGAAACATTTTTGCAGATATATATATATATATATATATATATATATATATATATATATATATATATATACACACACTCTATGGCCAAATGTGACCGGCCACTTGCGCTTTTTGACGTTTTCTTAAATATCTAGAAAAATACATGAGGAATTATCCTGAAACTCCAGGAGTGTAAAGATAATAGTACAGGTCATACGTTTACGTGAAGATGTTTTATCCCATAGGAGACCGTCAACAAATTGAAATAGAACGAATGTCTTTTGGATAAACCCTCTGTAAAAACGAATGTAGCAAAAGCGTTCAAACTGTAGATTATGATTAAGTGCCTTATTGTAGAAATTTGTGTTCATTTTTATGAGAATAGCATGTATATTCGTAGAAAAATTAAAGTTTTTATAAAAAGAGTCCCAAATTTTGCCAAGTTTTTTGCTTATAATTTGCAGAGTTCTTAATATAAAAGAAAAGTTCTTTTCAGAAAATATGACAAATAACATTGTACACAATACCCTGCAATCAGAATAAAAAAAATAATAAAAATTGTATGAAAAATGAGCAGTTTTACTAAATAATGATTCACTGCGCATGCCCGAATGTAAGCAAATGTAATGTGCATAATGTGTTATCTAAATGTATAGAACAACTTTTGTAAAAGTCTCAAAAACATAGTTTGAAAATTCTGAAAATTATCGTTGATAGAATCAGCTCAAAATACGTTGTTTCCAAAATGAAGCAAAAAGATGAGGATTTATATCCATATATCCACTGATTAGTGCCAGTATAGCATACACAATATTGCACGTACTACTGTATTTTGATACAACCCCTCATCTTTTTGCTTCCTTTTTGGAATAACGGATTTTGAGCTTATTCTATAAACGATAATTTTCAGACTTTTCAAGTTATATTTTTGAGATTTTCACAAAAGTTGGTCGATACAATTAGCTAACAGATTATGCTAATTATATTTTGTTTACATTCGGGCATGCGCAGAGAATCATTATTTGGTAAAACTGCTCATTTTTCATATTATTTTTATTATTTTTTTCATTCTGATTGCAGGGTATTGTGTACAATTTTATTAGTTACTTGCTGTTTAACCCGTTCTACGTACGGGAGTTCATGGATTTAATTCTAAAAGCGAAATTAAAAATAAATAACAGTACAACCAAATTAAAATTCATAAATATAAAAATGTGTTATGTCTATTAAAAATCAGCAATTACACAACCAATATGAAATAAATATGTACACAAAAAATCAGTTATGTATTAAAAAATAAATAAAAGTAAGCATTTACACAACCGAATTGAAGTTTGGGAATATAAAAATCTGTTATAAAGTCAATATTTACGCAACCAAACAAAAATTTTTAAGAAAAAAAAATGAAATTTACATCGTCACTGCAAAAAAATGGGAAAAAATTATTTTAAAATGAAAAATCTTTGTACTATTTTCCACGTCACCAATAAGGTAAGTTGTGGTAGTCTCGTTTTTGTAGTGAGTATTTACTCAACCAAATTAAAGTTTAGGGAATCAGTTATGAAGTCAATATTTACACAACTAAACAAAAATTTGTAAGAAAGAATGAAATGTACATAGACATTGTAAAAAAATCATTTAAAATGAAAAATCTTTGCATTGTTTTCCACTTCATCCATGAGGTAAAGTGCAGTAGTCTCGTTTTTGTTTGTTTGTTTTTTATAATAAAGCAAAATAGTTGCGACTTAAGAAAAAACTTCACGGTAGACAATGTTTTATGTAAATAACTTATCAGACTGTGACAAAAGTTTTCCTTGTTTTGGTCCGTTCTTATCCCAAATACGTACACATCCTCTAGAGGTTGCTCATGAAAAGGGCACATACAACATCCCATTTGAGAAAACTGGATGGGCAAATAGATTCCAACTTTTTTCGAACTTTGACCCTGAGATTTATTGATAGTCATAGCAAAGGCGAGCCTAAGTGCAAACTGACGGCGGCGTAATTGGAAATTTAAACTGGTATCTGACAGAGTAAGTAGGATCCTCGGTATGAAAACACGGATGCCTCTCCTATGTCCTGTCAAAACGTCTGCATCTAAAACATTTTGCGACAACCTTTTGACTATTAAACGTGTTCCATTACAGAGACCACTGGACGGATTCATATTCCTAAGCAAGATAACAATAACGCCAACTTTAAGATTTAACTGATGTTGTGGCATTCCAGAAGGTGTTAAACTATTGATGAAATCCATCTGCAAATTATTTTGTTCTTCTTCATCATCACAAAGTATTGTATCAGCACTGAAATAAGACTTGACTTCACCAGATACTTTTCGTAATACCTCCTCATTCAGTCTCAAAAAATCCTCATTTTTGGGAGAACAAATGGCTCTTTCCGAAAGATGATCAAGATCAATTTCAGACGAACCAAAAATATCATCCAATATAGAATCCTGCACTAAACATTCTGGAGGTATTTCAATAATATCTTCTCCAAGTTCATAATCATTAGTCAATCGACCATCCGCCAGGCAAATGAGACATTCCACGCAATCAAGTTCCTCCAGCTCCGTTCGCATATTTGTAATCAGACTGAACTGTCTAAATGTTGGCCATAGAGAAGAATTCTTGATAGAACTTTCAAAAATGAGTGTTTTGTTTGTATGTATAACTACAGATAAAATCTGCCTTCAGTCACCTCCAAGAATAAAAGCTTTGCCCCTAAATGGGACATCTTTGCCAACCAAATCTCGCACAAGTCTATCAACAGCATTCAAATCATGAATAGGTGTCATGGAACATTCATCCCATATAATGAGCTTAGCCATTTTTCACTTCCTTCAGATGTATTTTGCCGAATTTTTTAAGCTGAATTATCCAATATGGGGACTGGTAATTTAAATTGAGAACGTGCAGTTCTTCAACCTTGTAAGAGTATAGTTGCGATGCCTGTCCAACGGGAATTGCAGTATGTCCCATTCCTCTGACGTAATGCAGCAAAGTATTGAATAGGAATCTTTTTCCTGATCCCGCAAAAGCATTGACACAGAAAACCTTAGCGACAGTAGCATAATCATTTTGAATACTTTCAATGACAGCATCAAAAATTATACGTTGTTCCAGATTTAGCATGTTTAACAATCATTGTCCCTCTGCTCTTTCTTCTTGTAAATCATAGATATCGCATTCCACAGAGTTCTCCAGGCTTGAGGGTTTAGGTAATTCATGGCTCTGAAGTGTCATGTTGTGTATGCGTAGATGATTGGCTATGTCTTAAACGGCTATATCTCTACTCCTATAGCGGAAGATGGCGAGCAAAATCGTCCGAGAGTTCTGACTGAAACTGTTCCCATAATTGAATCGGTGAATTTTGATTGCAAAAGACACATATGAACAAAAACCGTCGTCTCTGTTTGGGCGGCATTTCAAAACCACATGCTTCTGTTAAACAATGTTTCCATTCATCATCATCTTCTAATACATTACTAACAGAGCATACACCCTTGAATGTTTCATGGACAGTATTCTCATACGTCCTTAACTTCTCGAAATATTTGGCACCGGGAACATGACAAAGCAGCATACGAAGATGGAATTGCTCAATATCCTTTGGGCTTACAGAATACATTCTTCATACTATGTAGTCACCTAATCTAACACGCCTTTGCCACACATTGCCTTTCCATACAAAGTGCTTTGGAATTTCTGTATAGAGATAGATGTTTGCTGAAGGATATGACTGCTAAGTAGAAACCAAGCAGTGAACATGGTGTATTTATTTCTTGCCCTTTCAAAAGCTTCACGTTCTTCAGCTTCCCTCAAATACACAGACTGCATGTCTTGTAGATGCACAGACAATCTAATAATAGCATGCGACTTGTCCTGCATGGGCTTTTCAAACAGTCGCCACATTGCCTCTTGTGTCGAAACATATCGTGCATTTAAATAACTCTTCACCTCATCCCACACAACAGATCCCTCACCGTTATTTTCAAAAACAACTTTTGCACAATCATGATCCTTGTATACATACTTAAAAATGTACTTAATGGATTTAACAGAGCTGCATATTTCGACATTAACATGGGCATTATATTTCTTTGTGAGGTATGAGTTATAAGGAACAATCCAACGGTTGTCTACGAAATTTCCCTTTATCATTACGTGATTACCATCATCACGCCGTCTGTACATTGGGTAACCATCAACATTCTCAGCCGTTTCATTTCTGAACTCCTTTGGATAACCCGTGTTCCATCCAAGATGAGTTTGGATTAATGACGCCATATGGACCGTGAATCATCGTAGCCTTCACAATTTCGTTCAATCCATTTTTAATTGTGGGATCAGGTAATTCAGCACAGACGATGGTGTCAATAGACGCTGGATCTCTTATCTTATCATCATCAGTTAAAATGAGAAAAAGGTGCATGTGTGGCAATCTTCTCTTTTGGAATTCAATAACATGTATTGCCGTTGCTGCTGGCATGTATCGTCCCAAAATGCCGTTCTTTTTAAGATCGTTCAACATTGCTTTCTTCTTCATATCGAACACGCGTGCCACTAAATCTGGGCGATCACCAGGCTTTTGTTTTGGGAAAAGTTCCGCTTTGATTTCTCGCCAATTTGGATTGCATGTTAGGATGACAAAAAGATCAGGCTTATCAAATTCTCTAACTAAGGTCATCGCATCTTGATAATTTTGCTGCATGGCTCTGGAACTTTCTATGAATGTAGATGGCAAAATAACCATTACACATAGTTTCAAACCAGATTGTTCTGCTAGAGCATTAAGGTGATCTGCTAATTCTAAGTAAGATTCTACTCTTAAAGTTTTCTGGTTAGAGCGTATGTAATTCAAGCGGTTTCCTTCAACCTTGGCATAAGCATCTACGCAATACTGCTGCGTGAGTTTTCCATTATAAAGTATGGGACTAAAAACATTCCTTCTCACTGACAATCTGTGACTGTAAAAGTGAATTTGAGAACATCCTGCATCGACACTTCAACCCTTTTCGCCATGTAGGAAAAATAAAACATAAGTCATGGGGTCACAATTAGGATTCAGGGTGTTTATTCTACACAGTTGATTCCTCTTCGGATATATGCAGATATCCCTATTGGTAGGTGGTGTACCATCCGAACTATGGAAAACCATGCCTATATCATTTGACTTTGGTTCATTGTATCTGCCTCGATGCTTGTCCGCTGATAAATTTTTATCGCATATATAGATACACACGCTTTCAGCTGCTCCAGGTCCTTGTTCTTCAATGGCTCTTTCTTCCATTTCATGAAGCATTCGAAAAGCATAAGGATTAACTCGCCTGATACATCGTCAAGCTTGCTCATGATTTCTTCTTTACATTTTTAATTTTCTCTACTGTTCATACGTTGCTGCAGTGCTATATCAGAATCCAATGCATACAGTTGAGCATATTTTTACTGATCTACTTCAGATGGATGAAGATGAGAAGTAATGATAAATTTGACCACGGATTCTAAAAGAATAAGGGCCGGCACGTGGTGGCGGTGTAACATGAGCACCCATAGAGGCAAAAGGCAACGCACTGTTATATGACCTTATGTGCTCCTTAAAGTGAGCTGACGATCTATCTCTGCCATTTATAAGCTGTCTCATCTGATCTGGATAAGGTTAAAGAGGTTCCAAAATTGCTTTGCCGTTGTGACAACTGTGAGTATAAATTCCTCTTGTATTCTACTCTGCATTGAAAAAAGGCCCTACACTTGATGCAAACATTGTCCAAGTGACCACATTGTTGTTCTTCAACCGTTGGGTGTAACTCGCATCTTCCGACATTATTTGTACTATTCATTATTCGACGACGAGAAATGGCTTGTAAATGATTTTCCCTCACAGCCAGTGGTTGGGTACCCTCATCGTGACATCTTTTTTGAGCTCGCAGTACAGCTTCATATCTTCTTAAAGCAGTTTCTTCCTCCGTTTGTGCCATTCGTCTTTCCCTGATTCTTTCTGCCACTGCCAGTCTTCTTGCAGCAGTATATTCCTCAGTCTCATTAGCTCGTCTTTCATGTTGCCTTATACCCCTCTGTTTTCGTGAGGAATTGTCAGTAATTGACTTTTTGCGCTCAGGCATCTTATTTTGAAAATTTCAATTTCCAATGTTGTTCCGGCTAATTCCCTAAACAGCTAGTTAGCCAGCGCATGCTCTATTAGAGCTGTGTACTTTTGAACTGAAACGAATTAATCTTTATGTTGATGTTAGAATTCTTTTAGATGTAATGTGTCGAATGTGACTTCATAGATTTTTATGTTCCGTTTTGTAATTAAATGTTTGTTTTGTGCCGTAAAGAATGTTGATTATTTGTAGAATTATATAACACTGAACCACCGTTGACGCTAGATTTGATTTGAAATGAATGTTTAAATTAAGTAGAAAAGAAACTGAATATTTGTGGTGCATCGGCCGGGAAGTCTAGATGTGAAAAGATTACTGCGTGATATTTTTGTTTTGTTTCGATTTGGAACTGGTGAGTGTTGATTTTTGTTATTATTTTATTTCTTGAAAATTAATGAAAACAAGGAACGAAAAATGCGTGATACGCATCGAACGGTATTAAATAAATTATTTGAAGAAACTGAACAGTATTTAGCTAGTAATGAATATTCTTTAGAAAATTTACAAGAATTAGTCGATAAGTTAAACGTTAAATCTAAGACTATTAAGGATCATGATAACAACATTTTAAGCTTAATAAATGCGAAAAATGTCGAAAATGAAATATTGAATATTGATGAATATGACCAGAAAATAGTAAGTTACAGAAATAAATTAAACTTTAAAATTAAAAGTTTATCTTCTAATGCAGATATTACACATAGTAATAACATTGATTCAGTGCGAACATGTCATGCTGCTACTGAACTAAAAAGAGTAAAATTACCAAAGCTACAAATAAACCGATTTTGGGGGAACAAGACAAATTTTTAGAATTTTGGAACCAGATTGAGTTAGCGATAGATAAAAATCCAAGTCTAACAGAAATCGAAAAATTTACGTATTTGAAAAGTTTGGTTGCAGTAGCGGCTGCAAACACGATTAATGGTTTTGGATTAACTGAAAATAATTATGCGGTGTTGTATTGCTTTTGAAACAAAGGTATGGTAGACATGACATGCTTCTACATACTCACTTAAACAATTTATTAAATATGAAAGGTTTGAAAAGTTCTTCTGACACTGGTGGATTACGAAATTTATACGATAAATGTCTAGTTCAAATTCGAAATTTAGAGTCGTTAGGTGTAAAACCTGATACAAACAGTGGGTTACTTTGTCCAATTTTACTGAAGTTAATACCCCCAGATTTGACATTGGAATTTAATAGAAATCTAAAAGACGGAGAAATTTGGAATATAGATAAACTTATGAGTTTTCTTAAAAATAAAGTTGAAAGTAGAGAACGAGTATCAACTATCCATGACTTAGATGGTAAAAAATCATTTTCTAATGAAAATAAATTTCAATATAGACCAAAATTTACAGATAAACAATTGAAATGTAAGCCTAGATATCAATTTAATACGAATTTATATAAACAAAATAGTGTTCCAGCTACTGAATTCATGACTTCAGTAAATAAGAATTCGTGTTTATTTTGTAATAGTGTTGATCATAATAGTGAAGTGTGTAATTATTTAACCATAGATCAGAGGAAAGAAATAATAAAAAAGCAGGGAAGATGCTTTTTATGTTTACAGCGTAAGCACAGAATTAAAGACTGTGAAAATACTAAAATGTACGATATTTGCGGTAAGAAACATAATAGGGTTATTTGTTTTCAATTTGAAAATGATTCCAAAATAAATGTTGACAAAAGTGTCGTATCTATTTCCCATTGTGGTAACAATTCCACTAGTAATGTACAGAATGAAAACACGCATTGCAACATATTTTTGCAGACTTGTTCTGTTATAATAAAAGATCCTAAAAATGATAATAATGAACCAGTTCGTGTCTAATTAGATAATGGTAGCATGAGAACATTTATAATTCGCGACATTTCACAAAAATTACAATTGCCGGTTATTAGAAAATAAACTTTATCTGTTTATGCTTTTGGAGCCGAAATGGCAACTGAGAAAACTTATAATGTAGTAAAGGTAAAACTTGTAAATAGAGAACATCCCTCTTTACACATTGAAGTTGAAGATCTGGAAACAGATCAAATTTCCGCTGCTTGCTTACCCACTCCTGATAAATACATTAGGAAAACGTATAATAAATTAAAAGGTTTACAACTAGCTGATAGTTATGAATGTACTAGTAAACAAATTGCAGTTTTAATCGGCACTGATAATTATTATAATATTGTCACTGGCAGAATCAAAAGACTAAAGAATAATCTCGTAGCTACCGAGACCCTTTTTGGCTGGTGCTTGCAGGGTTATACGGGGTCAGCCAATGAATTGTTCAGTATGAAAATTATCGTTGTAGAAAAGGATATACCCGATCAAATCAGAAATTTTTGGCAGTTGGAAAGTTTAGGAATTGAATCCGAAACTCAAAATGTTAGTAATGTGGACGATGACATTATGGCTGATTTTCATTCTAATATTGTTTTTAAGGATAACCGGTATAAAGTAAAATTTCCATAGAAGGCTAATTTGAAAATGTCTCTTACTAACAATCGCGAAGTCGCATACACAAGATTTTTGAAATTGAGAACGAGCTTTAGAAACAACCCTTTGTTATTCTCAGAATATAAAGCTATTTTAGATAGTTATTTAGCAGAGAATATTATCGAACCTGTTGACAATACATCTCATGTAAACTCATTTTACTTACCCCATAGAGCAGTAATTCGTGAAGATAAGTCCAACACTAAAGTTCGCATTGTCTTCCACGGAAGCGCCCATGCTAAGGGTGAACTGTCAGTTAATGATTGTTTACATACCGGATGTAATCTCATTCCCGAGTTGTTCAGCCTTTTAATCAAATTCAGAATCTTTCCCATAGCAATTACGTCTGATATTCAACAAGCTTTTTTGCAGATTGTGATTGATGAACCAGATAGGGACTTCACAAGATTTTTCTGTGACGATGAACGATGGTTTGATGATCCAGGTAAGGAATTTAAAATATTCAGACTAAAGAGAGTGCTCTTCGGTGTGAAATCAAGTCCCTTTCTTCTGGCTGCTACCATCAAGCATCATCTACAAAGGTATGTAGAAACATTTCCTGAATCTTTTGAAATTTTAAATTCATCGTTATACGTTGACGATCTTATTACAAGTCAACCAAATATTAATTACGCATTTAAAATTAGTAAAGAGGCGTATGAAATATTTCAAGAAGCTAGTATGACTTTCAGAAAATGGAAAACCAACTCGCATGAACTGCGTGAGATATGGAAAGAATATGGTTTACATATTGATGAAATTTCTGATAACTTAAATCTCACTAATCAGAATTTGATACCTTCCAAGGTCTAATGGGTTGCTTGGGACCCAAAT
Organism: Maratus speciosus; assembly: GCA_963932465.1. Taxonomy (NCBI): domain Eukaryota; kingdom Metazoa; phylum Arthropoda; class Arachnida; order Araneae; family Salticidae; genus Maratus; species Maratus speciosus. The sequence goes on along the minus strand of OZ010791.1, from coordinate 490,388,295 downwards.
AGTGACATGTTTTCATTTACGACTCAAAATCTAGAAAATTTCCTTACGAATAAACTTAGTACTAAACGTTATTTATTGCAAACTGTTGGCCGGATTTTTGACCCAACTGGATTTATAAGTCCTTACACTATTAGAATTAAATGTTTAATTCAAGAAATTTGGTGCTTAGGACTTGATTGGGATGAAAACCTACCCAGACATCTAGACAATTTATGGAATTAATGGTTTGAAGAAATTAAAGAACTAAATTGTATTAGCATTCCCAGATATTATTTGGCTGATATTGCCCTTGATGAAGTTGATTATTTTGAGTTACATAGTTTTTCAGATGCTTCAAAGAAGGAATATGGTACGGTAGTGTATCTTAGAGCAGTGTTAAAGAATAAGAACATTGTTACTAGTTTTGTGGCAGCAAAAAGTCGAGTCGACCCTTTAAAAACTGCCTCTATACCTCGTCTGGAACTTTAAGAAGCCCTTTTGTCTGCTAGACTTTGTAATAAAATTGCCAAAGAATTAGCTTTTCCTGCAACTTGCTACTTTTGGATCGACTCTACTATTACTTTTTTTTGGATTAGAGGTGAGCTAGAAAGATTTAAAATGTTTTTCAGAAACCAGATAAAGGAAATCTGAAATCGTAGTGATCCATTAAATTGGTTTCACTGTCCTGGAAAAGATCATCCTGCCGATCTAGTTACTAGAGGTTTGACAGTTTCAGAGTTGAAAAACAACCATCTTTGGTGGGAAGGTTCCCAGTGATTAAAGCAATACAGATCTCTTTGGCCAAAATTGGATAATGCATTCGATAAATTAGATATTTCTAAAGTTAAAAATCAGTTAGAACTAAAGAAAAATCCTGTTATAAAATCAACTATTGTAAATGAAAATCAGTTAAACATTGATTTGATTAATCGATATTCTTGTTTTATGAAGTTAATAAGAATTGCTGCATGGTGTTTAAGATTTCTGAAAAACTGTAAATTGAAATCAGGAATTAGAAAATATGATTATTTAGATACTTCTGAGTTACAGAACTTGACCACAGAAGCATTTTTAGCCTGTTTGAGAAGATTCATTGCTCGAAGATCTAAACCCTGTGTCATATGGAGTGATAATGCCACAAATTTTAAGGGTACTTGTGCTCTTTTGAAATCCTTCTAAGAGATTTGTGCTTCGGAAGAAATTCAGCGATTTAGTGCTGAAGAACGAATTCAATTGAAATTCAGACCCCCTGCATCCCCACATTTCGGCGGATTATGGGAATCAAAGATAAAAACCATGAAGCGAATTCTCTTGAAGATAACTAAATCCTCTATCTTAAATTTTGAAGAGCTGTCGACACTTGTGACGCAAATTGAGGCACTTATGAATTCACGTCCGTTGACCCCCTTGTCTGCAGATGTTAATGATCTACAACCACTGACACCTGGTCACTTCGTCATTGGAGGTTCTCTTTTGAATGTTCCTGAAAATAATACTGTTTTAGGCTTTTTACCTTTTTCTTCTAGGTGGATACTATTTCAAAGATTAAAAATGCAATTCTGGAACCGCTGGAGCCGAGAATACTTAAATGAGCTGCAAGTCCGCAGTAAATGGAAAAGTCGTCACAAAATGATAAAGTTGGACAGCTTGTGTTATTGAAGGAAGGAAATGACAAGTGTATAGGCTGGAAACTAGCTCGAATTATGAAATCTCATAAAGGCGATGATGGACATGTCCGTGTAATAGATCTCAAGACCTCTACAGGTATGTTACGTCGAAATATCACCAGACTAGTACCTATGCCATTTTATGATGATCATGGACAACCGTCCAACGCCGGGCGGGATGTCCCGATTAATTCTCTAAACAGCTAGTTAGCCAGCGCATGCTCTATTAGAACTGTCTACTTTTGAACTGAAACGAATTAATCTTTTTGTTGATGTTAGAATTCTTTTAGATGTAATGTGTCGAATGTGACTTCATAGATTTTTATGTTCCGTTTTGTAATTAAATGTTTGTTTTGTGCCGTAAAGAATGTTGATTATTTGTAGAATTATATAACAATGAACCACCGTTGACGCTAGATTTGATTTGAAATGAATGTTTAGATTAAGTGGAAAAGAAATTGAATAAAGGTTATGATCAAATATTTAATAAATAATAATCCAATATGAAACGAAAAATAGCATAAAAACGCAATGCACAGACAACTTTAAAATATCTAAATAAGAAATAAGAATTCTCCTGTTAAAGTGTTGAGTTGTTCAATAACTATTCGATTTAGAAAAATATTTTTCTACTACTGAGCATTTTTTTAAAATGAAATTTAATTTATAATGTTGCTATTGCAGCAGCCGTTAAAACTATATCTTTGGAATAAGAGAATAAATGGAATAAAAAGTTTTGTTGATATTTGCGATAAAATGATTTCTTTATTTTAAAAAAATAATAATTAATCGCAATTAAATAATCTCTAATTATTTGCATGCCAGGTAAAATAATTATAGTAATGTCCGCTACATATTTTTACTATTCCAGCATATTATACGTAATATGTATGTCTCGAAAAATATTTGTCTATTACTGTGCATTTTTTAACGAAATTTAATTTATTAATGTTGCTATGGCGGCAGACGATAAAAATACATCTTTGGAATAACGGAATAAATAGAATTAAAAGTTTTTTATGTTTTCTTTATTTTTTTTTAAAAAAAGGTAATAACTAAGCGCAATTAAATAATCTCCTATTATTTGCATGCGAGGTGAAAGAATTGTGGTAATAACCCGCTACATCTTCTTACTGTTGCAGCGTGGCGTAAGTAATCTGTACATCTCACATTGCAGTAAACATTTAGAACTGGTTAGAACTCTCGCGATTACGGATTGAACATAAAAGAAGGCAAATATTCGTCAAGAACATAAAATAAAAATCTATTTAAAATTTTCGAATTTTTTTTTCCAATCGCTGGAACACTTTTTATAAAAACTTTAATTTCTCTACGAATATACATGCTATTCTCATAAAAAAGAACAAAATTTATTACAATAATGCACTTAATCATAATCTACAGTTTGAACGCTTTTGCTACATTAGTTTTTACAGGGTTGTCCAAAAGATATTAGTTCTTTTTCAATTTGTTGACGGTCCCCTATGGGGTAAAAAATCTTCACGGAAATATATGACCTGTGCTATTCTGTTTACACTTCTGGAGTTGCAGGATAATTCCTCATGTATTTTTCTAGATACTTAAGAAAACGTCAAAAATCGCAAGAGGGCGGTCACCTTTGGCCATATATATATGTATATATACAAACATATATATAAATAACCTTTTTATGGACACGATAACTTCCATAATTCTGCACAAATATTTTCCAAACTGATGCATAAAATCTCGGTCAAGTTCGTTAAAGAGCAAAATCGGACCAAGGGGGTGGAAATAGGCAGGGGTTTTATAAAAAACGAAAAAAATCCCATAACTTCTTAATTATAATACATATCGACTTAGTTTAAAGTTTATATGACTTCTGAAAATTGGGCCAAAAATTTATGTATGACAGATTTTTTTATAAAATGAAAAATGGGCTCAAGGGGCGAAAAAAATAGGGTTTTGGCGAGAAAAAAATTCATTACTTCGACAATTCTCCAGATATCAAATCCAATTAAATTTATTATAAATTGGCTTAATATTATCTACAACTTTTATATTGACAAGTTTTTGATAGAACTAATTCTTACCGAAAAAAAAAACCAAAATAAAACGAAAACAAAAACGGCGGGTTGAAGAGGAAAAAAATCTATAACTTCGTCAATTTGCAAGATATCCGTATGAATTTATTACATATCCTCTTAATATTATCTACAACTTTTATATTGAGAAGATTTTGATAGGACCAGTTCTTACAGCAAAAGCAAATTAAAAATACATAGAGGTTGAAGAAAAAAATACCGTATTAAGGATGTACACAAATCCAAACCGCTCATTTTCTGACTCATTTTTAAATTCATTTGTGCTTTCAAACGCATCTAATTGATAGGTTCTCTTATTAAGAAACTATATAATGTGCCGTATTGGTCGATTTTTTGATAGAGGCAAAATATATTTTTAAAAATGATTTAGACATGGCCAATTTGAACCGAATTTCTCGAAGTCTTTTTGTTGGAAACGAAAATATGGTCCTACTGAGAAAATAATTGTTTATAAATCAAGTTTTAATTAATTGAACGCAAAATAAAAACATGGGTCGCATATAAATGCCTTAAAAAAATCACATCAGTAAGTTTGACGTTTTTCCTTTTAAAAATGAATCTGAAAATGTGTCAGGAAATTTCAAGTTGTTAAGCATGTAAAAATATTTTTTGAATACTGCCTTAATAACATCATTCTGATAAAACCAACTTTTATTTAAAAATGAAATCTTCAAAATCATCAAAAGCGGCCAGATAAAATTTATAAAGTAGGTTTATCTCTAATCATGATTTAGTTTTTGTTGGTGAACTTCGAAATCTGAGCCTGTAGTCCGAGCCGGCAAGGATTTTTTTTAGTATTGTAAAATGATGTTTAAATGATATATTGATAAAAAAAAATAAGAAATTGAGAACGGATAAAACTCATTTTCACTGTATGTATCAAAAGTTTCTATCAGTACTTAATTCAAAATATTTTCTTAATATGTTTCAATATTTTTTTAATGTACGGCGACATATAACAACAAGATGTTGCTTGTATTAATTTAACTTTTAACAATACAACAATAATACAATATCGATTCAGTCAAAAAAAAAAAAAAAAAAAAAAAAAAGACCATTTGTAAAGTATTAAATGTATATGTTTTCACCACCTAAAAGTTGGAAAAGGAACTTATCAAATATAAGGATATGAATTTTTTTATGCTTATGTGCAATATTTAAATGTATTTTCTTTTACTATTAGCTAAATGGAAATCACCATTCACTAGTATCACATATGCTAAATAAATTTTTCCCGTTTAATAAGTAATATGTGGTAGGAGTTTATGTAGAACAATAATGTATTTAATTTCTAATATTTAAGTCACAATTGATTTTTATTTCTAAATATTTTGTATAATAAAGGTTAAGGAATGCGTTAAAAACACAACTAGAAGTTTTAAATTACTGTTTCTATTTAGAAAAAGAAACACTGTTGTTAAAACTTCAATCAAACAATGCAATTTTTGAAAAACAATTTTTGATAGAAGTCGCTGTTTTTTTTTTTTTCAATACAATATAAAAGTAAATACTTTAATCTTTTAAGTACCGCAAAGTCTTTAAAATAAAAGATGTTATAAATAATGAGAATCTTTTTTTTTTTCAACTTGGTCTATATTTTTAAAATCTTATTGATTTGTGTTCTATTAAATATGGCTACTTATTATTATTATCGGAGCAGAAAGTTTTCTAAAAATTGCAGAATTTTGAATTCTTCTTAAGAAATAGCATTTCGTTTAAAACAGTTTATGTGCATTTTTTATTGTTAAATGATTATATAAATCGATGATTAAAATCATACAAATGTAAAAAGATTTAAATACATTCTTTTTGGAAAATTTTTCATATTTAAGAAACTTCATTTTAATTTTAACTAAAACTGACTAGTTTAATATAGATTTTCTTGATAAAATACTTTTGAAAGTAGCAAAGAGTGCTAACGATTTTATAATCCTTAGACTATGTCCAAGTATGCTATGCATATAATTAAACCCACGTATTTTTTTTTTTTTTTTTTTTTTTTTTTTTTTTTTTTTTTTTTTTTTTTTAATATCACTATTTCTATATCGCAGTAATTGATGTATGGCCGACATTTTAGTGAATGAATAACATAAAATATTATAATGCGGATAATTTTAAAGCATACAACAATAACGAACCTTGCTACACAAAATTCCTTATCGGACTACTCAAGCGGCTAAAGTATAACATACATCGGGATAAGTGCGAGTATATTGCACCATGTCTAGCGCACAGGTCTCTTATAAAAAAGCGAATATCTAATCGAAAGATACACTGGTTATCAAAAATTAAGGAAAAGTAACAAAATGCCAATTTTTAAAAACGGGAATACTCAAAAGGAAGTAATATAATTCAAATAATTACTATTCCTACAGAACAGCTAGTCCATATAACATCTCATTCAGGTCACACATGGGCACAAGAGTCACAGTCACAACGGCGAAACAAAAAATAGGAAATTCCGTACGTCTCTTTTATGAGTCTCAAATGACTACTATTTGTGACTCCACTGACAGGTCACTGTGACTGCTGCTTTGTGGCGAGTCACCAGGTGATTTTACAATGTCATTTCATTGAGACTCTCGCGTGACTCTCATCTGGAGAGTCAATTTCAAAGTCATTGTGAACGTTGCATTATGATAAATCACCAAATAATGTCAAATTAAAGTCACATGGTGCCTTTTCACCACTGTTCACAGTGGTGACTTTACAGTAGGGTCTCTGTCATCATTTGGCAAAGTCATGTGACAGATAGTCACCATGTGACTTTAATGTGACATTATTTGGTGATTTATCATAATGCAACGTGCACAATGACTTTGAAATTGAATCTCCAGATGAGAGTCACACGAGAGTCTCAATAAAACGACATTGCAAAGTCACCTGGTGACTCGTCACAAAGCAGCAGTCAAAGTGACCTGTTAGTGGAGTCACATATAGTAGTCATTTGAGACTCATAAAAGAGACGTATGGAATTTCCTATTTTTTGATTTGCCGTAGTGACTGTGACTCTTGTGACTATGTGCGACCTGAATGAGATGTTATATGGACTAGCTGTTCTGCAGAGATAGTAATTATTCAAATTATATTACTTCCTTTTGAGAATTCGCGTATTTAAAAATTAGCATTTTGTGACTTTTCCTTAATTTTTGATAACCAGTGTAGATTGGTTAGCAAGCCTTTACACTTTTTAATCTGATTACATTAAAATTATACTACAGCATTTTTACCCGACTGAAAAGAAGGGTTATGTGTTTCACGCGTATCTGTGTATGTGGATTTCTTTGTACCCTCGAAACATTCCAAAGGCTGGATGGATTTTAATGAATGAGGTCTCTATCAATTCATCTTAACGGCCCGAAGGTTATAGGATACGTTTTGTTTTTATAAATTCAAAATGGCGGCCGTAAAATACAAAATGGCTGTAGAGACGAAAAAAATACGCACCCTACTGAGGGGCATATCATTGGATAGGTCTTTCAAAATGAAGACGATGTTTCATTGACTATTTTACAGTCAGAAGCTCCGTTACAATGTTATACAACCTGGAAGTTGTGTATGTAGGAGAATCTTAGCTTTACTGCAACTCTAACCATCATAGACATCTATAGACCTCATCAAAACAGTGTTTATATATAAGAACTAACAATTAAACACAACTTAAAAGTCATCAATACAAATAAATAAAAAAATAGGTAAGTAATATAAACAAGTAATATAATAGAAAAAAAAATTAAATCAGTTTCTACTTAGGTCCAAAAGATAATTTTTTTCCTCCCATTCTTCTTACCTCTTGAGTGTGCTTGAAATGCCTTGATCAAGGGCTCTCTCGGTCTTAAAATAACTTGATCAAGAAGAGGGCTCTCTCGATTATTGAAAATTAATTAATTTTATTTAATTAATGAATTAATATTTGAAAAAAACTGGATTAACATCAAGTGTCATCCACTACAAGTTAAAAAAATATTTGAGCTTGATTGGATGAATAATAAGTATTTTATTAACGATTGAAAATTTGAACAAGATATATATAGCGAGAGTGTGAGCTAATAGTAGGAATTAAAAAATAGCTTCATATTGATGAGAAATAATTAATTAATTCGCTTTTTGATTTTTATTTCAGTAATTCATAATTCGTAAATATAAAATACAGTTGTATGGTATGATGTGTTTTCTTTATTAATTAATTTAAAATAATATTTATTTTCAATTTAGTATAATTATTACAAATAAAGTATCTGAAATAAAAATTCTATTAGCATTAAATTAGAAACACTTAAGAATGAACATACGTGGGTTAAAAATTACTTCCAAAGGAAATATATCTTTTAAATTTTAATGTGAAAATTAAAACTTATGTACGCTCACAATAATTATTCCATGTAAAATGCTTAAAAATAGCTATCTGGTAACAATAATTTATAAATTTTTGAGACAGCTAAACGTGGTTTAGTTGTCATTTTTAAAACAATACTAGAAATAATGAAAAAGAAATTGACTATTTCTTCCTTTTGAGAAATAGAATAAATTATGCAAAGGAATTCCATAGGCAGTTACATTCATACATATCGTTAGAATAAACTCATATTCCGTATGAAAATCATAGCATCTCACGGCGAAATCCTATTATTGGTTGAAAATAATATTACCTTGTTGTGTAACATTCTGTATTTCTGTTTTGAATGCCTTGAGAGATTTGTTAAATCTGAATGATTTGATAACTATAAATTGTCTTAATTTTCTAAAATTGTAACAATTCCTAATTCGAAGGAATTATATTTTAAATTTTTCTGTTGTCATTACGTTTAATATAAAAAAAAAAACAATTATGTAAGTAAATTCGTTATTAGACAAGCATCTCATTTCAGACATTTTTTGGTGCAGTTACTAAAGTTTTCTAATATAGCTAAAATATGTTGCACTTTTTAAAATAAATTACTTGATATGATGTTTGCTCTTTCTGAATTAAATTAATTTAAAATAATTTTTTAAATGCAGAAAAATTATTGATATTATAATATTCGAGACATATCTTTCTCATGATATTGTTGTTTAACAATTGAAAACAAAGGACACATGTACTCCCTTAAAAATTAATCCCAAAAGAAAAATACTCAACATCGGGTTATTCTGACCCTGGGGTGCTTCTTGATCACAGAGAAAATATAAGTATTTTGAGTCAGTCCTGGATTTGCCGTACATAGCTATGGTTCCCTAATACACTTAAGTTTTTTTTTTTCAATAATAATAATAACAAAAAAAACGTAAATTGGGGTTACTGGGACCTTGGGTGCTACTTGGAACAAAAAGAAAATAAAAGTATTTTAAATCAGTGATGGATCTGCTGTGTTAAGAATACGGTCATGGCTTTCCAATCTCTAAAAGTAGTACAATAGTTAAATAATGAGATAGAACAAACTGTGCTTTTTAAATACAGTGTTTTTTATTATTCCCACGTGGAAATCTGTTAGGTGAAAGTTAAAATAAAATTACGGTATTAAGTTTTAATTTTATATAAAAATTTATTTATGCAAAAAAATATTAGTTGTAAATTAAAAAATATATATATATCAACAATTATAACTAAAATAAAATGTTAGTGCTTTTACGAATCACAGAAAAAGTACCCTGAGGAATTCTATTCCATTAACGTTTCTATCCACGTACCTGAGTCATCAATTCATATTCCCAGAGTAATTCATATCACCACTCTATAAAATCCAATTATTTTTGAAAATAAAATTAAAGTGATATGAAATATTTAATAACATAGATTTTTCACGTTGGTATGCCTTTTAAAAAGTTTTTTTTTTTTTTTTTTTTTTTTTTTTTTTTTTAAATAAAATTGAATTGACTATAGAGCAATATGTGTGTTGCATTGTATGATAAGTATAATTATAATGATTTATGATTTACAATTTTATATTTTAGTGATACAACATATGGTATATTAAAAGTAAATTTCGAAGAAACTTTCTTTTTCTTCTGAAGAGGTGAGTTAAAAGTTTTTTGACTTAAAATAAAGAAATAAATAAAAAATAAAGATGTGCTTTTAAAAAGGCATTAAAATTTTTTAAAACAGAAAATATAGCAAAACTCTAATGTTTTTAATTGATATATTGCACTTTAATACGTCACTTTTATACGTCATATGATTAAAGGCCCAATCTCTTGACGCTACGCCACTGCTAAATATAACTGAATATACGAATTGAATATTTCCAAATGAGCGAAAATATTCCCATGCCGGGAATCGAACTCAGATCCTTGGCTTTCAGGGTCAATGCTCTATCTTTTAAGAAACGGGGCTGACAACAGGCGGGCATATTTCACTCGATAACCTTATTGGAAATAACATTTGGTCTATCATGCAGGCAGGTCAACAGAATATACCGCAAGTAAAGGAACTCCATATAAACGAGGGGTACATAGATAAACTATTATTTTAACACAATTAAACTAATTGGTAAAGTTATCATACGAATTGAATATTTCCAACTGACTCTGGGCTATTCAATTTGTATGATAACTTTACCAGTCAGTTTGATTGTGTTAAAATAATAGTTTAACTTAATATAATTTAAATATAAGATGAACTATTATTTTGTGCAATCTTATTATGGTATATCAAACATTGCTCTATATTTTTCAAGAATTCTGTGTTAAACGAAAATTTTTACACAGTAACTAATAATGAATGATTCAATGTGTGATGCGTGAGAGAGTTTCAAATTGCTTCGAAATAACTTATTATCTACGCAAAAATTCACCCTCTTTCAATGTCAAAGAATTTATTTTATATGAAATGTTTTGATCAATAACAGTTCAGTGTTTCGCCTTTCTTTCCAAAAAGCAATTTGAACAGAACAATGAAATAAAGTATTGCCGCAATGAAACTCAGAAGATTATATATATCATTCTGCCGAATATATCAACATGCAATTTTTGACATTAGAAACTGTAGATTTTGTGTTCAAGAATTGATAAAGATTACAGTCGAATTAAAAAATATAATTACTACCGAAACTGTAAGCTATAGAAAAACATGTCGTGGTCAACAAACATATCTGATTTTTTTTTAACTCTTGGCTCTATATATGTAATGAGAAAACCATTAAATGAAAAAAAAAATATTAACATAATAACAAAAGTTTAAAATCGCTCCGTACTTTTCTGTTACGGCGGGACCTTTCAAGGATAAGTACTCCAGTTCCATAAATATTCAGTGCTCTAGTTCCATGATAAAACCTTAAAATATTAGCAATACGTGAATTTACAGCATATCAATCTCCTACTCCTACACTATTAAAAATCTGCAGCAAACTGCCCAGCCAATAATACGTTTTTAAAGATAACATTTACCTGCTCATAATTATAAGACTATCTGACCAAATTATTGACCAACGTGTAGACAATAGAGTTACATTAGGGTTATGTAACATTTATATACGTAAAAAACGGATGATTAACTGGACAGTTTGCTGCGAATTTTTAGCAGTGTAGGAATCAATACCTTTATTAATATATTATACTTCTAAAAATACATTAAAATGAAATTAAAAAAATAATAATAGTTTTTTCAAATTAGAAGATAAGTTTGAACTTATTTAAACATTTTTTTTAAATTACTGTTGCACACTTCTGTTGAAAATTTACAATTTATGCATTGATAATGTCGAGGGAATTTATAATGGTAAACACTTTGTAAATTGTATATCTTGTAAGAAATTTGTGCCAATTCTTGAATGTAATACTTTTCGGTAAATATTATTTAGCAGCGTCACTAAAGGGTGGTCTGTCCTCTCCCTGAACCAAGAACTGTTTCATTCAATGAAAAAAAAAGTAAAAACTTCTAAAACGAAATATAAACGAACAGGCGAAATGATTGCTTTAGATGTTTCCGTCTTAGTTCCCATAAATCCAAGGTATCCGTCTGACCGGGACTATAGATATTTTACGCTTGTATATGCAGGTTCCGAATTCACATGTATCATAAAAAATTATTAAAACATCTGCATTTTATAGTACACCTAGTAAGAGCATGGATACATTAAAATAGATCTTCGAAAATAGAACCTGTCTATAACAGAATCCTGTCTCAAACTGAAAAAATTAAGACTGTTGAAAAGAATACTATTTATTTATACCTGCTAGACACTTGTTTAAAGTGGAACTTTTTTCCAATCACTTGCAAATCTCTCTTGACAGGTTTTAAGGGAAAATGGAAGTATGTCATGTTTTTGATGTTGGAAGAATACCAGCTAAGACGGAAAGTTGCCTACAACGGAAATTTGTTTCCGGTTACCGGCGATTCCATTTTTTACGGATTTAAATGTGAATGGATAAAGCGGAAATATTCTTCATCACAGACTTTAATGGACCAAGTTTTCCAACACTTGCAGAAAAAAGACCAGTTTACACAGATCGACATAACAGCACATTTATCACAATTTGGCGAATCTTATATTTGCTCAATTTATAATTTTATATCAACACTATTGTCAAATGCTTTAAATCATCTAACTGGAATAAAAAAAAATTATTTATTGGACTGGCTATTTGTGAATTTTTATTAAACGTTATATTGCTACTTTCAAAATGCCAGTAAAAAACTCGAATGTGATTTTTCTATACTGTAAAAAAATGTAAATCTACAAAACTAGTTTTTCTAAAATCTTCAGAAATCTGTATATTTTCTAAAATTTTATCGGTACACTGTACAGAAAAATGCAAATCTATAAAAATGGGTTTGTAAAAGCTAACTGTTTACAAAATTTTATCGGTAATCCGAGGTAATTACATGACTTTTTTTGTTTCAGTTACATAAAAATTCTAGTTTTCCCATTTTTCTAAAAAATTCTTTGTAACCTTTCAGATTTTTTGACAGTGAAAACGTGAATTTGTTACATGAATTTCTTTCGTTGCAATTACACAACACAAAACGTTTTAGGCATCACAGTGCCCTTGAAAATTCTTAGTTACCTCATAGATTTTTTTTTTTGCAGTGTGCTGCTAAAAAACATGTGTATTATTTTATTTCACTTTCATGATGTTTACGTCATTCAATAAACAAGAAACAGGAGCAAATAACTCAAACGTTTTCTGAACCTGTTGAAGAAATCCTATTACTTGGATAAAGAAAACTTTAACACTAATTCATTTAATCACACACAGCAACTCGTCAATCGTCATGATAAACTTGAAGAATACTTCAGGAGACCAGTCTTTTTTTCTTTATTGGATTTTTTTTTCTTTTGGTCTCTTTGATTCTTCTGGAAGTACAGAAGTATTTAGAAATGTTCTAATGTTCTATTTTTTTTTAAGCTAATCCATCAAAAAGAAATTTGCTACAAAATTTAATGCATTTTATAACGAACGGATATTGAGGTCCGATATTTTCTTTGTTATTAAGAGAAACGGAGAATTCCAGAACAATTATACCTGAAATTGAATATATAAAATAATGTATATCACTGGAATGTCAGATTCAGCCTGGATTAAATCAAAACGAAAACAAGTAATCTTTAATAAAAAGGTATATTTAAAAATAACACAATATGTATAAGTTCTTATTAAATTTAAAACAGTTTTAAAAATTTAAAACTCAATACTATATGCCTAGGACTTTCGATCAGATCGTCTTCGGGGCTGCTTCGATTACGTACTGAACTCTTTTGCTCTTTCTCTGTCTTTCGTTGAACAGTAAAGAAACTCTACTCTATTGAGGGGTAGGACAGTTCTATAAAAAGTTACCCACAAGTTATCACTCAAAACAGAAAACCAATAAATCTTCAACTGCTTAACATTGCTGGGAGATGAACCATTCTTTTGATTTTAATTCAGCCAAAATCATATCTAAACCCATTTCTATACGCAAACTTAACTTTCTTGATGCATTTCACATCTACAAAAATTATGACAATATTTTTAATAGTGAATTTGCTGTTTCCCCCTTATCAGATTGCTGGAAATATTTCATAAAATACTCTTTTGCTTAATTACTACCATTTTTTTTTTTCAAATTTCTAGTGACATTACCTATACAATTCTCCCATTGGCTGGTACCCGCATTTTCCTGTTTCCCCATTGGTTAATGAACTTCTCAGTTGAATCCGCTTCTCCTCTATATAAAAGAGCAAGTTTCCGTTATTCTTTGCACTGAGGACAGTACGCTAAAAGCTGACGAAACTAGTCTGCTGAATGTTTGCTTATTCTGGCGTTTTTAACGTTGCTTTTTAAATTTATATCATTCTGCGCCAAGTAGCATCTTAATAATTATCACTCTTTCTGTAATATTTAAAAACTTTAACCATGTTTCTGCTCTGGTATGTGGGATGTGTTATCATTAATTACTTTCTTGTCTTTGATTAATATTTATTTATACTTTTATTAATGAGATACGATAGGGGGTCGTAGGAATAATGATTCTTGCTTCATTAAAACATATACTTAAATTTTGTATTTGATTGTGCCTCGATAACGCTGTGGTTTTGTTTTGAAATATATGTGTTTTAAACAACTGTAATCGAACAATATTTCTCAATATCAACAATTTTTTGCGTGTGCTTGTTACATAACCAATTTCTGAAACCGAAATTGTTTTCTTCTTTAAAATATTTCTTCTTTAAAATGAACGTCTGATGTGACTGCCATACATACGTCAGCTCATTATTCAGCGCGTACTAAAGCAGGAGTCCTTAATTCCATGACATAAGGTAAAAAAAAGAAAATTACCACTTGACCTCAACTTTAAATTTTTATGACTCAACAACACCGATTTCAAAAATATTTTATCAGATGTTAGAATAAATCATTTTAAGCATGTAAAAATAATAAAAATAATTTAGAACATAAAAATAATACGTTATTCACTAAAAGGTGCTATTTTCACATCTGCTATAAACAGAAAATAGTATATTTTTCATAAATAATGTCAATTACTTCAAAACTGTAAAAATGTCTGGACTTACGTTTGAAAAAAATCTGTTTTTGGACGCCTCAAGCCTTTTTAATTTTACATAATTTACAAAGTACATTTTAGCAATAATGATGCGAAACTGCTCAATTGAAAAGTAAAACATTTGGCATGAAACATTAACGCAGTATTGCCGTCTGTTGACATTCCTAAAATAATTTTATACTAAGCGCTGTGTTGGCAACTCATAGCAATAAATGAAATCGTCTATTATAACCAACGGTATAAATATCATTAACTTTTGTGCATGTTGCAGATACGCAACGTGCTGATACAAGGGGGTAATACAAGTAAATGTTCATGTTAAACGAAACTTGCTTTAAATAAATTAAACTATTTAGTATGCTCTTAATTTTTTGTATTTCACTATTGCTAAATTTATTATAACTGGTAAAAATTAATTTATCTGCTATATAATATTATATTGGACAGTAGAGAATAATCTTACTTTGTTTTACACATGATATATATATATTTTTATTAAGAAATTGGTATGGCAATCAATACCTGAATTAGTTAAACTTTATTGAAAAAATATGGTACACATGCGCACACACTGTAAATCAAATTATGATGTAATCGCGAAACCTCAGAAAATATTCCGTTTTAGAAAGATTTTCATTTAACAAGGTAAGGCTATACTATGTTCTTTTCTTCTGGATCCTGAAACTCTGCCGTTCGAGACAGCATTCGGTTATATGTAGGTTTTCTTTTTTACAAGTTTTTTGTATATGCCAAACATATAAAAATTAATTCGCTGTAAGCTGGAAAAAATTCCTCTTTAGACAGATTTTTGACTTAAAAAATATAGTATGATAAATCAAGATTCCGTAAAGGCAGGTTCCGTTTTGATAGGTTTACCACACACATATCATAATCATATATATAGATATAAATATAGCAAACCTTGTGCCAACGAAGCCTCCCTGCACCGGAATCTTGAATTAAACAGAAAAATTCCTTATGTTCTTGAGAGAACAATAACATACAATTTCGAATTATGTTCTATTACAATTTCATCATATGTTAAAGAAAGGTTGATCTTTCTTTAGCGCTTAGTTCTAGAGTTACCTATGCAAATTACTATCTAAAATTGGAAAATTGCTTATGAAATCCGTTCAATTAAAGTGTAAAAAAAAATTCCTCTACCAGATAAATAAAATTAATTATAGTTTTATGCATTTATATAAAATTAAATTTCTGTAGTATCAATAATAAAAATATTTTAATCTAGTATCCGCTTACTTTGACACCCATTATAAAATACTCAATTAAAATATCAACATTAATTTTTTTTAATAATCTTTCATTAAAGTTCTAACTTTCATAATGTGTTTTGTTAGGTAATTATTGTTCTGCTGCAAAATTCACATGACTCTACAGGGATTACTTTTATTACGAGAGAAAGTCAGTAAGTACGTCACAAACTGATATGATAGGTCAGAAATCAGTAGTAAGTTTTTACAAATATGCTAATAGGAGGCAGCATAATCCAACTATAAGATGGTAATTTCGAATTTATGAGACAACAGTTTTACAAGATGTGCAGGTTCGTTCAAAAGTTGTTGACGAAGTACGAAGTGGTCGTCCAGTTGAGATTGCGACAGAAGAATCAGAGCGGAAGGTGAGGAAATGGTTGCTATGCTGTCTATTGTTGTTCGCATGTCAACTCTAACCATTTTCTCAACCTTCCGTACTGATTCTTCTGTGGCAATCACAACTGGAGGACCACTTCGCTATTCGTCAACAACTTTTGAACGACTCTGTTCATCTTGTACAACTGTTTTCTCATAAATTCGAAATTACCATCTTATAGTTGGATCATGCTGCCACCTATTGGCCTATTTGGAAACAATTTACTACTAATTTCCGATCTCTCATACCAGTTTGTGACCTACTTATTAACTTTCCCTCGTATATTTTAATTCTTCAACCTTTAATTTTCTACTTTTTTAAACCTATAATTTGATATATTTATTCTCACTAATGATATTCAAACATTACACTTATTAAAATTGCACTCTATGCTTGTTTAAATTTCATAATTATTTGTATTGTGTAGCATACGCAAACTGATATTTAAATCGTCTATAAATATTCCTATGTTTTGTGCTTAGTTAAAAAAATACTGTGTTATTAACCCGAATTACTAAGGAAATAAAAAGCTTATCGTATATAATACTTTTCATTACTTAGAAAGCAATAGATCCTCGTCTATAGATTTTAATATTTCATATGAAATCTGAATGTTAAACGTCATTTACGACAATTTTATTTCACATTAAACTTTTCATTTGATAAAATATAACTGAAAGATTTTTCTCAAATTTTGTCATAAGCTAAATGATAAAATGATTAATACGTTTTTTTCATACATCACTCATTTTACCTAATAGGAATAACTCAATCGAGAAAGAGTATTAAAATTCAGAATATAATTTATTATCTTCATGTAGCTCTTGTTACTAAGTAATTAAAGATCGATGTTCTTTTGCTATTTTGAAAACACGAAATTTCTCCATCTATTTTAGTGACGTTATTGACTTCATTTCTAACGCGATTGATGATCTTGAAGTAGCGCTTACACTTTCTAAGATCTAATAATTAATAGTGTTACAAAAGAACGTGGCAAAATATTTTGTTTTTATGTAATTGAATTGAATTTGAATGAAATAAGGCTTAAAAGAGATCATTTAAAATATAAATTATCTCTTATATTATATTATAAATATAACGTATGTATAATTTATTTTAACATAATAAAATAATTATTTGTTTAAATAATGACGATATAAAAGTAGATATTATATTCTACATATGAAAAAATTGCTTAAGAAACAGGAAAAAACAGAAGATTGAGAAGCATTATGAATATTAGTTTCTCTTTAAACCTCTTCAGAGATTTTAATGCGTATTCGAAGCTCTTTAAATTGGCGTAAAACGTTTTAATTTCCCATTTTAATAAAATAAATGTAAAGTACTTTATTAGGTAACAATGTGTACAATATTCATAAATACACAGATATATTAATAAATTTAAATTTGAGCTGTCCTACTGTAAAAGAAGGGATAGATTTTGCTTAATCTGGAAAAATAAAATATAACCACGAATGAAAATATACAGGTTGTCCGCAAAGTTTCTCACACATTTTAAAATTCAATATAAAATCAAGAAATTGTCATACAGGAGTGCGGTTTTCTCTAAAATACTTCTGACAGTGAAAATTTTCTTCAAGCGAATGAAAATAATTAGTTCGGAACTTCGATCATAGATGGCGCCACTTGACCGTATGTGTGGTTTCAAACATGCTTTTTTCTGGTTTTAAGATTAGTTTTTTCATACTATGACATCAATATGACGACTCCCAGTGGAAAAATCTAATTTTTATTTTAACTCCGAAACCAGAGCGATACCAATTTGAAAAAAAAAAAAAAATCGAACACACGATCAAGGGGCGCCATCTATGATCGTAACTTGAAACTAAATTTTGTCATTCGCTCGAAGAAAACTTTTCACCGTGAGAAGCAGTTTAGTCCAAATCGTACTCCTGTACGACAATTATTTGATTTTATATTGAATTTAAAATATATTATGGACTTTTGGGACACCCTGTACAATAGCCTCTTCCAAGATAATTGATTGCGAAAAGAGTTCTTTATCATTAGAAAGCCCGGAAACCAATATATTTTCGCGATTTAGAAAATAATTTATAAGAACGGAGATTTATTTGCTGCCACTGATATTCAGAAATGTTTCCGGGTTGTTTTCATAGCATATTAATGAGCTTTCTCAACCAGGAATATAGTTTTTATGGGTGCTATTATGTCTCAAGTAAACATTTTCATGCCCAGAAAATATATTTTACGGACAAACGTTATAAATCAACAGTGTTCACTTTAGCATTAAAATTAATAGTAATATTGTTTTTACACTTTCATGTATAAAATCAATTTCTCAGCTCGAAAAGTTTAATTTATAATTACTTTTCGTCTTAAAAACTGATATCCGAGTTTGGGATTATCCCAGATATTCCCAGCTAATACACTATAAAACTACTTGGAAACTTTTTCAAAAATTTGTGCCAGCAGAAGGAACTGTTTTTTTAAATAATTCCTTAGATCTCGAAAATACACGGTAAATCAAAATGAATATAGCGATTAAAAACGGCTATAACTATTTAATGGAAAAGATTTATCGATAAGATTAACACAGAATGTAGGCGGAGCTTCAAAATTTTTTATACATACGTCATAGATGCTCTATGTGACTTCCCTTGGTCACACGAACAACATCTAGGCGGTCGTCCATTTCACGCCATAATTCTGAAGCATTTGTTCAATCACCGACGCAAGCGCATTACAAATATGTACTTTGAGTTCTTTAATTGTTTTGGGAATGGGAGCCACCCTGTCTTTCGCATAACCCACAGAAAAAAAAAATCGGCCATTTTTATCGTCATAATTGGCAATTTTTACTAATAAGACGGCCGCAATGAACAGGTTTCTTGTCGTTGCAAAGTTTCAAATTGTGCATGCGTAGGCTTCCGCTTCACTGCACCTGCCTTACGTAAAGAGATTTTGAAGTTCCGCCTACATTCTGTGTTAATCTTGCAGAAAAAATCTTTTCCATTAAATAGATATAGCCATTTGTAATCGCTATATTCATTTTGACTTACCCTGTATATTGTTTTCTGGGATTTCGAATACTGAAGAACCGTTTTCGGAATCAAGGGTAACTCTGAAGTGGTCATTGCATATATTTTTTCTTGGTTATATTATAGTTTCGTGTATTAAAAATATTTTTCTTTTTTACAGTGTCGGAAAATCCTCAGCAAGAGTTTTAAACTAGTTCCATTCTCATGCCAGGAAACTCATCTACTTTCCTCGCTATAATACTTGTAGATGTTAATGTATTTAAAAAAGGAATAATTTAATTCCATAAATTAACGCTATGTTCCATAATTTAACGCTATTCTGAATATATTATTGCTCATAATCAGGTCAGAATACAGTTAAATTAAAGCTATATAACCGTTTCCTATAAAAACGGTCCAATGACTGGACAGTTTGGTGCAAATTTTTAACATTGCATAATTTCTCATGTCTTAAGGCGACCGGGAAATCAAAATTCAACCAAAAAAATCAATTGTTACTTTTATATATCATTATATAGTTTAAACTTTTATCTTTCCAACGATGTGTCACACATGTTTATATATAAAAAAAATAAGTGTTGAAATTATTCATTCTTTTTTAAGAGCACTTCACAGTTTAATGGCTATTTAAATATTTAATTGACTTTTTCTCAAAACTTTGTATTTGCATGTTTATGTTCCTTTTTTTCAATATCTATTAAAATTAAGAACTCAGATTTTTTTTAATACTTACATTATGCAGTGGCGTGGCGTGAAAATTTTCGGTGGTCATCGCAATTATTTAAGTTTGTGGTGAAAAATTATTAACTCTAAATTTCAATGGTTGAATGTTCAAAAAAGAAACTTTAAATCTTACCTTCACTTATACATGAACTCCAAATGTTCTGCTAAAACTGGATCATAGAGTTTTAAAAGCTTATTAAGAGTTTTAAAATATTGCTTGGTCATCGCCGCATCCATCGATGACCGGACGCCACGCCACTGACATTATGTTATATTGTATACTTTAACACAGGGATTTAATGATTTGTTGAGAATTATTTATTTTAGGCAGTGAAACCTTACCAAAAATGCTAATTTAAAAATGACTTTCAATAAATAATTAATAATTAATTTTGAGTTTCACTTAGAAAGAAAATGGCCTGTTAGAACACGTGAATCATGTTATTTTAACTACTCTAAAAAATCTAGACCTCTATCTTTCACCATTTCTGAGTAAAAGGTACATAAATTTAGTAAATTTAACATGGAGGAGATAGGGCTTTCCAGGTCCCCTTAAATGAGGTTAAAATTTTTATAGGATTCTATTCAAAATTCAAACTATAAATTACTATTAGATGTAAATTTCCAATGCTGGGCGAAAAATGTCCGGACCGGGATTCAAACAATGGATCACTTTGCTGAAGCCGCCAATGCTATGCCGCCGATGCTATGCCATCTGAGCTATCCCGGGCGAATCTGGTTGATCTGATTCACCCGGGGTAACCTTACTGATCTAAAATAATTTATTATTTTATTAAAATGCAAGATTAGTGTTGTTCCGGCTGAGGTCAATTTTCGATCACAGAATTCAGAATATGAAAAGTGAATACAAATAATACTTTTTTAGCATATAAATTATAAATATCGGTTTATTCAAATTTAAAAATGACCTGCTAGAATTATAAAACAAAAGTTTTAAAATATAATTATCTCGTTAGAACAAGCTAAAAGGGGAAAAAAACGAAATTTGCATTCATTTTATGAAATGATTAAAAAGATTAGTTTGAGTTAAATTTACAGTTACACACAAAATTGGCTTAATTAATTGAAATATCGTTTTATAATTTTTCGGAAAACAGATGCCTATATTTTCTTTTTAAAATAGCTTTATTTAAAAAAATTTTATTTATAAAATAGTTTTATTTAAAAAAATTCAAATTTCCGAAACGTAACTCTGATTTTTTTTTTATTATTTAAGTATTCATGACGAACAAATAGATGTACCCTAAAACACATCCGTGAAATGAACAATTTTGTCCGTATATTATTTTTCGTGAAAACGCGAAAAGTTTCGGTTTGTTTTGGCATTTCCCCTCAAAACAGAGAAAAATCCCCAATGAAGCGTGAAAGTTACCTGAAAATCTTCAATCTAAAATTGCATTATCTTCAAATCACAGGGATGTTCCCTCTATTGTGTTGCTTAGTACTTTATCGTATTAGAAACGCTATTAGCCCCCGGAACGGTATGCTATTTATTTCTCCCAGCTTATTTTGTCTCCAAAAAATAACGTTACCTACAGACGCTAGCAATAAACAAAACAGATGTGTTATTGTACAATTAAATGCTCTATAGCAATTTTTTTTATTTCTAAGCATCGCACATTTTCAATGTTTATACCGTCGTATTGGGGGGAAAAAGTACTTTTAAATGCAATATGTTCGAAAACTGTATCTCTATTTATTTTTGAAATATTAATTTTTTTTGTAGTTTTTAGCACCATTTGTTTAATATTGGCAACTCAAGTACTCCATTTATGTAGAAAGTAAAGGGAAAATAGTTGAAAAATAGCAATTATATCTTTTTGTTCCCATTTTCTCATAACAACCGAAAGGAAATGTAATTAAAGTACGTGCTATTTTTAAAAAAAATATAAACGAATAATTTCTACGAATAATAAAACATGGAGATATTATAAACTATATTTAATTTTAAGTATCTGTAGACCCTTTCAGTAAGACGTCAGTCATGACGTTTTGATTATAAACTGACTCCAAACAAACGGTTGCTATGTTGCTGTCATAACGGTTGCTGTCATTTCTGTTTAAATCTAAATCGTGGAAAATGTTACCAGTACATATCAAGTATTAAAACACTTAGATGGGATATATAGATATAAGATATAGCTGCAACACACAAACAAAATAGAAAATACAACATAGCAACCGTTTGTTTGGAGTCAGTTTCCAACGAAAACGTCATGACTGATATCACGACTGAAATCATCTATATTAGTGTTACAAACAAATGAATGCCTATATATCATTAGATAGCCATTTTTTCGTCCAGTTTCTTTAATGACGACATCATTTTGCTGCATTTGTGTATTATTTTGAGATAGTGACATCCTATCATATTCTTTTCTGTAGATGTTTAAAAGTAGATCGTAAATGTGGAATTCTTAAGCGGATGCGAATGACGTCATTTGACATAAAATAAAAGTTTGTGCTTTAAGTCTTAAAATTGAAATATGTTTTGTACTATTTATATATACATATATCATTTTTTCATCGGGGGCGACACTAAATTCTGAAAAAGCAGAATTCCCGTTTTCTAGTTTTTACTTATGTTCTTTCCCTCTCAAAACGCTAAACATTTGCCAACTTGGGATCAAAATTTCAAGAAATTCTCCGGTGAAGAGACGGATTTTTTTCGAATAGCAGAAAAATCCCTTCCAGTTCCATGAGTGTTGCTTAAATTGCTGTCTGCAATTTTTACGCTTTTTGAAAAAAATAACTGAATCGGTTGGCAGCAGATTATTTTCTCAAATTCCATTTGCTCATTTTTTTATGTTTGTAATGATTATTATACTTTTTATTGCGCATTATTGTATTTTCATAGAACATATGTCATAAAGGTTATTTATAAAAATAAAAGAAGAATGTACGCATAATGCGTCATAAATATAGCCACAAATCACCAAAATATACGGTATAAAGTTTGTAAATACTAAAAGAAATTTGAAAAGAATTTCACTATAAAAATATCTTCTCTCTAATAAAGCCAATAAAGATCAAAATTGGCTCCAAATAAATGCCAATAGTTGCACAATATTGGAGAATTTACTAATGACATATTTCTATGGTCAATAGTGCATCCCAATATTTAGCCGAGTACACATTTAGCAAATGTATAACACTAATTTCCCAGGATTATTTCAATACGAGGTTACTATCTACAAAATTATTCTCTTTTTGTTGTCTTTCTACGGGGAAGAATACGATGCATTTTAGTAGTGTTTTATAACGCGCATCTAAAAACGTGTATTAACGCAAAAGCAAAACGAAAACATGAGAAGAATTCTAGTACACTAAGTAGAAAATCCTAATTTTTTTATATTTCTCAAATGGACATTTTTAATGAATTGTATAGGTATTATGATATCTAACTCAATGTACTTTCTAACATTAAATAGCGTTATCATGTACAAAAAGTTTCTTAGAATAATTAGAATTACTTTTTACTTTTATAGCAACACAAAATCTTAATTATCCAAAACGTGAGATTCCACATTTTTAACTTAATTCTGCAATGATTCATGCGATAAAGTTCTCCGTAAGCCGTTATTTTAATTATATTCAAATTTTACTATTTTATTATTATGTAAGAAATTCATATGTTGTAAGTATGGGAAAAAATATATTATATATAACTTTCCCATTCACAATAATTATTCATAGTAAAGTATCTCAATACTTTATATCTGGTAACAATATTTTATAAATATTTTCGAAGGAATATTTGTGGATTCTTTAAAACTGTGGCCAAAAGATACATTTTTTTCATGTCATTTTAATCTAAAATTAAAATAGAAATATGCTAAACTCATAAATAGTTATAAGTTTGTTTTTTTAATATATCAGTATTAACGAAACAAAGTAAAATGTTACTTCTTATCGAGAAAGTAACAAAATAACTGAAGGAATTCCATCAACATTTCTATCCACGTATTTCAGTAGCATCAATTCATATTCCCAAAGCAATTCATCACATCTGGTGATAAAATCAAGTTATTTCTTGAAAATATTATTAAAGTGTTGCGCAGTATTCCATGAAATTGATTTTTCTCTTTTATACGCCTTCTAAAAATGAGTATTTTCTTAAACTATAACTATATTTATTTACAGAACAATTAATGTAAATGTAATACATGTTAATTATAGTGAAACATAATTTACGAATTTATGTCTTTGTTAAAAAAATATGGTAATACACGATTCGATATAACATAATTTATTTTAATTTTAGAAGCAAACTTTACTATATTTTGAAAAGTCATAAAAATATTTCAGTAAATATTATAAGTAATTTTAAAGATATGTGATAGAAAAAACATAGTTATAATTTTGAAAGCACAAAATAATATCAAAAACGCCGATATTTTAAATTATGTATAATGTGCGTAATTTTGTATAATGTTTCTGTTTTAACCTTTTCGCGGTCGTTACCTAATTTTTTATTTTACTGGCACACAGATTATTTAATGAAAATTCTTCTTTTATAAAGTTCTTATAAATAAACAAATTCGTATTTTCTAATAAATTCGTTTATAAATTCTGATGTCAGTCCATCATTTCATCAGTTAATAAACAGAAATATTCCGCGCCGGAAAGGCATAAATCGCAAAACTATTATTCGTTTTACAAAACTCCATGATTAATGTAAATTAATAGAGAATGATTTACAATAATACTTTAGTACAAATAAATTTTAGGAATTTGTTTCCTCAAAACATTTTTTTATTAACATGCTAAAAGTTACTGTCACTTGTGTTACTGTAATTTCCTATGAAATTTGAACAATGGAATGAAACAGTAAACAAGGAATTGAAATAGCTAAACACAGAAAAGTGCCAAAATCAAGCATCAACGACTCAGATATCTGTACTTCTGTCGAGCATGCTGACACACAATTTTGGCATTAGAAATATCAGGTTTTATTTACGAAATTTCTTAACCGTATGCCGCGAAACAAGTTCTGATATGTGATTTTTATAAACAAAGAATTTTGAACTACCAATACAAATGGAAGAGCGGGTCATGGAAAAGCACAAGCACTGCACAATACTGTGCATGTCAAAAGTTTAAGCACAACATGAAATTTTAAAATAAAATTTTATTATTAATTGAAAGTTATTTTCTTTTTCATGTGACCTATACATTGTAGTCTTAAAAAGATATTTAACAGATTTACGCTTTAAAACTTTATCAAAAGAATTTATCAAAAGAACAAAAGTGAGTGTGCTAAAAGATTAAGCTTAATAGCTATTTAGTCATTAATAGAAAAAGAATAAAACAATAATACTTGATTATTGCTCTATGCTGCTGAATTACTTTAAATATACTGTTTTTCATCGATAAAATAAGATTCTGTACTGTTTCTGGCTCAATTTTATACCACTCGTTATCAATGGCATCTTTGAAATCTTTAACTGAAGAATGCTGCTTTCCATTTGGATAAACTGCATGAGTGAGAATACCCTACGTATTTTGTATAAGGTTTAAATCAGGGCTAATTGCCGGCCATTTCTAAACATATATTTTTTCGACTTAAGCCGCATGAAAGTTGAGTTTGAGGTATAGATCGAACCGTTATCATATTGAAATAACCACTTTACTCCCTCACAAAACATCGGAAACAGGGATCAAGTGATTAGCAAGTGTCCCTTGATAGTTTTAAGAGTTTTCAATACAACTGATGAATGCTAGAGATGTCTGACCATTGAAAGAAATAGCACCCCATACTATTACGGAAAAACCGCCATGTTGTCGGCTAATCATACTCCTAGATACTTTGCGGAGATCATACCAATAGTAGTTAAACCCAGCAGGGCCATCGAGATTCCATTTTTTTCATCACTGTATATGACATTCAGCCACTTATCACCAAATGAATTATGCCCTTTGGCTCACTGTATTTTAGCTTCTTTATGGTGTCGTTTCAGACATAGTAACCGATATATTTTACGGTTTTTGGTGTATTATGACTTCAAAACTCTTCTGTGAACAATATTTTCTATATCTGTCCTCCAGCTGCATGTTTTATTTGCGAAAGAGAGTAATTACCAGCTGAAGCCAAGTTTCTGATGCAGCGGTCTCCGCGCAAAGTAGTCACTCAAGTTCTCTCTCTAAATGGAATTTTCGTTTGAAATCATTACCTCGACCCAAAACTTGATGAATACCTCATTTTGATTTTTTTAATGTGCTTGCAATTTCAGAAACTGACATGTTTTGCTCTCATACTCCAGATATTTATCACCTCCTCCTCAGGAAATCCTTTCGATTTAGGCATTTTGTACTAATTAAAAAAAACTGACTTCTTCTTATACTCCCAGAAATCGTTTGCGTGAGCAACCGCAATTTGCAAAAGTTGCATAAAAACGATTTTGTGCTTAAACTTTTGACACGGTTATTTTTGTTTTATTTTTAAATTCTATTGTTTGAAATAAAATTAAAAGCTAATTTTATTGATTAACCCTAGATCTACCGGGAATTTTATTCAAGTTTTAATAAAACGTTCTACACCAGAATTTTTATTTAAAACTATTTAACTTATTTATTTACCTTATTTTTGTCTGGTTTATATACTTAGTTTATTTTAAAGAAATTTCTGGTTTGAATGAATATTTTGTATGTACCTGTCGGGTCCAATGGACCCGTCTGGTAGACGGAGGGTTAAGGTGTAAAACTGTTGTTATTAACATATATAAGACACATATTGAAATAAAGTGAATATTTGAAGTTTTCTTTTTAAATTGTTTTTGTGCTTAAACTATTGACCCACATAGTAGAATTTATAAGTTTACTGATGTAAAGTGCTGACTTTTACAGTCAATTTTCATGATAGTCAAGTTTTTTCCCGAGTAAAAAAAAAAATTCCAGAATAGAATGACAGTGTTGCAACTGGAACATAGGTGAATCTGGTCTTAGCTGCTAGTAATTAATGGTGAGGGGGACAATTGAAGAACTTAGTGGAAGAAAACGTTATGTAACAAAAATGAAATTGCGAGAAAAATGAGTGGAAACTTTTTGTTCCAAATTTTATTGCAATTTTTTTTTTTCTTGTCAGCATATATTTAATTATATTTCATAGGATAACAGGTGTTAGTAAACTCTCTCGAAAAAACTTATAAATTACTTAATTTTCAAATATAAAGAAATATTAATAAAATTTAAGTTATTTAATATTTAAATATTAAAGTTAATGAATAATGTATGAAATCTTCAAGGGGAATTAGAATCTTGATATTTTTGTTTTACTGTGTGATAGAATATCTAATAACACCTTAATCGAAAAAATAAAGCATATCCTGAGAAAACTAATATAACGTGTTTTTCCTCTAAGCTCTTCAATTCACATGACTAAAAACATAGACCAATTTAATGTCATTCTAGTATTCACAGCGATGCAGACGAATCTTATACACTGAGACTGTTTACCTCGGGTTTTTTCTAAATAGTCATTTTCGCCTTCTTTATGACAAAGTGCAGTTGAATGAAGTAACAAACTTATTTTTAAAATGCAATTAAAAAAATATTACAAATAATACTACGTAATGTACTGTACGGAAATGTTGCTAAATAAAATTAAAACATAAAATGCGAATATCTATTGAACTTATTAAATTTTATATAATCAGAAACATTTAAAATAAAAACCGTGATTAAAGAAATATAACAGTGTAGGACTAATACAATATTTTATTTTAAATAAATTCTTAAATATACTGAACGATAATATTCCTAAAGTTACTTTCAAATATATTTATGTATTATCTTTAATAATTTGAATAATGAAATGAAATATAGATAGTTGCAGAAATTTTCACAACTTAGAGGGCTGAGTACCAATACGATGTCGGATATGTACGTCTCAGAGGCTATTTTCCAATTCGTACCACTTTTTGAAACTAATATCTGTGACATAGTTAGACTAGTAATAGAAACAAGAACATTAAATACATTCAATGGGCTTTAAGTTTCCGCAACTGCACGACATGGTTATAAGTAGTTGTATATCACATCATATGGAGCAAATTATACAGGAATATTTTCAAGAGAAATCTACCACAAAGAAGCAATCTGAAAATTGTAGTAATATTCTTTATAAAAATAGTCGTCTGTCATGAGGACGTAATAAAAATGTTACAAGTATTACAGTGAATTTTGTAATTTCGAAATTCATGACAATTGTTCAATCTTTAAGTACCAGCCAAGAAATATGCATGGATCTACATGCAAAATACCTGCACGATGATCTTAATTAAAACACTCACCTTAGACCTCACTATATATTAAATGAATTGCGTGAACAAAATAGTTGCAGGAATAACCGATTGATGGCGCTGTACAATTGGGCATATTCTTAAAAATCACAAAACACATTTTGTTGGAACCAACCACTTATTCATGTGACAAGACCCTTATGGATATAGGAAATACTATTCAATATGGCTCCCTTTTTGGAGAATTAAAGTCCGCAGTTTGTGGTCAAATTGTTCAATTCAGGATCTTAACTCGTCAGCTGAAGTACTTCTCACATACCATTGTTCAAGTCTGCCAAGATTCCGAGGAGTTTTCAATGTGCAATTTTTTTAAAGTGTCGACAGAGCCAAAAATCACACTGATTAAATCCGAGAGCGAGATGTCAAGGTTATCGGAAACGAAGGCTGATTACACTGTCGCTAGTGAAACGTTACCGAAGAAACTACTGCGCACAGAGTGCAATTCGTGGATGCACTCCATCTTATACTAGGTAATTAAGTTAAGACACTGCTACTGCTGCAAAATAGCCTGTTCTAAACACATTGGTCCATGAATTAATGTGACTCTGAATCCACATGTGGAACTTTCGGTGAGTGGAGTGGAATTTCTTGAAAGGTATGGGGTAGGGTATCCCCAAAAAATGAAAGTTGTTTTAATTTTTCGCATACACTCTTATTTTTTTTCCTTTTATATCAAAACAATTGTAAATAAAGTTTCATGTAATTTGGACTATGGGAACCCGTGCCGACTTGCATCTAAATGTCTCAGTCAGTACTTGTGTACTTAGCGAGCGAACGCTGACACATATCACCCTATCACGTGTCTGTAGCGGAGCACCCAGCAGTTGCAAATGAAAAAGATAAAACAAAACAAAAAGAGACATATTTTGGAATACTTGTGACAATGGCCAACCTTTGAAGAAACAGTGCGAAACCTGTAAAACGTGTCAGTACCAGTTTAATTAGGACGGCGCACGTCTATGTGCCAATGTGCGTATAATTCCAAGTTAGTCTTTTGTTAGTAAATGTCTGGATATTTTTTAATCAATGAGTAGAACATGGCAGTGGAATTGTGTAGATCTAGAAAAGGGATATTTTTAACAGGGAAAATGAAACATCAAATAACAGGTTCAAAGCTTCCGTCTAATGGACAAGTTCTTGCAGTTTTGTTTTACAATATTCGAGAAGTAATTTTAACTGTTAATGAGAATGCAAATATCGCTATTCGTGAAAGTATTATCATTTGGGAAAAGGTAGTTATGGTTGAGAAATCGTTGCCAAATTGTGTGAGGAAGCTTGTTAATATGTATCAAGTTTGTAGAGACTTGCAAAAAATGCAAAGAAATTACAAGATGCATTCAAGCGGCGTCAAAAAGCATTTGTAACTGCTTTAGACAATTTGTTCGGCATTGCACACGCTGATGCATTTCAAATAAGGAAAATAGAGGAAGATAGGATGTTCTTGCAGCGCTAAAAAGGGCCGAGCCAGTCAGTTAGGTAGATTGGATAAAAAAATGGCCAAAAAAGAGGAAAGGGCCCAACTTCGAGTTGTCAAAGAAGAAAATTGGCGAATCAAATATGGTTTCGCTTCAACATCCTCAGCATCATACGAACCATTTGAAGAATATTCCTTTTCGAATCCTAATGAAAATATGGATAAAGAAGATTTCCCAACACTGATCGAACAGAACCTGGGACAAGTAAATCAGTAATGAGGAAAGATTTTATTATAAAAGTTAGTTGCTGCATTAGACAGGTGTCAATTAAGTATGTGAAATTATGTGTTTATCCTTCAAGCTACTATTGGCGGAGGGGGGGGGGGCATTTGGATTTAACATTGACAAATTTCCGTTAACTAAGTCTTCAATTCAAAGAATCTGAACAGAAACACGGAAGGAACGCACGGAAAATATAAAAGTTGAGTTCCAAAACGAAGTACCAGATGTAGTGACCTTACTTTGGGATGGCAAACTGTTGCCTGCTTTGAGTGCTCGAAAATCGAAAGAAGAACACTTGCTTATAGTTATTTCATATGAACTTAAAGAATCCCTCATTGCTGCGTCGAGACTTTATAATTATAGAGGCAAACAACAGGCGCAGGCTATTTGGAAGGTTATATTAGATTGAAATCTCGAAAATAATGTCCAAATTCTCTCTTGTGATACTATGGCTTCGAATGCAAATCATTTTAATGGTGCCTGTGTGCTCTAGAAAAAAAATCGATAGGGAAATGCTTTTCTTTGCTTGCTGCCATCATGTATAAGATCTGATATACAACAAGTCTCGATATTACACTCTTTAAAAAGCACAAAGAGAATTGGAAAAACATCTATCCCACTAAAACACAGTGCTATGGAGAAACAGTGGAATTGTTCTTGTCAATTTGCTTGAATATTACCGCTCTGAACATTAAAATGTTATGATCAGAGAGGATTATCGAGAGTTGATCAAAATTCCTGTCATATGTTTACGTGGAGATGCAGAAAAAAAAATTAACCAGACCTCTGGGTCTATGTACCAAGCTAGATGCATGGCCCGAGCGGTTTACTCCCTAAAACTCTCGTTATTCAGTTCTCATCTGAAATTAAACACCAGGGATAAGAAATCAGTGTTAAACGTCTGCTTGTTTATCATGACAATCTATGTTAAACATTGCTTCAATACATTTTGGCAGTTAAAGAACCCTAAAAGATTTGTGCTTTTTGAAATCTTTGAAAATCTACGAAAATGTGAATGAAAGTATCTCGAACGCTGCTTAACAGAAATTTCTGCAGCATTTATGGTATTTGACTGATGAAATAGCAGTTTTAGCACTTTTTGATGATGATGATGTTGGCAAAGAAGCAAAAGTAAAAATGATGACAAATTTACATAGAGAAAATTTCTCGACCCGTGAAAAAACGTACATTCCATCGGATGCGAAAAACACGATCTCAATGCTCAGATGCAATGAACAATACAGCTGAAGAGCAGTAAAATTGATGCAGGACTTTCATGATTTAATAAGGAACAAAAACAATTTTCGTTATGTTGCGTGCAAGAACACACGAAGGCTTATCCCGAATGTAAAAAGAAAACATTGAAATTAAAATAAGTTCAGCAATGTTTCTTTTACTGTAATATGTTAATAAGTATCTCATTTGAATAAAATAGTTTTTAATGTACCAAAGAAACCTACATTTTACAATCTTTCCATAGTATTCCCCACACAAAATTTCATGTTCAAATTTGACCAAAAGTCAGCACGGGTTACCTTTATCTGATTGCAATAATATTTCTTATTTATGTTTCTCAGGTGAAATAGAAATAAAAAGAGGGTATGCATATTGGATTTGGCAAAAAAAAAAAAATCCTTGTATCCTGGGACAGCTTAGAATGGGGATATCTTAAATAGTACTGTTATGCGTTTTCACTCTTTCACCGAGGTGGAAATAGGTGTCATTGCTACACAGAACTAACACAATTCATCCACTTCAACTCTGGCATGAAATGCCATGGATAGGTCAGTCACTAATCTCTAAAGATGGCTACAACAACAGATCATGAATAATTTTGTATTGGAAATAATGCCCTATCAATCTCAAAATGTTCCACCTAAGAGAGCATGAACATTATCAGCAAGTTTGATTTTTTCTGATATTATATTGCCGTGAGAAATTTGAATTGTGAAATCGCAGCAAGTCTTCCGCAAGGTATGTCATCACCCACTTGCATGAGTAGTTTGTTGTGTAACTAATGGGAAGCTGTTTTTAATTCACGAAATTGACGAAAAGAAAGAATTCCTCTGTTGAGAGAATAGACAATCAGCACGTACGCAGAAATTGCAGAAATTTTATTCAGTAAGCACCACTTTTTCTAAACGCTATACTTACCAAATACGAAAATTACTCGAATTGACTAGTACAAATTTTACCTTAATTTGTTTATGGTGATAAAAATGATGCATGTACCTTCTGACGGCGCGCTCATATCAATAGACCTGATCAGGTCTATGGACCCCTTCGAAGGGGTTAAACTTAAAGCGCAACAGTTGTAAACAGATAGTGTGGCATGGAAATATTAATACTTTGCAGTAATTTTGCAGTATTTTTTATTACTAGTTTCCCGTTAATATGCAAAAAAATTGATACAGCATGAATTTAACTTGCACGACAAGTTAGCTGCAAGTTCAAAGTGTGGTGACTTCGGAGTTTGCGTTAACTTGCTGCGGTCTTATTATGAACTTTCAGTCTTGTCATGCTGAGCATACTGCAACTTTGCAGGTTTTCAAAGCAAGACTGTTGCAAATTTCCTGCAAACTAAAAATGCTATATGGAACACTGCGGTATAAGGGACACCAAAGTGTCATACCAGTTACGTGCGCTACTGCAGCCTGCAATATTATCCATTGGCTGATCAACATCTTGAACAACATTTGAACGAACTGGCTTTCATCCTCGATCCGGCTGTATTTCAAAAAGTCCCGTGTTCTCGAATCGCACTGTCACTCTGCTGAGGGCTTGTGGGACAAATGGTCCTTTGCGCAAATTCTTAAGTCGGGAAATACTCGAAATGCAATTGTAGAATTCCTTCTATTTCATTACAGGTGCTTCACAAGCAAAACGCTGAAACTTTTCATTTTTTTCATTTTTCCGTAAGGGTAATTAAAAAGGAAAAGTTTAATTTCGCATGTGATTGTATTTTTTTTTTACCCTTTTTACATCATTTGTGTTGTACAATGCCATCTATCAATGTTTCTTGAACTATTTTCTTTTCGTTATCAGTTTATTGATGTCTTGTATTGTATGTATAAAAAATTTAATGACATTACACTAAGGATGTCAGAGTAATGGCGTTTTAATTTTCGCTACTGGTTATGTATTCAATATCAAGCAGTGCAACCAAAATAGGATTTTTTGACTGAAATGCCACCCTTTTCAAGTCGGTAACATACACTGGTTATCAAAATTAAGGAAAAGTCACAAAATGCTAATTTTTAAATACGCGAATTCTCAAAAGGAAGTAATATAATTCGAATAATTACTATCTCTGCAGAACAACTAGTCCATATAACATCTCATTCAGGTGACACATGGTCACAAGAGTCACAGTCACTACGGCAAAACAAAAAATAGGAAATTCCATACGTCTCTTTTATGAGTCTCAAATGACTACTATATGTGACTCCACTGACAGGTCACTGTGCTACTGCTTTGTGACAAGTCACCAGGTGACTTTGCAATGTCGTTTCATTGAGACTCTCTTGTGACTCTCATCTGGAGATTCAATTTCAAAGTCATTGTGCACGTTACATTATGTTAAATCACCAAATAATGTCACATTAAAATGACATGGTGACTTTCTGTCACATGACTTAGTCAAATGGTGACAGAGACCCTATTGTAAAGTCACCACTGTGAAAAGTGGTGAAAAGTCACCATGTGACTTTAATTTTACATTATTTGGTGATTTATCATAATGCAACGTTCACAATGACTTTGAAATTGAGTCTCCAGATGAGAGTCACACGAGAGTCTCAATGAAATGACATTGTAAAATCACCTGGTGACTCGCCACAAAGCAGCAGTCACAGTGACCTGTCAGTGGAGTCACATATAGTGGTCATTTGAGACTCATAAAAGAGACGTATGGAATTTCTTATTTTTTGTTTCGCCGTAGTGACTGTGACTCTTGTGACCATGTGCGACCTGAATGAGATGTTATATGGACTAGCTGTTCTGCAGGAATAGTAATTATTCGAATTATATTACTTCCTTTTGAGTATTCCCGTATTTCAAAATTGGCATTTTGTGACTTTTCCTTAATTTTTGATAACCAGTGTAATTTGTTAAAAAGTTACACAAGGTTTTATGAATACAAAGTCGAAATTTAGTGCAGGTACTTTAGTGTAGGTAAAATAAGTTTTTGCAGCGACAACTGATGGCCGTTCATGAAAACTTAGGAAGAACTTCGTTTTGGCACTAGAAATGAAGTTCCAAAAACAAACCACCGCCAACCGAAAAAAAAAGTTGTTTTACCGTGTTTTGAGAGAAAATGTGGTTATTTTAACTCAGGGGGTTAGAACTCAATTATTTCTAATTATATCAAGTGGGATATCGTTTATTATATATTTTTTTTTAAAATTCAGAATCGAATGGTAACGTACGCTAGACCATACGAAAATTTGTTACAAAGATACAGCAGGTTTTATGAAAACAAAGTCGAAAATCGTACTTTATTACTGAAAACAGCCTTGTCGCATTTATTTTACGTTCAAAACTTGTACTATATAACATATAAAATAAGCTCCAACTTGTTAAATATCCACAAAATAGCAATAATCAAAATCAGGATCATCTGAGTCAAGGTCATTAAATTTGTCATAATCGATATATTCATACTTTTTTAGTCATTTATATATAATCATAAAAGTACCTTTGTAACGAATTATCTTATTTACTTGCGGATGGTATCAGTTTATTCAGAATTTAAAAAATCCTAACAAGCGATACACCACTTCACTTACCTAAAAAAATAATTATATTCCCTGCCCGAATTAAAATACCCTTTCCCAATGTCGCAACACAGAATATGCTTACACCACATATCATTACACCACAAATAATTAGGGTGTATCATTCTCTAGGACTGTATACACCCTAATTATTTATTTCACTCATACAAACAACTAAAAAAAAAATTCTAAAACAAATCCTCATTTTATAACACCAACTCACTCGTCGTACAGAATACTCTCGAATTCAATATCACTTTTTCACAGATGGCGCTGTTACAGCGCTTGTCATTAGGTACGAAACATTCCACCCCATGTTGCAATCGTTACATTCAGCCATTAAATTATACTAGGGGACCGAACCCGAGCTCCTCGGGTTACAGAGTATAGGTGAAAACCATTCGTTTTTTAAAATTGTAATTATTTTTTTACATGTAATATATATTTTAGATTGCCGACTAACATAAAAAAAAATTCATCTGAAAAATATCAATTATGCAATCAAATGAAGTTTTAAAATTTATTAAAAGCTACACTTTCACATGTCACCGCATGCCAGGTGTTATTAGCCCAAGATCTTGCGACTTACAGCAGTTTTTCCGATATCATTTCAGTGTTTTAAGCGCATGGTTCAATCACATGTCTGTTAAATTTGTTTCTTATTTACATTATTTTATTCGTTTTTCTATAGAGGAAATTTTAATTTTGTTATGGAACATTAGACGGAAACAAATGCTGAACTTTTGTACGTGTCACAAAAATCGCGATTATTTGTTAATTGTTTAATGGCAACACCTGAATGAAACGCATCTCATTGGTTATTGTGTAATATTTCTAAAAAGCAAATAACAATAAATAAAAAAAAAGTTCAATTAATAACTATAGAACAAAAAAAATTATGTAAAAAAAGTAACTAAAGAATTTATTAATAAATAAACAACAACATCCGGGTTACCATATAAAGCAAACTAATGCCACTTTGGCGCCAGTTATGTACCCCGGTGTGTATATGACATTGGCGTCAGAAAAAATCGCGCCAACGTGGTGCGTATATGACATATGTGCCTTCTTTTATTCATCTCATTTAAAATAGAATAAATAAATAAATAAATAAAGGTATTTTTTCAGTATAGGTACTTGGCGAAATAGATAAAAGGTCCATGGCGAGAAAAGAAATTTGGCAACGTATTTTCTGGCAACCTATTTCATCAAAATATTTTTTTCGAATAAAACTACATAAAAGTTGCTATGATCGCAAAAGTTCTTACTTTTATGTTAGCTGGGCGCAATTCTCGCCAATAGACATTTTTTAACTCGCCAGCAGCATTTTTGTTTTCGAGGGGTAAATTAAAACAATGCTTTGATGTTGAAATTAAATGGTTTATGGTATTTATTCTTTTCTTTTCTTTAAGAATTTTTTTTTAAGTGAAATTCATGAATTTGAAATGTTTCAGTTTTAAATTAAAGATATCCATTTTAAAATGAGTGAAAGTATTATATTTTAAACTAAATTAATAAAATATGAAAAAAAAATGCGACGGGTACAATCTTTGGCGATTTATCACCTGTGCCCGACTAACATAAAAATACCGAATTCTTGATTTCTCTATCAGAATCTTCCGATTTGGCTGAGCAAGTAAATTAAATTATGAATAAAAGTAACATGATACAATGCCTAGCATACATTTAAGGGAGACCAAACTGGTCGCCAGGGGCAGTTGGTTATTTTAAAAACCGTAATAACTCAGTCAATTAAGATACAATTTTCAAACAAATTGCATCTCAAAGTAGAATTTTTTTCTCTATCTCTCGGTGTAAAAAATGAAAATGTGCGATATTTGGAAACTAAAAAAATCGCTAACATATCACGCATTGTAATTTCAATTTCTTTTTCCCGTTTTTATGAGAAAATGGCAACAAAAGGTACAGTAATATATTATTTTCTTTCCTCCGAGATTATTTTCACTCTACTTTCAACCCTCCATGACTTTCAACAGAAATGGAGTACTCTAGTTGCCACAATTACAAAAAATGTATTAAAAACTACAAAAAAATTAATACCTCAAAATTAAATTGAGATACAGCTTTCAAACAAATTGCATTTAAAAGTACATTTTTTTCCTTATACGACGGTGTAAATATTTAAAATGTGCGATGTTTAGAAGTTTAAAATTTTGCAGTAAAGAAAATTGCAAAACCAAAATTTCATTTCAAATTTCAAAGTGTTGCCATTCGCAAAATTACGTATGCGTTACGCACAGATATGTTTGTCCTTTATAATATAGATAGTCATTTCAATGAAAATACAAAATAAGCACAATATTGATAATGTTAAATCACACGTAAGGGAAAATATATATATATATACAAGATTACACATTATGAGGCAGAATGTAGATTTTAGAAATATGGCGTTTGTAAACTACAGATTGAGTTTTTATTTTAACTACTCTCACCCGTTTATCTTCACCAAAATAAATCTCTATTATTCCCCAATAGCAAGAGATATCGGCCTAAATTTCAGTCTAATACCAGAATTGTCGGTACGTGATGTGTAGTCGAATGGAGAGCTTCACATGATATCCTCTGAACAAATTCTAGAGGTTTATCTAGATAATCTCGTGGGAAAATGTCGGCAGGAAATTGTATTACTATTACAAGTCAATTAATCGGAAATATTCTTATGTATGTAATCGGCCGGCAATCGGACAGTAATGAAAAATGAATCTTTTGACTGAGGCGTTATTGTTTGTTACCGCTGTATAGCACCCCCTGCAGTGATGATAGGGGATGTGTGTCACGTGAATAAAACTGTCCAATGCCCTGCAATATCTTATCTCACTTTCGCTCAAAATACTATTCCACGTTTCAAGGACATCATTTGTTAATGGTCAGTCGAAGGAATAAAGAGGAAAAAATACATTCCAAGAAATATTCTTTGGTGAGAATACATTATTATTTCCAAATCAGTAAACTTAAATATCTTAAAGACTTACAGATAGCAGGGCAATTAGTGTAAATGTAAACTAACAATTTAAAAGCGTTTGTTTGTTCTTTCTTTCTTTTTTTCAATAATTACGAATAGACATTCACACTTAAAATTATACTTAATAAAATGGTTAGAGATATTTGCTGTTTTGTTGAATTGGATAAATAAATGGAAAATTATAAGATCTGAAATTTAGATTATATCAGGATAATATCTGAAATTTAGACTATTACAACAACAAACTACACTGCTCAAAAAAATTAGGGGAGCAAGCAAAAAAGTGAAGCGAACAGTACAAGACAGGCATGTATGGGCATAAAATGGATAGTACACGTGTATCAATGCGCAATACAGAAAAAAAGGTGCAAAAAATTGTAAGGGAGCTTTTATTCTTTGAAAAGATGGGAAGAACATGAAAAGATTGTTTAGGGCAACAATTTGGTTTCATGTAAATAATTAGAAAAAGGATTCTTTAGAAATGATGCAAGATTTTCAATATGGCGTATGGTCTCCTCGAACAGCTAAGACTGCTGAACACCTGTTTCCCATGGATACGATGAGGTTATCGATAAGACTTTGGGGATTACTGTTCTACTGCTCAAGAATTGCAATCTCCAAGTCCCGGACAGTAAAAGGAAGCCTTGGTCTCGCAGTAATGCGTCGTCTGAGTATGTCCCAAACATGCTCGATGGGATTTAGGTCAGGAGTGCATGCTGGTCATTCCATACGCTGTGTTGTTTTAGCTTCAAGCATGTTTTCCACAAGACGAACCGTATGAGGTCTGGCATTTTCATGCATGGAAAAAAAGAAATCCCTAATTGCTGCAACATGAAATACGACAAGAGGTCTCAGTATCCCACCTTTATAACTTCGGATCATTAAAGTATCTTTCCGAATGATATGCAGGCCCTTGCGTCCACCTATGCTGTTTCCAGCCCATAGCATCAACCCACCTCTTTTGTAATGCAATCTTTCACGAATAAATGTTGAATTATTTTGAGTACCTCTTTCTCTCCATGCCAAAACTCATCAGATGTCACATACAGACTGAATCGAGACACGTCTGTAAACGGAATTTGACTCCAACAACGTTGCCACCAAACTAGAAGTGCAATTGCCCCCCTTTTTTGGCCGCACAGTTGTTTTATATCAACAGAATACAAACCATTGGCTTACGTGCATAGATATCACCCTAATGAAGCTTATTTCCGACTGTTTGGTTGGACATCCGTCGTCTTGTGGCCAAGAACAAATGTGTTTGCAGCACAGTAGCATTGCCCGTTCCGTATCGACGAGCTCTTAACAGGATATATCGGACATCAGTTTCTGTGGTAGCACATGGCCGACCTTATCGTAGTCGATGTCTATCATTCCATGTGCTTGGAATCGATTCCACAGCCTTGCATTGATACTCCTTGCGACCCCAACGCGTCCGCTATACTACGTTGTGTTTCACCAGATTCAGCTGTGCTGATAACACGAAAAGCCATGGATTTTGTTAATCACATTGTTGTGACATTTTCAAATTACCTTTCCTCAAAACACAAGCTGAGCAACTGAATTTTAAAAATAAGACAGTGAAACAGACATTTCTGCAAAATCCGGATTTCTATACTTATCTTCTTTTTCTACTTTTTGACGTCATGAACTTTAATTTGCATGTGAAGCTTTTTTTATCAGTTTTCTAGTACGCTTTAATTTATGGATGTTCTATTTTACGTTATTTATCGTTGTAAATATTTGCGTAATTTTGTTAAAACAATGTGCTCTCCTAATTGTTTTAAGCAGTGTATTTGCTCTAAATGTATTTTCACCCTACAGAAAAGAAGGGTTATGTGTTTCACGCGTATTTGTGTATGTGGATTTCTTTATATCCTCGAAACATCCCAACGGCTGGATGGATTTTAATGAATGAGGTTTGAATCAATTCGTCTTAACGGCCCGATGGCTTTAGGCTAGGATTTGTTTTTATAAATTCAAAATGGCGGCCGTAAAATATAAAATGGTGGTAGAGACTAAAAAAATTTACGCACCCTATTGAGTGGCATATCGTTGGATAGGTCTTTCAAAATGAAGACTATGTTTCATTGACCATTTTACAGTCAGAAGCTCCGTTAAAATATTATACAACCTGCAAGTTGTGTATGTAGGATATCTAGCTTTACTGCAACTCTAACCATCATAGACATCTATAGACCTCATCAAAACAGTGTTTATATATAGGAACTAACAATTAAATACAACTTAAAAGTCATCAATACAAGTAAATAAGAAAAAATAGGTAGGTAATATAAACAAGTAATATAAAAAAAATATTTTCAGTCAATTCCTACTTAGGTCAATAAGAGAATTTTTTTTCTCCCATTCTTCCTTCCTCTTGAGTGGCGCTTAAAATGCCTTGATCAAGAAGAGAGCTCTCTCGGTCTTAAATAACATTGATCTAGAAGAGGGCTCTCTCGATTATTGAAAATTAATTAATTTAATTTAATGAATGTATTAATATTTGAAACAAACTGGATTAACATCAAGTGTCATCCACTGCCAATTAAAAAAAAAAAAAAATATTTGAACTTGATTGGATAAATAATAAGTATTTAATTAACGATTGAAAATTTGAGTAACATATATGTAGCGAGAGTGTGAGCTAATAGTAGGAATTGAAAAAAAAATAGTTTCACATTGATGAGAAATAATTAATTAGTTCGCTTTTTACGCAGTCGGGTTTTTTGTATTTTTTTAAATTTAATTGTTTATCTTAGTTATGAATTAGAAATTTTTTATTTAAAACTAATTTATTTAGAAATACTTCAGATAATGTTATTTATATATTGTGTATAAAATTTAATGAATTTGATCTTCCTTTTTTTTCACAAAAAGTAATAAATTTAATTTTATACCTTTTAAAAGTTAAACAAAAACGTCTCATTTTTTTTTTATTAAAATTATTATTAGATAAAAAAAAATTGAAAATTATAAGACCTAAAATTTAGATTATATCAGAAATTTAGACTATTACAGCAACAAACTGTTTCTTCTAAATGTATTTCCTTAATTATGAATTAGAAATTTCTGATTTAAAAATAAATTTATTTAGAAATAATACAAATAATCTTATTGTATAAATTATGAAAAAGTTGATCAACTTTTTTCCAAAGTTTAAAAATTATCTAATTAAAATGTATCAAAGTTCGTTTTAATTCAAATACGAAATATTGTTAGACGGAAATATTTTCCACTATAAAATACAAAAATGTTTTCATATCGAGGGAGTGATAAATTAAAAAGTAAGACAATTTGTTTAATTTATATTCTAAATACTGCTGATCTTGGGATGAAAAGTACAGTTAATTATTCTTTGCAAGATGCAATAATATTTGTATATCAACAGTGTGAGTTACTTAAAAGCAAGAATATAATCTTTAAATTAAATGTAATTTTATTTGTATATTACAATCGAAAATTAGTTCTAATTTTAATTGTAATTTTCATTGTAAAATTATTTAACAGCAATATTTTGACTTTAAACAAAACAAGATTCATTACATTTCAATTAGTTAAATCTTTATTATGCAAATATTTTTGCATCTTATAGTGGAAAATATTCCCAATTAATAATACATATTTTTTGAACTAAAACGAATTTTTTTTTACATTTTAAATACTATTTTTGCATCGTACAAATTCTTCTATTCGATATGATCAGCTAATCGCAAAATATCGTATGATTATGCAATGTACTCGGTAAAAGATTACCAAGTGACCAAATTATCGAAAACTAATACGCAAAGGCCGATTCAATCATAGTCGATGCTCGAAAGGTGATTTGCCTTACGGACAAGAAGTCATATCTGCCGACCCGGAAAGAGAGATCGCCAGGACGAAATTTAGTCGAGTTAGGTCTTTCGGTGGAAGTTCGGGCAAGGATTATTTGCTGTTTGGGTTCTACCCAATGCCCATTTTTGAGGCGGTAGATTTTCATCTTGAAGAAGCACTAACTCATTAATTTTAACATTATATTTCGCTATCATCCACTTGGACCTCTGTTGCAAATTATTATGATACATAATGTGCTATTTCTTCAAAACAATTTGAGTTATTGAAGTGAAAACTTCTTTAGGCGCTTTGAGCTTTTTTGAGATGGGGGAAAAACCACTGATTTCAAGACACTGTAACGTAACGACATGCTAGCATTTTGACACATAGACACTAGCACGCCAAGCGGTGAATGACAGGAACTTTTCCCTCTTCAGCTATATCCGCAAAAGAAGAAGGAAGCTAAAACTCACTTTTTCTCCCGGCGTATTGCTAAAACAAATTATTGAAGTGAAAACTTCTTTAGGCGCGTTGAGCTTTTTCTGTGATGGGGAAAAACCACTGATTTCGAGACACTGTAACATAACCGACATGCTATCATTTTGACACATAGACACTAGCGCGCCAAGCGGTGAATGACAGGAACTTTTCCCTCTACAGCTCAATCCGCAAAAGAAGAAGGAAGC
The DNA here is from genome assembly GCA_963932465.1 of Maratus speciosus. Classification (NCBI taxonomy): domain Eukaryota; kingdom Metazoa; phylum Arthropoda; class Arachnida; order Araneae; family Salticidae; genus Maratus; species Maratus speciosus. Next base: position 490,345,931 of record OZ010791.1, on the reverse strand, counting down.
TAAAACTCACTTTTTCTCCCGCCGTATTGCTAAAACAAATTATTATTTTGTTTTTCGTCAGTTAAAATGAATTATACCGTATTCGTGACCTATCTATTTCGTGTAACTAAAAACCGATAACGCTGTATTTTATCGTGTTGATGGTCTGGTCAATGACCAACAGTATTGGCGGGAATTTCGATTACGGAAGATAAAATACGGGGCACAGATGTCAGATACGCACTTGGGTACCTAATTGACAGCAAAATGGCGTTACTTTATTTTACAAGGTAACCCGGCTACTGTTGCTTATTTATTAATAAATTATTCATTTACTTTTATTTTATTTTTTTAAATTGTACAATTGTTTTGTTCTATAGTTATTAATGAAATTACCGTTTATTTATAGTTGTTTACTTTTTAAAACAATAGAAAATAATTTAAAAATATATATTGTAACTGGTATTGGAAAACGGGCTTTCGCCAAATTGACGTTAAAAAATCGCGCCGAACCTGGTTCGTATATCACATCTCTGCCAAATTCTCGGATTTTTGATTTTTCGACTTTTTATCCAAATTTTTCGGATTTTTTAAATTTTCCCTTTCATTGTATCCCAAACACTACCTTCACACCAAATTTCAAGATTCTAGGGATACAGAACGTACCTCTGAGCTTTGATGATCGGTGAATCAGTGTCGAAAAGGCGACAGTTTAAGTTCATATATCTTCTGAAATAAAAAAAGATAGAAACGTGAAATTTCAGCATTAAAAAGATAGAAACGTGAAATTTCAGCATTTAGTTCCATCTACATTACTTTACATTTACGAAGTTTCAAGTTTCTGGGAATCACCAACACAAAGATATTGGGGGGTCAAAAGTACCCTGAATTGCTTCCAGAAAAAGATGCTTACGGCTGTACTTTCAAGACTTGGCAGGAGCACTGCCGTGTCCCCAGATGCTTTCATTAGTGCTGCTACACAATTCAACGCATAAAACATTTCCTGACGATTAAAAAAACACACACGTAATTGTTGAAGTTTTCACTTCTATTGGCACTCCCGGAGTGCCACTGTTTTTTTTTATTTTGTTTTTCGTCAGTTAAAATGAATTATACCGTATTCGTGACCTACCTATTTCGTGTAACTAAAAACCGATAACGTTGTATTTTATCGTGGTGATGGTCTGGTCAATAACCAACAGTATTGGCGGGGATTTCGATTACGGAAGATAAAATACGGGGCACAGATGTCAGATACGCACTTGGGTACCTAATTGACAGCAAAATGGCGTTATTTTATTTTACAAGGTAACCTGGATAATGTTGCTTATTTATTAATAAATTGTTCATTTACTTTTATTTTTTTTAATTGTACAATTGTTTTGTTCTATAGTTATTAATGAAATTACCGTTTATTTATTGTTGTTTACTTTTTAAAACAATAGAAAATAATTTAAAAATATATATTGTAACTGGTATTGGAAAACGGACTTTCGCCAAATTGACGTTAAAAAATCGCGCCAAACCTGGTTCGTATATCACATCTCTGCCAAATTCTCGGTTTTTTCATTTTTCGACTTTTTATCCAAATTTTCCGGATTTTTTAAATTTTTCCTTACATTGTATCCCAAACACTACCTTCATACCAAATTTCAAGATTCTAGGGATACAGGACGTACCTCTGAGTTTTGATGATCGGTGAAACAGTGTCGAAAAGGGGAAAGTTTAAGTTCATATATCTTCTGAAATAAAAAAGATAGAAACGTGAAATTTCAGCATTTAGTTCCATTTCCACATTACTTTAGATTTACGAAGTTTCAAGTTTCTGGGAATCACCAACACAAAGATATTGGGGGTCAAAAGTACCCTGAGTTGCTTCCAGAAAAAGATGCTTACGGCTGTGCTTTCAAGACTTGGCAGGGGCACTGCCGTGTCCCCAGATGCTTTCATTAGTGCTGCTACACAATTCAACGCATAAAACATTTCCTGACGATTAAAAAAACACACACGTAATTGTTGAAGTTTTCACTTCTATTGGCATTCCCGGAGTGCCACTGTTTTTTTTTTGTCAGTTTTTTTACAGTTAGTCAACCGATTGTCTTTAACCTCAATTAAATTTGGCTCAATTACAGCATTTAAGGGTCTGCCAATTAGGAAATGGGCAGGGGATAACACATCATATACATCAATATCTGACGACAGAGGTACAAGTAGTCTTGAATTTAGAATACTCTCTATTGGAGTAATGACCGTTAGGAATTATTCATATGTCAACCTGCAATTGCCTAAAACTCTTTTAAAATGATATTTGAATGCCTTAACGCCACTTTCCCATAGGCCACCAAAATTAGGTGCTCTTGGCAGAAGGAAGTTCCAATCAATTCCCTCAGCTGACATATAATTTGAAGGCCCCTCATCTGGTTTTAAAACTAAGTTATGTATCTTAAAAAGCTCTTATTTTGCTCCTATAAAATCTGTGGCATTGTCCGAATATAATTTCGAACACAAGCCTCTGCGAGCCACAAATATCTTTATACATGCCACAAAGCCCCCCGAAGTCAAATCAGTCGCAATTTCGAGGTGAATGGCTTTTGGGACTAAACATACAAAAATGCACACATATACTTTGTGGTGCATTCCCTTGCTTTGATTTCTATATTTAATAAGGAATGGGACACAAAAATCAGCTCCTGAACAATTAAATGGGAAGTCAGGAGTTACCCTCTCTTTTCGTAAATCGCCCATTCTCAATTCCTATGGGTTTAACTCGAAAACACTTAATGCATTCGTGCAGGACTTTCCTACACGTTGTCTTAACCTGAACTGGCCAAAACTTCTGTCTAACATAATGTAATAGGGCAGTAGAGCCTAAATGAAAATATCTCTCATGATATGTCACTAAAATTAACTTAGTTAACTTATTTTCCTTAGGCTGAATAATTGGGAATTTACTGTTGAAGCTTAAATTGGAAATTTTTATTCTACGTTTACCCTTATTATTCCATCCTTGCTAATAAGGGGTTTAAAGATTTTATCTTACTTTTATCACGAACATTCTTTTCGCGAATTAAGCACTTAATTTCCTCAAGAAACTCACTACTTTGAACCTCTTTTATAATAAAAATTTCCCTTTTTTTTATCTCCTCGGTTTCCAAAGGACCCAATCACCTTTCACTTGGATTTTTCAAATTGTGAATAAATCTGAAAAGATAACTAACAGCATGCACTATTTTAGTATGATAGTTGGTAATGTCAAATAACTCTTAAATAAAGGGATTAGGAGTTACAATAAGAACAGGTAAGTCACTTTGTTGTAAATGTTTGATTTCACACGAAAACTCGTCTCTAATGACAGACGTAGGAATTTCGCTATTGGGATACTCTCGCTCAGTCAAAAATGTAGGACCTTCGAACCACGGCTTATTTTTAACCAGTTTCTCAGGATCCATTCCTCTTGAAATAAGATCTGCGGGATTTGTTCTCAGAAGATACGTGACGCCACTGTTGAGCTTTTGTCAAGTCCTGTATTGTCGCTACATGGTTTGTACATACGTTTTAAGACGCTACGGCACTTTTCGTATCCAGGAAAATACTGTCATTGAATTACTCCATTTATATATGTCAATCGTCTGAAATTGTAAGGCACTTTTCACTTTTGCCATCAGCTTTGCTAAAAGGATGGCTGCTGAAAGTTCTAACCTAGGTATTGTAACACGCTTAAGTGGTGATATTTAGTATTTGCTACATACCACGTTCACTTCGAAGGCTCCATTATCTGATGTTGATTTGCAATAAATGACTCATCCATAGACAGATTCGGAAGCATCTGCAAATCCGCGAAGCTCAATATACGCACATTTGTCTATTAATATGCACATTTTAACACTCGCACTGTTTATTGCTGGCAGGGACTGGATGAAGCTGTGCCATAGTTGCGCTGCCAATTCAGGAAGTGGATCGCTTCAACCTAAATTCAAGAACCACAGTTTTTGAATAAATATTTTAGCTTTTGCTATCACAATACTCCGAGGGGACCAAAGATCCGTGCGATTGTTGAAAGCACTGTTCTTTTCGTAGGCGGAACCACGCTTTCCATCTGGATTTGGAAAGTAAAGCTGTCAATGGTTGGTTTCCACTTAACACCTAGTGCTTTTGTCTGTTCTTGAAAATTGTATTCACGCCCAGGCCCTGTTTTTAACTCCAAGTTTTTGCTATGCTACTTGTGCAAATGTGCAAAGCCTCCACTAACTCTGATTGCAGCACTTTCGCTTCGATTAGAGAGGATGCACCGCTTAAGAGGCCATCCATATAAAAATCACTTTTCAAAAACTGGGGACGCTAAAGAGCAGTTATAATTCTCATCTCTCGATAATTGAAGTAAAATTCTTGTTGCTAGATAAGGTGATCTTACTGTACCATAGGTTACAGATTTGGGCTCATAAGTCTTAACTGGCTCATTCATCCCCTCCCTCCAAAGAATTCTCAAAAGTTTAGTTTGGTTCGGATCAATTAAAATCATCCTATACATTTGCTTAATATCAGCTACGAACACATAAATATGCTTACGAAACCTTGTCATTATTTGAAAAAGGTCTTCCTGAATAATCCACGGTTATATTGTAAAGAATTAAGAGAGTTCCCTAAGGTTGTTTGTGAAGACGCATTAAAAACTACACGAAGTTTTGTTGTACTTTTATCAGGGCGGTAGACCCTTAATTCGGTATATAGTAGGTTCCTATTTCTTCCTCACACTCCGAAATCTCTGTCATGTAACCCAATTTTTCGTATTCCCGTAAAAATTCTGTATATAATTCTAAATACTCAGGCTCTTTTAAAAAGCGATTACACAGCGAATTTAATTTTTTAAGGGCAAATGTCTGGATTTTCCTAAACACATCACATTCTTTTTTAATGGCATTTTAACAATATATCTCCCCATACTATCTCTTTTCACGTTTTTCAAAGTGCTCTTCGCAAATTATTGCTTCTTTATTTTTCGGTACCTCAATCTAACATCTTCTATCTCCTAAAATTCCTCCATAGTTTCATTTAAAGGAGTCTTATCCTGAATAAAACCCCAAATGAACCCTTCCCTGACTTGAAACGGAACCACTTCCACTTGCTACGTATCCAAAAACCGTATTTAAAAAAATCAAATTAGTACTAACCGGGCAAATTTGACCTTTAACAACTCGTAAAATATTTCAGCGCATAAAAGCAAATCTATACGACCTGTCTTATTAACACGTTAAACGCGACACTAATTTTACTTTAATTTCTGTTTAAGCGACAGCTTAAACAGAATTTGTAAAAATACGCAAATTGTTTTTTTTTTTTTTTTTTTTTTTTTTTTTTCGAGGATTTGGAAGTAAATTTGGAAGTAAAATAGCTAAAAATTGCACTAAAAAAGTTACTTATTTTTGTAATTCTTGTGAAAAGAAAACCCTTTTTATGATTGAAATGTTTTAGTAAAATACATTAAAAAAGTGAAATTGTTTTTTTATATTATATATTATTATTCTAATTTTATACCGCCGGCCCCTAGGAACCGGCGTCACCTAAACGGAAAGATCTATGCCTGTCCCCAGGGATCGGCGTCGCGTTTAACGTGTTAAAGTTTTTATCTGCTAGTTTTACATGCTTTAATTCTGGCACATTAATATTAAACATTTTTGACGGCATGAAATCTGTAATTTTAGATACAATCAAAAATATAATTCTTTTTCAAAAGTTACGTCAAAATTGGAAATCGTCGCGGTAACAGCAGATTTAATTTTCGTGAATGTATCTCCGATACCGCAAACTGTCAAATTGGTTTTCTCTTTTTTTAATTTGAGGCTATTCGCACAATCTGTCGTCATATAATTATTCATGTCTCCCTCACCTAACACCGTTCGCACTCCGTAATAATTTCTTGTATCGTCTCTCAATAAACATTTTACAGTGATCAACAAAACAGTTTTTTCTTGCTTTATTACTCGCGTAGAAATTACGGAACTATTATTGTTTTGATTAGATTGAAACATCGGCGCGTCTGGCGACAAAATAGATTAATTTACTCTTGAAGCAGGGGGGATGACTATTCTGGGCCACCTGCTCCGTTCGCGTTTGCATTGTACAATGCTTCCAAATCCCTCGGAAAATGCGATGAAAAATGATGTCTCTTGATTTTAACCTGTCTTTTACACAAGGAGCATTAAAATTTTGATTTACAATTTTTAACCAAATGGTTTTCTAAATAATTATACAACAATTATTTTTCTTAATTATTTCTATCGTTTCAGAAACAGGCAACGCCATATAATTTTTACATTTATATAAGGGGTGGTTATCGGAACAAAAAATACATTTTATACTCTTGCAATCAGATAGAAATATTCTAGACATATTTCTCGGTGATTTTTCAGTTATGTTCAGGGATGTTCTCAGTTAATGATTTCCCGCGTGACACAAAATACAGATCGGCTTCTTTCACTAATATCACTGGATCGAACCATGAATCTGACTGCCTAACACTAATATGAGCTGCTGTTTTTTTTATCTAAAGTCTCAAACAATTTGTCTGATACAATTAATTGCCTCAGCTTCTCAAAATTAGACACATCTCGCAATTTTAAATAGTAATCAAAGCTAGTTGTCAAAAGTGACGCAAACTTGCACATGAGTTTCATTCGATTGCTTAGTAGATTTTCTGAATTGCTCAAGACAACATTGGGTAGCTGGTTCAAATTCTCTAAATACAATCTTCTTTCCTTTATCATAATCACTCAGCTCATTATCGCTTATGTAAGAAATTACATTTGAAGATTTCTCACCTAATAAATTCAAAAGAATCTCTGCTTTAAATTTATCGGGTACATTTTTCGTTATAAATGATCTTTCTACAGAAGCAAAGAACAAACCCCACCCTTGAGGTCAACTCGGAATTCTAATCGCTAAAGTTTTTATACATTTTATTAGAGTATCTAGAGAATCAATTTTATTTTCTGAATCGCAGTTGGTAGTTTTCGCATTTATTCGCAAGCGAGATAATCCTAATTCGGCGTTCGCTCTTTTTAATTTAATTTGTTGTAGCTGCAACTCTAATTGTTTATTTTTCTCAATTTTCTCCGATTCTTCTTTTCGGTTCTCAATTATACCGTCTATTAGTTTAGTTACATATTCAGAGTCACTTTTGAATTTCTCAGTTTTATTTATAATATTAAATATATCAGGTTTTGTAACTTTATCGGTTACTACACCTAACTCTGTAGCAGCAAGCTGCAAATCAATTTTTTACGCGTCTTTAAACATTTTAAGAATAAATTACAAAACTCAAACAAATTAACTCTCTTAACTCAAAATAAAATAATAAAATATATAACACAATTATAAACTGTACTAAGGGAGTAAATGACCATAAAAGCTCATGCACCTACTGAATTACTTGATGTTAATCTCTTAAATATTACAGTTATTTTTTCTTTTTTTCTTTTTTTATTCCGTGCAGAACGCTTCTCCACTTTATCGAAAAAGA